>OY726530.1:25825952-27159075 GCA_963383655.1 Bathymodiolus septemdierum | reverse complement strand
TCTTAAATACATTATTAAATGTGTTTCTATCTGTTTATAGAAAGCAAAATAGTGAAAAAGTGCACTGAATTAATCAAAATGTCATCTCCTATGCAAAATAGTATTTACCTCCACATCTAGTTGACAAGAAAGAAAGAAAACCCACATTAATTATTTATTAGGGACGGGCCTTTTAACTTCCAGAGGGGGGTTATTCCCAATGTTGCTGAAAAAAAAAATATTCTGATTTTGGTGGAGGAAAAAAATAATAATCTGATTCAGAGTTTTTGTCATATAACCTAATGTTACATTCTGGAGAAAAAAAAAGAAATATTCTAACTCGTATTGTCCGAAAAAAAAAACTGAACGAAAACAGTATTTCTTAAAAATAATTTTGCTGGAAAAAACTGAAAATACCAATGATACAATGTACCAAAGATACAAATAGGACAAAAAGGCTAACAACGATCTACAAAACATTACACTGAATTTTGAACAGCACAAACCCCACAACCGATGATGAAATTATGCGTCCTGAAAAGATAAGCAGTTCCTCATACACTAGTAGTACCTACCGTATTACTATTGTTCAAAATACGAAGGGCCCGGGTGGCTCAATGAGTTAAATAGTTGGATTACCTACTACTCATACAAGCCTATCACCAATATGGCGTGGGTTCGTGCCCGGTTTTGTAAATTACAAAAAGGATGCAGTTGACTCGCAACCGCAAGTGATAAAATTTACCAGTTGTTTGCCCATGGTCGGTGGTTCCCTTCGGGTACTCCGGCTTCTTCCACCACTAAAACTGGTCTCCATGATATAGCTGAAGTATTGCTGGAAGTGGCGTTAAACACAAAAAAATTAAATCAAACCAAGATGCGGTGATAATTCATGAAAGTGAATAAGACGGGTTTATGATCACGAAAAGCGAAAGAACATATCCGTATTCATCTGTGACACAGATATTCTTTTACTCGTTACTTCTAATCCCCATTACTCGTTACTCGTTAACAGTAATCCCCTTTACTCGTAACTCGTAATCCTCATTACTCGTTATTCGCTAACAGTAACCCATTTATTTGTTACTCGTAATCCCCATAGATCTTTACTCGTTAACAGTAACTCCCTTTACTCGTTACTGGTAATCCCCATTACTCGTTACTCATTAACAGTAACCCCCTTCACTCGTTACTCATAATCCCCATAACTCGTTACTCGTTAACAGTAACCCCCTTTACTCGTAATCCTCATTACTCGTTAACAAGAACCTCTTTACTCGTTACTCGTAATCCCCATTACCCGTTACTCGTTAACAGTAACCCCTTTACTTGCTACTCGTAGTCCCCATAGCTCATTACTCGTTAACAGTAACCCCCTTTACTCGTTACTCGTCATCTCCATAGCTCGTTTCTCGTTAACAGTAACTCCCTTTAGTCGTTACTCGTTATTTCAACTACTCGTTACTCGTTAACAGTAACCCCCTTTACTCGTTACTCGTCATCTCCATAGCTCGTTACTCTTTAACAGTAACTCCCTTTACTCGTTACTCGTAATCCAACTACTCGTTAACAGTAACCCCTTTACTCGTTACTTGTAATCCCCATTACTCGGTACTCGTTAACAGTAACCCACTTTATTCGTTACCCGTAATACCCATTACTCGTTAACAGTAACCCCCTTTACTCGTTACTTGTAATCCCCATTACTCTCTACTCGTTAACAGTAACCCCCTTCAATCGTTACTTGTAATTCCCATTACTCGTGACTCGTTAACAGTAACCCCTTTACTCGTTACTCGTAATTCTCATAACTCGTTAACAGCAACCCCCTTTACTCGTTACTCGTAATCCCCATTACTCATTACTCATTACTCATTAAAAGTAACCCCTTTACTCGTAATCCCAATTACTCGTTAAAAGTACACCCCTTTACTCTTTACTCGTAATCCCCATTACTCGTTAACAGTAACCCCCTTCACTCGTTACTCGTAATCCTCATAACTCGTTAACAGTAACCCCTTTAATCGTAATCATCATTACTCGTTAACAGGAAGCCCCTTTACTCGTTACTCGTCATCTCCATAGCTCGTTACTCGTTAGCAGTAACTCCCTTACTCGTTACTTGTAATCCCAACTACTCGTTACTCGTTAACAGTACCCCTTTTACTCGTTACTTGTAATCCCCATTACTCGGTACTCGTTAACAGTAATCTCCTTTATTCGTTACTCGTAGTCCCCATTACTCGTTAACAGTAACCCCCTTTACTCGTTACTTGTAATCCCCATTACTCGTTACTCGTTAACCTTAACCCCCTTTAATCATTACTTGTAATCACCATTACTCGTTACTCGTTAACAGTAAACCCTTTACTCGTTACTCGTAATTCTCATAACTCGTGACTCGTTAACACCAACCCCCTTTATTCGTTACTCGTAATCCCCATTACTCGTTACTCGTTAACAGTAATCCCTTTACTCGTAATCCCAATTACTCGTTAAAAGTAACCCCCTTTTCTCTTTACTCGTAATCCCAATTACTCGTTAAAAGTAACCCCCTTTACTCTTTACTTGTAATCTCCATTACTCGTTAACAGTAACCCCCTTCACTCGTTACCCGTAATCTCCATAACTCGTTACTCGTTAACAGTAACCCCCTTTACACGTAATCCTCATTACTCGTTAACAGGAAGCCCCTTTACTCGTTACTCGTCATCTCCATAGCTCGTTACTCGTTAACAGGAAGCCCCTTTACTCGTTACTCGTCATCTCCATAGCTCGTTACTCGTTAACAGTAACTCCCTTTACTCGTTACTCGTAATCCCAACTACTCGTTACTCGTTAACAGTAACCCCCTTTAATCGTTACTTGTAATCCTCATTACTCGGTACTCGTTAACAGTAACCCCCTTTACTCGTTATTCGTAATCCCCATTACTCGCTACTCGTTAACAGTAAACCTCTTTACTCGTTACTCGTAATCCCCATTACTCGTTAACAGTAACATTCTTAACTCGTTACTCGTAATCCCCATTACTCGTTAACCGTAACACCCTTTACTCGTTACTCGTAATTCCCATTACTCGCTACTCGTTAACAGTAGACCTCTATACTCGTTATTCGTAATCCCCATTACTCGTTACTCGTTAACAGTAACCCCTTTTACTCATTACCAGTTGCTTGCCCATGGTCGTTGGTTCTCTCCGGGTACTCCGGCCTCTTCCACCACTAAAACTGGTCGCCATGATATAGCTGAAATATTGCTGGAAGTGGCGTTAAACACAAAAAATCAAATCAAATCAAGATGCGGTGATAAGTCATGAAAGTGAATAAGACGGGGTTATGATCACGAAAAGCGAAAGAACATATCCGTATTCTAACCCCCATTACTCGTTATTCCCATTACTCGTTACCCGTTGACAGTAACCCCCTTTACTCGATACTCGTAATCCCCATTACTCGTTAACAGTAACCCCCTTTACTCGTTACTTATATACTCCCCATTACTCGCTACTCGTTATTAGTAACCCCCTTTACTCGTTACTCGTAATCCCCAATACTCGTTTCTCGGTAACAGTAACCCCCCCTTTACTCGTTACTTGTAATCCCATTACTCGTTACTCGTTAACAGTAACCCCCTTTACTCTTTACTTGTAATCCACATTACTCGTTACTCGTTAACAGTAACCCCTTTACTCTTTACTTGTAATCCCTATTACTCGTTACTCGTTAACAGTAACCCACTTTACTCTTTACTCATAATCCCCTTTCGTTGAATCGCTATTAGCGCACACATAATATAGAGTAAATTACAGTCTGGTATTGTATATTGTATCATTTTGCTTTGTTATCTAACAATGTTGAAATTATATCGTGTAATAATATATAAATAACATATAGTTGAGATGGTGATAGATCAGATTGCTACCCTGAGAAAAACATTGTCAATCGAGGCGAAGCCGAGGTTGACAATGTCTTTTTCGAAGGGTAGCAATCTGATCTATCATCCTCTAAACTATATGTTATTTAATTTGCTATACTGAATGTTTTCACTTTCTTGTTTGCAATGATGTTTTTTTCTTCATTTTAGTGTTTCATTTCATATTTAATCTATTCATTTTCACAGATGTTCAGTAATTTTGTTAGAACCTAGAATTCTTAATCACCCAGCACTTGAGTGGCAGATATATTTATATTCTTGCATATAAAAAGACAAATATTTTTTAGCAATCTTTAAAAAAGAAAAAAACATGATAACATGAGAGGGTGACAGTAAAAAAAATGTTAGCCATGTGTCAGAGCAACATGTTACCCTCGTCTTATTCAATAAAAGTACAGCTTACATACATGAAATATAATAAATATCAATATTAAAGCATGATTAGTGTGATATCGACGTATAAATACATCATGAACATCTTATGAAGTTTAGATTAATGGAGCTTAAAGAAAATAAAAAAAAATCATCCATTATATAACCTTTTATAAAAAAAATGATCAGTATTTTATGTCGTAAAAAATATTAAGAACATGAAATACGTAGATATATGATTTAGTGCACATAAAGCGTTTCTGAAATATCCTTCATGTACGCTCCTATTCAAAAAAGTGAAATCAAACGAATTCAAAGGTGCTTGGGAGTGAGTAATCCAAACGGCGCAAACAACAACATAGCCTAAATGAGTTGCTGTTGTTGATTGTAAACAGCTGTTTAGAGAGGCACTTGCCACATGGATTGCTGTTTGTGATTGTCAATAGTACATCTATTTTGCATGTTTGTTTAAATGTAATTGCTATGATTTTATGTAGTGAATGACATAAGTTGTTATGTATATATCTGTATAGTCGGTTTAAGAGCACTTTAGGGTTCATGTTGATCTGTTGTCTATATATATATATACCGACTCTAAATAAAATTTACTTACTTACTAAATGTTACATATACCTTTAGCTTTGATAACATATAATGTTTAGTTTTGAATGTGTTTGAGCCGACTTGCACTTTTAATGACGTATTTTAACTTAATGTGATGTGTGTGTCAATGTATTCTTAGTGTAGGTGTATGTGTATGTGTAATTGTTTTTAGTTTTTAAAGACTATGGACCGGCAATGTGAATCGTTTTCGCGGATTTTTAGTTCCACGACCGGATTGGATAAAAGTATTATGCTTATTCGGAACACTCGGATTTCATCGTCTATTAACGAAAATTCTGAAATTAAAAAAAAAAAATCAAAATTTCAAAAATTTCAAAAAAATTCAAAATTTTCGTAAGATTTTCAAAATTTTCAACAAATTTCAAAAATTTTAGCTTTCATAGAATATCAAAATTATCAAAAAATTTCAAAATTCTAAAATTAAAAATTAAAATTGAAAATTTTCACAAAATTTTAGAATTTCAAAAATTTCAAAATTTTCATAAGATTTGTAGTCACCATGTAAATTTATGTTGAAGTCTACTTTCTCAAAAGAATCAAACTCTTATGAATAACTGGGGAAATAGCATAAAAATGTCCATGAGACAATATTCAGATTTATAATGCAAAATACTGGCAAAAGATGCGTGATTTTATTGGTCTTTATCATTTTGAGGTGAGCATTCAACTACCGGTATGAGTCTAATGTTTTTCGCTATAATAAAATACTTATAGACTGTGTATTCGGGAATAGCAAGTTTGTTGTCCCCTCGACCCTGACTAATAGTCAGAGTCTCGGGGACAACAAACTTGATATTCCCTCATACCCAGTCAATAAGTATATAATATAACATCTAATATAGTCCTAAATATAATTTTTCGGACTGATAGGTTATTAAGTTAAAAATTACCAAGAAAAACACAAACCATGTATTGTAATTATCATTATTTGATTTGAAATCATATTCAAAACTGCTGATGTTATAACGTTACTGAATCATTGTAATAAAAACGTAGTGATCTAATCTTAGTGCGCACGAAGCGCTTCTGGAATAACTTACATCCGGTACATCCAAAGGCAAAAGTTAGGAAAGACAAATCATTCAAAATTAATTGGAAGCAAGAAAATTACAAGGCATAAACAAGATAACCAAAATTGTCTAAGATCACCTATTTGCTGTCTTTTTGGTTGCGGATATTTACCACCTACATAACAAGGAATTCGAGATTTTTACGTTTTCTGTTCTTCAGTACGAGCATTTGCATTTAGTCTTCCAAATGTTTTTGGTCGAACGCAACTGAAGAAGTTCAATACAGTAATATGCATTTGATGCACGAAGTTAATATATGCAGCTTTGGTATTTATTATGATTGGAGTAGCACAACTGTCTGTAAAAACAACTAATGATAACTTCGTTTTATATATTTCAGATTTTACAATGTAGCCTTTTACATTTAAATTACATTTACAGTTGTAAATATTAGAAAATATTGCTGACTGGACAATACGTTAATACGTTTTTGCGTAAAGTAATTCTTTCAGAATATTGCAGGTACATCGTAGTTGTCAATATTACTGATATAGAAAACCTTGAGTATTTCATGAAAATACGGAGACAGAAAGTGACTCCCACTTTTCACACAGCTGTATATAGTTCACGTCATCATGAGAAGGAATTGCTCACAAATCTGAGTAGTGATTGGCAGTGCTGGCATAAATAGATGTAAATGAAATTACCATACGATAGCTACAGCGAAAACAAAACCTAATAAGAATTAATGTTTTAAAGCATAATAACATTACATTGAATATAATTAAATATGTGTGAGTTATCGGATGCAATCTACCGCTAATTAATTTGTGAACAGACTAGTTAGTATAGAGTGATCGGCAGAAAAACTAGCTTGATCGACAGACATGTATATATTATCTGTTATCATTAGTTAGATTTGATATGGATGTAAATGAATATGTGCACACTTAGAACCAAATCAAAGTAGAAAAACAGCACCATTTTTGCTGTTCCGCATCTTAAAGTCACAATAGTGTATTCAATGAAGAGGATAACTCATACTCTAAGATGAGCCTGAAATGGCACATAAACTGCAGTTGAGTGATAGACTTTACTTCTGTCCGTAAACCATACATCTGAACAACAAACTAGCCGTTTCTATATAAGTAGGTGTATATAATTTCATTTCACAGAGACGTGGTTATCAGCATGAAAACAAAATATGGGTTAAGTAATCGTACAAATACCGTCATCATTCTGCTCCACATCACATTGCGAGGTAACAAATGCAGATTGAAAAAAAGAGGACACAAGGACATCCAAACAAAAACAATCTCTTTTACTTTAACCGACTTTACAAAAAAAAAGTTTTACTAGTACATTAATATATTAATCTCCTTAAAAGGAATTGTTTTCGTATAATGTCACAGCAATTATTTCAGCGAAAAACGTATGTAAAGAAATCAATTTGACTAGTATATATTCCACATGTATGAGATCGTGCTACTGATTCCTGTTAGCGTTTTATTGACTTCGCCTTTAAATCGACTTACTTACTTCATACTTATACATTTCTTCGAAAAAAAAAAAAAAAAACTTAGAAACATGATTTCATACAGGATGCATATTTGCAGGCAATTATGTCGTTGGTTTTCAAATCATTGCTTTAAGTAAGATGAACTATGAAGATGCTTTATATATAAATAAACATTTTGGTTAAGAAGAAACAGTAATTAAAATTTACGAATTTCTTGATAAAGTTGTTTATATGTATAGCTAAGTTTCCATTACAACTGTTATAAGATCTGATATCGTCTTAACACAACATGACTGTTGTCTGGCCAAAGAGCATCGATAATTCACTCAGATAAAGTTCATCAGACTTACAGATGGTATACAGAAAAGTATATCTATTTGACAGCAATGAAATGAATGAAGACATATTATTCTCATTATTCATCAAGCGAACGCCTAACTTGATTGGGGTCAATACAGTTATAGATTGAGAGTAAATGTGATCTGACCTTCTACAACAGTGATCGAGTCAAATAAAATTATACAGAACAGTAGATATCTAAAGCTCCATGAAGTTAAACAAGACATGTCATACATATTTACGCTTCCAGTATGAACTTGTAAATTGCTATTTCCTTAACACGGTTTTAGGGTAAGGACTTCATGGCGGGTGCTGTATATGGTATAAGTGGTATTTCCGGAACTCGTATTAATACATGTTTTGTGGTAGTTCGTGTTGTTCTTTTATTTGCCTTTCTGTTTTCACAGTCATCGTTCTCCCTTTTCCCAAACAATTCTTCTGACTTGCGCACTTTTCGTGGATTCTATAATAGCTTGAACTAAATATCTAGATAGTATCTACATTTTCTACTGCAAAAGAAGTTATTTAGAATTGTACATTTGTGTATCTTAGACACTTTTATGATCGCATCATTCCCACATGTGAAGCGGGAACTGCATACCCTTCCGGAGCACCTGAGCTCACATCCGGTTTTTAGTGGGATTCGTGTTGCTCGATCTTTAATTTTCTATGTAATGTTTTGTAGATCGTTGTTTGTCCTTTTGTTCTTTTTCTTTTGGCCATTGTGTTGTTTATCCTTCTTGACTTTGTGGCTTCTTCTGATTACCCCTTTGGTATCTTGAAACGTTTCTTTTTTTCTCTAAGAATAGCGGTTTGAGCCCGTAAAACTAGTTTAATTCCGCCATCGTTTATTGAAATGCCCTGTGTGTTAAGGTGTCGGATTCGACTCTGTTTCTAAGAGTTCTCCATTAAACTTTGCTATTTCAATAAGATAAATCGACGAAATACACTGAAACACAAATCTGATAATATGAATTTTGCACACAAAAAATGGTGTATTGCTCCTTATTTGGTTCTGTTATTTTAATAGATTGGATTCGCCTCGTTTCATTTTTTCGTGGATTCATTGAAAACCTATTTTTCGTTGATATTTGAATTATTCTTTTATCTTAGCAATGCATTTCTGTGTGTGTTAATACATATGTACCTATGAATATTATCGATATTGATACCCCAAATATAATAATGAGTTCACAATCTTATATTATCAACTGCACCTGTCTTATATGACCATATTTCAATGTTCCTTTATATGGTCACATAAGACAGATCGGATTGTACTTAATTCTAATTTCAATATTTCAAGACTAATAGCGACAGATAAACTCGCTAAAACAAGATTTTAAGTAAAATTTCAACCACTTCCAGTCAGTAATATTATTTCATTTTACCTCAGTGCCTTAAAATGAGAAGAAAGAAAGAAGCTAACCGACCGTCAATGACGAGTCATATTCTTTAATGTTAAGCTCAAGGGATAATGATATTTGTATGCTCTTTTACGTTTTTTATTCAATTAGTTTGAAAGGCTTCCATTTGCATTACTCTCGTTGTAGGATCTATATCAGTTTCCTTTTGCGTTCATTCCTGATTTCAATCAATTAAGCCATATATATGCTCTGTATTTTGACCTATCGATGCTTTTAGACGGTTAGCAAGACAAACCTTTTGTAAACATCACACTTTATATTAAATTAAGAAGAAAGATAACGAAGATATTAAATTAATAAACATAGCTTGAATTATATTACCAATAATCATTTATTAATATGATATCTGTGCAATCTACAATGCGAGCGCTTCCAATGTTCAGTAAAACTAGTAATATTTATACCGTGGATTTCCCAGTTAACCGCGTAATTCGGAAGACCGCGTTCTATATAATTTGTAACATAAAGCCATGCAATATCACATCTAGGTCGTTGATTATCGTACGGCACAAGATTTAAAGTGCAGGGGCGGATCCAGGATTTCAAGTTAGGGGGGGGGGGCGCACTTAAAAAAATTGCGCGGAGCGGAGGGAGGCGCGAACATTTTTGGGGTATTTCGTGTGAAAAATCACGATTGTACGCCAAAAAATCATATTTTTTCCAATTTTAGGGGGGCACGCGCCCGGTGCGCCCCCCTGGATCCGCCCCTAAAGTGTGTAATAGTTCGTATTGGCGTGTATTATTTCATACTTCTCAGTTGTTGCTTACATTCTTGTATATAAACCATAAAAAGATCAAAGGAAAAGAATTCATTCATGTTACAAGTATTTATACTGTTGTGTAACTCCTATGTATCACAATGATGTATTTAGCATGTATGCATTAGTTTACATGTTATTGCTTGTCTTTTAAAAGTTCACTAGAGCTTATGTTTTATTTGAATATATCTTTTCTCAGCCTTTCAATGCATTTTGCTTGATTTAGATGAGGTGCTCTAAATTTCTAAATTTGAAGGTATTTATTTGGAACATTATTTCAAACATTTTATTGGCTAAAATGTCATTTCATCGTTGTGTTGTATTGTTATTTAATTTTACTGTTCACTGGGAAAGATACCAAACTTAACGCTCGATATCATGAAAAATTGAAAAAATTATTCCAACTAATAATTGTTCTAAGTGCAATAGTATTTGTTGGTTAACCGTGTTCGAGTTATTTCCGGAAAATTCAGAAGATTTTGATTACCTGCCAAAAGGAAATTTGCAACCCCATCAAAATTCTAGAGAAATCCTTGTAATTATTTTAGGCAAGGGGATTGTTTATTCCCTGATACAGCCTTTTGGGGGTGTCGATATCACTGCTAGTTAAGTAATCACTTTGCTCAACAACATAACTTCAAATTAGCTTACTCTGCTTTTTCCAATCTATTTTAATTATTCTCTTTGCCCTTATATATTACTACAAAGTTTTTTTATAACATAATATTGTTAATATTATTAGATTATTCCTTTATTAATTCGCATTATCAGCAGATATTACAAGATCAAAGGGATTAGAAAAAATCAATATAAATGGGAACACACAAAAACAACAACACAATAATAAAGATGCAGAAGGGCAATTAAGAATTCCATAGTTTAACAGCATGTTTTATAATGATTGATTTGATTGATTTATTGTGCTTAACGCCACTTTCAACAATATTTCAGCTATATCATGGCGACCAGTTTTAGTGGTGGAAGAAGCCGGAGTACCCGGAGAGAACCACCGACCATGGGCAAGCAACTGGTAAATTTGATCACTTGCGACTGCGAGTCGAATGCACCCTTTTTAGTAATTTACAAAGCCGGGTGCGAACCCATGCCGTATTTGTGATAGGCTTGTATGAGTTGTTTGGTAATCCAACTACCTAACTAATTGAACCACCTTGTTTTATAATGAAAAAGGAAATATCTAAATTAGTGCGCACGAGGATTTTCTGGAATACCCTTCATTAATTGCTCGCTCATAGACAACATATTTGAAAGTCAAATAATTTTTGGGGAGCAAGAAAATCAAAAAGCTTAAACAGGATAGGCAATATCAGCTAAGGTTAAAGCTTAAACAGGATAGGCAATATCAGCTAAGGTTATATATGCATGATGAGGTTTGTCTTAAACAGGATAGGCAATATCAGCTAAGGTTATATATGCATGATGAGGTTTGTCTTAAACATGATAGGCAATATCGGCTACGGTTACATATGCATGAGGAGGTTTGTCCGTAGTTCTAATATGAAAAAAACTATTTAGGAACGGTAAATTTCAAGCATATATCATTTCAACAACATGGATAGATTGTCTAATATGTCAGAAAATAAGAAGGGTTTGAAGATACAAAAGGGGCAAACGTTACCTTGATATTAAGCAACACGATACTTTAGCAAATGTATTGTTAATGTTCTGATGTGTACAGTGTATAAGTTGAGCACATGATAACAATAACATCTTAAAGAATTTTTCATAATACTTTTATCTAAGGTAGATTACATACACGTATTGGTAAATTGTTGTCAATCTAATGGTTCTCTTGCTGCCATTGTTTTGCTATGATTTCTGCCGTACCTAAATTGAGCATATGCTCCAATGCATTTTGAACAATAAGGAAAATTCCCCTTTAGAGACTATTTTATAATCTTTATATTTATGTAGATTAATTACACTGGCATAGTCCACACAAAGATTCAATTAATGAATGGATTAAAACTGAAGCTATTTAAAGTTTTATTGTTCAACCTAATGATTCTCTTTATGGCATTGTTTTGCTACGATTTGTGCCGTATTTAAATGAAGCACATGGACCCAATAAAATTTGAACAATATGGAGAATTACCATTTAAAGAATATTCATAATCCATACAATTAAGCAGATTAAATTCCCTGACATTTTACTGACAAAAGATTTGAATAATGCATGGATTAAACTAATCAAAGTTATTGTTATTGTTCTGCAGATTTGTAAACGTCAATGTCGTCATAGCTATAACGTGTAATATTTTATATGTTGCTTTGTAGTATACTACTAGAACGTGATGCGTAGTATATTTTTCAGCTTTTATGAGACACGTTCTGTCATTCTAGATTGAAACGTTCAAGGCTGATGTTTCCTCTATCAAATACCAATTCATGAATTTTATTAATAGTTATAGCCTTTTTCAATTAGCATGTGCAACCTCTAACATAATATTCAACTTGTTGAAGGCTGTCAGTATTAGATAGCTGAAGAAGGGGAAAACAAATGAGTTCTGTATTCAGATACAAGCACTCAAGAGGGAAGGATTGTGATCCCATTAACTGGTTTAACCCCGACACATTGTTGTGTCTATCGCAAGTCTGGACCTGGAGTTCCAAATCACATGTAGTGGACATTTGTGTTCAGCGGGTTCAGTTCAGTTGTGTTGAAATTGGTGGAATCGATGACCATCAATGTTTATACTCTCTTTTCATAATCACATGTATTCATGTAATAGTATGATTTATAGTGATTAGGTAGAAAGACTTGTTCAATGTATAGGATAGAGTAGAATATAATGCAAAACCTTTCAATGACGGGTCGACCTTTCCCATAATTGATTATCTCAAATTGCAAATATCTTAGAAATACGCCTAATCAGAGAGCTTACAAGATCAAACGTATTATAAATATCAGAGAAATGATAGAACAATAGAGCATAAAGTAAATGAAGAAGAAAAAACAATAATAAAGATACAGAGGAGCAATTAAGAATTCCTTGTGCATGTTTTCTAATAAAAACGTAGATATCTAATTTAGTGAGAACGACGTGTTCATGGAGTAACCTTCATCAGGTGCGCTCATTGTCAACATATTAGAAAGACAATTAATGTAAAAGTCCTTCGGAGCAAGACAATCCAAAGGACCTAAACCTAATAGCCGAAATTGTGTAAGGTTACCTATGAGTTAGATTGACCTAAGTCTTAATAGGTTACATTATTAAGCAACTGTAATTTTCAAACATAAAGCATTTCAGTGATTGCGTAAGGTTACCTATGAGTTAAATTAACCTAAATCTTAATAGGTTACATTATCAAGCAACTGTAATTTTCAAACATAAAGCATTTCAGTGACATGTACTAACATCTACAGACAGATTGTCTAATATTTTAGAAAACAAATTTCCATATGATATTAAGTAGAAGACTCCATATTGGAAAAGACTTCATAAGTTTGTTTAACTTGTGTCTAATCCATTTTGTCTATTTAATTGGAAAATAAAATATGCTTAGAGTATTAAGTAGAACGAATGTTAATTAATGTATTGTTATGTGATGATTCGTGCCGTTCTTAAGTTGTGCACATGCCCCCCATATAATTTGAACAATATGGAAAATTCCTCCCGAGAGCCTATCTCATAATCCATACAATTAAATGGATTAAACATATTAAATGCACTGCCATTTTCCTCACAAAGATTTATTTAATGCATGCATTGATGCTATTCAAAGTTTTATTTCTTCACATAAAGGTGTTCTTTCTGTCATTGTTTTGCTATGATTTGTGTCCCCAATGTAATTTGAACAAAATAGATAATTCCCCTTGAGAGATTATCTGATAATCCTTGCATCTTAGTTGATTTAACATGTTAAGTGCACTACCAATTTCATGACAAAGGTTTAAATAATGCATGTATTGAAACTATTCAAAAGTTTTATCACTATGGATAATTGCCATTTAGAGAATGTGTCATAATCCTTACATTTAGATTAATTAGATTAAACATGTTTAATAATTTTCTCACAAAGATTTTACTAATGAATTCATAGAAACTATTCAAAAGTTTAATTCTCAACATAACGGTTCTCTTTTTGACATTGTTTTGCTGATTTGAAATATGTCAATGCCGTCATCACTATGAGGTTTAATAATTCATATGTTGCTTTGTAGTGTAATACTCGAACGTGATGAGCAGTACATAGTTCAGCTTTTCTGAGAAACATTCAGTCATTCTCGGTTGAAACGTTCAAGGCTGATGTTTCTTCTATCAAGAACTAATTCATGAATTCTGTAGATAACCTTGTGCAACGTCTGACATAATTTTCAACTGGTTGAAGGCGGTCAGTAGGAGGAAATGAAGTAAAGCGAAATTGGCTTTCTATCCAAATCTCCAAGCAATAAGATCCATTTCTGTAATAGTAGTATTAAAAGTCATTAGTTAGAAATACTCTTTTCAGTGCATAGGATTGTAAGGGTCGTATTAGGCAGCTTTCAAGAGTGACCGTTTCTAGTGTCATTTGTATATGTGTTATTTATAAAGTGCATTAGACATATTGTATTATGAATGATTGGTTTATTGTGTGTTGCTTAACGCTATGGATATTCAGAAAGAGAACAAGAATAAAAAATGATTCAAGATACCAAAGGGTTAATCCGAAACTGTTATTCGATGATGAACAGACAATACAGTGGCCAAAAGACAATGGTGAATAAGACAGAAACTGGTCGACAAAATACAATGCAAAAAAATAACGATTGAGCAATCTGAACCATACTAGCAAACCGTTATGTTGAGAATTAAACTTTTGAATAGTTTCTATGGATTCATTAGTAAAAATCTTTGTGAGAAAATTATTTAGCATGTTTAATCTCTTTAATTACTCCGGAAGCGTAAGCAGTAACTACTCCTCTGAAGACAAAATTAGGACATTTAGATGATATACATCTAGTCACATGGGCATGGAAATGTCTAGCGAAATAGAATTTATAACTTCTTTGAGCTTATCCAATTTTGGTTACCATGTTTAGGCCCATTTGGATTACTTTGGTGCAAAAATATTTCAAACGATTTGGCATTTACATCTTTTGACATTGAGCGTACCTGATGAAGGGTATTCCAGAAACCGAATAAAAGACTTTTAACAGGATATGAGCAAAAATTAATTGTTAATTGCAATTTGCATCATTTGTCAATTGAACACACCGTATTAAACTCATATGTTTAATTAGTTGCATCCAACAGTTGTTTTGAATTTTAATATCTCGCTATTGAATCTCATTATCATTGTAGATTTTTTCATACAATATATAAAGGGCTAATATGAAAAAAAATATAATAATAATAGCATACTGTCGGAACAGTTTCAACAGTTTGTTTTTTGTAGATCGTTGTTTGTCCTTTTGTCTTTTCTTTCGTCATTGTGTTGTCTGTCCTTCTTTGATTTACGGGTTCTGATTTGGTATCTTCAAACTCTTCTTTCAAAATCGGTCGCTTTCCTGAAACCATATGTAATGTAATAATGGAATCAAGGATTCATCTTGAATATAATAAGGAGAATTTGCGACCTTTTAAATGAGCACTGTAGTGAGACTCTAACAAATGTACTTGTGATTATAGTAATCATATCATTTACCCGCTGTAGTACGATCTGTCAAAACCTCAGAAATATCTTAATAATTCTTTATGGAGTATCAATTTTTCAGATGCCAGATCTGGGTCGAATGTAATCATTCTGAAAGCTTTTACAAAATCTTTGCAGTGCCATCTGATATTTGCTGACTAGTTGTTAAAAGTGGCACAATAAATAAGATCATAAAGACAACTCTGATACAATGTATTACAGTTTACTTACTGGTAAAGTACATTTCAACCACGTGACGAATAACCATATGACTAATAGTGCGCATTATGTAATTTTCTAACATAATGGTAATTTGTTAAAAAGAAAGTTGAAACAGAGATGGTCGAAAATTCGCTCACTATTAGCAAAGCGAAAAACCACCTCTCATCTCATTTTGACTTTCCCTTTAGAAGATTGTTCGGATTTCGGTAATTTTGTTATTACCCTTACTTAAATTATTGCGCACAAAATAGATCACGACACATAGGCTTTAAGATGGAAATTCAATTCCTGGCTTGGGACAGATACAAGAATAGATATCACTGTTACACTGTTGTTTTGTAAGAACGGTTGGAAGATATTAAAGGGGTAAATAATTCGTACATCGAAGAAGGACAGACAATACAATGGCCACACTAAAGCACAAAACGACAAACAATAATCTACAAAACCTCACACAGAAAACAAACGAATTGAGGAACATGGATCCCAGAAAAAGGTAGTAGAACTCATGAAGGGTAAGTAGCTCCTGTTCCACTATTGGTACAATGTTTATAGTTGCTTTATGATATTGTTTTCTAGAGTACTTTTTCTTTCATCATTTATTTTGTTTTATTTCTCATGCTAATATGACAAATATATGCTGAATACATTGGTTTAACACAGATCAAGCTCTTTATATTCAAAACTGGGGGGAAAAGGACTGAACAGCAGTCCATGAATAATTGACTGTCATATTTTACATTACACTAATCAAATTATCTAAAAAGCTTCATTTTTTTGGTTTCCTTTACGCATTTAATATCTCTTAGTTGTATGTCACCCACTTGTATGCTGTGATGACTTGGTGCATGATAAAGTGGCTGATAATAAATTTTATATGCATATATATTGGCACTTGTATCCAAAGTATGTTCTGTTAAATACATTTGTTTCCTGTGTGCCTTTCATATCTTTTAGTTGTAGGTCTCCCACTTGTATGGTGGTATGACCTTTGATGCATGATGAAATGTTTCACAATCAAATTTACATGCATGTATATTGACATTTTTATCCAAAGTATTTCTTGTCAAATACAATGATTTCAAAACGTAATATTTTAAGAAATGTCTGAGTGCTTTCACATTTCGTTCTAATATTAACTGCAAGCCCAAATGAACTGGAACATAATATACATTCTAATGGAAATATGATTACGTAGCACCTCTACAGATGTTCTGATATGTTCAGACTAATAAATTATACTTCAATATTGAAAATGGTATTATTATTATAATAAAATTAACATAAATACCACTATGTAGGAACAGTTCCAAAATCCAATTAAAAATTTTAAAATTTCTGAAAAAGACAAAATCAATACTCATGACGCAAATATAGAAGATCGTTTACTTTCCTTCATTAAAAAGTGACTTGGTGAAGCTATTTGCATGGGGTCCAAACCTCCCCTCTTAGTGAAACAATAGAAAATAGATCAGTAAAAAGTGCAAAACAAAGCAACTAGATAGAACAAAAAATGCCTGCAATCAAAATCGTGATTGCCTCTATCAAGTATATCGTTTTAATGGTCTCCATCTTTATTCGAGTGACATTGAATTTTCGTTCTCATGACAAGAAAAAAAAACTTGCATTAAATGACTTTCTTCTTTTTCTGTAAACAAACAACATTTCTCATGTTCGAACTAAATATATTACCTAGTATCAAGTACGTTAGATAGACATTGACAACAGTCATGGACTTTAGCAGTGGTCCGATGGCCCACGGCCAGTGAAAATGTATTCGGACCAGTGACTTTTGCCAAATTTGTTCAATAGAATCTATATAAATATTCTAATTTTGAAGTTTTCGGGCCAGTAAATTCGAAAGTCTAACTTCGAAGACTGTGACAATGTGTAAAGTTTTCAAGGTACCAAGGAAGTAACCAGGAGTTGTAAGTCGAAGAAGAACAAATAATACAATTGTCCATAAAATGCCACACAAAAATCTAAAGATTGAGCAATACGAGCCCAAATAAAAATCTGGGATAAACCCAAGTTCTTCGAAAGGATAGGCAGGGTTAGTTGTACCCATTGTGATACAGTTATACGATATGAACAACATCTGATATATGGAAGTCGTGTTGGACACAAGAATTAAAAAGCGCAAGGAATTATAAATGATACAAGTAAAACATGACCCCCCTCCCCACACACACACCCAAAGAAAACGAGGGAGGGGGGGGGGGGGGGGGGGGGGGGGAACAATCGACCCAAAAAAAAAACAACAAAAGACGGACAGAACAAAAATATTTACTAGGTTTTACTTAAATGTCAGTAAATAGATATAAACTTTGTTTTCCATATTAACGTGCAGAAATAATGAAGCTAAATACCTGTCAGTTGTTGAAGACAAACATTAAAGAAAATGTAATCAATATTAGCCACGTTCTCTGTAGCGACATAGCGATTTCTTTCATTTCACAAGCATGGGGATAATACTCTTTGACAATTGACTAGCATATGCTTTTTTTTTATTGTCAAACATTCATGCATGGCTGCATTGTGGGTGTACATGTTGTTTTATAATTATTGAATGTGTTTTGGTAAGTACATAATGATTGCATAATAAGTGTGTAGGGTGCTTTCATTTATTCAGTGCAGTTATATAAAATTAGACCTATCCGGATTCCGTTTCGAAACTACAGTACCGATTCGATAGTCTTTTTATCTTGTCACAACACATGTAGCAAATATTTAGCACGGTGTTATTGATGTTTCAGAGTTGCAAAGTTTTCTGTTTTTTTTTCTATTTTTCATCACTTCCAAAAACAAAGATTATATTGTCATTTGTTCTCGAGTAACTATTTCATTTTAACCTACCTGCTAAACATACATGTATGATCATTTCCTAGTTCGTCATTTTGAATAGTATGAATGACTTTATTTCTTTACTTCAGTTGAAAGTGACGTTAAACACCAAAAATCAATTAACCAATCAGTTTTTAAGTGCATTTAAATGTTGATGCAAATGGGGTTTTCTTATTAAAGAAACCAACATTTTTCAATTAGTAGTGTATCAACGAGATACTTGAATCATTCCACAGTTTAAAAAAAACATAAGACATGTGAATAGCATTTAATATCCAATCAATATTGGTTTTGAAAAAATAAAGGAATGTGCATTGCATTAAGTAATGATCATCATGTTCGTCTTGATTGTGGTAGATCGTGTGTTGGTAAAACCAACGACTATAAAATTGGCATTTGTTGCTTTTCCTCTAAGAATGCAACACTAAAGGGTATGAGGAAATAATTGACTGGTTCCGAATTAGGATAATGTGGTGCAAGCGTGTTAGTCTGGTTCAAAGTGGGAATCATCATCATCATCTCAAACTTGTTCTGTCCATGATATAGCTGAAAATCGCTCATTTTGGCGTTAATCAACATTCACTCACTCACTTACTCGCCAAAAGAAGATAACATCAGTGCTTAAACCAGGGGTCAGTAACTGAATACTAGTAAGATCCAGATAGAATACTGGTGAGCCTCTTTCTCTCGAACTTGAATAGGATAAGTCGGACAACTCTGAAGTAATATTTTGTCTGTTTGCAATGCTTTCAGTTTAATTTATCTCGGAAAATTCGAATACTCCATTATTTCGAAGTAAACTAATTGGTCCGTTCGATTCCGACACAACGAGGTTCTACTATGTTAAATATTATAAGAAATAAGAAATAAAAAAACAAAAGATGAAACAACATGAATTCCAACAAACAACCAGGACTGGGTTGCACAAATCACAATTAAAGTTAATTCACTATTAAAAGTACTATTAAAGTTAATAGTGAATTATTTATGTTGCAGAAACGTCAATTAACGTTAATAGACTATTAACTTTCGAATATATTTAATTGTACAAAAGAGCTGTATTAAATTCTTAATTGTAAATTAAAAATGGATGCCATGCAAGTACTTATGTCGCTTCGTACCAACAATCACCGTTATAGACAACTTACAGTGAATGATTTGAAAGAACGGGAACCTTTTTCCTGATATAGATTTGGGAGAAATACAATAAATTGAAACAATGTAAGATAAGAAACATCATAATAGATGACACAGGTATGTCCAATGACGCTATCAAACTTTCCATTCGATTTTGATACAATATTTGTTTTATAAATATTATAAATATTTAACAATCATCAGGTCCTTGAAAACAAGTCGGGGTATGATTATGAACAGGATATAATCCTATAAATAAAAAAAACACCCAAACATTATGAAAGTATTAGGAACGAGCTTTTCTCCTTGGTCTGGTTGTCGCTTCTCCGCTAAGCACGCAGCATTAAGGAGTAAGAGCAAAGACTGGTTGGCTCGGAATCAAGATACTGTGTCCGAGTGGAGCGACATTTCTACCGGCGTACTGTTGTTTCAGTGAGCTAGCACTATAAATATCCAACTAAGCGTGTTGGTCTAGTACAAAGCGGACATTATCACTTATCATTATTTTATTGAAAATTAACTTGTTCTCGCCATGATATAGCTGAAAAATTGCTGGGTTGGCGCTAAGCAACAATCACTCACTGACTCCTTGGTCTGGAATCCTGGCGTCATAACAATTTCACAGCTGAAATAAGTAATTCGTTTTTGATTCACTATCCTTAAGATTGCATATATTTTAGTATCTTGCAGTGTAAATTACATAAAAGGATCGGAAGATAGGTGACAAAAAGTGTACAAATTATTCAAAGAAAGATTTCCAATGAAATACACAATTATCAATGCTGTTTTAATTTTAAAACAACCCCTTTTCATGTGTAAAGAGAAAGTGTTTTTTTTCTCTTTCATATTATTGACGCAGTTGACATTTTTCAAATGTGCACCTATGACCATTATATGGTGCCTAAAATAATTTAATTTCCTTTTAAAGAGTTATATTTTCCTTCTAAATAAATAAACATATATTCTGGATGTTCAAAAGAGACATTTCAGGACAAAAATACAATGTAGTCTTTCTCGTCAACACGTTAATATACAATAACTATTTAATTGATTTTCCTTACATTTTATATATGATTATGGAGTGGCATATTTAACTGAACATTGTGGATGTACATGCAAAATCGTCGGATGCTTGTATTGTCATCCTTGTTAAAATAGGGAACTGATGATTATTTTTCAATTAATTGAATATTAGTTAAGATAGATAGATGTCTGCGTCACGCATGAACTCGACAGAATACTTATTACAGAAGACATATCATATATTATGGGTTTGTTTTCGTATTCTTTTGAAATGTTGCAAAAGCCGAAACGGAACAGTGGGGAAAGTAGGAAATAAACAAAATGACAAAAACTGATTTTAAATATCAGAGAACAGGTGAACATTAAAATGTTCACTAAATTGATACTTCAATTAAAATCAGATCGAATTTCTTTTACTGTTCTCATGATACGATTCTCATCAGACTGTCGATGGAAATAGAACGCCAACCGATTTTGAAACGATTTTTTTTATTCGACTTTTGTGTTAACATCATAAGATTTTTGCTGAAAACATATCGCAAGGAAATATCGGATGAAAAATTGTATCGCGTGACCGAACGACGGTTCCGCAGCTACTTTTGCAGCAACCTGTCATATTAAAAAAAATAATTGAACTTCGCCCTTAAAAAACGTGTATATAATTTCTACAGCTATTGTAATAAAAAAAAAAATAGAGATGTAAAAGAAGTTGCTAACGGATGCGTGACGCAGTAATGAATTATGGGATCGATTTTAACTTAATTGAAGGTTAATTTACTATTAACTAATAGACAGTCTAATTGACGGTCAAGCAACGCTATTAACACATACTATTAACTTATTTACAATTAGCGAGTTAATAGACTATTAAATCTTAATTCACTGTTAACTTAATTGACGTTTGTGCAACCCAGTCCAGGAGATTAAGTACTTCTAAAAGGCAAGATTTTACTAATACCAACTTAGATAATATAAACTTAGATTGGTGGGCACAATGCATTTCTGCAAAAACATTCATACCCAAACATCGGAAGCCCAAATAATTTAGAAGTCTGTGGGAGCAAGAAAACGAAAGTGCATCAACAGCATTGGCCTTCTTTGGTCAAAAGAAATAATCTTCTAAAGACATAGAAAATTTAGGTAAATTTTCTATATCTTTAGAAGAAGAAATATTTACCCAAACAGTATATAAAAAGGGCCCGGGTGGCTCAATGAGTTAGGTAGTTGGATTACCTAACAACTCATACAAGCCTACCACCAATACGGCGTGGATTCGCGCTCAGCTGTAAATTACAAAAAAGGGTGCACTCGACTCGTAGCCGCAAATGATAACATTTACCAGTTGCTTGCCCATGGTCGGTGGTTCTCTCCGGCTTCTTCCACCACTAAAACTGGTCGCCATGATATAGCTGAAATATTGCTGAAAGTGGCGTTAAGCACAAAAAATCAATCAAACCCAAACAGTATTGACAAAGTAAGATATTTCTTTAATTCTTCATATTAAAGTTAATGGCTATAAGATTAAGTCTCATTAAAAGCTCGCCACTATATAGCTGAAATACTGTTGAAGTTGGCGTTAAGCAGAAACCAAATAATCTAGCAATCATTAAAAGCAACAATGATAAATTCTTCCTGTGATTGAATGTTTGTAAATCATACTGGTATATATTATAGTTTTAATGGTAATGAAATTTAGTAAATGCTTTTATAATTGATTGAAAGAATGGTCTTGGAATAAATGTGTTTTGTAGCGATAAGATTAAGATCCTTTAAATCAAAAATAGTATTACAAAGTAGTGACAACCTACAATTCCCCCGGTTCAGATAATCTCCCATTATTTTTCAGTGATTAATTTTATAAGGCATATCTATGATAACACCATCTTACGGTATTGTATGTGTTTTACATAACTTTATTAGTTAAACCCATACAAGGGTCATGGCTACAAATAAATAGAACAGTACATAAAATCAAACAATGAAATAATCTTAAACATAATACTGCAATATGCATGTAAAACAATGGAGCCAAACACAAAAACTATTACACTGTCCTAATATAGAGAATAAAACATGGCAAAATCCGTATCATATGCCGTATCATCCCGAGAAACCAATATCATCCAGAGGCCCTTTAGGCCCGAGGGATGATATTGGTCGAGGGTGATACGGCATATGATACGGATTTTGCCATATTTTATACAATTGATCATATATTTAAACAGGAAAGTATACAGGTTATGGGTACGATAAAGGGTAGAGGTATGATAAAGGGTAGGCATCTGGCACTTTATCAAATATTCAAAACTACTGTATTTACCACTAAATATATGATAAAATTCCATAATGCAATCGAATAATCGTAGAAATAGCATAAAGGAGCCTAAAAACTTCGCTTGCTGGGTTGTAATCGGATCTAGAATATATTTTATTATTGATTGTTGTCTTCGCTCGTTCTCATTAATATTGCGTGCTTAGCGGAAAATCAAGAAATACCAATCGGGACTCGAACCCACGATCTACTGCACTAGAGGCGAGCACGCTAACCATTACACCATCAATGAAGGACTGTGATTATAAGGTGTTAGGGTATAATAGTTGATATATCTTTGTAACCACTATCGGTGGTGTAATGGTAAGAGTGCTCGACACGAGTGCGGTAGATCGTGGGTTCGAGTCCCGATCGGGTCAAACCAAAGACTATGCAATTGGCGTGCGTTGCTTCTCGGCTACGCATGCAGCATTAATGAGAAAGAGTAACGACTTATTCGCTCGGAACCAGGATAATGTTTCCGAGTGGGGCGACATGTCTATCCGCAGACTGTTGTGTCAGTGAGCTCTCAGAATAAAAATTCCAACTAAGCATGTTGGTCTAGTACAAAGCGAACCACATCACCATCTCATGGAAAATTGACTTGTTATTGCCATGATATAGCTGGAAAATTGCTGAGTTGGTGTTAACCAGCAATCACTCACTCACTATATCTTTGTAGTCTTTCATGTTAATTAAACAAGTTCATTTTCTGAAATGTCCTTCTTAGAATGACATAAAAGTGTTAAAATAATCAGTTATATTCACTTTGTATGGACTAATTATCACAAGAAATAAGGTCATATTTTGTCCATGCAGTTTGCATTTTTAGGTTTCTTTGTTTTGATGTGTTCCCGTTTTTGGTTGTTGTTTTTTGTTTGTTTGTTTGTGTTTTTTGTTGTTGCTGGTGGTGGTTTGGATTTTTTTTTTGGGGGGGGGGGAGATATTTGTTTGTTTTTGTTTTTCTTTGTCATTTTTTAAATTTTTAATGGGGTCGTTTTTTCTGTTTATATATCTGATGTGATCGCTGGTAAAGTGATAGATCATATATTTACTCTGTTTTCTGCGCAACTGATTTTTAGTATCATGTGTGATCACCGTAAGTCGTAGATCAGCGTCACTTTTATTTCTTGTCCAATTGTGTGTATAATTCAAAATAACAAACCGAATCGAAATAGACGCGATAAGCAAAATAACAATTTAACGGGCATTATATTGATAATTGGGGGACAAACGAAACTGGAAAGGTTTTTGGCAGACAATAACTTTATGTCTGTTTTTGAAATATAAATAAAAAGAAATTGCCAGTTTCCAGTTCAAAAGAGAAAACGACTAATGAATATATTATAGGAATTTAGTTCCATCGATAAATAGAAGTTCTTCGAATATTTCGATCAGACAATATTTCGAAAGGGTCAAAATATATATGTTAAATTCACCTTGATACAAAGAGAGAAGTATCTATATTCACAACTTTTACAGAAGCTACTATCATAAGAAAATCAGCGTGAAAGGTACGTGTTAATTAAACCCTAGTGGCAGAGTCTTGATGGGAT
This sequence comes from Bathymodiolus septemdierum, assembly GCA_963383655.1. Classification (NCBI taxonomy): domain Eukaryota; kingdom Metazoa; phylum Mollusca; class Bivalvia; order Mytilida; family Modiolidae; genus Bathymodiolus; species Bathymodiolus septemdierum. The sequence goes on along the minus strand of OY726530.1, from coordinate 27,134,384 downwards.
ATATTTAATTTGTACCATGAAATTTACGATTCATTTTCAAGTACGTTCATGACGGGGTGTACTCGATACAACATTATGTGATAAAGTCTGTCAGTGACTCGCTACAGGTCAGTGATTTTATCCTGGCACTACTGCGGTTTCCTCCACCAATAAAATTGACCGCTACAATATAACTGAAATATTGTTGAAAGTGGCGTTAAGCACCATAAACCAAACCAAGCCATTCTCAATTATGTTTATTTTTAAACAGGAATATCAAACTTATAAATATCAACATAATGGAGGTTGGCATCAACAAAAGCGCGTATTTCGAAAATTTTCAACAGAATACCTAAACTTAAAAATTTTCCTTTTCCCGAAAGTTATTTTCCCTGGTTTTTAGTTGGGCTCGTGTTGTTCGACCTTTGTTCTCTGTGTAATGTTTTGTAGATCGTTGTTTGTTCTTTTGTCCTTTTCATTTTGGCAAAAAAATATCACCTCGTCAGAACAGTTCAAATCTAGTAAGACAGTCGTAGAAACAGTATCCCTAACACAAAGATATATCAGCGTTCACTTTCCAGAGTAGGTAAATTGAGCTAGAAAACATTTCTGGTTGTATTAGTTATAATAATAATTACATGACTTAGGAACTGTAAATTTCCAACAAAACTATAACATAAAAGTCTTTGGATAAAGAAAACAAAAGGGTCTGAATAGAATATCAAAATCGGCTAAGGTCACCTAGCTATACCTGAGGGAGGAGAACCTTAGTTTTAATTAAAAAAAAAAACGTGGTTTAGGAACTGTAAATACCGAAAAAATATATCTAATAAACCATGTAAGACATCGTAGTTCGTAGACCTCTGAATGTATGAGTGTCACGATACCAAGTGATCTGAAAGAGTAGGCGTATACGTTTCCATCATGGTACCCATAGTGAAGTACTGATACAAGGTTTTTAGATTGATGATTCTGTTTTCTCTAACATTTATTTCAAACATCGCATAGTATTTAGTATATTTGGTAAGTTCAAGTTCTAGTAAAAAAAAATGTTTCCATAGTAATGCACGTATACTATTAATATCACAGCATTACTTTGTTGTTGTTGAAAGTATTAGTATTTCAAACAATAGTATGCATGCATATATTTCGCAAATGTTTGAGATGGGAACTCGCAAATTAGAAAGCTTAAATTGTGAACAAATTAATTTTAAAACTAAGAATCTACTCCCCCAGCCATAAGTGACCTTAGCCGATTTTTGTTATCCTGTTTAGGCCCTTTCGTTTTCTTGCTCACAAAACATATTAGATTATTTGGCTTTCCAATCTTTGAATTTTGAGCGTACATTGATGATGGTTACCCTCGAAACGCGTCGTGCGCACTAATTTAGATATCTATGCTTTTAATACAATTGTTTAAAGAAAAAAAACAATCATTGATCTACAGGTCATGATATTAATTTCATCGGGAAAAAAAATACAAAATATATATCAACATGGGATGATACTTTGAAATAGGCCACAATTATTTTTCTGAAGCTAGACTTTGAAATCTCATAAGAAATTTGATTTCTAAATGTCTTGCTATTGATGTATCATTAAAATTAATTGGATCTTATTGAATTAATGATTTCAGGCGTATAGTAGAGGTTACATTTTCCGGGCATATTTAACTCCTACCACCAACTTGTGCCATTTATCACCTAGAAGACGGAAACTATTCTCAGTTTCAATAAAACTCTGGATTTCTCTATTGATCTTCTTATCTCTGTTCATGCATGCTCTGGTTTGTAATGTGGTACTGATTTAATTTCCCACCGAATTCCAGTTTTAAATAATGACTTATGCCTTAAACTAAGCAATTTTTCATTTCCATACGATGCTCAGCTTCACAAAAAAGATTGTAGAAATTTAATAGAATTTATAAGAAATTCACCCTGACTGTTTTCGTAAGAAATTACATCATTTACACTAAGAAAGAGTGGCGGTGTCAGAAACCAAACATTTGTTTTGACAAATGTGAGATTAATATGCCAAACCATTTGTATTCTGTTAGAAAAATTAAATTAAAAGGTTAAAAATCAGATATGCAAACATGATATTTTAAAATACGTTTGTGCATACTGCATAGGTTTGACAGAGAATCAATTTTTTGCTTGCAAATAATAATTAAAAGCGAAATACATTAGAACATTCTTGTGAGATGAAAGTTTAAAGATTAACCATAAGAGACTTTCATGTCTAACACATGGAATAATGCGAATTTAATGTAAATAACGTTAGAGAATACCGAAGGGGTAGCCAGCAATGGACAATCCAGAGATTATGGCAACATAGACGAAGCAAAACAAAACAAACACACAACACAATATGTGCGGGACACCACTATGCACAAACAAATCCAATTAACGTAAATAAGACATGAGCCCTCCTACAAACAACCGGAGTTAAACTAGTACAATGAGAAATATTTAAGTAATATTTTCTTCTGCTCAGAAGCTAATTGTCATAGAACACATAAAGCTTACGACTAAATTTATTAGCATTTAATAAAATTGATGAAATAACACTAGCGAGTAGGGTTATGGTCTTAACATAACTTTAAAGTGATATATACTATATATGCATGTATATGTAAATATGTCTAAATTACACAATTTAAGTGAGCTAAGAAAATCATTCGCTTTTGTTCAGTCAATAAGGTTCACCCCCCTCCCCCCATCATATTTAGCATATCTGGGTGACCTTGGCCGATTTTGGCTATCTTGTTTAGGCCCTATGGTTCTCTTGATCTCAAAGACTTTTATTATACTATTTGGCTTTCATATATTTTGGATTTGAAGGTTATTCCAGAAACGCGTCGTGTGCACTAAATTTGATATCTACATTGTATGTTATTATTCTGTTTTCTTACAAGCAACATTTTATCTAAATACTGATTTGGTTCTAATTAACTTGTTGTTCTCTACATATTAACAGCATGGGTTTCCATACTCGCTGCCGTAATAAAATTACATATGCATTGATATTGAATTTGTCACGCAGGAAAAGTTACAAATTATGCTCTAAATTAATTGGACTTCTAGTCAATATGTCGTATACAAAGCTCTAACTGCAACGAATTGTTTTTTTTTTTTGTTATGATATATTTGATTTTTCCATGAAACGATATATTGAGATAAAGATGTTGCGTGTTACCTTTAGAAACAAAACACTTTTATTCACAATTAATTTGCTTCAGTGTATTATCATATTTCATTGTTTTGAGAAAAAAAAATAATTTAAAAACATTTCAAATATTATTAATTCCTTACAAGCTAAAAAAAAAAGAAAACAAAAAAATACCACATTGTCGGAAAAGTTCAAAAATTTACTTGACAAAATCGTAGAAATAGAGACAAAATAGATACCATTAAGATGCATATGGAAAAAAATAAGGGTAATAACAAAATTACCGAACTCCGAACAATCTTACAAAGGGAAAGTCAAAACTCATAAGTATATAAACAGACAAAATCAGTCAACAACCGGAAAACTGTGAAAACCGTAATGACCTTGACTTGGTACAGGCATTTCTAAAGAAATGGTGGGTTGAATCAGATTTTAAAGCGCCAAACCCCCCGCTTTCATTACGGCTCAAAGGCTCCGGCTGTCACTATAACAGTATTTATAACAATACTGGAACAAAATAGGTAAAATAGTTGTCAAAGCAGTACCAAACCCAGTGTAGCAAATGTCGAAAACAATTTTACAAAAACAAATAAAATATGGGTGTGAAACTAATTTTATGAGGTCAAACATCCCATGTTAGTGAAATGGCACGGTCTTACATGACAGACATATTGTGTTTTTTTTTTATTTGTTTGTCTTCGTCTTGTGTACCCTATGTTGCCAGTTTCTCTGGATTGTCCTTTTTTTCTATTGCCCCTTCGGTATTCTCTAACGTTGACTTAGGATTTAATTTTGAATTTATTTTTGTATTTTTTGTAATTTCTTTTAGGATCAGTAGCGAATGTTGGAGGAGAAGAAGTATATAAATGTAAGGATGGTTCAGACCCTAATGTTCACCTTACAGTAATCCCTGGAGTTATTGGAGCGCCATCTAGTGTTACATCAATGCAAGTTGCTACACTGCTGAAACTGTTTAAGATTCCTCAGGTATACTACTAACCTTTGTGCATTTTTTGTATGTCATTATTCCCTATTATCAGATTCATTACAGATATTGCAAATCGTAAGCAAATTAATATTTAGCACAGGATTAACAGTCGATATTATTTTTTTCAACTGGATCGTCCATCTTAGAGAGAACATGCAATGACTCTGATGTTGTACTGTTCATGTTTATGTTGTCATTGATTTTTGTGATTGTATGTGGTCTTTTTGAGTGGCAGCGACTCTGTGGAGGTTTTTATCGGGTTTTTTTATATATGTTTTCCCGTTGGAAATCCAGTTATCAAGAGAGGATGGTTGGAATCCCATTAACCGGCTTAATCCCGCCACATTGCTGCGTCTTTTCCAAGCCATGACCTTGATTTCCAACGTCATATGTCGTCTTTTCTCTCTCTCTGTGTTCAGTGAGTTAAGGGGACAAATGATTGTATTTTTTGTTGATATTAGTGGTATTGTTGACCATCTCTGTTTAAACTTTCTTGACGTAATGTTCTCCAATCGTTGTAGATCTAAATATAGAAGAGAATATGATTATTACTTATGCCTTTTTAATGTATCAAATTGAAACTTTTTTGTAAGTACCGGCGCTGGAACCATATCTCATTGTTATGAATTTGGAGAACTTGCTCAACCTAATTCATATCAATGAGATGGGGTTGACTTCTGTTTTATTCTGTATGTTTCTTAGTGTGCCTTTAAACAAATAATATCAAACTGATTGTAAATCCGACTCAAAGGAATCTGAAAATGTTATCTTTATGAACAGTTGCCTTTTATATGGTTACAGGTTACAACTATATGCACTATTCATTAATGGGAAAATTGAGACTGCTCTTTATAGACAGTAAATTGTTATGTTGAGGTTCTCGTTAAATAAACGTTAGAGAATACCGAAAAGGCAATCAAAAATGGACAAGCTAGAGAAACTGGCACCATAGAGTACACAAGACGAAGAAAAACAAAACAAAACCACAACACAATATGTCTTGAACACTATAAAATGCAAACAAACACAAATAACGTAAATAAGACATGAGCCCTCCTGTAAACAACTCGAGGTAAAGACGAACTCCAACATCATCGTTTTATGGCATGCTTGACTGTATATCCAAATGTCAGTTTCCGTTTTATTATGTACACGTCTTTTGATATATATGAACAAGGTTTATTAAGATCAAATGTCAGAAGTTATACTGACAAATGAGTGAACTGTTAGTGGTCGAGTTTGATCTTGTAGATTAACAACAGGTGAGACATGACCTTCCTTGTCTTCTGACAAAATTTAAAATGCGTGAGCTGTTGGTGGTCGTCTCTAGTGTTATAGATTAACAACAGGTGCGGGCTCACGTTGTTTGCTAACTGAGAAAAAGTTATATTATATTGTGATGAAAGATGGAATCTATGGAAAAAATTGCCTAGAAGAAACTTCCCACATCATCCGTCACTTTTCTGATAATTGTTTTCTGATTTGAAACTGAGCAACAAACAACCTCATTAATATTACATAAGTGTTGAGATATCAAAGGTGCAATTAGAGATGTAAATCTACGAAGGACAAACAAAACAATGGCAAAAAGAAAGTGAACTAAACAGGAAACCATCGTCAACAATACTGTTTATTATTGAACCATAAAATATGTTTAAAGTAACAATACTCTACCCAGAAAACACACGTTTGGGTAATACTAACCCCAACAAATCCGTGGGTGAAATAATATGTCCCCGGAAGGGTAAACAGTTCCTGTTTTACATAGATATATACCATAATATGGTGTTTACAAATTTTATCAAGTCCAAATTAAATAAACAACAATTATGGATGTGACGTAGGAGATATATATTAATATGTATTGGTCCTACAAGACAATCAATGCCTCTGTGTTAGTGTTCTGTTTTATATAAATGCTATAATTGTTTTTTGTTAACATTATTCATTATAATAAAGTCAAACAGATGTAGCAGACAAATGTATTTTGTTAAATTGTCAGCCCTTTTTGTCTGATACGTATATTTACGTCCTGCAGTTATATAGTTAACTTTGTCCTAAACACACTTTGATTAATGGCATCTTTTAAGCAAATATAACACCAGGTGGCAAGTCAACCAATTATTCCTTATGGCTTATTAAACTAGCCGTTAGTCTAAGAGGAATTGCTAGACTAAGTGATAATACAAAGATGTATTGTATGAGAGAGCCACGATAATACATCACTCGAAGAAAATTTCTGCTTGATAAACGACGATAATAATATGAAATAGGAATATTATATTTCCGCCAAATACATATTCGGAAAAATGTCTTGGGATGTCTCGTTTATCATTATATTTTTCTCTGATAGTGCTATATATTGTTTTTATTTATAAGTAACGAACCACAGGGTTAAGTACAGACTTATAATGGGAGACGGTACAAAATCAGCGGAACTAATCTACTAGCAATAATCATAACTCAGACAATAATAACAAAACAAAAAGAAAACAAAGCAGTAAAACCTTGTTTGTGTATAGTCTGGAATTATGTTTAGAAAACATGTCTTGTTTATCTGTCAATCGTAACTACTCGGCCATTCTCGCTACCCTGCAAATAACCTCGTATGCATTAGGCGTATAAATCGCACTACCTTTCACATGTCAGTTACATGAAAGTTTGATAAAGTTATATTTTAAGCAATTTTCTATATTTCAATTAAAGTTTTAATTAGTTTTGCATGATTAGATTTTACTTAGTATGTCTTCCATATTGGATTTTCGTGGACTATATTTTTTTGCGGCTTAACTTAACTTAACTTCCGGCAAACAATTTAAGAAGAATTTCTACTATGTACGTACGAGGTTATTTGCAGGATAGCGAGAATGGCCGAGTAGTTACGATTGGTTTATCTGTAAGAAACATGTATACGTAATGTCCTTGTGAACGTTTCTGTGATCCAGTAAACAAAGATGGAAAATTGACTTACAACACAGAGGTCGAAAAATAGACGTTTCAGGTCAAACCTTTTTAAGTAATAACTTAACTTGAAAATAAATAATTTTAGTAATAATGCATAAATCTGGGTCATATAGTGTTGTGGTAGTTAAATTAAATATATGATTGAAATAGCACGTGAATACACGGACCCATAGAATCCGCGGCACCATAGGATCGGACTATACATAGAAGGATATATAATGTATAATCTAATGAGTGTGATTTTGATAAATTACATTATATCAATTGTAGGTTTCATTGATCGATTTAAGCAAAATAAAGAATAGTTTATGCCTGTCACAATAAATGAAATTGTCATCCATGGTGGTTTGAGTAAACCTTTATTTTGAGGAATTACAAAATGATCGCCAATTCGAATAAAACCATATAATAAGATGATACAAGAATATATACATTTATCCTGCACTGGTTCTATTTGAGCAGGCAACTTGCATTGATTGGATATTTGTGGTATATACTGTCACCGACAAAAATATAACTTTTTCTGGTACCCTTGTCACCCTTTACCTGTTGAGATTTAGGAACCTAATTGCAAATCCAGTTCACTTCCTGTTGAAAGAAAATATATAAAGTGGCAATTAAGGGATAATTTTATTATTCAATGAAAAAATGGATTAATGTGATTTTTCTGCAGGAGAAACACAATATTAATGCAGTTTCTTAAAATATAAGGTTTATGTGTAATCGGCGGAAAACTGGATGAAGTCTCGATGAACTTCGATTTTATTCCAGTTGCTAAGCCTCGTACACATGAACTGTATGTCTTAAGACACTGTATTGATATTGTCTATATATACTTAATTAAAAATCTCAGAAGAAAATCTAATGGAAAAACTCCTTTTTTCACATGATACTGCGCACCTTTAATAAAATAATCATAAATCAATGGAATATTTTATTTCTGTACTACACTGACGACATAAATGTATAATTTACTATAATCAGTCATTTGTCAGCTTCAAATTTTCTTATCTGATATAAAACATTGCTTATCAATTAATCATTTATTCATATTGTATCACGATATGCTATTTTTGTAGTCAGTTAATAACATGAAAACAGGTAATCCAAAGCGCATTGAGTATCTGCTCTACATGATATATAAAGTTTCCAGAGATTTTAAATCAAAGTTAATAAAACCAGACTGGTGCTGATATGGTTAGCGTGCTTGTCTCTAGTGCGGTAGATCATGAATTCAAACTATAAACTTGGAATTTGCTGCTTCCTCTCCACTAAGCATATAGCAATAAGGAGTAAGAACAATTACTGGTTGGCTTGGAATCAGGATGATGTGTATGCTTCCCCACTAAGCATAGAGCAATAAGGAGTAAGAACAATTACGGGTTGGCTTAGAATCAGTATAATGTGTATGCTTCTCCACTAAGCATAGAGCAATAAGAACAATTACGGGTTGGCTTAGAATCAGGATAATGTGCATGCTTCTCCACTAAGCATAGAGGAATAAGGAGTAAGAACAATTACGGGTTGGCTTGGAATCAGTATAATGTGCATGCTTCTCCACTAAGCATAGAGGAATAAGGAGTAAGAACAATTACGGGTTGGCTTAGAATCAGGATAATTTGTATGCTTCTCCATTAAGCATAGAGCAATAAGGAGTAAGAACAATTACGGGTTGGCTTGGAATCAGGATAATGTGCATGCTTCTCCACTAAGCATAGAGCAATAAGGAGTAAGAACAATTACGGGTTGGCTTAGAATCAGGATAATGTGCATGCTTCTCCACTAAGCATAGAGGAATAAGGAGTAAGAACAATTACGGGTTGGCTTGGAATCAGTATAATGTGTATGCTTCTCCACTAAGCATAGAGGAATAAGGAGTAAGAACAATTACGGGTTGGCTTAGAATCAGTATAATGTGCATGCTTCTCCACTAAGCATAGAGGAATAAGGAGTAAGAACAATTACGGGTTGGCTTAGAATCAGTATAATGTGCATGCTTCTCCACTAAGCATAGAGCAATAAGGAGTAAGAACAATTACGGGTTGGCTTGGAATCAGGATAATGTGTATGCTTCTCCACTAAGCATAGAGGAATAAGGAGTAAGAACAATTACGGGTTGGCTTAGAATCAGTATAATGTGCATGTTTCTCCACTAAGCATAGAGGAATAAGGAGTAAGAACAATTACGGGTTGGCTTGGAATCAGTATAATGTGCATGCTTCTCCACTAAGCATAGAGGAATAAGGAGTAAGAACAATTACGGGTTGGCTTAGAATCAGGATAATTTGTATGCTTCTCCACTAAGCATAGAGCAATAAGGAGTAAGAACAATTACGGGTTGGCTTGGGATCAGTATAATGTGCATGCTTCTCCACTAAGCATAGAGGAATAAGGAGTAAGAACAATTACGGGTTGGCTTAGAATTAGGATAATTTGTATGCTTCTCCACTAAGCATAGAGCAATAAGGAGTAAGAACAATTACGGGTTGGCTTGGAATCAGGATAATGTGTATGCTTCTCCACTAAACATAGAGCAATAAGAAGCAAGAACAATTACGGGTTGGCTTGGAATCAGTATAATGTGCATGCTTCTCCACTAAGCATAGAGCAATAAGGAGTAAGAACAATTACGGGTTGGCTTAGAATCAGGATAATTTGTATGCTTCCCCACAAAGCATAGAGCAATAAGGAGTAAGAACAATTACGGGTTGGCTTAGAATCAGTATAATGTGTATGCTTCTCCACTAAGCATAGAGCAATAAGAACAATTACGGGTTGGCTTAGAATCAGGATAATGTGCATGCTTCTCCACTAAGCATAGAGGAATAAGGAGTAAGAACAATTACGGGTTGGCTTGGAATCAGTATAATGTGCATGCTTCTCCACTAAGCATAGCGGAATAAGGAGTAAGAACAATTACGGGTTGGCTTAGAATCAGGATAATTTGCATGCTTCTCCATTAAGCATAGAGCAATAAGGAGTAAGAACAATTACGGGTTGGCTTGGAATCAGGATAATGTGCATGCTTCTCCACTAAGCATAGAGCAATAAGGAGTAAGAACAATTACGGGTTGGCTTAGAATCAGGATAATGTGTATGCTTCTCCACTAAGCATAGAGGAATAAGGAGTAAGAACAATTACGGGTTGGCTTGGAATCAGTATAATGTGTATGCTTCTCCACTAAGCATAGAGGAATAAGGAGTAAGAACAATTACGGGTTGGCTTAGAATCAGTATAATGTGCATGCTTCTCCACTAAGCATAGAGGAATAAGGAGTAAGAACAATTACGGGTTGGCTTAGAATCAGTATAATGTGCATGCTTCTCCACTAAGCATAGAGCAATAAGGAGTAAGAACAATTACGGGTTGGCTTGGAATCAGGATAATGTGTATGCTTCTCCACTAAGCATAGAGGAATAAGGAGTAATAACAATTACGGGTTGGTTTAGAATCAGTATAATGTGCATGCTTCTCCACTAAGCATAGAGGAATAAGGAGTAAGAACAATTACGGGTTGGCTTGGAATCAGTATAATGTGCATGCTTCTCCACTAAGCATAGAGGAATAAGGAGTAAGAACAATTACGGGTTGGCTTAGAATCAGGATAATTTGTATGCTTCTCCACTAAGCATAGAGCAATAAGGAGTAAGAACAATTACGGGTTGACATGGAATCAGGATAATGTGTATGCTTCTCCACTAAGCATAGAGCAATAAGGAGTAAGAACAATTACGGGTTGGCTTGGGATCAGTATAATGTGCATGCTTCTCCACTAAGCATAGAGGAATAAGGAGTAAGAACAATTACGGGTTGGCTTAGAATCAGGATAATTTGTATGCTTCTCCACTAAGCATAGAGCAATAAGGAGTAAGAACAATTACGGGTTGACATGGAATCAGGATAATGTGTATGCTTCTCCACTAAGCATAGAGCAATAAGGAGTAAGAACAATTACGGGTTGGCTTGGAATCAGGATAATGTGTATGCTTCTCCACTAAACATAGAGCAATAAGAAGCAAGAACAATTACGGGTTGGCTTGGAATCAGTATAATGTGCATGCTTCTCCACTAAGCATAGAGCAATAAGGAGTAAGAACAATTACGGGTTGGCTTAGAATCAGGATAATTTGTATGCTTCTCCACTAAGCATAGAGCAATAAGGAGTAAGAACAATTACGGGTTGGCTTGGAATCAGGATAATGTGCATGCTTCTCCACTAAGCATATAGGAATAAGGAGTGAGAACAATTACTGGTTGGCTTGGAAACAGGATAATGTGCATGCTTCTCCACTAAGTATATAGCAATAAGGAGTAAGAACAATTACGGGTTGGCTTGGAATCAGGATAATGTGCATGCTTCTCCACTAAGTATATAGCAATAAGGAGTAAGAACAATTACTGGCTGGCTTGGAATCAGGATAATGTGGAAAGATATGTCTACTCGATGACTTTTGCCTCACTGAGGTACCGTTCTCTCACTAATTCAACGTTAAAGGTATTTTAAGGATAAAAGACACCTAAATTAAATGAATACACCAGATGTAAATTGTTTGTGCTTAGCTACTTCCTTGGTGTTAAACCCTAACTGGTTGGAAATCAAAATTAAAATCCCAGAAAAAAAAACAAAATAGCAACATGTACAGTCAAACCAAGACCATCTATGCCATAGCGAGATAATCCATAGTTTTATAATAATTTAATGTTTGCAAATTTCTCACAAAATCTTTATGACTCGGTGTTATTTAAGACGACGCTCCTCGTTCAGTTTTCATATGAAGTTTGGCATTGCAGTACAATGTTTGAGACACGTGCTTGGCCGTATCATTTCACCGAGAAGGGTTATTTAAATCCATAAAACTAGCTTATCACTGCTAGTTTTAATTGAAGTGCCTACAGTATTCCAAGATAGACAATTGAGCGGTCATGTGTCGACTTTTCCTATGTGTCTATGATTATTCTATTAGATTTTTGAAGAATTCTGATGGTTCGGAGTTCGGTAATTTTGTTATTACCCTTATTGGTAGATTTTTATTTTGCATTTTATTTATATTAACTGTCGGCACAGAAGCCTTACTTGTCATATCGTTAGGGAAGAAATTGATAGCGACACTTTGAGTTGTTCTTTAAGCTATACGTCAATGTCTTTAATAGGGGTCCTTCTTTTCTTCTTCCTTTTTCAATTCAATTTCAATTTCAATTCCATTGATGTTATTACTTCTACCAACGAATGCTTTTCTATCATGTATAACCTATATTATATACATTGTTCATATCAGTATTACCATCAGAGATACAATTATCAACTGGGACATTGGAGGGAGCTCATTGACTGGTTTAACCACGTTATATTTGTGTGCATGCTCCAAGCCAGAACCTAGATTTCCATCTCAATATGTCCTGGTCTGTGTTTGTGTTCAAAGATTTGAGACGAGAGGTAGTGTTTCGTTTTGTTGACATTTGTAGAATTTTTTACCATCACTTTTCAACCTTCTTTTCATAAAATGTTAGTACATTTGTGTGGATTTGAAATATTTACTACATTTTCATGTATTTTAATTTGATAATTGATAAATATTTTAGTGATTCTATAAAGAGGAAGCTGGCAATCATGTGGGGATTTGATTTACCGTCTGTGTTATTCTTCAGATTGACATATCGTGCTCAGTTGACATTTAAATTGAGAAAAGTAAGAATTATTTTTGATTCTGAGATGTTGAGAGGCCGAGGGAGAAAACTACTAATGCATTATTCATATATTAACCAACGTCACATGACACCTAACATCAGGTCTTATTGTAATCTTAACTGTGCTTGTTTGAACAAAAATAACAAAAACAAATTAAATAATTTGACTTTACGGTTGGAAGACGCTTTTTCCCTTTTTATTTTTGGAAATTCAGAAAAGTGTTCATGACGTTTTCTATTTTCTGAGTCCAATTGTTATCCATGTGAGCGAATACATGTACAATGGAGACTCTTGGCTTGGATGCAGTTAGTGTTATTTTTGTAGTATAAAAGATCATATTTCTCTTTTTTCTTATTTTATTGGTACAAATGTACTTTATATGATCTGATACTTCATAACGTCAGAAACGCATTTTTAAACATTTGCAATACCTTTCTAGATCTCTACACAGGATGTCATGTTCAGATGTCAATAAAAGCATCTGTTTGTGATTTATATTTTAGAAAATTAATCTACCAATCTACAAAATCTATTAGATCACATATCAATAGTACAATATAATCTATTGACATATTTTCCCACAAGATGCAAATCTATTGAAATACTTATATAGCGCCGATACCGATAGTACGACTTCTGTAGCTTGGTAATATTGTAAACTTACACGTTGTGTCCGTTATGTAATAATCAATATGTTTACTAACGTTGTGGGTTCGAATCCCGCTCAGAAGAGTTGCACAACATTATGTGATAAAGATTGTGTCAGTGACTTGTGACAAGTCCGTGGTTTTCACCGGTTTCCTCCACCAATAAGAAGAGTGTGAAGGGGTAATCAGAATCCGTCAATCGAAGAAGGATGGACAACACAATGGCCAAAGGAAAAGGACAAACAACGATCTACTAAACATACACATAAAACTGAAAGATCGAGTAACACGAACCACACTAAAAACCGAAGGTGAACTCAGGTGCTCCGGAAGTGTAAGCAGTTCCTGCTCCACTAGTGGCACCCTTCGTGTTAAGTTAGTTATTAACTAAAGCTAAGGTTCTACTCGCTCCGGCATAGACAACCTTAGCAGATTTTGGCTATCCTGTTTAGGCTCTTTGGTTCTATTGATCCCAAGTACTTTTGAATTATTTGGCTCGCAAATCTTTCGATCTTGAGCATACACGATGAAGTTTATTTCAAAAACGCGTCGTGATCACTAAATTTGATATCTACCGTTTTATTGCATTACTATAAATAACAGTATTGTGTTGAACATTAACTGACTTCTACATGTATCAATGTAAGTGTCACACGGACAAAAATATTTCACTTTCATATCTGGCGTGTTCCAGGTTATCTTGGTTGCTATTCTTCTACTATCAATGATTGATGTCAAGCGAGTGGTTGATTGTTGGTCGCTTTAGGACCTTTGACTGCCATTGAACAAGTCTGGAGAGTTTGATAGGGATAAACCAAATATATTTTTCTAGCGTCTACAATGTGCCTACTCCATTTCGAAATCTGCAACAGTAGTCATTAATGGACACGTAGCATGATACTCTCCAAACACGGCACTACTATAGTCCACGGACAGGCTTTCCGTCTTATTACATTATAACCCACATCCCATGATAACGTGTATTCAACTCTGGGGTGAACCCTGAGAACCGTCACTAATAATCACAAGGTTAATACGTCTATCGTATTACGTGTGTCGTTTAACGCTATAGCTGGTGTATGTTTATTGTTGTCCATCTGTATTTTCATAAGTATTATCATTTCACCAAGAGGAGAGGTGGGCTCATAAAACTGGCTTAATCCCGCCAATTTTCATTCAAGTGCCTGATATTTGATTTTGGATATGATCCAACAGTTTGGTATTTCTTTGTTTTTCATTCTATTATTCTATATTGCTTTATATATTATTTTTCACAAATCGTCCCAAAGTATATAGTTTTCAATATTTAAACGAACGCTTGGTATTCAAGAGAATGGTAGCCTCATGTTTTAATCGCGCTTACTTTATTGGTATTTGATGCTGAACTCACGTTATGCAAACAACATAAAAATTGATTCATCGTTCGTTCAACGACCGCACAAACGGTGTTAGAAAAGGAACCTTGTACCACATTACTAACAACAGCTTCATATTTAAGCAGTACTTAAACTGTTTAAGATTCGAGAAGTCAGAACAAGAAAAGCAATAAAGATGAAATACATTCCAATAATTGCAATAATACAGACATCTTGCAAAAGAATGTACAAGACAGATTATGTCATTCGCTGCTAACTAAGTAAACCTAGAAATATTAATGCTTAAAGCTTCATATGGTAGTTTGGAGATAATTTGACTGTAATCGATAATGAGAACCAGAAATAATCGAGAAAGGGAAATCCAAAATATGCAAGGACGGATTTATAAATAATAGATTGACTTTGATGAAGTAGAACATAACCAAGGAGATTTAAATGTGAAATTGATCGTGTGTTTAGTACAAGAAAGTTGTAATCGGGCAATAAACTTCGTCTTGAAACTAAAACAGCATTAAAACTACATGTTTGCATCAATTTTTTTATCGATGGTTTTCCCATAATGCATTGCATTTGACCTATTTTGGAGCGGACTGACCCTCGGGTCGTTGTAATCGGAAAATAAATTTCGTTTTGAAACTAAAACGGCGATTTAATCTATATGTTTGTATTGATGTGTGTATGGTTTTCCCATAATGCACTGCGTTTGACCTATTTTGGAGCAAAGACTGACCCTCTGGTCGTTGTAAACGGTAAATAAATTTCGTTTTGAAACCAAAACAGCAGTTAAACTCCATTTTTTTTAATCGATTATTTTTTTTATGGATTTCCCATAATATATTGCGTTCGACCTATTTTGGAGAAAAGACTGGCCTTTAGGTCGTTGTAATCGATAAATAAACTTCATTTTGAAACTAAAAACAGCAGTTAAACAAAACTCCGGATTTTTTTTTCCGGGGGGGGGGGGGGGGGGGGGTATTTCTTGTAATATTCAAATCTGATAAGAACATTGATAAATAATGTTGTTACAAAGTCTGATAAAACGAAAAGTATAATAATACCACAGTTTTAAATCCAATAGTAAAATAGTAGAAAGAGAAAAAACCGATACCTCTAGCACATAAATACATGACCTACGCTCACTTTCCTGTCTTGGTACAGGTACTTCAATAAAAAGTGGCGGGATTAAATGTTTTATTGGTCCAAACCTCCTTTCTTAGTGAAATGATGCAGTCATGCAAGTGAATTCTGCATGTGAGTAAAATGCCAACCTTCAGCCCAAGTTCAGGTATAACTGGGAGAACAGCGCTATCACAAAGAAAACTATAATCTTAAACATTATGCATAATATATTTAATATTCGTAACACATAGGCTGTCATATGTGTTATATTAGTTCTATTAGAAATAGTCAACAGCCTCAACCATAACTTAAATATTAGCTGGTATACAAGGCCATCGTAAGACATAATCATGAAACAATAGTCAACTTTTGACCATCTTTCGGCATCTGCACGTAACTGACAGAATAACAAGCTATCACACAAACAAGTGTTCATGACGTATTCGTTTTTTAAATCCATATATTACACCCGTTATATTGACGTCACAAAACCTAAATAACCATTTACCAAATAAAGGTACATTTGAAAACAAATTATGTAATAAAAAGAAAAAAAATAGCATAACACGCAATTCGTAATGACGTCGCAATACTGAACAAAACACTTGTATCTAATAAAAAAAAAAAATGCACAACCTCCTACGCAGAAATAAAATTGAGAATGGAATCAAGTGTTGTGAAGTGGCCAGCATATATCGCCTCATATATTCCTACAGAATCTGCAAAAGTGCTTTCTGAGAATTTTTACGTAATAAGCTTAAAGAGTAATAGATACTAAAAAAGATAATGATAGACATTGTATAGCACAAAAATATAATTCAAGCCTTAATATGTTTCCCTTAGGCACAATGGTTTTCTTTATTTTTAGAAGGAAAAATATGTGCTAATTTACTGTGTTGTATTTGTTCTATTTTTCATTTTATTAAAACATACGACGCAAAGTAAAAAAAAAAATCCATTAAAATGGTTCTTCACTAATGGTTGGTATATTTACTTATATAATTTAATTTGATGTGAATACTGCAATCTGATTGGCTGACCCGCCTGGAGCAACATTGGTTATTCTTGATAACCTGGGTTGGTATTTTAACGTCACCAACATAGTCATTCGCCAATGACAAATTCAAATAGTCCCATGAAATAATCGTAATTAAATCGGGGAATCATTAAATTTTGCTGTACAAATTAAATTATAAAGAATATGTTCAATTTCTGAAAAGGTTATACTTCACGGGTTATTAAGAGTAAACTGCCTCAAACCATGTTATATCGTATAACCTGTTCAAAAATTAAACATATTCCTTACATAATGCATAAAATAATTATCTAAATATTTTAAATGAAAATCACTTTCGGTAAACATTTTAATCTAATTTTATTTTAAAATTTACCAATTTACATTTTTTGTTTATGCAATTGCAAATCTAATATAAACTGCCATTTAATATTTGAACTAACTCGTATCCATTGTGTATAGAAAACGTAATTAAATTCGTCACGAAAAATCCCAAATGCGTTAAGAGTTTAATCTGATTAATCAAAAAATGTTGCACTACGTTTCTATCATTCCATAAAGTAAGACGTAAATACAGTCAAACCTGTTTTAAGAGGTCACCTTTGGGACAAAGAAATTGTAGCCTTATGAGACAGGTGACCTCTTAAAAGAGGTTCAATTCATTTGAATGTATATATGACAAAACAAGAAAAGGGTGACCTTTTAATACACGTGCCTGCTTAAGAGAGGTGACCACATGGGCAGGCTTGACTGTAATGTTATTTAAAACGCTAATTTGTTCCTGTTGTATAATATGTTGTAAAGTATGAATTCCAGTCTAAATCAATGAAAATGCATACTTCTTGACTTTGTTTGTATATTAAACAGTTTAGCTGTAAGAGTATACTCATATCGAGGTTTGAACTTCTATTACAATGGACTTTCCCACTTGTTTTGGAATCATGATTTGTTAAATTTCCTCAATAATACTTGAATTAATTTCTACAATATGCAATGTTGTTAAAAGATTATTGAAACAGTGATGCTTAACAATTTCACCAATATCAACAAAACGACCAATCATCACTCGCCCCAAACCATTGACGAACAATCACGACTCGCCTCAAACCATTGACGAACAATCACCACTCGCCTCAAACCATTGACGAACAATCACCACTTGCCTCAAACCATCGACGAACAATCACCACTCGCCTCAAACCATTGAAGAACAATCCCCACTCGCCTCAAACCATTGACGAACAATCACCACTCGCCTCAAACCATTGACGAAAAATCACCACTCGCCACAAGCCATTGACGAACAATCACGACTCGCCTCAAACCATTGACGACCAATCACCACTCGCTTCAAACCATTAACGACCAATCACCACTCGCCTCAAACCATTGACGAACAACCACCACTCGCCTCAAACCATTGATGGCCAATCACCACTCGCTTCAAACCATTAATGACCAATCACCACTCGCCTCAAACCATTGACGAACGATCACCACTCGCCTCAAGCCATTGACGACCAATCACCACTCGCCTCAAGCCATTGACGATCAATCACCACTCGCCTCAAACCATTGACGACCAATTACCACTCGCCTCAAACCATTGACGAACAATCACCACTCGCCTCAAACCATTGAACATATAAAAAAAAAAAGGCATAAGACGCTGGAAATTTAGGTCGTGGTTTTGGGACAGGAAAAAGAATATGGCGGGGATAAATCGGTTAATGGGAACCAAAAGGATATTTTAGATATATGTAGACCTAGTTATATCATCAGGTGTCAACCACCTTGCAGACAATATATCTTAGAAGTGTATTTGTTAGTATTAAATCGCAGAGCACGACTTCGTACTCCGGTCCAAATCTGAAAATATTTGAAATATGAATACCGAATTCCATATGAGACGTGTAATATAAATTTAAATCTTACAAATGTATGACCTATCATGTTTCCAAAGTATGAAATGCGAAATTTGATAGATTACAATAATTATTTTGGAAATTATATCGACGCAATAATACATGCATTGGAAAGCCGTTTAAATGTGGTAGATATCACCCACAATGTGTGGACTTGTCACAGTGTTAACTAGACATTCAACACGTAATTACATTTTGTCGATATGACTTTTATATAAGACGACATTTCAGATTCTCAGATGTACTATATGTAATTAACAGGTTGTTTCTGCATTGGTCCTGTTATAGATTCGATGTTAGCTTATTTGCCCGAGGCCCGCTGAAAATATATCATGGTGCAAATACAGACACGGCTAACTAATGACATTTATTGAATTATTTTATTTATATGGCATAGTATAAAAACTATAAAGACATATACAAGTACAGTTGCCGGATATGGACCGACGTGGTCGTGATCGTATGGTAGTTGGATTGTCAACTACATGTGCAATCAGTGCATATCATCACTAAAGTTGTGAGTTCGAACCCCGGTGGTTTTCTCCGGGTGCTGCGGTTTCCTCTACCAATGAAACTAACCGCCACGATATAGCTGAAATATTGTTGAAAGTGGCATTAAACACCATAAACCAAATAATCAGATGTGAAATAATCACTCATGGTCAATAGAGAAGCAGGGAGTAGATTAGATGATTAAAGTACAAAGTCATTTGCGGAATATTTCCTAAATCATTTTTTTTTTTGCCTTGTACAATGTGTTTGTTTGTTAATATTGTCAAGAATATATTCTTCAAACAATACTGGAAAACGTTGAAAGCCTTCCTATACAACATCGGCACCTTCGTCACTGTAATCTTAAATAGTCATAATCTGTTGTTTCGTGCGCTAGACTGTTTGTAAAACTGACAGCATCACCTTTAGTATAAGTACTGCGTTACATAGTTTTTCAGAAGACAGTGTTCTTGTTTGACGTGTATCTGTAACTCGTTCGATTCTCGGTTTTTGTGTCGATTTAGAACCGGGTCGGAATCCGCTTAAATATTTATAGAGGTGTTTTTAAAGAGCGAAAGCCATTTCAAGATTACTAATTAATACATTTTTCGTGGGGTTGGATGTTGCTAATCGGTTTATTTTTCTGTGCTGTGTGTTTTGTGTCTTCGTTGTGTGTTTTGTGTCCTATGTCGGGGGTGTCTCCAGACAGTCCGTTCTTAATATCCCATTCGATTTTCTCTGACCTTTATTTAATCTATTCTATACTAATTTGTATTTTTCATATTAATGGGCATTTATAATCAAATTTGTTATTATGACAATAAAAAAATAACATATTACGAGTAATTCATTAATCGTATTTCAATTTATATTAGCTGAACCCCCCACTTTTTATTGAAGTGCCTGTACCAAGCCATGAAAGTTAACGGTTATATAAATGTGTGTTGGGAGTATCGATTTGTCTTTGTTTCTACCAGTTTTCGATTATATTTAGGAAATGTTTGGTTTTTGTTTTATTTTTTTGGTTTTGGCTTTCATTTTTTTTTTCTTCTTTCCTTTTTGTCTTTGTTTTTGTTTTTATGGTCATCTGAAGTAGTGTTATTGCAGTTAAACCCTAACACTAGCACAATTTAACCATTCTGTTTCATAGCGGCTCTGAATTAAAATGGAAATACATATCTAAATCTAACTGCGCATAATGTATAATATATCATGCTGTATTGATATTCTTCTCTTCAAGATACTAAACCAATGATTTTTGACTCTAAATTAAATTGAATTAAGAAACAAAATGATAAGACTTGTGTTACGTGTTTTCTATAAATAATTGTCATTTTAACTGAAAAGAAGGAAATTACGTTCCTTAAGATTTTTTTATGTTGTCGTCTGAAATATTTTATTTAATTCTCCAAATTAAATTCTTGTCATGAAAGACTGTCAAATACGTCGAGTGAACATATCTTTTCAAATCACAATATATGTCCTTGAAGCGTCTGGGTTTTTTTTCTTGTATAAAATTAATTATTTTCGTTGAATGGCTTTACAGAAATTTTAAGTTTGATGTCACACTTTGCATTTATTTCGAATAATTGATGTTGAAAGGAATAATAGCATTAATATTATTATAGGCAGTCAACGTGCGAAAATCGCAACATAAATATAAAGTTGAATTGATGTGTAATAAAGATAAGTGCTTTTGAAAATTGCTTACTTTTAGTGCAATTCACCAAAAAAGCAGCTACAAATATGAATTACATTTATTTTGCATTCCTTTTATTTTGGAAAAACACATATTGAAAAACATATTAACTGATAACAGTTTTACAACATATGATGTAATTATATTATATTAATACAGTAAAACCTGTCTAAACCGAACCCCTTTGGGACTGAATAATTTGTTCAGTTTAGACAGGTGATTGGCTTAGACAGGTGCAAAGTACATAGACATTTAGTAGATGGGACTTTAAAGTGTGTCTGGTTTAGACAGGTTTTTGGCTTAGTCAGGGTTCGGTTTAGACAGGTTTTTGGTTTACTCAGGCTTCGGTTTAGACAGGTTTTTGGTTTAGTCAGGGTTCGGTTTAGACAGGTTTTTGGCTTACTCAGGGTTCGGTTTAGATAGGTTTCACTGTGCATATATTTCAAAGGACTATGGGAGAAAAGGCATGAAATATTATTGTTTTTATTATTGAATAGAAAGTTTAAGCAGTCATGGTCAACAGCTCCACCAATATCAACTAAGCGAACAACAAATCATTGGTCACAATACAAAATTCGATATTATTGTGTCAATGAATAATCCAGGTCCTACATTGGGACGGGCACTAAATGTGGCTTGGTTGAACAGGTGAATGTGTTTCCAACCACCTCTATTGATAATTTGGTCTCAGTGACTATACATATATAATGTCTTAGCACACTGTAAAACTGACTATTGACCATTTAATAAATTATTGGTTGAGATTAATTGAAAAGCGAACAAATGGGGTGTAAAATCGCATTATACAGGAATTACTGTACATTTACCCTATTATGTCCAGGAACCGTCGTGGTCGTGATCGTATGGTAGTTGGATTTCTAACTACCTGTGCAATCCGTGCCTATCATCACTAAACTTGTGAGTTCGAACCCCGTTCATGGCGAAGTGTACTCGATACAACATTATGTGATAAAGTTTGTCAGTGATTTGCGACAAGTCGGTGATTTTCTCCGGTTTCCCCCACCAATAAAACTGACCGCCACGATATAACTTAAATATTGTTTGAAAGTGGCGTTAAACACCATAAACCAAAAAAAAACTAAGCTAAACCATAATTCTAGGAGGTCTGGCGATGAGACACCTACATAGCATATCTTCTTATTCAATATATTGACCCATAACACTTGTCTTAACTTCATAATGTCTTATATGCGTGTGTAATTAATTGCCAGACAATCTGAGATAATTCTATACTAAGAAAAGTAGGTAGGAAATGCACCTCTGTATTACATGAGAGCCAATTTGTATTAATTTTGTTTCATTACGTGAAGGTGTTGCTTCCTTGTAGTCCATTAAGCTGTCAAACAGCAGATACTCGGAAGATCGCTCGAAGACGCGTACATAATAAGCACTAAGACCGTCTCTATCGTAGGAGTAAATATGTCACATAGATCTTCATAGACTGTCTTGTAATCACAACAGATTAAGTTAAATAGTAGTGTTAAGACAAATTGTTTAGCACTGTTATGTTGTCTCTTTATAAAACAGAAATAGTTAAGATTGTGTTTGTGTTTATGTCCTAATGTCTAAGTAACAGATTATACTTTGTATGTATGAAATTCTGAAGTAAATTATGATCATCAACAGTATTTAAAGTAGTTGGATGGTTTATAGTGTTTATATAATTATGAGTTTTGACTTTCCCTTTGTAAGATTGTTCGGAGTTCGGTAATTTTGTTATTACCTTTATTAACACCATTTTCAACAATATTTCAGTTATATTGTGGCGGTCAGTTTTATTGGTGGAGAAAACCACCGATCTGCCGCAAGTCACCGACAAACATTTAAATTGAGAGTATGATAAGTGTTTTAACAGAAATAAATGTCTAAAAATATCATTTGGAATAAATCCACTATCTACCATATATTATAATGCGCTTTGTGGTTTTGCGTTTATATCCTTTTATTGGCTGTGTGAAGGTTTTATGCATATGGAAAGTTGGAAAATAGAATAGAAGTTGTGGATGGTTGATTTGATGATATTTGGTGCTTAACGCCACTTTCAGCAATATTTCAGCTATATCATGACGACCAGTTTTAGAGATGGAAGAAGCCGGAGTACGCGGAGAGAATCACCGACCATGGGCAAGCAACTGGTAAACTTTATCACTTGCGGCTGCGAGTCGAATGCACCCTTTTTGTAATGTGCAAAGCCGGGCGTGAACCCACGCCATATTAGTGATAGGCTTGTATGAGTTATTAGGTAATCCAACTACCTAACTCATTGAGCCACCCGGGCCCTTAGTCGTGGATGTAATTTAAAACTGGATGTGCAATTATATATATGTACGCGACGCTTTTCTGGAATAATCTTCATCATAGTCAAAAGATTGTAATGTCAAATAACTCAAACGTCTTTTGGACCAAGCAAATCAAAGGGCTTAAACAGGATTGCTAAAATCGGTATTCTGATTCCGAGCCAACTAGGTTTTGCTTATTAGCCTTAATGATGCGTGCTTATCGGATAAGCAACAAACTCCAATTTTACAGTCTTTGGCTTGATCCGATCGGGGGTCGAACCCACGATCTACCACACTCGAGGCGAGTGCTGTAGCCATTACACCAACGATGCAGTTGTGCCTGCGGGGAATTGACCTTAGTTTTAATAATTAGATTATTTAGGAACTGTCAGTAATAATTAGATTATTTAGGAACTGTCAGTAATAATTATATTATTTAGGAACTGTCAGTAATAATTAGATTATTTAGGAACTGTCAGTAATAATTATATTATTTAGGAACTGTCAGTAATAATTAGATTATTTAGGAACTGTCAGTAACCCATCGTATTGTTGCTTCGTTAATTGATGAAAACACCTTTCAATATCCAAAAATCAGCCTGATGCATATTTGTCCCTTCAAAAATATAATGAGTCAATTAATATTTTAGAATGACACAAAGAACCGGAACCATCACTCTCATCAATCATCAATCATCAATCCATTATATGTTTTTGATAACCTGAAATATGATATGTCCCAGTTAGAGAGGATTATGAATTTACTATAACATGCTGAAATGAGCAAAATATAAACTGTTGAAAAACGGTTCGTTGTTTGTCCTTTTTATGTTGACCATTAAATTGTGTTGTCTGTCCTTCGGATTACTGCTTCTGTTACCTCTTTGGCATCTTCCGACTATCTTTGCTAGATATGAGAAAGTCAAAATACAGTACTAATTATGGATTGGTATACCCAGATAGTACATATAATTCTAAAAATAAAAAATAAATAAATTCGTGCATAATTAAATAATATGTCTTAATTTTGTAGGTCAGTTTCTTTTCAACAAGTCCAGTATTAAGTAGCAGAGAACGGTATCCATACTTTCTTAGAACTATTCCATCGGACGTTAACCAAGCTCAAGCCATGGTGGAAATAGTTAGGATGCTTAATTGGACTTATGTGTCAGTAGTGTACGAAGAATCAAGTTACGGAATACAGGTAATAACAATTACTTTGCAGACAGGTAATGACAATAAATTACATACAGGTAATTATAATTACTTTACAGTATAAGAGGAATGATTGGTGTTTATGTCTGAGGACGAGAGCAGAGTGCCTCGGTCTTAATTGGTATTCGAGTAAAAGGAACCATCTGATAAATAAAATGCAAGAGTACAAGTGAAAAAGAACAAAATAAATGTACGGACAACAGGAACTCCTGCAAAGTCAGTAGTGATGCCATGTCTTCCGGTAAAGTAATGATCTCAAATGATGGAGATGGTTCACGATATATGTTCCAACCTCCTCACTGAATTTGGTCCTGATTTGACAACTATTTTACCTATTTTGTTCCAGTATTGTTATAAATACTGTTATAGTGACAACCGGAACCTTTGAGCCGTAATGAAAGCGGGAGGTTTGGGGCTTTAAAATCTGATTCAACCCACCATTTCTTTAGAAATGTCTGTACCAAGTCAGGGTCATTACGGTTTTCACAGTTTTCCGGTTTTTGACTGATTTTGTCTATTTAAATACTTATGAGTTTTGACTTTCCCTTTGGAAGATTGTTCGGAGTTCGGTAATTTTGTTATTACCCTTATTCACAACGATATGTAAGGAAACAGAGATCACATTTACATTGAAAGCATGTCTACAACCAGTTGAGACACTGAAAATCCAAAATGTATCAATGAACTTATGATGACGCTCATTTATGCATATATGACCTCAACAAACATATTGTTATCTTGTCACTTAATTGCTATTCTGTTTCGACATTGTATATTACATTGCCAAAATTACAATAAATATTAGTATGTAGCTTGTAAAATTAAATACATGACTACGCTACATAATATACGTCTACAACTGGATTTCCGAAACATCGGAAATAACCGCTTGATATATTTGTCCGATATTCAAACCTGATTGTTGATGAGTTAAAGTCCAGCGATAAAAATGTCATGCATATTCAGGATGATAATAAGTTGAACAATATCTAAGCAAATATACAGATATATACATAGAGCAGTGATGGATTAACCGTGGCAACGAGTTACAATTGTCTAAATGATCTAAAGAACCAACACACATCTCCAAAAGTATTTATTCTCTTTTCTTTTTTTCGTATATTGTCTAAACCTATGTTTTTGTATATAATCATTCTTTGTATATTTAACTCTATGCTATTATATACATATTGTATCATTTCATTGCGCATGCTAATCCATATAGTAAATTATTGTATTCGGGAGAAGATTTCATAAGTTGGAAAAACTTGTGTCCGATCCCTATTTGTTATATTTAGCAAATAAAAATATGTTTAAACTAAACTAACGATTTTGAGTGCCTCTGTAAAGAGATTGGAAAGGAGGAACAATTTAGCTTTTAATAGCGGTTACAATGCGCCACCATTTTTCGACATTTACAAGACAGGTCTTTTAATGTATATATAGAACATATCATTCTGATCAATTTCGCAGACATATTTTCTAACTCCAATTATTATTAGAAATAAATACTTTTTGCATTAGGTTATGGATATGCTCAAACCGTGCATCAACGTAATTGTCAATTGTTTGAATACAACATTTGTATAAAACTTTCACACAAAGGTGACCGTCCCTTTAATTGTATTAATACTTCATACTGATTTATATTGATGAGTTTCATATAATAATGGACGGGAATAAAGACAAATTGCTGAAGAAAGTCACCCAATTAAATCTTCTTTTTGGTCATCTAACAATGGTGTATTCTCTCTGATTAGGTTTGCATCTGAAACTGACCTAAATGAGAGGTCATTTTCTGTAATGGCGTCCATAGTGATTTATCAGGCCAGATTTTGATTTCGTATTTGTCTGGTATTTCCCAATTAATCTTCATTGAAAAACTCTACACTTGTTGTTGGAGCTTATCATTTTTTATGGAATGATGAAACAAAAAAAGCGGTGACTTCTGACTGCCACTGGAAACGTATGGTGAGACGACGAATTAAACTTTTTGTAGCTCCTACAATTCGTCCACTCTCAGTTTCGAAATCTGCAAAAGAGGTTTGTTTGAATTCATGGACTTGTTTCCTTAATGCATATTTTATTTATTGGATATATATAAAACGTTTTACTTTTTACGCGAATTTATAGATATGCTAAAACCGTGCTTCAACGTAATTGTAAATTGTATGACCACATCGTTTGTGTATACCATGGTAATAGTATAAAACTTTTACACAAAGGTGACTATCCCTGTAATTGTATACTTGTAATGCTTCATACTGATTTATATTGATGAGTTTCATATAATAATGGAAGGGATATAAAGACAAATTGCTGGAGACGTCACACAATTAGATCTATTTGGGGCATCTAACAATGGTTTGTTCTGGCTGATTAGGTTTGCAGCTCAAACTGACCCAAATGAGAGGCCATTTTCTGTAATAGCGTCCATAATGATTTATTCGGCCAGAATTTGATTTCGTATTTGTCTGGTATTTCCCAATTAATCTTCATTGAAAAAATCAACATTTGTTGTTGGTGCTTATTATGTTTCTCGTTTTTTGTGTCGCAAAAGCTATCTATCAGGAAATTTAATATCTGTAGATTGTATATGTTCGTTTGTTCATGTTACTTGGGAGAACCCGAAGGATATTGAAGTTTATTTGTTAAACATATATTGATCATATAAATTAGATGATGAATTGTATTACTATCCTACAATCCAGGGCTGAAGAAGAAGTGCTATTTGACAATAATCCTGTCAAATGATGCTTTGGACGTTATACCTGTAACTGGATTTTTTTTTTTGCTAATTACTTTTGATGGATTATGAATATGTTCACCCGGTTATATATGAGGGTTTGAATTTTACTCGCTTGTGTGAAACACTTGCATGACGTCATCATTTCAGTAAGACGAGGTTCGGGCATACCAAACTAGCTTCACACCAACAGGTTTGTATTGAAGTTCCTGTACCAAGGCAGGAAAGTGAACAGTCATGTATTTGTGTGGTAGAGGTA
The DNA here is from genome assembly GCA_963383655.1 of Bathymodiolus septemdierum. Taxonomy (NCBI): domain Eukaryota; kingdom Metazoa; phylum Mollusca; class Bivalvia; order Mytilida; family Modiolidae; genus Bathymodiolus; species Bathymodiolus septemdierum. Next base: position 27,106,802 of record OY726530.1, on the reverse strand, counting down.
TCGATTTTGCCTCTTTCTACGATTTTTTTATTGGAGTTTTTAACTTTTACGACAGTGTGGTATTTTTGACTCATTTTGTTATGCTTTGGATGTCATATTTGTAATTGGATAACTTTTACGAATTATCTTTGATGGATTATAAATATTTCTTTAGAAAAATAATAATTATGGCAATAATCGTGAATGAAAATGAATTTTATGAATCCAATAAATGGAATATCATGTATAGTAATCCCCTAGTGTTACATTTAAATGGTAATAGCAATGGATAAACTACAAGGCTACCATGTCTCATAATTCATACGTTTGATATACTATAGCACATTAAAACTGGTTATCTTCAATATAGCGCTTATCTAACTTTAAGAAGTCTGCATGACTTATTGAAAGAAGAGTTTGAAGATACCAAATGGGTAATCAGAATCCGTAAATCGAAGAAGGACAGGCAACGCAATAACCAAAATAAAAAGGACAAAAGGACAAACAACGATATACAAAACATTACACACAAAACGAAAGATCGAGTAATACGAACCTCGCTAAACACCGGGGGTGAACTATTTAAATACTGTTATAGTGACAGCCGGAGCCTTTGAACCATAATGAGAGCGGGAGGTTTGGCGCTTTAAAATCTGATTCAACCCACCATTTCTTTAGAAATGCCTGTACCAAGTCAGGGTCATTACGGTTTTCACAGTTTTTCGGTTGTTGACTGATTTTGTCTGTTTATATAATTATGAGTTTTGACTTTCCCTTTGTAAGATTGCTCGGAGTTCGGTAATTTTGTTATTACCCTTATTATGATCAGCAAGGGTGAGTAGTTCCTGCTCCGCTAGTATCACCCGTCGTGTTACTCATGCATAGTCCTTATACTCTCTGTCACATCAAATTGTTTTTCTCCAAAATATGGTACTTATTTTGTATATGCTCATTACTTACCCTTTTTAATCAAAAGTTAAATACTATACTCCATCACAGGGTACGGTCACTGTTTAAAATTATCCTTTGGCAATTTGAATGAATGAATATGTCTTTCTCTATGGAGATTTATCATTATATGGTCGCCATCTTTGTTTCTAATGGTGTTCTTAGTTTTTTACCTCGTTATATTTGCCTCTACATTTTCAGTAATAAATTTCCGTTTATCTGAGGTTTTGCTTTCAGTTGAATATGACAATGTTGTCTTACATCATCTGCCAAAATATCGGCCTCCACTTACTTCACGTTTGACATTAAAAAAGAATACCGAAGACATCCAGCAAAATGCACCCAGGTTACACTTACGGTATAAGCAATGACTAAAAATCTATGCTGTATATTATATGATACGCGAATAAAGAGTTACATTCAAAATGATACAAATACAAGATATGTCACAGTAGAATTTAAGTTGCACAAAAATTAATCTCTCAGATTCACTTAGTTTTCTTTCCCGACCGATTCAACAGATTTGCAACTCGATGATGCACAATATACAATGATATTCGAGTGTTATTTGTGGGATTTTTTACCTCCTTTCGGCCAAATTGTTTCAGCTATATTCAGGGTTTTAAGTAAGTGCAATTTTGCAACTTAACTTTTTGCATAACTGATCTCAATGTATATTGTTTTTTTATACACCTATGTGTATTGTTTTTTTACACTATTAAATTTCAATTTCAATCTTAATTGAGTTGTTTGTTTCTATCATATATGGTATGTGAAATGAGGATGTCATAAACAATGATATTTGAGTGTTATTTGATTTATAATTGGTATCGATGTAAAAGAACATATGTCAAGCAAAATATTTAAGCATCTACTTTTATATAAGAAAAAAACGTGGATATCCAATTCAGTACGCACGACATATTTCTGGAATAATCTTCATAACTATCTGTTATTTCAACTCTCTGGCTAAGTGATTTCAGCTATGATCAGGAAACGTCTATACTAAATTCACTATTTATCAATGATGCATGTCTTTGTGATGATTTAAGAAACATTTTACTTGTATCTAGCTATCATGAGCTAAGAGTAAACAAGGTTAGCCTAATTCACTTTTGCAAGCCCGTTGCTAGATTCCATAAGCGTTTGGTCGTCGTTATCACTGGTTGAGTGTATGTAAGGTCAGGAGAGATGTGTGTGATCTATGTGATCACTTGTTAAATTGTCTGCAGTTAAATCTGTATTATGTGACCTTTCAAGAGAACAGTGAAATATAGTCACATAGGACAGGTGGTCGCTTCTTATATATTTAATTGATATGAAATGGAAATAAAGATTTAAGGTCGCATGATACGAGTTAATAATTAATAGAGGTGGTCACTAAAGCAGGTTTAAATGTATATGTAACAAAAAATATATAAAGATTTGTCAACTGTTACATTTTTTTTGTCAATTTCAGGGCTTTAACGAATTAGAAAAGCTTTTGAAGAAGGCCAATATTTGTATCGCAATGACAGAAAAATTGACGAAAGATTCAGGAGTAGCAAGTCAAGATATATATGATGATATAGTTGACAAGTTGAAGTTAAAACCCAATGCACGAGGTTAGTTCATTTTGTTATACACATAAATTCAAAACTATTTCAACCAATCAGTTAATATACCGACACAGAATTGTTCATTAAGGGAACACTATTTACATTTTAGGAAGGGGGGGGGGGGGACTATGTTTTTTTCTAAGAAATAAAAATTCGGTTGTCAAATTTCATAGAAAAAAAGCTTGAGCTGGAAGCTGCAAAGAAACTCTGAATACACACGCAGTTTTCAAAGAGAAAATTTTATATAATTGCTCTCAAGAAAAAAAACTTGTAAAGCTAAATGATCGGTCCATAGAGGTTAACTGGCGACGGATTCATCATTTCTCAACGTTGAAGAAAGCAATTTTCCTGTTCATTTTTCAAATGCACTTTAAATTCATACGCTTTCCATTCTAACAATATGCATTTTAGTATAATTTCATGCATATATCAAGAACATCTATTGCATACAGGTGTAATACTGTTTGGATCTGACCAGGAAGTTGGTGAATTAATGAAAGCTGTAAAGAGGAGAAACGCAACTGGAATGTTTTCTTGGATTGGTAGTGATGGATGGGGTGGGCGTGGCCTAGCATATCACGGGAAAGAACAACAGGTGAATATATTCTTATTTTTAAAAATCGATGGGATCAGATAAAAAGTCTCTCTCTCTCTCTCTTTTTAATTGAATGTTTGTGACCTCTTGGTGTCAAATCTACATGTGTATTTATCGTAATATCTGTGAATGTGAATGTATTGTGTTTTGAATGAAAGCGACTCGTTGTTGGTTTTATTGCTTGGTCACTGGTTGTCTAGATATTAAGAAGGAATGGTCATGATTCCATTACCTTGCTTTGCCTCGCTATATTTATTAGTCTTTCCGAATCCAGGACCAAAATGTATATCAGCTTCTGTCGTCATTTATATGGTCGACCTTAACCATTTCAGAAACGTGTCGTGCTCACTAAGTTAGAAATCTGCGTTTTATTATTATTATTATCATCATTTTCACTTGTTTTATTCAACACCAAAAGGAATTGTGAATCAGATAACATGTTTAATATTTAATAGCTGAAAATAATTTGATATTCACACTTATGTTCAGTTCGTCTTTACCTCCAGTTGTTTGTAGGAGGGATGATGTTTTACTTACGTTATTTGTGTTTGTTTACGCATAGTGGTGTCCAACACATATTGTGTTGGTTTTTATTTTTTTTCTTCGTCTTGTGTAACCTATGTTGCCAGTTTCTCTGGATTGTCCATTTTTGATTGCCTCTTCGGTATTCTCTAACCTGTATTATACAATGCATGATCTTTGTACAACCCACATATTTGTACTTTTCCATAGATCTCTTTGTTTCGTTAACATTCTGATATCCATAATCACACTAGTGCTTTTCATGCATCGAAGAATAAAAAGATTAAAACCTAATTATCTTGTAGAGCAATTTAGTTTAAGCTTAAAGCGTGTAAATTCATTTCCTATTAAACATGATTTATTACATTACAAGATTAATTCAGCTTAAGATGTTAATTACCCTAATTATCTCCAAGGTTTCCTTTAATAGGTTTTTTATCAAATCCTATTTCGTTTTTCGATTTTTTAGTTCTTCCATTCATTAATAGTATTTCAGATACAACGTATTCACAGAACAGAACATGTCAACAGCGCTATAACCAGCTATACGATGAAATAATCAATAATTTTTATTAAACTAAGGTCAATCTCCCTCATGCTTAGGTGACCTTAACCGCTTTTGACTATCCTTTTTAAATCTTTTAGTTTACTCATGCTTCCAAAGTCTTTTAAGTTATTTGTTTTTTTCCAATCACATGATCATTGATTGTGTGCGTATCTGATAAAGATTTTGCCAGAAACGCGTGGTGCGCATTAAGAAATGTTTAAAAATTTTGATCTTTTTACTTTTTTTGTGCTTAACGCCACTTTCAGCAATATTTCAGCTATATCATGGCGACCAATTTTAGTGGTGGAGGAAGCTGGAGTACCCGGAGAGAACCACCGACCATGGGCATGCAACTGGTAAACTTTTATCACTTGCGGCTGCGGGTTGAGTGCACCTTTTTTTGTAATATACAAAGCCGGCGCGAACCCACGCCGTATTGGTGATAGGCTTGTATGAGTTGTTAGGTAATCCAACTGCCTAACTCATTGAGCTACCCGGGTCCATAAATCGAAGACGGACAGACAATAATACAATAGCCAAAATCAAAAGGCCAATTATCTACAAAACACTATGCAGAAAACTAAAGATTGCGCATGCGTAACACATACCTAGATTAGATATGTTTGTCATTATGACTATTACTGCGTTGTTTCCTCTGATAATGGTTTATTAGTGCCCGGTGATATCATCCGGCTAGTAGTATGATTCTGCACTGAAATGGTTTATTAGATATATTTATCTTCCATATTCACAGTTCCTCAAAATTTGATTTATTGAATCAGACATATGTAACATTAGCCAATTTTGACTTTCATGCTTAGGTCCGTTTGTTTACTTGTTCCCACAAACTTATTATTTGACTTTCATTCTTTAGTCCGTTTGTTTACTTGTTCCCACAAACTTATTATTTGACTTTCATGCTTAGGTCCGTTTGTTTACTTGTTCCCACAAATTTATTATTTTGCTTTCCTGCTTAGGTTCGTTTGTTTATTTGTTCCCAAAATCTTAATATTTGGCTTTCCTGTGTAGGTCCGTTTGTTTACTTGTTCCCAAAAACTTATTATTTGACCTTCATGCTTAGGTCCGTTTGCTTACTTGTTCCCAAAAGCTTATTATTTGGCGTTCACGCTTAGGTCCGTTTGTTTACTTGTTCCCAAAAACTTATTATTTGACTTTCATTCTTTAGTCCGTTTGTTTACTTGTTCCCAAAAACTTATTATTTGACTTTCATGCTTAGGTCCGTTTGTTTACTTGTTCACAAAAACTTATTATTTGTCTTTCCAGTATTTTAACCATGAACTCAAATAAATGTTTAATGTCAATAGAAATAATGAAGATAACATTATTACTATAGCACTGTGTGTTCATATTTATATAATAATGTGGTCTTGTACAGGTAATAGGCCAAAATATTACCCAGGTCTGTTGGGTGGGGAGGGTAATATGTCTCTCAGACCTGGGTAATATTTTGGTATATTACCTGAACAAGACCCCATTAATATCATTATTATACTGAGTGTCTAATTGTCCAGGTAATATGCCAAAATATACCCCAGGTAATATGTCAAAATATTACAGTACCAAATATCACTATAGAAACTTACACGAAGTATAATAATTCTTTTTAACTTCTTTAGTGGTGGTAGTCCTCAAACAGTTGACAATCAAATATATATATATTGTATGCTGGAAAACGATAAACCTCCGTTTATCAAAATCTAATGTTTGAAAAATTCTGAAATACATGTAGTATCAATTAATCAAATGAAGCGTAACGATCCTAACTAAATCCAAATTATTTTCTGTTCTCTTTAATAAATCTTATAGAAGTTCTGTATCACAAAGATTAAATATATTATGTATACAGTACAAGATGAGGACTCGGCAATCATTACAACGTCGTTGTTCTCTCATTTGTATGTGAGGTTTGATATTTTAGTTACATGTGAAAAAACTTCCATGATCGCATCATTTCACTAGGAGGGGATGGGGTATTTAAACCCAAAAACTAGTTTAACCTCGCTACTTTATTCGAGTCAGAAAAGTAAGGAATGTGAGCGGACATGTATGTGTTAGGGTGTCGATTTTCTCTGTTTCCGCGATGTTTCTATTAGATTTTGGAACTCTCCAGACAGTGTGGTATTGTTTCGTTTCATTCTATATGAATGCTGGGGTTGAGTTTTGAGTTTTTTCGAAATTTTAAAACACACACAAATAAATAAATTATTTGTACTGTTAGATTTCTTCACTCATTCCTAATAAATAAATAAATTATTTGTACTGTTAGATTTCTTCATTTAATCCTAATAAACAGGAAAATCATCATGATTATTTCGCTAAAGTTCTCCAAACAGTTTTGATTAAATGGTAGTTCTTATGGCTAGCTGCATACCTTCGATTCGATGACAAAATTAATCACAGACAAATCTCAAAGTAGTACTTCAGATGCAATATTAAAAACAAAATATCCGAAAGAGGCAATAACGTAATTATATAGTAGACTTTAATACTTGTTATTGGGATTTTGTTTATTGAAGGGTGTAGTCGCTAACAACGTTTAAAAATGTAATAAACGTTACTTTAATAATAGTGAATGTCACTTCATGTTTGTCTGGCAATGGAGAACTTTATGAAATCAGTTGAGTGTGTGAAGGTCAATAGTAATAATGCTTTTTCTGTCTGTCCTTGGTACTATGACCGCTAAGATTACTTGTGACAAAAGGAATAGTTTTATTTTTATTTCCTGTGTGTAGCTTTATCATTGTTTTTCCTTTCTTCTGTTTTTGTGTTTATTTCGTTGTTGTTCCTGCTGTTTTTTTATTGTTTTTTTTTTTTACCATATTCTAAGAATGGAAATGCTGAATATTTATTAACTTTGAAAGTACTACGGATCTTGACACAATTCCGCCGGATCATTTCTGTCATTTTCAAAGCTGTTAGGAAGAGCTAATAAAGTAAATAAGTGAGCAAATCAATAGCGGTTGATCGCATGTTTTATTCATAAATATTATTTTGCGATCGAGTTGCTTTAGAGTTCCGTTTTAAGCAGAAGAGTATAAAAATACCAAAGGGGTAATTACAATCCGCAAATCGAAGAAGTATACAGACAACACAATGGTTAAAATAAAAAGGGACAATAGGACAAGCATCACATACGTTTTAACTTTATTGTTGTTTAACAGAACTGCATTGATACCATGCATGAACAGTTATTGTTTAGTGCCAATTATTCCACGCATAATCAGGACAGGAAGTTCACAAATGAAAAACCAGAAATCAGGGATGCGAAAACCTACGTTTTTATTAACTGCCATGATGGGGTAGGTGAGTAGGGACGAAAATAATTTTCATTTTCTAGCGATTACAATGTGCCTACACTACATAAGAGGTCCTTAACGTACGCGCGTACGTGGCACTATGTTAACACGGTACACACTATGATCCACCGTCAGAATCTCTGTGTAATAGGCTGACGACCCCCCTTTCCCCAATCCATCGAGTGGACATTCCCTATCAGCCACCACGTAGGAACGCATTGGACATATCTGTGGGTTGAACCAATGGTTGCAATATATGAGTTTGGAAAATGCTATTCATTATAATTTACAATTATGCAATGATTTTGAATTCCTGTAGACGGTAAGACACTCGACAGATTGTGTACCTACTGCTGATAATCAATTTATGAACATCAGGAATTGTCAGAAGAATTGTTTAGATTTCAACAATGAAATGGAAAACACAAAAATATAACACCATGAAAACAGTTCCAAAATCTGATATATAAATATGCAGAGGTAAATTCGATATCCTTACACACATGTACATGCCCGCTAACTTTCCTGGCTTGACACAGGCACTTAAAAAGCAAATGGCGTGGTTAATCTTGTTTTATGGGCCCGAACGACCCCTCATAGTAAAATAGATATAAATTATAATTCTACGCTATAAAGCAAGTTCAACCTCCGGTTTACTCCTTTCTAGAAATCCCATATTTAATCTTTTAAACAAAAACATTTGTCTTGTAGACGGAATAAAGCAAACTTGTCACTGCAGATATTTGTATAATTTGGAATCGAATTAGGAAATTCCAAAAAGAGAAAATTCAGGGTCAAATGTTCACTCCAATTTCTCATTAGGTAATGACAATAACAACAATAATATACTTGTTTTTCACTTATCCTGCTATATCGAAGTAGAATTACAATGTATTAACAATGGACCATTCCAATGCTAAACCTCATTGAATTTATTAAACCATTATTTTTACGTTAGAAGAAATGTATAAGAAATATGCCTATGGAGCGATCCATTTCATTTAGAACACGCTGTTATTACACATATCTCACAATCCTTATAATTATGGCGAATTATATTGTCATTGCCGTTCTGACTGCATAATTTAATTAACTTTTATTTGACATATTTTTCTATTGAAGTCGATACTAAATTAGGGGAAAAAAGTAACCAATCACAACATGACATCTCCTTCACCTCGAAACCTTTGAACGTTGTCTATGTATAAACGGATACAAAGCAATACAATTGAATAAAAGGTTACACAGAAACGCGTCGGTCGTGTGCATTATATATCTACATTGTTATTGTATATCAACCTATATTTTGTAAATTATTCACCAACCCTTTGATACAAACAACAGTCCACGCTGAATCACAATATTATAAACTTGTTTACGAGACGTTATATCCCAGAAACTCGAGTTTACAGCCTGTGGAATTTGTCAACAAGAGGCTACTCTTGTCTGGTCTATTGCTCAATAGGGCTACTTGAACCCCTAATTGTAAGTCATCGTGTCATTATGTGGTTTCCATCTAAATAATCAGTATCTGAACTGGCTGTTGAGTATGTTTCCAATGTGACACGGTTCACTGTTTGCTAAGCTGGGGTCATAGATTGGACGAGAGTGCTTACACTCCCGGGGTACTTGGTATTTGACTTTGTTTTTCCTTAATATTTGTACTGTATCTGTTCCTTTACCTTAATATCTCTTCGGACTTGGGTTCTTCGTCTACCTTTTAATTACTATCAACGTAAGGATACAGTATATGTTGGGCTATTTGTCCACGGGGGTTATCATCCGCCCTGTTGTCAGTGTTTCTGTACTTACATATACATGGTACATTGGATATATTTATGGTTGAGATTTACATTTCCAAATAGCTCATTGCCGTAAATCGGAGTTGACATAACATTTGGAACTCAAGACAACCTAATATTTTTCCATGAAAATCAAATTTTTACCATTCATAGCATCACAACTTACAGGGTTTTATATCAGTTTTCAAATTCAAATTTGCATTTGGGACTGAAACCACAAAGTTATCAGATAAACCTGTGTTTTGTGCGAACAATAGTAATATCATTCTCATGATAGTGGGAAGCTGGAGCTTGTAGAAATAAAACGTATTGATATATCATGGATTCAGAAATCTCCACCCATTGCTATATTAAGGTGGAATATGAATTACGACCTAATCATATATTTGAAAACTGAAAAACTCGACCCATTCCAGTGACAAGTTTGCATAAACCTATACACGCGAAGTGACCCCCCACCCTCCTTATCACATTACAGAAACATGTCCCTAACTACGAAGACATAAATATCGATCCAGTAAAACCGTGGAGATATAATTAAGTACACACGACACCCTTTAGGATAACCTTCATGATATACACTCATGGTTAATAGAAAGCCAAACAACAGACTGTCTGTGGGTGCAAGTCAACCATTTAAGCGCCATAAGTATGATAGCTACATTACACCATGTAAGGATTCGGCAATTAACGAAGCAAATCAGTTTATTCTCATATGCTAAGCTTTATTTAATAAAAGATTTATTTTGATATTTTACAAATACAAACTACAATAGATGGAAAAATACGGCAACAGTGTGAAGTTTTCACGGAGACAGAATAAGGCAAGATGAAAAGGCATACAGTCGATTTCCAAGTTGTAGCAAGCTCGTGTTTCACCGGCAACGATGAAAGCTACGATCCTCGATGTCACCAAAATAGAAAGATCAACCGGAAAACGAACCCCAATACGCTCGCAAATATTTAACACCACAGACTCTCCATTTTTGTTTTGTTTTGTTTTTTCATTTCAAAGAGTCAAAAGTAAGCTTTGAAACAGTACCAATTCAAGAACCGGCCTCTTTAGTAAACAAAGAAAGCAAATATTATGCTATGATATACCCATACCATCAGTTATATATTTATGGTAATTGAATTACAGGTTGAAGGGGCTATTACCGTACAACCATTAGCTTTTGAAGTCAAAGGATTCAAAGATTACTTTTTGAAACTGAAACCAGAATCTAATAATAGAAATCCATGGTTCATTGAGTACTGGGAACAACATTTTCAATGTAAATATCTAGGAAGTAGATCAACCCCATATAATGAAGATTTTACCAGAGTATGTACAGGGGAGGAATCATTTGACGTAGATACGTTTGACATGGAAGCTCAGCTACAGTTTGTTAGTGATTCAGTTTTAGCATTTGCTCATGCAATCAAGGTAACGATTAGTGAATGATAAGGAACATTGTTGGTTGTTTAATGCCATTTTCAATCATATACAGTGAACCTTGCCTAAACCGAACCCTGAATAAACCGAAATCCGTTATAAATAAAGTCCTAATGCAGAATATATTTGTTAATTTAATTTTTATAAATAGTAAAACTGTATATTCCGAACACAAAAGGTGGTCCCAAGAAGGTTCAGTTTAGACAGGTTTCACTTTATCAGTTACATATTTCGTTGCAATCTGTTTTATTGGTGGTATCGATGAAACCTAACTATGAGTTCGAGTCCAGCAACAGCATAGCTCTTAATAGTGACTGACATTGATTACAGATACGAGAGTAAACAAGGGCAACGCAAAGCGTGGCGTATCCCCTCGCCTAACATTGCGCCCGGTGACCTTTGACCTATGACCTTGATTCTCTTAAGGACTAAGTATGTACCAAGTTTTGTCAAAATCCATTGAAGGATGTTGATTCTAGAGTGTTCACAAGGGTGTTACGGAAGGACGGACGGTAGCGTTACTGTATCCCTTCGCAACTTCGTTGGCGAGGGGATAATTAAACTATAGTACGTACAGTTAATACATACCCGAGATTACCACACAAGGTGCAACGAAATACATTAGATATTAATGATAATACTGAAAATAGATTTCCACTGAAAATTAAATGAAAGGCTTCTGTGTAGTTCTTGTATGCAGTTCGTTATGTTCTCGTTTCATTGACAATTTGGAGTACAAGATATCTAGATAATTTTGTTCAGAACATATTGAATACTACATAGACACATTTATGTTTACGGTACAAAAAATGAAGACAAACGTTCACGACATTTGAAATAATACCACAGAATTAAGGACCGATGTATGATTGACAATGATTTGACAGAGGTTTTGGACGTTCGTGTCAAATATATGATGTAGAATTCATTTTTTTATTTCAGAATATGCACAAAAATATGTGTCCTAATTACAGAGGCGTTTGTGATGCTATGAAACCTATCGACGGAGAAAGTCTCAAACAATATCTACTCGAAGTTCATTTTACAGGTATGGCATTACACACAAGGTCATGGATGCCATAATGCAGCCCTCATTGTTACGTTATGAATAATTTTGCTGACTGAAAATATTTAACGATGTTATGGAAATATTTCGCAATTACCGTCGTATAATTGGCTATCCGTCAATGGACAATTTGAAGCATAGTACACTTTTACCAGACACACCATTCGTTTTTACACAAATGATGACTTAAGCATCATTTTTCATATGTGATGATCGACAACACAAAACAATATTGGACATCCATAGAGAATATAATTTTGAAGAACCCCGTTCATGGCGAGGTGTACTCGATACAACATTATGTGATACAGTTTGTCAGTGACTTGCGACAGGTCGGTGGTTTTCACCGGGTACTCCGGTTTCTTCCACCAATAAAACTGACCGCCACGATATAACCGAAATATTGTTGAAAGTGGCGTAAAATACTAGAAACCAAATCAAAACCAAACAATAATAAATCTTTATACAAATTATTGATTTGTAGGAAAGGGTTTGGATGTAAATGAACACCAGAGACTATCTCGCACTACACTTAGATACAAAATAAAGAAAATGGGAATGAGTTTTTATTGTTGTTCTACATGTTACAGTCGGGTCTAACCAAGAAGGATAACTCGTTGTATGAGAGATCATGTAAGTAATCGGCACTAATCTAAAAAATACTGATTCAAAAGAATAAGAAATTTCCTGAACTCAGAAAATGACGAAGAATCATTAAAATCATGTTATTATTTTGTAGGTCTTTCTGGAGATGATTTTCGGTTTCTTCCTAATGGTGACGGTCCAGCAAGGTATAGGATCCTCAACTTTTACCAAGCCAGGAAGGGCATTTATGAATGGAATACTGTAGGATTTTTCAAAGATGGAAATTTAACAGAGGTGTGTGTATTTTTGTTTTCATTATGCCTTGATAATATTGAAATACAATCAGCATTCTTTTTTTTTTATTATAAAGTGTTTTTTAAGGTCTACTTGACTCCTAGAATATCTCTAGCGGTTTTATATACTTACACCATCAAATTAAGCGCATCGGTGGTGCAATGGTTAAGAGTGCTCGCCTCGAGTGGTAGATCGTGGGTACGAGCCCCATCAGATCAAATTAAAGACAATACAATTGGTATTTGTTGCTTCTGCGCTAAGCACGCAACATTAAGGAGAAAGGCCAAACACTAGTTGGTTCGGAATTGGGATAATGTGTCCGAGTTGGGCGACATGTCTATCCGCGGACTGTTGTTTCAGTGAACTAGCACTACAAAATCCAACTAAGCGTATTGGACTTGTAAAAATCGGACGTCATCATCATCTCATTAAAATTAACTTGTACTCGCCATGATATAGCTGAAAACATGCCGAGTTGGTGTTAAACAGCAATCACTATCAAATTACTAAATTACATTTGACAATATACACATTATCTTTCACCAATCATTTTTGTAATTATTAGAGGTTTCTTTTCTATTTGTAGATGAAAAATTTAACGTACCGTTGGGTTGAACCAAATCATCCAAATTCCGTCTGCAGTCATCCTTGTGGTCCAGGGGAGGTAACTCAGTTGGTAGAAGGTGATTCATGTTGTTGGACCTGCATGAAGTGCCATATGTATCAATTCATGCCAACTAAATCCGAGTGTGTTAATTGTCCGTGGGGAACACTCCCAGTGGGGGATAAGTCATATTGTAAGACGATTCCTCAAAGATACTTAGATTATAGTGAAGCACTAAGCATGGGCGCCATGATTGTAACCACTCTTGGATTAGCTGCAACGATAGCTGCTATTGTAACCTTCATGCGATATAGTAATACACCAATAGTAAAAGCATCAGGGAAAGAACTTAGTTTTGTTCTTCTTATCGGAATATTGCTGTGCTATTCGATGACTTTTATACTTGTGTCCAAACCCACAGAAATTACATGTGGTGCTCAAAAATTTGGAATTGGCTTATGCTTTTCAGTGGTCTATTCTGCTATTCTTACAAAAACAAATCGAATTTATCGTATATTTACTGCAGGAAAACGGACAACAAAACGTCCCAAGTTCATAAGTCCTAAATCACAACTAGTTCTGTGTGGATCATTAGTAGCAGTCCAAAATGCAGTTGGAATAGTGTGGGTGTTATTACGTCCGCCAAAAATAATTCCTTATTATTCAAATAGAGAGGACCATCAATTAGTGTGCAATGACGCTTTGGAAGCGTGGTATATGGTAGGATTCACATACCCTATTCTGTTAATAATTGTTTGCACATTTTATGCAATAGTGTCGCGTAATATTCCTGAAGCTTTCAATGAATCAAAGCATATAGGATTAACTATGTATACAACCTGTATTATCTGGCTAGCTTTTGTTCCTATTTTCTTTAGCACAGCTGACAAAATAAACATTCGTATAGCAACAATGTCGTTTGCAATCAGCCTGAGTGCAACAGTTGCGCTAGCTTGTATGTTTGTGCCAAAATTATATATTATAGTTTTTCATCCCGATAGAAATGTCCGACAATCTTTAATGGCAGCAAAACCAGTTATGTTAGGTCCAGTAGTACAAAACAATTATAGAGCAACCAAATGCAACATTCGTATTGACACAGATGATAAATCATATCAAGGTACGTAAAGTCATTCCATTTCTTAAAGGGGCATTATCTGCCAAAATCGTAAATTTTTGTTACCCATAAAAACTATCAGATATGATTGATGCCTTAATAAAACGTGTTTCTGTAACTTATAAATGTTATGAAATGTACGCGCATCGGGGAAAAAAGGTGCAACTGCTCGCGTGTTGAGATCGATCAAGAAATGGACGCCATCTTATTAATTATCGGCATTGCATACGGAGTTTGCCGAATCGTCATTAAATCAGTACAACAATGCACTTATTTCTTATTTTCTGTGAATCTGCTTTTAGTCTGCGTTAATTACGGACAAAGAACCATGCAAGTTTGCAGTTAATAAGCGATAAAATATACAAATTATTCGTTTTTACCTGCCACTAGTAAGGTCAGTTGCATACGGAGAAAGCGAGGTCAAATTATTTGCTTGCAAGGAAATAATAAATTTTCGTTCTCAAAAGACGAAAAGTGGTACGATAAGCTGTTTAATGTGAAATATTTACCTTTATTTCATCATTTTAAAGCTATTTACCAATTTCCAAAACATATAATTGTTTTGGTCAAAATCATAGCTAATGCCTCTTTAACAGTATAATGTTTTACATAAACTTTATAGATATGCAAATTAGCACAGGTTGCAATATTGAATTCCTTTTCGCACGAACGATTTTGACAGTTGGTATATAAAGGAAATGCTAGGCGTGCTCAATTAATTAATAATGCGAGGTTCATTACAAGTAAACTATAACAAAGAAGTTCGTGCCTTGTATGCTATAACCACCCACCCCTCCCCAATCTAGATAAATACCAATAGCATTTCAACTACTTATATATATTGATTTTTTATGAGTAGAAAGGACAGATTATGGCCGATGAATTTGTAATTTTAATGATCTTCTAATACTAAATTCGATCTTGTAACGAACACACAACCCTACACTGTATTTAGTTTTACTCATTTGGCGACAGAATTTAAAAAAAAAAAAGAACATACACCCCCTCTAAAAGTAAAATGGTCGCTCCCTTATATCATTTATGATTAATGTCATAGATTTCGCTGGGAGTACCATGCTAATGCTGATCCAGGTTATACACTTTAATGTTATATTCCCTTCTTGTCCTAAATGGTCTCTTTCTATTTTCCATGTTGTATTAGAAGCAATTATAACGCGCCCTATATTTGATCTCTACGTTTTTATTATATTTTTTTCTTGAATTAAAATTTTGAAAGTCATGTAAACTAGGTAATGATTACTTTGTTACTTTTATTGTTTGGTTTGGGAGAAATATGTATGCTATTAAAAAAAAAACAGTTTAAACACTGATGGTAAACAATTCCACCAGTATCAACAAAACAATCAATCACCTCTCACAAAATCTCACTGAACACAAAAAGGGAACCACGACGAAAGACGTTGGAAATCCAGGTCCTTATTTGGGACAGACACAAAGCAAAAATTGGCGGGGTTAACTTGTGACCAGTTAATGGGATATCAACCTTCCTCTATTGTTTAAACATGTAGTCAGTTCTATATATAAGTTCTTTATATTTATTTGTTTGGGACAGGCACAAAAATGTGGCGGGTTTAACTTGTGAAGAGTTAATAGGACATCAACTCTCCTCCTTTGTTTAAACAGTCTTCATTTCTATACATATATATATGTTTATTTTTTCATTGCATTTTTTTCAGGTTCCGATATGGAATTGACACACCGATTGAGAGCCTCAACCTCATGTAACAGCCTCTGTAGCAGGTCAACAAATCTGACACAAGCTAATGGAGTCTGTATTAGCACACAGACTTTAAACTTTCCTTTTAAGCAACAAAGACATAATATGGAACAGGATCAAGACGTCGAATTATAAAACTAAATTTCATCTCAGGAACATTAGGCATTATATTTACAGAGAAAGTCATGTTTTAACTTTCCAGAATCTCTTTCTTATCTCTTTCTACTTTCACATCATTCCGCTATGAAAAAAAGTTTAAACATTGATGATAAAAATGATCAATCACCCCTCACCTCAAATCATTGAGGGGCCGTCGTGGTTGTGATGGTATGGTAGTTGAATTTACAACTACCTTTGCAATCAGTGTCTATCACCACTAAAGTTGTGAGTTCGAATTCCGCTCCTGTTGAGGTGTACTCGATAACAACATTATGTGATAGTTTGTCAGTGGTGACTTGCGGCAGGTCGGTGGCTTTCTCTGGGTACCCTGGTTTCCTTTCCCGCCAATAAAACTTTTTGCCACGATATAACTGACATATTGTTGAAAGTGGCGTTAAACACCATAAATCAACCAAACCTAAAATCATTGAACATAAAAGAACCACGACATACGACGTTGGAAATCTGCTGAATGTATTTTAATCAGTATATATATTTCACAATTTATTTTTGTATAAACCTAGATATATATCCACTCACACAGTGTTCTGTTTATACCTTTGAACACATTACACTATAAGTTTTATTAAATATCTACAACTAATGAACATACTAAAAATCAAAATAAGTCGAACTATTATACAGAGAAATTAGAATTATAAGCAGCCTGGAAGGGTTCTTCAAAATTACTTTGCTATAACCGACATTCGACATTCGCTGCATTCGATTTGATTTATATATTCATAGCTGAAGGGACAATAATTCATTGCTATAGAAAATTCGCCATAGATATTTTCGAGATAAAAGAGTTTTATTATATATTTTTGCATGCAAAATACACTTAGTAGTTGTATATTAAATAGGTATTATTCTTTGATAAAGTATGATGGTTAAGACTTAGCATATTCCATAAATCTATATATTTCACAATATGTACACTTCATTTTTGTAACTGAAATTTTTGGCAATACAAATTGAAGGTTGTTTTGGTGGTTTTGTAATTTCTTCGCAAGTCTTATGCTTGAATATGTAATGTTTCAATGTGATTACAATTTTTAGAAGAAAAAAATAAAGCTATATCCTATATTTTTTCAAAAGGTATTATTCAAAATTAATCAAAATATGCAAACTTACAAAACCTTTAGACAACTCTATAAATCTGTAATCTTCGAAAATACACATTGAGAATAAAACCGTTAACGGCGAGGTGTACTTAATGCAGCATTATGTGATGAAGTATGCCAGTGACTTGCGACAGGTCGATGGTTTTCTCTGGGTACTCCGGATTCCTCCACTAATCAAACTGCCCGCTACGATATAGCTGAAATATTGTTGAATGTGGCTTTAAGCGCCATAAACCAACCAAGCAACCAGAATAAAACCGCAGATATTTATTTTAGTACGCATAGTACGCAGTTCTGGAATAAACTTCATCCAGTACGCTCAAAGTCAAAAGAATGGAAACCAAATAATCTAAAAGTCTCTGCGAGCAAGTACATCAAATTAAAGGCCTCAACAGAATATCCAAAATATGTCGATATTTTTAAATTTGTACAAAGTAAGAAGACTAAAGAACAATTCATATTCATGCCAGCAGGTGATCCCTATTGTATATGCATATATACATGAGCAGTCAGGTTTAAAACGATTAAGATATCCAATATGAAATATATGTGCGTAACAAATACTGCTCTCTACCTAAGGTCTTATTAAAAATACAGAAAAAAGTATGTCTTGCTCAATCATTAGTTTGCTGTGTATTGTGTTTTGGATCATTGTCTCTCATATGTCTTATTGTCTGAATTTGGTACTGCTTTGACAACTATTTTACCTATTTTGTTCAAGTATTGTTATAAATAATGTTATGGTGGCAGCCGGAACCTTTGAGCCGTAATGAAAACGGGAGGTTTGGCGCTTTAAAATCTGATTCAACCCACCGTTTCTTTAGAAATGCCTGCCTGTACTAAGTCAGGGTCATTACGGTTTTCACAGTTTTCCGGTTGTTGACTGATTTTGTCTGTTTATATAATTATGAGTTTTGACTCCCTTTGTAAGATTGTTCGGAGTTCGGTAAATTTGTTATTGCCCTTATGTCTTATTGTCGTTTTTCGTTTGGTCGTTGTATTGTCTGTCCTCTTTCGATTAACGGCCATTGTTTACTTATATAACTAAGCAGCATATATAGACATTTCAGAATATGTCGTGGCGTGTGAGATCTGAGGGGACCCAATTACTGGTCACATGCAAATGACCATATGTACAATCCAATGAAAATGGCGATTGCGAGATTATGAAAATGTTACTAAGCCAGGGCCATAACTAGGGGATTGAAACAGAGGAGGCAGTGGAAAACGGTGACTTAACGGTCCAAAATAACGCATTTTTATATCATTGAGACGCTTTATATGCCAGTTACTATCGCCAATAGCGACCACGCCGTCGAGAAACTTCTATGGTAAAATAAACATAACACAACTGATTGATTTTTTAAATAATATCTTAATGAATAATTTCAAATGACAGTACTTAGTCGGTGAATGCAAGATGGATTTTCCTACTGCCATTTGAATCCCATCTTTTGAGAACAGCTTCTGGATAATTAACTGCCAGACAGTATCATTACGTTGGACGTAAAGCATCTCCATCCCACACAGGCGTAGAAAATGACTTTCAGTTCTTGGGGAAATCGCGAATTTAGATGTGATATGATCAATGAATAAAAGAAAATAGTTAAAGCTATAATGATCTTCGATATTTTCGACTTGGTTGTTTGCTGTGTCTTTGTCTTTTTTGTACTTCTTGGCTTTGCCGGAAAAAAGATCATTTCCATTTGCGACGGACAGGCTCATACAGATGATGAAACTTTGCATCGGAATCTGCACTTATATGAAAAAGCAAAACAAAATCTCGAGATTCTTGATGGGATTTTAGTCACAAGACTCGGACTGGAGTAGGATCGACAAAGGTTTTATGTACCCTAATATGTATTCTAGCATAACTGTAACCACGATAGATTCGAATTTGAGTGACACAGCTTAATATATGATGAAGCACCGGCTGTGACTGACCTTTGCATTATTACTGGACAGTTTCGAGAACACTTAACAGAGACTTAAAATGAACCAAGAGCCAAGAAAAGGTGTCATGGTCGATGATCAAATCTAGTTGAAGGTTGGCTTAAGACCTTCTACTTCCCCCCCCCCCCCCCCCCCCCCCAGTTGCCTCGTCTGCCTTAATGGTAGTTACGGCCCTGTAAGCTGCATTGCATGCATGTTATGATGCTATGAGCATTCCGGTTGGCCGAAAAAGATAATAACCGTATTTATCATATCATTATATATTCATGACATAACGTGACCCGTAGATGGGTTTTCTCAGATCTCCCATGTTTGTTTGTTTGTTTGATGGTGTTTAACGCCACTTTCAACAATATTTCAGTTATATCGTGGCGGTCAGTTTTATTGGTGGGGAAAACCGGAGTTCCCAATGAAAACCACCGACCTGTCGCAAGTCACTGACAAACGTTATCACATAATGTTGTACACCTCGCCCTGGTCGAGATTCGAACTCACAACATCAGTGGTGATAGGCACTGATTGCATAGGTAGTTGTAAACCCAACTACCATACGCCGCGACATATAAGTAAACATAGGCAAGTAAGGGATCTGATTTTAACTAAAAATGGCTTTCTAATCTTTCTACTATGAGAGTACGTGATGAAGGATGTTCAAGAAATGTGCCATGCGCACTACATTGTATATCTACATTTTTAGTACACTTCAAGATGTTTGAAATAGAAATGTCCCTAACATATTGTTTCTGAAAAAATGTGTGACATATGTTGAATATATTGTGTAAACATTTTACTTTAAAGTTGTATGCCAATAGATCTGAAAGCTGTGCATGTATACAATGAGTGAGTGAGTGAGTGATTGTTATTTAACGCCAACTCAGCAATTTTTTCAGCTATATTATGGCGAGACCAAGCTACTTTTCAATGAGATGATGGTGCGGTCCGCTTTGTACTAGTCCAACGCGCTTAGTTGGATTTGTGTAGTGCTAGCTCACTGAAAACACAGATCAACATTCCGTGCCAATAGGTTTTGCTCTTATATAATTACCCCTTAATGATGCAATGCTGTGAGATTAGCAGATAGGCAACAAATACCAATGTTATAGTCTTTTCCTAGAAATACAGTTGTTATGAGTAATACAGACACATTATTAAATATTACATAAACAATAAAAAAAAAACTGGGACTATAATTTTATCAATGGGTCCAATTCATTGCATGTGTAACTTATTCTAACAGAGGCGTAGGAGCCGGCGCGGGGGAACGACCCAGACACTATTTTTACTACGGTAGCTAAAACATGGGATAGTATGGTGTGCTTTGAAGTCAACTGACCTTTTTTCGTTCATTTTTTTTCTTTTTGCTTTTCAGTTTTGAAAGCTATCTCCCATCCACCTTCTGGTCGTATCTTGAAACTTTCCGATCCTCCCCTGAAGCTAGTTAACCACTTTCCGGTCCACATCCGAAATCTCCACGGACCCACCCCCCGTATATGAATCAACAATTTCTAAACATAGTGTGATTTTGATTTTGGTTTGGTTTATTGTATTTAATGCCACTTTCAACAATATTTCAGTTATATTGTGGCGGTCAGTTTTATTGGTGGATGAAACTGGAGTACCCGGAGAAAACCACCAACCTGTCGCAAGTCACTGACAAACTTTATCATATAATGTTGTATCGAGTACACCTCGTCATGAACTGGTTCGAGCTCACGACTTTAGTGGTGATAGGCACTGATTACACAGGTAGTTGTTAATCCAACTACCATACAATCACGACCACGACGGCACCTGTTTTTGATTTTGTAGATCTTGAAAATGCTTATTGTTCAAGCTTAAAACTGTGTATACTCTCGATTGATATTTCGAACTGCCTAGGCTTTAATTGAAGTAATTGATGCTATATTTATTTAGGGTGCTTTCGTCTAGAACTGGTGCTTTTTTGTATTGCTCATACCAATTGCAAGGTTATTTTCAGATCTAGTATAAGCATCTAGTTTTGATAATGAAAATATGATATTATTGAATATTAGAAACATTGAAATCAAATTGCCATAAAAGTGTGTCTATTAAATTGTTTTGCTATATTATTCTATGAAAAGGTTATATTTTTGTTTTTTTCGAAATAAGTCTTGATTTTAAATTGTGTACAAAATGTCAAGTATTATGCTCAATGTGTAAACATAAAATGATTAAAAAATAAAAATATGTTTTAATTGTGTTGAAAAATTATATTATATTCTCTGTGCGTTTGTTTAACTTGATTATTTGTTTGTTTTACCTTCATGTTAGTTTAGTTTGGTTTATAATGTACAATGCTACTTTCAACAATATTCCAGTTATATCGTATGTGTGGGGTCTGCTTTATTGGTGGAGGAAACGTCATGTGTATCCAGAGAAAACCACCGATCTGTCGCAAGTCACTGACAAACTTTAGCATACAATGTTGTATCGAGTACATCTCGCCATGAACCCTTCGTGTTGGCAATGTAGTTTTGTTTACGTTACCCCCAAAATCACTTCAGACATTGGTACTCTGGGTTCGTATTCTTCATGCAGAACAGAAATGTTTATTTAATGTCTAACATACCTTAAAAAGCTGTACCATGACCAAGCAAGATGAAATTTTGTACGAATGGTGAAAAACATGATAATTTATAAAAATAAAATTCTGTTACCCTTAAATCTTAGTTTCTAATATGGACTTCACTTTGTTTATAGTTAAACCGAGAACATGCTGACAGCTGTTCTGCGATTTGTCAATATATTTTTAATATTTACATCCTCTCAAAAATTCTCATCCAGAAAAACTAAAAGAGTGCATAACATATGGAAAATAAAAATAAAGAGCCTATTGTTCCAAGTTCATGGTTTTCATAAAATTGTTCACCTCAGTTCTAAAGTTGTGACTTCAAACCCTGTTCATGGCCAGGTGTACTTGATACAACATCATGTGATAAAGTTTGTCACTGACTTGCGACAGGTCAGCAGTTTCCTCCACCAATAAAACTGATCGCCACGATATAACTGAAATATTGTTGAAAGTAGCACTAAACACCATAAACTAAACCGAACCAGTTCTAAGTTAGACATTGATCTGTCAATATACATAAAATGCATATGCAAACATATGAGTTTCTATAGACTTATAAGATTTATGAAAGCCTGGTTGAAAAAAAAAAGATTTTCAAGAATATAGGATGAAATGTATGCACTCTTACAGTACACCAACAAGCTAGATATAAAACTACATTTGCTTTGAAGTAATAAAAGTGTAGATATCAAATCTATTGCACACGACGCATTTCTGAAATAATCTTCACTAGGTACGCTCAAAATCGTAAGATTGGAAAGCCAAATAATTTTAAGAGTCTCGGGAAGCAAGAAAACCAGAATGCCTAAAGAGGATAGCAAAATCGGCTGAGGTCGCCTATGCCTCAAAGAGGAGAACCTTAGTTTTATTATACAATTAATTACTTTTAATGAGGTGGATACAAGGATTTATTAACCCAAGAATATCATATTTACCGGGCTCAGTTCAAGTTGTTAGAATATTTTATTACATTTATAGTTTCATACAATATTATAAAACCATATAATTAGTTTTTTGTGATAAATCGTCATATTGCACGGCAGGTTTTCATATTGAACGGTATCCGATCTATTTTAGCGTTGTGTGAAATCCCAGCTAAATTTTTTAATGTACCAGCCAATCGTTTTCTACGTCCGTTGCAATGATATCACACAAACAGAAAGTGGCACAGAAGTTTTACTAATGCAGCAGAATGCAAATATACATTTGTACACACTCAATCAGTACAAGTGTTCCATGATATTTAATGGATCAGCTCAGGTGCTTTTGAATTTGAAAAAAACAACAACAAACAATCCTTACAAATCGATCCAGGTACACAAAAAAAAATGTGTGTGTTAAATGTAATACAACAATTACAGCACTTCATTTAGTGCAATATGATGTGTTATGGAGCACTGAAATGTAGCAACATTCCAGCAGCACAGGCAAATGGAATATATATCTCTCAGTTGATGCGATATTTCAGACCCTGTGGTTCCTATCATGATTTCCGTGATACCTTGATAGAGACTTGCTGCTAACAAGAAAGTTACTGAACCAAGGGTTCCGAGTGGTTAAGTTGAAGTCATCACTTCATATGTGTATGGCATATCTGTGTCGAAAATGACCATGGATATGTTCAGTGTGTCATATTCACAATTTGGTCCTTTCCTCGTTCAGTACTTATTTTTATTGGGGTTCATGTTGCTTGATTTATAGCTTCTGATTACCCCTAAGTATCTTCAAACATTTCATAAATTTCCAAATGAAATAAAAATCATAAATAATGTTAAGGGCTTATCAAAGTAACAATTCTACTTTAATAAAAGCTTGCTAACCCACAGTTAGTAGTGGGGTTTGTGTTGCTCAATTTTTTATTTTGGCCATTGTATTGTTTGTCCTTCGATTTACAACTTCTGATTCCCCCTTTGACATCTTCAAATTTTTTTTGTCGCAAAAAACAATGTGTTATTCTCTTAACCTATGATTTTTAAATACAAAAAACATATTTTTTCCAAATATATTTGTCTAATTTTATTCCCAAGTTACTATCCAATGATTTTAAATATCATTAATATTTGATTCTTTATCAAATACATTTCAATTAAACATGGAAGATGTGTTTATTCTGAATATTTAATCAAAATCAATATTTATACAGTAACCCGTATATATTGTCAAATCAAATTGTTTTGTCACTAGCATACTGTCCAAACATGGCACAATTGTATGTCAGTTTCAAACACTTCTGTCACTTCACAAAATCACATTACAAAAATAGATATCACAGATATAAAACACAACTTCTACTATAGTTTGCACTTTGATAGTTCATTCTTGGGTCCCTTCCATTCTTCACCTACAAAAAAAAACCATAGATTGAAGTACATAGTGCTTTTCATTCGACTGACTTCCAAAAGAATTTAAAGCAAGAGTTTTTCATAAGTAAACATACATGTTTATGCACAGATTTGCTCCCAAAGATTTTATAAATTATTTGGCTTTGAGCATACCTGTTGAAGGGTTATTCCAGAAACGTGTCGAGCACACTAAATTTGATAGCTACGTTTTTATTTTCATTATTTTTTTTTAATAACTTTCAAGATTGTCAGTTTAAAATGTTGAGGTCAACAACTCAAATTTTTTTTAGTATTTTTTTGTAAGTCAAAAAATTATAAGTCAGAATTTGTGAAATATGTCAGTCCTTTCAGACATGACTGGCAAAATTTGGGCAAATTTTGCAAAGGACTGACACAAAATTTGTATTTTCGCACTAGTAAATGAATTAGAACTGACATTTTTTTCACTAGGACCACCAAACCCATATGCAATTTCGTGAACCCTGTAATAAGAATATTCTGAAAGAAAGTAAAATTCTAAAAACCAACTTTAATTAATCGAAAAATAAAATGCAAAGTTGACAACCACTAAAAGCATAAACATTATTTTTACTTGGTTTGGTACAGGCACTTCAGGAAATGTGGTTGTGATGTTTACATATAAAATACTGGACAATGAATGTTTAAATTCACCATTAACGATATTTTAGATAAATCGTGGTGGCAATCTTTATTGGTGAAGGAAACTGCAAAACCTGGTAAAAACCCACTAAACTAAGGTTGAGCAACAAAACGAGAAATTCTAAATGAACATACAATATAACAGATAATTAAATTCATTGAACTATGTCATCTAGGTCACATCATACTTTTGGGGTGAGAAAGCTGTAGAAAACATGCTTTCATTCTCTTTCATTTATTTTAATGATACCATTGACACATTGTTTAATTTTGTGATTGTTGTTTAAGACCAAATGATAAATTTTTCAGCTATATCATAGCGAAAAAACAAGTTACAGTCCATGAGATGATAATGAGGTCCGCTTTGTACCAGACCAACACGCTGCGTTGGATTTTTATAGTGTTAGCTCACTGAAACAACAGTCTGCGGGTAGAAATTTCACTCCACTCGGACACATTATTCCGATTCCAAGCCAACACGTCTTTGCTCCTCCTTAATGCTGCATGTTTAGCAGTGAAGCAATACCAATTTCATAGTCTTTGGCTTGAACCGACCAGGGCTCAAACCCATGATCTACCACACTCGGGGCGAGTACATGAACAATCACACCACCAATGTGGTTCCCTCCCTTGGGTTTACAGTAAGGATACATAACACTGTTGAAGTAATAAACCAATATTGATCTTAAATTTAAGACGGTACCTTAAGGTGGTACCATACACTACAGGGAGATAACTCTTTAAAATCAGTTGAACGTTTTGATCATATGATGTTTGTATGCAGATTTCAAGCATCTCGGTGATCAAAACCACAGAGAGAAAAACTGCTATGTGGCTAGTGAATTTATAGCTCTGAGTCTGTTGGTTGGAATTTGTTAAAATTTTGATATTTATTACAGTGGATATATTCAAACACACTACCAAAAAAATAAGAAAATTAAACGAGCAGATCAAATTTTACCTGAAGTGTATGGTACCACCTAAAAAGCTGAATACAAATACAAATAAATACTTACAGTACAGTCAGAAACATAGCGTGATAAATCACTGTGATAGTGGTATCACTCATTTTGGTGACTTGGATATATCTTGTGTTCTGTCAAATATATCTTCAACATTATTTTTACATTTAGAGTGTTACAAAATGTACTTACTATCACCCAAAAGGTATATCAAAATATGTAAATAGATTAAAAAGACCAAAAGATATATCAGTATCACTAAGAAGAGTGATATGTCTATCACAGTGATTTATCACAACTATGTCTTTGACTCTACTTACCTATTAACATAGCCAGGATAGGAAACCGATCTGATCCAAAAATAAATTCTTCTTTGCCATTCACATGGGCTACTATAGTTGGTGCACCAAATGTCTGAAAAGAAAAAAAAAACGTTTTTTTGTTTCATTATTGATCTTACGTCTGGTATATAAAATTCTATACACCAAATGACATCGGAACGAAAAAGATGTCCGGATGCAGTGCTTACCACCATAAGTAAATAGCACTGTGTATTGCCCAACTGCAGGATACGGATCGTTTCACACTCATTTTAGGGTATGAGACTGAGTTCTGCTCATTATTGGAGATCCTACCGTGACTGTGGAATGTAGAACAGCAATAAAAGTGCTGTTCCTTTTACTTTAATTTGTGTAAAATTGGATATTGTCTCATGTTCATTTGCATCCATATCCTTTCTAACTAATAATAGCTAGATGTTCATCATAGTCTAGTTATACATCATGTATTAATTATCAAACGATCATCACTGGTGAAGATTACCAAGGCATAAACCAACAGAGCAACTCCGCGCGTCTGCGGGTTTCAGATATGGGGAGCTATCTCTATCAAGAGTTGTCAGGTTATAATATGGAAAGTCTGACCGTGTATTTGGAGAATGCCACGCTCCCTGCAAGCCAAAGACCTCTTGTAGATTTCGAAAAGAATAGGTGCACAAATTTTTCGTCCCTACCCAATTTTTTTTTTCAGTGGCAGTGAAAAGTCGTTGACCCAGTTAACCCATTCCTTCCCTCATTTCTATATAGTTTTTATATATTACTGAATTTGTTCTCTTCCTGAATATAGCTGAAATACTGCTCACTGGATGTTAAGCAACAATCAAGCAATCAAATGATCACTTATGTACAATTTGTGTATATTAAATCATGTTTGTGGTTTCTGAGATCTTTTAATATTTTCCCAGAAATGGCAGCCATCTTTGATTTCTGATCAACATTAAAATATAAACTTTGTCATGGCTCCTCCATTGATCATTAATGTACAATTTGGATTAAATATAAATTGTTTCTAAGAATTAGCTTTTTATTCATTATTCCATATGCAACTATGTTAAGCGTTGTCCTGCAATGATGCATCTCTTGGATTTCAAATTTACAACATATAAGACAAATTTTGAGAGGGCCATATACAGAACATTCTTACCAAGTCTTAATAACATTCCATTTTGAAAAGAAGCATAAATTGCTCCAGCAGAATTGTTGAATTTCTAAATAGAATGAAAATCATAAACAATACCAAGAATCATTCAAGCGGTCAGTGGTAAGCCTTTTTCTTTTGAAAACCATTATTTTTCTTAAATAAGTGGTCACATGACTGAGCAGTCAGATTGAAACTATTACAACTTGCACATTGAGGGATAGCTCCGACTTCAAAAATCCTGTCGCCACAAAATTAAATTGTCTGAGTGAGTGATTGCTGTTTGATGCTAAGTGAGCAATTGGTCAACTATTAGGGTTAGGGTGATGGTGTTTAACACCACTTCCTACAATAAGTCAGCTATATTGTAGCCGTCAGTTTTATTGGTGGAGGAAACCGGAGTACCTGGAGATAACAACCGATCTGCCGCAAATCACTGACAAACTTTATCGCATAATGTTGCATGGAGTACACCTTGCCATGAGCAGGATTCGAACTCACAACTTTTGTGGTGATAGGCACTGATTGAACAGGTAATTATATTCAGCTATTACGGTGAGAACAAGTAACATATCAATGAAGTGATGTTGATGATGTTAGCTTTGCATTAGACAAACATAGATATGTGGAATTTTATAGTACTATTTCACTGCAAGTCTGCAGGTAGACATAATGTTCCATTCAGACACATAATTGTGAGTTTGGGTCAACCAGTCATTGCTTTTTCTCCTTATTGCCAAATTCTAGTGGAGAAGCAGCAAATACCAATCTTATAGTCTTGTGTTTGACTCGATCTTGGTTCGAACCCATGATCTACAGCACTCAAGGCAAGCATGCTTAATTAATAACAAGAAAATATACTGTAATTCATACAGCGAAACCTGTCTACTGAGGACCAACTTTTGTGTTCGGAATAGACAGGTGTTTCGGTTTACAGGAGTAAAATTAACAAAGCTTTCCTACATTGGGACTTTATTCAAAGTTCAGCTTATACAGGATTTCGTTTTATTCAAGATTCTGTTTAGACAGGATTCACTGTATATACAAAGCAAAGCAAACAGAATTAAAAGCAAAATGAAAACAAAATATTGTAACGTGAACAATCAAAAACTTACCAAAAATTAAGCTTTATTGTCTGTTGATGTAAAAATTAATAATTATTGTTCTTGTGTAGTGTTAACATAGCTGACGAACCGTAGCTCTTAAAAATTATTTTAAAATAGACAGTTAAGAGCTACACTTCCGCATCTAAATGTTAACACAATATTGTTTACTTGTTGATTTACGGATGTCAAAAGCCAATCTGAAAATGTTGTCATAAGACAAATGCTATGATCAAAGATTTTGTTGCCAGAACTCAACATAAAAAACATGATTTGCGGCACCTAGATCAATCCTCGACTAATAAACTTGTTTTTGTATTGCTCATTTATTGCATGTTGATGTCTTGTAATTTATTCAAAGTTACATTACAAATAAAAGGTCTCAATAACACAAGATTTTGAGCATGTATTGTCACCTGGTTTACAATTGACTTCAATTTCATATTCTCTCATCTTGGATTCAGCTGGCAAACATAAGTTTAAAGGGGAAGTAAACCTAATAAACTGCATTCTCTAATCAAAAAAATGACAGAAAACTATTAATTAGGTATGTTAAAATCAAATATTATCAATTTCCCATAAGCAAGGTAGTTGCTATACTGACAAGGGTAGTGACGTTTGGTTAATTCAGATTTATGGTGTTTAACATCACTTTCAACAATATTTCAGCTATATCACGGCAGTCAGTTTTATTGGTGGAGGAAACCAGAGTGCCCAGAGAAAATCACCGACCTGTCGCAAGTCACTGACAAACTGAATTCAAGCATCAGTTATCAACACAATACACATTATCAACCAATCAAGAAAATGTACATTTACTGAGTTTTAATTGATAAGGAATGAGAAATATTATTTCGTTCCAGAATATTCGATAGAGCCCAAGAGGAATTTAACATTTAATCACAGAAACAACAGTGCAACCATCCCCCATTTCTGTATGACTCCAACAGCATTTTTCAGGACGTCAACAATCTATCTTAGATATTGCTTTGCATTTCTTTCAAAAATATGTATGTGAACAAATTTGTGATTTGAGAATTTTACTTGTCTTCGGCTATTTTAGAATTTATATATCGTTAGCGAATATTATTTGGCATAGCCGCAAGGACACCAGAACAGACGGTATGGTGTAGAATAATGCAATTTTTGTGCTTTTCAACATCAAAGAGTTTCATAAAACGGCACCCATAAAAATCAAAATCGTAATTTTTCAACCGAATCTGTGACTATACTATTGGTTATTTAAAAAGATAGAAATGCCTAAGTTATTTCAATACATCTATTGTTTGAAATAAACACACATCTTATGTTGGGTTTCTTTCCCCTTTAACATATTAATACTTTAAGCTTTAATCCAATTTGGCCCATATACTTTTAGAGAAAATTTCGTATATTACGTAATAAACAAGAATAAGAAAAAAATCTATATATGTATTATGTTGTTTAAAATACTTTATACAATGGCTGTTTGTAGTTACTTCCCCTTTTGTAAATAAAACCTGTGTATAATTTGTGGTTATAGTCCGTTTGACTTCTATAAAGCTCCAGAAAAAAATTCTTAAAAATCCATTTTTTAAATCAACAATTTTTTCTAGATGTATGTTAATATTCGATATATACGAACTCTGACATTCAATTTCAAACATTATGTGATAAAGTTTGTCAGTGACTTGTGGCAGATCGGTGAGTTTCCCTGGTTTCCTCCACCAATAAAACTGACTGCCACGATATAACTGAAATATTGTTGAAAGTGGCATTAAACACCATAAACCTAAGCTTAAACCCACATTGTTCATAAAAACATTCGTACAAACCCTCCTAATTCATAAACATGATTTGGATTAACGACACTTACTCCATGTTTTAAAGCTTCTTCTGTATTTTTTTTCAGCCTGTTTTTAACGTCATCATCTTTGATTTTTGACAAGGCATGTTTGGCAATCTCATCACTTATACCTGCTTTTTTTGATGCCTGAAAAATATAATATGAAAAAAAATAACACTGATTTGTTTGTAAAGAAAGAATGTTATTGTAAACAAATTTTATCTACATATTGATTTTCATAATATTCAAGTACATTGTAAATGAAAAAATATAAACACATATTCCATTGGAATACATATTCAATTGTCATTGTATTGTGTTTGGGTTTTGGTGTTTAGCGCCACTTTCAACAATATTTCAGTGATATGCTAATCAACTTTATTGGTGGAGGAAACCACGGTACCCGGAGAAAACCATTGACCTGTGTCATTGTATTGGTATTTACTTTAAATATTTGAAACAAAATGCAAAATGATGTTTAACACCATTTATAACAATATTTCAGTTATATCAATCATGGAGATCAGTTTTATTGGTGAGGCAAATCGGAGAACCAGGAGAAAACCACTGACCTGCCGCAAGTCATTGACAAATTTATCACACAATGTTATATTGAGTACACCTAGCCATGAGCAGGATTCAAACTCAGAACTTGTGGTGATAGACACTAATTGCATAGGTAGTTGTAGATCCAACTATCATACAATCACCATCATGACCATGATGCCCCCCTCCCCCCCATAGAGCAAATAAAATATTCAAATACATTAAATATCAGATCACATAAGCAGATCCTTTAATGTATGATATAGAAGACCTCATCAGTTTATAACTTGTGTCTGATCCATTGTCTGAATAGTTGCCTGACAATAAAATATATTTAAAGTAGAGTATGATATAGTGGTTATTTTTATATCTTTAAAAAAAAACGTTTTTGCATTGGACGTGATATAAGGGGAATCACATTTTTCCTGCAGGAAAGATGAATGCCATTTCAATTGAATTAAATTTAATAGTAGTGATATCAGTCTTAACAGAAGTATGTAATTAGCAGTTTCAAATGAGCTATATGGTTGCAAAAAATTATATTTTAACATATTATTGCAAATGCATCTTAAATTTGATCTGATGTAATAAGGCAAATTTATAAAAATACGTGTGGTGCTGGTCATGTATTGACAATTAGGTAGATAGAGAGGGATTTCTATCCACATTTTTTTTCTGGATTCTAAGTGGTACATTTGTAAATTAATATTTTTTTTTTAATATTTAGCTATGGTAACCAGAACCATACCAATTTTCTAATTTCCCAGATGTATTTTTTTTTTCAAGATTGGACTCATCTTCTGAAACTACAAATATTACAAAGGAGTAGAAACATTTAGGTTATAATTGGCCATTAAAGGGTCCAATATTGCAAAGTCAAAATGTAAATTGGATTAGTAGCAAGTTCTGTATTTCACAAACCTGGAATCTCATTTAACCATGTGATAACTGTAGAACCTTCTGATCCCCCATAAATCTTTTCTAGAAAAGCTAAAAGAACGGGAAAAATTCTACCAGCATAAATAATAAATAACTACTCCATATACATACCTCTAGGAAGTCATTCTCGTCAAAAATACCTTCATCCTTTGGAAAAAGAAAACACATTTTAAATAGTTAATTGCAAAAAATATAACTAAAAACATTTGATATATATTGTATATACATGTAATACTGTATTTCATCAGACATTGAAATTCAGATGAAGAGCAGCAATCAATGTATTAATTCTTAAATTTTGAGCTTAATTTTCTCACATAACTTGAATATTTGGATATTTGAAAATGAAATAATACTTGGACACAACCAGGTTTTATTATATATATACCTTAATTATCTCTGTTTAATGTGCAAAACTTTAAAATATGTTTTACCCGAGACCAAGCTCTCATCCACAGTTCTCTAGAAAGTGATTCTGTTAATTCAGGATGGTCCATATCTAATGCTGTCACAAATCTCATAGCAGTCAACGATCCTTTCTCAAACATCACTACAAACGGATTCTACAGGTAAAAAAATTGAGAATATTAAACAAACTTAAGAGGCTCACCTTGGCCCTGCATCACTCATATGGTTCATGCACTGTTTGGGATCACACCAATATGTAGTTTATTTTAGAAAAAACAATTTGCATTCATATTGCTATAGTCAAACAATATCCTGTTATGTCTGCCAATTTGGATTTCCGATTTATAAAAAAAAAGTCCAATGACTAATAATGTAACGTTTCGACTCAAGCTATTTTCTAGTATCTTAGAAAGATATTTTTTTCATTTTCCCACAAGATCTTGTATTAATACTGACCTGTGGCGTCCCGTCTTGGATTTCTGATCAACACAAAAAAAACAGGCATTTTGTTAAGGACCATCCAATGCACATTCTATCTTAGTTTGTTTACTAATAGATCAGTGGTTTCAGATAAGAATACATTTTTGAAATTTTTGAAATATTTTGCTCAAAGGTTCCTATGCTAAATTTGTCCGGTGATGGCAGTCATCTCTAAATTCAGATCAACGCAAAAACATTAGCAAAAATTGTAAAAGATCATTCAAAGATTATTCCTGTTCAGTTTGGCTGCAACCACAATTTATAGTTTCTGAAGAAAAATAAGAATATTTTGTGACACAAGAGTATAGTGATTTTTCTCAGGAACTTTGATTATATACGAAATACGAAATACTTTATTAAAGAAAGCTCAATAATTGAACATTAAGGTTGACAAAGATTATGAGATAGTACATGAAAGAATGACATAATAAAATAACAAATAAAATTATATATTATAGTTTGCATTTGGGAGGCAATGAAAGAGAGATAACTGTATTTGGAAAAGATAAAATATAAAACATGCATGCAGTCGCAGAGAACTTAAATGGTGCCATTATATATATCCAGAGTACATTACTTGAAAGATTCTTGGAGTAAGACCTCAAATAATTTAAATTAATTCGGTACAAACCTTTGGGACATTAACAGGAATTTGATAATACTGTTTGAGTCTTGGTATATCATAATTCATCATGTAAGTACCTTTACTTGCTACCATTGCAGGTGGTTGATTTGCTGAAAATACAATTTATTAAAAATCAATAAAGAGGTAGGGACCGACCATTTAACTTGCAGGGGGGGGGGGGGGGTTATGGTTTTTTGTTTCGTTCAGCAATTTTTTTTCAGACAACACGAGAGTTAGAATATTTTTTTTTTCCAGAATTTAACATTAGGTTATATGACAAAAATTCTGAATCAGATTATTTTTTTTTTCCTCCACCAAAATCAGAATATTTTTTTCAGCAACATTGGGAATCAGAATATTTTTTTAGAAAAAAAACCATAACCCCTCCCCCCCCTTTCAAGCTAAATGGTCGTTCCCTTAATACTAAATAGGTTTAAAATTGAAAAAAAAAGAACAGCCTTTATGGTTATCTTGAATCAAGATCCTGAATTCTCTCAATAAGAAAAATGATAATGAAATTCAAAAATTCTATTTTTGTCCTTTTAATACATGTATTTAAATAATGTTAATTATGCTGCATGATCTTGGCTTCTGACATTGTCATTTCTATGTACAGAAGTTTATCAAATGAAGTCCACAGTTGACATGACACTCTATTAGTACATGTATTAGGGGCTGTTATGGTCGTGATCGTATGGCAGTTGGATTTACAACTAACTGTGCAATCATTACCTATTAGTATTACCACTAAAAATTGTGAGTTCAAACCCAGTTCATGGCGAGGTTCACTCGATACAACATTACCGTATGTGATAAAGTTTGTCAGTGACTTGCGGCAGGTCTGTAGTTTTATCCGGGTACTCCGTTTTCCTCCACAAAAAAAATGACTGCAACGAAATAACTGAAATATTGTTGAAAGTGGCATTACACACCATAAACTAAACTCAGTGACTCTGGTCTCACAGTTGTCAAACTTTTGAATACTTTTTTGGTACTCATACTCGAAAAACAGCCAATGAGAACACTGCATCCAATATACTGGTATAAAGTGTTTTCAAGTTCATACTAAAAAAAATTACATGTATGTGATAATTACTATTGATCCTGTGACATTGAACTTACATGATCCCTTCATTACTCCTCCTAGGAAGAATGGTTTCAATTTTAGGTCCATGTTGTTCCATACTGATTTATATCTACTCAGAACCTACAATATAACATAATAAACATGATTCAAGTCGCTGACAACAGTTTAACATGATAAACATGATTAAAGTCACTGACAACAATTTAACATGATAAACATGATTAAAGTCGCTGACAACAAATTAACATGATAATCGTAAATGAAAAAGTTTGCACAGGTACTAGTCCAATCAGGAAGGCTATAATTATCATTTGAATACGACATAGGAAGGTGACCTGAAAAATCCAAATGATATGCATATCCTTCCTGAGCTCAAAGTATTCTTTTTCCAGTTAAAGGCACTACACTATATCAATAAAAAATTCCATAGATTCAATGGTTAGGGTTAGGGTTTTGGTGTTTAACGCAACTTTCAATAATATTTTA
Source organism: Bathymodiolus septemdierum (assembly GCA_963383655.1). Lineage (NCBI taxonomy): Eukaryota > Metazoa > Mollusca > Bivalvia > Mytilida > Modiolidae > Bathymodiolus > Bathymodiolus septemdierum. The sequence continues at coordinate 27,071,887 of OY726530.1, read as the reverse complement.
GTTATATAGTGGCGGTCAGTTTTATTGATAAAGGAAATCGGTGTACCTGGAGAAAACCACCGACCTGCGGCAGGTCACTGACAAATTAAGAAAATGGTGTTTTGTGTAATACATGTATAACAAGAGAAGACTTCTAATGCAATACAATACTCAATAGAACATTATATGTGAAAAGGTTGCGGCAGGTCAGAGGTTTTCACCAGGTTCTCCAGTGTCCTCCACCAATAAAACTGAAATATTGTTGAAAGTGACATTAAACACCATATTTTTTCACTTTTAAACTTTGGTATTTTTGGACATAGGACTACCAATTCCTCGGCCACATGATTTATTAGATTGCAGACAACTATACATCAACACAAGCCACTTTCATCATACTGCTGATGAAGATCATTTAGATGCAGCTCCATCGTTAATCGGCTATGACTGTGCTGTCCGCACTGAATAAATAAATTTCAAATAAAAGTAAATAAAAAAAAGTTATTGCATATTAATATGCTGCTCTATTTTTACTCAACAAAAAAGTATCCCTGATGTATGAAAGTTTGTCACCGTAATGCTTCGTGGATAATTTCTATTATTATTATAAACGCTTGATTATATTTTGCAATTATCTTATGTCATTGAAGCATTCTTTTCCTGGAATTATGAAATATTTGTGGTGCATTTATTTTCTTCAATGCATTGGTAAAAGATAAATAAAGTAAACTAGGTCAAAACCATAAGCAGAAACAGATAAGCATAAAACTTTGTCACCTTGCACGTCATGTCCTAAAGATGTGACGTATTACCGAAAGTGTTAAGGCCAAAAGCTATTACTATTAAGAAATTTGGCTAAATATGAACTAATCTTTCAACAATATCACTTATGCAGGAAGTTATAATAAATAGTCTTGTACATTTTTTACAGCTTGATGTTTTATCTAAAAAAAAAATCGCGGTGAAAACTTACAAATTAGGACCTAAATGTCGGTGAAATATTTTAATTGTCTGTGACAACACCGCGGCGAAAATCATACGTGTATACACGTACATGTAACTGCACTTCATGTGTTCATTTGTTTTTTGTTGCTTAGTTTTGTTTTTTTACTATTTCGTACTTTATATTTCAATTTGATACCGGTTTTTATTTTTATTTATAGGATATATGAGGCTGAGCACGCATCTTGTTTGTCGTATATTATCTAATCCAAGGATTTATATAGTGTTCCTACTATATAAATCCTTGTCCAATCCCAACATTTCGATTGGTTTATATCGGTGTTATTTTTTTTTCTCTCACGAGTTGATAATCACCTGTGTTTTATCAATGTACGGATGTGTCTATTTTTATCTAGTGCACACATTGAACTCGGTCACTAAAAGGTCAAATACACAGTTACCTGAGGCTGAGGGATTGATTTAAAAACACACCGAGAATGATTGAAAAAAAAAAAAATCGATGTAATTTTTTATCTAAAGCAAACGTGCTTTTTTGTATTTGTATGTCGTTAATCCCCTTGCAAGCCACGTGTCGTTTTACCTTTAATAAAAGATCCATTTCTGATTTGTACACATATTTTTCACATGAATGAGAATCTAGAAAGCTTTCCACATGCTATCGATCAAAGCGTGCTTTTGGGGATCTAGAAACTTTTGTAACAGGTGAACTTAAGTCACGTGCCAAGTCGACATTAATTGAACACCCGAAAGCAAATTAACTCGGGATACCAAGCTTGCATTCAAAAGATCAAGTTTATTTTAATTAACAAAATAATACAACACAAGCTTATAAATGGTAATGATCACATAATACTAAACGTTTGTACCGGCATTGTTTTCTTAACATAATAGATTAAAACAAAAGCAAATATCAGAATTAAAGAACGAAAAATGATCACATAGCTTGCACACCTGAAAAAGAAAATAAGTATTTGCTATGAATCATTCATATTATCAAAAATGAGTCTCAAGAACATACAAATGTACAAATAAAGGTTAATATCCCATTCCTTTATTTCGCGGCATCTAATCGTCAATGTCGGTGTTTTGTCAGCGTTTTATAGTAAATCACTGTGTTCGATTTTTCTCTGACATTTCGCGGTGTAAACACCGACTTTTTTTTTTATTTCTCCGACATTTTCTTGATTTCACCGACGTCGGACCTGAGTGATTTCTTGCTAAATCGCGCTGTGCATGCTGTATGTTTGAAATAAAATCAGTGTTTTACATGCTTTTTGGAAAGAATAATAATTTTCTTTTATGCTATTTTACACATATATTAAATAGTTTTTTTTTTTTTTACCTGTGTTCATTTATTTATACTTTGAAGTTTTGTTTCTATTTGTTTGACATTAATTTTTTTTTAGACAGCATGTTTTCATCTCAATATGATGACAATATGTAAAACATACATATTCTAGCGACTGTGATAACAGTAATATTTTCCTCGCTCAGAAATCTGACCCTACCCCAAGAAACGGACTATTGCTAAAATTGTCACAAAATTTGAAGTCATTATCTGTTGATTGTAATCAGGTGTATTACAATAACAGTAATTTAGGCCTCAGTGACCACTTCCTGATACATTTCACAAGGAAAATAGTTAGACAAAGTGTTAACCAGGAGAGTATTGTCAAAATTAGATCTATGAAAACTTATAACAAAGATGATTTTACTGATAAATTAAAAAATGCAAATTGGTCAGATATATTGGTGTAGAAATGTCAATTATGCATGGAGAATATTTCAGGAAATTTTTATGTCAATTTTAGATTATATTGCACCAACAAAAGAAATTAAAATAAAACAAAAAACTGAACCATAGATAACATCTGAAATATTAGATCAAATAAGAGAAAGGGATAGTTTTTTTATATTTATATAAGAAAACCCAGAGTAAACACTTTTATTATGATTATTGTAAAATTTGGAATAAATTGCAAAGAGATATATAATATATATATATATATATAGAAAAGGTAAAATCAGAATATTTTTCATGCAAGATTGAAGTTTAGAAGCGAAAAAATCTAAACGATGGACATGTCATGCCAATATAAGAAATCGTACATGTTTGGGCCATTGAAGCTAAGTTAGCCTTGCTTGAAGAAGTCTCTTACTTCAAATGCTATCCATGAATACGGCGAAACAACATCATAAAATAATTCAACAGTTTTCTTCATGGGTGCAGCCATCTTGTTTAAATTTTGCGAATTCTTTAAAAATAGAAAAACGAATTTTAAAATTCGAATAAATCTATAAATTGTGCACCATAGCATCATTCCATTTATTCACTGTCACTTTTATTTATTTTTCACTAAAGAATTATGAAAATAGATATCTATAATAAATACTACGTTAACAATAAATATCATTTCGTTTTTGATAACATTTTGTAATTTTGAAATTAAGAAACCTTTGGACTGGTGCATCAGTGCAGATGAGGGCTTCACATTCAAACAACTGAAGTATGAAATACCGTTAGAACATATATATCCATTTGCATTTTTGACAATTAAGATGGTAGATCAGTAAATAACACATTTTTATGATGCCTTGAAGGAGAACAAAACCAACTGATGATTTGGGGTTTTACAGAATTTAGAACTAATAAAAAAATGAAAATATGACCTTTTAATGAAAATTTTACAAGGGCTGATGTTAAAGTGAAAAATGGCAGCCTGCATGTTTAGCAGGAAATTTAAAATCAACGTGCTTTAACACCAGCCCTTGTAAAATTTTCATTAAATTAGTTCTAAATTCTGTAAAACCCCAAATCATCAGTTGGTTTCGTTCTCCTTTAACTTAATCAGGGGTGGATTTAGAGGGAGCGTGAGGGGTGTGCGCCCCCCCCCCCCCTAAAATTCGCAAAGCAAATGTTATGCAACGTTAATTAAGCAGTTCAACAAACAACTTTTTCATGAATGGTTAACTCTTGACCTGTAGTAAAATATTCCTACTTATTGTAAATACACGTTGGGTGTGTTCGTTGAATCATATATGGATTCGCCGACAATTTCCGCTTTTGTTTGTCTATAAACAAGAACGGTCGAATCATATGTTTTCAATGAATGAATCAAACGACGAAAAGAAAAGCTCCATCCGGACGGGCAGTATTAACTAGAACCACCCGAAAGGACAAGCACCAAAAGTACAGACCAATTAGTGAAATGAGGAATGCGTTAAAACTAAACCAATAGTTCTTTGAAGGGTTAAAATATCGTGATCGATCAGTCATGAGTTGAACAATTCGCATCACTGTTGTTCAAAAAAAGTTTTACTTTAGGTTCTTATAATCTGACAAAAATATACTGTTTACAATTATCTGACAAAATTAAGATTCAAAATCAAGTTTTTTTGGTCTGATAAAAATGGTGTGGTTGGTTCAAAATTGTCGTTCAAATAAATGTCTGTAATTCCTAAAATCTACCCTGGACCAGCTGGGGACCTTAAGCGGTCCCCAGACCCCTAACCACAAATCCTGGATCCGCCCCTGTTAATATCTGATAAATGATAAGTTTTAACTGTGAATGTAGTTAATAAGTGAATAACAGAGCAGTTGTTTGCTAAATATAATGTCAGTACACTTGCACTACAGTACCCATGGCCATGCATACATGTTTTACAAGCCATATTAGGGGCCTGTATGATGAAAACCATAGGTGGAAGATGCAATAGAATAGGCCAATGTCCTGTGGCCTTTAAACTGGTGGAATTTGTTTGTATAATCAAAACAAAAGTAAAAAACATCGGAAATGCTTTGACTCAAATATTGCAATGCCAATGTAGTGTTGAATCCAAATTTTGGTTGTTTTGTCGTGAATCCTGTTCGCCCCCTTAGACTGAGTCGTTTCGCTCCTATATTTTATAGTAAATGTAAATATATTGTAAGCATTGTTTTTTTCATTCCTATTTATTTTAATGCATATTTATTATCAGGAAAGCAAATATCACTCAAGTTGACGGCCCTTATTAATGCTGTAATGTAAGAATTTGAGTGATTTTCAGTGTAATTTTCAAATGCTATTTCGATGTTGAAATATTATTCATAGATTAAAAAATATAGAAGAAGAATTGTTCTTAGATGGTTTTATATGTAATAAACTAATATGTGCTCTTTAGTTTCTAAAGGTTCTGATCAAACCATGAAAGATTTTGCTGTGTGCTGTTTTGATATTAAGTTTTGCTCCGTGTGAGTGATGAACTTGCTTTTTAAAAATTTTATTCTTATGAGATTAAGTCTGCAATTTTTTTTTTTTTCGTAGTGAACACTGTGAACGTATATAACAATGTACTATTTCTTATTCAGCATGCTCATTGATTGAGATAAATACTGACGAAAAAAACAATTTTATTATATTTATTTAATCGTCATTAATGTATTATTACTAGTAAAGTAACAACAAGACATGACATACAAAATGACAATGTGTATGACATTTAGAAACACTCGCTACTGCTATCAACAAAATTTTACTAATAGTGGAGTCCATGTTGAATGCTGACAGTCTTTAGAAAGGTTGTGGTGATATGACTTTATTTTTTTTTGAAAAACAAAAAGTTTTCATTGGATCAAAGCAATGTAATAGATTATTAATAATAATATTACATGGCATTTTCCATATCATACCCTTTATCAGCCCTAGGTCATGATATCAGCCCGAGAGCCAATAGGCTCAAGGGATGATATATGAACGAGGGCTGATAAAGGGTATGATATGAAAAATGACATGTTATGAACTTATGATCTGTTTATCATATATTTCAACAGAGGAAATAATTGATTTGTACCAAAATGTTTAGTCATTTTTGGCTAGAATTAAATACATAGTTATATAACTAGAAATTTATTGTTTTTAATATGCAAATCCAATAAATGCACTTTTTTTTTTAGCATTTTCAATATCATAAGAGAGAAAATTGGCCGTTAATAATTTTCTGTGCAAATATTCAATAAAACAGTCCATCATGGTTGTAAGCACAGTTTTCCTGAAATTCACGAAGTGAACTTATGAACATTGACGGAAAGGCATGTAATAACATTCCGGAAGCAGTTAATAAACTTGCTTTATCAGCCCGCTTAGGCCATTCTTGTGAAACTGGGTGAAATTAACATGACTCCTCTTATTATTCTAAACAAAACTCAAAGTTTTATTACAAGGTAAAATTTTAGCTATATCATCTACAAATATATGATAAAAACAAATAATAATCCTTAAAAGAAATACATTTTCAAATCTAATTACATGTCATCTTTCATGAATTCAATTGACTATTTATGAGATGAAATCACTGTGATACATACTATATTCCAGGCACGATTTAAGCTAATTCGAGGCCTGTAGCATATGTTGCAAAGGGGCCCTAAATGAAAAATAATACTCATAAATATTAACTTATCTAATTTTACATAAGTAAGGTAACAGCGTTTTTTTTTTTTTATCACTGTTCTACAATTAAGTCACAGTAGGGTCTTCAACAATGAACATAATCCTAAAATAAGTGTGAAACAACTCCTAGCCTGCAGTTGCGAAGTACTCTTTTTTTTTCTGCCTGTATATATTATATCTAAATAACATGCTATACCAGTTTGGTTAATGTAGTGCTTATTTTTCAGAAAATTTGACAGATTGCCTGAAAATCTGACAAATGTTTGGCTGCTATAAAAGGTTATAATCAACAACAGTCAGAAGAGTGTAGCTTTTCTTTTAATTGTCAAAGATGACTTGAATATTGAAGTAGATTATCAGAAGAAAGAAAAATATCTCAAGATCATAATGCTCTGTCAAAGATTGTTGTTTAAAATTAAAGCTTCAGATATTATACATAGAAATGTTGCAGAAAAGATTTACACGAGACTCATGTCAAGCATGTCAACAAATCCTGCCTGTAAGTTATTAGAATAAAAATAGTGTTATTATTTATACTCATATTGAAGGTGTAATACATTAAATTTTTAAAACATTGCCTGTGTTACTGCTAACCCTACCAACCAAAATTTTAAGTACCTACCCCTAAATTTCCCTTATTATGTTTGGACAGGATAATCTAGGTAAAAATGTTAAAAAAAATGATAAAAAGTTTTGCTTGTAATACCTACTTACTATATTTTTTTTTTCAAGGTTACGTCGTGGTTGTGATCGTATGGTAGTTGGATTAACAACTACCTATGCAATCAGTGCCTATCACCACTAAAGTTATGAGTTCGAACCCTGTTCAAGGCGAGGTGTATTTGATACAACATTATATGATAAAGTTTGTCAGTGACTTGCGACAGGTCGTTGGTTTTCTCCAGGTACTCTGGTTTCCTCCACCTATAAAACTGACTGCCAAGATATAAATGAAATATTGCTTAAAGAGGCATTAAACACCTTAAACCTGTTTGCCTGTAGAAACCATTAACTAGTTCTCGCCATGATATTACTGAAAAATTGCTCATTTGGCATTAAACAACAATCACTGACTCACTCACTCTGCAACAAAGTTGAGAGATTGATTCCTGTTTGTGGGGAGATATGTGTCTTGTTGCAGTGTGGAAATTTTTCCTCAGGTATCCTGTGTCCTTCAACTAAAGAATTTTGCCCTCCTGAAATATTTGAAATATTGGTGAAAATGGCATTAAAACACTCATAAAATAACAAAACCTTAAATACAAATATTTTACATTACACAAATATATCCATTATGACATTTTAGGCACAAAAATGTGGCAGTTTAAACCGATTAATAGCATTCATGTATTAATGATGACTATTCATATGAATTATTTTTTGCAGATTCCTCATCAGTTGATGAAAACACCTTCAAAGCAAATCTCCAAAATATATTTTCTGAACAGAATAAACTAGTTGTACAAAAGAGGCTATCATCACTGGGTAGTCTACCTAGGGAAGTTAACATCAAGGAGGATGCAAGGAGTGCCTCAGTTCTGATACCTTTGTGTACCGTAAATGGAGTACCATCTTTGTTATTTATGGTTAGGCCTATGACAATGCCACAACATAGAGGAGAAGTATGGTAGTTATTATTTATTGTAAGACATATAACAATACCAATACAAATGGGGAGAAGTGTGGTAATTATTTATGGCTAGGTACATAACGATGCCATAACAATGGGGAGGAGTGTGGTAATTATTATTTATGGCTAGGTACATAACTATGCCACAACAATGGGAGGAGTATGGTAATTATTATTTATGACTAGGTACATAACGATGCCACAACAATGGAGAGGAGTGTGGTAAATATTATTTATGACTAGGTACATAACGATGCCACAACAATGGGAAGGAGTGTGGTAAATATTATTTATGGCTAGGTACATAAGGATGCCACAACAATGGGGAGGAGTGTGGTAATTATAATTATGACTTGGTACACAACAGGCCAACAACAGTGGGGAGGAGCGTGGTAAATATTATTTATTGCTAGGTACATAACAGGACAACAACAATGGGGAGGAGTGTAGTAATTATTATTTATGGCTAGGTACATAGCGATGCCACAACAATGGGGAGGAGTGTGGTAATTATTATTTATGGCTAGGTACATAACAGGACAACAACAATGGGGAGGAGTGTGGTAATTATTGTGACTAGGTACATAACGATGCCACAACAATGGGGAGGAGTGTAGTAATTATTATTTATGGCTAGGTACATAGCGATGCCACAACAATGGGGAGGAGTGTGGTAATTATTATTTATGGCTAGTTACATAACAGGACAACAACAATGGGGAGGAGTGTGGTAATTATTGTGACTAGGTACATAGCGATGCCATAACAATGGGGAGGAGTGTGGTAATTATTATTTATTGCTAGGTACATAACATGACAACAATAGGGAGGAGTCTGGTAATTATTATTTATGGCTACATGTAGGTACATAATGATACCACAACAATAGGGAGGAGTGTGATAATTACTATTTATGGGAATATACATAATGATACTACAACAATGGGGAAAAGTGTGGTAATTACTATTTATTGCAAGGCCCATAAGAAGAGTTTGAAGATACCAAAGAGGTATTCAGAATCTGTATATATATTGAATGACAGACAACACAATGGCGAAAAGAAAAAGGACAAAAGGACAAACAACGATCTACAAAACATACACATAAAACTAAAGATCGAGTAACACGAACCCCACTAAAAACGGGGGGGGGTGAAATCAGATGCTCTGGAAGGGTAAGCAGTTCCTGCTGCACTAGTGGCACCCGTCGTGTTAATCTAATTACAAAACCGGTGATAAGTCAATGCCTTTGTAAAGGAGGAGGAGTGTGTTAATTATTATTTATGGGTATGTCCATAACATTATCACAAGAAAAGAGGATTAGTATTATATTATTAATGTTTAGGAGTTGTTCCAGTTTCTGTGTTTTACTGATTAATGTAGAATGAGGTTATTTTATGACTATAAGACCAAAGAAATAAAAATACATGTGTTTCCAATAATATTGTTTGAAAAGTAGGGTAGACAAAACTTTTTTTTAAATATTTACCTATTAAGTTATACAGGACAAGGATCTGACTTTAACAATGCTTGTCCAAAAATGCAAATACATGTAACAACAATAGTTTAAGCACTAAAAATTAGGGTCAGTAAGATTTTTGGAAACATTATTTTTTTGGCCTAAATTTCAAATTGAAGAAGAAGCAATTATATTATTCTATTTTGTACTCATTACTAAAACATGTATATGATATATATTTTTTAAGTTTTCCAGGAGGAAAAGTTGATGACACTGACCGTGATCTTGTCCACACTGCACTTAGGGAGTCACATGAAGAAATTGGGCTACCTGACGATAACATTGATATATGGGGACAGATGTGTTATATACCTAGTAGGGTAATGTGATATTGACTATATGTTAATATTTTGATAAAGCCGCCTTTGCGTTGTAATGGTTAGCATGCTTGTCGTGAGTGGGAAAGATTGTGGGTGCGATCCCAGGTAGGGCAAAATAGAGACAATAAAATTGGTATTTGCTGCTTCTGTGGTAAGCATGTAGCTATAGCTTTATTAGGAGTGAGATCTTAGACTGATTGTCTTGGGCACTTGATAATGTGTCCAAATAAAGTTCCATTTATATACAGACTATTGTTTCATTGAGTTAGATCTGAAAAGCCACCTCGGCATGTTGGTCTAGTTAAAAGCAGACATCATCATAATCTTGTGAAAAATTAGTTTGTTTTTGTCATGATATAGCTGAATTTTTTTTATCTTGGCTTTAAATAATAATCATACATTCATTTATATTAATGTATATCAACCTGGCATGTTGGTTTAAGGGCCCGGGTGGCTCAATGAGTTAGGTAGTTGGATTACCTAACATCTCATACAAGCCTATCACCAATACGGTGTGGGTTCGCACCCGGATTTGTAGATTACAAAAAAGGGTGCACTCGACTCGCAGCCGCAAGTGATAAAGTTTACCAGTTGCTTGTCCATGGTCTGTGGTTCTCTCCGGGTACACCAGCCTTCTTCCACCACTAAAACTGGTCCCCATGATATAGCTGAAATATTGCTGAAAGTGGCATTTAGCACCAAAAATCAATCAATCAATCAATTATGTTGGTTTAGTACAAAGCAGACATCATGGTCTCATAAAAAAAGGGATAGGGTTATTGTGTTTAACGTGGTGGTCAGTTTTATTGATGGAGGAAATCGGAGAAAACCACTAATCTGTCACAAGTCACTGACAAACTATATCACATAATGTTGTATTGAGTACACCTCGCATGAATGGGATTCGAACTTTCAACTTTAGTGGTGATAGGCACTGATTGCACAGGTAATTGTAAATCCAACTACCATACGATCATGAGGTGATGGCCACTGATTACACAGGTAATTGTAAATCCAACTACCATACGATCATGAGGTGATGGCCACTGATTACACAGGTAATTGTAAATCCAACTACCATACGATCATGAGGTGATAGCCACTGATTACACAGGTAATTGTAAATCCAACTACCATACGATCATGATGTGATGGCCACTGATTACACAGGTAATTGTAAATCCAACTACCATACGATCATGATGTGATGGCCACTGATTACACAGGTAATTGTAAATCCAACTACCATACGATCATGAGGTGATGGCCACTGATTACACAGGTAATTGTAAATCCAACTACCATACGATCATGAGGTGATGGCCACTGATTACACAGGTAATTGTAAATCCAACTACCATACAATCATGAGGTGATGGCCACTGATTACACAGGTAATTGTAAATCCAACTACCATACGATCACGAGTATGACGGCCCCCATCAAAAAGTAGTTTGTTCTTGCCATGACATGGAAAACAAATCTTAAAATGAATCTTTGGTTTTAAACAACAATCACTCATTTAGACCAGGTCTCTATTTACTGGTATTTTATTTTGAATAATTATTATATTGTTTTAGTCTGATTTTTTCTTCCACTTCCGCTTCTTCTCAGTGAAGCTTGTCCGGACCATAACTTTTTTGTCTTTCGAGATAGGTCAATGATATTCGGTATGTGGGTGCATGACCATAAGGTGGTATGTCGCGTACCGTAATGACATTCGTTGAACCTTGACCTTTGACCTCAAGGTCAAATAATTGTTTTTAAATAGTATCACTTGTTAAGGGGAGACATAAGTTTTAGGTATCTAAAACAGTTCTTCCTAGTTGGAAATAAACTCGCAAATTAATAAGTTTCCTAAAAAGTGTACAAAAATTAAACATATTAAGTGATGATATTAATGTTAACATAGGTATACAAACAAGGTTACAGGGCTGTTGTGATCATATGGTAGTTGGATTTACAACTACCTGTGCAATCAGTGTCTATCACCACCAAAGTTGTGAGAACGAATTCCACTCATGGCAAGACGTACTCAATACAACATTATGTGATGAACTTTGACAACAACTTTTTGTGGTTTTCTACAGGCACTACGGTTTCCTCCACCAATAAAACTGACCACCACGATAGAACTGAAATATTGTTGAAAGTGGGATTAAACACCATAAACCTCAATCCTCTTTCATCATCTGTTCCATGCATCTAATAGGAATATTTGAGTGGTGTTATGTTGTGATAGAAACTACTAATAACAGATCAGTTGAGGAACAAACCTGAAACAACTGTTTTTATATGAAGTGACCCAAGGGTGAAGAGTATTTCCTCTTTCATGACTTATCAGCAAGTTTGTAACTAAAGCAACACGACGGATGCCACTAGTGGAGTATGAACTGCTTACCCTTTTGGAGCCCCTGAGTTCATCCCCGTTTTATAGTGGGGCTCGATCTTTAGTTTTCTGTGTAGTGTTTTGTAGATCGTTGTTTGTTCTTTTTCATTTGGCCAGTGTGTTGTCTGTCCTTCCTTTTACGGATTCTGAATACCCTTGGTATCTTTAAGCTCTTGTTAGAATGTGACCAGTCATGTGTTACCAGTGATTACAATACTCTACCAACTTTTCAATGCCTGTATAGTCTTAGATTTAACTTTTTATTTGTTTCAGAAGGATGGAAGTATAAAGGTTGTGCCTGTTATTGGAGTATGTGGAGAAATTGATCTGAACTCTTTTGTCCTCAATAGACATGAAGTAAGCTATTAAATTACTACTGGTATACATGCTAATCTACCTGTTATTTAAATTAACAACATCCTATTTCAAGTCAGCCATATTGGTGGTGTAATGGTTACTGTGCTTGCCTTGACTTGAGTGTGGTAGATCTTGGTTTTGAGACCCGATTAGGTCAAGCCAAAGACTATGCAATTGGTATTTGTCGGTTTTCCGCTAAGCACACAGCATTAAGGAGAATGAGCAAAGACTGGTTGGTTTGGAATCCGGATAATGTGTCCAAGTGAAGCGACATGTCTCTCCGCAGACTATTGTTTCAGTGAGCTAGCACTATAAAAATCCAACTAAGCTTGTTGGTCTAGAACAAAGCGGACATCATCATCATCATCTCATTGGAAATTAACTTGTTCTTGTCATGATATAGCTGAAAAAATTGCTGAACTGGCGTTAAACAACAATCACTCACTCACTCACTGATCAGGGCAAGGTGTACTTTATGTGATAAAGTTTGTCAGTGACTTGCGACAGGTCGATGGTTTCCTCCACCAATGAAACTGACCGCCACGATATAACTGAAATATTGTTGAAAGTGGCATTAAACACCATCAAACAAACAAACAAACAAATAAACGAGAGTTATCTTTCCTTACTCTCACATGTCTATAAGATTTTTCTTTTTTTCAGGCTGAATGTGTTTTTACCAGATCTATAGAATCTTTGTGTAACAATGTACACTCTACAAAGTACAGGTCAGAAATTGGGACTACGAAAGGTTATACTATGCCTGTTTACACTGGAGATCAATACAGAATTTGGGGACTGACAGCTATTTTTACACATCAAGTATTATCGCTGCTTATTCCCGAACTTTATCAGTTTAAAATAAAACATAGATGGTGACGATCTGAAGACTGATCTTGACGATGATCCAGAGTGAAAATTATTATTTATTATTTTCATTTTGTTTACATGACGATACAATGTGATAAATAACGGCACAGCAATGTTGTCATCGTCTGTTTATAAAATGTATTCTAATACAGTGAAGCCTGTCTAAACCACACCCCGAATAAACAGGCATCTTGTATAAACTGAACTTTAAATAAAGTACCAATGTATGAAATCTTTGTTAGTATATTAACCTATATAAAATAAACACCTGCCTAATCTGAACACAAAAGTGGTCCCAAGGAGGTTCAGATAAGACAGGTTTCACTGTTATTCACACAATGTTTAATTTATAACGATACTTTTAAAACATTTCATTGTGAAATGTGAATACTATAAATTTCAGAAATTTTCGTGTGATTTGTTTTGAAAATGTGAATCAAAGATCACTGAAAAATGTGAAGTTAAATTATTGCTTCCAGGTGACTTTGTTCTGGGACATGATCGTATGAATATGTTCATATGTGCTAGCATTTATACACAATCAAAAAGGGGCCAATCTAAAACTAATACAGTACTTAGTATAATCAAGAAAATATATTTACAAATGCAAGGTTAAATTAATATGATTTTGGTTTTGTCACAATTTTGCATCAATGATAAAAATGTTGCATTAATTTCTGAATTTAAAGTATATTATGTGTATACTATTGTTGATTTGTTTTCCGAGAATGGATTTAATTGTTGACAATGACGGAAAAAAAACTTTTTGGTTAAAATGTGGCAAGAAATAAAAATACTTTCTAAAACAATCTAAAAAAAAGCAGTGTCAGTGTTGCATAAAAATGGGGAAGAAAGGGTAAATTTGTTATTTTTTTTACATTAAATAAATCAAATGGGTGAAATGAGAGCTTTACAGGTATAGAGTTATAAAAATCACATGATAGTATCAATGACCAATAACTAGAGAAAGCATCAAATAATTTTTCATGACCAGAATAATCAACATGCATGTATAAAATCAAAAATATATCTGATACAGTATTCTGGGTATAATGTCTTGTGCACCCTTGTGAGCCTCAAATTACAATAAACCTCTTTGCACCCCAGAAAAAAATAGTAATAATAGCCTAATTCCTTAACTTTTCTATCAGGTTCACTTACAATATATATTCTCAGCCTTTCATACCACAGAAAATGTGGAAACCCAGTCCCTTCTCATGTATAGATTTTCTTCAATAGCCCTAAAGCAAATTAGAGAATATAAGGGATCAACCATTGAACTTTTAAGGGAGGTTGTGTTTTTTACACTGTCGTTAAAATTTTATTGAAGAAAATAGACTGATCTGAAATATGCTAATGATAAAAAAATCTTACTTCACAGTTTCCAGTGAGAGTTTGGTAAAATTTGAAAAATAGATTACCGATTTTCATGTTGAAAATTAAAAAAAATCTCTTAAGAAGAGAAAGCCCCCCCCCCCCAATTTTTTTTTAAATGGTCAATCTCTCACTTTCCTCCCATTGATTAAAAATATATGTATACAAGTTCATGTTTGTGATATGGAAATTTACTTAATTAATGAAATGTAATTCGAAATAAAACATGTCATACAGTTATGTTTGTCATTTACCGAACTGTTGTTGATTTTATAAAATATTTATGAAGCAATATTTTGTGTGATGTTTCTATTTTTAATCTTTAATTATAAACACTTAGGTTGAGAAGTGTAGATGTTTATATTAGAGTGGTATTTTAGGCTCCATCACTTGTCCAGCGTCCATTATCTTTTCACAATTTGATCTTCTTCCCAAACTTGGATACTTCTTGGATGATCCTCTTCCAAAATTGTTTGGTGACCTTGTGCTACGTCCAAGATGGCTGCCATGGCTTCTGATTGGTTGAAAAATTAGAAATCTTTTTCTTCAGAACCAGTGGATGAAATGAAACCAAATTTGGAACTAATAGTCCTCAGATGGTCCCATTGCCAAATTATGACCCTTGACCCCGTCAATTATCCAAGATGGTCGCCACGGATGATTATGCAACTTTGGTTTTCCAGTATTATCTAAGTTTCTGACACCGATATAACTAATATTTTGAATTACATTTTGATTGATAAAATACAGGTCAAGCTTGATTTTGATTTATCTGACTTATCGTTCCAGAGTTATGCCCCTTACCCAATATCTTAAGTTTCAGATATCCGATACCGCCCACAGAACAACAATAGCAACTTGGCTTGTGCATCTCTGATCCCATATACTGGAGAACGGCAAATTAAGCATAATGTCTCTGCTGCATTGTACAACCCCTGTGGAAGGAGAGGGGTCATCTACTAGTGCTGGACGAATCAATTACACAACTCGCCCCTTAGGACAGGATGTAAATGAGTGCCTTGTGTATGCCTCGCTCCTTGCACCTAACAGATAACTTGCAGCATCTCATGATGAGCAACTGATTTTGTCTGTTTGTTGACTTATGAGTATTGCCTTTCCCTTTGAAAGATTGCTCGGTGTTCGGTAATTTTGTTATTACCCTTATTTGGTCTAGTACAAAGTGAACATCATCATCATCTCATGAATTAGTCCGAGATTCCTCTGCCGTCCGACGGCTTTTTTTTTGCTAGAGCCGTGGGACGTCAGAGAGCTCTACATAAGGAAAACAGCGGATTTGCCTCTCCAACTCTTGGTCGGCACATTTCCACGTTTTGTGGCTATCGGATTTGATTTTCTAACCTGACTAATCTTGCCAGGCCCCCTCAGAATCAAATTATTTGCCTATATATTATTATGAGATAAAGAATGTGTGTTTTCTTTCACATTCTTGTCTCTTAGGCCAAATCAATTTTAAATAGATTTGAAACAAAGTAGTATCCATTTTTAATATAAAAAAAACTTAATGTTTTAACATAATTACAAGTTGCGTATGCAGTGTCCCCTTACTGGGCCCCGCGAAATTTGCTGAATTATACCAAGGACGTATATAAGATTCTATATACGTCCTTGATTATACAGATAATGCCGTTAAAAGACATTTACGGCGGTTTAGATCATAGATGGTGATATATATTTATTTTCCAGGTAAAGAGATCCTTGTTTAATGTTTCGCTAAAGGGAAATTATTTTTAATCGTGGATTGAATGGAAAATAATGGAATGTAAATCGAAACGAAAATGATGTTACCTGTCGAAGACTATAACAGAGCATGCGCACAATCTCTACCGAATGAGTTCAAATCTGAGGTTCATAGCATATGATTTGCATTATTGTCCGGGTAGCAAGAATTATCGAAGACAGAATAAAATGACGTTTTCTCCTGAATTATACATCGTAGTTCTCAAAAAGTGAATGGTTTACGTTCTTTATATATTTAATCTTTACATATATCAGAATTTTTTAGAAAACTGAAAATAATGATTTTGGCATTTCATATTACTTTAAGTCGAGTAATGTAGGTTATGTCGAGTAAAGTCATTTTGTGCAACATCCCTAATAGGGATGTTGCACAAATTTACATACCTACATTACTCGACGTACGTACATGTACGTATGGGGATCGTTTATTGATAGTTTTTGATAAAGGCAGGATGCGTCGTTTTATCGTTGTAATATACAATTCTGAAGTATATACTTGTATATATATACAAGAACATATTATTGATGAAATACAATTTCTGTTACTCATGTTTAACAAAACATGATTTATCGATAGAAATAACTGAGGTGCACTCGCTTGGGTAAGATGAAGCTCGTTATGTCAAGATTTCCCGCCAATTCGTTTATTTACTTGTCTCGACTTAAGTTTGTGACCTTGGGTATCATTTATTGATAGTTTTTGATAAAGGCAAGATGCGTCGTTTTATCGTAATATACAATTCTGAAGTATATACTAGAACATAGTATTGATGAAATACAATTTCTGTTACTCATGTTTATCACAACATGATTTATCGATAGAAATAACTGAGGTGCACTCGCATATAGTCCAAACGATATATCACCCTCTATAAAACAATCGGAAAAAGTAGCTAGAACAAACACCTTGTCTTCTTCTCCATCACTTTCCGAGACTGTGATGTCCAACCAAACGGTCTCTACATCGCAATCGGAAGGTGAAACGGTAGTGAAATTGTCAGATGTGGTATGTGCAGTTATAAATAATCCGCAATTTGTGGATGCTATCATCCCAATGGTACTAGACAAAGTCCTCGAAGCCATGAGACCGCACGTCGAAAAAATTGTTAACGATCGTCTACAGCCCTACATAGAAACAATTGAACATACTAAAACTACTGTACTAGCACAGGAAACTGTTATACAACAACAGAACCAAACAATAAATAATCTTACAAACAAAATCAACAAACTGGGCTCTAGAATAGAAGAACAAGAACAGTACTCGAGACGAACGAGTCTGCGTTTTAATAATGTAAAAGCACCAACAAATGATCGGGGCGAAATACGCAGGCCAATAGATACTGATGCTCTAGTCCTAAAAATATGCAACACTAAGCTAGGACTACAACTTAATACCAAGGACATAGGCAGATCGCATCCCATTGGCGAAGTTAGAAATGGTAAAATCCCCATCATCACACGTTTCCTTTCTTATCGGCAAAGACATATGGTATTTTCACACAAGAAAAAGCTGAAGGGACATCCTGATAACCTTTTCATTACCGAAAATCTTACTAGATACCGTTACGAACTATTAAAGAAGTACAACTCTCTACGAGCAGATGGAAAGCTACATTCTTTTTGGACTCATGATGGGTCAATAATTGTGAAACGTTCCGAGAATTCTGGATTCATGACTGTCAAAACAAAGGCTGATATACAAAAACTTGGCGGTGTATTTACTGACGAAGAAATTGTAGATGATTATTAAACATTTTGTATATAAATGATCTGTCAGTTAAGTTTGTTTTGAAAGACCATGTGCGTTTGTTTACTAACAATATGTGTATGTTAACTGTACTAACAATAGTTTTCCATTTTCATTGTTTAACCTTGTACGCATGAACGCACGTTAGGAATACCGCGGCTATGTCAATCATAAATTTACCTGAATCAAAAGGATTTAAATCTACCTTTTTTGTTGTTGTTGTTAAATATCCATCTATGTTAAACAACAGTAATATTTATTTATTATAAATACGAAATGCTACCATATTTTTGTGGAATAATCTACTGTTAAATATATTCTACTTAGTAATTAACTAGTACTACATTTTTTATTTTATTTTTTTTTGTATTGTTAGCAGTTATATCATAATTAAAACGGCAATTTCATTGTAATTGAACTGTTATACTTTATATATATTTATTGACGTAATTATTTAATCAGTCACGGAAATAGTTGCTGTGTTATCTTGTTATTCTGCATTAAATCGTGTAAATGTTCTCTTATATATTTGTAGAAAAATAAGTTGGCATTTTGACATAAAAATCCGTTATCCTATGTTGATAATATGAATCACGGTCGGTTCGATAAGTAATATCTTGTGTAAATAGTCACGGTTGAAAGCTTGCTTCTCTAAACGTTAAACATAATGTTTCATGTCGGATATTCCTTTTTCAACAGTAAATCGAAAACAATTTAGTTGATTTTATTGTCAAATCAATACTGAACTACATGCATGTAATATTATGTGAGATGATCAGTATGTTACACTTGTATACGTTTATTTTTCAGGTCTATCTTCTCAGTTATTTTTCTTGAATAATTAAGCAATGCATATACTAATGTACATTATGTGTATATATAATTATTTTGTTCTTTGATTAACTAGAGTATATTGTAAGAATATGATACCACCATTTTTTCTCTTTTGAATTCGTGTTTTTGTCAATTTCTATAAAAATGATTTGTTTTTTGTACATATTGTTTGTAATGTTTTTAACACCATTTGATTTTTTTGTACTTATCATGATTTTCCCTAGGTCGGCCACAACTTGTCACATTTATTATTATATTTTTATGATAGACCAACCATTTTTATTTTGCAGACATCTTATTTTTGACAATGGGTAGTGATATCATATCACATAGAATTGCTATAGGGTTGTTCTATCATAAAATTAGCATTGCTTGTAAAAAGATGTCATTTATTCATTTCCGTTTTAGCGACATACTGTTTTCACTATATGTTAGATTTTTTAAGTTTATCAAAGCAGGGTTGACTATGTTCCAGTCTAATTTTACGGCAATGTCATTTTATTTGATTATTATTTATACGCTTATAATCGCTGGGGATGTGGAACTGAATCCTGGCCCTGGGGAAACACCAGTAAATTTTGAAGATCACTGTTTGTCAATTTTTCACGGCAACATTAGAAAGTCTTCGTTATAAGGTAAATTATATTTCCAATATTATTGAAGATTATGATATTGTATTTTTTACAGAGACACATCTTGATAAATTGGTATTAGACAGAAATATACATTTTTCGGGTTACGATATTCCAGTGCGAAAAGATAGAAACTCCGATGGAGGTGGTATAATAATGTATTATAAAACTCATGTTAATATCAAAAGACGCGTAGATTTAGAGAACCCACTTGTTGAATGTATGTGGTTCGAATTAAAAACCAAGCTACAAAATATTTTAATAAATATAATTTACAGATCTGAGAGACAGTCTCATCATCGTTTTTGGGACTTCTTTGATGCTATGTTGAAAAATGCAATGGAAGAATCTAATCATTTGATATGCATGGGTGATTTGAACAAAAACTTTTTAAATTTACCGTCAAATATAAATGATTTGATTAGTATTAATGGACTTTTCAATGCAATACACGAGCCTACTCATTTTGATTCACGCACTGGTAGCTCTTCATTACTTGATCCGATTTTGATAACGGACTCTATTCAGTATGTGGACTCTGATACTATGCATATTGACAGATCTATTAGTGATCATGATGGTACTTATATAACAATAAGAAGTGGTTATAGTTACTCAAAAAGTTTTAAGAGACTTATCTGGGATTATAAAAAAGGGGACTATGATATTATGAAACAAAAAATTTTGGAATTTGATTGGGATGCCTTAATTAAAAGAGAACCTGATATTGACAAAGCATGTATTAATTTTACCAATGTAATTCTTTCTGTGTCAGAAGAGTATATTCCTAGACGAGAGGTTACTATTAGATGTAATGATAAAATATGGTTCGATTCAAATATTCGGAGGGAGATACGTAAACGAGACCGATTCCGCAGAAAATACTTAAAACTCAAGACTACATTATCTCAAACTATTTTCAAACAACAAAGAAACCGGGTTAATAATTTAAAGAAACAATTAAAAGAAAAATTTTATACTAATATAAATGAAAATTTGAACGAACTTAAAACTATAAATAGTAAAACTTATTGGAAGACCATCAATACACTTCTGAAGGGGGGGTCTACAATGAACGATATTCCTCCTATTCAAGACCCCAAAAATAATTATTGCTTGTCTTATGAAGGTAAAGAAAAGGTAGATGTCTTAAATAAATATTTTTGTTCGATCACTAATTTAGTCGACGAAAACAAAACTTTACCAGATTTTGATGACAGGGGAGGTAATGTGCTTGAAAATATTTGGGTGAGAGAAGAAGAAATCATTGATATAATTTCTATTTTAGATAGTAATAAGGCTACTGGTCCTGATAAAATTAGCAACAAAATGATTATATCTATAAAAAACGAAATAGCCAAACCCCTATGTTTACTTTTTAACAAATCTTTACGCCTAAAAAAATATCCACGGTCCTGGAAAATTGCTCATGTGATTCCTTTATTCAAAATCGGCGACAAATCCTTACCCTCAAATTATAGACCAGTTTCATTATTATCTTGTGTAAGTAAAATATTTGAAAAAATTGTATTTAAAAATATTTTTAACCATTTACATAAAAATAAACTTCTATACAAATTCCAATCAGGTTTTATCCCTGGCCTTTCGACTACTCACCAATTACTTGAGATATATCACACTATTTTGACTGCACTTGATAGCAAATTTTTTACAAGTATCACTTTTGCTGATGTAAGTAAAGCGTTTGATCGTGTTTGGATTGAGGGGCTACTATTAAAACTAGAAAGATATGGCATTAAGGGAGATTTACTCATGTGGCTTAAAAGCTATCTTACTAACAGATCACAAAAAGTAGCTATCAAAGAAGCATTATCTGAGTTAGATGATTTAAAAGCTGGTGTTCCCCAAAGGGTCAGTCCTCGGTCCTCTGTTATTTTTAGTATTCATAAATGACATTGCCGATGACATGCTTGGACTCAGTAGACTTTTTGCTGACGATACATCTATTGGACATACAGCCTTAGACGAATTTACTTTAAAAAATATGATTAATATCGAGCCTAAACAATATAAAAAAGTGGGGGGATACTTGGTTAGTAAAATTTAATCCTAATAAAACTGAGATAATGATATTCAATATTAGAAACCAACAAGATGAACTCAGCTTTGATTTCGACGGAATCGTCCTTAATTCTGTTAATAAGCACAAACATTTAGGCATAATTATCAGTAGTGATTGTAAATGGACAAAACATATAGACAGCCTAATTCAGAGAACTTCAAAGCAACTTAATGTCTTGAGGAAGCTTAAATTTAGATTAAAGAGGGAATATCTGGGAAATATTTATTTTACTTTCATTAGACCAATTTTGGAATATTCATCTGAGGTATGGGATAACTGCGGGGAAGTCAATTCTGATAGACTAGAAAAACTACAGTCATTTTTTCCGTCGACGACCAAGTTATGGAATTTATTAGACCTGAGAATACGTCTACTTTCAACTTTTGAATCCTTCAAGTACAAATTGAAACAACACTACTATAAAAATGCTAAACTCCCCTCCTATTATAATATTGGCAACAGATATTTAAATATACTGCATACTAGAATAAGGAATAATTGTAGTGCATTACATAATGATCTATTTCATGCTAATTTGATTCATAGCCCATCTTGTTCTTGTGGATATTCCACAGAGAATGCTGAACATTTTTTATTGTACTGCAAGAGGTTTGATGCACAAAGAAATAGTTTGTACCGTTCTTTATTAGCTGCAAATGTACACAGTGACTTAAACACCTTGCTGTTTGGAAGTAAAATTTATAATATTGACACAAATAGGCATGTATTCATTACTGTACAGACATATATTAAGGAAACATGTCGCTTTTCTTTCCGCTGATTATCGTGAATGTAATCAGGTGACAATTGGTTTGTGGCTGACCTGGTGTGAATTAGTAAATGTTGCAATACACACGTGTAAGCACTTTATGTTAACATTCTTACTGAATAAATAATGATATTGTTATATATTTTGAAACTAAATTTTAAAAGATCCTACCTTTACCGAATTAATAATCCCACTACATTGTATAACAATTATTGATTTTCTTCATTCTAGGTGTGTTCTATAAACTAGTCCATTTATTGTAAAGGTCTGTTCGATTTGTCATTGGGTAAATTTCAAATTGTGTTGCACTCGTACATTTCATGTTGTTGTTTTTTGTTGTTTTTCTAATTATTAAGAAAGACTGTAGCTTTTGTGTATTTATGTTCAACTGTATTTGTATATTGTTTATATAAAGGAGAAGATGTTCTAAGTTGAAAAACTTTTATCTGATCCTATTGTCATGTTTTTGGACAATAAAATATGTTTAAACTAACTCGCTTAGGTAAGATGAAGCTCGTTTATGTCAAGATTTCCCGTCAATTCGTTTACTTATCTCGACATAATACATTTCTCTGACGTCACACTATTGTTCGAACAGTGGATTATTTTTAAGAATCTACAATTTATTCTTTTGTTCTTGAATATATGAACTTTAATCTTTTATTGTTTTAATCTTAAAAACGTGATAAACATATTTTTGAACTTTCGGGTACCGAACCACTGCTGGGCTTATTAATGTCTACTTTGACTTTCAAAACTTCCATCTAACCACTCGGCTAAGGTGACTACATTACTGTATTATATAATTAGTATATATAACTCTTGATAGTAAGCTTTGTTAAAAAAAATATCAACAATTTGCTTAAAAAAAGCAATTGATCAATATATATAATTTATGTTCAGATCTGACGAGTATTCTCGCAATACAAAAAGAACCAACGAACCGACCGCAACTTAACAAATCAGACAGACCACAGGTGAACATTTGGGACACTTGAAAGACCTTGAAATATCTAAATATAAACGATTCTTTTCACTTGAAAGACTTTGAAATATAAACCAGAATCGAAAGCACGAATGCTGATAACATTTTGTTGTTTAATTTTTGTTAATTGTGGCTTATTTAGCTTTCTGAACATTAAGAAGGTAAAAATATAAAATGAAAACACTGTTGTGGATGGAAATGTATTATGTAAGAGAATACACTCCAACTTGTAGATTCTTAAAAATAATTAACTCGACCCCAACGGGTCTCGTTGACTCCAACTTGTAGATTCTTAAAAATAATTAACTCGACCCTGACGGGTCTCGTTGATTATTTTTAAGAATCTACAGTTAAAGTGTATTTCCCATTACTTAAGTTTGTGACCTTGACCAAAACAATTATGTTTATTTATAGCTTTTAAAACACCAAATCAGTCATTTGATACAGATACAAAATGTCCAGAGAATTATGATATTCAATTTAGTTTGAGAGATTGTATTTTAATTTTCAAAACTATGAAGGCGACGGTTAAACCACAGGCGCTCGTTGCTCGGAATTAGCCCTCCCCCCTTTTTCTTTAGCTCACCCGGCCCAAAGGGCCATGTGAGGTATTGCCATTACTTGGCGTCCGTCCGTCCGTTAACTTTTTCACATTTTAATCTTCTCCTCTGAAACAACTGGGCCAAATGGAACCAAACTTGGCAGGAAGCATCTATGTAAGGTCCTCTATAAAGTTTCTTTATTTTGTCCCGTTTGGTCAACAAATATGGCTGCCAAGAGCAATTCTTGTTTCTGTTTGGCTAATGTTAAAAACATCTTCTCCTCTGAAACTCCTTGGCCAAATTAAACTAAACTTGGCAGGAAGCATCTATGTAAGATCCTCAATAAAGCTTCTTCATTTGGTTCCATTCGGCCAACAAACATGGTCGCCAAGAGCAATTCTTTTTTTCTGATTGGTTAAAGTTAAAAAAAATCTTCTCCTCCGAAACTGCTTGGCCAAATGGAGCCAAACTTGGCAGGAAGCATCTATGTAAGGTCCTCCGTTATTCCAAAATGGTTAATCTGATTTCAGTGGAACTTTGCACACAGCTAATGCACCATATGAAAATTTACAAAAAGGAGAGCTGCTCTCACTTAACATTACCTTTTGCATAAATATAGAAAACAGTCAAGGTAATGATTATCTCTAGTTTTAACTGAATTTAACTTGTTTCCGTGGATAGCCTTTATTTTGTTGACACCTGTAAGTTGCTGTTAACATAAGATTGTATGAATATGGACACGAACAAGTTAAATTAAGGAAAAGGAGATGAAATAATAAAGAAATTTTTATTGAAAATAGACATGTAAACAGAAAGTTTAAAAGGGGATGGTAATTCCGTGCCACGAGCACTTGTGGGTTAAATCATATTTATGTGTCTGCGAGTAAATTAAAGAATATGCTAAACAAGATGAACTATGAGCTAATGCTCACTTATGATACCCCCGCTCGTCGGCAAACAGGAAGTAGGAATCTGACGATATGGGGTACCTATATGAAGCTTGTGACCAAATATCAGATTTCTGCCATTTTCAGTTGCTGAGAAAAATGCGACTGAAAATGAGCATATACAAAATGTATATATGTTCAATGTGTATAAAAATCAACAAAGTCGGCAAACAGGAAGTAGGAATCTGATGGGTCCAAAAACGCTTCCCACGATATGGCATATCTATATGAAGCTTGTGACCAAATATCAGATTCCTGTCATCAATAGTTGCTTAGAAAAATGCGACGAAAAATGAGCTATTATATGTTCAATGTGTATAAAAATCAACAAAGTCAGAAAACAGGAAGTATGAATCTGATGGGTCCAAAAACGCTTCCCACGATATGGGGAACCTATATGAAGCTTGTGACCAAATATCAGATTTCTGCCATCAATAGTTGCTGAGAAAAATGTGAGGAAAAATGTGCATATATGTTCAATGTGTATAAAAACCAACTAAGTCGGCAAACAGGAACTAGGAATCTGACGGGTCCAAAAACGCTACCCACAATATGGTATACCTATATGACACTTGTGACCAAATATCAGATTTCTGCCATCAACAGTTACTGAGAAAAATGCGACGAAAAATATCTTGGACGGACGGACAGAGGTAAAACAGTATACCCCCCTCCCCCTTCGGGGAGCGGGGGTATAAAAATTAGAAGAGACTGTTTGTCAAATGGAAGGAAATCGATGCATCATCGTTTCCAAAATATATGTCCACTTCACAAGGATATATCATGATCAGGGCGCAGCTAAATTAACGCAAAATTAAAATACACGTGCGAACACATTCGATTTGGAAAAAAAACCACACAAGTTAATCACTGTAACTGGATGGAAAAAAATCTGTTCAGGTCGGTATCATAATGACAATATTTTCAAAAACATACACGGTCACCAAAAGAAATCTCAATGAAAAGATGTTTTGAACATTTGTTCATGTATTTACGCTTTCTTGATGAAAAAAAACCCAATATCTACTTTCCGTTATAATTTTGTTGGCTTTAAATCAAAGTTTTAAGTCTTAAGTCTGTGAAAAAAAATTTATAATGAGGTTTAGAGGACGATCATTTAACATTTAGTCTTTGTGTTTTCTCCCGAATCAGAATTTTTTTTTTATGATAAATCGGGTTAATATTATTCAATTATTATCGAAATTTATTTTTGACACTGGAGGTTCATATAATTAAATTTTTGCATCTTTCAGGTCAAGATATTTTTTCTATAAAATTTGGGGACATTTTATTTACAAACATAAAAACATACCCACCCACTAAAAGTTAAATGGTCGAAAATTAAAAAGTTAAAAATTACGAAAATAGTAATATTGGTTTTTTTTCAAGAGAGACAAGATTTATACACAAAATTTATGAATTATGGACATTTGTTTGGCCCTTTTGTAATTGACAAAAATGTGGTTACAGTTCAAACGTGCAATTAAAATGCATGTATTGTATTTTGCTACAAATTTTCATGTTCCAATTATCTTCAGCTCTCAGACTACACACCAACCCCGCCTTCTCAACCAATGCCAGCCTGGACCCATTTGAGGCCTCCGAAGCCCACTACTCGCCTCGCTACATTTTTTAATAGGCTGCATTGAAACCAAGGGCATAGTAGAGCACTTGCCCCTAGTTCTAATAATAAAACCCTAAATGATCGTTTACTCGCAAGGGTTATAACGGGATGCCATTATACGTAATGGAGCAGCCGCCGAGATTTTTTGCGCTCGCTTACAGAGTTTCTGACGCCTGCATTTATCAATAATAAGTCATAACCTTTCCTTTTGTCCATTATTATAACAAGTTTTTATGACCTCCCAGTATTTTAGAATGTAATTCCCACAAAATAAAAATCTATGTTTACTAAGCTCTCTGAACATTTTGAATTTCGTCATTTCCGGCCTCACTATTTGGATGTCGATACCATATTTGGCGATTGAGGCGTGAATGTTTACATCAGCGTGTAGTAAGAAATACCATATTTAGAAAAGCTCCGCCTTCCGTAGTTTCCGGTTATGGAAAACGATCGATAAATTTGAACAAGGTTGTTGCTACCTTTGAAAAGCATATATTTCTCAGCCAAACCGATTTAACAAGGACTGGGATCATCAGTAATAGTTATAATGAAATGTTTGAAGCGTAAATAATGAGTTTTTATGTTTCAACTGCAACTTTTTTTTTGCTCCATTGTGACAAATGGGACCGCGTTGTAGCTCTGCCGAGACACAAGTTTGTTAGTAACTGAATTTTCACCATTAAAGAAAAAAATGTTAAGATTTGAAACTTTTTTGGTTGTTTTTTGTTTGTTTTATTTTGCTTGTCAGTTTTTCAAGCTCCCCCTTCCTGTGCACACCAAAAGCTCCCCACCCCACCCCCACTTTCCGATCCATTTCTAAATTTAAGCTTTATCCTCGCCTCTATAACTTTTTGTTACGCCACTGCATATGCATAATGTACAGAAAACATCGGATTGGAAGAAAGGCTGTCAAATTTTTGGAGATTTAAAATGTCGATTTTTTTTATTTGAACAAAAAAAAATCGAAACTTTGACTTTAAATTTTTTCAAGAATGTTCCTAATACGCTTCCGTATCTCGTAGATATCATCGCATTATCATTTCAAACAATTAAATAACAATTTTAGAAAGAAATTGACCATTTGATTTTCTGGAAACGGAATATAGACGATTACAAATTCATTGAATCTCTTGCTACTTAAATTAGGATTTATTTGTATAGGAAAACAAATTGTTGTATTTCGCAATGGACATACACGAACGATTCTTTTGTTATGTGGCTGATGATTAACAATAAGAAAATGCTGTTGAGATGGTGATTATTCACACACTTTATTAATTAATGATAGGTGAAAGGTGTACTCGATACGATAGACAAATTACAGGTGAGATTGTTCGAGCTTTTGTCTGCGCGATTTTTATTAAAATTTTAAATTTGCTTGATATTCGCAGAAAATATAGTATAACTACAAATGTCCTTTTAGAGTTTGCATTGAAATATGATCAATTATACCTTACAATTAACAATATGTGGTCCCGTGTGTCATGCGCAGTGGACTTAAGTCGAGTAATGTAGCTAATGTCAAGTAATGTAATGTCATTTTGTGCAACATCCCTATTTGAGCAAAGGAGACTTAGTGTGTGAGCCATGCCAGGGGACATAACTCGACAGTCTCATGCATGATCGACTCGGGTGTTGGGTAGCCTATAGATGTGAACCAGGAAATAAATTACGTCATGGAAAACCAAGAAAAAATGGACATTACATGTTTACGGAGATAATCATAGAATCATATAGAGCAATATACGCGGTGCTCTGTGAGTCGGCGGCAACATCAGTGTTTTAATTCTTCTTGAATGGGTATGGCTTGTTTTTATTTTTTATTTACTGTGTTGTAATTTATATCTTAAAATGCATGTCGGTTTAAAAAGCGCATGAGAGCTTGTGTTTGTACTGTTTGTAAATGTACCGACATTAAATAAAACTTTTGATTTGATTTGATTTAGTTCAGTTGCTCATGCTACATGTACTTATTCTTTTTGCCTAGTGCTTTTTATGTTCTTATGCTAGTTTTAGTACTTTATAAACATGTTTTAAGCTATTTATGTAATGCTTGTATGTTTGTCTGTTATCTGCAAATGTTTGTATTCCTCCTGTCATAATATATTTTGTCTATTGTTATATATGTCGGTAAAAAGCTCTACAGAGCTTATGTTATATGTTTGTAAAAACTCCGACTTTAAATAAAACTTTATTATTATTATTATTATGGTCCGAACACAAAAGAGGGATAAAAACGAAACTGAAAGTGGCTTGTTAACAATGAATTTACACAAATGATCACCACACAAAACTGAATCGCGAGATCAAACCACCTGATTTATTTAGTCAAAGAGGTATAGTATTTAATTACATAAATCTGTAATTTAAAAATGATAAATTAATTTTAGGGAGGTTGGTATTTTGTTTTGGATAAATAATGCCAATGACCTCCCATTGATAGCACAGGCGTTCGTGGCACGGTCCACCCCCCTTTTTCTAACTTTCTGTTTACAAATTTATTTTCAATAACATTTCTTTATTTCTTTATTATTTCATCTCTTTTTCCTTATTTTAACTTGTTCGTGTCAATATTCATACAATCTTATGTTGACATCAAATTGCATGTGTCGACCCTATTAGATACTAATAATACACAAGGCATGCAACTCGACAGGTTTAAAAATTGTACCTCTGCTTGCTTCGAGTACATTTATTGTACCTTATTTCCATTATGTCATTCAAACTAGGACATGTATCCATTCCTAAAAGACGCATCTTTTTGCCCCTGTTTTTGTTTTGTGCATACGATAGCTCAGTTCTCCAGAATTTTAAGATTTTCACACATTTATTGCCAAATTTTTCGTATAAGGACCCACGGCTGACGGAAGTGACGTACCACTGCATTAACTTCAACGATAGGGTCAGAAACGTTCCAAACACTTAAAATAATAAATTTTTGGATTATTAGTATCTTCGTCTGAAAATAAGTCGGTCAGTCATTGGATAATGTTTGATTATTTTTTTCATGTTTGAAACATAAAAAGGACACCCACACGTCAAAAAACTCTGAACCACTAAGAGTGCTTACAATAAATTTTAAGTCGATAAAGAACAAAAAACCTGAATTAGAACTTATCATTGAATCTTGTAAACCCAGCATAATATTTGGTACCGAGACATGGCTCTCAAATGACATCTCTCCATATGAATACATCCCATCCTCTAAATACAACATTTATACAAAAAATAGAAAGGATGGCTATGGGGGAGTATTACTGGCTATCTCAAACCAGCTGACATCCACACAAATCACAAAAGCAGGTACCGATTTAGACCTTGATGCAAACTGCGAAAATGTGTGTGCAAAAATATCATATGAAGGCAACAAATCACTTTACCTTTGCACTTACTATCGACCACCATCCGATAAAGGTGAATCATTAGAACAGCTTGGTATCTCACTGAATAGAGTTTTATGTAAGAAAACAAATTCTAACATCTGGGTAAGTGGCGATTTCAACCTTGGCCACATAGACTGGAATACACCAGCAGTCATACCTAACAAACCTGAAGCTTCACTACACCAACAACTCGATATATTACATGACAACAACCTAACACAAGTCATAAACAAGAACACCCGAAAAAAACACAACACTAGATCTGCTGTGCATGACAAACCCATCATTTGTCAATAGAGTAGAAACATTACCACCAATCGGTGCGAGTGATCATGATATAGTTTACAGTGAAATAAACCTAGCCCTGCCGCAAAATAAACAACAAGCTCACAAGTGTTAAACTATAAAAGGGCACAATGGGATCAAATAGAAAAAGACCTCACTGAAACTTACAAACAACTAAAAAAAGATCAGGATAAAATGAGTCTAGACGAATTATGGAACATCTTCAAAACCAATGTCCAAGAGACTATCCATAAGCATATTCCAACAAAAAGCATTGGCAACAAATCAAGATTACCTTGGGTAAATAACCAACTAAAAAAGTTAATTAACAAGAAAAACAAGTTATATAAAAAACGAAATCCCAAGTATAAAGAACAATATCAGAAAACTAAAGCCAAGCTCCAGAACGAAATGAGAAATTCATACTGGCGATATATAGAAAACATGATTTTTTATATTGAAATAAATGAACCAGATCAACCAAGCTTCAAAAATACAACCAAAAAACTTTATTCTTACAGAAAAATGAAAACACCGGCATAGCTCCCCTACGAAGTGAAGGTACCCTGCACTCAAATCCATCTGAGAAAGCAAATATACTAAACAAACAATTTCAGTTTGCTTTTACATCTGAAGCAAACACTAACATTCCAGATAAAGGTTCTAGTACTCATCCCACAATGGAACCCATAGAAATCTCTAGGGATGGTGTTTATTAACTCCTCAAAAACATAAACCCTAGTAAAGCTACTGGTGCTGACACCATTGCAGGCAGAGTACTGAAAGAAAATATTGATATATGTACAGACATCCTCACATTATTATTCACCAAATCATTGGAAACAGGCAAAGTACCATCTGACTGGAACCACGCAAATGTCATGCCTGTACTCAAAAAAGGAGATAAACACAACCCAGGTAACTATCAGAACAAATCATAAACTGGGTTAAATCTTTTCTCTCAAACAGAACTCAAACAGTACTTTTAGAAAATATGACATCATCAAAAATACCAGTCACATCCGGTGACCCACAGGGTACAGTTCTTGGACCAATACTTTTTCTAATCTACATTAACGACCTTCCTGAATACATCAAACATAGCCGTATCTGACTTTTTGCAGATGACAGTATGATCTATCGACAACTCAAATCACAAAGCGATTGCCTCAAGCTCTCGAAGCTGCTATGAAATGGGAACAAGACTGGCTCATGTCATTTCACCCAGACAAGTATAACATCATGAATATAACAACCAAGAGAAATCCAATCCACTTTTACAATAACATGCATGGCCATATATTAGAATCTGTTCAACACGCAAAATATCTAGCTGTCACAATCTCAACAGACCTAAAATGGAACACCCACATTCAACAAACTGCCGCCAAAGCAAACAAATCATTATGTTTTATCAGAAGAAATCTAAAAGTACAATCACAAACAATAAAAGAACGAGCATATCAAACCCTAATAAGTCCCAAATTAGAATACTGCTGCACTGTTTGGGATCCTCACACAAACGAAAACATCAACTCGCTAGAAAAGGTACAGCGACGGGCAGCCAGGTATACATGCAACAGACATCATAACACCAGCAGTGTGTCTGAGATGTTAAACACCATGAATTGGCAAACTCTACAAGAACGTCGACTAAGAACTAGACTCATAATGTTTCACAAAGTAATAAATGAAAATATCGCTATCCCTACACAAAATATATTACTTCAGAGCCAGTCTACGACAAGATCTTCCCGAAAAGACTCCTACAGACAAATCCAATGCAATAAAGACAGTTATAAATTTTCGTTCTTTTGTCAAACCATTAAAAACTGGAACAAATTATCCCTCGACATAACCAAAAACACCACTACAGAATTCTTCAAGGGTGCACTCACTCACAATGTGGTCCTTGATACTTATCCACACAGAATAAAATAAACAGAAATCATGTTTTTATCATGTTTTTATCTTAATAAATGAAAAAATAAAAAATAAAAAAATTGTAAAAATCCAAAATTAAAAGAAAAATTGTAAAAACTGATAATATAAAACTAAAAAATAATAATAACAATTATATCAAACTAATTTTCTATGTTCCGGAAATTTTTATAAATTTGAAAACATTTTACCAGGCATGCGCCGGAAAGTAAACATCAGTACGTTGATAGTTTTCCGTAACCAAAGAAGAAGAAAAGTAAACATTTTTTCTTTTTAATTATGTTCCTCGTGTATTCTTGCTTACATGTGTAAAGTTACATGGAAAAAAGATCGATAATAATAACACACTGACCCATATTTGTTTACTACACTTTTTCCAAATGGCGTTCTATTATGTCACATAAAGTTGGTCAAATGTCAATAAAGCACATGATTTTGTCATAGGTCAACCACAGGGACTTGTCACTATCCAGGTAAATATACTATCAATGTATAAACATATACAAGGGCGGACATCTTTTTTACCCCCGCTCGCTTCAAGTCGTGTTTGTTTTTTAAATTCCTTCTAATATATTCAAAACCCTGTTTGGTTCAACTCCCAAGACCTTATTCTTTTCAAAAAATATCATGACCTCTCCTCGACTACCTCTTGTGAAGGCGCAGCGGTCGTTTTTGTCAGGAATTCGCCGGAGTAGAGAACACCGTGGACCCAAAGTGAAAGTAACAGCGCCACCTATAAAAAAATGGAAGTTCGGAACTCTCGGGGTTTTAGCTTTGAGGTAAGGAAAATACCGTTAAGATTCAAACATCATTAAAATAGCGGGACGATTTGAAGTGAAAACTGACATTTTTTTACTTGTACATACAATGAATGATAATTTCAGTGTTTCTTGGTAAGATTGATTACAAGAATTGTAAATTCAATGCATGTAGATCTCAATATACATATTTTGAGGTGGACAAACGAGAAAATTCAATACAAAAATGAAAATGACACATATTGACACAATTTAAAATGCACATAATAAATTGGACAAATGTCTTATAAAACGATACAACTACCTTTAGTTTGTATCATTATCCTCTGGGGGGGGGGTTTCAAAATCACTATTTTTTTGAGACCATCATCTTCTTTCAAATTCACAATTCCTTTGGGGGGGGGGCATTACAAATATTTGGTTCTATTTCAAAATTTGTTCAGGTTGATCGAAACCTTGTTTTTTTATGGGGCAATTTATAAAAAAAAACACATTATGTTTTGCTTATTTTAAACCAAAATTGGGCATTAGTAATTTTATGTGGAAGTATGTTTTTTTTGGGGGGGGGGGGGGGGTTCATTTGTTCAACATGTATTTTTTGGGGCGTGTTTGGAAATTCTGGTATTTTTTTGGGTGAAAGTCATTTTCTGTGACGAGCCTAGGTACAGAAAATGTTGGCAGGTCATCCCCTCCCTTGGCATTATGAGGCTGGGAACAGACTTGGGGTCAATTACTTTCAAATGTAATCGATTACATTACTGATTACATTTGATGTCATGACAACCAATGTATATTCAAGTTTGCTATGTTACTTCTTTTTGTTTCAAATTTCTGTTTCTTTGTATGCTTGTTGGTATGTGTACAGTAATATATATAATTGGTGCTTTGATTTCTTTTTGTTTCATTGCCTTGATATAGCTAAAAAATTGTTCATTTTGGTGTTTTAAACCAATAATCACTCACTTTATATATTGATATAATTTCTTTTTTTTCTTATACGTTCCTCCATATAACTGAAATATTATTGAAAATGGACTAAACCCAAAAACCTCTTATATGTTCCAAGTCATGATGCAATATCATTCAATCTTTTACATGAATTGAAAGTGGATTTTGTTTTTGCTCAGATTACTGGTCAGGCTACCTCATATCATAAATATATAGAATAAGATAGTTATTATATTTTTATTTTTTTCCTTTTCCCAATTTAGATCAATAACAAAACAATACATTTTATAATTTACCATGTACTAGCAATTAAACATGAAAAAACTATGACATGTTTTTAAAATACATTCATATTGACTGACAAAATATATGTACTAAGTCAAAAAGGACAATGCAGTCTAAAACATAATTCACATACTAATATCATTTACTATTATTTGTTTTGATATCAACTCTTTGAAGCCATA
This sequence comes from Bathymodiolus septemdierum, assembly GCA_963383655.1. Classification (NCBI taxonomy): domain Eukaryota; kingdom Metazoa; phylum Mollusca; class Bivalvia; order Mytilida; family Modiolidae; genus Bathymodiolus; species Bathymodiolus septemdierum. Next base: position 27,037,351 of record OY726530.1, on the reverse strand, counting down.
ATTAATGCTTAATATTTTGTTTGTAGCTGTGATAGTTTCGATTGCAATTTAACACAGAATAATATCTTTTGATCACCTTATTCAATAGATATTTTTGTGGAGTCTTTAACAATTGAATTTCATAACATATGTTTTTATTTAGATGTCAATAAACTTTATATTTTTTCTAGTAAACCATTCTACATTATTTGTTTAAAAAATTTCATGAAGAAAATTCACTTACATAAATCATACATTAAATATCTAAGGAGATACATGCTTCAATTAAGGCAAAATGATGAAAAGTAATTTAAATGTAATCATGATTACAGGGTCAAAATGAAAGTAATCGATTACATTACGATTACATGTAATAAAAAAAAGTCAGATTACAGATTACATCCGAATACATGTTACGATTATCCCATGTCTGGCTGGGAATCAATGCACAGATCATTTTCTTCAGTTATTTCTCCACTGAAAAAGGAATAAATAAATAACAGGTCAAAACTTTTGAATTGAACTTGTCACAGTAACAGTATTATTATTCAGGGGAGGGTGATATTTAACAAAATTTTGGTTACTTATATATTTTGTGTAACTTTCCTGGAGGGGTGATGGGGGGTGTACTCTACCTAGGCTCTTACTAATTTTTGGGAGTCAAAATTATCAAATTTACTTCATTTTTTTAAGGGTACAAAATTTTGAAGGTACTTTGTCCAAACATTGGCTAGTTAAGAAAAAAAATTATATATTGGTAAAAAAAATATTTGTTTGAGTGTATCATGAACCCCCCCTCCCCCTTTTCATAAATATAATTGTGATTGTTAGCAATTCTTTAAAGTCATTGTATGTCATTATTGCCACAATAGATTAAATATTCAATTTACATCCCTGTCTGACCCTATTTTTTAGCATTTTATTTTGATTTTGGCTAAAAATGAACCGGTCCACACAATTTTTAAAGAATAAATGGATGTGAACCTAGTGATTAATTAAAGTGGCCTGTAATAATTACCATGTATTATTTTATATAACAGTTCTGCATATAAATGTCAAGCATATTGATTTGTTGTTTGTGTTTTTTCAAGATTTGATTAATTTTGATTTTTGGTGTATTAATGCCACTTTCAACAATATTTTAGCTATATCATGGCGACCAGTTTTAGTGGTGGAGGAAGCCGGAGTACCCGGAGAGATCCACCAACCATGGGCAAGCAACTGGTAAAATTTATCACTTACAGCTGCGAGTCGAGTGCACCCTTTTTTTAATTTACAAAGCCGGGTGCGAACCTTCGCCATATTGGTGATAGGCTTGTACGAGTTGTTAGACCCAACGACCTAACTCATTGAGCCACCTGGGCCCCTGTGTTTTTCAAGAAAAAAACAATACATTACCTATACTATTTCAACAGAAGGAAACCAAATTTTGTAAGTCCACACTATTTGATTTGAGTATGGATGACATAGATAGGAGTGAGTCAGGGACTTTTCTATGTAATTCTCCCAAACCCTCGTTTTAATGAAGTTGCAAAGAAAAAGCTTCATTGGCTCTTAATCATTTTAAGTCATTACCCAGCAATCTGGTGAATGGCTGCTATAAAATCTGGTTCAGCTTGGCGATGAATGGTACTCAGTTGTACATGGTGAAAACAATTTCTCACAAAAGTAGATTGCACACAGTAGTAACCATCATCATTGTAACTTTGGTTTGCTATGGGAGGCAACTGTAGGAAGTCGCCACATAAAATCATCTGGACATCTCCAAATGGGTGGTCACTCTGTCTAATTTTGCTAAGAACATGTTGAACTTGTTCAATCATTTTAAGGCTCAACAGGGAAATTTCATCTATAATTAGGCAGTCCATTGCACAGACATTTCTTTTCAGTTTTTCATGCGATTCCTCCGAGGACAAGAGTTCAACCAATTCATCATTGGTATATCTGCCATCCTTTAACCCTAAACATTTATGAATAGTTGTTACCACTTTGTTTAGACATTTGGGCAATTTTTCTTGTAAAGTTTGAGCAGCCTTTCCAGTTATTGCTGTTAAAACAACATTTTTGGCTTGTTTTTGCAATTGTTCTGCAATACGGGCCACCGTGAAAGATTTACCAGTCCCAGGATATCCAGTTATTAATAAATTGTGCCCACTTAAGGCCATTTTCAAGGCTTTTTCTTGAATGCTGTCCATTTTCTTTAATTTATTATTTCGTCTGTTATTTCCCGCGGTATCTTATACTTAGAAACACGATAACTAGCGAGAAAACCAAATATCGAATGGTAAAACCCCGAGAGTTCCGAACTTCCGTTTTTTTATAGGTGGCGCTGTTACTTTCACTTTGGGTCCACGGTGTTCTCTACTCCGGCGAATTCCTGACAAAAACGACCGCTGCGCCTTCACAAGAGGTAGTCGAGGAGAGGTCATGATATTTTTTGAAAAGAATAAGGTCTTGGGAGTTGAACCAAACAGGGTTTTGAATATATTAGAAGGAATTTAAAAAACAAACACGACTTGAAGCGAGCGGGGGTAAAAAAGATGTCCGCCCTTGTATATGTTTATACATTGATAGTATATTTACCTGGATAGTGACAAGTCCCTGTGGGTCAACCAAACTTAAAAAGTAAACCAGATTAAGAAAGTACAGTATTTTAGCTTTTTCAGTGTAATTGTTTTGTCTGAAAAATTTCAAAGGATGTTTTTTTTAAATAGTTTGAAATTGAAGTATTAAAAATTAATTATTTGATGCAAATATTAAACTTGCTTACCCATATAATAAAGTATTTAATCCAGTGAATTTGGTGTTTTTGCTTTTGTCAATAGACTGACTACATTCTTCCATATTTTTGTAAAACAATTAATGACTGATTTCAATTTATTTTAATCACATTTATTATCACAGAGTGATAACAATACAGTTGTGTTGATGCTATTTGTAATAATGACAGGTTTTTTTTTACCCAGATAATCTCATTTTTCTGTCTGGTTTAGTTTAATTCTCTGTTCAATTTATGCTATAAATTTTGATTATTGCTGTAAATTAATTCTTTTTCTATCTTCTCTGTGAATTTCATTTCATTACCCCAAGAAGTAATTAAGGGGTATATTTGTTATTAAAGCAGCAGTGGAAATGCAAAATAATCTGCCATTTTGTGACTAATGGAGAGCGCACTTGCATGTATTTCCCCGGTAAAATCTGCCATTTTCTAGAAAATGGTGGAATCTGAATGATCAATCATCATATTTTCAAAGTATTTTAAAATACAATTTGCTTGGCCTACATTCCAGAAACGGTCATGAACTGTGATGACGATTATGTCAACAAACCGGAAAAATACAAATGCTTGGAGAATACCATCGATGGAAGCATATTTAACAAGCATAATGATCAGGAAAAAATGACATTAGTAAAAAGGATCTTTTTTACTTGCATGGAATTTATTCAATTCAAACTTCTCTGTTTTAATCTCATCTTGTAATTTTACGTTGAAAAGAATTCCCTCTGCGTTTATGTACGCTATGAATATACAGAATGATGTCATTGGTCTCGTGCTGCGCGAGAATTGTAAATCAAAACAAGTGACCGACTTTATTGCATGACCGAGCAGATGTCACGGTAGGATATCTATATAAGGTCGACACATGCAATTTGATGTTAACATAAGATTGTATGAATATTGACACGAACAAGTTAAAATAAGGAAAAAGAGATGAAATAATAAAGAAATAAAGAAATTTTATTGAAAATAAATTTGTAAACAGAAAGTTAGAAAAAAGGGAGGTGGTAAGTCCGTGCCAAGAGTGCCTGTGGTTTTGATTAAGGCGAGAGTACGTGTTCACACTTTGAACATATCATTTTGTTTATTTTTTAAATCTTTCCTTTATCGTAAATGAAACTAACAATCTGTCAATGAAATGAAGCAAAGGGACTCGCTCCATATAATATTCTAAAAACAAAAATAGTTCCAGCTTGAAAAATGGTGGGAAAAATAGCGAGAGTGAAAATAAAAATTTTCATCGATATCTATATAATAAACTTCGGTTTTTCCGACTTATTTCAGTTAATTTTAGATTTGCATACACACTTCAAATACGTCAAAAAATTATCCAATGAAAAGTATCTCGATACACGCGAACTAGACGAGAATTTCTTTACTTATTATAAAATCCAGAGATACATTGAATGGTAAAATCGGTCATTTTCTAGCATATTTATTTGCCGATTCCGTCCCCTTTCCCTATGACATCCCCTGCTTTTCTTCAGGATGAATTTCCATTACCAACTCCATGTCGGGATTAAAAAAAACCCAAATGACGGCAAATGGTCTAAAAAAATTCCGAAATTTAATGATTTGATATTTTTTGCTGAATTTAACGTTAAATTGTATATTCTATTTACTAAGAAATAATAGATCGGCTCAACGAATTGTCTTTGTTACATACATATATATTTATTTGATGAATATTTTTACCCTTTTATCATACACGGATTATATTTCCTCTCCATACAGAATTGAGTTGTATACTAGAGCGGTAGCTAGTCGTTTTGTACCATCCATTTCGTACCAGTAGTATATGGGTACAGCTCAATTAGTATTTGAGGGGGAGCGATGGGGAGCAACCGGAAGTCACGTGAGTGACGTGACCGGAAGAGGACAGAAGTATGCTATGCGCATGTGCAACCTGAAGTTGTGCAATACCCCCCTAGTGGGGCCTTTTCACCGGAAGTGACCGGAAGAGGCCATGTGCGGAACCGGAAATATGATATGAGCATGTGCAATATTCACCCTAGTGGGGCCTTTTGACCGGAAGTGACGTTACCCCGTAGTGACCGAAGGGGAGTGGAAGGAGTGTGTGCATGCGCAATACCCGCCCTAGTGGGCCCTTTTCAACGGAACTAGCCCTTTCACTGGTTATCTGCCCTTTTCCCGCCATTTTATTTGCATGGGGAGTGCCTTCAATAGAAGGTTACTCTGCATTTATCCAGGCTTGTGACTGGCTCTATATAGAGGCTGCATTAACTCTTTTTTTTATGAATGAGGTAAAAAATGCAATGATGTCCGCACACGGTAGATCCTTCTTCTTGTACTCGAACAGTATTGTAAGTCCATCTCGTACTGCTCGTACAATGTTTGTTCATAAAGTTCACGTAAGCCCTTAAAAAGGATGGTGTTCCAGTAGGGTCGTAGTATTCCCCTCTTGAGTTGGCGTCGATGTATATAGCGACCCAGTGTTGTTCCATTCGATGATCTGGATCTGTATTTCCCACAAGGGCCGAAGATACGTTTAATAATATGGGTAATCTGTTTCTGGCATAGACCCCCTTAAACGCCGGTCTGTAATGAGGATGTTTTTTCAATAGAGTGTCAATCTCTAGCGTATTCATTATGCACTGTAGTCAAACAAGACTTGTCAGTTTCTATCGATTTCGATCACGTTGTCAAATTCTGCATACAGGACGACGTTGATGGTCCCTGCCAGAACTTCGGCGAAATGCATCTCCACACGTAAATTATCCTGTTTTATCAGTTGAAACGCCCCCACTTCCGACATATCCGGAGTCAGATCGAATCCAAATAAGGTGTTTCCTTTAGCGTATTCCTCTCTGGAGATGGTATTTCCTTTGTCTTGATACATCTTTCCCATACTGGTATAGAGTCCCATATAACTGCGAATATAACCTGTGTTTTCAAAGTCGGGTTGTAACGGATTGGCGGGAATCTGTCGTCCGTCCACGTTCAGTGCCACAAAGTTGATCTTGTAGTGTTTAAAATCGAAAGGGTTTTTCGTAAAAGTCCCATTTAAGGCATCACTGTCCATGCAACCAATCACCAGTCTTTTCGGCAACTGTCCCAAAAACATGTTGTCCTGGACGTAATTCATGTTGCCACGGGGAACCGTATCTACTTTGACTTCTATGCGTCGGATGGGGTATTTACAGCTGGTCATTTCCAAAGCTTTGATGTGACCCATTCTTACAGCAGGACTTAAACTGTACATTTCTCACAAATAAAGCGAGATCCTTGATTTTGATCTTATAGTTGTTGGCATCAGCCATTAGGGCGAAGACGGAGTGACGTTCATAGGGTAAATATTGCACAACTTCCGGTTGCACATGCACATAACAGAAATGCTGTGCTCGCATCTAGGCAATGCCTACTCCATATTATTACGCTTTGCTATATTAACACCTGAACGACTTTCTCGATAAAATGCGTCAATCGGAAGCTTCAAATTAGCAATGCATTCTGAGTATAAACTGCGCGTCGTGACTTTTGGCACTACAAGAAGGAGGAGCTTAGGAAATGTTTGTAACATAGCCATAGGTCAATGGAGCGTTCAGGTGTCAAATGTTTTCATTGTACCCACGTGTTTGACCTTACTAAGCTAAAAGGTGAAAAGAGAAGAAATGTAGGAAAACTAAATAATGAATTAAACATCGTTAATCAACTTGTCGATCTCCATTTCTTGTTGTTTGTAAACATTACCGGAAATTGAAAGACCCGCCTTGCGCATACTCGGCAAATAATCATCGCTGATTGGCTCTCTCTTTCAGAGAGCAACTGACACGTTTTTATCACAAGGAGATTTCAAGCCCTCATCCAGTGATAGTGCCGATAGAGGGCGCTGTATTATTCGAGTTACTTTCCGATTTTAGAAAAATTATATTTTTATTTTTTTATTTCGACCAATGAAAACTCACCTTAATATCAAGTCCGTAGAAGTTGTTCAAACCGCTTGAAATATAAAAACGAGTGTTATTCCACTAAACCAGTCAATCAGCAAAAAAACAACGATATTTGCATTAATTTCATGGGAAGAACAAAGACTAAACCGTTTTTGAAGCGAAAAAAGGTGCCGAAATTCTACTTTCACTTTGAGCAGCAAAAAAAAGTGTCCTCCCTTCTTCTTTTAACACATACATGTACCTGGTGATGTGAAAATATAACTGCGAGCCCCTGTGGGTAAACCAGGTAACCAGGAACGCAACACATGAAGGGGTGTGATGAAATCCAGAATTCTTAGTTTCCTGAATGTCTCTTAACTATTTCAACATCTTAAAATAGTATTAATATTTTCTGTGAGTGTAACAGTGCAAAAATTGAATAAAAATTGGCATTGCTAGTACAAACAACCTAGTCTACCGGTCAAAGAGTACTCTGTACTGGTTGGCTACCCTATCTCGCCAGGTACCCAATCTCGTCATGCAAGGTTTTTCTGTCAACTTGAAAGTGCCAGTTAAAATTATATTCATGGTTTGAAATCAACACGCATTGAGATTCGGTACCTGGAGAGATAGGGTACTCAACCAGTACAGCTTACAGGTAAGGAAGCCTAGCAATTCTTGCCACCTGCACCATGTTTACACGACCTTTTTCATGCATTTCAGCAGAGTAAAACTAAATTCCTCAAATATTGTGTTGTTCAACTTCAAAATTAAATCTCCATCACCTATATTTTCATTCGACCCTAATCGATAGGTTCAGCTGTACAGTGGCGAGAATTGCTGCTTGGCAAGAACAACTCTGTCACTGTTTCATTAAGCTTAAACATATATTAAAAAAAAACAATCGAAGAACATTACAGTGTAATTTTGAATTGTTAAGCCAGCAAATTCTGTGCTTTAATATGGTAAAAATATAACGTGTACCTGTTGTGCACTATTGGCAGTTGCCATATTTGAAGTCAAACAGATTTTTTTAACTAAACGTGTGAAGACGAGTACTCCTAATACATGTACATGTGACCCTTATAAAAGTTACAGAAAAAAATGAAAAGGATAATATTATTTCACACCAAATTACAATGTAGTAACTTGTCGTCAGAATCGCCGCTCTATTGCATTTTAAAATTTTTGTGCAGAGAAAAATTTTTGTGCAGAGAAAAAATCATGTTTTGACAAAAAACAAGTCATATCCACATTTTAATATATATATTGTGGTTTATGATACTTTGCTTATTTATGATAAAAATATGGTACATACAGGTGTATATAGCTGATAAGAGTTTTCACCACTATTTTGACATTTTATACTGAAGAAAAAAAATTAGCTTCATTGAAATTTACAAATTAATAGTTCAATTTTTTTTTTTTTTTTTTAAATGCTTGTCTCTCCTCTCTTTTTGGTAATGAAGTCCAATGAACAAGCTGTTAATTTTTTTGTGGCCTTACTAACCCTAAATACATGTATATTTTTGAAATCATGTTCCCAGTAATTGTTTTTTTGGGGTCTAAAAGTCTTGTTAGATTATAATAAATAATATTGATTTTTGTCATTTGTAGAGCAGTATTTCATGGACAGACGAGGAATTCTCAGAGGAAAATGTTTACTTGAAGATTGTGACTGCTCAAAATATGAACTTCCTGCTGACAGTGAAACCCATTTATGCTCATATTGTGGTGACCCTCCAGCCAAACATTTAATTGTCCAAACTGCTGAAAGTGAAAAGGATGATAAAGAACCTGAAGGTGAAATACATAAATATTCTTATATTTGCAATTTGCACATTGCATAATAATATAGGGTTATAATTGCATGAATATTGGTGAATATTATCCTGAGTAGAATCTTATGCATGCGAGTGCAATACACATTCTGCGAGAGGCAATATTCATGCATTTTCTAGATAGTATCTGTTGTCTTCAACATACTTGGAAAGAAGGATATGCCATATCATATGGTAATGACTGCTTGTGTTTTGTATTTTTTTTTTTTTATTATTATTATTATTATTATTATTATTCCCCCCCCCCCCCCCCCCCCCCCCCCAGCCCAGCCACAACTTATTCTTGAAAAAGTATTGACCCTACCAAAAATTATTTGTAAAAAAAAGTCTGTCCCATCCTAGTTTGTACTGGTCCATCCCCTCAGATAAATATTGCACGGTCCCTTATATTCTTGGTATATAGTTGGGACTGAATTGTTGTCTGATGAACATTTATAATCTCCATAATTTCCATGGTCAAAATACAACATACAGTTTCAATTTATTTGAAATAAGTGCAAATGTATATATTTTTTGTCATATTTGTAAGTTCTTCATAGGAAACAGATTTAATAAAAGCATTTGCTTGTTTCTGAATCCTATTGTACAATTGCTATTGTTCTGTTTATATATGTCGGTTATATCAATAAAATATGTTTATACCAAATGCAAATGTATTTTAATGGACACATAATATACATTTCTACAGACTCTCGATTCACTCATCTTTACCAATGACGTATATGGGTCATTATCAAAATACACGCACTTTTCTGTTGTTACCCAATTAAAAGACAAATATCAACCAAACTGATTGGAGAAAACATGTTTTGCATAAAGGCACATAAGTTTTCTATAGTTTTACCATCTAAATCCAGATTGGTCCAATTGCGAATTTATACCTGCTACACGAAGACCTGTTTTTTCCTTGGTGTTACGTGTTATTAGTCCCCTACCGGCGAAAGCTGAAGGAAACTATAGTTTTAGGTTCCGTCCGTCCGTCACATTAAAATTTTAAGTTGTCCGGACTTTTTTTTGACGTCCTTTGATATATTGACTTGATATTTGTATTGTGACTATATTTAGATGAGTTACAGTTTAAGTTCGAATTTCGTTCCGGTCGAATGATTTTTGGCTGAGTTATGGCCTTTGAACTTGTATTTTTTGTTCAAATTTTAAGTTGTCAGGACTTTTTTTTGACGTCCTTTGATATATTGACTTGATATTTGGTATGTGGCTATATCTAGATGAGTTACAGTTTAAGTTCGAATTTATTTCCGGTCGAATGATTTTTGGCTGAGTTGTGGCCCTTGAACTTGTATTTTAAAATCTAGTCACTGCAAGGTGATACAATGTACTTCTAATATTTTAGGTCCTCTGATTTTTGCGGCCGGGTAGGGGACAATGTATTGCTATGTGCAATACTCTCAGAATTCTTGTTTTTCCAGAATTACTTACCTCTGGTCAATTGTACTACTCAGATGTAATGATTTTATTCGATCTTTATATTATTTTTTCAACTACATGTATTCCTAAAGCTCTAAAAGTACAACATACAACATTATTTTTGCTTACTATATATTGAAATTTAAAAGAAAATTAGCATAAACCTGCTGTTATAGAATTTCATGTCTGTGGTGCTACCTTTCCTATTAAGGCTGGTTAGAGTTGTCTGTCTTGTCATATTTGAAGCAAAAATAGTTTCTCCTTTTGCTTATTTCCTGTTTCATGACATGTGCAGACGACAAAAACAAAAGTGATCCATAAACTAATATACAGCCGAAAAAATATGTACGATTGGTATAGTATATATATTTTATGTCTGTGGTGTACTTCTCACTACTTCTTTTTGTTAGAATTGAACAAATTATAAAAATATACATTTGGTATTCTTCACAGGATATACATATAAAATACAGTCACGGAGAAATTATTTTCCCTTTATCCTGAAAATACTGATCTGTTTTTCCGTGGTGTTACTGTCAATGGTGTTACTATAAAGATTGTGTAACACCACATTCATTTAGCATTACAATTGTGAATAAACACATTATTCCATAAACAGTAATATTCAGAACAAAATATTGCTCTTTAATCTATGCAGAAAAATTGTTCAAGCATCGTCATTTTGTCATTTACTTATAAGATATAGTTTAACAAGCTGATGAGAGTATACCATTTAGACCTGGTAACACCAGGGACATATCTTCATAATACCATGGACATATCTTCGTAACACTATGGACAAAACTGATATTATTCATGCATTAAACCAATATGTTGAAAAACTGAATATTGTACTGAAAACATTTAAGAAAACAAAATATATAGCTGATGTTTTTTTCTTGAATTAAATGTTTACATTCATCAAGATGTCACTGATGTTACTTTTGTCATCTGTGGTGTTACCTCATGTCAATTGTTTCATAAAAAGGATAAATGACATAATTGAAGTAAATTATATTATAGTTGAATAAAGTTGACTTTTCTTTATATAAAGTGAAACAAAATAAAATTATGAAAACTTGTTTGATTCATAATGCAGCTTAAATGGGACTCCACAACAACATATCCAAATGGCAAATATTGTGAAAAAAACTAGTCCTCCAAAGAAAATATTCTAAATTATGCATAATTTCTCTGTAAATTATGTATGTTGCCACTTTTTACATAAAAAATATTTTTCATTTTCCTAAAAAGAATAATTTTATGTTGGTAACACCACGGACTGAAAGGTATGAGGGGGTACTACATATCTAGAAATATTTTTTTTTATGGTGCTTTTCCCGACTGCATATTATGTGAAAAACTAATATGCTGCTAAAGCAAAACATGAACATGAATGAAAATATTTGATGTCACCAAAATATGAACAGGAAAAAGTGTGTGTATTTGGCTTTACCAAGGGATCTGTTAATGTTTAACTTTGCTCATTATCGAAACATGTACACTTTAGCACGCCCCATATTTAAAATTTCTCAATCTTTTGTCTATAAACAATTAAATATCATTTAATTATACTTCATTTATTTTTAATATCCTACATATATAATTATCAGGGCGAACAGACCAGGAACCGGTTACGGGTCTGTGTATGTCTACTTCCGAACAGAGAACATGAAAAAGTCCACGATGAGGGGGCTTAAAACGTTATTCATATACGACTCATCTCATTGAAAATTAACTTGTTCTCACCATGATATAGCTGAAAAATTGCTGAATTTTTTTCTTAATTCAAAATTTCAAAAATTTCATGAGATTTCAAAAATTTTCAAATTTCAAAATTTTCAAACAATTTCAAAATTATTAAATTAATTATTTTTTTTAAAGGTCAAAATTTTCAAACAATTTCTAAATTTCAAAATTGTTGAAGAAGGCCATAATGGACCGGTCTATTGTAGCTTTTACTGGTCTCATTATGGCCTTCTATAAAAGCCATAATAGACTGGCAAAGCATTTTGGAGCAAAAAATGTTCTTGCTGTATAAATACAAACCAGTCTGTAGTATTCATAATATAACCTACTGGTTAATAAAGGTCAATAATATCACATTGTGATCAGTTTTGACAATTAAAGGTCATTTACAACATGTTACGATCAGTTCTGGCAATTAAAGGTCAATTACAACATTGTTACAATCAGTTCTGACAATTAAAAGTCAATTACAACACGTTGCGATAAGTTCTGACAATTAAAGGTCAATTACAACACGTTGCGATCAGTTCTGACAATTAAAGGTAAATTACAACATGTTGTGATCAGTTCTGATAATTAAAGGTCAATTACAACACGTTGCGATCAGTTCCGATAATTAAAGGTCAATTACAACAAGTTGGGAACAGTTCTGATAATTAAAGGTCAATTACAACTCGTTATGATCAGGTCTGACAATTAAAGGTCAATTACAACAAGTTGGGAACAGTTCTGATAATTAATGGTTAATTACAACACGTTATGATCAGTTCTGAGAAATAATGGTCAATTATTTAGATTTATTTATGCATTTGGCATTAATGAAAACGAAGTTTGTATGATAAAATTGTCTTTTATTTACAGATGAAGCTGATTCACTGTCAAAAAAAGAAAACAACTTTTTTCGTCTCTATTTTCTCTGCCAGAAAATTTCCACCCAAGCTGTTCGGTTTTTCTTTGACAGTAAAGTACCTGGACATACACTAGAATCATTTCTTAAGCAGCACAGGTCAAATCTGACATCTTATGAAACTGTTTACAGATGCACAAAGGACCAAGAAGCGAAACTGTTTCCTGGTGAGTTTTTTCCTTATTGCAATGTCAATTAATATAGGACGAAACATCCTCATCACCATAAGCGACAGCAAATCTGTTTATCGATCAAATCTCGCCTAGCCTACCTAAAAATGATTGCCTCCATTAAAAGAAGCTAAAAGAAAGAAAATAATTCAAAGAAACAGTTGTTCCTATTTTTGTAGTTGGTTTTTATTGTCGACCATTGTTATTTATCCTTTTACTGTCGACCATTATTGTTTATCTTTTTATTGTCTACAATTTTGTTTATCCTTTTATTGTCGACCATTATTATGTCTCCCCTTCGAACGAAGGGAGACATATTGTTTTAGTCTGATTTTTTCTTCTTCCACTTCTGCTTCTTCTTCTGCTTCTTCTCAGCAAAGCTTGTCCGGACCATAACTGTTTTGTCTTTCCAGATAGGTCAATTATATTTGGTATGTGGGTGCATGACCATAAGGCGGTGTGTAGCATACCGTAATGACCTTCATGGGACCTTGACCTTTGATCTCAAGGTAAAATAATGGTTTTTATACCCCCGCTCGACGAGTGTCAGCGGTATATAGGGATCATCTCATCCGTTCGTCCATCACACTTTTGGTTTCCGTATAATAATTAAAGTACTGCTCAACCAAATCTTTTCAAACTTTAACACAATGCTGTGGACCATTAAATACAGGTTAAGGTCGATTACGGTGTATTTCACATTTACCGTTCCTGAGTTATGGCCCTTTTTCTCTTAGAAAATAGGGACTTTTTAGGTTTCCGGATGATATTTAAAGTATGGCTTGACCAAATCTTTTCAAACTTTAACACAATGACGTGGATCATTTAATACAGGTTAAGTTTGATTACGGTGTATTTCACATTTACCGTTCCTGAGTTATGGCCCTTTTTCTCTTAGAAAATAGGGACTTTTTAGGTTTCCGGATGATATTTAAAGTATGGCTCGACCAAATCTTTTCAAACTTTAACACAATGATGTGGATCATTTAATACAGGTTAAATTCGATTACGGTGTATTTCACATTTACCGTTCCTGAGTTACATATATGGCCCTTTTTCTCTTAGAAAATAGGGACTTTTTAGGTTTCTGGATGATATTTAAAGTATGGCTTAACCAAATCTTTTCAAACTTTAACACAATGCTGTGGACCATTAAATACAGGTTAATTTCGATTACGATGTATTTCACATTTACCGTTCCTGAGTTATGGCCCTTTTTCTCTTAGAAAATAGGGTTTTTGTAGGTTTACAGATGATATTTAAAGTATCGCTCAACCAAATCTTTTCAAACTTTAACACAATGCTGTATACCATAAAATACAGGTCAAGTTTGATTATGGTGTATTTCACATTTACCGTTCATAAGTTATGGTCCTTTTTCTCTTAGAAAATAGGGATTTTCTAGGTTTCCTGGTGATATTTAAGGTACGACTCAACCAAATCTTTTCAAACTTTAGCACAATGCGATGTACCATAAAATACAGATTAAGTTCGATTATGGTGAAATTGACATTTACCGTTCATGCAGGCCTCTACATTAACATATTTTTCAACTTGTCCCTTCGAACAATTAACTAAAAAAAGTACTTGTCCGACTCAATCTTTTAGTTGTCCGAAAAAAATGATAAAAATTACAAAAACTAGAGAATAATTATCCAGGGCTCCCACTTCTTTCAAATTAGAGGGAGAAGTGACTTCTCTTTCAGAGAGCTCACATGGAGAAGTGGGAGACAACACAGAGAAGTGGGGAGACTTCTGGGAGAAGTAAATTGCGATTAATCGAAACATTGTTTCGCGACCCCTCTGACGTTACCCTGCCCGAATTTAGTAAATAGTTAAAGCTGCATGAACTGATTTGTTCTGGGTTTTTTTTTATTCATAACAACCTTAAGGACATATATTCAATGTCACATTTTTATTTCTGTCTACCTAAAAGACCTTGATTGGAGACTTGCATACCAGTGATTTTTATATGTACCCTTTTCCTTTTGAAATATTACTGTGTTGTGATCCAATACCACACAAATTGTAATGATCATATTTGTGTTATATAAATCCTTGTTTCTGGTAGAAAAAAATATACCTAGATACTATATATACCAGTATCTAGGTATATTTTTTTTACCAGAAACAAGTGATATAAATAAAGCAAAGTATTTTATTTAAATTCACAGAGAAATACAAATTTTAGTGGATCTTTTCAACCAGATCAGGAAAAAGCTTGTAATGTTTGTCCATTTCAATATTTCCCAAAAGCCTAAATCAAGTCCTCTATCGTATTTTGCACAAAAGGCAAGTTTAAATTTGGCACCAAATTGATATCCGATAATTGTTATGTGTCCGTTCCGGAGGGATTCTTGTTCTTATATTTCAAATATTGATATTTCCGTTCATTAAAGCGTTTCTGAGATTGCGACTTTAATTTTGTCAATGTCCTTGAACTTCATATGGAGGAACGATAAATACAATAAAAGAGTTTTGATCTGGCGTTTCACTTTAGTTTTAATCAGAATAAATTATGGACAAATTAGAGATCAAACAGGGCTCTTTTATACAACAAACCCAGGCAGTATTTTATACCAGTGGAAATAGATTTGTCCATCGTACCGGCACGTTTGGGAATCTCAAATTTTTTCACTTGTCCCATCGGACAACCATAATACAAGATATACTTGTCACTGGTTTCGGACAAATGTTAACGTCGAGGCCTGTCATGAATTATGGCCCTTTTTCTCTTAGAAGAGACTTTAAAGGTTTCTGGAAGAAAATTTGGAATGCGGGGGTATCTGTGATCACCAGATCAACTTTCTCTAGTTGGTATGTGGGTGCATGACCATAAGGCGGTGTCACATACCGTAATGACATTCATTGGACCTTGACCTTTGACCTCAAGGTCAAATAATTGTTTTTTTAAATAGTATTTTCTT
The DNA here is from genome assembly GCA_963383655.1 of Bathymodiolus septemdierum. NCBI lineage: Eukaryota > Metazoa > Mollusca > Bivalvia > Mytilida > Modiolidae > Bathymodiolus > Bathymodiolus septemdierum. The sequence goes on along the minus strand of OY726530.1, from coordinate 27,021,684 downwards.
GTCCAGGCCATAATTTTTTTGTCTTTCGAGATAGGTCAATGATATTTGGTATGTGGGTGCATGACCATAAGGCGGTGTGTCCCGTACCGTAATGACCTTTGTGGGACTTTGACCTCAAGGTCAAATAATCTTTTTTTAAATAGTATTTTCTTGTCCGGGCCATAACATTTTTGTCTTTCGAGATAGGTTGTTGTACAGATGGCCGCATTAAGGGGAGAGATAAGTTTTAGGTATCTAAAACAGTTCTTCCCAGTTGTTTATCTTTTTATTGTCGATCAGTTTTGTTTGTCTTTTTATTTTTGACCATTATTGTTTATCCTTTTATTTTCGACCATTATTGTTTGTCCTTTTATTTTGACCATTATTGTTTGTCCTTTTATTTTGACCATTATTGTTTATCCTTTTATTGTTGACCATTATTGTTTATCTTTTTTTGTCGATCATTATTGTTTATCTTTTTTTGTTGATCATTATTGTTTATCTTTTTATTGTCGAACATTGTTGTTTATCCTTTTATTGTCAACCATTATTGTTTATCCTTTTGTTGTCAACCATTATTGTTTATCCTTTCATTGTTGACCATTATTGTTTATCTTTTTTTGTCGATCATTATTGTTTATCTTTTTTTGTCGATCATTATTGTTTATCCTTTTGTTGTTAACCATTATTGTTTATCCTTTTATTTTGACCATTATTGTTTATCCTTTTATTGTTGACCATTATTGTTTATCCTTTTATTGTCAACCAGTATTGTTTATCCTTTTATTGTCAACCAGTATTGTTTATCCTTTTATTGTCAACCATTGTTGTTTATCCTTTTATTGTCAACCATTATTGTTTATCCTTTTATTGTCAACCAGTATTGTTTATCCTTTTATTGTCAACCAGTATTGTTTATCCTTTTATTGTCAACCAGTATTGTTTATCCTTTTATTGTCAACCAGTATTGTTTATCCTTTTATTGTCGACCATTGTTGTTTATCCTTTTATTTTCTATTGTTTCACAGAAAAGCTTCATTCATCTTGTATATTCGTTTCAGGTGGCCAGGTTGTTGGTGTTTCTACAGATTTTGACTTCACCTTGTTATATAAACTTATCAGAAACCTTTTAACAGCTATTCCTGCTCCAACTTGTGGATGGGGGAATCGGCCATTATCTGGACATTTAAATGAAACAGACAACATCGAAAGAATTCGATATTTAAGAAATGTTCTTGCACACAATGTTCACCTTGAAATCTGTGATACAGATTTCTCTACCTACTGGACTGATTTATCACAGGTAAAATAATTTACAAGTACCATTCTATACCCATTTGTAGATTTATCACAGGTAAAATAATTTACAAGTACCATTCTATACCCATTTGTAGATTTATCACAGGTATAATAATTTACAAGTACCATTCTATACCCATTTGTAGATTTATCACAGGTAAAATAATTTACAATTACCAATCTCTACCCATATATATTGGCATTGAGATTATTGATTCAAAGTTAACTGTTATTTCCCTATGATGTCTTGCGATGGCCTTCTGTACTATCTATCTTTTTTGAATGATGGTTAAGTGAGTAATTGTTGTATAACGCCAACTCAGCAATTGTTCAGCTATATCATGGCGAGAACAAGTTAATTTTCAATGAGATGATGATGAGGTCCGCTTTGTACTAGACCAACACGCTGAGTTGGATTTTTCTAGCACTGGCTCACTGAAACAAGTCTGTGGGTAGACATGTAGCTCCACTCTGAGTCTCTGACACATTATTCTGATTCCGAGCCAACCAGTTTTTGCTCTTTCTCCTTAGCAGAGAAGCAGCAAATACCAATTTTATAGTGTTTGGTGTGACCCGACCGAGGCTTGACCCCATGATCTACCGCACTTGAGGCGAGCACGCTAACCATTATGCCACCGATGCGGTTCAAATGATGGTTAAGACCATTGATTCTCTTTAATAGAACTAATATTATATGCCTATAATATTATACGACTACGTGTAGCAACTTCTGTGACACAAAGATATTAAACATATTATGCCTAATTTTTTTTCTTTGTGAGGGTTGATATTAATTCAATCACATGAGAAAAAGACTTGCATGACTGCCTCATTTCACAAAGAGAGGAGGTTTGGGTTATGAAACCTGCCACTTTTCATTGAAGTGCCTGTACCAAGCCAGAAAAGTGGGAAGTTACATATATGTGCTAGGAGTGTAGATTTGTCACCTTTTCGTCCTACAGTATTGTGTTTTTTTATTTTTCATCTCAGTTACGTACACATTCCGGATATGACCATATCTACAGGATTCGATATCAATTTATATTTTACACTTTTCAGATGAAGGCGGATAACCCTCAATGAGCATACATTTGTTTTTATGGACATATAGATAAATACAACATTTGGAACATATGGTAGTTGGATTTACAACCACCTATACAATCTGTGTCTATCACCACTGATTTTGTTAGTTCGAATCTCGATCAGAGTGAGGTGTTCAACATTATCTGATAAAGTTTGTCAGTGACTTGCGACATGTCCTGGGTTTTCTCCGGTTTCCCCTACCAATAAAACTGACCGCCAACTGAAATATTGTTGAAAGTGGCGTTATACACCATCAAGCAAACAACAAACACGTCATACCCTTAAACTTTCCAATGTACTTTGTTCATTTATTCTTTATCCTTATCAGGCCATTGACAGATTAAGCAAAGGTAGCTTATCAACAGATGTAGAGTCAATGAGAACGAAAAGCTTTGACAAATGCATAAAAAATGAAATGGAAGAAGATATACGGAAAGAAATACGAGAGGAATTTATGGAACTACAACAACAGGTTACTGACAATACACAGGAGATCCACAACATTAATACTAGAGACATACCATTAAACATTCAAAGTAAGTTAATTGTTATCTTCTCAGTATGTTTAAAATTATGTGTGTTTGATACCTTTTTTTTCTTGGTGCTTGTGGAGGGGGGTAATACTGGCATCTTGACCAGATCCTGTATGGGGTTATGTCAAGCATCTTGACCAGATCCTGTATGGGGTTATGTCAGGAAAAGTTTCTAGATACCAGAGGGGTAATCAGTAACCTTAAAATGGAAAAAGACAGACAATACAATGACCAATAAGAAAAAAGAACTAAAGGACAAAATGATCTGCAAAACACTACACAGAAAACTTAAAGATCGAGTAACATGAATCCCACTAAGATCTGAGAATGAACTTAGGTGCTCCTAGGGAATGGGCAGTTCTTGCTCCAGTAGTGGCGTCTGTCGTATTACTCTAGTTACAAACACGGTGTTGTCAGGAACGAAGAAAGGACCTGGAAGTTTGTGACACAGACATACTGTAAGGGTTAACTAAGCCATAGTGGTGATGACTTAAACTTAACAATTAGGAACCTTTGGCTCAGTAGGTTTTTGTTAGCAGCAACCCTTAATCAAGGAAATCCTGATAGAGACCACAAACTTTGGAATATCGGATCAATTGAGATATATATACTCCATATGCAGGTGCTGCTGGAATGTTGCTTCATATAAATGGACAGTTCACAATGGAAAAATTTAAACCATCTATTTTGTTGTAAAGGTATGTTCTTAACTGTCACCCACTGTCAATTATGAGGTGTAGGTCAATGTTTGAAGCAGACCTAGTTGTATTTGTGGTATTCTGTATTTCAATGAAACAAATACAACATACGAGCAGTCACAATATGCAATCAGCGACAATATATGATTATATACAACATACGATTATCTACAATATACGATCAGTGACAACATACGAATATCTACAGTATACGATCAGCAACAATATACAATTACAATATACGATCAGCGACAACATACAATTATCTACAATATACGATCAGCGACAACATACAATTATCTACAATATACGATCAGCGACAACATACGAATATCTACAGTATACGATCGGCAACAATATACAATTACCTACAATTACAATATGCGATCAGCGACAACATACAATTATCTACAATATACGATCAGCGACAACATACGAATATCTACAGTATACGATCAGCGACAATATACGATTATCTACAATATACGATCGGCCGCAATATGCAATTATCTACATTATACGATCAACGACAACATACGATTATCTACAATATACGATCAACCACAATATATGATTATCTACAGTATATGATCAACGACGACATACAATTATCTACAATATATGATCAGTGACAATATACGATTATCTACAATATACGATCAGCGACAATATACGATTATCTACAGTATACGATCAGCGACAACATACAATTATCTACAATGTAACGATCAGCAACAATATACAATTATCTACAGTATACGATCAACGACAACATACGATTATCTACAATATACGATCAACCACAATATATGATTATCTACAGTATATGATCAACGACGACATACGATTATCTACAATATATGATCAGTGACAATATACGATTATCTACAATATACGATCAGTGACAACATACGAATATCTACAGTATACGATCAGCAACAATATACAATTACAATATGCGATCAGCGACAACATACAATTATCTACAATATACGATCAGCGACAACATACAATTATCTACAATATACGATCAGCGACAACATACGAATATCTACAGTATACGATCGGCAACAATATACAATTACCTACAATTACAATATGCGATCAGCGACAACATACAATTATCTACAATATACGATCAGCGACAACATACGAATATCTACAGTATACGATCAGCGACAATATACGATTATCTACAATATACGATCGGCCGCAATATGCAATTATCTACATTATACGATCAACGACAACATACGATTATCTACAATATACGATCAACCACAATATATGATTATCTACAGTATATGATCAACGACGACATACGATTATCTACAATATATGATCAGTGACAATATACGATTATCTACAATATACGATCAGCGACAATATACGATTATCTACAGTATACGATCAGCGACAACATACAATTATCTACAATGTAACGATCAGCAACAATATACAATTATCTACAGTATACGATCAACGACAACATACGATTATCTACAATATACGATCAACCACAATATATGATTATCTACAGTATATGATCAACGACGACATACGATTATCTACAATATATGATCAGTGACAATATACGATTATCTACAATATACGATCAGTGACAACATACGAATATCTACAGTATACGATCAGCAACAATATACAATTACAATATACGATCAGCGACAACATACAATTATCTACAATATACGATCAGCGACAACATACAATTATCTACAATATACGATCAGCGACAACATACGAATATCTACAGTATACGATCGGCAACAATATACAATTATCTACAATTACAATATGCGATCAGCGACAACATACAATTATCTACAATATACGATCAGCGACAACATACGAATATCTACAGTATACGATCAGCGACAATATACGATTATCTACAATATACGATTGGCCGCAATATACAATTATCTACAGTATACAATCAATGACAACATACGATTATCTACAATATACGATCAACCACAATATATGATTATCTACCATATATGATCAACGACGACATACGATTATCTACAATATATGATCAGTGACAATATACGATTATCTACAATATACGATCAGTGACAATATACGATTATCTACAGTATACGATCAGCGACAACATACAATTATCTACAATATACGATCAGCGACAATTTACGATTATCTACAGTATATGATCAGCGACAATATACGATTATCTACAATATACGATCAGCGACAATTTACGATTATCTACAGTATATGATCAGCAACAACATACAATTATCTACAATATATGATCAGTGACAATATATGATTATCTACAATATACGATTATCTACAGTATACGATCAACCACAATATACAATTATCTACAGTATACGATCAGTATATTATTGCTGGCTATTTCCTGTAGCTGCTCGTATACTGTATTTATATAATAGTTACTGATATAGAGTGCAATATCAGGATAGACAGACTGCCCTTGGGTCATGGTACGGACCAGTGGAAATGATATTGCCCTCGTCTCCGGCTCGGGCAATATCATTTCCAGTCCACTGGTCCGTACCACGACCCATGCGCAGTCTGTATATCCTGATATTGCTCTCCATATCAGTAATTATTATATAAATACAGTATACGAGCAGTTACAGGAAATAGCCAGTAATAATATACAATCAGTTACAATATACACTTATCTGTATTATACGGAAATAAAAAATATACGATCAGCGACAGCATACGGTAAGCCAGAATATGCAGTCAGTATACAGACAGCTACAATATCCGAACAATGGCAATATATGGATAGCGAGAATGTACGATCAGTGCAACATGCCGTCAGTTAGAAGAGTTTGAAGATGACAAAGGGGTAATCAGAATCTGTATATCGAAGAACAGACAAAACAATGGCCAAAAGAAAAAGTACAAAAGAGCAAACAACGATCTACAAAGATAATTTACAACATACCGTCAGTTTGAATATAAGGGCAGTATACGGACAGCGACAATATATGGTCGGTATACGGACAGCGACAATATATGGTCAGTATGCGGACAGCGACAACATATGGTCAGTAGCAATGTACGATCAGTCATTTATTTATGATCACTGATAATGTACGGTAAATGACAATATACGATTTGTGATTTATTAACAATCACTGATAATATACGGTAAATGACAATATATGATCAGTAATTTATTTACGATCACTGATAATGTACAATAAATGATAATATACGATCTGTGATTTATTTAAGATTACCGATTGATAATGTATGTCAAATGATGATATACCATCAGTGATTTATTTACGATTGCTGATAATGTACCTTAAATGACAATATACCATCAGTGATTTATTTATGATCACTGATAATCTACGATAAATGATAATATATGATCAGTGATTTATTTACGATTACTGATAATGTACGTTAAATGACAATATATGATCAGTGATTACTGATAATGTACGTTAAATGACAATATATGATCAGTGATTACTGATAATGTACGTTAAATGACAATATATGATCAGTGATTACTGATAATGTACGATAAATGATAATATGCAATCAGTGATTTATTAACGATTACTGATAATGTATGGAAAAATGACAATATATGATCAGTGATTTATTTACGATCACTGATAATGTATGGTAAATGACAATATACGATCAGTGATTTATTTACGATCACTGATAATATACGATAAATGATAATATACGATCAGTGATTTATTTACAATTACTGATAATGTACGTTAAATGACAATATACCATCTGTGATTTATTTACGATTACTGATAATGTACGTTAAATGATACTATACAATCAGTGATTTATTTACGATTACTGATAATGTACCTTAAATGACAATATACCGTCAGTGATTTATTTATGATCACTGATAATCTACGATAAATGATAATATATGATCAGTGATTTATTTACGATTACTGATAATGTACGTTAAATGACAATATATGATCAGTGATTACTGATAATGTACGTTAAATGACAATATATGATCAGTGATTACTGATAATGTACGTTAAATGATACTATGCAATCAGTGATTTATTTACGAATACTGATAATGTACGTTAAATGATACTATGCAATCAGTGATTTATTTACGAATACTGATAATGTACGTTAAATGATACTATACAATCAGTGATTTATTTACGATTACTGATAATGTACGCTAAATGATACTATACAATCAGTGATTTATTTACGATTACTGATAATGTACGCTAAATGATACTATACAATCAGTGATTTATTTACGATTACTGATAATGTACGCTAAATGATACTATGCAATCAGTGATTTATTTACGAATACTGATAATGTACGTTAAATGATACTATGCAATCAGTGATTTATTTACGAATACTGATAATGTATAGTAAATGACAATATACATTCTGTGGTTTATTTACGATTACTGATAATGTACGTTAAATGATACTATACAATCAGTGATTTATTTACGATTACTGATAATGTACGCTAAATGATACTATACAATCAGTGATTTATTTACGATTACTGATAATGTACGCTAAATGATACTATACAATCAGTGATTTATTTACAAATACTGATAATGTACGTTAAATGATACTATGCGATCAGTGATTTATTAACGATTACTGACCATGTGCAATAAATGATAATATGCGATCAGTGATTTAATAACGATTACTGATCATGTGCGATAAATGATCATATATGATCAGTGATTTATTTATGATTACTGATAATGTACGTCAAATGACAATATGCGATCAGTGTTTTATTTAAGATTACTGATAATGTACGTCAAATGACAATATACAATCAGTGATTTATTTATGATTACTGATAATGTAGGTCAAATGACAATATACGATCAGTGATATATTTACGATTACTGATAATGTACGTTAAATGAAAATATGCGATATCTGATAATGTATGATAAATGATAATATACAATCAGTGATTTATTTACGATTACTGATAATCTTCGTTAAATAACAATATACAATCAGTGATTTATTTACGATTACTGATAATGTACGGCAAATGACAATATACGATCTGTGCTTTATTTACGATCCGCTATAATGTATGATAAATGATAATATACGATAAGTGATTTATTTACGATCACTGATAATGTACGGTAAATGACAATATAGGATCAGTGATTTATTTATGATTATTAATAATATGCGATATGACAATATACGATCAGGCTAATACAAATGTAAGGTAAGTTTGTACGTCATTTATTGCATTTTTCAAAATCCGTAATAAATTGTAATTAATATTGCCTTGTAATGTATTTCAGAAGGCCATGCGGAAAGGGTAAAGAAATGGAGAATAGAGGATAAACTATTTTATGATGAAACTAGAGGATTTACAGCAGTATTAGACATGGCCAATTCTAAAAATTTTATGACAATAATTGGTGGTCCAGAATCGGGAAAGACAGCCACAGCTCGCCATATTGCATTACAGCTAGAGAAGCAAGGATGGGAAGTTGTGCCAGTGAGTGAACTAAAACAAATCTTACAATATGGTGACAGAGATCATAAACAAGTGTTTGTACTAGATAATGTATTAGGTATTTTGGCTTTAAATATGAATATTTACAATTATATTATCAACCATGAAGAACAAATTTTCACAACAATAGGGAAGACATCAAAACTATTGTTTACTTGCAGAAAGTCAGTGTATAGGGAGGCTTTTGAGCTTGAATTGTTTGTAACAGAAAACGTCATAGATTTACAGAGTAAAGATAATCAGCTGACTGAACCAGAAAAGAATGCAATTTGCAAATATCATTGTGAAAACAAAGATGTAAGCCAAGATCTCTATAAATTCCTTTCATTTACCGAAGCCAATCATATGTTTCCACTTCTTTGTAAGCTATTTTCAATGGAAAAACAGTACCAGCGGTTGGGAGAAAGCTTCTTCAATAAACCATTCAATTCTTTTATTAAAGAACTGGACAAAATGCAGCTCACATGTTCTATTCAGTATGCTGTTCTTGTCTTGTGTCTAGTTAATGGCAACAAATTATCAATGGAACATATACCCCACAAAGACATTCAGAAGGAGATATTTAATAATTGTGGGATAAATCTAGGTACCCCGGATAAAAGAATAAAAGATGCCATTTACCACATGTCAGAAACCTACTTCACCAAGTTAGAAACTGACTACACATTCATACATGACTTTATGTTTGAAGCTATTGCCTATCATTATGGTCGTCAAAATCAACATCACATATTAAAGTATTTATCTAGCAGTTATATAAGAAATAAAGTGACACTATGCGAACAAGCTTCAAATGAGGATCTTTGCATTCACCTAAGTGAAAATATGTATTTACCTCTTGCCGAAAGACTCTATACGGATATCCAGTCTATGAATCTATTTGATGTCTTCAAGAACAAGTCGCTGAAACTCAGTCCATTTCTTGATGTTTTTGAGGGAATGTTGAAAACAAAACCCTTTGATGAATTTAAATCATTGATTTTAAGGAAACGTCAGAATATTCGTGATTTTGTGCATACAACATTTTCGATCAAGATGCCGATTCCATGGACGAGTGACATTATTGAATATATTCATTTACATAGGCGTTTACATCTGCTGTTTGATGAGGGATGTGATGTGGAATCTGACTCTGAATATAATGTTAGGGTAATAAGCTGGATAATTAATTACGGTCACACTCATCTTCTTCAGGAAATAATCAACCATGTTGAATGTAACAACCATTGCATTAGTTGTTTGATATTTGGCTCCAATGTCATGGAGAACACACGTTTACTATTACTTGGATGTTACAGTAACACTTTAGATATGGTTGAACTGATACTTAAATACGTAGACCCAAAGTGTATCGACATGGATTTAATGTCCTGTGGTACATTTTCTGACAATTATTATCATAGATGGAATACACCACTGACGGTAGCATGTGCAGCAGGTAATTTGTGTGTCGTGAAAGCATTACTGAGAAACCATGCTGATATAAATAAATATAATTTTGGGAAACAATCACCATTGTTAATAGCATCAATGTATGGACGATGTGATGTTGTTAAATGTTTACTTAGTTCTGGTGCAGATATTAATTTATGTGATGATCGAGGACAATCACCATTGTTTATAGCATCAGTGTATGGACAACGTGATATTGTTGAATGTTTACTAAGTTCTGGTGCAGCTATCAATCCAGGACACTCACCATTGGATAAAACATTAATATATGGACACTTCCATAGCGAGAGATTCCAAATATCAGCTCAGGAAAATAGATTTCGTAGAATTCGGACTTTTCCGAATTAGAAAAAAATATATTTTCGTGAAAAAACAGAGGATTTCGATGAATTTCCATATATTTTCCGCATATAATTCGGAATTCCGGGAAATAATTCTGAATTGTCCGAATACTCCGAATTCAAATTAACCTTGGAAAAAAATTCGGAAATGTCCGAATAACCCTGAAAAAAAAATTGGATTGTCCAAATACTCCGAATTAAGGTCGGAAACTACCACCCTTATTCGGAAAATATTGTCAGATTCGGAAATTATTCCAAGCTAGCACAGAGAAAATTTCTGCATTAGCTTTGCCACTTTTGGTGAAATTTCTGAACTTCATTCTGAAAAAAATTCCAAACTATATCTGAAAAAAATTTCCAAACTACATTTGGGAAAAAGTTTCAGAACTACATTCAGACAAAAATTCTGTACTAGTACTGAAAATTTCGACATAAATTTCCATAAAATCAGAAAAAGTAGATTTATGAAATCAATGAAATCATTTAACATAATATACTTTTTGTTTTATTTTAATTCTTCAAGGAAAAAACAATGTCCACTATCTTTGTAAAAAAGTGTTTTTGGCACTATTGTCTAAGTAGATATCTAATTTTAAAGCTCCTTGAACAGGTTTGGCTTTAAGGCTTCTGTCAACTTCCCAGTAACATCCTTTTTAGATACATGTGGCCGCCTTTTACTAATAATATCTGAAAAAGGAAGATTTTTTGTAATGCATGTAAATATCAAAGCATGTTTTTTTTATTCGTGCTTATCACTATCAGTATCAGTTTATCATGTGATTTTGTTTCATATACATTTATTGCACATGCAATCAGATTGAAATATTATTTGTTGTTATTTTACATCATGTACAGGAATATCAATTATATTAATTAATATTCTTAAACATTTGAAAGCTTATATCAACTTCCCTACATTAACATGTCTATCTCTTTCTCTCATAATTTGTTTACGACTTAGAAAATGTGATGTCATTTAATCATTTGCAGCGTAGAAGATAAATCCTGGACATTTTATTTCTATATGGGGCTATAATGGTCATAATCGTATGCAAGTTGCAATTACCTATGCAAAACTTGCAACCCAGCTTATGGTGAGGTGTACTCGATACAACATCAATATCAAATTCTTTTGCAGTATTATGTCATTTTTCTCAAATAATTTTGAACGAAATAATGTTATGTTTTTGTAATATATTGTCTTTTTAATGATTTATATGTAACAGAGAAGACATCGTAACTTTATAACTTGTGTCTAATTCATTGTCAATAAAATATGTCTTACGTAAAATACAACATTATGTGATAAAGATTGTTAGTGGCTTAAGACAATTGTATTTTTAGCAATTTGTAATGTGATTGTGTATACTTATTGTTTTTGGTTATTTTGATAAAGTATGATAAAAAAAAATATCTGTGCCTATAATATCTTTAATTTATTTTCATGAAATATGATTAAAAAAAAATATCTGCTTGTAATATCCTAATTTATTTTCATGATGTATGATATAAAAATATATATGTTTTTAATATCCTATTTTATTTTCATAATGATTGATGTTAAAATATATGTGCTTATAATAATATCCTAATTATTTTTATGAAGTTTGATATTAAATATATGTGCTGATATACTGATTTTTTTGTTTGTTATTTTCATAAAATATGATTTTAAATACTTACTTTCTACTTACTATTCATTAAAGATTAATTGTGGACTTGGAGTACATTGACATCTCCCCCATTTTTCACTAATTAAACATGACTAGTCATGTTTATATAACAATTAACCTATTCAACCTATGCCAACAATCTTTCTTACCTTTTTATATATATTTTTTAAAATGTTGGCATAGGTTGAATGAACCGTGACAGGTGCTTGTTCATTCAAAAGAGATCGCCATTTTGTGGAATGGTTACTTCTGGTTTACCGTACTTTGATAGTAATTTGAATAAGAATTAGATTCAAGTAAATCGTTATTATAAATTAATGGCTGGCCTTCCATTTTCATAATTATGTTGTTGAATATTGAAATATACATGTAATATACATGTAATAAGTATTTTTGCTAAGTGCCGCTTAGGGACTATTTTCCGTTAAAATGACGTCACACAAAAACGCTATAGTTAGGTTCTTCGATAGGGAATTTTATCGTTTTATTATTAACTTTAGCTATTTCATTGAAGTAACGACAAACTTTCACTTATTTATGAAACTAGATGCATATTCTATGCCGTGAGCCAGGAATATAATTGTTAGTAATAAGTAATAAGCGATTTTCAGTTCTGTGAGCCGTGCAATGATTTTGCCGTAGGGTATAAATACAGCGTCGATTTGACGTTTTGGCATCTCGAATCTGACTGTCGTCAAGGACACATCACACATATATTAGATTTATAAGCCATAACTGAGTATAATTTACAAGGTACAAAATGCATTTTGATACAGAGTTAACGGTTCTTTGAGCCAAATATATTAATAACTCCATTACGTATATTAATTAACATTTTGGAATAAGATAACTTGAGTTAAAGTGGATACCAGGGAGCTGATCATACTCTTATAAATATTTACCATTTTAGCAGCAAGAGGTCGCCATTTTTATCTGGCCAACTAGGAACCAGCACAATGTTTACTACAAATTTCCAGCCTTTGTTGAGTTTCGTTATTAAATATGAATTTAAGATACGATATATCCCGCCACTTAAACAACCTTATACAGTCCGCTACAGAACTTTATTATATAGCAACCACTATATTCTTGACATATAAGCGAGAACAATGTTAAATTACAATCTATCTAGTACTAGGGGTTCGGAAGGCCAGCATCCATCAGGGTTATTTTTTGTGTATTATTATTAAGTATAGTTATTGTTATATAAATGGAATGCAGAATCTGGACATAATAAATATATTTCCATGTATACGCTTGATTGTATATTGCTGGAGCTGGACAACTACACAACAAAACAAGACCACAGAGGAACACCTTATAAACTTATAACAGGATAAAAATACACTTAGGCTACGCTACCCCGTCGATAACAAACTGGTGGCAGTGGTGGGATGTCATAGTCCAAAATTAAGTCCAGGACACGGACCAGATGTATTCTAAAAATTATTTTTTAAACCATGGATTCGGGAGATACTTGCACACTGTATGGTATAATAATACATTAATTTCAAAACAACACTCATCTACAAAGGAACTTAATGTGGTGGACATTTTTAACTTTATCATCATACTATTCAGGTTACGAGTAATGTCAGAATCACCAGACAACGAGGTTAGATTTAGAACGGAGGAGCGTGAAGGGGGCACACGACACGAGAATGATAATAACTAGGAAGACGCTAATAAAACGATAGAAGAACCAAGACAAGACATACATGCACATGGAGAAGGGGATATGAGAGATAGAATGAGAGGAGTAAATGGTCAAGGAATGTTTAGAGGAGCACCAAATGAGGGATTTCATGATGATCACAGATACAAAATGTCCATTAAACCAGAACCTTTTGACGGAGGGGAGGACTGGGAGGAATATATTTCTTTAATACAAAGATTAGGATTAAGATTTGGGAGTACTAGACAACAAAACAGATGGTTTTCTAGGCTTGAAATGAGAAAAAGGAAACCAGGAAAATCTGTTGCAGCCCTTGCTGATGATTTGAGACAAATGTCACAGAGGGCTTGCGTAGACCTGGACGCTAGAGCACAAGAAGTGCTAGCACTTAATCAACTATATAAAAGCATAACACCAGAAGTTAAATACCAATGCACCAATCAAGGATGCGAGACAGTAGCCGAAGCAGTAGAAGTAATAGAGCGCTATGAGGCTATCATTGGGGACTGCTCAGAAAGAAAGAAACAGAATGTAAGGATGACAACAGGGTACAGTGGAACCGAAGATAATCACCAAGACCATTGTAACGGACAAATACAGGACACATTACATGGATTAACAAGGAGGATATCACAATTAGAAACCAGTAGGACACCACCTATCCACAACAATATACAAAACATCAGGAGCTGGCAAGGGAGGAACAGAAATAATGGTAGTATGAGAAAAACTTTTAGCATGTTTTATATGCGATAACCCAGATCATATATGCAGGAATTGTCCATTTTTTCTTAAATATAAAGAAGAAACTGGAAAACAAGAAAATCAAAATAGACCAAACACACCTAACAGGGACAACACTTCAATGACATCTACCAGGACACAGGGAAACTTCCGATCCCCATTGACTCACTAGACCTGCAGTCAATGGGCGTTTTAAGGTCACCAAGTTTTAGGATAGGACAAATAGGAAACACATGTGGGAAATGGGATAATGGATTTTATACAGAAGGATATATACACAATTTACCATTACAAACGTTGATGGACAATGGCTCTATATACTCTATACTAAACCATAGGATATATTTAAAACATTTGGACACTACCAAGGACAAAATCATACTTCAACCTAGTTCTTGCAAGCTTTTTGATGTTAATGGAAATTCTTTACAGTTACATGGATGCTTCAGACAAACACTGACTCTTGGAGAGGGGAGTTATGAATTGTATTTTCTAGTAGGCAACATCTACCAGGATGCTATACTTGGACAGGATTTCCTTTTGGAACACATAGACAAAATTGATTATAGGAAGCACATTTTATCAACCAAGCATTTTGACATTCAATGCTGGGTAGGCGGTGAAGCCGAGATGGTATGAAGAGTACTTTCAAAACAGACAGTCATAATGCCTGGCAAATCCAGAGCGACCATCTCAGTAAATCTGGAAAATGGGGAACACTTAGCAAAATTAGGATTGGTGGATCTTGTTACAAAGCTGAAAGACCAAGGAATTATTATGACAAGAGGAGTACTTGAACCACACAAACCAGACATTCAAGTACAAATGACAAATTTTATGGATGAGCCAGTAACCATATATACAAATGAGCAGATTGGAACTATGAACAAGAGGCGCCACATATTGGTACATGTCAAAATATACAGTTGGGAAGTGGGGAGCTTTTATCCAAAACTTTACCTAGTTATTTGCAGGATTTATTTGAGAGGAGCATTGTTCACCTACCATCAAATGATCAAGAAAAACTACCAGAACTCCTTACTAAGTATCAAGATGTATTTGCAAGGTCAAACGATGACTTAGACCAAACGGAGATAGGATAAATACCGGTACAGCTAAGCCAATACGACAAGCACCAAGGAGATTACCACTTGGTAAACGAGAGATTGAGAAGGCAGAAATAGACAAAATGTTGGATAGAAAAGTAATAGAACCATCAGAGTCCATGGTCATCTCCAGTTGTACTCGTCAAGAAGAAAGATGGATCCGCACGCTTCTGTATTGATTATCGAGCACTTAACCAAGTCATGATCAAGGATGCATATCCATTACCACGAGTAGACGATTGTTTAGACTCTCTTGCTGGAGGGAAATGGTTTGGATGCTTAGACTTCAATGAAGGATTTTTCCAAGTAGGACTTCACCCGGATGATAGGAAGAAGACAGCATTTTTAACAAGTCAAGGTTTATTTCAACTCCGAGTAACCCCTTTTGGATTAGCTAACAGTCCTTCTACATTCGAGAGACTAATGGAGGATATTTTTAGAGGACCAGTGGGCGGAATGCCTGCTTTATATGGACGACATCATAGTACCAGGTTCTTCAGTTGAAGAAAGCTTATTTAGACTGGAACACATATTTATTCGACTGAGGGAGGCAAATTTAAAACTGAAACCTTCAAAATGTATTTTATTTCAGAAAAGTGTGAAATTTTTAGGACACGTAGTATCAGAAGAGGGAATACACACAGATCCAGATAAGATAGAAGCTGTACAAAACTGGCCTACTCCCAGGAGCATAAAGGAAATTAAACGTTTTCTTGGCTTATGTTCCTACTACAGGAAGTTTGTGAAAGGATTTGTAGATATTGCTAGGCCACTGCACAAAGCATGTCAAAAGGGAATACAATTTACATGGACAGAAACATGTCGGGACGCCTTTGAGAAACTGAAAAAGTCAATGATAACACCTCCAATACTTATTTATCCAGTACCTGGAAAACGCATTATCTTGGACACAGATGCAAGTGATAAAGCAGTAGGAGCCGTTCTTTCTCAGCAAATTGACGACAATGAACATGTCATAGCATACATGAGCAAGGCTCTTAATAAGCACGAAACATCATATTGCACTACAAGGAAGGAACTATTTGCAATTATAACAGCACTTAAAAATTTTCACTCTTACATTTATGGACAGAATGTATTACTTCGCACAGACAATGCAGTTGTCAGCTGGATGAGAAACCTCTAAAACCTTACAGGACAAGTGGCAAGATGGCTACAAGAACTAGGTACATATGACCTACAAATCGAGCACAGAGCAGGGAGGAAACACTCAAATGCAGATGCCCTCTCTAGAAACCCATGCGCTTCATGTAAACGACAACAAGGACTTCAGGAATTAACAGAGGAGGTCGAAAAGGAGAACACCGCCATATGCGAATAAATGAAAGGAAAAGACCAAGTCATATTAACAAGCATAGCCAATCACCAACAGGAGGATGAAATATCACAAGAAAAACAGCAGCTTCCTGTTGAGTGCCAACACAAAGAGGAATCAAAGGAGAATCCAGAAGCACAGTTAATAAGGGTAATAACAAAATTACCGAACTCCGAGCAATCTTACAAAGGGAAAGTCAAAACTCATAAGTATATAAACAGACAAAATCAGTCAACAACCGGAAAACTGTGAAAACCGTAATGACCCTGACTTGATACAGGCATTTCTAAAGAAATGGTGGGTTGAATCAGATTTTAAAGCGCCAAACCTCCCCCTTTCATTACGGCTCAAAGTTTCCGGCTGTCACTATAACAGTATTTACAACAATACTGGAACAAAACAGGTAAAACAGTTGTCAAATCAGCGCCAAACTCAGTGAAGTAAATGTCAAAAACACCTTTACGTCACACATTGATAAATATTTTTGACATTTTTGTTGAAACCTTATCTTTATACATTTTCACTATATGAAAATCCATCGTTTATAATCTTTTCTGCAGAGACGGAATATATTTTGACAAGATCTTGGTATCGGAATATAAACTTTTTAAGAGATCGAATAAGGCGAATCTTTTAATAGCCCTGGTCCAGTAGCCTGTTTCTCAGATGAAGATGACGTTTCGGGAAATCAGAATAATTGCTACTGGCCCTTGCATAGCGAATCAATTGCGAGATGTAAACACCATATGCAGGAGAAGCTGGTATATTGCTGCACATATTTGGAAACTTTATGATCTTAAAATTGAAGTCGTCCCGTTTATCATAAATTTTAGTACTGATTTGACCACTGTCGTCAATTTCGAGGTATAAGTCCAAAAATGATGCGGACGAAGCGGTATCTGTGGTCTCTTTAACTTCCAGCTCTGGAGGATATATCAATGGAAGAAATTCTGCAAATCTAGAATAATTGATAGATAAAACGTCATCAATATACCTGTATGTGAAATTAAAACATGTGTTATCCTTGCCTTATTGAGAAGCAATCTGCCGAATCAGATTATCCATATTTTGTAGTATCAGATTATCCATATTTTGTAGTATAACATGTACTAGATTACTTAATCCAAGAATACATTTTTTTATGCCCCCATCGTAAGTTTTACCCTTGTCAGTCCGTCCGTCCCGTTTTGGTTTCCGTTCAATACTTTTAACAGCTAGCCTTAGTGAAATGTTTTAATTTTTGGATATGTTGTTGAGAACCACTGAAGGCAGGTCGAGTTCGATTTTGACCTGAGCAACAACATATCCAAAAATCCAGATATATGACCAAGGCTAACTTTTACACTTATTGAACGGAAACCAAAAAGGGACTGACGGACAGACACATTCTTCTTTTATTTCATATGATATAAAATGTATAGATTAAATTAAAAAAACAAAAAAATATACATATTCATTTTTAATTATTTTAACCTTTGAATTGCATGTATACCAACAGCTGACACCTCAGTACATGTATATATTATGATTAAATAGTTTAACAAACTTTCATGAACATGTACTTACATGTACAATGTATGATAGATTTATGTTAATATATCTTTCTTCTTTTGTATTAGTGTACTCAAATTGCAAATAGGACAGATGTCTATTCTGCAGTTTGAAAAATTCCAGAAAGGAATAATACATGTTTACTTTTAATTTTAACTTTTTGTGTTTTCATTTAATTTGTCCTTAAACTAAAAAATGTCTGAAATAAAAGGTAAAGCAGTATTTTTCTTATGGAATGGTTATTTTGCCACTGAATAAAAAGTATACGTCTTAATTTAAAGCGTCCCAAATTATACATGTATTATGATTATCTCTTTTACTCACTACAGGTCAAAGTTTACTGTAATCTTTCACACTTCTTTAATTTGTCAAACATAGAATTTCCATATTTTATTTTATCAAACTAATAACCTTCACATGTATATATATGTTTGTATGAAAAGTATAAAACCATTCAAAGTATTTGGTTTTCTTTAGTTTTATTAGCTTACATTTACACTACTTGTTGAAGTTTACTGTGATTTTTCGCAATTTGTAAGGCTTGCATAAAATGAACATATGTTTGTATGAATCAAACAAAAATAAATTTAAATATGTTTGTATAAATGCTAGTCTGACTTTAAAAAAATGAAATTGATGTTTTTCACAGTTGCATATTTTGACAAACTTTCGTGAAATGTATACATATGTTTTTTTTTTTTTTGTAAACCTGTAATTGTTAAACATCAAATTCCCATTTCCATTGTTAACATTATTACTTATGACCTAACTGACAAATTGCTATAGTACTGTAACTGATAAAATTCAATTCCAAATGCCGTCAGCATCACAACATATATCATTTTATATCCTCTAGTGTGAGAATGACATTTCCCATACATGTACATGATTCACAGTTTTTCATGAGTAATATTGCAAACAATTCTTTTTATGCCAACATTGAGGGAGAGACAAAAGATGACAGTAATAATACATGTATGTCAAAAGATAAGTAATGAAAAAAATAATTCTCAAGCCTTGTTGGGACAACAGTGAATGTTTTTATTTGAAAATGGTATTTGTGTTAGAAGAACAAGACAGAAAATATACATGTATATAAGTTGTAAAATGATTACATTAAAATATACAATAAGCAATGTTGTCTTATCTTACTCCTTTGCCAATGTTCATGTATTTATGCCAAAGCTGTGGTTTTCTTTGATGTGCATCCACTTGCTGGTAGGTTTTAGTGCTCAATGGTAAGAAATAGAAACAAAATTATTTAAGAAAATCTTAAAAACCTGAAGAAATTCATTTTACAGGTCAGTTAAGATTTTATCATGTATAAAGCCAAATGTTAATTGCAAAGGAAGAAAAAAAAATTGAGTGACATGTACTTTGTCAAATAAACTTGCTGTCTGAATAATGATTTTTAATCCTCTCGCCAACAAAGTTGCGAAGGGATATAGTAACACTACTGTCCGTCCTTCCTTCCATCATTCCCTCCTTAGTTCCGTAACATCCTTGTGAACACTCTAGGATCAACATCCTTCAATGGATTTGACCAAACTTGGTACATAGTTAGTCCTTGAGAGAATCTGGAACCCTATTGATTTTCAAGGTCACCAGGTCAAATGTTTCCCAGGTAACATCCTTGTGAACACTCAAGAATCAACATTCTTCAATGGATTTTGACCAAACTTGTTACATACTTAGTCCTTAAGAGAATCTGAAACCCAATTGATATTCAAGGTCAAAGGTCAAGGCCACCACATCAAATTTTACTGCGTAACATCCTTGCGAACACTCTAGAATCAACATCATTCAATGGATTTTGACCAAACTTGGTACAGATCTAGTCCTTGCGAAAGTCTGGAACCCATTTGATTAAGTCAAAGGTCAAGGTCACCGGTTCAAATTGTTATCTCTATTTTCCTTGTGAACACTCTAGAATCAACATCCTTCAATGAATTTTGATCAAACTTGGTACATACTAGTTCTTGTGAAAATCTGGAACTCTTGATTTTCAAGGTCACCGTGTCCAATTATTAGACGAGGGTTTACGCCACGTTCTGCATTGCCCTTGTGTACAATTGTTGAAGTATTGCTGAAAATATGGAAATTTATTAATACAAGAATGCTTAACAGAAATGTGGATGATTATAAATGCTGGAAGTTGTCCTTTGACAAAGAACTTTTTTATACAACCGCAAAACGTTTTGCGGTCGTATTATTTTATGCGTCTGTTGTCATCAGTCTGTAATTGATTGATTTTGAAGTTTGGTGTTTTAAAGCCACTTTCAACAATATTTCAGTTATACCATGGCGACCAGTTTCAGTGGAGGAAGCCAGAGAGAACCACCGACCATGGGCAAGCAACTTGTAAGCTTTATCACTTGCAGCTGCGAGTCAAGTGCACCCTTTTTAGCTCACCTGGCCATAGGCCATGTGAGCTTTTGTCAAGGGTAAGTGTCCGTCGTTGTCCGTCCGTTAGCTTTTCACATTTAAATCTTCTCTGTAACCACTAAACAGATTTGAACCAAACTTGCCATCAATGTTCATTGGATGGTCCTCTACCAGATTTGTGTTTATGGTGCATATCGAAAATTCAACATGGCTGCCAGGGCCAATGATGTGTTCTGATTGGTTGACACTTTGAAAATCTTCTTGTCAGAAACCACCAAACCAATTGAATTGTGACTTTGCAGGAATGATCATTGGGTGGTCCTGTATTAAACTTGTGAATCGTTTGCCGATTGGAAATTCAAGATGGCCACCATGACTCGACTTAGTTTTACCATAAGACCCTATGGAAAAGATGTTTAAAAGTCTTCTCCTCTGAAATCAGTAAGTCAGTTTAAAGCAAACATGGCATGAATGGTCCTTAGGTGGTAAACTTTCAAAATTATGTCCTGTGACCTCAACCTGCATCCAAGATGGCCACCGTCAGCAGACACAGTTTTAACATAGAACCCTATGGGGAAAATGTTATAAAAAAATTTCCTCTGAAACCAGTAAGCCAATTTAAAGCAAATATGGCATGAATGGACCTTAAATGCTCAACTTTCAAAATTATATACAGTGACCCCGATCTCCATGCAAAATGGCCGCCATCAGCAGACATAGATTTAACGTAGGATCGTATGGGAAATATGCTTAAAATTCTTCACCTCTGAAATGAGTACGCCAATTTAAGGCAAACATGGCATGGATGGTCCTTAAATGGTAAATTTTCAAAATTGTGTCCGGTGACCCTTACCTCCATCCAATATGACCGCCTTCAGCGGACTTAAAAGTCTTCTCCTCTGTGGCCAGTCAGCCAATTTAAAACATACAATGGCATGAACCATGGGTAGTATACTTTCAAAATTATGTCCGGTGACCACGACCTCCAAGATGGCTGCCATGAGCAGACATAATTTTAACATAGAAGCGTATGGGATTTGAATAGTAACTTCGATGTATTCAGCATGCAGACATTCTTAAGAGGGTTTGTTTATATCAGGTGAGCGATACAGGCTCACCTGAGCCTCTAGTTTAACATATAAGGCTATTCAAACACGTCCACCGGTTTTATTGGTGGATTCACCATGCAAATCATGTATAGTGACCCACCACGAGCATGTTGATGTCAATGTACTTGATATAAGTGATACCTTTTTCAATGTAAATAACCTTATAAAAGACAAACGAATGAAAATGATGATAATGAAAAAAATATAAAATTTTATCACATGCATAGTACATCCTCGAAATGACTCTTGAGCAGAACTCGTGTTAGCCAATATTTCCTATTTTATAGATGTTTCTTTAAAAAAAAGGGCGAGGGGTGTAATGTTTTTAACCTTTCTTTATAAAAACAAAAGCAGATCATACTGTACTAAGATCCATTATTTAATAACTTTTTACACAATAAAATTCACAAAAACTTCAACTAATTTGTTTTTAATAAAAATAAAAAAACATGCGAATAATGGGAGAAAACCGGATGGGGCTCTAATTTAAAATTCTAATTGAATATGCTGATGCCATTACCATAGAAAATTTGCATACACAAATGTATCAGAATTTAAAATTAACTTTATTCTTTCTAGAAGATCCTTTCCCTTAAATTAAATGGTCTTTCTTTAACTGTATATACTTTTGTTACAAAAGCAACATTCTAGTTGGGGTTTGAAATTTCTATATTTCTTGTAGTGATCAATACAGAGAAAACATTTACTAGATGTACATGCTTCGTTGTTATTCTGATCTAGCTAAATTTGAAAGCACGACTGGAATAAGTCAACATTAACTGATATCAAATGGTCATAATTTTTTTCACACATGTTCATGTGTTCCAAAAAGCATACATGTTTTTTACTACAGTCATTATTTTCTGCATTAGCCACAGTATGGAGTGTAAATTCACCTGGGTCAAATGACACATTACCATAGCTGTCAAAGTTTGCTGTTGTTAAATTTAAATCATTTGTTTCAAATGCACAGCTTGTATCTATGGCCGATTCATACTTTCTCAATTTTCTTTTGCTTGATGTTGCTTCTGTATCGTGGGACATTTCGAGTCATTTTCTAAATCGAGCCTCACATTCTACAAATACAGTCATTATCTTTGAATGCATATGCATTTTTGACAAAAGTATAAAACAGTGGTTGATTTCGCCCCTGTGAGAGGTGCCAGTATGAGGTTGATGACGTTAATAAAGCTAGTGAAACTGTTTGTGCTTTAAAGTGAGTCCGACCCACTACTGTACTGGTGATGTCGTCTATCTAATCCCATTAAAAAAAAACTATTCCAGGTATTCCAATACTCAATAGATGTTGTTGCAGTTAATTATGCTGTTTTTGCAATTAGTATCTTTATTAATTATTACCTGTGATGTACCTGTATTCTATGTCAAATATTGCAGAAAAGGGAAAATATTTGAGTGAAGTAAGTGTTATTAATAAAAATTAGAAATTGGAATGAAACATTGTTTTCATATGGAGTGAAATCAAGTATGACATAAATAGTAAAATATCTTTTAAACAATATTTGTACCTTTGAAAAAAAACATGAATCATAAGAATTTCATTACAAAATGAATAGTAACAAACATTTATAGCTGAGACATGCTTGTTTATTATTTCATGTAGTTTAAAAAATAAATAATAAGTTCTATGGATGTTGAAATATAAATGTATTGATAGAGATATCACTTATTCATATATATTTTTTTTATTAGAATAAAAATGATAAATTAATATATATTAGTTCTCCATTCTCTAATTAAGGTTTACCTGACGTTTTTTGTTTATACACCCTAAGCCCCAATGTTTGCACATTGTTTATACAATAATTACAGCTATTCCCACTTGAACTTTTAGATTTCTTTAATGAATCTAAAAAAAAGTGGGATTAGGTGGAGTCAATCCTACCGGTCACCGACACTAAGTACTGATACACCATGCCCAGAAGCTGAACGCCTTGCTACCACTGCGAATGTCACTTCAAAAACAACCAATTCAAATTCGTTATTACCTAACACAGCTTCAAATGACATCCAACAACATGTAAATAGTGCAAATAGTGGTGATGTTGATATTCGCAATCTGACTCACTCTGATTCGGACAGTTGGCTACAGAGGTCATGGTACCAGATGCCAGGGTGTTCAGTTCAATGCAAGATTAACAAAAAATACCCATGGCTATATGACAGTGTGGTACACCAAGGGTATTTATGTAAGTTTTGTGAACTGTTTTGTTGTAATTCTTCCTCATCACAAGAATTTGTTACTGTTGGTATTAACCTTGGTACAGTATGATTGCTATTATATTACTGAACCTCCAAACTAATAAATGTATTGCTCTTCCCATCTTTTCCCAATTCGCATCATTTACGCGCTAATTTTGCCAAATATAAGGGACCCGGACCCTACAAATGAGTAGGAAAATCATTGACTTGTAATAAGCATGTCGGATTTAAAGCACTTTGTAATAAGCAAGACGGATTGAAGGCACTTGTAATAAGCAAGTCATTTAGTAGTTTTCTGATTGGTTGCGTCCGTCGTCCTACGCCCCGTACAGACAAAGGGAGTTCGAGTATAACTAATAATATGATTACTTTTAATGGTATATCTGTATTAAACTTTAAATTTAAGAGATATTCTCTTTAACCAAAGTATTATATGTCGCAAAGTTTTATTTTCAATGTATTATGTAATCTTCAGGTGAGCGACTGTGTGTATTACATTCTGAGAAAGTGCCATTTCATCTATTACATATTAAGTTATTGTTGAAGCCATGAATGTTTTGAGATTTTACCATGGATAGGAAATAATAAGCACCCCTTCTTTTTTTTTTTAGCTAACCTGACACAAAGGATCATGTGAGCCTTTGTCATCACTTTGCGTCGGTCGTCCGTCCGTACACAATTATTAAAAATATTATCCTCTGAAACCACTTGGCCACTTAAGACCAAGCTTTGGTGGAATGGTCCGTTGGTAATCCCCTTCCAAATTTGTGTCCGGCAGTCCCGACCTCCAACCAACATGCTCGCTGTTACTAAAAATAAAAAAGGGGGATGAAATTTAAAAAAAAATTCATCTCTGAAACTACTGGGCCAATTGGAACTAAACTTTGCTTAGTCCTTTGATGACCCTTTTTCAAAATTGTGTCTGGCAATCCAGACATTCAACCAACATGGCCACTGTTGCTAAAAACAGAAAAGGGGGATGAAATTTTATTTTTTTTCCACTTAAACTACTGGGCCAATTGGATTCAAGCTTTGCTAAAGTAATCCTTTGGTGATCCCCTTTCATAATTTTGTCTGGCAGTCCCATATGTCATTTCCAATTGGATTGGATGGCACGATTTACCACACACTACCACATACTTCATGTAATGTGTTGCTATAACGTTTTATTTTGATTATTTGCATGTAAAATGATGTGGTAAAGCTGTTTTATGACTATTTAACGTCAAAAGTTAAGAAATATAATATAATTAGCTCAACATATGGTACTCAGTGTTTTCTGTTGTAGTTACCACACACTTCGTGCTATTTGTTGCTATAACGTTTTATTTTAATTATTTGCATGTAAAATGATATAGAAAAGCTTTTCTATGACTATTTAGCTAGCAGTGTACACCACCCTGAATTTTTTTTTATTAAACATTCTTCAATTAAATTTCCAAACATTAATGTAAAAGTTAATTTGCTAGCATTCTGCATGACCAGAGGTCATCCCAGGGTACAGGACGTGGACCTAGCTAGCAGTGTACCTCAGCTGAAATTAGAAAAAGACATTAGTAACCTGAAAAAAAATATTATATAAACAAAATAATCATTGTTTTCAATACACAATAAAGCTATGTTCAGTATGTATAAGGAGCTAATCAATATTGATTTATCACAAGGTGTTATTTAAAGAGGAAATTTTTAAATAGATTAATAATTTATAAACTATTCAGCTAGCTGAAATTAAAAAAAAGACATTAGTAACATAAAAATAAAAGCAATATATTATGCACCTTAAACTATTTTAGTGCATTCTTTCTTAATTATCGACATTGTTTACGGACTTTGTCGAATCGTCATTAAATCAGTACAACAATGCACTTATTTCTTATTTTTTGTGAATCTGCTTTTAGTCGGTGTTAATTACGGACAAAGAATCATGCAAGTTGGCAGTTAATAAGCGACAAAATACAAATTATTTGTTTTTACCTGTCACTAGTAAGGACAATTGCATACGAAATGAAACAAGATATATAAAATGCCTGAAGATGAAGAATGTAAAATGAATAATGTGACATGCTTTACAATATAATATACAAGGAATTAACAACCTGAAAAAAGTTGCCTTAACCCTAACATGACATATTTTTGGTAGAGCGGAAGCCTGTCTACATATAAGCCAAATCCTTTAACCCTAACATAAATTATTTTTGGTAGATCGGAAACCCGTCTAAATATAAGCACCTATCTCTTCGGGATCGTCCTCTCGTTAGCTCACGTCGTCGTCGTCGTCGTCGGTTCATTTGTGTTTAAAGTCAGCAGCACGCTCGGCTTTCTGTCTTTTCCTCTGGCCTGCTTTTTTGCCGACATTGTTCCGCGGCCTTTTGCAATTCAAATTGGCACCTGACGCAAAAACGTAGTTAGAATTTTCCGCCGGAATCTTGGCCTTTAGAAATTTTATAAATCTGTCAGTCTTTTCTTCAGACGTTTTTTTGAAACCAAATGTCTTCATCTATTATGTATGCTGACATTTTTGAGATGATAGTGTAGTCTCCCCGACCAAATATGGCTCGTTTCAGGTTATTAAATTGTATGTTTGAGACGGTATTAATTTTGTCTGTAAGATCTGGAAGACTGTGCTGCTTCCAGTCCACAACTTCTTTAAGGCGATTGTTAATGGATTCCGCGTTGTTGTTTGTCCATAAGCTTAGATATCACGTTGTCTCTCATTGGCATATAGACCGAAAATTTTAATTTGGTTTTTAAATATCTTTCATAATAGATTTTGAATTTTGGATAATTTTCAAAGTAATATTCTAAGGTTTCTTCTCTTGGATCAAATTCTTCATCACTGCCGGAAACAACTAAACCGTCTTTGTCATTGAAAAAGATATGCCGAATTTGTTCACGTATGTTCTGGCTACATCCACTTTGTTGAAGGTAATTTCTGATATTGTCTTTGGTGTGCTTAGTGCACAGAAGGAATCCCGATTGCGGAAAATTAGTTTTGATGGCATTTCTTAGTGCTTTTTCGTCGTCTGACCCAAAGGTAAGTTCATCTGTATTCAATTGGTCGCGTAAATGAGAAAAAAAACTTGTGGTATGTCGACTGTTCTGCATAATAATGCAGACACAAGGGACCTAGAAAGACGGGATGTTGTCCGGTTTTGTTGCTTTCCACACTTCTGTTTTTGTATGAAGTTGCCGTAACGAAAACTCGCCCTAGGTTGAAGGTACGGTCCACTCATATGACGCTACCGTCTTTACTCACCCTAGGTTGAAGGTCCGGTCCACTCCTATGACGCTACCGTCTTTACTCGCCCTAGGTTGAAGGTTCGGTCCACTCCTATGACGCTACCGTCTTTGCCTGTAAAATTTCGTTTCATGTCAATTAATTGCTCGTCGCTGTATAGAGTAATGACCGATTCTTTGGATTTGGTAACAGTGACTTCTTGGATAAAGGCGCCATCGTGCACGGCATTCAGCATTTGTAGTACCTCGTCTGCCATATTGTTCTTTGGTGCGCTTCTGTCTGCTTTGGTTTTGTTCTTTTCTCGAAGAATCTTGTCTTGGAGCTGTCTTGTTGACTTTGGAGCGTTCATCTCATCCACGTTGCACATATTTTCAACAGCTGCTGATGCTTTCTTTTGTCCGATTTTCTGGTACGCCTCTTGAAGTATTTTCGGATCCGTTAGGGTGTACGCTTTCCCTGAATCGCTGGAATTACCGCGTTTTGTTTTTTTTGTTATTATTAACGTCAACATATTTCACAAGGGCTCAAGTTCTGATTTCTTCCAATCTTTCCGGGGCACGTATTATCAGTGTTACTTTCCTCTTGTACTCTGAATTTCCCCGCAGTTTTATATAATACCTATTTAGCGTTAAAACTTCTGTCGGCTGTGGGTTTAGTTGACTATACACTACTATTTTGTTAATATTTTTTCTCGAACAAAACATTCCATCTCTCTTATACACAGTTTTCAATTTGTTGTCCTCAGAAATGACGAAGTCATGGCTTACGGTTTTCCCGAAACTCGACTCCCTTACAACACAATCATCCGTGAAATTATTTCTGCCTTCATGTTGACTGTGCGAGATGACAATGTATACGTCACTTTTTCGACCACTAGGAATGGAACTGACTTCCGGTTTTGTAGTTAGAAATGTGATGAATGCCTCGTCGTTGTTGAGGAAATTGCTTCCTGGCAGGTTTTTGCAGTGAGGGGCATTCTTCAGCGTGTCGGCTGGTGTCACTGGAGTCAAATCAGGTTCTTAGGTGTCATTGTCGCCACACATTTCCTCGTCTTCGTCGCTGCTTAATATTTCAAATAAGTTTCGATCTGTAAAGAGGTCACGTTTATCGCTTAACATCTCTCCTGGTGCGTTGCAGTGCGTCTTCTTCGGACTTATCCATTGCTGAGGCATTTCTTGTTTCCCGGAGGATCCATTTGTCGTTGGCGGGTTATCTTCAGCGTCCGTGACGGCAGCGAAATGATCTACTGAGTACCACCGATCTATCCCAGCCTCATCCTTTTGCCTATACGATTTATTGTTTGTAAAGATTTACTTGTACATGTACTGTACAATCATACCTGCTTTAGTGTCAGTGATCACCTCTAACAATAACTTTTATAATTATGTGACATTAATTTTAATCTGCCTTCACATTACATTTCATTTTAATTGAACTTGTATTAAGTTACCACCTTTATTGTGCGACTCTATTTCAATGTTCCCTTCAAAGGTCACTTTAGACGGGTTTGACTGCATGACACAGATCTATTAAAGTACTGCATTCCTTTATTATTTAACATTAGTGTGGTAAAGCATATGTGTGTCACCAGGTCAGAGAAATAAAAACAAAGACAATGAAATACGGTTGTTTCGAATCATTTCCATTCCGTTAAAACTTTGTTATTTTCGTCCGCCAGATCTGCCTTTATATATTTCTGATATCAGACAGATAGTGGGATACCGAACACCAGTATTTATTCAGCCGTTTCCTTGGAGTCTCCATTTTACAATTACTTATAATCTACATCGACTATGATATGCTGACGTTGTCACAATAATAGCGTAAACACCGGAAGTCGTCTGCATTACCTTTCAGATGTCAAGACACGAAAAAGACGGAACATCGTCAGAATTGACATGATTCGAAACAACCGTATTGGTATTTACTCTTTCTCTGGTAATCATCCACTATTAAAGAATAAGAACAAAGACCGATTGGTCAAATAAAATGAAAAAGAAAATATGACAAGCAATATAGATATTGTATAATAGAGGAACATTGTGCAGGGCATTTTGTTCTCAGTGGGTGTTTGAACACACTCCATGGCTAGTATTAAGGCACACATAGATATGTTGGTACAGTTGACAATAGTACAAGTTTAAAAATATATTCTGACAATGTCCTGGAAGTCATGTACATTTCAGAAAATATATGGTTTTAAAATGGTTAAACTTCAGACAAAATGGCCAGGTAGGCTAGAATTTGTTTTTATTATACATTTGTAGGTCTTGAGTCAAGCTAGCCTGGAAGTAATAACATATTGCTCACAGGCAAATCTTAAAATAAATTAATTGGTGTTTTTACAAATAACTGGGAGGTTTCGGCCAACGTTCGTGTTGTAGCTTCCACGATGGAAACTTGAGAGGGTGACAATCAGTTGAATAGGAAAAGATGCAACACAAGCAATTTCAAATGGGACACGGATATAGTCATTTGCTTGCCATCTCATCATGGTGGCTTAATTAGGTTATATACAGCTTACTGCAGTTTATATTTGTGAAATAGTTTGGTTTTTATTTGTACATTATGCGCTTTTCCTATTGGAGAGATTGCACATGTTATCTAAGATACATGTACAACCTGACTAGTCGTATATCTCGATTCCGGAGTGGCATCACAGTAATTGCATTGCCACCCGTTCATCTCCTCGAATCATATTATTTGCAAGGAAATCCCTTCCTTTCTCCATGAATAATTCATGACGGGATTTATGTCAGTTGACCCACGGATGATGAGTGGGAGTAAGCGGAGCTTGAATAACCGTGGGTTACGATGACGAATGCAATGTTACATGACCATGCACATTGAAATGAACCATTATAAGTCAAAGGTAATACATGTACGAGTACGTACACATAAAACCACGTGGTCGGTGCATTGAGTACTAGTATTTAGCGATGGTACTAATATGGGAGTAATATAACAAATTGCTCCCAGTACTAACCGATTGAGTATAAATGTCGATCAAAATACGTTATACATGTACTCTGTTGCCACTACAACCGCATCACTGTTGTTTCAGTGAGCTAGCACTAAAAATTCAACTAGGCGTGTTGGTCTAGTACAAAGCGGATATCATTATCATCTCATTGAAAATTAACTTATTCTCGATATGATATAGCTGAAAAATTGTTGAGATGGCGTTAAACAACAACCATTCACTCATTGACTCACTCAGCTTATAGCAATCCTGGGTGACCCAGTAGTTAATCTCAACAACACGTGCACCAGTGACGTGAATTAACACCACCATACTTACTTCAACTTGTAAGGTTTCCAGATAAAATCAGGAGAGGTTCACCGATCAGTCCGATATATTTGTTCGGTATTTCCTCCCGTAGTTAGTCTGGTATTCACCACATGGTTTTAAAATTTGCTAAAACACCAACAACCCCCGGGATGCGACCCCCTCCTCTTTTTTCAGGCATGAATTTATAAGACTTGTGCATTATGTTGTTTTGATATATTTAGTAATTGGTTGGTTATCACAGACAGTCAAATGTCAAAAAGTACTTGCATAACGTACGTCAGTCACCATGGTCGCCAAACGGCCATGTCCACGTGAGCATTTAATGCATTTTCATTTTTTAACTGTTCGTTGGCGTTGTTTCTGCTCGGTTCAATGTTTTCCGTAGAATTTTTCGACACATATATTGAATTTAAATTTAACATTGCTTGTTTATTGATATCATTGTTTCCAATTGCATGTGTAAAGATATGACTTCTTTCTTGACGCTCCAGCCTCGAATTAGAAAACGTGGTCGAATTATCCGTTTGCAACCCGTCATTCCAAACACGTGGACAAGTCATCTGACTTCTAATGGCGCCGTGTTGACCATTCAAATGTTCTGAAAGTCTGCAGCTTAGGTCATTTTCACATGTATTTGACACTACTCGGGAACAAATGCTGTCTTGAACATGATTAGAATGTGGCAGTCCATTTGCCGCAGTGTTAGCATTCAGTTCCAGATAATTAAACGCTTGGTTTGCACAGAATGTGTATCCAGACTGATAAGGGGACGCAACTGTGGGTGTCGTTGCAGTCTGTATTTGACGTTGGTCCACTGCGATCCTTTCCAAATACTGCACTGTCATTTCTAAAATGTCAGCCTTTTCTAATTTTGAATTAACTGCACTCTGAAAATAGCAATAAAAGATACATTTAGGTGTCAAAGTTGTATTGGTAAATGGTGTACTTGTAATAATTACATCATCATCTCATTGAAAATTAACATGTTCTCGCCATGATATAGATGACAAATTGCTGATTTGACGTTAAACAACAACCACTCAATCACTCGCTCACTCTCTTATAGAATGACTTGGCATCATGCGTTCCATTACCAGCACCAATGGAAATATTCATGTCCTTGTCCAATTTGTGACCATTGTTTCACGGTACATCTTTTATTATCAAAGTGGTACAATAGAAATTTTGAAATCAATACAAATATTTTTTAACATATCGGGTCTTCATTTATGTTGCATGCCATCTACTCTATATTCATAAAATAAGTACACAATGATTACATAAATGCCATGTCTTACTCAAGTTCTTGTGAAAAACACTAACAATTAATATTTGTATCCGTCTTTATCTCGTTCCGAATTTCAGTCCTTTCGGTCATAAAACTTTTTTTTTCAATTTAAAGCTCGTTTTCGAAAGTTTTATGATTGTAAAGGCGGGAATCAAAGGACATGGAATAATTACAGATAAAAAAAAAGAATACAACAACAACAAAAACTAAATATGATTGCGGTATGAGACTTAATACTAAAATGAACTGCTATTATTTTCGATTGATTGATTAATTGATGATTAACGTCAACTTTAGCATTTCGTACGACATCTTTGTCGCCACAGACGCAGAAAGGTAACACAAAACGTGTTGTAAGATGCATGTATTTCCATTGTTGAATACCTGTACTGTTTCTCTCTAGTTGAGCCTTTTAGACAACAATGAGCAAAGATCAAGTTGATTAAAAAAAATCATATATTTTTTTTATTTTAATACTGAGAGTTGTTGAACATCGGGTCCACTTTAATTGTTGGATCTCAAGTTTTAGACGCCAGTGCAAGAAGAGTTCAGTCGTTGCAGTAATTCTGCTTATGATTGTATTTTTGCATCATCAACTCAAAGTATGTAACTATGCTACATCTAAATACTGACCTCACTGTTTCTACCTGTTGCCTGTAGCACTAATTTCTTCAGTTGTAATAAACAATTGTTGATCCGGGCTCTTCTTTTTCTCTCAATCATTGGTTTGGACCTCTGAAGAATAAGAAAAATGTGTCAAATATATTATAATACCCAGGACAGGATTATGATCTTTTGGGGGTCCCCTCAGGCGGAGCCATCCTGTAACTCGTCCACACACGGCTTGAATAGTTTTCACTCGTGATATATTTTAGCGACATTTACATAACTTGAAGTATAACTTATTGCAAATTCTTTAAATAAAGTAGAATATTATATTCATTTTTTAAAAGAATATATATTTATATATATTTGAAAATCTTTTAGCAGGGCCTCTCAAGTTTGAGGAGCCATAGGCTGCAGCCTATAGGATAATCCATCCCCGATAATATATAGGCTAAAGCGTCGTTTCCAATGATACAACACCGACTATTTTGTCATCATATTTTGCAACGTGCGCGGTCAAAATAGAATAAATCTGTTTTATTTTTTGAATTACTATTATTTTGTATTTTACTATGACTTATTAAGTGCCTTTGATACAACAGTAAAATTTTTGTAAATAGATTTTAATAAAATCGGAAAATAATTATGGGTTAGGGTTATAGTGTTTAACGCTATTTTCAACAATTTTCCAGTTTTATTGGTGGAGGAAACCGAAGTACCCGGAGAAAACCACCGACCTTTCGCAAGTCACTGACAAACTTTTATCACATAAAGTTGTATCGAGTACAGCTCGCCATGCACTTTTCATGTGATATTTATATAACTATAACTCTATGTTGGTCTTACATTGTTGTTACCTCTTTTATATCACATTTCCTTGAAATTGTGTCAATTATAGCTTTGAACTTGCGTAAAAAGAACAAACTTTAGTGGTATAGATCGTATTATTTTCATGCCAGTTTAAGTTTTCATCCGATGTCATCCTTTCCATTTTTTTTAGCTTACAATTTTTTTTTCTGTTTTGCTAATTTTATATAAAAACTTATGCAATCGTTATTACGCAATCTAATTAAAATTAAATGTTGGTTGTATTTTTTTTTTTTTTTTTTTTCCGTCGGCGAAACACTAAAGTTAGAAAAAAAAAACCGACAAACATCTATAAATTATAATTAGACTGATGATTCTTTGTATTATTTCTTGGTATCTCCAAAGAAAAAAAATAAACATGTCTTTCTAATCTTTTGATGAAGGTTATTCCAGAAATGCGCCGTGCGAACTAAATTAGATGTCTACATTTTTATTTTAATTAGATTGGTTATAACCTACATCACTTTACCATTTCCAGAAGACAAAAATCATAAAATTAATTAATTAAGAAATAACTTACTTTTGGTTTTCCTAGAGTAGTCGAATCCACGTGCACAGTATTGTTTACCATCTTGTGTTGTCCGCTGTCTGTTCTGTTTCGATATGCGAGTTCCACTTTTTAGCAAGTTCGTTTTACTATTTAAGTAAGCACGCGACCGTTGAGACACACGTTAAAGGGCACGCCTCCTTTTCTTCTGAAATCAATAAAAGATTGATAATATTTGTTTATTGATCTTCGATTTTTATCAGATTACAATTGAACAAGTACTTGCCTATTAGGTGAAAAAATTAACAACTTATCTGGAAAGGTACTTAACGGGGCCTTTCAAGTGCCGACCAATCAAATGTGGATTAGGAAATACAAATTTCACCGCCGGCAAAAAAGTCCTCAACATTATCTTAAATCTCAGATAAAGGAAATAACCCCATATGCTAAGTAAATATATATTTTTTAAGTTGTTTGTTTTGAGTTTTCTTAGAAAATATTTATAGTTGTTAAATGACATTGGTATGAAAAGTGATAACGACCAAACTAATTCATTTTTGTTAGAAAGTTCTTTTTTTCTTATTAAACAAAGAAAAAGATTTTGATACTCTAAGTCAGCAGCTTTAGATTGTTGTTTGGTTTTTTTTTCTTGTTTTCTCTCTTTTTTTCCATGTTTGCAATAATTCATGACTTTTTCGTTTACCTCTTATTTCTAATACTATGTTGTATATGTTTTGCTGTCATTATATATTATGTGTATTGTTTATGTAAGCTCTGTGTAAGGAGAGGACTTAATTATGCAATAGCATGTGTCCGATCCTATTGCTTAGCCTATTGCAATCAAATATTATTACATTAAAGTTCGGTGATCAAAACACCAATGAATCAATCAAAAATGAGAGTATAGCTTTGGATCAATCATGACTTCGACTTTCACTTTTGACCCGTATTTATATCTACACTGTAATATGGTTTCTGTTGATTAATATATCTGTATTTTTTTATATTCCCATTTTCACCAATACTAGTCGTGAAGGTTGGAACTTTGAAAATGTATTAGCCGTCAATGGTATCATAGACATAGGCTCCATCCTGGTAGTCACACTTTTTAAAAACCCGAGTATTTCTACAAATTCAAATATTTTTTAATATGGTTTTCTGTTTGATAATATAAAATACATGTATTTCAAAACATGTAATTTTGGAATATATCTATCAAGAAATTACATTAACATGTCAAAAGTCTTTCAGCACTAAAATAATTCGCTCATATATAATTCAACCCGAATAATTCTGTTGTTATATTCCGACCACATAGCTACGATCGCTACATTTGAGACGATTGTCGATAGAGGGCTAGTTCTGATACCATGATATATGGGGAGAAAAAAATATTGTCAAATAATTTCTTACTCAACTTGCCTTTAATTTTCAGCATTAAAAGAAGATTTTTTTCCCTTATAATATTATATTTTTTATTTTTCCTTAAAATGTGATTTAAACACGAAGTTAATTTACTTTTTTATTAAACAAATATTATATATATAATCATAGAAAAGTGTCGCGTCGAGAATTTAAATTTGTGTTTAAACTCATAAATATTTGTAAATAAAATTTCGAAAAAAAACTATATGAAATATTAAAATAAACTCTTATTAATTCTGCTTTTAGCGGTGAAAAATCAAGAAAAACGGATTTAAGAAATGACTTCTATATTTTATT
The DNA here is from genome assembly GCA_963383655.1 of Bathymodiolus septemdierum. Lineage (NCBI taxonomy): Eukaryota > Metazoa > Mollusca > Bivalvia > Mytilida > Modiolidae > Bathymodiolus > Bathymodiolus septemdierum. The sequence goes on along the minus strand of OY726530.1, from coordinate 26,985,425 downwards.
TTTGAAAATATTTAAATGAAAAACAAAAATGTATATAAGAAAAATATCGTAGTGCAGGGCGAAACAAACGATCAAACCCCATGAAACTTTACCAGAGACATATATTTATGGATTTCAATTCAATTTTTATTAGCGTCTCAACTTGTTCTCTGTTGTGCATACATATATAAATTAACAAATAATAAAATTAAACATGTTATATATATATATCCACACAAGATTTATGAGACTATATGACATCATATATCAACAAGTACATACGGGTAATACAAATATTAATACACAAATAAAAATATTATTTACAATATAAAACTTCATTGCGTTTTCAAGATAAAATTACAGGTTTTAGCAACCATTCTGAAAACATCTTTCTTCGAAAAATAAGAATACCATTTTCTGACAATCTCATAAAAGTTATGTTAACTTTTAAAACTGCAGTAAAACGATTGTGTCTAAAATCAGAATAAACAGGACAATGCAAAATAACATGGGTTTCATCTTCAATTAAATTTGAACCGTTAAAACAACATCTTTCGTCAAGTTTTATATTTTCATATTGGCCAGGTTCGAAGATCGCTTGTTTATCCGGTTCCCACGGCAGAGGTGATAAAATTTACAAATATTTACCAGAAAGATTAACGGTTCTTTTTACATTTTACCGACCAATGAAAATCATATTAAGAAAACATTTGATGTCGACGCGTAACCTCTGACCTGTGGCTATTTGAAGATAAGATGATAATTAGATCTTCAAGTAAACATTAAAGTGTTACCTTTACAGGTAGACCACGTGTTAATCATGTAAAATAACACTTTTGTCAAGTGATAATGTCTTCTTAAATGCAAATTAACGGAACGGTAATATATTTTACACCTTCACTTGACCGGCAAATCTTTGATCTCCAAAATGCGGCAACAATGGTAAAATTCAGTCAATGAGTGTTTGTGCCATTTTTTTTAAATTTTTTTGCCTATTAGTTGGACAGTTATTTTCCGTGATAATTTTTTACTCAAGAAACAACAATATATAATGCACACACAATATTCTGTATTTTTAGCTAAGCATTAAGTAAACTGAAAAATGAGTTCTTTTAATTGAAATTGATAATTATAAATTGTTGGGATTTTATTTGTGTGTCTTATTGTTTGTGTGTATGGTATTGCTTAAATTCAGTACAATTGGATTTTGGTTTAGCAAATAAGTTACACAATTAAAAAAAATGATATAGAAGCAACACAAAGAGTTGAAATCATGTGATCCATATATTTACCATGTAAAAAAAAATTACGTGAAACAATTCTACATTAATTTAACTTTTTCCTAATCGAGGTGGAATTTACGAAAATAACCATACGTTTGTGTTAAATGGCACAGAAAGGAGCATCAGCGTATATAGTTGGTTGTCTTTGGAAAATTCCAAAGTTACATATTTATTTCCTAGAAAACTACAAAAATAATTTAAAAAAAATATATATCCTAAAGTCAAGTCGTGTCCGATTTTAATATTTTATTTATCAACAACCACATAATCAAATGTAGGGGATAGGGTTATGGTGCTTAACGCCACTTCCAACAATTTTTCAGTTATATAGTGGCGGTCAGAATCAAATGTACTTTTACTCTATAATTTCAATATAATTTCAGAGAGTAAACATTTTTGTCTAGAAAATACACAAGTTGATAAACACAAAACTTAATTCCTCCTGAAGCACAATTACAGTAATTAATACTTTTGTAGACAAGTAATTCAAGTCTCTGTTTAAATCATGATGATTAAAAAAATATTTGAAAATTACTTCAATAAACTACAAACGTCTCATCTTTTTGTTTGTTTGTTTATTTTTGTGTATGGTAGTTGGATTTACCACCTATGCAATCAGTGCATATCACCACCGGCGTTGGGAGGATCTCCGTCAGAAAGCAACAGAATATACTCGAACAGTGTTCACAGGATCAATTAAAGGGCTTGACGTGACCAACCGATTGCTCGAATCGAATCCATTCGACCTCCCGTCTAGGTGAAGTAAGACCCAAAGAGGTGTGTTTCATCCACCAGGATCCCGTCCTCCACCATCACGGGTTGCAACACACGGCAAACGTGTCGCCTCATTTAGTCTGCCTTCTACGACAAGCAACAGGGTGCCGTGGACCTATTCGTAGTAAGCCGGACCCATACGGGGCTTTTATTTAGGTTTAGCAAGGCAAATGAAGGATGATGAGTATGGTTTTTTTTAGACAACCTTTAGGCAAAAATACATTAACTAGTTTTGTGTGATGAAGGTAGTATTCAGGTTAGAAAAACCAATCACAGTGTTAGGAAAACAACCGTAACTGCTTTGGTTGATGATAACATGCCTGATACTCGTATCATGCAACTGAGTGGGCATAAAAATGTTCAATCTAATAACTCTTATAGCACTGCATCAATAAATCAACAGAAGGAAATGTCAAATATACTCAGTGAAATAGGAACTGGAAAGGAAGATAACAAAATGAAAAGTCCATTGATGGTATTACTGTTGTAGAGATGCCATCTGATGATGAACCAGAACTTTTGTCTGCATCACAAGAAGCAGAACTTAATTGTGCGTTGAAAAACATTACAAATTATGAGAATAACTCTGGACTTTCGGGCTGATGAAGGGTTTGATATGAAAAATACCTGCTTATACAAGATCAATCAAATAATGTATTTATACAGCGTTATGCTAATATTATTATATCTGTGCATTATTGTTCATATAAGATATATTCTTATACATGCATTGTGTATTGAATGGTCCGTTATGTTAGACACATTTCTCGTAATAGCGTATACTCCGATCAAGTAAATAATTACCGTTGAGGTGTTGTAATACCATTAATTAATTTCTTTTAACATTTTCTACTAAATTTGTGTTTTTTCGAGAATACCCGGCCATTTTATCTGAAGTTTAATCTTTCCAAGACCATATATTTTCTGAAACGTACACGATTCCTCTACGTTCCATCAAAATATCAGGACATGTTTAAAATCTTGCCAGGCTACGGAAAATACCTACTCTTAAAATAGCTCGGTCATTCCCTAGAAATTCAGTATTTATAGGTCATGCATCAAATCCTCCATAGAGGTATTAAAATACAACTAAATCCATCAAATTTGGGCTCGAAATAATCCATATATATTTAACTTCAATTATCAATTTTAATTATTCCATTCCATTCATTAGTTTTCACAATACTACAAAGTGAAATGAACTTTTTTCTTTAAAAGGAGTTACTTTTGTACATGTTCTAAGCTCTGATTGGTGAATTAGTGGTATGACACCTTGATAAATATCGAGCGTGTATCGGTTGTTTCAATAACATTGTAACACAGCAGACATGTAATACTACCCAATACATTTGTAATAACAATTATTTCTCACATAGCCAGTATAAATGTATATTTTGTTCTGTCATCATCGTGTTGTCATGTTCTGTATCTCTATATAAATTAACTATGATGTCATTTTTACTGCATGTTGTATCTGACCCCATACATCCCAACCCTGGCCCTCTCGCCGATATAAGTATGTGCTATATTAATGATAGGAGCTTGTAGGCGTTTGACAAAGAGATGAAATCGAATCGAACGCAATTAGATAAAATTGAATCAGGCGTTTGACAAAGAGATGAAATCGAATCGAACGCAATTAGATAAAATTGAATCAGCTATGTGTCTTCAGTATCGGTACGACATTATATGTATTAGCGAAACGTGGCTTAAATCAAATATCGTGCGAAGATATCAAAATCAGCAACTATGCCGTTTATCGCAAAGATAGGTAAGATAATTCGGGTTACGGAGTAGCTATTTATGTAGCGGATTACCTATTATCACAGCGTCGTCTCGAGATCGAAGTTCAACGTTTAGAATATCTTTGCGTAGAAATAAAAAAAAAAACAACAGTAAATCTATTTAAGTCGGTGTCTGCTATAGACCCCCTTCCAATTTACCTAATGTCCGAACAACTTTTAAACGTAATTGAAAACAAGAAATCACATGGTTCTGATTTCATTATGGTTTCGGACGACTTTAATGACAGATGTCTGTCATGGTCTGACAATCACTGTGGTAGCAATCTGGGTATAAATCTCTTCAACTTATCTACTGTATACAATCTTACACAACTGATAAGCGAAGCTATGAGATATACTAACAATAGTGCATCAGTATTGGATTTTATTCTTGTTGACAATGAACATTTTGTAAAACATTACAGTTTTGTGTTAATCCAACTCTACTTAACTTGGATCATTGTTGTGTATATTGTAATCTTAATTTTACAGAAAGTAAAACTCATGCTTTCAAAAAACGTGTCTGGGATCATAAAGCTACTGATTTCAATAGTTTGGATACTGCTTTTAGTAATGCATGGTTCGATTCGGCGTATGCCATTTTTGACGATGTAGAAAATATTGTCTGCTACACAAACGAATTAATCCTAACTACATGGGCCGAGTTTGCACCAATTAAATTCGTCACTATTAGATCCAAGGACAAACGTGGATGAACAATGAAGTGAGAAGGGCCATTAGAAAACGTGATCGTTGTTTTAAAATATTTCAAAGAACTCGTAGAGACGAAGACAAATTACTGCATATTATTGCGAGAAAGGAAGTTAACAAACTAAAAAGAGAAGCTAAAAATAGATATGAAAACAATATAAGTAGTTCCCTTTCAAATACAAAATTAGACCCTAAGAAATTCTGGTCTCTTAGCAAGTCAATCAAGGGCTGTAACTCTTGATAGAGTTATCCCCCTTAGAAAATATATAACCCCATTATATCTGATGACCTCCAAAAAGCAGAGAATTCCAATAGCTATTTCGCTTCTCAGATGACCATTTCTAACAATTCTGAAGGTCATATGAATAGGGGCGTATATTGTCGTACAGACAGGAATTTATGTTCGAGAGGTGTTTTCATGAAAATTAAAGAGACTGTTGCAAAACATAGGAAATATAATAAAAGTCTGTTATCTTTATTTCAGATATTAACACGTGCCCTGTGGGGGTCATTTGTGAAATATAAAAAAACAATTGTATAGTATATGCGTCCGTCTATTTCAAAGACAAAGTGCTAAATTTGATATGTCAAATCCTGTTAAATGGTATGACAGTGTGCAGTTAGGTCATAACTCAATGTGAGAATTGATGTCAAGCATCTCTAGAAAATTGGTCTATCGTTCCGCTATACAAACCATTAATTATGCGCTACGTCAGTGCATATTTTGGATAGTACTGGTAATTTCGCCAATAGACATAGAATGAGTTTCCAAACACAAATCTGAAACAAGCTTAAAAACTTACACAGGATACAATACAGCTTCAAGTATTAAAAGATCAATGTCTGATACTCTCCCTGAAAGTCTTAGATGTGATGCAACAGGACTGACATGAGGAACAACAACCCAGTTCAAAATGTATATCTGACTAAGAGATCGTCTTTCACAGGTTTACCATCTAGCCACAGAAGTAGCACAGAAAGCAAGACAAAAACAGAAAAAGGGATATGACATTAAAATTAGAGGCGCAGTCATAAAACAAGGAGACGGAGTACTGGTAAAAGTAGTATCTTTTGATGGCAGACAGATGGGAACGGATCCTACTGGACCAGGGCTAATAAAAAGATTCGCCTTATTCGATCTCTTAAAAAGTTTATATTCCGATACCAAGATCTTGTCGAAATATATTCCGTCTCTGCAGAGACAATGATAAACGATGCATTTTCAAATAGTGAAAATGTATAAAGATAAGGAAGTCAACAAAAATGTCAAAAATATTTGTTTATCAATGTGTGACGTAAAATTGTTTTTGACATTTGCTTCACTGGGTTTGGTACTGCTTTGACAACTATTTTACCTATTTTGTTCCAGTATTGTTATAAATACTGTTATAGTGACAGCCGGAAACTTTGAGCCGTAATGAAAGGGGGAGGTTTGGCGCTTTAAAATCTGATTCAACCCACCATTTCTTTAGAAATGCCTGTACCAAGTCAGGGTCATTACGGTTTTCACAGTTTTCCGGTTGTTGACTGATTTTGTCTGTTTATATACTTATGAGTTTTGACTTTCCCCTTGTAAGATTTCTCGGAGTTCTGTAATTTTGTTATTACCCTTATTGATAATGAAATAAATTCGATTATTCTAAAAATTGAATTAAATAGCTCACCTATTACATTAGAATAGAAATCCTTTCCACAAATTACAAAGAACACACTTTTATTGTAGAATGTAAAGTAACAGACGCACCATTTTTGCATGGTAATTTCGATCTCTTTGAACATATATACAGGTTGTATTGTTGATTTGTTGGCATGAATAAAAAAATGTGGTACAAAATCTATTTAATTGGGAAATTTAATCTATAAATGAAACTATATTGTGGATTCTGATTACCCCTTTTGTATCTTCAAACCTCCTCTTACTTCAGTATTGCAATTCAATCACTTGGAAGCCTGGGCACAAGGTGATATAATTAACAGGAAGAAAAACACAATAAAGACATAACAAATAGACGGTGTTGTAGTCTGTTTATCGTTTTCTGTCAATATGGCAACGTTTGGCAATATAAACGCGAACGAATTTACCTATTTTATTTCTTTAATCTCCAGAATGAGATGTTGTGTACTAAATATAATACAGTTTGTTCTTTTATCTTCAGAATGAGATGTTATGTACTAAATATAATACAGTGGAACCTGTCTAATCCGACACACTAAGGGACCAGGAAAATATGTCAGATTGTACAGGATGTCAGAAAACTCAGGTTGTCAAAAGTATGCAGGAAAATTGGAGAAGAAACTGCGAATGTGCAGCATGCTTGTTTACTTTAGGTGTTCAACTACACAAGTTAACTCTGTCAAGGCATGCTTATAAATATACAGTGTAGATGAAAATTCATTTAATATGTCAAAATAAATTATTTACAACAAATACATACTAGTAGATGCTAGTTAAACTTGTTCCATGAAATTGTTACGATTTGATTGATGGCGTTTTCTTGATAGGTTTTTGTTGCACAATATTATTTTTCAGTGATGTTTATTAAATTTTGAACGGGATCTAGATATATGTATCGTCTTCCACCAGTGCAAATTCCCTTGCTTCCTTTAATAAATCTAACAAGGTTTCGTATGTGCGATTTGTTTTAGCCTCCCATAACGGTCGTCGGATTCGTACTCCGGATATGTACCACAAATATTTTCTTTATTCTTAATATTTTCCAACATTGTTTTTCCCAGTCTTCGTCATATGTCTCTTCTGTGGGGTAGTATTTTCAATACAAGTTATTTTGTTTAAATACTAAATATTCGAAGGGAATGAGTGGCATGTCATCATCTGGATCATCGTTAAGTGTAACATCATTAGCACCGAGGTTACCAGAGGTGAAACATGCGTCATGGAAACATTTCACAACTGTTGATGCATTTGTATCATTCCATGATTTATCAATCCAATTGATGGCATCAAGGACAGATAATTGCTTGGTAAGTTCCGTAACAGTTTCACAATTTTCAATATTTGAAATAAGATTTCTTAACATTTTTTTTTTCTGTGGCTGGCTTTAAATGCACGAAAGATTCCCAAATCGAGCGGCTGAAGTTTTGAAGTAGTTAGCTGGCACAAAGCTTAACTTCACATTGCTTAGTTGGAGTTCATGAAAATGTGATGTTGCATTATCTAAGTTGGAGTTCATGATGAAGCGAAGTTGCATTATCTAAAAACAAACTTATGTTTCTTGTCTGATCTCATTATTTTATTTACACTTTGTATCCAATCTATGAATGATGTTTCGGTCATCCAACTTTTTTTTATTAGACCGCCAAATTACAGGAAGATTTGTAACGTTGATGTTTTTAAAACACCTAGGTTTTTTTTAGCCTTGCCAATAAGCATTGGTTTTAGTTTTTCGCCCGATGCACTACAACAGAACATTACAGTTAATCGTTCTTTTGCTAATTTGCACCCCCTTGCATGCATATTTCATTTGTGCTAGGGCTTTATCGGGAAGAGCTCTAAAAATAAGCCAGTTTCGGCACAGTCGAAAATATCTTGTGTCTTGTAATCTCGAACGATTGTGTCAATTCTGGACTGGAAATCGTTTACAGTGTCCATGTTCACGTCACCGCTTTCACCACAAACTTTAAAATGTGCAATTGAAAATCTATTTTTCCAACAATCCGTTAGAAGCCTTGAAATATGTGAGTTCTAAATCCTTTGAGAATTGCAAGGCCTTTTCGTGTAAAATTGGACCGCTAAGTGGAAAGGTTTTGCTCTAGCCAATTTAAACAATAGATCATTTAGTTTCACGTATTTTGAAGAAAACGTAAACCTGTTCTTATTTCCTGCATAATAGTCGCTGTAGTGATGTGTAAAAAAGGTATTTTCTTTTTCAAAATGTCAGACACTTGTAAAAATGTACGTCCAATACCATACTTCTCGCTAAGTTCGTTTTGCATTATCTTTGGAACATTTGCAGAATCCGCAATCAACTTTATTTTTTCCTCTAAATTTAAATATTTCCTAGCCCTTTTTGGGTGTCATTTTCCAAAAGTCTCTTTTTAGATTTAGGTGTCGTATATGTAGCCATGTTAATTAATACTTAAATAATGGTTTTTGCAAAGAAACTGAAAACAGTTTACTTTTAAAATTATTTTGTTATATAGATAACCTGACACTAACACAGGTACTGTAACCCTGACTGAGCCTCAACTCACATACCGGTCGATAATAAATGGAAATTTATTTGTGTCAGTTAGTATACAAATAGAAACATGATTATTATAGCATGGCCACTATACCTCACCAGACAACACTATGATAACAGTTTCCTCAGGAGAAGTATGCTCAGCCAAACAAGACATAAAATCCAGTTAAATCAACAAAAAGGTGCATCCCATGATTTTAGTGGGGTCCTGTTGCTCAATCTTTAGTTTTGTGTGTACAATGTTTTGTAGAGCATTGTTTGTCCACAGTCCTTTTTTTTTGGCCATTGCATTGTCTGTCCTTTTTCGATTTATATCTCACGTTATAGGTAATCTGGACTTGTTTTCCATGAGCTTATTGGTTAACGCCAAGTAAGCAATTTTTTCAGCTATTTCATGGCGAGAGTAAGTTACATTTCAATGTGATAACGTGCACTATAGTGCTAACTCACTGAAAAAAACAGTTCACGGATTGACAAGTGGCTCCACTTTGACAATTTACCCAGATTGTAAACCAAACAGTCTTTACTCTAACTCTACAATTCTGCTGTGTACTTCTTCGACAGTACAAATTGTAGTGCACAAGGTCAATGTGTACTTTACAAGGTCAACATGCACCTCCCAAGGTCAATGTGTAGGTTTGGTCTAGGTTTATTAAGCTTACCGCCACTTTCAACAATATTCCAGTTATATCGTGGCGGTCAGTGTTATTGGTGGAGGAAACCGGAAGACTCAGAGAAAACCACCGACCTGTCGAAAGTCACTGACAAACTTTATCACATAATGTTGTATCGAGTACACCTCACCATGAACGGTTGATTTATTGGTGTTTAACGTCCAGCGAGCAATTTTTCAGCTATATTCAGGACGAGAACATTTAAAAATTTAAACGCCACGGGACTTGAAACAAGGAAAGGTGATGGGTAGGGACGGATAATTTTGCCAGTGCAACAGGTCTCTTATGGACCACTCATCATGAGCATGTTCATAATGAGCTGTTACACTGGGTTCTTTAACGTGCGGAGAGGGTGGCAATCTCTCAACACGGGACCTCGGTTTTATTTACGTCTCTTCCGCAGGACGGGTTGGTTGTGAATTTCTACATCCCGCACAATCGACGGACGCCCCTTCAAGCCGAAGACGTTCTCGGTCCCATTTATATACCCCGGGGTTCCCGCGGGGTTGACCCCTTTTAGAGGACTAGGGCGGAGAAACCTGGTGCCTATTCTACCCCCGGCACACCCTCTATGAGGGGGGTTCACCATGAACGGGGTTCGAATTCACAACTTATGTAGTGATAGGCACCGATTGCATAGGTAGTTGAACATCCAACTACCATACAAATACGAACACGACGGCCCCAGCTCAATGCATTTCGATGCAACATCGACATACAACATTACTCTGTATGACAAGGGACTGATCATTTAACTTTTACGTTGGTTTATTGATTTACTGTGTTTAACGCTACGTTCAGCGATATTTCAACTATATCATGGTGACCAGTGTTAGTGGTGGAAGAAGCCGGAGTATCCGGAGAGAACCACCGACCATGGACAAGCAACTAACTTTTACGTTGCAAAAACTTGTGTTTTATCTATTTGTTGACATGAACAATAAACTATGTGTAAACTAATTTAACTATTATTGAGGGGAGCTGTGTACTTTCCCCCAAGCCAGAATTGTATTTCATGCAAAACAAAAAATATTTTTTTACATGGAGTTTCTCCAAAATATTTCGTTGAAAACTGCAGGGTCATATTATTTATTTTTTGGCATCTTTCAGGTCAATTTATAATTTTTTTAAATAACATTTGACCACATAATCTTTAACACACCGTTAAAATTTAAATGGTCATTCCCTGGAGAAACCCATCAATAATCGGTCCTCTTGGGGGGTTAGGGTTATGGTTTTTGTTTGTTTTTTTGTTTGATGGTGTTTAATGCCACTTTCAACAATTTTTCAGTTACTAGTATATCGTGGCGGTCAGTTTTATTAGTGGAGGAAACCAGAGTACCCGGAGAAAACCACCGACCTGTAGCAAGTCACTGACAATTACCATGCGAACACGACGACCCACCTAGTTTATATTATTGACGTAATCTTGCGTTAATTCATATATAAAAAGTGGGTTCAATATTATGATCTTCATGGACTGTATCCATACAAGGCTACATTGATTAATTTATCGACCTTCGACCTAAATGTAGGCTTGAGTTATTTGTAAACGAAGAGATTCAAATTTTCTGACTGAGCATGATTGAATGATTGTTTTGTGTTTAACGCCAACTTTAGCAGTATTTCAGCTATATTGTGGCGTGACCAAATTGTATAATGACTGAGCACTTCCTACATAGTTCGGCAAGACTTACGACACGAGATGTTCGGTCCGTTAGCCTTAAGCCTTTATTATATACAAAAAAATTAATTGGTTTACATTAACAATAATCACTATATACACAAATTATCTCCCTTTTACCTAATTCTTTTGAATAATCCATAACTGTATTATAATATAGGGTAATACTGGTTCAATCTGTTGACCTGTATTTAAATATTTGTAATTAAATCTTAAAATATGAGATTTAATTTCATACTTTAATCTAATCCGATAAAAGAAAAATAAGGGTTAGTAAGAGTACACAATAGGATTATATTACATATAGAAAGTAATTTTTATTTCGCAACATGAGAGCACACCAAACATGTAATATACAATTAACAATTTATACATTAGACACCGGAAAACAGAGAAAATGAACAAGATGATTTCGTTGATGCTGCTGGTGGTCTTGTATGTTGTTTCACCGTTGAATGCTCAGGCTCCAACTGGTTGTTCATACGACGCTACAGAAATTTTATACACTTGTAGTGCTAGAGCATGGGTATTACCACTTGCTTATGCCAGTTTCTCCAGCATTGAGCCACAGAGAATATTGCTGAAGGATTTATCAGGAACGGTAGCCTCGAACACTTTCTCGGGATTTTCCAGCATAAATACTGGAGCATTTGATTCCAAGTATATTCCCAGTCTACATATGAGATGTTATGCTAACTCACAGATTATTATAGACGCTGCCGCTTTTACAGATTTTGGATACATGGATGAGGTGAAAATAATAGATTGTGATATTTTGTCACTTCCGGCTGATGTGTTTGCTTTCTTTGGAGAAGTAAATTTGTTCCATATTGTCGGGGGATCGATCACCAACATGGTGCCAGATGCCTTTAAGGGACTGGATGTCAAGAAGATGACTCAATACGACAACCCACTTGGCGAATTTGCAATCATAAATTCTCAACTTGTTTCTGGTGGACTTGCATTTGGAGCTCTCTATAACATGCCTTCAGTAGAAAGAGTACGAATCGAAAATGCACATCTTCTAGTGACACAAGTTGACATGTTCCAAGCCTTAACAAAGATGAAATATTTATCGCTAAACAGCAATTCATTTACCAAAATTGACAATAACATGTTTTTACAATTGAAGGCTTTGGGACAAGTGGACCTGTTCAATATACAATGGTACTGTTCATGCGATTACCTATGGTTTCTAGACTATGCGAGAGAAAATAACATCACACTGAACGGAGATGTTGTATGCAATGAACCAGTTGCTGTTGACAGTAAGTACCAATATAATTAATATTTGTCAAATTTACACATCGTGTAAGATATCACAGTAGTAAAGATGTTCGCCCGCTCGTCTCGAGTGCGCACGATCGTGGGTTCGGTCCCCGCTCGGGACGATCGCGGGATCCACAGTAGTAAAGATGTTCGCATGCTCTTCTCGAGTGCACACGATCGTGGGTTCGATCCCCGCTCGAGATGATAGTTGGGTCAATATCTGGTCAGGTAAAACCAAAGACATTTAACATTAATATTATCACACATATCATTAAGAAGTAGCAGCAACGATTGGCTAGTTCGTAGTCGGAATAACGTGTTCGCGTAACTTTTTATGACGGTTGTAAATTATTTGAATTGGCCATACATGTTGTTGGAGAAATTTTAACAATTCAACCAAAAAGTAGATTCGCCGTGATGCGATATTTCTGTAAAATTGCTCTCTTGTACTTCACCATTTCGCGTTAAACAGCATAACCCTAACCCCGTTCATTATATTTCCACAAAACATAATACAAATAGAGTTAGAGTTATTGTGTTTCAACAACATTTCAGTTATACCATGGCGGTCAGTTTTATTGGTGGAGGAAATCGGAGTACCCGGAAAAAACTATCGACCTGTCGCAATTCACTGAAAAACTTAACCACATAATGTTGCATCGAATACACCTCGCCTGAGCGGGATTCGAACTCACATCGTTAGTGGTGATAGACACCGATGGCATAGGTAGTTGTAAATCCAACTACCATACGAACACGACCACGACGGCCCCCGTAATACAAATAAGACAGACATTGATTGATTGTTTGGTGTTTAACGCAAACCTCAGCAGTATTGTAACTATATTGTGGCGTGAACAGTTTTTATATTACGACATCTACAAGACCCTAGAAATGAAACATACTTGTCTACAAGACAGACTGACAAACTAAGATAAATAGAAACATGATTGTATTATATTATATATATAGATTATTATATGTCATTTTTCATATCATACCCGTTATCAGCCCGAGAGCCGAGGGCTGATAAAGGGTATGATATGAAAAATGACATGTTATGATATGTTTATCATATACTTCAACAGAGGAAATAACTGATTTGTACCAAAATGTGTCATTTTGGCTAGAATTAAATACATGTATATAGTTATAGAACAAGAACATTATTGTTTTGATATACATATCCAATAAATGCACGTTTTTTAAGCACTTTCAATATCATAAGAGAGAAATTGGTAGTTAATAATTTTCTGTGCAAATATTTTATAAAACAGCTGAATCCGTCGTGTCTGTAAACACAGTTTTCCGGAAATTCACGAAGTGAACTTACGGACATTGACGGAAAGGTATGTAATAACATTCCGGAAGCAGTTAATAAACTTGCTTTATCAGCCCGCTTGGACCATTCTTGTGAAACTGTGTGAAATAAACATGACACCTCTTATTATTCTAAACAAAACTCAAAGTTTTATTACAGGGTAAAATTTTAACTTTATCATCTACAAGTATATGATAAATGGTTTTATATTGAGAACACAAGTTTTGATGCATAATATATCCATTTGTAGACAACAGAGCAGCATCCTACTACCAGACAAACTGTGTGACAGTTGATCTATGTGATGGTCAGATAGGTATGTACAAATACCACAAACAAAATATCTTGAATAAATATCTTTGTTTGATGGTGTTTAACGCCACTTTCAACAATATTTCAGTTATATCGTGGCGGTCAGTTTTACTGGTGGAGGAAACCGGAGGACCCGGAGAAAACAATCGACCTGTCGCATGTCACTGACAAACTTTATCACATAATGTTGTACACCTCGCTCTGATTTGAGATAAATGCAACAGATGCATATATTAAATTATGTAATGATACTGTTGCTGATACAACCAAAGACAACAAAATGACAGAATCATATTCAAAAAGAGAACACAAAGATACATATATTAGTCAATTTGGATATTTGTTAAACAACAACCTTTTACTCTCAATATTATGAAAAATGTATAAGGAAACAACAAACAAAAATAAAAATACGCAAACGTAATGAAGTTATACTGAATTATTTTTATATTGTATTGACAGATTTGATCATATAAAGGCTAATAAATCAAAGTTAATTAATAATATTGGGTACGTGTTACAGACCACCCAAACTAGGCCTATTTGAAATCTTACTAGCACAGACATTAAATAAAATAACACCAGATTGTGAACAGATTATCATTGTCAATTTTAGTATTAGCTTTAAAAACAAAACATCTCTTATATGTAAATCTTATAGAAAAAATTCTAAATATTGAAAATATTGAAAATAGAGTAAAGCAATTAAGATTAGGACACGCACATACAATCTACAACAAATGCCCAGCATATTTAAGAGACAATCTTAGAAAAACCGACCGACTTATCACTTGATCAAGTCAATTCGGTTTCGTAGTTCAAAAATTTTAAAGAGTGGACTCTTCCAAATGGCTTAAAAGCAATAAAGGACCACTACGCATTCAAAGCTGCAATAAAGCAACATGTGAAAAATACGTAAATGTGTATCTTTTAATATCAATTCAATGTATGCCATACTTCCTTTACTTTAAGTACTATACACTTAAAGCCATACAGGCTGTCAGAATTGAATTTGTTTTTTATATTAAAAGTTGCCAATATTCGATGTTTAATACTAATTGCAGTTAATTTTTCATAATATCATACGTAAATAGCCTAGAACGAAGGAAATACGTCGTTGTTTGATTTTTTTACACCCCGTAAAGAATTCAATGTTGACCCGCGCAATATTCATATGACCTGACAGTGAACTCATTCGGGAAAGCGTTTGCGCATGTGTGAAATTGTTTGTTGATGAAGAAAATGTCGGATGTGCAAAAATCGAATCGTGGAAGAACAAAAACATAAATTTCTTAAATTTGATTAATTTTAATGCATTTACATGCAACGTGCTTACCTCATTATCCATCCTCAGTTATTTATAGCAGTTACCACACGCTGTTCGGCAAACTTCGGAAATGCAGCCAATTTATAATTAGGTCGTGTTATTGGCGATTCTACCAACAGATGATGCTCAACATTCGAATTCTTTTCACTGATTACGCCATTATAACAGATTTTTTAAACCTGGATTTTTGTTCTGAACATTTTATTAGTATAAAACATCGAATATGGGCAACTATTAATACAAATAAAAATTTCAATTCTGACAGCCTGTATGCCTTTAAAGGATCCAATTGGAAATAAGCGGAAACGCCTTCATGGATCATCCTTGGAAGGATATCAACGTACAAGTGCCTTGAAGTACGCATATTTTTATACTACACTTGTATATAGTTAGTATCGATTCCTAAATGAAATTTTACCTTATTATTTTATTAAGGTGTGACCTTTGAACTATAACGTTAATTTTATGTTTTGTAGGCTTTGTAATGGGAGGATCGTGTATGACTCTGATAAACATACTGAATTATAGCTTTGTCCTGATTACAACCGTAGTAGCCTGCGTAGCATTCGGTATGACGGTCCATAGTTTTAGGCAAGTGAGGGCAGCACAGGGGAAGGACGGACATCCAAGTCAAGGTCGAAAAATGAGTGGCTCCACCTGGAATAAGGTTGCAGATGATGGGTCTAAATCGAACAGGAGCAGAAAACCACCTGCGAAAGCACGAGGAAAAAGAAATGAGCCTCCCCCCAAAAGGAATAGAAATGAGGATGTCATTCGGTCACCTCGGGAAGGACCTTCAATTCATTCTTTTGACTTTTAAACATTTCTTTATTAAATTCATGAGTACCGTAAAGACCATATAGATGTGTCACAAACACTCTTTTTATTTTAAAAAGACATTTCTAAACTCAGTTTGAAATTGCAATGTTTATTATCCATTGTCCACACTTGAAAAGGTGCATTTCTTTCTCAGTTGTTTCTTTGTTAGCCTTGTTGTCATAATAAATATCACTATTGTTACTTTGTTACAAATGTAATATCACTGTCGTCAAAGAGCTTCGATCGAAAATATTTCGTCAACATCCGGGATATTATAAAGCGGAATTTTTAAAGAAGACACAAACGATTATCATCAGTTTTTATGAATATACTGTAAATATAATGCTTTGAAGTATGATGCTTTATGATTGTTATTATTATTATTGTCATTTTTTTGTCCAAATATCATTGCTTTTTGCAGTTTAGACTTTTTCTAAAAGTTATAAGGAATCCGGCATCAAAATCATTACAATCAATTGAAATATCGCTATATCTTGCATTTACGAATGAATGAAATGTTGCCAAAAAAGAAAAATTATTAATGAATGATTTATTTTACTTAGAGATATTATTTTGTTGAGGAAAAGTCAATTAGTAACTAGTTATAGCCTAAAACTTGATGTCAACAGATGTTTTTGAAATCCGGCTTTGTCAAATTGTAAACATGTATAGAAACCGGTTGTGTCATTTATAAGAACCGGATTTGTAAGTATGTAAATACGACTGATCGTATTATTATTGATCATTATATTGCAATTTAACAATAGTTATGATTAGGAAATATCTCAAAAGTGATAAATCCTGATCCATAGTATGAATATTCGCCATGACTCCTAATTTCAGCTACTTTACAATAAAAAAAAATCGTTATTTCTATGTTAAATTGCTACTGTCGCGAATACCTGATTTTTTATGCTTTTTGTGGCACTGACATCAGGGCTGGCGCTCAATACGCTACATTCACTTGCGGTCGCTGTCCAGGTGCATCAATTGAGTAGTGGGAGATTCTTTTTATAATACAATATTTGAATTGTATACTCATTGATAACGAAGTGAATCACTCTGTGGAAATAACTTCGTGGAAACGATATTTAAATTTCTTCACAGTATAAAGTTTACATAAACGTTATAGATATGCAAATTAACCAAGCTGTAGTATTGAATTCCTTTCCGCACGAACGATTTTGGCAGTTAGTATATAAAGACAATTTCAGGTGTACTCGATTAATGCGACGTTCGTTACACGTTGTAATACGACAAAAGTTCGTGATTTGGATGGTATAGTCCCCCGTCCATCCACTCAGATTAATACCAAAAGAATTTCAACTACTCGTATAAATTTGCTATGTTGATATATGTTTATAATAAATGCTACGCGATCTTGTAACGAACGCACAATCACACAGTGTCGAGTTTTCTTACCTGTTTCACAGCGAATGGAAATGAATTATATATTTTCCGACAATATACGTATATTGTATCTATCGTGGTATGTCAAAAGCCCCAAAGAAACTCGAATTGTCATAAAAGAGAAGAAACAAGCATCGTTCTTATCGTTTTTGATTGTGTCCTCTGTGAAGTCCGCGCTTATAAGCTTATAAGCATAAATGTTGTTAATGTTTCATATCGTCGCTCAACATGAATCAGGTACCAGAAAACTATATCTTCGTCAGTGATCAAATATAATAAAAAATATCCGGTCAATGCAACTGCTCAAAATGGAAACAAGTGCAGGATAAAAAAAACAATAACGGGACGGCGAAGAAATACTATTAAAACATCTTATGTTTCAATCTTGCGATTACCCTCATTTTATTTGTATTAGCTTCAGACAATTTGATTGGTACATTTATATTATTTTGTAAAATTCAAGAATATTGATTGACAGTAGAAACAACCAAATTGGGACAAGCTTCCAGTATTCATCTCTACCTGAAATGCAAGTAAAACAAAACTAGAATTTCATAACAAAATATACAATCAAAATATTAAACAGCGTGCGTATGTCATGTCTTGGACCGGTTTTTTGTAATATATACTGAACAAACAAACAGTTGCACACTAAAGGTTCATTAAAACACTTGTCAAACTCAAAGGGTACACTCGATATGCCATTTTTTTAAGTGAGTGAGTGATAGTTGTTTAACGCCAATTCAGCATTTTTTCAGCTATATCATGGCGAGAACAAGTTAATTTTCAATGAGATGATGATGACGTCCGATATGTTCTAGACCAACACGTTCAGTTGGATTTTTATAGTGCTAGCTCACTGAAATTACAGTCCGCGGGTAGATATGTCGCTCCACTCGGACACATTATTCTGATTTCGAGCCAACCAGTCTTTGCGCTTTCTCCTTAATGCTGCGTGCTTAGCGGAGAAGCAACAAATACCAATTTTATATTCTTTGGTTTGATCCGACCCGGGCAAGAACCCACAATATATCGCACTCGAGGCGAGCACGCTAACCATTACGCTACCGATGCGGTTCCCAATTTTTATTTTATTGTGTTTTAATCAAAATTTCGGAGTACTTCTACTTTAGCGGACCCCACAAAAAGTACGGGAAATAGTAGTAAATATGTGTATATATAACCCTAACCCTAAACCTAACCCATAACTCTGCGCGTTGTTTATTACAATATCTGACTTCCGGGGTCCGCCAAATTAAATTCTACCCAAAATTTCTTAGTGTCCTTCAATATATTGTTTGAACACAAAAATTAATCCAAAACAATAAGAGTATATACTTGATATCTATATAAGATGATATTTTCACAGACATTTTACACGTTTAATAATGGGTGGTCAAGTTTCCGGTTTTGTATGATTCCACATCATTTTTATAGAATTCAGATCTTTTGTTTTAAATAACAAAATTTAACAAATAAATAGCACATGATGTTAATGGAATAGGCTAGGTACTCGCGGCATATATATGGCGTTATTTAATTTAAAAATGTTGAAAAGATACCTCAGAGCTTGAAAACATTGTGAATATGGCGTACATTTTGCAACTTTTTCCACTTCTGAATCAATTTTCAGGCATTAAAATACAACTTATGAGCAAATAAACAGTGAGAGTTCCTACTTTTGATCAAACACTATTTGAATATTGGAATAATCCAACTGCACAGCAAATAAAGAACATATTACAAGTTCTATTAAAAAAAAACATGACCATTCTGTCGAAGGTGACTGGCGAATGCCAATTCTGCACAAACCGTTTTGTATTTCTTTCTTTTAATGTTATACAAAGCATCCACATGTAAAATATTTTGACTATGTACTGTTGTTTTTTCTCTCACAATTTTCATTCTTTAAGACACATTTGTGTTTTTTTTTCTTTTTATCAATTTGCAAGTCGAACACACCCTTGGCAAGTGTTATAATGAACCTTAAATAAATTATTAAAAGGAAATATAATTGTGATATTGAGCTTTTTTGTGCTATTCTTTCAATTTTGTACATTGATAAAACCGGGTCTACTTAAATACAATTTTTGGGACTCAACCGGGAAGTAATGATTGACAAAGCCGGAACGAATGTACGTAAAGAAGCATTGTATTTTTCACTGTAGTAAGTCTAAAACTATTGATGTAGCACGCCAGCTCAAAGTATCATTTATCTAAGCATTACAAAGGGTTTGTGTATTTTAATTACACATATAGACTACTTTTTATAGCTTTATTTGATGATTTCAATCTCATTATTAGCATTTATCATTGTTTATGTCCATCATTTTACCCATATCTGAGTAATCGATGAAGATAACTACAGTAATATATAGGTAAAAACAAACAAAAATAATCGACCGATAACCACATCTTCTGGATTCAAGATATAATAATACTATATGATCATAATACTTATACTTTTATCGTCGCCTGCATGTCAATCATGCCTAAGTGACTTGTACCGGAAGCTGACGGAACATTTTCGACCGGAGCTCTTTGACGACAGTGAATATACCTGCCAATAAAAACAATCGTCATTTTAACAGCAGTTCAATATTTGTGTTGACGGTAAAGGTAAAAACATAATGACGACCGTTGTTGGAATGACTAATAGACTAAGCATACACAGATGAGATCGTAGACTAGTAAAGGATAATAACATATACACATCTATGTCATTTCATGAAACATGCACAATAGTGCGGCGGGGTTAAACTGGGTACTGAGACCCCATGATCTTTAAAATGGCAAGAAGTAATAATTCCTGTAAAAAATATTATACGTTTGAAAAGGATCTGAAAAAGATAATAAAATAATAAAAAAAATGTCAAAATTGTAGAAAGAGGCGAATTTGATACCCTTTACAGAAAAATACATGAACGCTCAATTTTAATGGCTTGGTACATGCACTTAAAAATCAAAAGCTTGTGCTTGATTATAATTTAAAGACAAAAAAGCAGTGTGTTAGTTATATTCTTAGTATAAACATATTTTATTAATTAATTCAATATTACACATTATGATAATACACATATAAATTATATATACATTTAAATTAATCAATAGAAAAAGTCTGGAAATAATACACCAGGTACAAAATGTTCAATTGAAATGTATCGATGGAAAGGGACCTTGATTGCAACAAATAGAATGAGATCTATTGTTTTTGTCAGAATATTTGGCTTGCAACGGGTCAGCAACGACCATCACTAGCCAGGTGTTAGCAGCTATATGAAATATAAGCAAGGATCATGGTGTTTTCCAGTACAACAAGCGGGTATCCTTCGGAGGGTATGGATTCTGGAAAAGGGGAAAACTGGTTCTATTGCTATGCTGCAGGGACACATGAGTTAATTAGTTCCGGGTTAGTGATAGGGTTATGGTGTTTAACGCCACTTTCAACAATATTTCAGTTATATCGTGGCGGTTAGTTTTATTGAAATCGGAGAAAATCACCGACCTGCTGCAATTCACTGACGAACTTTTTTCACATAATGCTGTATTGAGTACACCTCGCCTCAGCGGGATTCGAACTCGCAGTGGTGATAGGGACTGATTGCATAGGTAGTTCCCAACTTCCATACGATCACGACCAAGACGGCCCCGCAATCACATATACAATAGGTATGTAACAATATTGCTACAGATATTTTTCTGCAATTTCGTTTGTAAAGTATGGTAATTTGTGTTTGTAAATATCTAATTTAGTTCGCACAACACGTTTCTGTCATACCTTTAAATCAGGTACTCTCGTAGACAAAGGACAAAAGGCTTAAACAGGATAGTTAAAACCACATAGAAAATAAATACTTGAATTCATCGATTGGCTGAGAAATATAGGTGATTTGACTTCATTCTATAATATCGTCTACCAATCAAGCCAGCAACTATGTTGTTGACTTTGTTAAAACACACGAGATATAAATTTTACAACCGTTGGCAAGTTGGGTAGGAAACACCGAGCCTATTCTTGGGTGGTTCCATTTCAAAATTATGCCCGACCATCCAAAATGACCACTGTTACTAAAAATAGAAATTTCCATAAATGGCAAAATCTGATGTATTTAAAGATGGAATTTTAGCTAAGCCCAATAAAAATCATTGTTATCACCGTTGCTAAATGATAGGAAATTAGTTTTAAAAATACTATATAACACCAAACTAAATAAAATGATTGATGTCAGATTCTCTTTCAGAATTTAAGTTTAGAACCCCAACCAGCTCATCACAAAAGCACCATTTTAGGCTTGGTTGGTATATGGTGCTTAACGCCACTTTCAACAATATTTCAGTTATATCGTGGCGGTCAGTTTTATTGGCGGAGGGAACCGGAGAAAACCACCGATCTGTCGCAAGTCACTTACAAACTTTATCACATAATCTTGTATCGAGTACACCTCGCCACCCACGGGGTTCGAATTCATAACTTTAGTGGTGATAGGCCCTGATTGCACATGTAGTTATTAATTCAACTACCATACGATCACGACCACGACGGTCCCATTATATGAATCAAACGAAAATTAACCCAACAACACCAATTATTATATCAAAATAAACAACTTATCTCAAGCTTAGATTGAAATTATATAAAATGATAGTCATTCAAGAAAAGCTTGAAGATACTACAGAAGTAAACAGAATCCATAAATTGAAGAAGAACAGACAAGACAATGGCCAAAAGAAGAAGAACAGACAAGACAATGGCCAAAAGAAGAAGAACAGACAAGACAATGGCCAAAAGAAGAAGAACAGACAAGACAATGGCCAAAAGAAGAACAGACAAGACAATGGCCAAAAGAAGAAGAACAGACAAGACAATGATCAAGAGAAGAACAGACAAGACAATGGCCAAAAGAAGAAGAACAGACAAGACAATGGCCAAAAGAAAAAAGATAAAAGGACAAACAATAATCTACAAAGCAGAAAACTAAAAGATCGAACAGGAACCCTACTAAAAACCGGGGGTGAACTCATGTGCTCCGGAAGGGTAAGCAGTCCCTTCTCCACTAGTGGCACCGGTCGTCTTACTTGTGAGACCAACAATGAAATATGTCATGAATTGGGAAAGGAGGGGATTGTGCTGACGACAAACGGAACATATCCCTGGTCATGTTGTGATACAGACATTCCGTAACGGTTAACCAGATTATTTAAAGTGAGCTGATTTACGGTTCTGTGTTGAACCTTTGGAGTCATCGGGAGCTGTATTAATATAAATGTAATAAATAAACTATACGGGGATATCTAATTTAGTGCGCACGACGCGTTTGGATTACCATTCACTCAAAGTAAAACCAAATTATCTTTAAATCGTTGTTTGTCCTTTTTTCTGTTGGCCTTTGCGTTGTCTGTTCTTCGAATTACGGATTATGATTACCCCTTTGGTATCTTCAAACTCTTCTTATGACACGTCTATTACAACAATTATGGAGAATAATATCTTGACCCATTGCCCTCGGACAAATGGTGATTATATTAATCAAATTCTATAGCACGAATGACCTTAATAACTTCATGATTATACTGTTTAAATTTAATTAAAATGGAGATTATGTATATATTATTAATAAACTTTTAGTTTTTATATTTATTATTTTTGTTGTAACCGTAACACATGCAATGTATTATGAAATTGTATCGGATTAAAAAGTTGGCACCCGGAACAAAATACACATAATATACCAAAAATGTGTATTAAGCAATACAGTAATTAATGAAAACTATGATCTGGAGATGCATTTTGATAATTGCATGTGCACATATTTCTACGTCAAATCCCACCGGGTGTTCGTACGATGCAGATACTGTGCTTTATACGTGTAATGCTAGATTCTGGGTTCTGCCTTTAGCTTATGCAGATTTTACAGTACAGCCACAGAGAATTTTACTAAAAGATGTTGCTGGTGAACTTCCAGAACAGGCACCAAATGGACCTACATTTAGTGGATTCGTGAACACCAATACAGCCGTGTTCGATGCCAAATTTTCACCATCATTACATATTATGTGTTATGCTAAAAGTTCTCTAATTATTTTCAAGGACACGTTTACGGATTTTGGATGGATTGAGGAGGTAATTATACAAGACTGTGATATCCTCTCTCTACCAGTAGAGGTATTTTCATATCTTGGTGATATTAATTCTTTTACTATTCAAGGTGGTTCTATTTCTAATATGGTGTCTGACAGTTTCAAAGGACTTAATGTGAAGAAAATTACAACAGCCTTGACACCAAAAGGCGAATTCATCATACGAAACAGTCAGTTAACTTCCGGAGCTTTTCCGTTTGGTGCCTTCTTCCATTTAACCAATGTTGAAGTCATAATACTAGACAATAACCACATATCATCATTTCAAAAGGATACATTTTATTCCAATCCAAAACTATCTAACTTATCACTTAACTACAACCAATTTACCAGTGTTCCAGAAGAGATGTTTTCAGCCTCTAAGTCCCTTGGAGACGTAAGCATGTGGGGTATACAGTGGACATGCACGTGTAGCGAGTTATGGTTTATTCCTTATACCATTGAAAACAATATAACATTACATGGAGATATATTATGCTCTGCACCAGCTGAGTATGCAAGTAAGTGTTGTTTAATCGTAGATACTAGGAGTAAGTGTTTACTGCCCGACCCGTACTAGGGATCCCTCGCGATGCAAATTGGTCTTAAGTAAACGGCCGATGGTCAAACTGCAAAGCAATCCGAATTTTTAAAAGTCACAACAACAAACATCTCGACTTAAATAGCCCTTCAAGGTTTTCAAAGGGGATGGATAGGTATTACGAGCCCCCTATCTACGAGTGCCATTTCCATTGTTAACGGATATATTTTTATGTATGCAATTTGTGGTTGATTTATGACACCTCTATATATTAGCTTATTAAAACAAGTATCCAACACATAAAAACTAGATAATTTTTCAGTCATGTGTAAGTGAATTGTATATGTAGAGCAACATACAACTACCCTATCTTAATATTAATGAAATTCAAATACCAAATCACAATATGAAGCGGTTTGATAAACTCGAAGATATATATATTAATGTCCAACTACGTATTTAATATCGAACTTCATAGTTGTAAATCGACATTAAACCTTTCGAAAACAGACGAAAATGTTCAAACGTGGCCTTAATTTGTAAATGTAAATACACATAAACTTTTAAAACATGCATGATGTAAGATATGCTACATTTAGTGAGAAAGGAGCTGGATGTAATAAAAACGTAGATATCAAATTTAGTGAGTACGATCACAGGCACTTGTTTCCTTCAAAAAATGTATGCCCCCTCCTCTTCCTTCCCCACTTCGCCTCAATATTTTTCGCTTATTTGTGATCCTTTCGCTGACCCAATTATATCGTTACACTCCCGAGATATTTCTCTTTTCGACTGCCACATTTAAATATACTTACCGGGCCCCCTCAGACGAATTGGACAAGAATATTCAGCGAACGTCGCTTGGTCTACTTTTCAGTCATTGAAAAGGATACAGTCACTTCCGGTTTGCGCTGAATTTTTCATATGCATTCGGAATTCTCTAGATCGGCCATGTGTAACAATGTCATCATGATTATCTCCTCTCAAATGTAAAGTAAGCCTTTAAAATACAGATAAGTGTTCCAATGCAGATTATAAAAATATGTTCAACTCCAAATTACTGACATTTGATTTTTAAAGCACTTTTTTTATATTTTCTAAATCAATTTAGACTGGACCGGAAGTGGCTGTATCCGTTTCAATGACTGAAAAGCTACACCCAGACACTAATTCAAATAAAGGAAGAAGGATTTGATTGCTTTTCTGTATTTCTCAGTCACAGTAGAAGCTTAAACAGTGAGCAAAAGTCATGCCCTAAATCGAGTGTGAAAACGACCTCTCGCCAGAATGTTGAGTTATACATGTACGTTTTAATATTATTTTAGATACCAGAGCTGCCTCGTTTTACTCGACCAATTGTGTCGATTACGCTCCTTGTGATGGAGTAACAGGTACGTTCAGATTTACGATAATTAGTAGAACATAAGGATCTAACAACATGGAGACTTGTTCTCCCCATTTTATATCTGAAAAACTACTGACCACCTGGCATTAAACAACAATCACTCATTCAAAAAGATTAAATATATTATGTATAACGTTCAAGATTATGATGTTCTTTATACAAACGCTGTTCGCTAGGTTAGATGTGATGTTTGGCATTTTACTCACCTGGAAAACATTTTCTTGACAGTATCATTTCACTAATATGGGAGGTTTGCACCAATAAAACTAGTTTAACCCCGCCATTTTTTATTGACGTGCCTGTACCAAGCTAGGAAAGTGAGTGGTCGTGTATTGGTATATTAGGAGTATCGATATTGCTACTTTCTACGATTTTTATATGTTATTTTGGAATTGTTCCGAATGTTTGGTATTCTTTGTGTTTCAATTTATCACTCATATACTCGCTCTAAGGTCAAGGTTCCGTTTGAACCAGTATTATGTTTAAAATATTGAAATTGTTATTAATTGACACGCTTGAAGAGTCATTTGATAAGTCCTATTCTCACTTAAGCCCAAGTTCAGAGCATCAGCTTACTACAATATGACTTCTACGGCTACGCAATGCAGTTAAATATGTGTATGTCGTTTCCAATAATCTAAGAATTATTAGTTATTATATCGTAAGAAATGTTAGATACCAAAGGGGTCATGGGGGGGGGGGGGGGGGGGGGGGGGGGGGGGGGGGGATCGTCGTCGTGGTGGTGATCGTAAGGTAATTGGATTTATAGCTACCTATGCAATCAGTGTCTATTACCACTAACATCGTGAGTTCGAATCCCGCTCATGGTGAGGTACGACATTATGTGATAAAGTTTGTCAGTGATTTGCGACAGGTCGGTGGTTTTCTCTGGTTTCCTCCACCAATAAAACTGACCCCACGATATAACTGAACTATTGTTGAAAGCAGCGTTTAACACAATAAACCTAAATCAAGCTATTCGCTTTAACATGACGGTCCAGGTGGAACCAGTATTATATTTAAAATATTGTTGTAATTAATGCACACACTGGCAGAAGTTGTCACTTGAACCCAAGTTCAGTTCATCAGCTTTTAATACGATGCGACTTCTACGGCTGTGTAATGCAGTTAGAGATAGCCGAATGCTATATGTGTATGTCAAAGAATTATTATATCATAAGAAAAGTTTGAAATACCAATCAGAAGCCGTAAATCGAAGAAGTACTGACAATACAATGACAAAAAGAAAAAAAATACAGAAGGACAAACAACAATCTACAAAGAACTACACAGAAAACTAAAGAAGCAACAAATTCAAATACTAATTTTGTAATCTTTGGTTTGAGCTGACGAGATGTACTCGAAAATACATTTTGTCAGTGACTTCCGGTAGATCGGTTGTTTTCTCCGGGTACTCCGGTTTCTCCCACCAATAAAACTGACCGCCACGATATAGCTGAAATATTGCTGAAAGTGACGTTAGACACCATAACCCTAAAACTAATAAAAATTCGATGTTTGATGGAACCGCTTATTTCCTTTGGCGATACACTAACGGCTAACATCATCCCGTATGGGGTCACGCCGTGGTTCCTATTTTTAACCTACAAATCTGCCACGAGCCTTCTAAATCGTCAGTTATCAAAACGGAGTACATGCCCAGAAAACCCTCCAGATACAGCTAACATCTAATATCAATTACATTAAAACGAGTCAGAGATGCTTGAAACTTAGAAGATGAAAACAGAAGGAAGAAATAGTCAGATTATGTGAAACTATTTTCTTCCAGTTGTTTGTAGGAGAGTTCATGTTTTATTTGCGTATAGTGGTGCCAACACATACTGTGTTGTGGTTTTTTTCTTTTTTCTTCGTCTTGTGTATCATATCTTGCAAATTTCTCTGGATTGTCCAGTTTTTGTTGCTCCTTCGGTATTATCTAACGTTTATTCTTAATACTTTGTGTTATTTCAATTTCAAAGTCTTTGCTATAAATTTCAAATTTTTTTCAGGGGTTGCCATTGGTGACCAATGTATTACCGTAATAGCAATTGTAAGCTACACACTTGTTTTAATAACAACATTGATTGCATGCATAGCATTAGGACTGGTAATTCATCTGAATAATTATCTCACGGAGAGAAAGACCCAAAAGCAAAGTGTTCATCTCTTAAAGAGAAATATTGCTAAGAAACTAGCAAAAATTATTGAAAATAAGCTAAAAGTTGCACAAGAATTATATGTAAGAGCAAAATACAAGGCTGACCAAGAGGAAGAGAAATTGAACACAACCATACCTGCAAAAGTATCGCATGCACATGAGGATGAGAGGAGGAACCTAAATACTCCATTATACTGGAGAGACAAAACCCAAGTCTGGCTTTTCAGATAATTGTAGACAAATTTTCTGTTGATAGTAGTTAATCATAATTAATTTATTTACTGATTAATTTTCTTTTTATTTTATATTTGATGAGTAAAATGAATTTATTTTATTCTATATTAGTAAATTCTATTATAATAGATTTCAACTAAAAGTCATTTTTGAATTAATAAAAAGCATATTCAATTCCTCGGAATTAATATTCACTTGTGGTAAATGTCACGTGCTACATTTTAGTAATTCAAAATAGAACATTTTTGATAGAATTCCCTGTTCTAAAAAAGTAACACGTGACATGGTACATGTAAATATTAAATCTGAGACACTGAATACGTTTTTTTGTTCAAAATATAGAATAAAACAATTACTGTCTTTCTGTAAATATGTGAATTAATGGATTTTTGCAAAAAAAATGTAATTCGAGTTCATTGAATATCAATTTTTTTAAAAAGTCAATAAATCCACACATTTACCTCATCAACAGATATTAAAGGTATATATTTATATTATGATAAACTATCTAAGCCATAGATGTTGCTCTTATTATTTCAACATGGGTAACATGATGTTCATAAAAAAAATAGAACCTCAGTGATAGAGAAGGATTGAATGCAACGAAAATAATGTCCGGTAATACTTATGTACGAAACATACTATATTTTATGCAAGTACCTTTTTCATGGTTAATGGTTTATGGTGTTTAACACCACTTTCAACAATATTTCAGTTATATCGTGGCGGTCAGTTGTATTGGTGGGAGAAACCGAAGAAAACCACGGACAAGTCGCAAGTCACTGGCAAACTTTATTGCATAATGTTGTATCGAGTAAACCTCGCTATGAGTGGGATTCGAGCTCACAACTTTAGTGGTGATAGGCACTGATTGCACAGGTAGATGTAAATCTGACCACTATAGGATCGCGACCACGACGGCTCCTAGTATCTTTTTTTTTTATCATTGCAGACATTTCTTTGCAATAAAATATTGAGTATGACCAAACATATTGATCAGCTGAAAATAGTAACTTAAGCCGTAGCTACTGTTAATGTAAACATAATTTATTGTCAAAGAATATACTAGTACATTTTTGTAGTTGTCAAACAATGAATAAATGATCAACAAGGGGATTCGGAAATAAGCAAACTGCTTATATAAATCCGTCTCCTTTACAATAACACACAACATAGAGACCAGATTATCACAATAAATATTTGTATCCTGCACTTGGACTATTTGAGCAAGCACACTAAATTGACTGGATAATGTTTCTGGTACCCCTGTCACATGTTTCCCGTTGAGCTTGGAGGACAGAGTTGTAAATCCAGTTCACAAACATATTAAAAGGGGCAATCAAAGAATAATTGTATATTTTTATTATTTAATTCAAAATATAAACGTCGATGGATTAATGGGATCTTTTTGCAGAATAAACACAATATGAATGCAATGTATCAAAATATATACGTTAGAGAAATCCGAAGGGGGCAATCAAGAATGAACAATCTGGAGACACTGGCAAAAACACAACACAGCACAGAAAATTAAAAAGATGAGCAACACCAAAAACCAGGGATAAACCTAGGTGCTCCCGAAGGGTAAACAGTTCCTGCTTCTTTTAAGACACCCATCGTGTTACTCGTATATATAGTCAAGGCCGGAAAAAGTCTTGTCGGTGATAAAGAAGAGAAAATAATCTACGTAAAAAGGAAAAGATCCTTTGTCATTTGCTATATGGATATTTCGTATTGGTCACCCAGATGGTGATGATGACTGTATATCTTTTGTAGCGGTGACTTCAACCTAGGAGCAACGTAGCCCTTAATTTAGGAATTAAGTAGAGTGACGGAAAATCAAGCTCTTAATGTTTAGTTGAAATTCCAAAGGAATACAAAACATATCTTGATTGTCCAGGATTCCCTCTTTCGTAAATGTCGTCGGAGTATATGTAGGGTTGTCAAGTGAATTGTCAATAACTAATTCCTTTATCAAGCAGTCTAAGCAATGTGCTTTACACACAAACACGATATTGTTCGGAATTTTGCCTTCTGGAGCAACAACATACTTGACATAGAGGTGCGACAGGGGTTTAGGAACAATTAGGTCTTTATAGATGAGTGTTGCGCGAGTGCTCATTCAACCATTAGGTTTTTTAATTGTAAGTTGTGTCGAGGTTTTTGCATTCTAAATCCATTCGGAAAGAGTATATATGTCCTCTTTTCACATTTTGCCTATTGTCTTACATAATCCTCGGCGAAATCCATAATAATTTTAAATTATGTTTCCAATTTATGGATTTAAAATCACGACATTTCGGCGCTTTGCCAACCGGATTATACATGAAATGAAAATTTCTACAGGGGTGATCAGAAAGCTTATACTTCAAGTCATCAATGTTGAGATCCTGCAACACATTCGTGTAGTTGAATATTTTGTTTGCGATAGGTGTGGGATATGTATACGAAATTATCAGGCAATAGGTGTGGTATAAGTATACACAAGAACGCATCATCAACGAGTACAAACAAAGAGCGATTAGCTCGGAACCAGGATAATATGCCCGAGTGGAACGACGTGTCTTTCCGCAAACTGTTGTTTCAATATAAAAATCTAACAGACCGCGTTGGTCTAGTAAAATGTAATCGTCATCATAATACATGCATCATTATACAATTAATGGCTTTTGATAAGGTTGACACGATCATTTATCAACCCAGAAGAAATGATAATTACCGAGGTCAATGGCCGAGGTGATCATCACTTCTTGGGTTGATAAATATTGTGTTAACAGATATAAAGAGTCAGCTATTGTTTTATTAAATGACTTGAGATCTATAATATACCAACTTATATGTACAAAATGTAAAACCAGAGCAAAGCTTGTGGAACATCCGGGTGTCTACAGACAACAACTACATATGCGTTTTACCATTACACAACATCACAAATGTTATCACTCAATATTTATCTAGTAGAAAAAAACCAAACACAAAATAAATTCAACAATAATTATTTTATCAACAAGAAATAAACATATTGATGATTATACACGTATCACATAATTTAGGAAAGAGCTGAGATTCAGTAGTCTCTTCACATGAAATTGTAGTTAACTGTGATAAGAGAACAGTTGTTAAACACAGGTAGCTGCAGCTGTGTGTGCGTTGAAGCCATCACGTCTCCCATTTAGATTTTGCAAAACAATACACAATTCCAAAACGTTAATGCTAAAGGAGTTGCGATTGGTTCATAAAAAATACCGTCCAATCAAAACATTCGATTTAAAGCGAGCGTCATAAGGATTTCGCCGATCTATATTTGGGTACTTGACAGCTATGATACACTAATTGTCTACCTCTCGTGCAAGACTGTGTGGTGATCATAATGTTTGTTCAAAAAGGGCGATGTATGCATGGTTTTGACCAATCAAGGAAGCAAATTGTTTTAGTCATTTAATAACAAAAAGTAACTTGTTCTCGTCATGATATATCTAACAGAAATGCTCACTTGGTGTTAAAAGACTCACTTATGGTACTTGAATCTGTGACAAGACTCACAACAAGCAATTGTATTAATTTTCCTCTATCAGTATTTGTGAGCGTCTATTACCATTCGACGGAAACAACTGAAATAATTAAGCAACGTTTTACAGTCAATAGTACGCCAAAACTCTCTTTCATCAATTTATTTTTAATACCACCCCACCAAAAAAATAATAATAAGAGAAAGAATTTCGGAATCGTTGTAATTTTTTTTAAGATACGGACTTTAATATGTTGGATATCAAACCCGACTTAGCAAATTGCTCATCCGATATTCAACCTGATTAATGTAGTATAAAAAATCTACCATATGTCTATATAGATAGAACTATATTAAAAGTAAGGTGCTATTTTTATTTACTAAAGACCATGCAGTGTATCGGCAAAGTGCTATCGATATTTCTGTCGTCTTCTGAGATAACCGTATTTTGTATGCATACAGATCTATTCAGGAATTCTTTGATCATTGACGAGCCTTCATCCATTATGAATTTAAATCATTCATGCACAAACAGTGTAAATAAATGTTAGAGAATATTGAAGTGCAATCAAAATGGACAATCCAGAGAAACTGGCAACATAGGGTACACAAGACGAAGAAAAACAAAACAAAAACACAACACAATATGTGTTGGACACAACTATGCGCAAACAAGCACAAATAATGTAAATAAGACACGAACCCTCCTACGGAAACAACTGGAGGTAAAGACGGACCGAACAACGTTTTTATACGGAAATCGTAACGGACATCACAACGCGGAACTCAGAACGTAAAGACACATAATAGCACAACACAGAAAACAAAAAGATGAGCAAGACGGACCCTACCAATGTCATTTGTTCGCGAGGGGTAAGCATTCTCCGCGGTGTTACTCATATATAGTCTAGTCCACTAACTTATTCATCTATGTAATGAGTATTCAATTTTAAATCACATTATATATATTTATGCTCCAAAGGCACAAATAATGACCTCGGTGTACGGCCTCGTTCAATATTGAATATATTTATCATTAAAACCTTATACTGATCTCAACAAAAGACTTTAATTTTAAATAATCACTTAATAGTATTAGTTTATCCAAATACTAGACCTAAAGCTTGGTCAAATTATGTAATGGTTGAATTGATATATCACTGGTTTTATGTAATGGTTGAGTTGATATATCACTGGTTTTATGTAATGGTTGAGTTGATATATCACTGGTTTTATGTTGGATTATCAGTTGTTGAATTTTTGTTTTGTCTTTTGAGTTTGAATTGTTGTTGTTGGTTTTGTATCCATATCGTCTATTATATGAAAGTAGCTTAGGTCTTGAGGGTTCGTTTTCTATTGATGTTCAGAGATGTATTCCGTATAGTTAGTAATAAAATGGAAAAAAATACCACTCTCTCGGTACAGTTCCAAAATTAAAAAGAAAAATCACAAGAGAGTCTAAACCGATAGCCCTAACACACAAATACATGACCGCTCGCTTTCCTGGCTTGTTACAGGCACTTCCATAGAATGTGGCGGGGTTTAACCACAATAATAATTGGGATTACCGCCGTGACAGTTACATTTATTATGATATATCTATATGATATACATCTTTACACCTATAATACAACTTTAATCCATACGTGATGACACGTATATTTATCTACATGGTATACATATATTTTAAAACTTTAATCCTAATTCGATAATACGTTTAATATTTACATATATAACACGATTTAAAAGCCCATAAAATTTTGAATTGGTAACCTTAATATAGCAGTTAATATATAATATTTTAATCCTTATTTTACAATGTAATTCAAAGATTAAATAATTATACAAAAGTGTATATACATTCTAATTAAATCTTTTTTTACATACTATTTGTGAAATGTAAATTGTATGAATTGAAATCTAAAATGGCTTCCTGCAATTGATAAACATGGAATTTCCAATAATGTGGATTTGATAGAAAACAGCACATAAGGCCGATATGCTTGTTCAGTGCTTTGTGATAGTAACGTTCGTGCCACTGATATTAACTAACCCTACAGGGTGTTCGTACGATGCTAGTACTGTACTGTACACATGTAATGCAAGAAGTTGGACTTTACCATTAGTTTTTTCAAGTTTTACAGTACAACCCCAGCGTATTTTACTAAAGGATGTTGCCGGTGAATTACCAGCGACTGCACCAAATGGACCAACATTCAGTGGATTCAGCGCTATAAATACAGCAACGTTCGACTCTAGATTTTCTCCATCTTTCCACATCATGTGTTATGCTAAAAGCTTTCTTATCTTATTTAAAGACACGTTTCAGGATTTCGGATGGATTGAAGAAGTTATTATTCAAGACTGTGATATACTGTCACTACCCGCCCAATTATTTTCTCACTTTGGAGAGGTGAATTCGTTTATTATACAAGGAGGGTCAATTACAAACATGATCCCAGATAGTTTTACAGGGCTTGACGTGAAGAAAATGACAACAGCCTTATCACCAAAGGGTGAATTTATTATACGAAATAGTGAAATCGTTGCAGGTCAACTTTCGTTTGGAGCCCTTTATTCCATTACTAACGTCGTTACTGTAGTTCTAGATAATATCCATATCACGACATTGAGTTCAGACACGTTTAACACTCTTCCCAAACTGAGCAATTTATCTATCAGCTACAATGGTATCACAAGTTTACCGTCGGCGCTTTTGGCTAAAACATATTCCCTTGGATATTTAAGCATCTGGGGTGTATCTTGGACCTGTAGCTGTAGTGATCTGTGGTTCATTCCTTACGTCAAGAACAACAATATAACACTCAGTGGGGATATTATTTGCTCTTCACCTGCCGCTTATGTCAGTAAGTAAATATAGAATAATACAGTGTACATATGCATCTATAATACAAGACCAAAAAAAAAACAACAAAAGATACAAATATGATGATATCTATTGGTCAATTTAATTTATTTTTCTCCCAAAATGATGTCATGTCAATTTCAGGTTTTTCACAAATATTCGGAACCGCATCGGTGATGTGATGGTTTGCGTGTTCGCCTCGAGTGCGGTAGATCGTGTGTTGAGTCCCGATCGGGTCAAACCAACAACTATGAAATTGGTATGTGTTGCTTCTCCACTAAGCATGCAGCATTAAGGAGTAAGAGCAAAGATTGGTTGGCTCGAATCAGAATAATGTGTTTGAGTGGAGCGACTTGTCTATCCGCGGACTGTTGTTTCAGTGAGCTAGCACTATTGAAATCCAACTCAGCGTGTTTGTCTAGAACAAAATGGACATCATCATCATCTCATTGAAAATTAACTTGCTCTCGACATGATATAGCTGACAAAATGCTGAGTTGGCGTTAAAAATCAACCACTCACTCACTCACGAAAATATTCGGACATCATAAAATAACAAATCCGTATGATATTCTAACAATATAGGATAATCTACAATCGGTCAAATATGACTGCAAAATACATCCTTCGTTGTTAAATAATACTCTCTCACTCTTTCAATGTCTTCTAAAATACATACGCCTTATTTGTACTGTCATTCGGATTGTTTCCATTAGACTTTTGTAGTATATATTTGCATCTTACTTGAAATGTAATCGCCTCGGTGGTGTAATGGTTAGTGCGGTAGCTCGTGGGTTCGAGCTCTGGTCGTGTCAAAATAAAGACTATGAAATTGGTATTTGTTTTTCTCCGCTAATCACTTATCGTTAAGGAGTACGAGCAAAAACTGCTTGGATCGGAATCAGAATGATATGTCCGAGTGGACCGACATGTCTACACGCAGACTGTTGTTTCAGTGAGCTAGCACCATAAAAATCCAACTAAGTGTGATGATCAATTACAAAGCTGACCTCATCATCATCTCATCAAATGCAACTTGTTCTCGTCATGATATGGCTGAAATATTGCCGTTAAACCATAATCACTCACTCACCCTTACCTGAGATATGTGCGCATGTAGCAGAATTTGTTATGAACATACAATATTATGTCTTTTTACCATCTCATAAGTTGCCTCTGTATGTGGAATAAAATTATGATATGCAGTATTTATTGTGTTATGCAGTTCAATCGTAATGCATATTTCTATATTTATACCCAAGGACGTAAATAAAAACAAGAAAACATCGCCATATAATTTATGAAAGTGCACGTATCTTTCTTTTTTCGTTATTTTGAAACTTACGACTGGGAACAATATGTTATTTGTGGCATGTATTTAGATTCAGAACCATGTGTTTTATTTTGTCATGTGACTGGCTACTCAAATGACATTTTATTAAAACTAATAAATCTGTCTTTTGTAGATAAAAGAGCAACATCGTATTACAATACTAATTGTATGAGTTATGATCCATGTAATGGTGGCTCAGGTATGTAAATACACTATGCAAGAGTAGTGTGATTGATTAATTGATTGAATCTTTGATTGATTGACTGATTGATTATTAGATTGATTAATTGATTGACTCTTTGATTCATTCTTTGGTTCATTCTTGCTTTACGTCATGGATTTCAGCTATATCCATGACGAGTACAAGTTTACCAAAAAAAAACAACAACCCACATTTAGGTGAAATGTTAGCACTGAAATTGGCCTATTAGTGGAGATATAGATTTCCACAGGAAATTAGCGGGAAATATTTGGAAAGTTACGTGTATTTGATTCGCTTTACACAACTAGCGAACACGCCGTTCGTACGGTTTTACCCCGCAGCGTAGAAACAAAATCATGTTTGCACACTTGGAGCTTTCATCTGGGATGAGGGAGTATGTAAGACACGCGTACACGGTACTAACTTTCTCGATAAATTCAATATGCAAGTTTTCAGAAGATATCATGACATGTAAGAAATGTCCTGAATTTTATTTATTTAATCTTGAAATAACTTTTAACCCGCACTTTTTATGAGGAGTAAATTGTTATTCATTTGGTGTTAATTTAGTTATCATAAGATGATTGGTTACTGTTAATATGTCGCTTTAAAATCTGATTCAACCCACCATTTCTTTAGAAATGCCTGTACCAAGTCAGGGTCATTACGGCTTTCACAGTTTTCCGGTTGTTGACTGATTTTGTCTGTTTATATACTTATGAGTTTTGACTTTCCCTTTGTAAGATTTCTCGGAGTTCGGTAATTTTGTTATTACCCTTATTATCTAACTTAGAAATTAACTGTCAGACTTGAAGAGAAAGACATACATATATTCTGACAAAGTGTGAAAAAGTGTATATATATAAATATAAAACACATAACAGGGGCGGATCTAGGATTTTAAGTTAGGGGGGTGTATTTAAAAAAATTGCGCCGAGCGGAGGGTGGCGCGAACATTTTTGGGGTATTTCGTGTGAAAAATCACGATGTTGCGCCAAAAAATCATATTTTTTCAAATTTTGGGGGGGGGGGGGGGGGGGGGGGGGGGGGGGGGGGGGCGGATGCGCCACCCTGGATCCGCCCCTGCATAAGTAAACTAAAATCAAAACAAGGCAAAGCAAAATCGAAATGCGAAGAACATGATGATACATATTCTGTGATCAGTTTGCATGGCTATATATAGGGGCCGTCGTGGTCGTAATCGTATGGTAGTTGGGTTTACAACTACTTATGTAATCGGAGACTATCACCACTAAAGTTGTGAGTTTGAACCCCATGGCGAGGTGTACTCGATACAACATTATGTGATAAAGTTTGTCTCAGTGATTTGCGACATAGGTAATTGGTTTTCTCCGGGTCCCCCTGTTTTCTCCAACAATAAACCTGACCGCCACGATATAACTGAAATATTGTTAAAATGGCACTAAACACCATAAGCCAAACTATATATATTTCTTTTACATGCATTACCTATTTCAAAAAGGTACCTTTAGCCTTTACCCTATTTTTTGGCAGGAATCGTCAGTGGTAACAAATGTATCAGTATTCTGGAAGTACTAAGCTACGTATTTTTTGTGCTGTTGACCATAGCGACAATTGTAGCCTTTGGTCTGGGAATGAATCTATATCTGCACATAAAGGGTATCCAGGAAAGACGAGCGGGTTTTCTGTTACGACGCAGCAGTGAGGGAAACAAGTTACGAATGCAGAACTTAGATATGAGAAAGAACAGACCAATTAAACCCAGAGACCCATCATTCGATTAGACTGTTAGTTTATCATGGAAATATTATATGTATCAGTTAAGAAATCAAAGGATAAAATTTGATTGGAACAGAATGATAAAATATATTATTATATAAATTTTATTTATTAGTATGCAGCTCTCTGTGTCAGTTAAAAATCAAATAATAAAATTTGATTGGAACAGAATGATGAAATATATTATTATATAAATTTTATTTATTAGTATGCAGCTCTCTGTGTCAGTTAAAAATTAAATAATGAAATTTGATTGGAACAGAATGATGAAATATATTATTATATAAATTTTATTTATTAGTATGCAGCTCTCTGTGTCAGTTAAAAATCAAATAATAAAATTTGATTGGAACAGAATGATGAAATATATTATTATATAAATTTTATTTATTAGTATGCAGCTCTCTGTGTCAGTTAAAAATTAAATAATGAAATTTGATTGGAACAGAATGATGAAATATATTATTATATAAATTTTATTTATTAGTATGCAGCTCTCTGTGTCAGTTAAAAATCAAATAATAAAATTTGATTGGAACAGAATGATGAAATATATTATTATATAAATTTTATTTATTAGTATGCAGCTCTCTGTGTCAGTTAAAAATTAAATAATGAAATTTGATTGGAACAGTATGATGAAGTATATTGTCATATAAATTTTATTAGTTTGAAGCTCTCTGTATCAGTTAAAATAAAATAAAATATTAAAATTTGATTGGAACAGAATAGTAAAATATATTGTTATGGGAATTTTATTAGTACGAAGCTCTAGCTCTGTATTAGTTAAAAAATCAAATAATAAAATTTGATTGGAACAGAATGATGAAATATACAAATGTCTGACACTATCCAATGAAAACTACTTATATTTTATAATAATTGGGAAATAAAACATTTGGGATTTTGGGGAGGACTATGGTACCTACAATTAGGCTGA
The DNA here is from genome assembly GCA_963383655.1 of Bathymodiolus septemdierum. Classification (NCBI taxonomy): domain Eukaryota; kingdom Metazoa; phylum Mollusca; class Bivalvia; order Mytilida; family Modiolidae; genus Bathymodiolus; species Bathymodiolus septemdierum. The sequence goes on along the minus strand of OY726530.1, from coordinate 26,946,811 downwards.
TGCTTCATTTAATACAAACATATATTACACTTTACGTTTTTATTTCCCCTATTTGTCTTTGTTAGCGCAGCCGGTCACTATTTTCGTATATGGACTGGTAGTATATGGACCGGCTGGGTACCTGCATTATTTTAGATAAAAAGTATAATATAGCAAATAGTTCATGTCACTTCGGGTCATATGGCAGTATATGGACCGGTCCATATACTGCCATATGACCCTCAGTGCCATGAACTATTTGCTATATATATAATATATAGTCTAAAAGCAATTAAAACAAAGGTGTTTTCTTTTGTCTCTATCGATCATGCACATCGCATATTAATGAAACGGTTTAACCATCATGGTCTGGTAAACCGTTACGGAATATCAATGTTTCGGATAACCGTCGAAGTCGTATGATAGTTTGATTTACAACTATCTATGCAATCAGTGCATAACACGACTAAAGTTGTGAATTCGAACCTCGTTAATGGTGAGGTATACACGATACAGCATTATGTGATAAAGTTTGTCACTGACTTGCGACAGGTCTGTGGTTTTCTCCGGGTACTCCGGTTTCCTCCACCAATAAAACTGACCGCCACGATATAGCTGAAATATTGTTGAAAGTGGCCTTAAATACCATAAAACAAAACCAAACCAATAAACCGCTACCGGATATCATTATCACAGATAACCACTGATATGTTTCGATTGTCAATTAGGTCCTCAATATCCTCATTTATGACATATCACCGGATTTTATACAGGAGAACACGACGGATGCCACTAGTGAAGCTGGAACTGCCTTCCCTTCCAGAGAGGAGCACATGAGTTCGGTTCAGGCCTCTAGTTGGATTTTTGTTGTTCCTGTTATCCAAATATATGTTTTCATGTGTTTTGTTCCGTATTGTAATTTCCGCTACGATAGGTTTTGCTATAATAGTTCTAATTCGCTTCTCAATGTCAATAATTGGAAAATGCGGCATTGGTGATCTTGGCCGATGATTGTCCATACCCTGCTTGGGCTATTTTGGTTTTTTCGCTTTTAAAATTTTTTCAATTAGTTGGCTTTTCAATCTTTTGACTTTGATTCATTGATTGATTGATTGGTGTTTAACGTCCAGCGAGCAATTTTTCAACTATATTCAGGACGAGAACATTTAAAAATTTAAACGCCACGGGACTAGAAACAAGGAAAGGTGATGAGTAGGGACGGATAATTTAGCCAGTGCAACACGTCTCCTATGGACCACTCATCATGAGCATAATGCTCATAATGAGCTGTTACAGCGAGTTCTTTAACGTGCGAAGAGGGTTTTATATACGTCTCATTCGAAGGACGGGTTGGTTGTGAATTTATGCATCCCGCACAACCGACGAACGCCCCTTCAAGCCGAAGAAGCTCTCGGTTCCATTTCTATACCCCGGGGTTGCCGCGGGGTTCTTTTGACTTTGAGCGTGTCGTGCACACTAAATAAGATATCTAGGGTTGTATCCTTCATTGCAACATCTTCATTAAATTGAAGGGGCCGTCGTGGTCGTGATGTAGTTGGATTTACAACTACATGTGCAATCAGTGCATACCACCATTAAAGTTGTGAGTTCGAACCACGTTCATGGCGAGGTGCACTCGATACAACATTATGTGATAAAGTTTGTCAGCGAGTTGCCACAGGTGGTTTTCTCCGGGTACTTCGATTTCGTCCACCAATAAAACTTACCACCACGATATAACTGAAATATTGTTGAAAGTGGCGTTAAACACTATAAACCAAAACTTCATTAAATTGAGAAATGGACTATAATAAAAAAAAAAACGAAAAACGTCATGATAAAAAAAAATGATTAAAAAACAAAGAACCCTGGATTATTTTTTTTATAATGAACAATCACGTCAATAACAAAGAACTGAATGCATAATTTAAATATTTATTTTTAAAATACATTAATTTCTTTATTATATTTTTAATACATTTGTTTATCTATTTAATTCTATTTCATTTGTAAACATCATTTTGATGAGTACAATATTGTACTTCCAACTAAATTCCCTTCCATATATGATTTCATACACATCCAAACCCAAAGTTTCCTACTTTCGTATCAATCCGGAAACCAGAGTAAACTGGTTAGCTGTCTAAACCGGTCATTTTTTTCTGAGGGAGATCTGGGGTTGTACTGTAGTAGATGGTGTTACAGAATTTGATGACATAGCAAGCAATGGTTGGGTTGGAGTTACTGTTCCTGGTGGAAGAGTATTTGATAATAGTGGTACTGGGTTTTGTGAATCTTGGAATAATAATGTCCTCAGGACTGAGTTTTCATTGGTCAATATATCTGTAGCTATAAACATCATCAGGACCAACATCACTAAATTACGTGTCATCGACTGTGGTTCTATAGGGAAAAATAAGATTAATTTGCTTATTAATTTTGTGTTCTCTATTTTCTTTTTATTATTATTTACTATTATTATTATTTTTGTATTTTATTATTTTCGACTCTACGATAGTAGCTCGCCCCGAGTGCGATAGATCGTGGGTTCGAGGATCGATCGAGTCAAACCAAGGACTATAAAATTAGTATTTGTTGCTTTTCCGCTAAGTACGCAACATTAAGGAGAAAGAAGAAAGACTGTTTGTCTCGTAATCAGGATACCCGGTAATGTGTTTGAATGGGGCCACATGTTTATCCGCGGAATGTTGTTTCAGTGTACGAGCACTATATACATCCAGCTAAGCGTGTTGGTCTAGTACAAAGCGGACCTCATCATAATATCATTGAAAATTAACTTGTTCTCGCCATGATATAGCTGACAAATTGCTGAGTTGGCTTTAAACAACACTCACTCACTCACTCACTCACTCACTCTACGATAGTCAAATACCATACTTATAATCGTATAAATAATACACAATAACTGCATATATACGTACATGTGTCCATAATTTACGATTTCCATATCAGATTATATTCGTTTCGTTTAACAGTAACACGACGGGTACTAATAGTGAAACAGGAAGTGTCTACCTTTCCGGAGCACATGTGCTCACACCATGGTTCTAGTGTGGGTGGTGTTGCCCATCTTTACTTTGTTTTCCGAGTGCTATTTTGTGGGCTATTGGTAGTATTTTTGCCCTGGTTTTTTTTTTACCATCGCAATGTCTATTCATCTTGGACTTGCAGCCACTGATTACTCTTTCATAAATCCATCATCAAGTAGTGCTTCAATTGGCTTGATGGTAGAGGTGTGGATATACTGCTATCACAATTTTTGTGCAGATTGTGTAAACTCCAATCTTAAGTTGTTCAAGTTTATTTATTATTTTCTTTTTGCTCTCCTTATAATTTGACTATTTGGATTGTAATTCTGTGTGTCACATGTAATCTCTATATTTCGTTTTTATTTGCAGGATTAGGGTTAGGGTTATGGTGTTTAACGCCATTTTCAACAATATTTCAGCAATATCGTGGCGATCAGTATTATTTGTGGAGGAAACCGTATTACCCGGGGAAAACCACCGACCTGTCGCAAGTCACTGACAAACTTTATCACATTATGTTGTAACGAGTACACTTCGCCTGAGCAGGTTTCGGCTACCATGCGGTCTCGACCACGATGACCTCTCTTTATTTACAAGTACAGCAAAGTTGTACGAAGATAAAAGTAAGATTTTAAAATTATTTTGATATTCCAATCTTTTGATTTTGGGCGTATCTGATGAAGGTTATTCCAGACGGGTGTCGTGCGCACTAAATTTGATATCTACGATTCGAATTTTCAAATTTTGATATGGTTTTATTTAAATGGCCCTGTCTGATCCACAGAGAAGATGTTAATAGAATACCACACGATTTTTTTTAATGTATTTACTACATGCAAACTTACCATCGTATACGGTTGGTTGGCTTGGTTTTGACACAATAATAGTTGGTAGGAATACCAATGATATAGGGTAGTAATACACATATATATTCGATACAATCTGGGGGTCTGGTTTTTGGTAGTCACCGTGTTTGTTCGGAACATTTCGATGTTTTGCTATGTGATGGTTAACGTATATGTACGGAACAATTCGATGTTCCGGTTTTTGATTGTTACTGTAGGCTGTGTGCCCCAATTTATTGTCGTCCTTTATGTACGGAACGTGTCGAAGTGTTGCTTTGTAGTTATAATTGTATCTGTTCGGAACACTCCTTTGTTCTTTATTAATATTGCTGTTGTGCATATTTGGTATAATCCGGTGTTCATATTTACGAATGTCGTCATAAATGTACGGAATAATCCGTTGCTCTGGAGCTTGGATGATTCCTGCTTCTACTCCAAATATGACTTTTGCAATAGTTGATAAATAAACTAGATAAAATGTCAAATGTGATACATTTAACATTTGCTGAAAAGTAAACAAATAAACAATTATAAATCAATACATGATAGAAATATATATCCACACAAAGAAAGCATTTTGTCGATTTCTCACATATCAGCATAAACTTGCAATCATAACTACTCGGCCATCCTCGCTACCCTACAAATAACCTCGTATGCATTAGGCGTATAAATCGCAATACTTTTCACATGTCAGTTACATGAAAGTTTGATAAAGTTATATTTTAAACAATTTTCTATATTTCAATTATTTTCATGGATAAATGTTAAAGTTTTAGTTAGTTTTGCATGCTTAGATTTTACTTAGTATGTCTTCCATATTGGATTTTCGTGAACTATATTTTTGTGCGGCTTAGCTTAACTTAACTTCCGGCAAACAATTTAAGAAGAATTTCTACTATATACGTACGAGGTTATTTCTAGGGTAGCGAGAATGGCCGAGTAGTTACGATTGCATAAACTTGATAATCTCTCAAACCAAATGACAAATGACTAAATATACGGTTATGATCTATTTTGACTCCAAAGTGGCCGTCGTGGTCGTGATCGTATAGTAGTTGGATTTATAACTACCTATGCAGTCAGTGTCTATTACCACTAAAGTTGTGAGGTCGAACCCCGTTCATGGTGAGGTGTACTCGATACATCATTATGGGATAAAGTTTGTCAGTGACTTGCGGCAGGTCAGTGGTTTTCTCCGGGTACTCCGGTTTCCTCCACCAATTAAAACTGACCGTCACGATTTAACTGAAATATTGTTGAAAGTGGCGTTAAACCATAACCCTAGCACATCAGTATAAACTTGATTATATCTCGAACAAAATGACAATTGACTAAATACACGGTCATGATCTTTTTTGACTCCTTATAGTAGAGTAAGGGACTTGCAATTTAACTTGTACGTCCACGTCATGTCGTTTGTCCATTTTTTCCAATTGTTTGTATATGGAAGTCTTCTAAAATAAGCTTCAATTCACAGAACAAGTCATATACTTTATCTGACTTTCAGTGAAAGGTGCGTGTGTATCAATATTCAACCAAGTCCGCAATCATTGAATAAGAGTAATAACAAAATTACCGAACTCCGAACAATCTTACAAAGGGAAAGTGAAAACTCATAATTATATAAACAGACAAAATCAGTCAACAACCGGAAAACTGTGAAAACCGTAATGACCCCGACTTGGTACAGGCATTTCTAAAGAAATGGTGGGTTGAATCAGATTTTAAAGCGCCAAACCTCCCGCTCTCATTACGGTTCAAAGGCTCCGGCTGTCACTATAACAGTATTTAAATACAGGAACAAAACAGGTAAAACAGTTGTCAAAACAATACCATATTCAGTGAAGTAAATGTCAAAAACACTTTTACCTCACACATTGATAACAAAATATTTTTGACATTTTTCTTGACTTCTTTATCTTTATACATGTTCACTATATGAAAATGCATCGCTTATAATCGTTTCTGCAGAGACGGAATATATTTCGACAAGATCTTGGTATCGGAATATAAACTTTTTAAAAGAACGAATAAGGCGAATCGTTGTATAGCCCTGGTCCAGTAGCCTGTTTCTCAGATGAAGATGACGTTTCAGGAAATCAGAATAATTGCTACTGGCCCTTGCATAGCGAATCAATTGCGAGATGTAAACACCATATGCAGGAGAAGCTGGTATATTGCTGCACATGTTTGGAAAATTTATGATTTTAAAATTGAAGTCGTCCCGTTTATCATAAATTTTAGTACTGAGTTGACCACTGTCGTCAAATTCGAGGTATAAGTCTAAAAATGATGCGAACGAAGCTGTATCGGTGGTCTCTTTAACTTCCAGTTCTGGAGGATATATCAATGGAAGAAATTCTGCAAATCTAGAATTATTGATAGATAAAACGTCATCAATATACCTGTATGTGAAATTAAAGGCTCTAGCCTCATGAATCTTCTTATCTTTTACAAGCTTTTGAAGAAATTCCGACTCATATGAGAATAAAAATAAATCGGCTAGAAGAATTGATACGCATCTTCACTGTAAAAAAAATCAGATTCAAAATATCACGTATTCTGTAAATGATTTGTAGAATGGTGCAATGAAAGGTCTTCAAATGAAAGAAGCATTTGGAAAATTCCGAGCACATGGTATGGAAAGTTTAATACGACGCAAAATTCAATATTTTAAAACCAAATAATTTATTTTAAGTCTTTGGGAAATTAGTATTGTATTCTCTTTTTTTTTATTGTATGTATGAAGGATTTGTCCATCAGTCAGACAATTGAAACGTACAGTGTAATTACTTTTGAAATGGGAGTTTCAGATTTTGTTCTGAAAAATATATAAATCAAAGTGGAAGAATGTTCAAGATTTCATTAACAAATGTCTAATGAAGAGTTGAAACTTTAATTGAAAATGATTAGACTGTGAACTCTAAAAACAGGAATGATTTTTTTTTTAAAGTTATTTAACTGATTTCAGCAATTTTCATCTGAAAATTGTTTTCCGATTGTTGCTGGACACGGTCAGAACAGGTAAAAAATTACCATATTGAAAGAGGGGGTGTAGATGGTTTCAGCTTTTTTTCATTTACTTCAGTAATTTTATATTACTAACTAGGATACTGATCAATTCCAAAGACCTTCCGGAAAATTTTAACTTATGAACTCTTTCAAAAAAATTACATCTATCTACACATTTGACTTTACTGCACTCTACGTGTAAATATCCATGAAATTGAAAACAAATATTCATAAACAATCATTCGCATCGCGGTTTACAATTTACAGTCAGCAACGTTATATTTTTATACTTTCGGATCACGAATTAGTTTGTACATTATACATTCAAGTGCGAAACAAATGGTAAAAGGAGCTTAACAGACAATGTAGCCATCAGTGTACTGGAGTTCCCTTTTTATAACATATTTATCGAATTCGGTAAGCACATTTATTCCCAAAAAATCATCGGTATTCCTATGGAAAAAAAATATTCAGTAAAAACGCAAAGATGATATTTTATGTCGTTTTCATTAAAAAAAAAAAGGTAAACGAAATATAAATTTCATGTGTTTAGTACTTAGAATGACAAAATATTTATTTATTTTTCGTGTGATAATGGAACCGCTGCAAAATTCTCCAAGGTTTCTTATCCGTTACAAATTGCAGTTTACAAGTAAATCGTCGAGATCAGGAATATGTAGAAATTATCATTTCTCCTGTAAGCTACATGCAGCTTCACAAGAATACTTCACAAATTTTGTTCTTAAAATAAACAAAATTACCCAACATTGTTATTTTTTAAAAGATTAAATAGAAAATACACAGCCATTCCTTCTAATTTAGAGTGTTTAGTTACTATTTAATTGTGCAAGGTGTTTCTAGGAATCGAGCATAGAGTGATAATCAATCATGAAACTAACTTCTACTTTAAAATGGATATACAAAATACAAATAAAATGTATATAAGGCGTCTATTATAAACTGCTAAACAAACTTTGAATATTAATGAAATAGCGTTTCTATGTACTGATTTTGGTCGCCACGATATAACTGAAATATTGTTGAAAGTGGCGTTAAGCGCCTGAAATCTAAACCAAATCTGGTTTCAGACAGACCTTGTATCTGGCAAAATATTGTCTTGAAAAAAGTATTGAAGTTTAGGTTCAGGTTTATGGTGATTAACGCCACTTTCAACTAAAATTCATAAGATTTTTGTAAATATGGCAAAAAAATATTAACGAAAAACAATTAAAAAATTAAAAGATATGCAAATGACTAGAGGTATATAATGTCTTACCTGGATTAGGTAGATATAAAATCTATGTTAGTAAATTGATCATGTACCAAGTGTCTTCAGTACAGATGAGATAATAAATATATGTCATCACAAATCAAAATTACAGACATTATGTTAATATCTTCCTATTAGGCATTTGAACTACTTTAACTTGGAACTTATTTATTCTTCTTCAATAAAATACCGAAATTTTGTGAATGATCCCCATTACAGTTTGGTTTATAGTGTTTAACGCCACTTTCAACTATATTTCAGTTATATCTGGCGGTCAGTTTTATTGGTGGAGGAAACCGGAATACCAGGAGAAAACCACCGACCTATCACAAGTCGCTGACAGACTTTATCACAAAATGTTGTACATAACGCCCTGAGCGGGAGTCGAACCCACAACATCAGTGTTGATAAGCACCGATTGCATAGGTACTCCGGTTTACTCACCAATAAAACTGACCGCCACGATATAACTGAAATATTGGCGTTAAACCCCATAACCCTAACCCCCTTTTTAAATGGGTGGGTAAGCTGGTATTGTTCATAATTTGGGTACTTGTCTTTTCTTCTTGTCTGTCCAATAGAGTCAAAATTCAGCTCGTGGAAATCGATATTAATCCACGTAACTAGACAACTAGTACACGAGGATATACGACAACACGATAGCCGGAAAACAAAATGGGTAATTACTAGCCTAATAAATTGTACTAATTCGAGGTTGTACAAGTACACAGAACTAATTCACCTTTATCAAGTTAGGTTAGGCATCCGCCTTAAAGTAATATTACACCAGTTTTGGGTGAAGAAAATTTTCCCTTGAAAATTCCATTTGGAATACGGTGGTACCTTTACTAATTATATAAGCTATTCATGCATATTTCAAGTCGAAATATGTTCCCAACAACTAGAAATCTGCAAATCCGTGTGCATGTTTTTCGTCCTCGCCATTATTGTGGAGACTAATTAACTTTCGGTTGTTTTGTTCCGATGATTGCCGATCATTACCACGTGAAGAAAAGTTTTGGTCCGATGATTGCCGATCAAGAAAAGATACACGGGTGTGTTCGATTTGCGTTTCAATTATCTCCCTTTTTGAAATCTGGTTGTCAAAAGTAGACATTTATTTTTATGTCGATATGTTTTATTGATATATTTTGTAATGATAAGGCTATTTGTAATATATTTATCGTATTTAAACATTGACAACCTTCTTCAAATAAAATTTGCTAAGAAATTTGCAGAATTAAAATAATAACCATACCATTGTCAAGGCGACGAATGTTTTATATAATGTTTAATATTTACATTTTCAACTTGCTCAAAGAACCATTGGCTATTAACAGTATGGCCAACTTAGTATAACTTTTGATCCTGCTTCTATAGGAGTAGTACCCAATCTATTTGTTTTTGGGATAGCTTAAAATGGGAGACTAAATTTTGTTAATTTTCGGCTTTAAATTTTGATTAGATTTAACCCCAGAATGCTTTAAAATATAAACTTTTTGTTACCTGCTCACCACATCATGTTTTTCTGGGTTGAATTTTTACATTCGAACCTTATTGGTATTTTACAGCCGTTTTTGCATCTATTTTTTGTGCAGTATTTATTTGAAGCCTTTACAATTGTTGATTTTTATGTTCTGTTTTATCATGCCTTTTGTTGACTATCTAAAGTATTGAAAACTTATTAGCCTTAATTCCTATTGCCATAAGCTCGAATCCCAGTGGAACAAACCTGGATATGTCTAAATCTCATTTTGTATCCATCGACAACTAATTCAATCACTTTCTGTAACAGGAGCGTGTTTGGATATGTCTCATTTGGTGGTTGCCAAGCAAAAAGCTCAGAGGATCAAATGTTATACCTTTTTATATTTCAAACATCAAAGTTATACTAAGTAGGCCATACTGTTAATAGCCAATGGTTCCTTGAACGAGTTGAAAATGTAAACATTAAGCATTATATAAAACATTCGTGACCTTGACAATGGTATGGTTATTATTTTAATTCTGCAAATTTCTTAACAAATTTTATTTGAAGAAGGTTGTCAATGTTTAAATACGATAAATATATTACAAATAGCCTTATCATTACAAAATATATCAATAAAACATATCCCCATAAAAATAAATGTCTACTTTAGACAGCCAGGTTTCCAAAAGGGAGATAATTTAAACACAAATCGAACACACCCGTTACACAATCTCCCCGAAAGAGTTCAAATCTTGGGTCACGCGCATATCATTTGCATTACTGTTGTGCACAACAGAATTATCTGCTGTCAAATATTTTGCGATTTCCTCATAAATTCTGCTTTTGAGAGGATTTTTAATGCTATGCAGTTGATTTTAGTAATTAAGTGGCATATTAAGTAAAAATATTTAATCCAAAAATACCACGATATTCGCCTTTCATATTACTTTAAGTGTCTGTCTCACAGAAAACCATGCAAACTCGTAACATAGTGATATTTTCAAAACCTTATGAAATCTTGTCAATGAAATACCTTTGGCCAAGTACAATTAACACACAAAATATTTTTTTCAAATTTTATTATTTGACTGAATTATTAGGGTTTTTTGATTTATCCAGTATTTCAATATATAATGAAGCAAAAACAATGAATTTTACAATATTTCAACCTCCAATATATCTTGTATAGCATAAAATGTGTCTCTCTCATATAGTATCCAGGATTAATCAACTTTCACTGTATCATTTAAGATAATATACTCAATATTTGGTCGCATGGATTTTTTACAGGCCACACTTTAATATACCCATAAATCAGTAAATGGCCTTTTATGCAAAAATTGTACATATATAACAGGAAATATCTCCCTTGGGGGAGAAAATAAAAATATCCCCAATTTATTTCGATATAACTTTGTTTTCATAGAAAAACATATAAAAAATCCACCTTCGGCAAATTAAGATAAAATGGTGAAAATAAGGACAAAAGTTTAGTACATGTGCACTTAGCCGAAAATGGACAAGGTGAATAGGAAAAACAGTAGAGTAGTGTTAATGCTCAATAAGTACCAAAATATCAATACAGAAGTTATGTATAGTATTCCAGAGGTATAACAAAGAGTTTAATGAAGATATAAAATTAAGGTACATTGTGGTTTTGGGGGGTGGGTGGGACGATGCATCCATTTTGTGCATCTGGCTAAAATGGAATTTAAATTAAAACTTTGTTTTCAAAATGATCTAATAAGATTTATTGGTGATAAATTAGATAAAGTAAGTATTTCATACTTATTGAAATATCATATTTTATAAGGGGAGATAATTTGTAGAAGAAAATCACATTTTCTCAATTTTTTTAGAATACATGTAGGTCTGTGACCCAGATTTTCTATTTTATACTTTTAAAGTGTTTAATGAAAAATATCTGTTGTTTAATTTTCCATCTAAAGCTACCATTTCCTTTATTAAAAAATAAACAAGTTGTTTTCCCTCCAATAACCTATTGTTTTAGGGCTAAAAGTCAATTTGATCATCAAACTTTCAAAGCAGCTTCAGAATAATCTATTGATTTATTTTTTGACAGTGCACTCCAAAACAAATCTTAATCAAAGTGTTGACAGCAATGATTATAATGCCCCCATACTGAAATATACTATTGTATGGGATTGAATCATTTATATGCAGCTTATATTTGAATAATGAAATAATAATTGAAATTAAGTTAATCCTATTGTTAAAAAAAAAATGAAGAAAACAAATGCCATTACAATAAGCATATGAATTTGCAGCCAGCTCCTAAACAATTTATATGTGATTGTGTCCATCATATATCCTAAATGAGATAGTGAAGCTTCTTCTCATTAATACGTTTATTTTTCTGAGGTTCTTCTATCATGGATCTGTATCAAAAACCTTCTCTTATACTCTTAAATAATCACAGATTACAAGCTTAAATGTGTTAGATTTGTGCATTTTGGTAAATAGGACAAGAAATTGACAAGTTGATATTATAATTATCAGAAAAAGGATATCCCATCATTATGAAATGAAATAAAAACAAGAGGTTGAACATATATCATACTTATTCACAGGTGAACATTTAACATATTCTGTCTAACCATTATGCAAAGCTTGAAGTGTTCAAAGTTAACTTTAATTTGAAAAAATGAAAATAAATTAGAATCCCTGCATATAATGGCTAATTTACATGTTCACAGCAGTGTACACTTCTTCCACAATATTTTCAATATCGGAATTATAATCATTAGTTTCTAGCACTGCAATGACCTCTCATAGAGTTTCATCTTGACCGACATCTTCATTGGGAATTTCTTTAAACTGAACTTGTAGATTACTCGAAGAAGTTTCTGATTTTGTCTTCGCTTTGTTAGGAAAGATGCCATGTAACTTTTTATCTGACTTGGATTCAACCACTCCAACTTCTTAAAAACTTGTTCTCCCTATTCATCACATGATTTTCGAACTTCATTGGCAAGTGCAACATAATCTGGCCTTTTCCCTGTTTTTCAGACATATTTTGTTCAGTTTCACTATATGTTTTTTCCATCAATTTCTTTACTTGTAAGAATGCTTCTGGAAAATAAAAGTGATTTACGATATATACATTACATGTATACATGACGTACTTCATAATTTGCATTTGTCAACTTTATTCTTCAGTGTTGGAAATTCATGTCAAGTGGTTTCTTAATGAGTTGCTAGTTTCTTTAATTATGCCTTTGTTGTCAAGTAAATCTGTTGACGAAAAAATAAACCAATTTTTTTTTAAATTGGCTGCCTTCTGGAGATAGAGCAGAAAATTTCTTTGGAAATATAATCTCAACGAGATTAAAATACACTATACTCAAGCCAAAATATATAGGGAAGTAGTTACTACATGTTTCTAAGACTTGCTTTAATTCATTCTATATTTTTCAGAAATGGATATATATCAAATATTACTCCAGATTTCTATGAAAATAAATAATTTTATCCTTGCTCTATACAACAAAATATTTCATCTGTCTCAGTTTCACTACATGTACATTTGCACTCAAAATAGCCAATAGGTCTTATTTTTTATAAGCTTGAAAAAGCATAATTCAACGGCTGAAATAACATTATCCAAAATAACAGAAATGTGTCAATGTGATACAAATGCCCCGGCCTCCCGTAACTTTAAAACTATGGTTTTAAACTGTATACCCTGGAGTTAAAAATAATTGACGCTTTGCAACAATTTTTTTTTTCTTCTAAATTTATCATTATTTCATATACTATAAAAATGACTATATAGTGCATGAATCAGAATGTTATTTTTTTCTTCACCTCCTACACCAAAATAGTTCTTTAGTATTTGTAAAAAAAAACATAGCCCTCTTTTCTCAAGTTGAATAGTTAGTCTCTTAACAAGTTTGTTCACTGAATGGATTTCTAGCAATAACCACTTAGAAATGTTTTTCTCTTGAGGTATTTAGCTTACCAGAACCAACTTGAATAGTTTTGTCTTGTTTTCAGGTAATACTCTTTCCATAAGGAAGGACTTGCTCCATGGTCCTCTCTAGATCTGGCCTTTCCATTGTTGTGCTTTGAATATACACATAGAACTTTGCCTCTCTTCCATCTAGTCCCAAAGTATTCTCTGTTTCTGGTATATCTTGAGATTCAATGAATCGTTGTCGATGGTGACAATTCCGCTATGTACAACATATAAAAAGGGCCTCAGGCAGTGCCTTTCCATGTATATTTTCAGATGATTTCAGGCCAACGAGAAGGAAAGCTGCATCAGCTTTACATTGGAATATATGTATAATGTTTGAATTGCATGGCAAGTTGCAAAAGTTAGAAAAATAACACAGTGTTGTTTATCCACTGGAGGCTGCCATTTCTAATTTTATAATCTTAGAAGTGAAGACTTCCGAAAAGGGAGGTTACTCCGTCACTTTCTCTATCAGATAGACATGTGTATTTTCTTGCTCAACGTTAAAGTCCGGATTGAAAAAGGGAATTAAAATGATATATCATATGTAATTTATTTACAATAAACACACAAATTACATTTAATAAGAATCACTAATAGTTTATTGCAACAATTTGCATATATTTTAAACAATGCCTTTTAAGCTAAAATTGCACACATGACCATACTTTTGGGTGCAAGAACTTTTTTGCAAATTATTTGCCAAAGGCAGATTTTTTATATATTTTAGTTTTGAAATTGGTCTGTTTAAAAATGTTCATTTCAAGTCAAAGAAATCTCCCCCAACTCCAATATTGTGCATCAAAATTAAGGAATTTTACTGATTTTGAAAATTTGTCTATATAGCATATTTTGTGATAGCCTTAAAAATTTTCACAAATTTTTTTCAAAAAATGTTTTTGGTGATCATTGTCTTTAAACATTATACTTTGAGGAAACAATGCGATTTTTTTACTTCTGAGGTATATATTAACAATAATAATCCGTCAAAAATAGGGGTGTTTTTAACCATTTTTAAGGATTTTTGCAATAGTTAAGGGCTAAAATGAAAATCTTCATTTTACAACAAAAATGAAAATATATAGGAAATATGTATGATATATTTTAAAATACTAGGCATCAAATATTTAGAAAATGTATAACCTTTTTTTCTTAATGAAATTAGCTTTGTTACATTTTTTTGGATTTTGCATGGTTTTCTGTGAGAGAAACACTTAAATAGAATAAAATGCTTGGTCAAAAATGTTAAAGAAGTTACATCATTAGTTTAAATAAATCATATTCAACATACACAAATGTAGTATTACGACATGTAACGTTAATTTAACAAGATGTTGTGGTTGGTTACAAGTAAGCAAATGGAAATTTATGTGCAATTTGCAATTATGATGACACCAACCTTTTCTTTTAATATGGAGCTCGCGTCTACAAATCTATGAAAAGGTTGAAAATGCCAAAAGTGGTAATCCGGCAGAAGAAAGGACAGACAATACAATGGCCAACAGAAAAAGGAACACAGTGATAAACAAACCACTACACTAAAAACTATATATTTAGGAACACCAATTTCACTAAAAACTGAAAGTGAACTCATGTTTTCCGGAAGAATAAACAGTTCCTGTTTCACTAGTGTCACCTGTCGTGTGTATATTCGTTTCTGCATTAAAGGTTGTATGATAAGAACACCAAGATAAAAATGCAATTTAAATCTATAAATTTTCGTTATTTATTTCAATCACTAATTATTTAAATACACAGCATAACCCACATCCTATAGCAACATACATAGATATACATTTATATTTAGGTAAAGCTGAAATGTCAGTTTTAACACGAATGTTTTGCTTCTATTATGTTACAGAATATTTAAAAAGTGAGTGATTTATTTACAGATGTTGAAATTATAAACAGACCTATTAATTTTTTTTTAAATATTACAATAAAAAAATAATTGAGTAAGTTTGTCCCCAAATGTTGGTTCAATGACGACCACAAGTCACCAAATATTGTTATAGCGACACATATGAATCACTTACACACAACACAAAAATTACATATTTATTAGTTTTGATGCAGTTACATCTAAATCCCTCATACAAAGGTAATCAGTAAGATATATTCGTTACAGTGTGCTAGTGACCTAATACGATATATACGGGGTCAGTAAATTAGATATGGGATTTACTGACCCCGTATATATCGTATTAGGTCACTAGCGCACTGTAACTAATAATATCTCTATTACTTTATATGTATACGAATGTCAGCGATGACGATATACATTCAAACAGCAATCAAAACATTGAACATGTCTGCCTTAGCATCAATGAATGGAAGTCATACATGTTTACATAACTATAACTACATCATCCAATTTCAACTGAAAACAAAAAGTAACACAACACACAGGGGCTAGGTGCGTCAAAAAAAACAAAACAAAAAAAAACTATATAATACTACAAGGGGGCGAATTCACTTGCTTCCATTTTTTTAAGTCGTCGTGTTAAATTGATCATAACTTCGGAACGCCTTAATATTTTCAAAAAATGTTTTCACCAGTCGAAAGTCAAGTCATTTTCCTTTCCAAAGAGACCCCAATTGTTAATGTAATGTTGACTTTCGACTGGTGAAAACATTTTTTGAAAATATTAAGGCGTTCCGAAGTTACGATCAATTTAACACGACGACTTAAAAAAATGGAAGCAAGTGAGTTCGTCCCCTTGTAGTATTATATAGTATTTTTTTTTTTTTTTTTTTTTGACGCACCTAGCCCCTGTGACACAACACAATGAATCAATTACTCTGGAAAAAAGTACAAGTCTTTCATTAATGTATTTGTAGTGTCAACAAGCTGATTATCTTCGCTTGCCAGTCCATTTACCTACAAAATAAGGTTGAAGTTAGCAGCTGACTATATATGTTATGCGTATTCTAGACAGGATATTAAACGTTGCATTACATACCCTGTCTAACACCTGAATAACTGTTATTTTATGGTACATAGGCTTTGATTTTAAAAATTCAAACATTTTCATGTAGTTATGAACATTACAGGTTATTTTTGTATGGTAGAGTACGTTAAAAATGTTGACATCCACTACTTAATACGATGACGTTTTCATTCCATTATAAGTTTTTTTCCAGCAAGAATATTTTTATTTTACCTATCCGCATTGGGAAATAACCTTGAAATAAACAGTAGTAAGATAGAAAACCAATGCTAGAACTGGCAGACTAATTCTATTTTTAACCATTTGATCACGTGATAGATTTCTACGGCTCCAGCCATATACATAGTCTAATGTACCCGGATGTGCGTCATATGAATATATGGCATATTTCTATAAACCAAAATGTACCATATTATTCGTAATATTTATACCATGGTTTTCCGAGTTAAACGGTTGCACAATCGAACTCAAAGCATGAGATTGTTAAACGGTTTAACTAGGAAAGCCTTGGTATATATTAACTTGGGTGCTCTGCAAGGGTAAGCAGTTCCTGTTCCACTAGTGGCACCTGTCGTGTAACTAAGCGCACCACATGGTGAACAGGTGTATATGTTGTCATGACAAATAATCCTCTAACCTTTGTTATAATGTCTAACAGATGATGAGTATGTGCGTGGCACTTCATCATATGAACAAATGCTTGAATAAACCGAAATCCTTTTGGTTCTGACAAATGTACCATAGGATCTGAAAAAAAAACAAACAATGTTTATAATACTGAAATGTCCTCAACATATCTGCATGTCCTAATATTTATTGTATACCCTAACCGACATACTTATTGTACAATATTATACCAGAACATTTATTGTACAAACTTTCAAATTCATTGTACAATATTACTGCCACATTTATTGTACACACTTATCTTACCTGTACAATCTTAGTAGAATATTATTGTACACACTTATCAGTAAACTTATTGTACAATCTAGCAGAATAGTAATTGTACAATCTTACCTGTACAATCTTAGTAGAATATTATTGTACACACTTATCAGTAAACTTATTGTACAATCTAGCAGAATAGTAATTGTACAATCTTACCTGTACAATCTTAGTAGAATATTATTGTACACTCTTATCGGTAAACTTACTGTCCAATTTAGCAGAATAGTAATTGTACAATCTTACCTGTACAATCTTAGTAGAATATTTATTGTACACTCTTATACCAGCACACTTACGGTACAATCTTTCCAGTTAGTATATATTGTACACTTCTATATATGTACATTTATTGTACATTCTTGTCGGTACATCTATAATACAGTGTACCATTTAAATTACTGCACAACATTAGATGTAAATCCAAGTATCATGCGATTGCGGCCACGTCCATTTTGTAATTTTAATCATCTACACATATATCAACTACAATCAACCATACAATATGGACGACTGAATCTTAGTTTTCAGATAAAATCCGATTTTGTAAATTCCCTCGAGTTACCCAACTTTGTATGTATATAATAACTCTTGAAATTAAACAGAAATATTAATACTACTATTACTTAACAGCTAAATTAGAAATACTGCATATATCATGGTTCATAAAATGGGAACCAATCAAAGCTGATATTAATGTACTGTAGTTGAATATGTCTTGACTTTAGACTTACCAAGCCTGACCACATCAGTGCATGATATAATAGTTAGCGTGCTCACCTCAACCTGACCACATCAGTGTATGATATAATAGTTAGCGTGCTCACTTCAACCTGACCACATCAGTGCATGATATAATAGTTGGCGTGCTCACTTCAACCTGACCACATCAGTGCATGATATAATAGTTAGCGTGCTCACCTCAACCTGACCACATCAGTGCATGATATAATAGTTAGCGTGCTCACTTCAACCTGACCACATCAGTGCATGATATAATAGTTAGCATGCTCACCTCAACCTGACCACATCAGTGCATAATATAATAGTTAGCGTGCTCACCTCAACCTGACCACATCAGTGCATGATATAATAGTTAGCGTGCTCACCTCAATCTGACCACATCAGTGCATGATATAATAGTTGGCGTGCTCACTTCAACCTGACCACATCAGTGCATGATATAATAGTTAGCATGCTCACCTCAACCTGACCACATCAGTGCATAATATAATAGTTAGCGTGCTCACCTCAACCTGACCACATCAGTGCATAATATAATAGTTAGCGTGCTCACCTCAACCTGACCACATCAGTACATGATATAATAGTTAGCGTGCTCACCTCAACCTGACCACATCAGTGCATGATATAATAGTTAGCGTGCTCACCTCAATCTGACCACATCAGTGCATGATATAATAGTTGGCGTGCTCACTTCAACCTGACCACATCAGTGCATGATATAATAGTTGGCGTGCTCACTTCAACCTGACCACATAAGTGCATGATATAATAGTTAGCGTGCTCACCTTAACCTGACCACATCAGTGCATGATATAATAGTTAGCGTGCTCACCTCAACCTGACCACATCAGTGCATGATATAATAGTTAGCGTGCTCACTTCAACCTGACCACATCAGTGCATGATATAATAGTTAGCGTGCTCACCTCAACCTGACCACATCAGTGCATGATATAATAGTTAGCGTGCTTTCCTCAACCTGACCACATCAGTGTATGATATAATAGTTAGCGTGCTCACCTCAACCTGACCACATCAGTGCATGATATAATAGTTAGCGTGCTCACCTTAACCTGACCACATCAGTGCATGATATAATAGTTAGCGTGCTCACCTCAACCTGACCACATCAGTGCATGATATAATAGTTAGCATGCTCACCTCAACCTGACCACATCAGTGCATGATATAATAGTTAGCATGCTCACCTCAACCTGACCACATCAGTGCATGATATAATAGTTAGCATGCTCACCTCAACCTGACCACATCAGTGCATGATATAATAGTTGGCGTGCTCACTTCAACCTGACCACATCAGTGCATGATATAATAGTTAGCGTGCTCTCCTCAAGTGAGGTAGATCTAGCCCAGGTCGGTTTAAACCAGACTACAAAATTGGTATTTGCTGCTTCTCCCGAAGCAAAGCACGCGCCATGAAAGAGTAACAACAAAGACTGGCTGGCTTGAAATGCAGATCATGTGTTCAAATGGAGGGACATGTCTACCCGTGAACTGTTGTTTTAGTGAGCTAGCACTATAAAAAATCCAACTAAATATTGTGACCTAGTACATGTACAAAGTGGACATTATCATCATCTCTCTGATGGACGCAAAGTCATGATAATGCCCCACATTAAACCCTCAGTCACATACACTAAGATAACATCCACAGCGATATTTCAACTACATGTAAGTTTAACTGAGTTTACCCTCAGTTTTTTGCTGGGGTCCGTGTTGCTCATCTTTTTAGTTTTTTGTGTTGTCCTATTATGTGTCTTTACGTTATGATTCCATGTTGTGATGTCCGTTTACGATTACCGCGTAAAAACGTTGTTCGCTTCGTCTTTACCTCCAGTTGTTTGTAGGAGGACTCATGTTTTATTCCTGTTTGCTTGTGTATAGTGATATCCAACACATATTGTGTTGGTTTTTTTTTTTCTTGTCTTCTGTACCCTATGTTGCCAGTTTCTCTGGATTGTCTATTTTTGATTGCCCCTTCGCGTTGCCAGTTTCTCTGGATTGTCCATTTTTGATTGCCCCTTCGTGTTGCCAGTTTCTCTGGATTGTCCATTTTTGATTGGCTCTTCGGTATTCTCTAACATTTATTATATACAATATTACCGTAAGTGGTTGCTCTTGCTAGGAAAATATCTGCTTTAGTAAGTTTGTGACCTTCTTCGTGAACTGTAGGAAACAAAGAATCAATAGGCACATCCTCCGCTTGCTTGACATCTACAATATAGATTCAATTTACAAATATAAATTAATCTGTCTTTCATCTAATTAATAATTTCTGTCTAGCATTGTTTATTGCTTTTTTGTGAGACCGCATCACGTGTAATAGTTAGCGTGCTCGTGATTTCGAGTCCCCGTCATCTCAAACCAAAGATTATAAAATGCTGTTTCTCCACCAAGCACATAGTATACAGAAGAGTTTGAGGATACCAAAGGGGTAAATAAAATCCGTAAATCGCAGAAGGACAGACAAAACAATGGCAAAAAGAAAAAAGGACAAAAGGTCAAACAAAATACTACACAGAAAACTAAGCATCGAGCCACACAAACCCCACTTAAAACCACATGAAGATAATGTGCCCAAATGGAGCAACATGTCTAACCGCAGACTGTTGTTTCAGTGAGATAGCACTACAAAGATCAAATGAAGGGTATTGATCTTGTATAAAGCACACGTCATCATCTCATAGAAATGTAATTTGTTCTCTCCATGATACAGCTGCAAAATTACTTCAAACAACAATCAATCACTTACTCACTATTTGGGCATTTATTATTGCTTAAGAGTTATTGATTCTACTAGAACGATGGGTACATTGATGCCACTAGTGGAGCAGAAACTGCTTACCCTTCCTGGGCACCTGAGTTCACACTCGATTTTAATGAGGCTTGTGTTGCTCAGTCAAACAAACAAACAACCCCCTCCTCCCCTCCAAAAAAAACCCAGACTACTATAAAAGATCTGCCATTTGTCCAGAATGCTGTAGTATTACGAAATGTAAGTAATAATTTATTATTAATATAAAAGCGTAGATATCAAATTTAGTGCACATGACACACTTTCTGGAATAACCTTAATTTGGCTCAAATCCAAAATATTAGAGAGCCAAATAACTAAAAGGTCTTTGGGAGCAAAAACATGATAAGGCCTAAACAGGATAGCCAAAATCGGCTAAGCTCATCTATGTCCACGGGAAAAGAACCTTAGTTTTAATAATAATTACCGTATTTCTTCTAATAGACGCCCCGGGGGAGAATGCATTTTTAAAATAGGGGGTGTCAATTAGAGAAACGAATTTCCGACTTTTATTGCCGATAGATGAGGTTAATTTGATGAAACAGACTATAGAAATATACACGTGCTATGTCAATATACATTACCTAATGAAATGTCTCTGATATCGGTTAATTAGTGTGTGTTGGGTTGGTCTGACCTTAATTTATAAATTCCATCTAGAAACGTGCATGGAGCAGCAAATGGAGTTTAATTTTGAAAGTTCTATTCGAGGTTATCACGTATATAAATCAATCTGGACATACGAGATCGGCAAAATTTGCTGTGAAATTACGGAAATAAAGAATGTGTAGGACACGTGCCCATCGAACACAGCAAAGCATTTAAATTTTTTCTTAAAAGAGATTGTAAAATATTTGCAACTGTAATCGGCAAAAAGTTTTTCAATATAGGATTAGAATTACTGTGTACGTACACATTTTCGGGACAAGCTGCTGATGTTGAAAAATTAAGAACTTTACTAAAACCCACAGCTACTAAAAATGGAATCTAAGAATATTAAAGCTAGATACAAATATAATTTTTCTTTTAAGTTGAAAGTAATTAAATTTGCCGAAGAAAAGGGAAAACATGCGTCAGCCAAATTCTTTAATGTTGACAGAAAACGTGTTTGTTTACCTGGACAATTATTGCTGATTAGTGATGCGTAAAACTCTTCACACGTTGTAACTATTTTGGGAACTGTTACACGCTGTGTTGTTGATTAGGTACCGATAAGTGGAGTTTACATTTTAGGAAATGGCGGCGTTAATTAGAAGTCAAAATGTTTTATAGGCCAGAATAAGGGTTGGTTGGCGTTAATTAGAAGGGGGGCTTTAATTAGAAGAAATATGGTAGGTGATTTAGGAACTATAAATTTCGATAAAAAATATATATCTAATAAACGATGTCAGTGTCGAAGCACAGACTACTGGGTGGATGCTATCCTCTGAGGCTAATAGTCCACCGGCATGTTTATTTACAGAAATCTCGCAACTTTGGTGTTTGCTAAACGCATCAAGGTTTCATGTGTCTGTTTAATGATAAACAATGGTCACAATGCAACCAGTCACCCAAGCACTTGCTCCAGTTGCCTCACTTTAAAAGTCAAAACATAAAGACAAAACAAAAGCTTAGGACAAAATGTTCCATTGGTTGGATCCCAACCCTTCTGTTTGACCACTAGATTGATATTTATTCTTTGAGGTTATTCCAAAAAGACATCTTGTGCATGGGCCGTTGTGGGCGTGATTGCATGGTAGTTTAATTTACAATTACTTATGCAATCAGTGCTTATCACCACTAACTTTGCGAGTTCGAACCCCACTCAGGCAAGGTGTACTCGATACAACATTATGTGATCAAGTTTGTCAGTGACTTGCGGCAGGTCTGTGGTTTTCTCCGGGTACTCCAGTTTCCGTCAACAATAAAACTTACTGCCATGATATTAAGTGATGAACGATGTTTTCTTAAAACGAAAGGACGTTTCTCAGTCATCTCATCGAAGGGTGAAAGCTGAGATGAGAGATGACCGAGAAACGTCCTCGAGTTTTAAAAAACATCTTTAATTATTTTTATCGCTATGATAGTATGTTTATCAAGGATTTGGTAATGTGACGCCATTATAACGTCATATTAGAAAACAGCGATATTACTACGCGTCCTTGACAATGCTTAGCGATTAGTGATAATTTGAATCGTCTCAACGCTAACGTGATATGAAACATATTGGTTTTAAACATTAAAGGGAAAATAAACAAAATAGAGATCAAACTGAAATATTGTTGAAAGTGGTGTTAAACACCATAATCCTAGCCCTAACCCTGTCTTGTACACTAAATTACATATCTAAGTTTGCATTACAATTACCTGAAGTACATGCATGTATAAAAAATAATTTTGGTTTTCCTTTCAGATTTGGACAATTCACAGTATCAAACTGGTTTATTATATTGTTCACTCCTAGTGGTTCTCCGTCACTCAAGAAGATCAGGTCTCCAATTCCGTGTGTTAATATTACCATCACAAAACAGTCATAATTTTCAGAACCCTGTTTTAATGCGGCAATGATGTCCAGAAGTCCCTAAAAATATAGAAAAATATCAGTATGAATTTTCAATACACGTTTCCTACCATTAATCTCAAATTCTAATGCAATTATTATATAACACATTAAAAAAATTTCATTGGCTAATGATTGCCGTCAAATCCACAATTGACATGTCATAAGGGAACGACCATTTAACTTGAAGGGGGAGGGGGGGGGGGGGTATGGTTTTTTTCTAAAAAAAATATTCTGATTCCCAATGTTGCTGAAAAAAATATTCTGATTTTGGTGGAGGAATAAAAAAATAATCTGATTCAGCTTTTGTCATATAACCTAATGTTATATTCTGGAAAAAAATATTCTAACTCTTGTGTTGTCCGAAAAAAAAATTCTGAGCGAAACAAAAAACCATAACCCCCCCTTCAAGTTAAATGGTCGGTCTCTAACTGAGGGTTCTAGTATGAATGAGCCGCCATATTGATTTTGTGAAATCCAACATGTCAATTAACATAATATATCCGTGGTCATTTGTGATATTTATTTCCGTATTTTATAAACAATGTTTATAAACTCGACAATACAATATGTTACGTTACGATTTCGGCATAAAAACGATGTTCGGTTCGTCTTTATCCCAGTTGTTTGTAGGTAACCCGAATAATCCAGTCGTTATATTACGCTTTGCTCGAGTAACAATAGCGGATTGAGGGCACTAAATTATTCTAGTTAGTTTGTAGGATGTCTTATTTACGTTATTTGTGTTTGTTTACGTATAGTGTTGTACAACACATATTGTGGTGTTTTTTTGTTTTCCTTTGTCTTGGATACCCTATGTTGCCAGTTTCTCCGGATTGTCAATTTTGATTGCCTCTTCGGTATTCTCTAACATTTATTCACCACTATATATGAGCACAATTATACATATATACACATCAATAGATTCTATATGTCAATAAATTTATATTTTGGTACTGCAAATAAACCCAGAACGAGTAAACTCCAAGCCAATGATGGCTTATACAACGCAATTTAATTGTTGTGCTACCTAAATATATATAAACACGTACCATACACACTAAGTGAAAAGTTGTAAAATTTGGATTTATGTTGAAAATTTCTATAAATTACGCTTGAGCTCAGATGTTTTACTTTCTCTTTTTCAGATTTCGGTCTTAAAATCCACTAACAGCTATTATTACTCTTCATGTAAGAAACTTTCATTATAATTGACATGATATTATCAAAACATAATTTTACAAAGAATAAATAGCGTTGTTGTACTCGCATAGTACTATTGTTGGAGTAATTACTATGCTGATGGGCAGAGCTTAGAACAATGTTACGTCATTTAAATAGGCAGGGTCTAAACGGGATCACCTGAGCGCTTTTAACAGTGTACAATTTACAATGTATTATACGTTTTTCTTTAACGTTGATGCTGTCGTCTGTCAAAACAATGGCCAGTTCCAGGTTTGGAAATTAAATATTTGACAGTTCATTGTTATTGTTGAAATTAAATATTTCTTGAATTTAAATGAATAATACGAGGCAGGTGCAACCTGAAACGCTCCCGAAGAATAGTAATTTTTCTTCGTGCTTACAAAATATCAAGCTTAAAAATAACACTATCTAAAACTCTACAGCTGAAAACTTTAGATTTCTTGCAGCAGACGATCACAATGAATGAGAATGAGCAGTGGCAAATGAATAAAGATTCGGTGTTATTCGCTTTGAGTTCAGGATTTTCCGTTTCAATGTTTCATTTTTATTGGGAAAAAAAATCGACTAAAGGTGTATTGTTCTGTATTTCTTCTTTTTTCTCGTTGCATCGATCACTTTATTAGCTACTCGCGTATTGTTTATATTGGAGATAGTTTAGGTCACATGATTTGTCTTTTAATTTATTTCCGGTTGGCAGCCATAGCTTAGGTCATGTGATTTGTCTTTTAATTTATTTCCGGTTGGCACCCATGTTGTTGAACATTTTGAAGTGCATTAGTATGTTCATATTTCTACCATTTGCTATTATTTGCCAATCTTTATACTATCAATACATTTTAGACAGATTTCATTTTTTAAAATCACCAAAGACATTCAGAGTAATAATAACAATAACTTTGTATAGAATATGTAGATTCGATCAACCTAGAGAAGTCTTATGAAATAATCAGCTTCCGAATGTGAATAGATTGTTATTAGAGATGACGTAACGCTAGATCTTATTAGGTGTTAGCTGTTCGTTCGATTTAACTTTATATAAAAGATCCATTATGTGATAAAGTTTGTCAGTGACTTGCAATAGGTCGGTGGTTTTCTTTGGGTACTCCGGTTTCCAACACCAATAAAACTGACCACAACGATATAAATGAAATATTGTTGAAAGTGGCGTTAAACACCATAACCCTATACAAGATCCCACAGACATCTAAGCGTAGATTAAAAATTTACTTACTTGTTTGTTAATATTTGCTTTAATTTCAACTTCGAATTTCAGTCTTTTAAAAAGCAGCGTCATGCTTGTTGCCGAGATACTGTGACACTGCTCGTCCCTTTGCGGCAAGTTGTAATCATCAAATTTAAATATGTTTATAATGATTACTTTTCCTCTAGGATTACTCTGCATGCTGTAATGCTATAATTTATAGAACACAACATCATAAGTGTAAACAAGGCATTGTACACATGTTTCTATATTGAGTATTATCAAATTGCATATTTTATTTGAAATTTCATTTTAAATCGATACCCTTTCATCTTTCATCTAGGGGCCGTCATGGTCATGATAGTATGGTAGTTTGATTTACAACTACTTGTGCAATCAGTATCTATCTACTAAAGTTGGGAGTTCGAACCCTGTTCATGGCGAGGTGTACTCGATTATGTGATAAAGTTTGTCAGTGACTTGCGACAGCTCAGTGATTTTCTCCAGGTACTCCGCTTTCCTCCACCAGTAAAACTGACTGCCACGATATAACAGAAATATTGTTGAATGTGGCATTAAACACCACAACCCTAACCCCTGATTCCATAACAGAACTGGTGGTATTTTCAACCGTTGTTGAATAGCCTTTAATCTTTAACATGTTCTATCATGGTGGCCATTTTGAGTTTCTTTTCCAAGCGAATGCACATATGTGTTATCCATATACAAATCAGGATCATATATATTCTTGACCTTTCATCCATTTTTACGCACTCACGTTAGTAATTTTCACAGATTTCTAAGAAATGTTTGAAGATACCAAAGGGGTAATTAGCAGTCGTAAATCGAAGGACAGACAACACAATGGCCACACGAAAAACGTCAAAAGGAAAACCAATGATCTACAAAACCCTACACTGAAAACTAAAGATTGTGCCATGTATCCTACTAATAATCGGGGTTAAATTATGTGCTCCTGAAGGGTAAGCAGTTCCTGCTCCACTTATGGCACCTGTCATGCTACTCTAGTTTCAACCCCAGTGATAAGTTATGAAAGAGGAAAGGACCAAGAAGTGCTTACGATAAGTGGAACATATCTACGGCCATTTGTGACACAGAATTAATTATTCCGTAACGGTTAACCAAGTGATGGTGACGACTAACATTTTCGAAGTGGTGACTTACACCTAACCTCTAGGAACTCTTGGTTCAGTAGCTTCCGTGTTAGAAGTGGTGACTTACACCTAACCTCTAGGAACTCTTGGTTCAGTAGCTTCCGTGTTAGAAGTGGTGACTTACACCTAACCTCTAGGAACTCTTGGTTCAGTAGCTTCCGTGTTAGAAGGAATGCTCTATCATGTAAATCATGAATGGAACCACAAACTCTAGAATATCGTATCAACCGAGAGATATAAAAAAGCTGGTCCTTTACCGGCTTTGTGTCTATGTGTAATGCTGAATAGTTTCTCATTTACATCCATGTCATTTCTTACTAATCCATATGCAGGTGTTGCTGGAATGTTGGTACATAATGGAAAGTTCACAATGGGAAGCGGCATCTCTACACGCGGATTGTTATTTCAGTGAGCTAGCACTATAAAAATTCAACTCAGCGTGTGGTTTAAAACAAAGCAGATATCATCATCATCATCATCATCATTTCATCAAAATATAACTTGTTCTTGACATGATATATGAAGATATCAAAGGGGTAATCAGAATCCGTAAATCGAAGAAGAACAGACAACACAATGGCCAAAAGTTAAAGGACAAAATGACAAACAACGATCTACAAAACATACACATAAAACTAAAGATTGAGTAACACGAATCCCACTAAAAACCAGGGTGAAATCGAGTGCTCTGGAAGCCGAAGGGTAAGCAGGTCGTTCCTGCTCCACTAATTTGGCGATAAACAATAATCACTACCTTTAGAACAATTTTGTCACAGACAAATACATGCAATTTCCTACCAATTCACTGATACGGGCGATTTCCTCTCTGTTACATTTCTGGAATTTTACTTTCAGCGGTTCTACCGTTGCCGGTGAAAATGGAGGACAAATATGGCTTGCTTCTGCTAAGTGAATACTATGATAACTTTCTGCAAGGAAAAGAAAAAGCATGTACAAGACATTTCTGATATTTACTCTTCCGGAAACACCTGATTTTTAGTGGGGTTCGTGTTACTCGATCTTTAGTTGTATGTGTATGTTTTGTAGATCGTTATTTGTCCTTTTGTTCCTTTTCGTTTGGCCATTGTGTTGTCTGCCCTTCTTCGAACTAGATGGCCGTTACGAAATATCCACTTCCCAAATGGCAATGGATCTTTTCGCTTTTAGATATATTTTTTTCCTTCCCATCACAGATAAGATGTTCACTAGACTTAACAATATGAGTAACACGATGTGTGTCTCAATCATAAGAAACAGGAACTACTTACTCTTCGTGAGCACATGTGTTCACCCGTGGGATTTGTTCTTCGTGCGGTCAGTGTTGTTCATTTTTTTAATTTTCTGTGTTGTGTTTTTGTTTTGTTTTGTTTGTCTTCATTCTGTGTTTTGTGCCACTAGATTGTCCATTCTTGATTGCGCGTTTTAACTAACATATAGAGATTATAGGATTAAGCACTATTTTACACAGGTTTTAACTAATTATAAATAATATTAAATAAATATGCAACAAATCATTAGAAAGAAAAAGAAATGTAAATAATATAGACCCTGAAATGTACAAACACAGACTAGACATCAAATGGTAGCCATCTTGTTTATATTGGATATGAAAGTAGTCATAAGACATACCGATTCAAAATACACTAAACTGGTATACATTATATATATTATACAAATAAGATTGGAATTACATGTATTTACAATTTCATTGAAATTAACTCTTCTTTCTTGCTCACCCTAGCAACAAAGATATAGGGAAGAGCAAATGAGGACTCAGGAGATTATTACCGTATATATTATTTCTTACGCAATGACCAAACAAATTAAATTGATACAAATTTAGAGTTCGAACCTCACTCGGGCGAGGTGTACTTGATACAACATTATGTGATAAAGTTTGTCAGTGACTTGCGATAGGTCAGTGGTTTTCTCCGAGTACTCTAGTTTCCGTCAACAATAAAACTTACTGCCACAATATAACTGAAGTATTGTTGCAAGTGGCGTTAAACACCATAAATCTAAACCTAAATCTACAAATTCAGAAATGTTTACTTGGCAAGGATAATGACTTTTCTGGGTGTTGTAATGATGATTTGCAAAAGAGAGTCTCCTCGTCAGGTTTTGATTTCTTCGTCTGGGGTTGAAGAGACAGTTCGGGTTTTAAAATGTCCGCTAGTTCTTGTTGTTCCGTATCCACTAGAGTTTGATGAAAAAAGTCGAAAGCTTTTTGTCCCCGTCGTGGTATGATATCTAATATTTTCCGTACTTGTGATTCTCTACCAGCCTCTGCCTTCATACAATATAAAGTACAATTTTCATTTTTATATTTTTCAATTTACAGAACAAGGTAGTTGAATGAAAGTTTCGGAAAAACTTATGATACTGCAACAACTATAGTGAGTGGGTGAGTGAGTGATTGTTTGTTAATGCCAATTCAGCAATTTTTCTGCTATATCATGACGAGAACAAGTTAATTTTCAATGAAGTGATGATGAGGTCCGCTTGTACTAGACCGACACGTTTAGTTGGATTCTTATAGTGCTATCTCGCTGAAACAACAGTCTGCGGATAGATATGTTGCCCAATTCAATTATCCTGATTCCGAGCCAACCAGTCTTTGCTCTTTCACCTTAATGCTGCATGCTTAGAGGATAATGGAGAAGGAACAAATACCAATTTTAAAGTCTATGGTTTGACCCTACTGATTTCTACACGAGCTTCGGGGTCCGTCGTGGTCGTGATCGTATGGTAGTTGGGTTTACAGCTACCTATGTAATCAGTACCTATCACTACTAACGTTGTGAGTTCGAATCCAGCTCGGGCGAGGTTTACTCAAAAAAACATTATGTGATAAAGTTTGTCAATGATTTCCGACATGTCTGTTCTCCAGTTTCCTCCACCAATAAAATTGACCATCACGATATAACTGAAACATTGTTGAAAGTGGCGTTAATCAGCATACCCCCCTTTTCCTGTGGTGACCAGGTATGAACAACAATTAGAGGACACGTTTTGCAACTCACAGTCAACGTGAGGAGAATTGCTATCGATTTATAACCCTGTTTCAGGTAGATTGTGTGTCAAGTTTACTGATTATAACGTCCTTTTGTGTTAAACTTGAATGTAATTTAGACTAGTTTGTAACTAGAGAAACATGATGGGTGCCACTAGTTGAGCAAGAACTGCTAACCCCTCCGGAACACCTGAGTGTGCCTCGGTTTTTTAGTGAGGTTCGTGTTACTCGAAATTTAGTTTTATGTGTAATATTTTGTAGAATGTTGTTTGTCCTTTTGACCATTGTGTTTTCTGTCCTTCGATTTACGGATTCTGATTACCTCCCTTTGGTATCTTCATCTTCAAACTTTTCTAATGTTGGTAACCCGTCCTTATTTATAGCTGTAGTGTCTTTCGAAATCATTTGTTTACAGACGCTTAAAATTGCCCGTAAAAAACAATAATTCACGAATGAAATGATACGACCAGTGGTCTGTCGCTTTGTTTTATAACTATTCCGACACAGTCAGAATTAGAATCAAATCACTCTGAAACTAAATAATACTATAAACAACTTACCATTATTTCAGAAAGCATTCCTTCTGTAAGCACACCATAGGAAAACAACCTGTCACATATTACTTGTAGATCACTTAGATTCTGTATAAATAGCATACGACCCTTTCTTAGTATTGTTCTATATCTATCGTCCATTTTGAAAATTATTAATGGCTGAAAAAGTAATATTTATCGGTATTATACTTGCATAATCTCCTTCCTTTGAGAAGAGTTTGAAAATACCAAAGGGGTTATCAGAATCCATAAATCGAAGGACAGACAACACAATGGCCAAAACAAAGAGGACAAAAGGACAAACAACGATCTACAAAACATACACATAAAACTAAAGATCGAGTAACAAAACCCCACTAAAAACCGGGGGTGAACCAAGGTGCTCTGGAAGGGAATGAAGTTGATTATTTTCTGTAATTCCAAATCAGTAGACACCGCCTTGGTCGTGCGTGATAGTATGGTGGGTGGATTTACAACTACTTATGAAATCAGTACCTATCACCACTCTAAACTTGTGGACTCGAATCCCGCTCATGGCGGGTGTACAACGTTATGTGATAAAATTTGGCAGTGACTTACACAACAGCCGTTCGGTGGTTTTCTCTCACGGGGTATTGCGGTTTCCTCCACCAATAAAACTGACCACTACGAAATAACTGAAATATTGTTGAAAGTGGCGTTAAACACCATAACACTAACCCGATAACCCAATAAAACTGACCGCCACGAAAAAACTGAAATATTGTTAAAAGTAGCGTTAAACAACATTACCCTAACCATATCCCAAACATTTTATTTCAAGTAAATGGAAGTTTAATAAATGATATTCCACTCACGTGATATGAAAATAAAACATTTTTTCGTCGTAACTTATATATTAAGGATGAACTGCTTTGTTTCGTCCTCTTTTATAGAAAAAGTTACAAATACTTCTTTTTTGTGTTTGTTCTAAGCAAATGACAAGCCTTGTCTATCAAAAGAAGAGATGATATATTCATGTAATATTTATACCACGGTTTTCCGAGTTAAACGGTTAGACAATCGAACGCGAAGCATGAGATTGTTTAACCGTTTAACTCTGAATCACATCTAGGGCGTCGATTATTGCACGCCTCTCTGAAAGTAATGAAACTACATGTACAGCCCAGATTTAAAGTGTGCAATATCTCGTATCTGTGTGTATTATTTCATAGTTTTTAGCTGTTGCTTACATTCTGGTATATAAACAATAAAAACAAATCAAAGGAAAAGAAAATCATTCGGATCTAGATTTGGCTAGCGGATACATCTATACAGTTAGCAGAAATCAACTTACCTGTCGAACTGGTTCAACTTCCCAAACACGCAGGGATAGATGGACAGAAATTAACTTGGGACCTCTAAGTTAATTCCAACGCTGTATCGGTCAAGCTGGTGTGGATCAAGGCTGGAAAACCCGTTGATAAAACAGGAGAAACTACCAGCCTGGCCCAAAAAAAGAAGCACCTCTCACCTTCCACCAGGAGAAGAAACGCCCAACGTATGAACCAGTGGAAGGCGAAAGGGGAAGCCGTTGGTGACAATACAACTTGTGTTCAAACAGACAGCCGACATCAACCCCTCTACAGATGAAACAACGCAAACAGACCAGCACAACAGCGACGCCCAAGCCATCACTATTCCAACAGTATTGACAAAAAAGGGGAGCGATCGACACAGACAAGATGCACACATACTGGTTCGCTACCAAAACCAACAAAATTCGACCCGGACGATCCAGCACTCATCGATCGCTTTCCAGAGTATACACCTGATATATATATTAGTGATAGACCACCAACACCAACACATGAAATATGTAGCGGGCGAAGACCCAGCAAGAAGAAGAAATACTTGTCCGCAATACCTGACCCCCCCCCCCCTAAAATTGGAAAAAATATGATTTTTTTGGAGTAAAATCGTGATTTTTCACACGAAATACCCCAAAAATTTTCGCGCCTCCCTCTGCTATTTTTTTAAGTGCGCCCCCCTAACTTGAAATCCTGGATCCGCCCCTGTGAGCAGGGTGGACAGACGTAAAACCCCCACAAACATCAACATCACATCAAAGGAAAAGAATGCATTTATGTTACCAGCAGATCATAATTTATTTCGCTGTTTATTTTAGGGACTTTTTTTATAGTATAGTCTGTAACCCACAACTGATCATCTTCCAGATACTCTACAATCATCCATTATGAGCTTAAGTAGAGCATAATCGGAACGTGATCAGTCGTGGGTAACCACAATGAATTAGCAGATAATTTGAAACGAATATCTACTTATTTATCATCACGCAGGCTTCGTTTTTAAAAACCAAACAAAATATAGTCGAACCGAATCTCTTTTAACCATATGCCGAGCGACAATCCTTTCGTAATTTTACAAAGCTCATAGTTGGGCGACAAACATCATTCGTTAATGGGATGAATCGATGTTAAGACACTGCAGGTATTCCCAGGGGCGTATCTACGGAAAATAGCGCCTATGGCAAGCACTAAAATTGCGTTTTACATTTATTATTTATTAAAAATTTCTCCAGGTATTCATGTCTATGTGTATTACATGGTTTTTGCAAAATTACTTCAAGAAAATTATTTAAAAAATCATTTTTAGGACGTTCCCATATGGGAACATTAGGCGCTAAAACCTCTTAGTGGCGCCCCCTTCAAGTGGCGCACAGGGCACGTGCCCTACTTGCCATACCCTAGATACGCCACTGGGTATTCTGCCACTTTTGTATTTCAAAATCACGTCCATCTCCATACCCACCATACAGATAACGGTTTAGAGTACCATAAGTTAACAATATTCTTATTTAACTGATAATCTGATTACCACTCATATAATTTCAAATAATAGACACTTTCATGTAATATAAGCAAATTCGTTCAATGGGGAGTTTTCATATTACTGGCCATTGCATATGCATTATGCGTCTTCCTTTTCTATGTATATCAATGACATATTGTTATGCCTGTGGTCATTTCCCTAAATGTACACTGCCCTATCTTTTCTTGTTTTTGTTCGTAACTAATATAATTGAATTTTTATTTCCTTTACGATGATATCCGACTGCCTTTTGATGACAGCCGTTGACTGACTACGATAGGTTTCCCTCGCTACTGCGTACTCGAACCATTTTAACACAAACAGAAATAAAAATCAATTTATCATGAGAAACTCACGAGACACTGGTATCTGTTCAAAGCAAAGGTCAAAATAATGAAAATAAAAATCAATACAAAAACAACGATCTCCGGGATCGATCTACACTGGAACTATCAAAAACACATATCCATCCACTTTTGGGTCATATATTAAAGAAGGCAGTGTCTATTCTTACAACAATTTTGAACGTTGTAAGAATAGCCACGAATCTTATTCTTACAACAAATGATATTACGGAATCCATTCAATGAGGAAACGAATTTTTATTTAAAATAGCGATCATATATCATATAGTTGCATTAGGTTTCGCTTCGATTTGTAACTTTTTTTCATATAAATTATTATTTTATGATTACAGCCTTATAATAGACGTATTTTTATATGATTTATGAATAACATAATTAAATAAGTTATTTAGATTTTGTTTTATTTCAATAATAAAGAGAAAGGGCAATTGGTTTTTAGTCATGTCTAGTTGAACAATACTCACATATCACGTCATACTTAATCACAAAAAAGATAGTACATTTGTAGAATGGACGTATAGTAATAATACGAAAACATATATAGGGAAATAATGGATAGTGCTTTCAAAGACAAACTCTTCACATCTTTTAACGAATTACAAAATGCAATTCAAGAGTATGAGGAAAAGAACTGTGTTCAATTATATAAGGCACTGGCTACGATTACCTGGATTAGGTTAACTTGAATAATACTGCGCCCTCTATCGGCACTTTCGCAGCGACTAGCGGGGGAGTAATATAACGACTGGATTATTCGGGTTAGGATTAGGTAATAATAACGAAAAATTAGGATTACCTGAGAGACTAAGTGCCGGAATACAATTCCGGTTCAGGAACCTATTTCACGGAAAAATATCGGGTAATCGTAATTTTATTTGTTAGAGTTACCACAGTCACTTGAAGTTTCAAAAATAAAAAAAAATAAGAAAAACTTCGAAAAAGTTTGGTCCCTTATTTATTATAGATGACTGTGGAGTTACCTGGTCTTATTATTACCCGGAAGTTCTAGGGATTTCATTATTGGACAAAAAGAATTGAAAGAATTATTATTATTATTGACTCATTATTATACTTTACTATAGAAACCAAGCAGGAAATAATTAAGATATTTTAAAGTTTTATTCCATGGAACAAGAAATAACTCATTATTCCCGCGGCAAACTGCAATTAGGTCAAATAACTGTGAAGGAATCTGCACATAGCACAAAATAAATGTTTGAAATTGGCGCGCTTTTGCACGTCGAACCAATAACTAGTTATTTCCCTCAGCACATCGAACCAATAACTAGTTACTTCCCTCATATTAGTTCAGTATAATAATACAGTTATGCCCTTCATGAGAAGTTAATATCCATAATTACTGAATCTCGAAAGGGTTATTTTCCCTCGGTCCTTCGGACCTCGGGAAAATAAGCCTTTCTCAATTTAATAATTATGGATTAACTTCTCATGAAGGCCATAATTGTATATTATATATCAATTTGTAATTGTTAAATACATTGTAAATCAATACATCAAAAAGATATGAAATATACTCCGTAAATATATTTACAAAGATGGAATTACATAAGAAATTATCAAGTTACTCTCCTTTGTTATAGCACTGTCTGCATAGCCAAGACGTACCGGATTTTGGTGGCGCTTTGAAGCCAACACATTTAAGATGGTTCTGGTACACTCTAAACATCCATCGCAAACTAGGGATGCATAAAGATGAACATCAATTTTACAGACTGAACAGGTCCATACGGCTGTTTCTTTTGTTTTACTAATTTTGTTTTTTCCGGGTAATAATAAAGACCAGGTAATTCTAACAAATAAAATTACGATTACCCGATTTTTTTCCGTGAAATAGGTTCCTGAACCGGAATTGTATTCAGGTAATCCTAATTTTTCGTTATTATTACCCAATCCAGGTAAATCCGGGTAGTGCTTTCAAAGGTAAAACAGCCAAAATCAACCTATTGGTGTTGTAGGCAATGCATCAAAATGTAAAATTCATTTGTGATCATTTGTGAACCTTTGCTTTAACAGTTTTTTTGCATTGCATTGTTTTTATTTTTCAGATATTTTATCAAAATTTAAACTTCATACTTTTAAAATCTTCTAGTATTTTAAAAGATTTTTAGAAGCTTTATAAAAAAACTTTTATCATGCTTTTTACGATTATCAAAATTGTATTTTATTGTTTTTATGTAATATTTTATTCTATGATGATAAATTATATGTTGTGCATATGAAGAAATGTATATAGATCTATATAATACAATAAATATATATGATTAATTACAACATTATCTTTTTTGTTGTAAGAATAGGCTCAAGAGGTTATTCTTACAACATATTTAGTCTACAGGTAATAATTATTCGTTTCTCATTATCTAATCCGTAATATTATTTGTTGTAAGACTAAGATTCACGGCTATTGTTGAAAATTGTTGTAAGAATAGACACTGCCATTAAAGAACTACTAGTACAAAAATATTGACAATTATAATAAGTACCAAACAATTGTGGTCAGTACAGAATTGTCTCATCCAAGTCAGAGATGTCCAATTCAGTACCGACTTGTCCAAGTCAGTACCGAGTTGTCCAGGTACCGAGATGTCTAGGGTTCTGATCTGATCTACGACCCCCCTTTTTTCTCCGATGTGATTGAAAATACATTCTTTCCCCATAGAATAGTTTTTATTTGTCTAAAATATTCAATCATTTACATTATAATGTTTAGGCTTCTAGTCTTAATGATTATCGATTTGAATCATGCACATCGCTATTTTTGCACACAACCTTAAAGTGTCGTTAATTTATGCTGCCCCACATGGCCACACATTCAGATGTAAGTCTCGCTGCACATTTGTGGTGCATTTTAGTCAATGAACCTTAAAAACCGCGATTTGACACCAGACAAAGAAAGCACAATTCATTAATTCTTAAATATATTATCATATTATTATTAGCCTACCAGAATAGTATTCTTGTGCACGCCGGCTGGAAGAGAAGGGGAAACCACTTCTGTACAAAATAGGTAAATTCCAATTTTAAAAATAGATCTCGGTAAACATAAAATATGTAATTGTATTTCCGAACGATAAATAAAATTTCCTGAACGAAGAAATATGTTAATATCAAAATAATAGTATATTTCAGTAATTCACAATGATTAATAAATTTATCTAAAACAAACTAAATACAAAAGTAGAATATGTATTTAAATTTATTTCAATATTAGAACAAAGAGGATTATTACTATATATTATTACTGTTTTGCTTGTAATCAATACAAACATCGGCAGTACACAAATTCATATCAATATTTTAAATACTCCAAACTCATTCTTACGAGAAAGAAAAATTGTAAAATAATTGGAAACTTACCAATGACTAACATGTTCAGTTTCTTCGTCCTCGTCAAATTCATTAGCATCAGATCCATGTGATATTTCTAGATCGTCGTCGGAATCTGAATTTTCTTCACTTCCTGATGCTGACTTTTCGCCTTCAGTTCCTTTTGTGGGTTCAAACATATACGGTTGAACTGCAGATGCTGTTAAATTTAAATCTGGCATTTCTTCACAATCACTTTCCTCAAAATCGTTATCCATTTCAAATTTTCAATTATTTTGATGTATTTTTGTTTACCCACGATATCAGCTGTTTGGTTTACCTGTGTAGACTTGGGGACGTGTGACGTAGGTGAAGAGTTCTTTCAGGTGGAAGTAATCATTGTATATCGTTCGCTGTGACCACACTTTAACGGGTGGATACGGGTACATATTTAAGATTTTCCCGAAGGGAATAATATTTTCTGTTTTATTTTGAAATAGACTTCATAAAGAAGTCGAAAAAACGGAAACAAAAAATCGCTTCCTGTCACCTTTAATGCAGATTATTGGATATATTCTAATTAATACGAATTTTTTGTTGTGGGCATAATCTTATGACCCAACATCGGATTTTTGGAGAAGCTAACTTGTACAAACAACAACATATGATAACTGCAGAAGATCAATCATTGCTCATTGGTTTCACAGAACTTCAAGACATTTACTAAATCAAATGTAGCTAAAATCTAAACAAATGAAGTGGTGGTTAACTAACAATTGCAGTAAGAACTATCAATTCAATAAAAACTAGAGGCTCATCTTAACTTTATATAGGACCTCACATACATCATTTATACTAAGTTAACAGTCAATTATACTTGTAGTTTCAGTGTAGAAGAAAAATAAGTCAGCCAACTAGAAAAAAAAATAATTGGGCATGTTTTAGCCTGATTCCAATGAAATTAGGCATCTATGAAGAAGATCTCGAATACATCATTTGTACTATGATAACAATCAGTTGGACCTGTAGTTTAGAAGAGATTATTTTTTTTAGGTTTAAGACAATTAAAAACATGAATTGCCTGTGGTGGTCATGTTTTGTTTTGTTTTTATGTTGTTTTTTGTGTTGCTAGATTATTTGTAGAGTACGAACTCATAAACATCATTATTACTAAAAAAAAAAAAAAAAAAAAAAAAAAAGTTACAAATGGCATATCATTTTCAGACGTAATAATTAAAATGTCAAAATGGTGGGCAAATTTCAATGAAAATAACATCTGTTCAAAATGTTGTAATAACTTGTGAATTTTATAAGTAAAGCCTCCTATTTGAAAAAAAAATGAACGGTTTTGTACAGAACTCTATATAAATCCTCGTTATATTGTCCACATTTGTATATTTCGTGAAATAAACATGCATATCACCGTGAAGAATGATTATGTCGATCTGTATAAAATATAGTTATTAAAAAAATCCAGTTTTAAAATGACTTGCACGTACGTAGTAGGTAAAATTACTGTAATTTCTGCTTTATTATTAATGATTTAAGTTTGTATAAAAATGTATTATTTATGTTATGATCTGTATCACCCTTTTAAAAATCCGCTAGAATGCATGAAAAAGGCAATTAGTCATTGCGTTTCATCGATCGAAAAAAATTTTTCTCGACAGTTTGAATTTGGTGCAACTTTATTTGTGAAATTTGTGAAACAGCAATAAAAAGGTTGTTCTTTTACTTTATTTTGTACCTAAGTGTTTGTAGAACAGCAATAAAAAGGTTGTTCTTTTACTTTATTTTGTACCTAAGTGTTTGTAGAACATCAATAAAAAGGTTGTTCTTTTACTTTATTTTGTACCTAAGTGTTTGTAGAACAGCAATACAAAGGTTGTACCTTTACTTTATTTTGTACCTAAGTGTTTGTAGAACAGCAATAAAAAGGTTGTTCTTTTACTTTATTTTGTACCTAAGTGTTTGTAGAACAGCAATAAAAAGGTTGTTCTTTTACTTTATTTTGTACCTAAGTGTTTGTAGAACAGCAATACAAAGGTTGTTCTTTTACTTTATTTTGTACCTAAGTGTTTGTAGAACAGCAATAAAAAGGTTGTTCTTTTACTTTATTTTGTACCTAAGTGTTTGTAGAACAGCAATACAAAGGTTGTACCTTTACTTTATTTTGTACCTAAGTGTTTGTAGAACAGCAATAAAAAGGTTGTTCTTTTACTTTATTTTGTACCTAAGTGTTTGTAGAACAGCAATAAAAAGGTTGTTCTTTTACTTTATTTTGTACCTAAGTGTTTGTAGAACAGCAATACAAAGGTTGTAGCTTTACTTTATTTTGTACCTAAGTGTTTGTAGAACAGCAATAAAAAGGTTGTTCTTTTACTTTATTTTGTACCTAAGTGTTTGTAGAACAGCAATAAAAAGGTTGTTCTTTTACTTTATTTTGTACCTAAGTGTTTGTAGAACAGCAATAAAAAGGTTGTTCTTTTACTTTACTTTGTACCTAAGTGTTTGTAGAACAGCAATACAAAGGTTGTTCTTTTACTTTATTTTGTACCTAAGTGTTTGTAGAACAGCAATAAAAATGTTGTTCTTTTACTTTATTTTGTTCCTAAGTGTTTGTAGAACAGCAATAAAAAGGTTGTTCTTTTACTTTATTTTGTACCTAAGTGTTTGTAGAACACCAATAAAAAGGTTGCACCTTTACTTTATTTTGTACCTAAGTGTTTGTAGAACAGCAATAAAAAGGTTGTTCTTTTACTTTATTTTGTACCTAAGTGTTTGTAGAACAGCAATAAAAAGGTTGTTCTTTTACTTTATTTTGTACCTAAGTGTTTGTAGAACAGCAATTAAAAG
This sequence comes from Bathymodiolus septemdierum, assembly GCA_963383655.1. Taxonomy (NCBI): domain Eukaryota; kingdom Metazoa; phylum Mollusca; class Bivalvia; order Mytilida; family Modiolidae; genus Bathymodiolus; species Bathymodiolus septemdierum. Next base: position 26,906,655 of record OY726530.1, on the reverse strand, counting down.
GTTGTTCTTTTACTTTATTTTGTACCTAAGTGTTTGTAGAACAGCAATACAAAGGTTGTACCTTTACTTTATTTTGTACCTAAGTGTTTGTAGAACACCAATAAAAAGGTTGTTCTTTTGCTTTATTTTGTACCTAAGTGTTTGTAGAACAGCAAAAAAAAAGGTTGTTCTTTTACTTTATTTTGTACCTAAGTGTTTGTAGAACAGCAATACAAAGGTTGTACCTTTACTTTATTTTGTACCTAAGTGTTTGTAGAACATCAATAAAAAGGTTGTTCTTTTACTTTATTTTGTACCTAAGTGTTTGTAGAACAGCAATAAAAAGGTTGTTCTTTTACTTTATTTTGTACCTAAGTGTTTGTAGAACAGCAATAAAAAGGTTGTTCGTTTACTTTATTTTGTACCTAAGTGTTTGTAGAACAGCATTAAAAAGGTTGTTCTTTTACTTTATTTTGTACCTAAGTGTTTATAGAACAGCAATACAAAGGTTGTTCTTTTACTTTATTTTGTACCTAAGTGTTTGTAGAACAGCAATAAAAAGGTTGTTCTTTTACTTTATTTTGTACCTAAGTGTTTGTAGAACAGCAATAAAAAGGTTGTTCTTTTACTTTATTTTGTACCTAAGTGTTAATAGAACAGCAATACAAAGGTTGTTCTTTTACTTTATTTTGTACCTAAGTGTTTGTAGAACAGCAATAAAAAGGTTGTTCTTTTACTTTATTTTGTACCTAAGTGTTTGTAGAACAGCAATAAAAAGGTTGTTCTTTTACTTTATTTTGTACCTAAGTGTTTGTAGAACAGCAATAAAAAGGTTGTTCTTTTACTTTACTTTGTACCTAAGTGTTTGTAGAACAGCAATACAAAGGTTGTTCTTTTACTTTATTTTGTACCTAAGTGTTTGTAGAACAGCAATACAAATGTTGTTCTTTTACTTTATTTTGTACCTAAGTGTTTGTAGAACAGCAATACAAAGGTTGTTCTTTTACTTTATTTTGTACCTAAGTGTTTGTAGAACAGCAATAAAAAGGTTGTTCTTTTACTTTATTTTGTACCTAAGTGTTTGTAGAACAGCAATAAAAAGGTTGTTCTTTTACTTTATTTTGTACCTAAGTGTTTGTAGAACAGCAATACAAAGGTTGTACCTTTACTTTATTTTGTACCTAAGTGTTTGTAGAACAGCAATTAAAAGGTTGTTCTTTTACTTTATTTTGTACCTAAGTGTTTGTAGAACAGCAATAAAAAGGTTGTTCTTTTACTTTATTTTGTACCTAAGTGTTTGTAGAACAGCAATAAAAAGGTTGTTCTTTTACTTTACTTTGTACCTAAGTGTTTGTAGAACAGCAATAAAAATGTTGTTCTTTTACTTTATTTTGTACCTAAGTGTTTGTAGAACAGCAATAAAAAGGTTGTTCTTTTACTTTATTTTGTACCTAAGTGTTTGTAGAACAGCAATAAAAAGGTTGTTCTTTTACTTTATTTTGTACCTAAGTGTTTGTAGAACAGCAATAAAAAGGTTGTTCTTTTACTTTATTTTGTACCTAAGTGTTTGTAGAACAGCAATACAAAGGTTGTACCTTTACTTTATTTTGTACCTAAGTGTTTGTAGAACACCAATAAAAAGGTTGTTCTTTTGCTTTATTTTGTACCTAAGTGTTTGTAGAACAGCAATAAAAAAGTTGTTCTTTTACTTTATTTTGTACCTAAGTGTTTGTAGAACAGCAATAAAAAGGTTGTTCTTTTACTTTATTTTGTACCTAAGTGTTTGTAGAAATTAAAAGGTTGTTCTTTTACTTTATTTTGTACCTAAGTGTTTGTAGAACAGCAATACAAAGGTTGTACCTTTACTTTATTTTGTACCTAAGTGTTTGTAGAACAGCAATAAAAAGGTTGTTCTTTTACTTTATTTTGTACCTAAGTGTTTGTAGAACAGCAATAAAAAGGTTGTTCTTTTACTTTATTTTGTACCTAAGTGTTTGTAGAACAGCAATAAAAAGGTTGCACCTTTACTTTATTTTGTACCTAAGTGTTTGTAGAACAGCAATAAAAAGGTTGTTCTTTTACTTTATTTTGTACCTAAGTGTTTGTAGAACACCAATAAAAAGGTTGTTCTTTTGCTTTATTTTGTACCTAAGTGTTTGTAGAACAGCAAAAAAAAAGGTTGTTCTTTTACTTTATTTTGTACCTAAGTGTTTGTAGAACAGCAATACAAAGGTTGTACCTTTACTTTATTTTGTACCTAAGTGTTTGTAGAACAGCAATAAAAAGGTTGTTCTTTTACTTTATTTTGTACCTAAGTGTTTGTAGAACAGTAATAAAAAGGTTGTTCTTTTACTTTATTTTGTACCTAAGTGTTTGTAGAACAGCAATAAAAAGGTTGTTCTTTTACTTTATTTTGTACCTAAGTGTTTGTAGAACAGCATTAAAAAGGTTGTTCTTTTACTTTATTTTGTACCTAAGTGTTTGTAGAACAGCAATAAAAAGGTTGTTCTTTTACTTTATTTTGTACCTAAGTGTTTGTAGAACAGCAATAAAAAGGTTGTTCTTTTACTTTATTTTGTACCTAAGTGTTTGTAGAACAGCAATACAAAGGTTGTACCTTTACTTTATTTTGTACCTAAGTGTTTGTAGAACAGCAATAAAAAGGTTGTTCTTTTGCTTTATTTTGTACCTAAGTGTTTGTAGAACAGCAATAAAAAAGTTGTTCTTTTACTTTATTTTGTACCTAAGTGTTTGTAGAATAGCAATAAAAAGGTTGTTCTTTTACTTTATTTTGTACCTAAGTGTTTGTAGAACAGCAATAAAAAGGTTGTTCTTTTACTTTATTTTGTACCTAAGTGTTTGTAGAACAGCAATAAAAATGTTGTTCTTTTACTTTATTTTGTACCTAAGTGTTTGTAGAACAGCAATACAAAGGTTGTTCTTTTACTTTATTTTGTACCTAAGTGTTTGTAGAACAGCAATAAAAATGTTGTTCTTTTACTTTATTTTGTACCTAAGTGTTTGTAGAACAGCAATAAAAAGGTTGTTCTTTTACTTTATTTTGTACCTAAGTGTTTGTAGAACAGCAATAAAAAGGTTGTTCTTTTACTTTATTTTGTACCTAAGTGTTTGTAGAACAGCAATAAAAAGGTTGTTCTTTTACTTTATTTTGTACCTAAGTGTTTGTAGAACAGCAATAAAAAGATTGTTCTTTTACTTTATTTTGTACCTAAGTGTTTGTAGAACAGCAATACAAAGGTTGTACCTTTACTTTATTTTGTACCTAAGTGTTTGTAGAACACCAATAAAAAGGTTGTTCTTTTGCTTTATTTTGTACCTAAGTGTTTGTAGAACAGCAATAACAAAGTTGTTCTTTTACTTTATTTTGTACCTAAGTGTTTGTAGAACAGCAATAAAAAGGTTGTTCTTTTACTTTATTTTGTACCTAAGTGTTTGTAGAAATAAAAAGGTTGTTCTTTTACTTTATTTTGTACCTAAGTGTTTGTAGAACAGCAATACAAAGGTTGTTCCTTTACTTTATTTTGTACCTAAGTGTTTGTAGAACAGCAATAAAAAGGTTGTTCTTTTACTTTATTTTGTACCTAAGTGTTTGTAGAACAGCGATACAAAGGTTGTTCTTTTGCTTTATTTTGTACCTAAGTGTTTGTAGAACAGCAATAAAAAGGTTGCACCTTTACTTTATTTTGTACCTAAGTGTTTGTAGAACAGCAATAAAAAGGTTGTTCTTTTACTTTATTTTGTACCTAAGTGTTTGTAGAACAGCAAAAAAAAAGGTTGTTCTTTTACTTTATTTTGTACCTAAGTGTTTGTAGAACAGCAATAAAAAGGTTGTTCTTTTACTTTATTTTGTACCTAAGTGTTTGTAGAAATAAAAAGGTTGTTCTTTTACTTTATTTTGTACCTAAGTGTTTGTAGAACAGCAATACAAAGGTTGTTCCTTTACTTTATTTTGTACCTAAGTGTTTGTAGAACAGCAATAAAAAGGTTGTTCTTTTACTTTATTTTGTACCTAAGTGTTTGTAGAACAGCAATACAAAGGTTGTTCTTTTACTTTATTTTGTACCTAAGTGTTTGTAGAACAGCAATAAAAAGGTTGCACCTTTACTTTATTTTGTACCTAAGTGTTTGTAGAACAGCAATAAAAAGGTTGTTCTTTTACTTTATTTTGTACCTAAGTGTTTGTAGAACAGCAAAAAAAAAGGTTGTTCTTTTACTTTATTTTGTACCTAAGTGTTTGTAGAACAGCAATACAAAGGTTGTACCTTTACTTTATTTTGTACCTAAGTGTTTGCAGAACAGCAATAAAAAGGTTGTTCGTTTACTTTATTTTGTACCTAAGTGTTTGTAGAACAGTAATACAAAGGTTGTTCTTTTACTTTATTTTGTACCTAAGTGTTTGTAGAACAGCAATAAAAAGGTTGTTCTTTTACTTTATTTTGTACCTAAGTGTTTGTAGAACAGCAATAAAAAGGTTGTTCTTTTACTTTATTTTGTACCTAAGTGTTTGTAGAACAGCAATAAAAAGGTTGTTCTTTTACTTTATTTTGTACCTAAGTGTTTGTAGAACAGCAATAAAAAGGTTGTTCTTTTACTTTATTTTGTACCTAAGTGTTTGTAGAACAGCAATACAAAGGTTGTACCTTTACTTTATTTTGTACCTAAGTGTTTGTAGAACAGCAATAAAAAGGTTGTTCTTTTACTTTATTTTGTACCTAAGTGTTTGTAGAACAGCAATAAAAAGGTTGTTCTTTTACTTTATTTTGTACCTAAGTGTTTGTAGAACAGCAATAAAAAGGTTGTTCTTTTACTTTACTTTGTACCTAAGTGTTTGTAGAACAGCAATACAAAGGTTGTTCTTTTACTTTATTTTGTACCTAAGTGTTTGTAGAACAGCAATACAAAGGTTGTACCTTTACTTTATTTTGTACCTAAGTGTTTGTAGAACACCAATAAAAAGGTTGTTCTTTTGCTTTATTTTGTACCTAAGTGTTTGTAGAACAGCAATAAAAAGGTTGTTCTTTTACTTTATTTTGTACCTAAGTGTTTGTAGAACAGCAATACAAAGGTTGTACCTTTACTTTATTTTGTACCTAAGTGTTTGTAGAACACCAATAAAAAGGTTGTTCTTTTGCTTTATTTTGTACCTAAGTGTTTGTAGAACAGCAATAAAAAAGTTGTTCTTTTACTTTATTTTGTACCTAAGTGTTTGTAGAACCGCAATAAAAAGGTTGTTCTTTTACTTTATTTTGTACCTAAGTGTTTGTAGAACAGCAATAAAAAGGTTGTTCTTTTACTTTATTTTGTACCTAAGTGTTTGTAGAACAGCAATAAAAATGTTGTTCTTTTACTTTATTTTGTACCTAAGTGTTTGTAGAACAGCAATACAAAGGTTGTACCTTTACTTTATTTTGCACCTAAGTGTTTGTAGAACACCAATAAAAAGGTTGTTCTTTTGCTTTATTTTGTACCTAAGTGTTTGTAGAACAGCAATAAAAAAGTTGTTCTTTTACTTTATTTTGTACCTAAGTGTTTGTAGAACAGCAATAAAAAGGTTGTTCTTTTACTTTATTTTGTACCTAAGTGTTTGTAGAACAGCAATAAAAAGGTTGTTCTTTTACTTTATTTTGTACCTAAGTGTTTGTAGAACAGCAATAAAAAGGTTGTTCTTTTACTTTATTTTGTACCTAAGTGTTTGTAGAACAGCAATACAAAGGTTGTACTTTTACTTTATTTTGTACCTAAGTGTTTGTAGAACAGCAATAAAAATGTTGTTCTTTTACTTTATTTTGTACCTAAGTGTTTGTAGAACAGCAATAAAAAGGTTGTTCTTTTACTTTATTTTGTACCTAAGTGTTTGTAGAACACCAATAAAAAGGTTGATCTTTTGCTTTATTTTGTACCTAAGTGTTTGTAGAACAGCAATAAAAAAGTTGTTCTTTTACTTTATTTTGTACCTAAGTGTTTGTAGAACAGCAATAAAAAGGTTGTTCTTTTACTTTATTTTGTACCTAAGTGTTTGTAGAACAGCAATAAAAAGGTTGTTCTTTTGCTTTATTTCGGACCTAAGTGTTTGTAGAACAGCAATAAAAAGGTTGTTCTTTTGCTTTATTTTGTACCTAAGTGTTTGTAGAACAGCAATAAAAAGGTTGTTCTTTTACTTTATTTTGTACCTAAGTGTTTGTAGAACAGCAATACAAAGGTTGTTCTTTTACTTTATTTTGTACCTAAGTGTTTGTAGAACAGCAATACAAAGGTTGTACCTTTACTTTATTTTGTACCTAAGTGTTTGTAGAACAGCAATAAAAAGGTTGTTCTTTTACTTTATTTTGTACCTAAGTGTTTGTAGAACAGCAATAAAAAGGTTGTTCTTTTACTTTATTTTGTACCTAAGTGTTTGTAGAACAGCAATAAAAAGGTTGTTCTTTTACTTTATTTTGTACCTAAGTGTTTGTAGAACAGCAATACAAAGGTTGTACCTTTACTTTATTTTATACCTAAGTATTTGTAAAACAGCAATAAAAAGGTTGTACCTTTACTTTAATTTGTACCTAAGTGTTTGTAGAACAGCAATAAAAAGGTTGTTCTTTTACTTTATTTTGTACCTAAGTGTTTGTAGAACAGCAATAAAAAGGTTGTTCTTTTACTTTACTTTGTACCTAAGTGTTTGTAGAACAGCAATACAAAGGTTGTTCTTTTACTTTATTTTGTACCTAAGTGTTTGTAGAACAGCAATACAAAGGTTGTACCTTTACTTTATTTTGTACCTAAGTGTTTGTAGAACACCAATAAAAAGGTTGTTCTTTTGCTTTATTTTGTACCTAAGTGTTTGTAGAACAGCAATAAAAAGGTTGTTCTTTTACTTTATTTTGTACCTAAGTGTTTGTAGAACAGCAATACAAAGGTTGTACCTTTACTTTATTTTGTACCTAAGTGTTTGTAGAACACCAATAAAAAGGTTGTTCTTTTGCTTTATTTTGTACCTAAGTGTTTGTAGAACAGCAATAAAAAAGTTGTTCTTTTACTTTATTTTGTACCTAAGTGTTTGTAGAACCGCAATAAAAAGGTTGTTCTTTTACTTATTTTGTACCTAAGTGTTTGTAGAACAGCAATGAAAAGGTTGTTCTTTTACTTTATTTTGTACCTAAGTGTTTGTAGAACAGCAATAAAAATGTTGTTCTTTTACTTTATTTTGTACCTAAGTGTTTGTAGAACAGCAATACAAAGGTTGTACCTTTACTTTATTTTGCACCTAAGTGTTTGTAGAACACCAATAAAAAGGTTGTTCTTTTGCTTTATTTTGTACCTAAGTGTTTGTAGAACAGCAATAAAAAAGTTGTTCTTTTCCTTTATTTTGTACCTAAGTGTTTGTAGAACAGCAATAAAAAGGTTGTTCTTTTACTTTATTTTGTACCTAAGTGTTTGTAGAACAGCAATAAAAAGGTTGTTCTTTTACTTTATTTTGTACCTAAGTGTTTGTAGAACAGCAATAAAAAGGTTGTTCTTTTACTTTATTTTGTACCTAAGTGTTTGTAGAACAGCAATACAAAGGTTGTACTTTTACTTTATTTTGTACCTAAGTGTTTGTAGAACAGCAATAAAAAGGTTGTTCTTTTACTTTATTTTGTACCTAAGTGTTTGTAGAACAGCAATAAAAAGGTTGTTCTTTTACTTTATTTTGTACCTAAGTGTTTGTAGAACACCAATAAAAAGGTTGTTCTTTTGCTTTATTTTGTACCTAAGTGTTTGTAGAACAGCAATAAAAAAGTTGTTCTTTTACTTTATTTTGTACCTAAGTGTTTGTAGAACAGCAATAAAAAGGTTGTTCTTTTACTTTATTTTGTACCTAAGTGTTTGTAGAACAGCAATAAAAAGGTTGTTCTTTTGCTTTATTTCGGACCTAAGTGTTTGTAGAACAGCAATAAAAAGGTTGTTCTTTTGCTTTATTTTGTACCTAAGTGTTTGTAGAACAGCAATAAAAAGGTTGTTCTTTTACTTTATTTTGTACCTAAGTGTTTGTAGAACAGCAATACAAAGGTTGTTCTTTTACTTTATTTTGTACCTAAGTGTTTGTAGAACAGCAATACAAAGGTTGTACCTTTACTTTATTTTGTACCTAAGTGTTTGTAGAACAGCAATAAAAAGGTTGTTCTTTTACTTTATTTTGTACCTAAGTGTTTGTAGAACAGCAATAAAAAGGTTGTTCTTTTACTTTATTTTGTACCTAAGTGTTTGTAGAACAGCAATAAAAAGGTTGTTCTTTTACTTTATTTTGTACCTAAGTGTTTGTAGAACAGCAATACAAAGGTTGTACCTTTACTTTATTTTATACCTAAGTATTTGTAAAACAGCAATAAAAAGGTTGTACCTTTACTTTAATTTGTACCTAAGTGTTTGTAGAACAGCAATAAAACGGTTGTTCTTTTACTTTATTTTGTACCTAAGTGTTTGTAGAACAGCAATAAAAAGGTTGTTCTTTTACTTTATTTTGTACCTAAGTGTTTGTAGAACAGCAATTAAAAGGTTGTACCTTTACTTTATTTTGTGCCTAAGTGTTTGTAGAACAGCAATAAAAAGGTTGTTCTTTTACTTTATTTTGTACCTAAGTGTTTGTAGAACAGCAATACAAAGGTTGTACCTTTACTTTATTTTGTACCTAAGTGTTTGTAGAACAGCAATACAAAGGTTGTACCTTTACTTTATTTTGTACCTAAGTGTTTGTAAAACAGCAATAAAAAGGTTTTACCTTTACTTTATTTTGTACCTAAGTGTTTGTAAAACAGCAATAAAAAGGTTGTACCTTTACTTTATTTTGTACCTAAGTGTTTGTAGAACAGCAATAAAAAGGTTGTTCTTTTGCTTTATTTTGTACCTAAGTGTTTGTAGAACAGCAATAAAAAGGTTGTTCTTTTGCTTTATTTTGTACCTAAGTGTTTGTAGAACAGCAATAAAAAGGTTGTTCTTTTACTTTATTTTGTACCTAAGTGTTTGTAGAACAGCAATACAAAGGTTGTTCTTTTACTTTATTTTGTACCTAAGTGTTTGTAGAACAGCAATACAAAGGTTGTACCTTTACTTTATTTTGTACCTAAGTGTTTGTAGAACAGCAATAAAAAGGTTGTTCTTTTACTTTATTTTGTACCTAAGTGTTTGTAGAACAGCAATAAAAAGGTTGTTCTTTTACTTTATTTTGTACCTAAGTGTTTGTAGAACAGCAATAAAAAGGTTGTTCTTTTACTTTATTTTGTACCTAAGTGTTTGTAGAACAGCAATACAAAGGTTGTTCTTTTACTTTATTTTGTACCTAAGTGTTTGTAGAACAGCATTAAAAAGGTTGTTCTTTTACTTTATTTTGTACCTAAGTGTTTGTAGAACAGCAATAAAAAGGTTGTTCTTTTACTTTATTTTGTACCTAAGTGTTTGTAGAACAGCAATAAAAAGGTTGTTCTTTTACTTTATTTTGTACCTAAGTGTTTGTAGAACAGCAATACAAAGGTTGTACCTTTACTTTATTTTATACCTAAGTGTTTGTAAAACAGCAATAAAAAGGTTGTACCTTTACTTTAATTTGTACCTTAGTGTAAAGTTGGGCAGTGGTGTGTCATGTTCATTTACATCAATATCCTTTGTTGTTATTTGTCGTTCGTGCAGAGTTGATTTGGTAAAGCATTTCCCCGTGCTTAAGGCGTATGCTTTTATTTTATACAGTTATGGACCTAGTGTGCGTGACAAGAGGGTTGAAATTTTACTCTCTTTCAACTTTCAAAGTATAGATACTATTCTCTAAATACAGTCGATCCAATTGAATACACTCTGCAACTAAGTGGAATATAACTTATAGATCATTGGTTATAACCAGGAACTGTTTACCCTTCGCCAGCACATGGGGTCTCCCCTTGTTTTTGGTTGGGTCCGTGTTGCCCATTTGTTTTGTTTTTTGTTTGTTTGTGTTCATTCTGTGTCTTGTGTACCCAATGTTGCCAATTTTCTGCATTGTCCATTAAAGATTGCTCCTTCGGATGTCTGTAACGCTTAGTTAAAAATAATAACACAGACAAGTGATACATATAAGGAACTTGGGGATACTGAGAGAGAGAGAGAGAGAGAGAGAGAGAGAGAGAGAGAGAGTTATGGTGTTTAACGCCACTTCCAACAATAGTTCAGTTATATCGTGGCGATGTATATTGTGATGAATGAAAGATTCGCCAGCATGATATGTATTTTTAGCGTATCTGGCAACATAATTTTGATTTTGATCTTAGAGGCTTTCCTGGTGACAACAGTATTTCGTATTACAATCACGGTAGATAACCGTGTAAGGCTTAGGTAATAAGCACAGACATTTTGTAAGCCAATGAGTTACCTCTCTTTGTCTTCTATTAAATATATAAATAATTTGTTTTTTACTAAATAAACAGAAAGTCAAGGTTTTATGTAGACATAAGTATTAAAGGACGACTTAAAGATTGTCGATTGCTATATATTATATTTTTTTATAATGCCCACTTACAGTCTTAGATGTTTGTAAGTTGAAAATATAGATAACGAAAATAACAAAGTACAGTGTTTTTAAAGTGAGTGAGTGATTGTTGTTTTACGCCAACTCAGCTATAGCATAGCGAGGACAAGTCATTTTTAATGGGATGATGATGAGGTTCGCTTTGTACTAGACCAACACGCTAAGTCGGAATTTCATAGTGCTGAAACTCACTGAAACAACAGTCGGCGGATATACTTGTCGTCCCACTCGGACACATTATTCTGATTCCGAGCCAACCCGTCTTTGCTTTTTTTCCTTCATGCGGCGTGCTTAGCGGAGAAGTAACAAATACAAGAATTTCCTAGTCTGTGGTTTTAACTGGTCTGGACTTAAAACCACGATCTACCGCACCCAAGGCCAGTTCGCTAACCATTACACCACCGATGCGGTTCAGTGTTTTTAAAAGATGACATAGTGATGGTTCTATCTTTAGGTAGTTATATTTTGTTCTTGGCTAATAATATCAAATAGAAATCACATAGGTACTCGAACAGAACGGAGAAAGATTACAGAGCTGTTTTATTTTTCTTGCCTATTATTTGAAGCCACCCTATCTTTACCCGTCTATGTCCGGTAAAGACGAACTAAAGGCGAAATGTGACATTAATGCAATCTACTTTCAAAGGTCTGAAAGTAAAACAAATCATCACCGATCTCCATAGTTCTCGGTGTTGTTGCAGGATTGGCAGCATATCATAATAAACACGTTGTTGTTCCAGCTGATAAAGCACACAACTATTCGTAATATGGAAACGACACTGATTAATTTTACAATTGGGTATTAATGACACATTTGATTATTCAACTTATACATATTTAAACACATCTTTTCTTTCGGTATTAATATGTTGATATTATATATAAAAAATATATATATCCGTAATGGAGAATACACTCCAACTGTAGATTCTTAAAAAATAATCAACGAGGCTTGTAATTTGTTACATAATAAATTTCCATCAGCAAGCGTATTCTCATTATATATTTTTACACTTTTAATGTTTAGAAAGTCAAATAAGACAACAATATAACAAAAATAAAGCGATAATTTGTTATCGGCACACGTGCTTTCGATTCCTTTATATTTAGATATTTCAAAGTCTTTCAAGTATCCCATATGTCCGATTTGTAATTATTTGCGGTCGGTGCTTTATTGTTGTTTGTATTGTTAGAATCTGTTTTAATAGTTCACGTATTTGTCAGTTTTGAACATAAATTATGTGAGATTTGAAATATTTGTGTCGTGCCTTGCATATATTATTCAATTACACATTTAAAAAAGTTATTGATATTATTTTTAAATAAGAAGAGTTTGAAGATACCAAAGGGGCAATCAGAATCCGTATATCGAAGAAAAACAGACAATACAATGGCCAAAAGGAGAAGTACAAACAATGATCTACAAAACATGCATATAAAACTAAAGATCGAGAAACACGAACCGCACTAAAAACCGGAGGTGAACTCAGGTGCTCCGGAAGGGTAGACAGTTCCTGCTCCACTAGTGGCACCCGTCGTGTTAATCTAGTTACAAACCCAGTAATATATCGTGAATGAGGAAAGGATCGGGAAGTGCTTACGACAAGTGGAACATATCCGTGGTCATTTGTGACACAGATATTCCATAACGGTCAACCAAGTCATGGTGGCGACCGTAAAATATTCGAAGTGATGACTTCAACTTTACCAAATAAAAATGAATAAATAAAGTTTACTGTAAAGAGTTATATATATTAATCATATAGCCGGAGGTTAGACGGACGTTTTCATAAATTTAAAGCAGTCTTTAAAAGGTCCTGCTTGGGTCCCAAAATATTTAAAATACGTTTTTAAGCCTGAAAAGGTTAAAGTTCGTATATAGGCAAGAACAAAAGAAAACACTATATATTCTTAAAAATAATCAACTATCAGAGAATGTATTATATGTGTGTCAAATGACATATCCGGTAATTCAACTTATACATATCTTTTCTTTCGGTATCAATATGTAAATATTATAAAAATATATATGTATATACATGTGTGTTGATACTCGTACTAGTGGATGCATCATGAACTGATCAATTTTGGTATCAAAACAACTTAAAAACTGTGCTCCTCTTATCCTCGACGTGTCCTGTTATACATATGGAGCAGGGGATTTCCACGAAAAACGAAAATTAGCTAGTTCGATCATTTAATTTCACGGTCCGCTATATAGATGCTACCCTTTCACTAAGTAATTCCAAGTTTCGTAATGATGTTGATCGCATCTATCCCAGTGAGCACGAATGAAAAGGATATCACAGATATGTTTGCTTCATACCTTCACATATACCTAGAAAATGACAATGAAGACCGGTTAAGAAAAGATATTACGACAAAAAAAAAAGACGATTTCAAATCTTACCATTGTGAACTTTCTATATATCTGTTGCAGCATTACAACAACATTTGCATATATAATATATATATCTCTGAGTTGATTTGGTATCTTGTGGTTTCCATTATTGTTTTTGATAGAGTGTTGCTGCTAACGAGGAGGCTACTGAGCCCTGCAAGGTTTTTTAGTGATTAAGCTAAGACATCACTGCAAACGTTTCAGTCACCACCGGTTTTTGGTCGGGTTCCTGTGTTTCAATTTGTCATATTGCATGTATTCACGTTTTAGTTCCGTGTTGTGATGTCCGCTACGAACGTTACGTTATTTGCATTTATTTGAGTCCAATGCAATTTTCATTTCAGATCATGTTCCTGTCGTTCAAAGGTAACACGATTAGTTCCACCAGTGGAGCAGGAAGTGCTACTCTTCCGGAGCACATGAGTTAACATATAGTTTGTGCTCGGAATCGTGTTGATCAATCTCTAGGTTTCTTGTTGTGTTTTATAGATTATTGTTTGTCATTTTGTTCTTTTTCATTTGGTCAATGTATTGTCTGTTCTTCTTCCATCAACAACTTCTAGATAACCGTTTTGGTATATTCAAACTTTTCTGGTTTGTTTTTCCTATTACAGACCACATGCTAACAAATATATGTGCAGTAGTATATCACATGTTAAAACAAGGACAAATCGGATTTGAGTAAACTACTGTAGTGATTAGAAAGACGACTCCTAGGGTTAGAGTATATTGTATTAGAGGTTAAACCAGGGACACTTCAGGTTGGATTATGTTTCTTTAGTGATTATCAAAATGATTGAACCATCTGGAGCATATTATATAAGTGGTTCAAGCAAAAACAAAAACTATTTCGGAAGGAGAGGTCGTCGTGGTCGTGATCGTATGGTAGTATGATTTACAACTACCTATGCCATCAGTGATTATCACCACTAAAGTTGTGAGTTCGAATCCTGATCATGCGATGTGTACTTGGTACAACATTATGTGATAAAGTTTGGCAGTGCCTTGCGACAGGTCGGTGGTTTTCCCCGGTTTCCTCCACAAATAAAACTGACTGCCACGATACAACTGATATATTGGTGAAAGTGGTGTTAAATACCATAACCCTAACCTCTATTTCGGAATGAGTGTTTGTGTATTAGGTTTAAAGATTTGATCACAATATACTTGTTTATTTCCCCTGTCCTATATAGCTGATAGACTTGTGTTTAACAACGTAAAATATTACAAAACAAATAAATCAGACCACACCAACCGAAAAAGTACAGGAACATTTTCAATTATGGTCCAATAATCAAAAGAAGATGAGACAGAATGTGTGCTACTGTTCATTATAGACATTTGTTGTAATAAAAACGTAGATACCAAATATAGTGTGCACGATGCGTTCCTGGAATAACCTTTATCAAGGACGCTCAAAGTCGAGAGGTTGGAAAGTCACATAATTAAGTATGGCCATACAATAAAGATTTCATTTTTATTATATAGTATTACAGTATGTCAATTGTAAGATTCCAATTGGCAATAACAATTATTATCAACACAATCTAATTCATTTCAGTGATGTTCGTTCATGCTCATTAATTTCATACAGGACAACCTCTTGGTCATCTATTTCTTTTTCTGTGCTGTGTCGAATTCCATACGAAAAATAAATTATCAATCCTACAATTATAAAAAAAAAAAGAAGTGTAAGTTAATGGTGAGATAATGTCCTAATAAGATGGAAAATAAATACCACAAATTCAAAATCAAATTAAAAAAAATCGTAGAAAGAGTCAAATTCGGTACCTCTAACACACAAATATATGATCGCTCATTTTCCTAGCTTGGTACAAGCACTTCAGTGAAAAGAGGCGGGGTTTAACCAGTTTTAAGGGCTCAAACCTTCATCCTTAATGAAACAAATAATACTGAAATATTGCCAAAAGAATAAAGACAAAAGGACAAACAACGATCTACAAAATACTACAGAAAAAAATGAAGATCGAGCAACGCAAACTGGACTGAAAACCGGTGGTGAACTCAGGTGCTCCTGAAGGGTCAGCAGTCCCTTCTCCATACGTGACACCCGTCCAGTTACTGAGCTACGTGTGTGTCATCATAGTGAGTGAGTTTGTGATTGTCGTGTACCCACAAGTAAGAACTATGTTATAAACACAATCCGGAACTTTCCTCATTTATAACTTATTACCGGCTTTGTAACAAGCGTAAGACGACGGGTACCACATGTGGAACAGAAACGGCTTACCCTTCCGGACCACATGAATTCTCCCACTGTTTTGGGTGATGTTCGTGTTGCTCGATCTTTAGGTCA
Organism: Bathymodiolus septemdierum; assembly: GCA_963383655.1. NCBI lineage: Eukaryota > Metazoa > Mollusca > Bivalvia > Mytilida > Modiolidae > Bathymodiolus > Bathymodiolus septemdierum. The sequence continues at coordinate 26,891,421 of OY726530.1, read as the reverse complement.
TTAGTCTGCTCTTATATCGTAACATCGCGTGTTTAAATGTGAAGCAGCGTAATTCAATTTTATTGTTTTTGGTTTGAGCAGACTGATGATCTTGCCAACAAATCCTACCACACGCTAACCATAACACGATCAAGACGAGTTAGTGTTATTACAATATAGTGTATATATGATAACAATATAACGCTTACGTAATTATAATATTTCTGTTATTACAAGATAATGCTTTGATATTACATGATAAATACAAAATAATGTTAATAAAATGAAATCATTACAAGATAAATAAAAGTATTTTGTTTTTGTTTCGAGAATATCTCGTTATAACTAAGACATTTTTTTACGCGATACTATTTTATTTACAATAATTAAAAATATATATTTGTTTAAAACCTTACTCTTCACGTAGTTTTTATAATCATCTAATCGTCATTTGCTAAGATATATTTTAGCATCCAATTCGTTCGGAATTTACACAAAAGGGAAGATATTTGTATTAATTTTCCCATCTATTGCATATACAGTATGGTGTCAAAAATATGTAATCTTTTCAAAACTGCCTTATATATGTACCGCATCGGTGGTGTGATGGTTAGCGTGCTCACCTCGAGTGCGGTAGATAGTGGGTTCGAGCCCCAATCGGGTAAAACCAAAGACTATCAATTTGTATTTGTTACTTCACAGCTATGCACGCTGCATTGAGGAGAAAGAGCAAAGACTGGTTGGGTCGGAATCAGGATAATGTATCCGAGTGGAGCGACACGTCTATCCGCGAACTGTTGTTTCAGTGAGCTAGCACAATAAAATCCAATTTTCTACACGTGTTGGTCTAGTACAGAGCGGACCTCATCATCATCTCATTGAAAATTAACTTATTACCGTCATGACATAGCTAATAAATTGCTGAGTTGGCGTTAAGCAACAATCACTCACTCCCTATATATTCATACATATATAAAAAACTGACTTATGGAATAGTCTTCTACTTACCAACAAATAACCATACACTAAATCTGAGCCAGGCTTTGTACGATAATGATGACATCATCAACATATTGAGAAAAATAGACAATAATGGAACAAATGGCACGTATGGCGTTTTAAAAAATAATGTCGTTTGATTCTGTGGTTGTTTAACGATGACTACAGTTACTATTATTAAAATTATCACAGATATTAATAAACATACTATTGTCCACCATGCTCCCAGTAACAAAGACTCGCTAGCAAATGTTACTATAAATGAAAATACCGCTGTTGCTACAACGAAAATAATTAGTACTATGGATGACGTCATCGATGTTGAACTATTAGGATCAAGTGAAACGTCATTCGGAAGTTGAAATAAACTACTTTGACTTCCGGCCGGTGTATCATTTACAACACTCTCCATTTTCTGATAGGTGCTATTTCGGGGTTTACCGGATATTAAAAATTTATTGTCCGAGTCGTGACCTAGTCTTTGAAAAAATCCATTTTTGCCATTGTCGTGTAAACCTTTACACAAATCATTGTTATTCCCAGGTGGATTTGCAAGAAAAGATGCATAGGCAAATTCGGTACACTGTATGAATTTGTCATCACTTAAATCTTCATATTCTTGATAAAGGCCAATATTCGTTGGTTGGTACCGAGTATTAATGACACAAATCGCAATACACGCATGCGCAATCAATGTTCCTAGAGCGAGAATTTGTATCAGCATGTTTAACGTACAGAAAACTGAAAACAAGCAAGCCAGTAAGAACGGTAGAATAGTTAGTTTCCAAATATCACCATTTTCGGACCCTTGTAAACAGCATGGATATAATAGTTTGTCTGTTTTCATAGAAAAAAGAAGTCTCGGTATCTCATGGAGACAGGTAATTATTGACCCAGTAAGTCCAATTAATCCACCAATAGAGAACACATAATATGATCCATGTACCCCTTTAGTCTGATAGACATGTGGTATAGCAACAGCGTCTTGTATATTATACCACGGGTAAGATAGCGTTAATGCTGACGTCACACACAAAATTAACACAAAACATAATATATTTGTAGTTATGACAACACTTGGGATTATTTTTAGAGGCTCCTTTGTTTCTTCACTTGATGAACAAATTGTGTCTATCACTGTGAATATGCAGGAAAGTGTGGCTGCTCCTGATATTATCTGCAAATATAAATAATTGAAAAACAAAATGAAGAACGATATTACTGTCACAGTGGCTTCACCCATTTTCATGTGTATCAATTTTTGTGGATACATGGATAGTGGGATATTATACAATTGATGACTTTCGATGAGGTGAATACAAGGATTGATCAACCCATGGGTTGGTGAATACAAGGATTGATCAATCCTTGTATTCATCGAAATTGAAAGTCATTAACTGTTTTATTATACGACATTAAATCAAATTTGAATTAACACCAAACAGCGCCGACTTTGTTCCCCAGATACCCCTGTCTGCCCAACGTCTGTCATTATTAATTTAATTGCATACCGAAAGTAATTAGTAAGAACGCAACTGATTAGTCGATGACAAAACTTAACTCGATGATGATTGGCTACTACTTTGAAGATAATTAGGAAACACCATTTCTATTTTAAGGTGTCTGGAGGAGCTTTGGAATATTATATTCACCTCTCGTAACTTTTTGCGCGTTGAATAACGTTTTATCAAAGAACGTTACTAGTGACGTCAGCCAATCAGAAAAGACATTATCTGAAGTCATATAACAATATACAATTAATGACTTTTCATAAGGTGGACACTGTGATTTATCAACCCCGAGGACGTGATGTTCACCGAAGCCAACTTCCAAGCGGTTGATAAATCAGTGTCCACCGAAATGAAAAGTCATCAACTGTTTTATTAAATGACACATTCTAAGTGTAATTTTGGGGTGAAAATTGTGTTTTATTTGTTTTCTAGACATTTTCCATATTCTTTGGTAACTCAATTGATAAATACCATGTCCACCTGACCTACATCATTTTTGAATCTTTTTCATACAAACTTTTCAAATGCTGCTGCATAATCAACTGTAGCAAAACGTGTCTTAACTTCTGGTTCTACTGACGAAGCTGCTTCGTTCAATTTTGTTTACTAACAGTCGTCTGCTGATTACCGAAGTTCGTTAGCAAGATCGCCTCTGATTAGTTGAGGTTCAAAATGTCGGCCAATCAAATGTATCGATATTAATCAGTCTACTGGCTTTTCCCTGTTACTATATTTGGGTACGTACTAACTGCGACATGAGATTTATTAACCTTACGCGCAAAATTGCGCGGTGGACATGTAGTTTTATTAAATGACTATGAATTTTCTTAATTCTGATTGGTTTAGAAGGTTCATTGCTTCCTCTAACAGAACTACATGTCCACCGCGCAATTTTGCGCGTGAGGTTAATAAATCTCATGTCGTAGTTAGTGCGTACCCAAATATAGTAACAGGGGAAAACCAGTAGACTGATTAATATCGATAAATTTGATTGGCCGACATTTTGAACCTCAACCAATCAGAGGCGGTCTTGCTAACGCACTTCGGTAATCAGCAGACGACTGTTAGTAAGCAAAAATGAACGAAGCAGCTTCGTCGGTAGAACCAGAAGTTAATACGTACCCAAATATAGTAACAGGGGAAAACTAAAATAATTGCTCTAACATTACCATAAACTACAACATAGATTAATTATACTTACCTATGTTCTTTAAAAATTGCTTAAAAATGTTACTGAAACTGATATTCTATTTGTTAAAATTTAGAAATTGTATTCGTTTTTTCATAATCAATTTTTTTGTTTTGAAACATTAGAAATGTCAAGCTTTAAAAACTGGTGTTTGTTGGTTTGAAGCAGCTACATATAAAAAAGAATAAATGGAAATGTCTAAGAAACAGCAACAATTCACAATTTTCACCCCAAAATTACACTTAGAATGTGTCATTTAATAAAAACAATTGATGACTTTTCATTTCGGTGGACACTGATTTATCAACCCCTTGGAAGTGATGTTCACCTCAGCCGCTGGCTTCGATGAACATCACTTCCTCGGGGTTGATAAATCAGTGTCCACCTTATGAAAAGTCATTAATTGTATACTGTTAGAGGAAGCAATGAACCTTCTAAACCAATCAGAATTAAGAAAATTCATAGTCATTTAATAAACGTTGATATTTGAGCTCGTGGTTTTAATACTTATTCTTAATGGGGGCCGTCGTGCTTGTGATCGCATGGTAGTTGAATTTACAACTACATGTGCAATCAATGCCTATCACAACAAACGTCGTCAGTTCGAATCCCGCTCATGATAAGGTATACTCGAAACAACATTATGTGATAAAGTTTGTACGCAACTTGCGACAGTTCGGTGGTTTTCTCCGAATACTCCGGTTTCCCCCACCATTAAAACTGACTGCCACAATATAACTGAAATATTGTTAAAAGTGGCATTAAACACCATAACCCAACCCTGGTTCTTAACGTCTCATGTCAACATATGTATTTCGTGGTGCACTAAATTTCGTGGTTTATTGATAGCGAAAATTGGTATTCAACGAATAAAAATGAATTCACATCGTACCTTTACCAGTTGAACAAAACAAGAGGAATTGACCGTACATATGAAGGACAACTGGAGTGGTGGGAACGTTCAGCGATAAAATAAATGCCTGCTATTTTTTTGTTACAAATGCATCATAGATAAACGTTAGTGAAAACCGAAGTGGCAATCAAGAATGGACAGTCCAGAGAAGCCGGCAACATTGGGTACACAAGACATGCAAAGCAAAAAACACAACACAATATATGTTGGACATCACTATATATATATATAAAAAACCATGTATAATCTCAGTTTTGCAGTTTAGTTAAAGATGTTTCAAGTCTTAATAAGTTCATATGTATTGTGTAATTAATTTCATAGCATTGTAAATTTGAGATGTTTGAAACGCAGAAATATATACTGCTGGCGATACAACAAGATCAGATAGATCACGGGAATTACAAACATGTGCATTTCCGGGCATATTATTTCATATTTCATTTCATTTTTGATATATTTTATCAGTCAGATCGGCGTCCAATTTGTCATTATTGTGCTTTCTGTAAATTTCTTCTGTAATATATAAGTTCATGCGATATTTTGGCATATATCACAAAGAATTATATAGCGTTGATATACTATGCGAAAATAGTACATCTACTATGCCAGTTTCACGCGGGGAAGGTTGGGTTTTCAGATGTCTGTCAAGCTATGTATAGCTAGTCCACGTGCAAGGGGGCGGATCCAATCTGTCAATCTATCATAGTCGTCCAAACGTTTTTTAATACTTGTTATTATTGTTAATTAAATTTCAAACTTCAAAAATCTTTATATTCTTAAAGCCTTAAATGAAACAAAGAATATTCTCACACTTTCAAAACTATCTGTTCCAATATATTAGTCACCAATATCAGGATCTCCTTTATTGTAATAGTTCTCAATATATTTTGTCTACATATAACAGTCAGCATAAAAATAATAATAATGTTGTGTTAGCAATGACCATGCCATATAGCGGTCAGGACCGAAGACATAGTGCACTCCACTTCGGGTCCTGCAATATGTATTCAACCCTAGCCACTATATTTTTCAAAACAATCCGAAATTGACGACTCTAACAGCAATATCCCTAATTTATCACATGTTACAAACCAAATAAGTGAAATCAAATTATGTGAAAATGAAGTCGAAGATGTTCTAAAAGTGATAAATCCTACAAAAGCACCAGGTCCCGATTTGATTAACCCTAGACTGTTGAAGGAAGCAACACCTATTATTAAACACCCTCTTTGTAAATTATTCAATCTCTCTTTACGGGTCGCTTCCTATCCAAGCCAATGGAAAAGAGCAAATATAACGCCTGTTTTTAAGAATAATAAACAAAACGACGTAAACAATTATAGACCCATATCCCTACTTAGTGTAATTTCAAAATGTATGGAGCGTTGTGTATATAAACATATTCACAATCATCTATTGGATAACGATATTCTAACTACTTATCAATCCGGATTCACAAAAGGGGATTCTGCAGTTAATCAACTAATCAATATAACAAACGATTTTGGCAGAGCCTTAGATAATGATAAAGAAATTCGGGTCGTTTTCTGAGATATCAGTAAAGCATTTGATAGAGTTTGGCATAAAGGTTTAATTCACAAACTAAAAAAATTACTCAAAAGTGGTTTCAAAATTATCTTTATGGAAGGGAACAAAGGGTGGTTATTAATGGCTCAAACTCTAACTGGTTACCGGTAACGGCAGGGGTTCCTCAAGGTTCCATACTTGTCCTCTTTTATTTATTATTTTATAAATGATATCGTAAACGAGATCAATGTTGAAATTAAACTGTTTGCTGATGACACCAGTTTATATCTCATTGTTGACAACCCCAACGACACGCTTTCCTCCTGAACCAAGATCTCAATCAATTACAACGTTGGTCTGAAAAATGGCTCGTAAAATTCAACCCGAATAAATCTGAAACTATGGTTATTTCCAGTAAGAGAAACAAACCATATCACCCCCCTTTACAAATGAATGATCAAGATCTCCACGTAGTTAACTCTCACAAACACTTAGGTGTAATAATTTCAGATAATGGCCAATGGAATGATCATATTGATTGCATTGTTAGAAAAACTTATAACAGATTAAATATAATGAGAAAATCTAGAACATTCCTTGACAGATACTCTTTAGAAAAAGATTATATTTCTTTTATAAGACCTTTAATGGAGTACGCTGATGTTATATGGGATAATCAAAAACAAAATTTAATAAATATATTAGAGAATATTCAATTAAATGCAGCAAGAATAGTAACTGGGGGGGGGACCAGATTAACGTCACATGACAGCTTGTATGAAGAAACAAAATGGGAGAAACTAAAAGATAGAAGAAATAATCACAAACTTGTTCTCTTTCATAAAATGAATTACAATAAAACACCCCAATATTTAGCTGCATTGATTCCAAAAACTGTAGGTACCCGACATACCCATAATACTAGACAAATAAACAATGTTGTTAATATAAACTGTCGAACTAGTCTTTATTCTGAATATTTTCTGCCCTCAACTGTAAAAGAATGGAATGACTTACCACTTCCCACCCGTAATTTGGAATCGCTAAATTCATTTAAATCTCTTATCAACACTAAAAACACTAAAGTTCCAGCCCATTATTATGTTGGGTGTAGGTTAGGTCAGATATTACATGCGAGACTACGTATGAATTGTAGTGCCTTAAATGCACACCTCTTTATTAGAAACCTTGTTGAATCGCCAAATTGTATCTGTGGAATAACTGAAACTGTATCTCATTTCTTATTAGATTGTCCGCGTCACACGACTCTAAGACAACAACTTTTCTTCTCACCTTTGGACATTCCTGAAACAATTTCACTGAATCTACTAATTTTTGGCTCAGTTAATCTAAATGACGAAGAAAACAAGGCAGTATTTAAATCAGTCCAAACCTTTATCATAAAAAGTAAAAGATTTACACCTTGACATGCTTACATAATATTTTTCACCTTTTCAATCTTATTCAATCTCTTTGTATCATTATTTTCAAGTAAATTGTGTAGCTTTCAACTACATGCTACATATAAATATATATTTGTTCTCCCTCAATGTATAAATAATTCTCACAAGTTTAAAATTTAAATCAGCATGCATATATATTTGTTTGTGATATTTGTATGTTTTTCATAGGAAACAGATTTAAAAAAAGCAATTGCTTGTTTCTGAATCCTATTGTAGAATTGCTATTGTTTTGTTTATATATGTCAGTTATACCAATAAAACATGTTTATACCAACCACTATATTGGCATAGTTATTGCTAACACAACATTATTATATAATTATTGTTACGTACTTTGGACTAGATATGTATATATTTAGCAATCTACGGAAGTTCACCCGACTCTTCAGCCTCGGGCTAATTTATTTCTTCGGTAATTTCAGCTATTGAAAATACAATTATGCTGCAAGAGCGATAAATTTCAAAATTGTCACTCGGCTATTCATATGTATCATGAAATTAATTACAGAATCTTTGTAAATGCTTCTAGTTATTTTCATAATGAATTCTAACATGCAGACAAAGTTTCAATTTAATCAACATTTAAATTTTTAATGAGAATAAGTTCTACTATACTCAATGATTCTCGATCGTTTATATGGAAAAATACTAAACTTTCAAAACAGAGGAAATTAGAATTGCTTGATTACGTGCAAAAGTAGTCGGTCACGGTATTTTTTTCAATATTTATATATATATATATATATATATGATATCAAAGCCACATATTTTTAAAACATTATTCCAAAGCCAATTCTTGTTTTCTGTGATTATTTAAAAACATTTTTAAAGCACAAATTTTAATTTATCACAAGCTAAAATTATTTGTTTCAAAAGTACTATCATTGTATTGTGTTTTTGACGTTCAAAATTTTGATTTGTGTTTAACTCGTGAACTCTTAAAAATTATTAGATTATAAAAATGATGCTGAAATTACAGTGTAAAACTACATTTAATTCTGCATTTGTTGGTATAAAAGTCATCAAGATATAACTTATGAATATCGCTTTGAAAAAATGTGGTTTTGTGAAAAAAAAATTACAGCAACAGAATATTGTTTGCACGTCTCTAGCATTTATCATGGCGCTCATATTTGTTTAGTAACAATAATAGTTATTAAATCAAAACAGAAATGTCTCATTTTAATACATGTAATGATTAAATTGAAAATAATTAATAACATAAATCAGACAATCCATAGTAACTGGTACCATAGGTTATACAAGACGAGGAAAACAAAAGCACAACACAATATTTGTTGGACACCACTAAACGCAAGCAACCACAAATAAAGTAAATAAAACATGATCCCTCCTACAGACAACTGTAAAATAGCGCGACCACTTGTTTTTATTACTCAATATATTTGTCTACGTCCTGTACCAACAATTAGTCTAATATACATTGATTAAATGCCATCACATATAGCCTATTGTCGTCATTAAAATGATTAATAAGTACTTCATTTCCCAGTTCATCTTTTCTAAATGAATAAAAGACATGTTGTGACAATGGCGACGTAGTCATTGACATCAATCCATTAAAAACAATTAGGTGTTGTGTATTTCATAGTTATCGTGGTACCTTTAGGTCATGTTAGTCAGCGATGATGAGCAACGATGTAAATATCGCATGTTACCTCACCTGATAAAGGTTATTCCAGAAACGCGTCGTGTGCACTAAATTTGATATCTATGTTTTTGAAGGCAATACAATAAAATGATGGATCACTAGATTTACATATCTAGGGGTTTTACTGCTCTTAAACATTCTTTATCTAAATTTAAGCTTCTAACTTTTTGGGCTCTAGCTCAACCCAATAAGTAAATTACAGAAATATGGTAGGGCATTTGGCATTTATCACCACTTTCGGTAATTTTTCACCTAGAGACAATTAAAACGAAGTAACCAGTGAAATTCTCTTTCAGCAGTAGGTATCCGTAGTTCTTAATACATCAGGTAAGTATATGGGTGCATATCCACGTCAGCAGTGATATGTTTGCGACCTTAACCACACGACCAGGAAGACATTCATATTGACATCGATTGTCAACAACAAGCTACATGTATTATTATACTTGAGATGACATTTTCGAACTAGCTTCATAATAGAGAATTTCCAAGAAAAAAATATGCTGTAAAAAATACTTATTGGTTTTTAAGTGAAACTTTATGTAATTTGTATTTTCTAAATTAATGTAATTGAATATATCCTTGAGGTTTATTACAAGTAAATTTTATAAAGAGGCTGAGGTAACATGGGAAATAAGAATTTCTTTTAACCATTTCTTGTCGTAGCATATTTTAAATCGTGATCCAACAGGATTTTGACTCCATAGATCCCGAAACATCTGAATGGTACATAACAAAATCTTCGTTTAACTATGATTCGTCATGGCAATATTATTTCAATTTCTGGTCTTTAAGGAAATAATGAGAAGAACAACATTGAATATTTACTTAATCGTCCATTTTAGACCACATAACATGGGTATCAAATATATTTTACTCTATTGTTTGAGCAATTTTACAAGGAAAAGGTTTTAAAAAAGGGATTTTGTAACAGTGATAGACATTATTCCGACTCCAAGTCAACAAGTATTTGCTCTTTATCCATAATGCAACGTGCTAAGAAGAGCTTGAAGATACCATAGGGGTAATCGGAATCCGTATCTCAAAGAAGGATAGACTACGCAATTGCCAAAAGGACAAACAACGATCTACAAAACATTACACATAAAAGTAAAGATCGAGTAGAACGAACCCAACAAAAAACCGGGGGTGAACTCAGGTGCTCCGAAAGGGTAAGCAGTTCCTGCTCCATTAGTGGCAGCCGTCATGTTACTCTAAGTGGATAGCAACAACTACCAATTATATTGACTTTGATAAGACTCTACCTGATATAGAACTCAAAATCGCACGGACCTAAGGCGAGTACGTTGACCCTTTTCATTAGTGCTACAGTCTTGTACCTAATAGACAAGAGTCCACTTTGATAATCGTCATATTGAAATGATATTCATAGAACACAAGATCTCCCGCACTCAAGGCTTGTATGCTAGCCCTTGTCAGTACCTATGTAGTCTTGTACCTAATAGACAATAGTCCACTTTGATATTCATCCTATTGGAAGGATATTTATCGCTAAATAGATGAGTTATTCTGACTCAAAATCAACCAGTATTTGCTCTTTATCTAAAATATAGCGTGCTAAGTGGAATATCAACATATACCAGTTCTATTGACATATGATAAGACTGTACATGAAACAGAACTCAAAAGCGCCGCACTCAATGCGAGTACGATGACCCCTTTTTGTAGTACTGCAGGGCCCGGTTGTTCAACTTGTAGTTAAATTTCAACCAATGGTTAAACATTATAACATATGGTTAAAATTTAACCAAAGCATGCAATGCGTTGTTCAACTTATGGTTTAACTACTGGTTAAAGCATGGTTAAACTGATTAATATTTAACCACGGTATAGGGGCTCTGGTAAAATATTTAACCATTGGTTATCAAAAATCAATATCGACGAAAAGTCTAAGTCAATCAGAAAATACGCTTTTCGTACAATTACGTTGGAAAAACTAAATTATAAAACTTCAAAAATAGCATGATGTACCTCTATGACATCATGGACATTCCTCATCAATTAGAGAAATTGGATAATTTACATATGAGACACCAACCATTCATTTCATACTGAAAAGGAGGTTATATTTTTCCTAAATTGTTATTCATGAAAAACATTTTGCATGTTAATTGAAATAAAAAGAAATTCACACATTAAAATCAGAGAGAGAAACAGACTTTTGACATACATGTGTATGCATGGACCCAATTTTAATGAGATGTTGGAAGCTAAAGAAAATATGCTTAGGCTAACTTACATAATGAAAATTAACAGTCCTTGAAATTGTAAGACAATAAGAAGATTTAATTAAAAGTAGTTTAATGAGTTATAAGAAGTTATTGTCACCTAAATACTCACCTCTCTGCGTTATAATGCCTTTTTTTTTCTTTTTTTTTTCATTCAAAAATAAAACCATTTACCCACATTTTGTTTTGTTCCATGTTTCTTTGATTTCATTTGGGGTCCTAATGGCAACTCCCAGTTAGCTGGTCTTCTCAATTATCTCAGTCCATACTTTTCTTTCTTTTCATTTGTGATTATATTTGAGTGCTTTGAATTTATGATGGTATAATTGTTTCCCACTAGGATAACACAAGGAATTGTGGGATATATTGGTCTTGGTTAAATATTAAACCTGCAGTTATTGGTTGGTTAAATTTTAACCAAATGGTTATTTAACCAAGTGGTTAAATGAAGTTGAAAAACTCATTTTTAACCCTTGGTTTACTAACCCTTGGTTTACTAACCCATGGTTAAATCTTTAACCAATGGTTAAATATAACCATATGGTTAATTTAACAACAAGTTGAACAACCGGGCCCAGGTGTATACCACTTTCATATTCGTCCTATTGGAAAGATATTCATAGAACACACGATCTCCCGCACTCAAGGCGAGTACGATGACCCTTGTCTGTACTTTCTACCTATTAGACAAGAGTCCACTTTGATATTCGTTCTATCGGAAGGATATTTATGGCTAAATAGAAGAGTTATTCTGACATCACTTGTATCATAATTATACTTCTGATTGATGACAAAGACGTTCTATCATCTCCTATTTGTCTTGGACAATTAAGCAAATCTTCACATTGTCAACTGATGACGGAATTAGGTCTACACGAGATAAATATATCCATTTATGTGAACAAGCGGATGAATCCGTCAGTCAAACTATTTCTTGGCATCAGTTTATATTCAAACATAAACGATTTTATGTCAGTCGTTGTTTGTACATGACGAATGATTCCGTTAGCTAATTTACGCCTTAATTGTTTTAATAGATGACAAATAATGGATTTAAATGATTATTTATTTTACTAGAATTACATGTTTGCCTCCCTCAATTGGTTGTGACAGATCACGTTAAAAGACGACTAGACAAGTAAACATCAGATAATTGAATATTTTTTTTACCAGTTTTGCGTCCCACAGAATAAATATATTAGAATTTCTTTTGGCTGACTTTAACCGATTTTTTTGGCCATCATGTTTAGGTCATTTGGTTTATTGCTCCCAAGCACTTTTGACTTATTTTAGGGTTAGAATTATGGTGTTTAATGTCACTTTCAACAATATTTCAGTTAAATTGTTGCGGTTAATTTTCTTGATGAAGGAAACAGGAGTACCCGGAGAAAACCACTGACCTGCCGCAAGTCACTGACAAAGTTTATCACATAATGTTGTATCGGGTACACCTCGCCTGAACGGGATTCGAACTCACAACCTTAGTGGTGATAAGCACTGATTGCATAGGTAGTTGTAGATCCAACCACCATACGATCACGACTATTATTTGGCTTTCAAATATTTCGTTATTGAACGTATCTGATGAAGGTTATTGCAGAAACCCGCTGTGCGAACTAAGACTGATATCTACGTTTTTATTGTATAAGATTATGACTTGGTGTTCTTTACAACAAGGTCGCTGCTGACCTAGTTTAATGTGACGGTCATTATTTCACTCAGAAGTAAAATATCTACAACACCACATCATTTCACTAAGAGGGAAAGATTGGCAACAGAAAACTGTTTAAACCAGCCACATTTTATTGAAGTACCTGTACCAAGAGAATGAGAGGTCAGGTTAATGTGCTTTAGAGGTTATCAAGTTTGCATGCTTTACGATATTTCTATTGGTTTTTATAACTGTTCTAACGGTGTGGTATATTGCTGTTTTTCATTTTATTACCAGTCAAAACCCAAACATCCGTCAATTATTTACATGTTATAATTTTTCCCTTCTCTCCCTATTCTGGAAAACAATAATACTATAACAAAAAGGAATTTCACCGATATGGTACACTAATACCCAGTTTATTAATTGTGTTTCTCTAAGACACCTTATTATGGTTTTATGTCTTGTAGACGTCAACCCATATTACATAAAAAACTGTATATACTCCAAGATGAAAGGGGAATTCACTCTGTATGCTTACTGGAGGGAATAAATACATGTCATGTGTTTCAGTGCCTTGGCCTAAGAAGGGTGAACAAATGAGAACATGGTAAATATATTCCATGTACATAGAGGACAACATGCAGCAGCCCTTTATGGATAATAGTTTGTTAGGAGTGGTTGGTGTTGCCTCGCTGCGATGCAAGATGCTTACCGACTCTGCAGCTACAATTTTGCATCGTTTTACTAGAATGATAAAGAGATTCGTTCAAAGCATAATTTCAATGTCAACTTGGTAGTAAAATGAAAAACAAACACATACCACACTGTCGGAACAGTTCAAAGGCTCACCAGAAAAATCATAGAAAGAGAGGTAATCATAGCACACACATACGTTGTGATAAAGAACGCTATTATCTTGAACATTATACATAATGTATTTAATCTTCGTGGCACAGAAGTTGTTATATGTATAATATTAGTTCTATTAAAGAGAGCAGATGACCTCAACCATTATCTAAATATTAGATAGTATACATGATTGATTAATTGATATATTGTGCTTTAACGCCACTTTCAGCAATATTTCAGCTATATCATATCGACCAGTTTTAGTGGTGGAAGAAGCCGGAGATAACCACCGTCCATAGGCAAACAGCTGATAAACTTTATCACTTGCGGCTGCAAGTCGAGTACACCTAGTTGTTAAGTAATCCAACTACCTAACTCATTGAGCCACCCGGCCCCCCTCGATAGTATACAAGGCAATCGCAAGACATATTAGTAAAAGAATAACCAACTTTGAAACAAAATCTAATTGTCAATACCATCTTTAGACATCTGTTCGGAATAGACAAAATACTTTTCAACAAACCGAAAAACCCTTTTAAAAGATTAGATGATGCGATTCTTTCACCGTTGATTTTTAAATAATTAAATATTCAGAATAAGGGTAATAACAAAATTACCGAACTCCGAACAATCTTACAAAGGGAAAGTCAAAACTCATAAGTATATAAACAGACAAAATCAGTCAACAACCGGAAAACTGTGAAAACCGTAATGACCCTGACTTGGTACAGGCATTTCTAAAGAAATGGTGGGTTGAATCAGATTTTAAAGCGCCAAACCTCCAGCTTTCATTACGGCTCAAAGGTTCCGGCTGTCACTATAACAGTATTTATAATATGGTAGCTGATTTATTACTTATAAACTTGTTATCGTCATAAATAGTTATATGGTTAAAATGGTGTAAAATATTGAAATGGAAAATGTACTGACCACTTGACGTTAATCAATAATTAATCAATCAATTACTTACATGTACATACTCCATCAAACAACTAATCAATCAATCAATCACTTACGCTCTCCATCAACTAACTAATCAATCGATCAAGGCGAACTGCATGTTTTCTATTTTGTTTACCATTACACAATGTATTTATTAATAATTAGATGTTTGTTGGGTCTTTTTTTAGTGGATAGCCAAAGATCTAATTTGAATGAGATTTATGATTAGCTTACACAAAAAAATAGTTTATTGTCTTATACAGGGCAGCCATCACATAGCTACAAAATTGTTGAGTTGGCGTTAAACAACAATAACTCACTCACTCTTATACAGGGCCATCGAATCGAGCACACCTTATACAATTTAGATTGCTGTTTCCGTTAATCACACACTCCTATGTATGCATTGGCAAGCCTGAAACATTTTATTTCTGAATTCGCCATTTAAAATACAGAAAAAAATTACACAATCGATAGTACTTTATTAAATGATAAATAAATGGATAAAAATGGCGTCAAGATTATTTATTCAATACTTCTTCAAAAAAACAAAACAACATTACACTAAATTTTTATCTTTCGTAGTTATGACCTGTATTAACATGATAGAATACGTTTTGGTTTCCTCCCCCCCCCCCTTTTTTTTTAAAATGACCATATACTCGCTATCGTGAAATAATTGGCTTATCGTCCGGACACTTCACTCTCCTCTCTAATGATGGAATATTAATTAGAGTAAGGTAGCAATAACACAATCTCCTGTATAACTTTACAAATATCAGCCAGTATTTAATAACACAATCTCCTGTATAACTTTACAAATATCAGCCAGTATTTAATAACACTTAAAAGATAAACCGATATAACGTTAACAAGCCATCAAAACATTATTGAAGTTTCCATGACAGCTTGTAAGTGATCAAGACATTTAGACATTATATTTTTAAAATGATCAGACATTTAGAGATTATTTTTTGAAAATAAGAATTATTGACACTTTCACGCCAATCGAACATACGCCAACATCGAAAAAATCATCAGCGATTAATAAAGTACTTCTTCTAGTTTGTTACTGATCAAGGCATTTAGAGATTATTTTTTGAAAATGATCAGACATTTAGAGATTATTTTTTGAAAATAAGAAGTATTGACACTTTCACGCCAATCGAACACACGCCAACATCGACAAAATCATCAGCGATTAATAAAGTACTTCTTCTAGCTTTTTACTGATCAAGGCATTTAGAGATTATTTTTTGAAAATGATCAGACATTTAGAGATTATTTTTTGAAAATAAGAAGTATTGACACTTTCACACCAATCGAACACACGCCAACATCGACAAAATCATCAGCGATTAATAAAGTACTTCTTCTAGCTTGTTACTGATCAAGGCATTTAGAGATTATTTTGAAAATGATCAGACATTTAGAGATAATTTTTTCAAAATAAGAACACACGCCAACATCCACAAAAAAATCATCAGCGATTAGTAAAGTACTTCTTCTAGTAGTTATTCGTGAACCTTCAGGCAAAAACTTTCCGTGTCAAATGTCTTTAAGATGCTACAAGACATCTCAGCCTTATGGAAGCATTATGTTTTTGTATCGACTAAGTAATTACGTATATTTAGAATAAAAACCACAGGACATCCATGTATGACTACAGCCTGTTAACAACCTTATAATCTAGACGGTATTAACTTAAGGGTATACTGATTAGTTTAATGACTACTATTAAGTGTCCATAGTCGTTTTGTCTAGAGCACAAACCAGGATTCTTAACTAGGGGAAGGCTAATATATGAAGTATACAATAAGTGTTTTTGAAGACGAAAACGCTCCATTTCTGATTTTGTTGGCTTTATTTCTTAAGGGTAAAAATTAGGCTAATATATGAAGTATACAATAAGAGGTTTTCAAAAAAGAAAACGCTCCTTTTCTAGTTGTTTTTGTTGGCTTTTTGTCTTGAGGGTAAACGTTTTTAGAAGTTCTTTCTAACATATGATTTAAAAAATGTGTTTGTGCGTCTTGTATCAAAATAATTGTTTGCTTTAGTCTGTAATTTTCGAATTTTTACATAGAATTGATCAATTTTTATATTTTGCAAGCGTTTACCGTTTACGGTTAAAACGTTTGTCATGTTTGTATTGTCCAGGTGTCCTTTAAGTTATTTAATCACATGATTTGACTTCCAGGTTTGTTTTTTTTGGTAGTATGTAAACCGTGCAAAGTATTGTACCTTTTCGTAACGTTTATGAGAAACGACTGAAGATACTACAGAGGTAATTAGGAGCCGTTTCGTGAAGAAAGAAATATTTTACAATGGCAAATAAAAAAAAACCGTCAACCAATGCGCCACAAAACACTCCACAGAAAACTAAATATTAAGCAATACAAACCCCACTGAAAACCAGGAGGAAACTCAGGTTACTAGAATTTCAATCAGTGTGTTTAAAATATATTCTTATCTTACAGTTTTATTATGGTCTATTCCGTGATTCCCATATATTTAAAATTGCAGCTTACACACGTGCCCTCCATTGACAAAGATAAACCTTTTTTCTGGTTTAGATCTTTTGTTATTTTACTGATAGGTTACAACGAGTGCAATGAATTAAACAAGAATTGAAGAACTGCAGGTTTTTTGAAACGCATTTGCTTAGTGGAGCAGGAACTGCTAACTCTTCCGGAGAACCAGAGTTCACCTCCGATTTGTAGTGGGGTTCGTGATCCTCGATCGTTGGTTTTCCGTGTACTAATTTGAAGATTATTGTTTTTCCTTTTGGCCCTTGTAATTTCTGTATTTCTTCAATTTACGACTTCTGATTAGTAGTACCCTATTGGTATCTTCAAACTACTCTTAACCTTTGACCTGTGACAGATCCGTGTTCAACGACCTTTCATTGGTGATTTCTAACCTAATTTCGATTACTATGTATCATAATTTCTTTTTGGTATGATACTAATTTTCAAATACAGTATTATGTTAAATACAATCCCAATGGGGTGTCTATCCTGCATGTTTGTTCGGCAATCAACACACTTTGAAATTGACAATTCAGAGTTCACATTGAGTTTATCCCGTTGAGAGGTGTCTGTCAAGAGGTTGTTAAACATATTTCTTATTAGCTTATTTGTGTTCCATGGTAATTCATATCCCATGGAAACAGCAATTTGTGAATAATTATTCATATTTTGATTAAATTTGTGAAGTGTCTAAACAGAGGGTGACTTGTTCAGCTATGCACAATGGTTTCGATGGTAACTTACTATGCCATTCCCATTGTGATTTCTAAGAAGAGTTTGTCATTTGTGATACTATTAAAACATATTGTAGACTGACATACAAGTCGGTTTTAATCAACACAAGAAACATTTACTCACTACAAGAAATATCTATAGAAAATTCATGTCTAGATTTTTTGCCCATATGACAGTCGAGATTGATGAATAGCTTATTGCTTAATCATATTTTCTCATTATATACAAATATAATTTGCAATTCTTAGAATACGACATTGTTTACAGTGAATGATATACAAGTCTGTTACAGACAGTTTCACGGCGACGGCTATTGTGCTCGAGTGGTTGAACTAGAAACCGTAGATACTTAAAATGTTACGGAAAAATGAAAAATGTAAAATAACACACCGTCACATAACAGTTCTCAAATCTAATAGAAACATCGTAGAAACAGAGGTCAAATCGATATCACTAAAACACATACATGACCGTTCACTTTCTTGGATTGGAAGACGTATGTATGCATATGTATGAATATGCCATTAAGGCTTTTTATGTGCCTATATATACATGTACATATGTATCCTTATATACAGAAGAATATATTAATTACAAGCTAACTTATTCACACTCTAAATTGGCAAAATTCACAATTATAATGAATAATTGGACAGTTTTAAAATTATTACAAAATTTTGAATTTCTCCTAAGTAAAAAATTGTGTACACTAATTACAATGTAAATTAATTAATTATTCTTATCATTATACTTGATGTCCTTAGTTATTGCGGGAGAGCACTTACATAGGCTATGCCTGATGTGCAATGTGATATTATTCAATAAAATATTTGAATTGAATTGAATTGGAAGACGTACTTCCATAAAAATGGCCGGGCAAAACTAGTTTCATTACACTAAACCTCCTCTCTTACTGCATTAGTGCGGCCATTAAAGTATTTTCCACGTGTGAGCAAATTTTTAATCCTCGTATATAAATAGATCAGCAGCGTTGTTGTACTTAAAACCCTCAACCTAATCTTGACCTTTATGAAAAAAATAACCCATCTTCATGACACAAAATAAATATAATATCAGTAGTTCTGAACCTTCCTTTCGTCTCATTATATGAACATATAATTGAAAATCTCCGTAACTGTGTTTTGTTTTGTCATTTACTATAAGGCAACACTTTCCCCATCGTTTGTTCATCGGAATCATATATATCAATATAAAATATATAACAAAAATAAAATGACAGAAGCGTTTGATTAATCTAAAGCTTAAATACATGTATTATAGTTTTTTAAGGTTTGAACCGGTTCGATCGCTGTCGGTATCCATGTAAATAATAACAAGCATACAACTTTGACATTGAATTCATTTCATGACACAGATGGCATGCCGTACAATCTATAGAAACAATTATAAAGCATACAATTTTACATTGACTTCAGTTCATGACACAGATGGCATGCCGTACAATCTATAGAAACAATTATAAAGCATACAATTTTACATTGACTTCAGTTCATGACACAGATGGCATGCCGTAGATTCTATAGACACAATTATAAACAAAGAGAACAATTAGTCAAAACAACAGAGAGACTTCAGAGAACGTTACAAACAAGACATGATTTATTCTTAAGTAATAAATGGTCGAACGACAAATCATTCACGTCGAGGTAAAGTCTTTTCAATAAATGACACAGATGGCAATGCCATACAATCTACAGACAATTATAAACAAAGAGAACAATTACAGTCAAAACAACAGCAAGACTTCAAGAGAACGTTACAAACAAGACATGATTTATTCTTAAGTAATAAATGGTCGAACGACAAATCATTCACGTCGAGGTAAAGTCTTTTCAATAAATGACACAGATGGCAATGCCATACAATCTACAGACAATTATTAACAAAGAGAACAATTACAGTCAAAACAACAAGAAGACTTCAAGAGAACGTTACAAACAAGACATGATTTATTCTTAAGTAATAAATGGTCGAACGACAAATCATTCACGTCGAGGTAAAGTCTTTTCAATAAATGACACAGATGGCAATGCCATACAATCTACAGACAATTATTAACAAAGAGAACAATTACAGTCAAAACAACAAGAAGACTTCAAGAGAACGTTACAAACAAGACATGATTTATTCTTAAGTAATAAATGGTCGAACGACAAATCATTCACGTCGAGGTAAAGTCTTTTCAATAAATGACACAGATGGCAATGCCATACAATCTACAGACAATTATTAACAAAGAGAACAATTACAGTCAAAACAACAAGAAGACTTCAAGAGAACGTTACAAACAAGACATGATTTATTCTTAAGTAATAAATGGTCGAACGACAAATCATTCACGTCGAGGTAAAGTCTTTTCAATAAATGACACAGATGGCAATGCCATACAATCTACAGACAATTATTAACAAAGAGAACATTACAGTCAAAACAACAAGAAGACTTCAAGAGAACGTTACAAACAAGACATGATTTATTCTTAAGTAATAAATGGTCGAACGACAAATGATTAATGTCGACCTAAAGTCTTTTCAATAAATGAAGCATACTTGTGTTATCGATCTCTCTGTCTCTTAAATATGTTATTATGGAGACACTTTGCTGAACAGATAAATTGCTTCTAATCAATTACTTTCCTCTGTTAATACAGAAATAATGGCACAGCACAACCTTTTATCTTTTGTAAGATTACCCATAAATTCTTTACTACATTATTCCGTTGTTATTACCCAAACTTAGAACAATTGTGAACATACTAAAAGTAAACTATTGACATATGTCATTTACTTAATTTAAGTCTGCATTTACTTATTTGCCCATAATGGATTAACGTGGAGTAGAATGTATGCAACATGTCGTTGAAAAGTAACAGTCCTGGTGACATCTTTTACATTTGTACTTCCCGATTAGACGGCTAAAGCAAACAAAATGTATCTATATTTATCCTGCAGTGGTTCTATTTGAACAGTTAAATTGCATTGACTGGATAATTTAATGTTATATTTGACTACTGACTAAGAAATGGCTTTTCTAGTACCTAATTCATGTAGAGCGGCGGTAAGGACCGGTAACAGTATCAGAGCAGACGCGACAAAGTACCCAATTGAAAATGTTTAAACGATGCATGCTTCCGCTCTTTTCCGACGAATTTGTTTAGTTGCATTGGACTTTTTAAATTGAAGGATAACACAATATACGTACATTGTCGGGGAATATATAATTTATTTGCACTCGATGCAATTAAGGCCAAACAAAAACTCACCAGAGACTCGCCTTACTTCCCTTTTCTACTTAATGACTTTTCACCGGAATGTTAATAAGAGTAACAGTGTGGGTGTCACTGTGGGAGCAGAAATGGCTTACCCTTTTGGGGAATATAAGATCAACCCCCTTTTTCGTGGAGTTCGTGGTACTCCATCTTTTGTTTTTCGTGTGATATTTTGTCTAGCAGTGTATGCCATTTTGTCCTTTGTCTGTTGGTAATAGCATTGTCTGTCCTTCATTCAATTACAGCTTCCGCTTACCCCTTTGGTATCTTCAATCTTTTCTTGATTATTTTATATACATTTCAATACATTATAATTTAACTGTATAAAGTGTACTTAAAAACTTACGCCTGTTAAACCAAAAGGGAAAAATCCTGGTGGATCAGTCCAGTTTTCATGGCGTACGTGAAAAAATCCAACGCAGATAATACAAAATATCACTAAGGTATTCATGATTGTCAACATGAAGGTAAGTACTGTAGACACCTGAAAGAGTAAACAAATTAATTATAGTAAGATGCATAGCGAGTCAGTGATTACTGTTTAACTATAAATGAGCCATTTCAGCAATGTCATGGGGAGAATGGGTTATATTTTGATAAGATGATGATGATGTCCGCTTTGTTCTAAACCAACGTGATTTTTAGTTGGATTGTTATAATGCTAGCTCATTGAAACAGCAATCTGCGGTTAGACATGTCGTTCCACTCGGGCACATTATTCTGATTCCGAGCTCTTATTCCTTAGTGATGCGTGCTTAGGGAGAAACAATAAATACTAATTTTATGGTTTTGATATGACCTGAGCGGGAACGAACCCAGATCTACCGCACTCGAGAAGAGCACGCTGACCTCAACATTGCATACAGTACATTGATGTATGTAATTTATGGCATATTGTATCATACAATTTCCCGCCTTTTGAATCATACAATTTATGTCGCAAAATGTTTGTATTCAATTGATAGCATAGTGTACATTATAATACACGGGATATTGTATTATAGAGTTTATAGTATACTGTATCATACATTTTCGAAATTAACATTCATTACCTTTGTGCTAAATAAAAACAAGAATCCTGTAAAAAGAAGCACTGCACATGATAACAAATCAGGATACGGGGACAAACCGTTCTCCGCAGACAGATACAAATGCTTCTGCAAATAGCTGAAAAATATTTTAAGCATTTACAATTATAAAGATTTCTCAGTTTCGTTTGTCTAGTTTCTAAAAATATTCTTATTACATATTGTTTATACGTACACTATCACTGCAGTTTAAGCTTGTGTTGTTATTTTTATCTTGCCCGTTGTTGTCCTTTTCAGTTCAATTGTGTTGTTCGGTTATTGTTTGTATTAATAGGATACGCTCATGTTGAAATGAATAGCAGTAACATGAAAACCAGAACAGAAATACCACAATGTCGGAACAGTTCCAAAATCCAATACATATATATTAAAAACTAATGCAAAATTGATAGCCTAATAATCATAACCGCTCACTTTTTTTTTTGGCTTGGAACAGACACTTCAATAAAAAGTGACGGAATCAAGCTAATAATATATTGACTCCTATGGAGAAATATTTTCTTTTCGTTTTGTTTTCAATGTATGAAATGCAGTAGAATTATCTTCCAACCATATACATACTTGTGTACAGTGCCGTTAAGAAGGCCATCAAAATACTGACTCCATGCTTTGGCAGCAGATGCAGCAAGAATTATGTTTTCTAGTATCATACTCCATCCAACAACAAAGGCCGATAACTCTCCAAGAGAAGCATAAACATATACATAGGAAGATCCAGCTTGTGGAAGTCTGGTTGAAAATTCTGAGTAACAGAGACCTGTAAAAATAAAATGCAAGGGGTGTGAAAACAAAAAAAGATATCATTAAAAGGGTTGTAATAAAATTGAAAAAAAAATCCGACAATTTCAAACTCCAATCGAAAAATGGTAGAATCAGAGACAAATTGGATATCCGTAAAATATGCATCGCGGCCATGATGCGGTCATATGGAAGTGTTTTCCACTTGAAAAGCCGTCCGACCAATAATGACTGAAGCATGTACCCAATACTGTGGATTCACCACTAATGACTGAAGCATGTACCCAATACTGTGGATTCGCCAATAATGACTAAAGCATGTACCCAATACTGTGGATTCGCCAATAATGACTGAAGCATGTACCCAATACTGTGGATTCACCAATAATGACTGAAGCATGTACCCAATACTGTGGATTCATTTTTATTCGTTGAATCCCAATTTCCGTGGTTTTCGTTGGTATCATAAATCCACTAAATATTAGTGTACCACGAAAGGCATAATTAAGAAGAGAAATTATTAAGTCTCAAAAAGCGAATTCAAATATCAACTATTATCTTAATATTCGTTTATCCACGAAAATTACGATGATCATCGAAATTAATTGAAACAGTCTTATAAAATAAACAATGCCAATCATCATCAAAGTTGTGAATTCGAACCCCGTTCATGGCGAGGTATACTCAATACAACATTATGTGATCAAATTTGTCAGTGACTTGCGACAGGTCGATGGTTTTCTCCGGGTTTTCTCCACCAAAATACTGACCGCCACGATACAACTGAAATATTGTTGAAAGTGGCGCTAAACACCATAAACAAAGAAACATATTTGCATATCCCTAACCAGGAAGCAGTTTCTACTAGAATCTGTCGTCATCATTTCATTTGTTTACCATTTGAGATTAAGAACAAGACAAGTAGTTTATGCTGCTGTCGATTTTGAGTTTAATGACCATGCTTTTTTTTCTATCAATTAATGTTGAACTATACCACAAAATAATATTTGGGTTGCATTATCATGTTTGAGAACTGAGAATAATTCCAGTCTTAGACAAAATTCTTTAATGTCATCAAAAACATATTATTTCTCAATTCCATTAAAGACAATCCATTGCAGATGTATTTTTAACTTCCTTTGTGGTATTGAGTGAGATTTTAAAAATAAATTATCTTAGAATCGCTATGTATTTACTCCATGAGACTGCAAAATATTGTCATATCCCGACGTTTATGTTAAAATAAAATAATTTATTATACCTTACATTATATATTATATATAAAATAAAAGTGATGTTTTTAAAAAAATTAGTACCCCAGGGAAACATTACTGTTGTTCACGGTCGACAAATGTTTTGTTCCATGTCCGTCCGGAAATGTATCCGTTTTTGCATTCCGGAATTACAATCTTGACCGGAAGTTAAAAATACAAATATGAAGCTTATGAAGATACAAGATAAAAATACACAAATAAGTGTTTATTGCATCCAACATTATTGTAAATAGAGTTTTGGTATAATAAAACAATTATTGCCTGCACTTGCGGTGAACATCATAATTGTTCACCTTAAGTGCAGGCAATAATTGTATAATATTCCACTGTCTGACTCTTATATTATGGGTTAGGCCAACGGATCTCTTTTATTGAACTAGTAATATGCATATGACAAATTGTTTCCACCAAGAATATACATATTATATATAAAGATCAAGATTTGAATTCGTTAGGCCTACATGTAGGGATCAGTATTGTACTCGTATGTGAAAAAACTCTTGCATAACCACATTGTATTACTAAGAGGGGAATGAATGATTGTTGCTTAACGCCAACTCATCAATTTTTCAGCTATATCATGGCGAGAACAAGTTAATTTTCAGGGAAATGATGATGATATCCGCTTTGTGCTAGACCAACACGCTTAGTTGAATTTTTATAGTTCTAGCTCACTGTAACAAGTCCGCGGATAGACATGTCGTCCCACTCGGACACGTTATCTTTTTTCCGAGCAAACCAGTCTTTGCCCTTTCTCCTTAATGCTGAGTGCTTAGCGAAGAAGAAACACATACCAATGTAATAGTCTTTGGTTTGACCCGATCGGGGCTAGAATATACGATCTACTGCACTTTAGGCGAGCACGCTAACCATTACAACGCCGATATGGTTTGGGTCAATAAAACTATTTTAATCTGCTATTATTTTTTTTCATAGTACTAAAAAAACATTTGAGAAATAGAGCAAATATTTACATTATTCCAGTATGTCTCATTGACGACGCCACGTGTATTACATAGAGTTCACACAGTAGAAACAACCACAATGTGACAATGTTCCATAAATATTAATACAGAATGGATTTTAAAAAAGCACTAAAGGCTTTGTATTTAAAACAACACAAATATTATCTGACATTTAAGTAAGCTAATTGATTACAAAATCGATCATGAAACAAATTCGTAATCTTTAGAACGTTTTTTTTTATTCGATCTATCATTACGGTTTACAAGCATCATTGAAACAATTTCGTAATCTTCAGAACGTTTTATTTATTCGAACTATCATTACAATTTACAAGCATCTTTGTTAACAAGATATGATTAAGGAAAAAAAATCAATTTAAAAATTCTGGTTTTAAGAACTTTTCTTTCTCTTTGGTAATATTCTACCGCATTGTGTACGGCACTGATAGCGCCATTAGTTTCACATTACACAGCCAACTTATTGTAGCTATGTTCATTACAAGAATAAAAGGATTCCACTAGGCTTTCAAATTTTAAATTAAAGTAATGAAATTCAATCTATAATTATAACCATGTTATATTACCAGCGATACAACACAATCTGTAGGTGTCCCTGTCTTATCAGATTCCGTAATTTGCTATTCCCACGTGACTGGTGCAGTATTACAAAACGAGCGCTATTTTGTATTCAAAGATATTGATGAAATTGACATGATTAAAATATAATAGCGGAACTATTTATGTAATTCTATTATTAACAAAAGTGATTAGAAGGAACTTTATTAAAGAACAAATTCGTGACAGGATCACACAATCATGATGTTGGTAATATAATCAATTAGGGTTTTGTAATGGCGTGTTGGCAGTTGATAAATACATTCAGATATACACTGTATATATAGTATATTTAAATCATAAATATCTTAACACGAAGCATTGACCTATTCGGAATATGTTTACTCATGAAAGTTCAATTTTTCCAGATGTTTCATAAAATATTCAGTATTGACTGAATGTTGTTGGTAAAATTTACTGGGTATTTGCGACTGTTTCCATGGTTATAACCCACAGAGCTGCTCATTGTGTTCACAGCTGACCGGTGGGTGCATTCTCGATTGGAGGCGGAGGGTGTTGTCAGGCTGGTCGTGTACCATAGTTGATGCCGTGCGCATAGCGTGTATCGCTTCCTGCACGTTAACCACCTCATTTTCTGTAGATTTCGACAAAGAGTAGGCGTACTGTATCCCTTACAAAACCATAATTTGTTCGTCCCGATCCAACTTTCAATATTTTATTTTCAGTTGGTCCTGTATCCCCACTCATTACTCATTTCTATCTGGGTTTTTTATTATTGAACTTGTTCTCGTCCTGAATAAGCATGGACCATTTGATGCTGGACGTTAAGCAACCAACAATCCATCAATCAAGGGTCAATTTCATTTGTTTCTGTATGTTCAATATTGAATCTATGAACACACATTTCAGTGTGTGCAATACAATATGCCTTTGAATCTCGTTGCGCTACACTACATTTACGAGGGAATAGATTTCGCACACTCATATTTCTACGATTCTTATTATTGTGTACCCAATGTTGCCAGTTTCTCTGGATTGTCCATTCTTGATTGCCCCTTCGGTTTTCTCTAACATTTGATTATAACGTCTTGCAAAAGAAAATATTGTATTTTTGATATAAATAAAAATAGTTCAGTTTGATATTGAAATAACACTTTCATATTTGTTTGTACAAACAAATTGAGATAAATAATACCATTGCATTACACTTAAAATAATATCTATACTACAAACTAAATTAATTTCACCAAGAGGGGGTGTGAACCCATAGAACTAGTTTGACCCCGTCACCTTTTATTGAAGTGCTTTTACCAAACCAGGAAAATTCCCAGTCATGTATACACGTGTTATATGCGTATCGATTTTGTGTGTGTTTCTACGATTTTTCGAATGGATTTGGGAACTGTTTCGACAGTGTATAATTGTTTTGTTTTTCATTCTATTACTTGGTTATTATACAGATATATCATGTTTGGGAGGGCTATTTGTGAAAAATACCAGTCGAGAGACGAAACATTTCCCGAGTCGAATGGCGAGGGAAATTTAGTCTCAAGACTGGTATTTTTCGAAAATACCCCTCCCAAACATGATATGTCTGTTTAATTACACCGAATATTATTTAGAACACTGGCTAAATAAATAATACCTTTTGTTTGTCGTTTTCAGGACCTAACATGATGTATCTGTTTAATTCTACCGAATGATGTTACATAAAACGCTGATAACGTTTTACAAATTTTGTTACAAGCGTCTCGCTGAAGGGTAAAAACGGCAAATACGATTGTTACATAAAACGCACAACTGATAACGTTTAACAAATTTTGTTACAAGCGTCTCGCTGAAGGGTAAAAACGGCAAATACGATTTTGCAAATACCATGAAAAAAAGTAAAATCTTATGCAAATACACCTACATGAAGTAAAAATTCTGCAAATTCACAATGCAAGGCCTGAATTTGTAAAAAATATCACGGCTGTTAACCAATTAGAATCCAGCATTCTTATATAAGGTGTAATTAACTTTTTAATTCTATATTCGGGGTCATCGTGGTCGTGATCGTATAGTAGTTGGATTTACAGCTGCCTTTGCAATCAGTGCATATCACCACTACAGTTGTGGGTTCGAATCCCGCTCATGGTGAGGTGTACTAAATACAATTTAATGTGATAAAGTCAGTGACTTGCGGCGGGTCAGTGGTTCTCTCTGAATAATCCGGTTTCCTACATCGATATAACTGAAATATTGTTAAAAGTTGCATTAAATACAATATCACTAACTCTCCCTTCCGCACTTTAATACTGTAATATCCAACGGATACATCGTCAGATACATTGTGATATTAACCACTCGTTTGGTTGCATAAAATGACATTATTTTGTTTTATACAGGAGACTGTACTTAAATTAATCTCCTCTAAAAACGTATCAATACGATCAAAATGAAGCAGACAATATGTTCATTATTATTCAGACAGATTAAATGAGTAACCTATTACGTACTTAAGTGGTCCTTGTAGATATTCCCATTTATATAACATTAAGATGGAGGACGGACATAACAGAGGTGACCATTACTAGGTCGTCTTGTCTGTACTTATTTTATATTAATTGAAAGGTATACTTAAGTGTACATGTAATAATGTAGCGTTATATTAGTTACTAGTACATATTTATTGCTTAGGGTTATGGTGTTTAGTGTCACTTTCAACAATATTTCAGTTATGTCGTGGCGGTCAGTACCCGGAGAAAACCACCGACCTGCCTCAAGTCACATATTATTCTAT
Source organism: Bathymodiolus septemdierum (assembly GCA_963383655.1). Taxonomy (NCBI): domain Eukaryota; kingdom Metazoa; phylum Mollusca; class Bivalvia; order Mytilida; family Modiolidae; genus Bathymodiolus; species Bathymodiolus septemdierum. The sequence goes on along the minus strand of OY726530.1, from coordinate 26,862,499 downwards.
CCAATACACCTCGCGTGAACGGGATTCGAACTCACAACATTAGTTGTGATAGGCACTGGTTGCATAAGTAGTTATAAATCCAACTACCATACGACCACAACCACATATTTATAGCTTAGGATAGCTAAGACCAGATTTTATTATTAAGCTACCGAAAAAACACTCCCACTTATTGTACACATTGGACTATTTCACAATAATCAGCAATGACCATAGACGATTTAGGCTATCCTGCTTATTCTCTTTGGATATCGTGGTCCCAATCACCTTTAAAGTATTTGGTTCTCCAATCTTTTAACTACGAGCGTACATAGAAATAATCGTTTGTTTATCCGCTATCGTGAGTTCCTTTCGGTGTTTCCCCATTTTGACAGTGATGTCTTGTCTTGATAGTACTTCCGTCCTATAATCTTTTTGTTTACGCAGACGACAAATATCAAATACTTCCGGTAAAATCAATTAATAAGAGTTATCCCTCTTTAGTAGATGTTTACAATCGAATTGCGTAAACAATGGGCATGATTATTATGCGAAGTGAAAGTAACGTCACGCCGCCATTAAAAAACTTGACTCACTTTAGGCATGGTACTGTATATTCATTGAAAACATAGCCTTTATATGTTTTTCTAAAGTAATTTTATGGCCACATCAAACAGTCCATAAATGTTTTGTACACATCAGCAGTACGTCACTATTCTATATTGATCATTTTGGTTGTAAATCATTACTTTAATTATATAGAATCAAAATTGAATTAAAATCAATTAGTTATGAACATCAAAAGAAAATAATGGTCGTCGTGAGAAATTGTTCAGTTTCAAAATAGACCTACTAGTTATTAGTTTAGCAAATCAAATTATCTGTTAGCAATGTAAATATATCTAAAAAAAAAACTAGCAACTGGTGGCGTTTTAGAATGATGTAATAAGTCTTGATGTATTCAATTAAAGCTTGTAAGATTTCTCAACAAATTCGCCAAGGGATGAGATATACTGTTGTTTATGTCAGGTCTCTGCACGTTGAAATATATGTAATATGCTCATAGACAGTTGTTATATTAAAATGATATACAAAACATACCACCCTGTCGAAACAGTTCCAAAATCAAATAAAAATCGTAGAAAGAGGCAAAATATATACCATTCACACACAAATACATGACTGTACACCTTTCTGGCATGGCACAGACACTTGAAAAAAAGTCACGAGGTTAAAGCTAGTGCTATAGGGCCAATCCTCTTATTAGTGACAGCATACGGTCATAGAAGTGTTGTTCACATGTGAGCAAGATACCAACCCTCCCATATGACTGGGCACGCAGCGTAATAAGTGGATATGACAACAATATACAATTATTGCATTCATACGAGGAGAAGATCGAAAGTTGTCAACCCGATGGTGGTTAATTTCCCGAGGGCCTTACCTATAGAAAATATAATTCCTGGACCGAACTGAAATGAAAAACGCAATTACAACACACTTCCGGTTGTCATGGGCTGTAGACCAGGCTACAACCTATTATCTCCCTCTACATTATATATGTTTGAGTTGTTCACCATGTTGTCTCCTTCCTCAGCAAATTTTCAGTAAAACATCCAAATTGTCCTATTACTTTTATATAGTAAAATATTATGTAAAGTATGATAATATACAATTATTGCCTTCAGGTGAACATCGAAAGGTATCAACCCTAGGGTGGTTGTTTTTCCGGAGGACTTTAGCCACATATGAGAGAAGTAAGTATGTTTACTATACCGAAGCTACTCTTGCCCGGTATTGGAATAGCGTATTAAAAACTTGTCATTCAGTTCATCTGGTTGTAACGTTCTGATAATGCAGAACAATTTAGACGTCTTACTGAAAATTCGCTGACGAAGGAGGTAATCCGATGGACAACACCGACAAATATAAGGGAAATTAAAAGTTGTCGCCCAGTGTACAACTGACTGTCGGCCTGTTGACAACCCCTGGCAACCAGGAGGGTGTTGAAAATCCGTTTTAGTCCGATTCCGTAATTGTATTTTTCAAACCGGAAGTTATTTTGTTGTCTTCTACAAAACATTTCAAGCAGTGAACAAAACAGAAACAAATCGCTTTGGGAAGGAACTAGAATGTGACATTTATTGACAAGTTTTGATATGCGGAGTAGTTTTGCTATAACAAAACAGCCATTGATCCCTTCATATGAGGTGAACATCAAATTGTCAACCCTCGAGAGGTTGCTTTCACACAAAAAGATATTTATTCAGTACCATATTGAAATGAAATTTATTTTTATTGTTCAATATTGAACATAACACCATCCCTAAAATTTATCCAGAGTGTACATAAAACCCAGAACAAACTTAGTTAAAGCAAATGATAATAAACGGTAATAAGAGTTTGAAGATACCAAAATGGTAATCAGAATCCGTATATCGGGGAAGAACAGACAACACAATTGCCAAAAGGAAGAGGAAAAAGGGACAAACAACAATCTACAAAACATACACATAAACTAAAGATCGAGAAACACGAACTCCATTAAACACCGGGGTTCCATTCATGTGCTCCGAAAGGGAAAGCAGATCCTGTTCCACTAGTGGCATCGTCGTGTTAATCTAGTAAGCAATTTAAGTCAATATTTACCTGACAATAAAGCTGCTACACCTGCAATTATGACAGAAATAACAGCTGATGGTCCTGCCTGAAGTACATATTTACCTGACAATAAGGCTGCTACACCTGCAATGATGACAGAGAGAACAGCTGATGGTCCTGCCTGATGTTTTATAACATAGGTTATCACGACATACACACCAATCCCTAATGCACCACCGACACCTGAAACAAATGATATAGAATTGTATCACTTAAACAATAATTTTTAGTTACCAATCCCATATCTGTAGCAAACAAGATGTTGTTTTACTAAATAACTACAAATTACCTGTTGTAGGAGTGTTCATGTCTTATTTACGTTATTTGTGTTTGTTTGTGTATAGTGGTGTCCAACACATATTGTGTTGTGTTTTATGCTTGGTTTGTCTTCTGTTTTGTGCAGCCAATTTTGCCAGTTTCTCTGGATTGTCCATTCTTGATTGTCCCTTCGGTTTTCTCTAACGTTTATTGTTAACCATCAATATTAGAAACAATAAATGTAATCACTACCGATTCCTAATTAACCACCAATTCTAGTAATTAATTATGTAATCTATTACAATAAAAATACAAATTTTCTGGTGAACCACCAATCTTTGTATTAGATAATGTAGGTTTATATGAAATAAACACCAATTCCTAATGAACGACAAACATATGTAACCCATGTACGGTTCGTCTTTACCTCGAATTCTTTGTGGGAGGGCTCATGTCTTGTATGCGTTGTCTTTGTGGGAGGACTCATGTCTTGTATGTGTTGTCTTTGTGGGAGGACTCATGTCTTGTATGCGTTGTCTTTGTGGGAGGACTCATGTCTTGTATGCGTTGTCTTTGTGGGAGGGCTCATGTCTTGTATGCGTTGTCTTTGTGGGAGGACTCATGTCTTGTATGCGTTGTCTTTGTGGGAGGACTCATGTCTTGTATGCGTTGTTTGTATTTGTTTGCGTGTGGTGGTGTCCAGTGCATATTGTCTTGTGTGCCATGTGTTGCCAGTTTCTCTGGATTGTCCTTTTTTTATTTCCCCTTCGGTATTCTCTGGCGTTTATTTATATGACATAAGCACCAATTGATAGCGGACAATCAGCTGTTTCAGAAATTGTAGGTTTTTATGACAATAAATATCAATTACTAGTGAAAGAACAGTACAGGTAAGGTAAACTGCAGGTTATTACAGCATATGCCTATTTATAGTAAATCATCAATATCAGTAACAAACAATATAGGTTTTAAAAACATCAGCATCAATTACTGGTTACGTCGTAAATACGTAACAGGAAAAAAAAGTTGCTGTGACATAGAGACGAATGCCTAGTTAACCGACAATATCAGTAGCATATATTGTAGGGTTCATCAACATCATCACCTATTCCTGGTTAACCGCCAATAATATCAGTTACAGAAAATGTAAGTTTTTACAACATAAACACGAATTCCTAGTTAGCCGGCAATAATATCAGTTACAGAAAATGTAAGTTTTTACAGCATAAAAAAAATGAATTCCTAGTTAACCGACAATATCAGTAACAGAAAATGTATGTTCTTGGACATTTACACCAATTTCTACAGACACATTAATATATTAACAAATAATGTAGAATTTTACAACATAAAAACCAATTCCTGGTTAACCATTAAATTCAGTAAGAGAAAAGATGGGTTTTTACGACATAAACACTAATTATTAGTTAACCGATAATATCAGTAACATATATTGAAGGGTTTAACAAATTCAGTACCAATTCCTGGTTAACCGCCAATAATATCAGTTACAGAAAATGTAAGTTTTAAGACATTAAAATGAATATCTAGTTAACCGACAATATCAGTAACAGTAAATAAGCATTAGAGAATACTTAGGGGGCAATCTAAAAAGGGAAAATCCAGAGAGACTGGCAACATAGGATACACAAGACGAAGAAAAACAAAGCATAACACAATACGTATTGGACACCATTATGCGCAAACAAACACAAATAACGTAAATAAGACATTCGCCCTCCTACAAAAAAATGGAGGAAAAGATGAACCGAACACAAATTCCTAGTTCACCGATAACATCAGTAACGGATAGTGTACGTTTAATGACATTTACATAAATTTCTAATGAAATATTAATATATTAAGAAATAATGTAGAATTGTACATCATCAACACAAATTCCTGGTCAACCGCCAATAATATTAGTTACAGAAAATGTACGTTTTTACGACATACGTACCAATTCTTAGTTAACTGACAATATCAGTAACAGATAATGTATGTTTGAGGATACATTTGTATTTACACCAATTTTTAGCGGCACATTACTGATATTAAAAAAATAATGTGAAATTTTACAACATGAAAACCGATCTGTTTTTACGACATAAGCATGAATTCCTAGTTAACCGACAATATCAGAGACAGATAATGTATGTCTTTTTTTTTCATTTACACCAATTTCTTGAGACACATGAATATATTAACAAATAATGTAGAATTTTACAACATAAACATAAATTCCTGGTTAACCACTAATATCGGTGAGAGAAAATATGTTTTTACGATATATACACCCATTCATAGTTAACCGATAATATCAGTAACAGATAATGTAAGTTTTATGAAATTTACATCAATTTCGAATGAAAGATTAATATATTAAGAAATAATATAGGATTTTTACGACATAAACGTCATTGCCAGTTCACCATTATTACTTGCAACATGTAATGCATGTTTTTACGACATGAAGCATGGTCTAAGTTAACATAAAATTTGTTCACGCCACGATATAGCTGAAATATTGCCAAAGTTGGCGTTAAACACCAATCAATCAATTAACGTAAAACATGCATTCGTAGTTAACCACCAATATCACTAACATATAATGGATGTTTTTCTACAACTTAAGCATAGACGTCTAAAAATCATATATTAACAAATAATTCAGGATTTTACGACAAATAGACACATTTCTGGTGTAACGCATCAACATTATAATATATAGTGTTGTTTAAATCATCAATTATACTTATACAGATATTAAATGTTATCACAATACAAAGAGTTATTGACAGAATCCACGTCATAATTTCATTTTTGTATTTACCTCATCAAATATTAATGTTAAACACGTATTGAATTGTAACTTGTATTGTGTAATGTGATGAGTTCCGTGTTGTGCTGTTCACTACGAATTCCACATAACAACGATTTTCGGTTGGTATTTACCTCTAGTTGTTTGTATAAGAGTTCATGTCTTATTTACATTATTTGTGTTTGTTTTTCGCATAGTGGTGTCCAACACATATTGTGGGGTTTTTTTTGTTCGTCTTGTGTATGTTGCCAGCTTCTCTGAATTGTTCATGTTTGATTGCCCCTTCGGTGTTCTTTATCGTGTATTGTGTCTTGTGCTTCAAATGTTGCCACTTTCTCTGGATTGTTCAATTTTGATTGCCCCTTCGGTATTCCCTAACATTTAATTATTTACACTATATTTCAATAGCTGCTATTTTGTGAAGTTAGCCAATGAATCTGGAAGATGGCAAAATTCGGACAAATAGAAGGCTTATATGCGAACAGGAAATGTAAAGAGTTGCAATATTCTTGTATATAAACATTTAATTATTATAATAAGGTATTTAGTTTTTTCTTCAATACTTGATACAATGTATTTAATGTTTAGTCCTTTACTTTGTATCATTTCAAACCTAGGACTATTTAGCTCTGTGTCTTGTACCCGATATTTTCTGGATTGTCTATTCTAGATTTCCACTTTGGGTTTATCTTACATTTATTTCCTAATACTTCGAAAACGTCGTTTGACGCCTTGAAATCAATGGAGGGGACGAGTATGATAAACAGCACACACCATGTTTTTAGTTTTTTGTGTTGTTCTATTATGTATCATTAAGTTCTGAGTTCCGTGTTGTCGTATCCATTATGATTTCCGCATAAAGAAGAATTTGAAGATTCCAAAGGGGTAATCAGAATCCGTATATCGAAGAAGAACAGACATAAAACGATATTCGGTTCGTCTTTACCTCCAGTTGTTTGTAGGAGGGCTCATGTCTTATTTACGTTTTTTTGTGTTTGTTTACGCATAGTGATATCCAAGACATATTGTGTTGTGTTTTCTTTTTTTTTCCATTCGTCTTGTGTACCCTATATTGACAGTTTTTTCTGGATTTTCCTTCGGTATTCTCTAACGTTTATATATTCTAATAAAGACATTCACTTACAAAGCAACGAAATGTCAACACCAATATCACTTATGTTTACAAACAAGACGGACATTGTACCGGAAGCTGAGAACATGTGTTTGTGATACCAATGCAATTGTAATGGAATACCGTGTCAATATAAAGTTGAATCCTCCATTCTGTATATCGATATTACTATTTTAGCTTCACACATATTCCCTTTATTGTGATTTTCCTGGTTTCTGTCATAGGGCAAAAGGCGTTTAATACCATTAACACTGAAAAGTCATAGCTTAGAAAAGTATCTTTCTCTAAGCTAATATTATGTTTTAATATCAATTTTATTTAGATTATTTTGTCTATCAGGATTCCGATTTAAGCTAGTAATATTTCAAGAAAACTAATTACAAATAATAACACTTTTGCATACTTTCACAGCTAACACAACCATTCTTACACAAATATCACATATCATAGCCTTTGCTATAGTCTTAGATGTGTCAAATTGACTTTATTCCTAAATGTTGACATAGAACAGAGCATAAAAGAACCCAATGCATTCATAATGTATTATATCGTCACAGTATAACTTCAAATTCTGTAATGTTGCATTGCTATTTTCATTTATTACAAATTATATGGTCATAGTGACACTTCAAATTCCGCCTTGCTGAATTGTTAATCAAGCATATTACATTTTAAAACACGTTTCGATAATAAACATGTGGTAAGATTTCTTCGTATTTCTCACAGTAACATTTGTAATATTACATGTTTTATTTGACAAGTAATATTATTGGATATTTTTTGTGGTAAATTTTGTCTGATGCTACAAGTCATAAATGTCACAATACAGTATGTTCTCAAGGACATGGCAAAATGGGTTTATTCATGGTGTTCTGTCTATGCAATATTGTCTTCAAAAGATCATAAAACAGTTATCTAAAATACTACTGTTTATTCCCCCAAAAATAATAACATGCAGTTTTAGGGAGTATTTAGGATGCAACTAAAAAAATTCGATCACATATGGAAAGCACTGCCATGAACACACCATTTCACTAAGAGGAGAGGTTTTGGCCCATATGACTAGTTTAATTCCTCCATTGTTTATTGAAGTGAAGGTGCCAAGCAATGAAAGTGAGCGGTCATGTGTAGTTGTGTGTTAGAGATATCGATTTTGTCTACGAATTTGGCATTGGATATTGGAACTCTTCCGATATTATGGTATTTTCTGTTTTCCGTTTTATTAAGATATGTATGCTCTATGAACATTCAACTCATATTCATTATGCCGTACTATTTAATAGAAATTGTCATGTAATCAAGTTTCTGTATAGGACGGATTACTGTTTTTCAACAAAGAAATAAACACCCGGTCAGTTAATAAATCTTTTGAAAGAATTGTAAAGCTACATGTATTCGAGATACATGTATATATATTGATACCACAACCCGACAAATGTGTTCATTTTCAGACGGAATCACGTGGTATTAATTCTGCTGAGGACATTACACTCGATGTTAACATTTTATCACTTTTCAAGACGACTTATTATTTGTCTATTTATAATAGACATGTTACTTGAATCTTAAATTATCTAATGACTTTATATGCTAACAACTGATAGAAATGCATGCTGTAAATTCAGAAATTATTGCGATGTTTTTATTATTGCGAAAAATGCGACTCATGTGAAATCGCAATAATCAAACCTCGCATTTTGGAATCATAAGTATCCATTTGTACTCGAGGACTTCATGCTTCGCAATAATAAAAATCGCAATCTGTGAAAATTTTTGAAGATCGCAATAATAAATGAACGCAATAATTTCCGAATTTACAGTATATGTAATTGACACTAAAGTCGCTTAAAGGAAACATTTAAAAACTACAGGAGAACAATCATGGAAACAGGCCAAATATATATATCTAACGCACAAATACATGACCGGTCCCTTTTCTAGCTGGATACAACCACTTAATAAAAAAAATTGCAAGGTTAAACTAGTTGTTATGGGCACCTTCCCCTCTTATTGAAATGATGCAGACATCCAAGTGACTTCCACATGTGAATAAAATATTCTGTACTCTGAGTAGTGATCTAATATTAGACCTGTCGAACGCTGATCAGTGTCAAATATTATGTCACCACAGACAGAACGATTTCCCATAAGACCCAAATAAAGAACTACTTTATAACGTAACTTTCTACATCGACATGGTGTGACATTTCGAAGGCTGTTGCTATGAATGATACAGTGACATAACAATTACATTAAACAATCAATTTTTCTGACACATTTCCATCTTTGCACGTAAAATGAAGAGATAAAGTAATACATTCCGATGTATGGATTGACCAATATTGTATATGGGTTATACCAGAAGACGTGCCATTACAAGACCAAATACCCATAGATTTCCAAAAGAAAAAAGAGGTACTGTGAAAGTACGTTTATTAATTGGCACCAATTGTGGTTTCTTCAAATTTCATTGACCACGAAATCCACGAAAATTGGAACCCTAAGATTAATAATGATTTCACAGTAATCTATTCGTAAATTTGGTTTTGCTTAATTATCATTTGAACATTATACTTTCACTGTCCAGTCATGATTTTCAGATTAAATAACCGTTAGAGAACACCGAAGGGGAAATAAAAAATGGACAATCAAGAGAAACTGGCAACATAGGTTACACAAGACAAACAAACAAAACACAACACAATATGTGTTGGACACCACTATACGTAAGCAAACACAAATAACAAAAATATCTTCAAATTAAATAAGTATGATGATTGAGAGCAATCTAGATCAACTTTATAATATCTATTGCGTTAACAGTACAAAAATGTTAAACTACGACATGTATAACAAAACATATGACACATCGCAGACATTTATAATCCAATCTAATTAAAATTATATGCAAGTTATTTCATTTTTCTTTTTTGTTTCTTTGACGATAGACTTACTTATAACAACATCTTGTTTTGATAATGTAATGTACTCTTCCAATCATATTTGAACGTCCAATCAATGCTAGACAGTTAAATATATTGACCAATCGGACAACAGCTGTCAGTATATGCTATGCTCTAGTAACTCACAATTTGGTAGTCTTATCGCTGGTTGGTTGCAAATATAAACCCTGGGATGACCTTAAATTGGGATATCGTTAGATGGTAGTGTATCGTCAGTGAAATAAATGAAGGGGAGGTAAGATACAACCAACTTCTATTTTTATTTAGGTTGTGGTAACTCTACAATTAAAAAAGCGCCACATGTGTGCTTCCAAAGGTTTCGCTACTCCTATATCATGTATGGCACCGGAGTGAGACAATAATGCATAATAAAGATCTAATCAGAGCAGTCAGTCTTTATACTTTCTCATAGAGTCACCCAAATACCAATTAAGTACAGTTTTAATTCATTTAATGTTACTGTTTCCGAGAAGACGCGTATTATGTATTTTTGCATATTGTAATACTTCCTGCAATCTCAGTTACCTACATGACAGTAATATTGGATGTCGAATCGAAAATAAAAGTGGGCTATTTTTTATAGGAACCTCCATAGAAAATACATACTGAGCTGGGTAGCTCGATAGAGTCTGGTGTCATTCTTTTTATACGTTTTATTAGACATTTCGCCAATATTGTCTGCCGCATAACTGCAAGATGCATTTAATAAATAAATTGGTCAACATGTTAATAATATATAATTTTGAATTTTTCGGTGTAGAAATAAAATGTGCAATCCAAGCGGAAGAGATATTTTTTTCTATTTCTGCAATTCACTAAGGGGGGGGGGGGGGGGTAGGGGTGTGTGCCCATGAAACTAACTTAACCTCATCCACTTTTTATTGAAGTCTGTGTACCAAGCCAGGAAAGTGAGTGGTCATGTATTTGGGTATTAGGAATATCGATTTTGCCTATTTTTCTACTGGATTTATTATTTTTTCATTTGTTTCTTCAATAGTCAGGAATATTAATTTACATTCATAGAAGAGCCCATACATTACCACCTGACATGGATGTACAAGGGTTTACAACATAATTATTATGTGACTATTGATTTTTTTTAATGTTAATTAATAAGCAAAATATGATATGAATAAATAAATCAATTGAGACACATTCATTCTTTCACATTCTCTCTCTCCCTTTCATAAACAAAACAGCCATTCCTTTACAATATCTGTCTTCTATTATTTTGTGACTTTAGTAACTTACTCCTAATTGATACAAATAAAATACATAAACATAAATAACGTAGTGGATTTTGGAACTGTTCCGACAATGTGGTATTTTTGTTTATGATTACGTGTGTTCCATATTCCAAACATTACCTCATAAAAACAAGAAAAATGAAATAAACCAAAACACATATTACTTATTTCAGTAAATTAATTCGCGTAAATTAATTAACATTTTTGTGGTGCAATATAGATATGGCCCTATTATAACGTAGTACTCACAAACCAATAACAAATTTAATGATAGCACTCTAACATTAATTAAACACTGAAGCATGAACACTTAGGCAAATTATTTTATATTGCTAACTATGTATTCATCTATTATATATTAGAATCAATTTGTCCATCTACAGATGTCAATTAAGTGAGCAATTCAGTCAGTGTAAATCTACGAATTCCATTGGTCTAATAATGTATTTCCAAATAAGGCAATAACCAGTCAGTAAATGATCTTGACGGTCAGGTGGTAGACAAGACCGATTAAAACATTCGAGTGACGGATAGCTAAAATGTTCTTTTACTAATATGTGATTCTCGTAATGGTGATATTTTGGAATATTTGAGATGAGATGGTCTTTGTGAATCTTAATAAAAACGTAGATATCTAATTTAGGGTCCACGAAGAGGTTCTGAAATAACCTTCATCATGTTGGCTCAGTAAGAATTATTTTTGTGTATTTGTGATGGTGCTGTGAATCTTGAAAATATCATTGGTGATATTTTGTTTTCCCTATTTCGGCCCAACTGTTTCAGGATTACCGATGTCTAATAAAAATGTTAACACTTAATTTCATTTGGTTTTATTAAACACAAATAACAGACAATTAGGGAGAAAATATTAAGCATACATTAAAATATCTTGAATGATCTTTTTTTCATTTATGATATGCCAGTTCAAATATTGGTTTGAAGCATAAAAATCATCTATGACAGCCATATTTACATATAAATGGTTCTACAATCCTTCTGGGATACATTCAATTTCTTAAGACTGCTTCTACATTGTACATATATCATCATTTATTCTATGCATAAATATATTTTACTTTCTGATTTTTTTTGTCGGTAGTTAATCATTTTAGTCAATTTATACATTTTGACTATGCTAAGACTGTCAAGTTTGATAAATTCTCAAGACAGTCACACCTTATGACTAAAAAAGACAACAATATTCATTTTCACCGAAATAATAGAGAACAACCCAGATATCAACAATAATGGTACCACACCAGTTCAAAGAATACCATGCGGCACTTTATGCTCCTGTGTATTGGACATTTATCCGACGAAAATGATTCTTAATAAAAAAAACAATTAAAGAGAAAAAAAATCACTCCGATCACCCGCTTTAACAAAGAGTGAAGTACATTTATTTTATATTTCGGTTGTGGAATGGTTAGTGTAATCGACTCGACTGTGGTATATCGTATTTCGACCTCCATTCCAATTAAATTGAAGTCCACAAACTTCTAGTCTCTCCTATAAGTACGCACGGAGCCAGGATAACGTGTCTGATTAGAAAGACATGTCTACCGTTGGATTGTTGGTTCAATGTGCTAGTAGTAAAAAAAAACAACTTAAACTTGTTGATCTAGTACAAAGCGGACATCATCATTTCATCGAATTGGAACTCTTTTAAAAAAATCGCACACTTCAGTTATAATCATTCTTTCACTCGAAGAATCCAACTGTTCTTGACAACCATCAATTTAAGCAGATGAAATAATAGAATCTTATATGTACAGTATTAATTAGTACTCCAATCACACGCGATGTCTTTATTGTTGTAGTGTATGTAATTGATGGTTATACACGTATATCTTTCGTGTATGTCATTAAATGTCGTCTGCTCTGACGTCACTGTGTACTAGATAAAACATATGCATCTGGATTACTGTTTCAGATGACGTCAGATAATCACAATCCGATAAAAGCTTTAAATTGTAGACTTAAAAAAGCAAAAGCATGATATACTGCAAACGCAATACGACAGTTCAGAGTTAGGGGAAGAGTTATGTCCCGTGTCTAGCTCTTTGCCGTTAGGAGTACATAAGGTGTACATCCGGGTCTCATTTTCGGGCACTTTTTTAAGATGGCTGCCGCCCTTTGTTACAAATAACTGTCATTATCAGCAGAGAAAACACTTTCCCTTTTATACCTTACTGGGTAGTGATTGCGTGTTAATTTCATATTCTATGTTATCACTAATCATTGCCTGGCTAGGTTAGGATTATTCATCAGAAGCTGAAACTGCAGATAAAGAAACCTTGCTATATTGAGCAGTATCGCCGCATCGGATGTAATGACAATCATGACAATGTTCAAAGTTAGTTACCGTAGATGACACTGAACATTTCAGGTGTAAAATTACCTGCTTTATGGAGAAAAAAAATTTAGCAGACTATATTTAATGAAAATAATTGACATTTTATGATTTTAGTTGTCACATTAAAAGAAACATACTTCTTTTTTTTACGGAGGTATTTTCCCTGTATCAATGTTAGATTTACAGTAGCATAATATACAGACAAACCAATTATTATTTGTCATATTAGAAAGAATACATAAATAGCTGTGGGTATTATTTTTTTAATATTTTCCTGTATCAATGTTCAATTCAAAGGAACATAATACAGAGTAAACCCCGCCATTTTGAATAAACGTCCAACGTCGGGAAATATAATAGTACTATTTTACCTCCTTCACAAAAGACTTTCTAACTCCGAACTCCCGTATTGGGATAAATAATTAATCAGAATTTAATTTCACGACATCCACATATACTTACCAACACCAAACAGATCAAAGATATTTAAGTTTCTTTTAAATCGACTGATCAGCAGTTTCTTTGGATCAACTGTTTTTCTTCTACTAAAGGATTTCATCAATTGTCTACATCGATCCATCTGAAAGATACAATATTTTGACTGATTTAACGCATTTTCTCAATTTTAATATCCATGGTTATATATATCCAATGTTTACTTAAGAGCGCATGATGAGCTTCCATTATATACTGCTTCTTTCTGAATGGCTGTAGTACCATTGGCTTTTGAAGTAGAGTAGAATAAATAGCCAACATAGATAATAAAAAAATTATGAAATTACATAATTTGAAATTGCAGATACAAGTGATTATATTATTATAGTGCAACAGAACCATAGTTTTACGGAAAGAAAATGTCAACAGTGATATTTCATATATTACCAATACATGCATATTTTATTCATAGTGATGACGAAAAGATCTTAATCAGGAATATAATGCTAATAAAACATCATCAATAAGCCATTATTGCTGAAAATGATTTAATACGAGCCATCATGATGGTTCTGTGTTACGTTCAGATGGATGTGTTTTAATACGAGCCACCATGGCTCTGTGTTTGGTTCAGATGGAAGTGATTTAATGCGAGCCCTCATGATGGCTCTGTGCTATTTCCATTATATGCGAGCGAAAGCGAGCTCTTTATGGTATACAATGTGTACTTAGGATTTCTTGACAAACATGGCTTCACGTACTGATGGATATAAAAAAAATCTTCACATTGTAAACATGTTCCGTGTAGCACACTTACACACTCAACGAATGAAGATCTTCATAGCATAAAGCGCAAAGGTGATTCTAAATCTCGTACCCTCTCTCGTACGTCAGATACCACTGAAACCAGAAACCCGTGTGTAATAAAAGTCATTTCGTTAGCTTGTTTTACTTATATTGATATTTTAAAATTTATTAAATCTCTTCTGACATACTGACAAGAAATTATTTCTGCGCGGAAGTTTACTTTTGAGATTTCGTAAGGAATGAGAGTTCGATTGAATGAGACTAGATTCGACCCTAAAAAAGTCGTCCCCAATATATCTCGGCCAAAAAAATCTCGACACTATTTTGATGCACTGGATGAGCGTGAAATTGGCAGAAAATTTTCAGATTCGCGAGCATTCATGGCCGTGCCTGTTTCATATTACATATCTTGATGGCAATCCAGGTCTTGGCTTGGAAAATGCACACAGCAAGGGTAGCAGCGGTAAATTGGGATCCCAAACCTATTCTTTTTCTAATAAAACATCATCAGTAAGCCATCATTGATGGAAGTGATTTAATACGAGCCCTCGTGATTTATCTGTGTTATTATCATTATGCATACTATCAGATAGTGCTACTTGTGGTGAGCTAAAACGATTAGAGAATAAACAATGATATTAACAAGACACGGGGTATTGATGTAATAAAGATGAAAAGCAAAAACAATACGACACCAACAGGATAGTTCGGAAAAACGAAGAAACAGAGGTAAAATATATTCCCTAAAACAGGGTTCGTGTTGCTCGATCTTTAGTTTTCTGCTTTGTAGATCATTGTTTGTCCTTTTGTTCATTTTGTTTTGTCCATTGCGTTGTCTGTCCTTCAATTTAAGGCTTCTGATTTCCCATTTGGTATGTTCAAACCTTTCTTAAGACAGCAATGTAATACTACCAGTATATTTCCACTGTATTTATTCTCTCAACAATAGAATGCTACCATTATACATTACAGTTGTCATTGTAAGTTTTTCAAAATTCAGTTAAGACAATAGCATACTGCATTATTGAACATTAAATTTCACTATGTCATCGGA
The DNA here is from genome assembly GCA_963383655.1 of Bathymodiolus septemdierum. NCBI lineage: Eukaryota > Metazoa > Mollusca > Bivalvia > Mytilida > Modiolidae > Bathymodiolus > Bathymodiolus septemdierum. Next base: position 26,846,786 of record OY726530.1, on the reverse strand, counting down.
TCGAAATGGTTTAGCATGATTATAAGTTATAAATACAGATAAAATACATTTACTATGCATAAGTATGTAGCAGTTGAAATAGCACCATCATAAATAAATAAATAATAGACAATTCTGGCACTCAATAACTAGAATAGCTATGCCATGCATATATTATTTATAGTGATGACGAAAGGATCTTAATCAGGAATATAATGCTAATAAAACATCATCAATACGCCATCATTGATTTAATACGAGCACTCATGATGGCTCTGTGTTTATTTTCATTATGCATACTATCTTGATGGCAATCCAGGTCTTGGCTTGGAAAATGCACACAGCATGGGTAACAGTGGTAACTTGGGATCCCAAACCTATTCTTTTTCTAATAAAACATCATCAGTAAGCCATCATTGATGGAAGTGATTTAATACGAGCACTCATGGCTCTCTGTTATTGTCATTATGCCTACTATCAGATATTGCTACTTATGGTGAGATAAAAAGATTAGAGAATAAACAATGATAGTATTAACAAGACACGGGATATTAATGTAATAAAAGTGAAAAACAAAAGGAAAAGCATTAGAGACCAACAGGACAGTTCCGAAACACGTAGAAACAGGGGTAAATATGTATATCACCAAAAAACAGGTTTTAGGTTATGAGGTTTAACGCCACCTTCAGCAATATTTCAGTTATATCGTGGTGGTTTCTTCAGTTTTATTGGTGGGAGAAACCGAAGTATCCGACGAAAACCATCGATCTGCCACAAGTCACTGACATCTCTTAAACACACATATATATGACCGCTCTCGAATATGAGAAAAATATTAAAAGCGAAGAATTGGTTTGTTAACATTCCTCATCTTTGTCAACTTTTCAACTACATATATATGCTTCAAAAAAAATTTTTTTCTCTGTAATTACATAACTGACAATATCCCTCAGTAATGAAAAATGGATATAGAAATGTATAAAGTATCTATAAATAGATATACATGTATCCCATATTATTAATGTCGAAATATAACATTTAGGTCAATCTTCATAGGTTTTGGATATTCTGTTTAGGCACTTTGGTTTACTTGCTCCAAAAGATCTTTAAATTATTTTGCCTTTTAATCTTTTCAGAAAGATGTCGAACGCAATAAGCTATGCCCTTCCGCTTGGGGCGATGTTCGGTTCGTCTTTGCCTCAGGTTGCTTGTCGGGGAGCACATGTCTTGTTTGCATTATTTGTGTTTCTTTGCGTGTGGTGGTGTCCGGCGTGTGTTGTGTTGTGTTTTTGGTTTGTTTTACTTCGTCTTGTGTACCCTATGTTCCCAGTTTCTCTGGATTGTCCAGTTTTTATTGACCCTTCGGTATTCTCTAACTTCTATTATAAATCAATAAAATTAAAAACAAAACATACCTCACTTTCGGAACAATTCCAAACTCAAATTTATACGTTTTATAAAAAAGAAAGCAAAACAATTAACACAGTATATACTCTAATATTTGAAATTGCATGCCATATATTATTACATTAATCATGTCTGTTGTCAAGATCAATAAGAAAACCCATTGAAATATGCTACTTATTTTATCACGTTACAAGAACAAAACTGACGCTTGAGAAACATTAAAAACGCAATGGTCAAAAGAAAAAGGAAAAAAAAAAACAAGCAACATCTACAAAACAATGCACAGAAAATTAGAGATTGCACCACACGAACCAACACATGTACGTCACGTCCTAAACACCCCATTTGAAAGGTTGGTGTCAGTTTGAATTGGATAAGATCTGTAAGGTATGTATGTGCATAAATTAAAAAAATCATCTCAATTAAACAATTATCTAATTAAGCATTTAACGTTAAGCGCCTGACGCTCAAATACTTCATTGTTGCTTGCTTTGTCAGCTGGAACAACAACCAGTGTACTGAGATTGTCTGTATATCACGTCTGTTACTAACATATTTCAAAGTTCACAATTCTTAACTATGTTAGATATCCATACAGCTTTTACCAGTACATAAGTATAGACACTTACATTGGTTATTTCAGACTTTCATTAGAAATAACATGAAATAGCTTTCCGTCATTTCTCTCTATATATCTATATTTGCCGTTTTGAGTAATATCCGGTTTGTGCTTATTTCCGATTCTAGAGGAAGTAATAAATGAGCTGAAACTTTAATAATTGATTTCTTGGCGAGTATGTATATATAATGTGTTTTAATATCCGTTACAAGAGTTTTATTCAAGATAGTCACGGAGTGATACTGCAATCAACTGTTAATCAATTACCGATAGTAAATAAACAAATCAAAATATAATAAAAACAAAATAAATTTGAATTTCCCAATAGTAGAATAACATATCCGTGATATTCATAACATTACGAATAAAAACAAACATCAAGGTAGTAGCAGTTACTATGACAACACAATAACAATTATATTTTAATAAGTAAACCTTTTTAATAACTTTTACTGCTTAATATGTTATGGAGAATAGTCGTCAACAGTAAATTCATAAAAGCAGAGTTAACGAGTGCCGTAAGGGTCGAGTTAATTTTTTTCTAAGAATGTACACATCCATCTACAAAAATGTTATGATATTAAATTTCTACATTTCTAACGCTTTGAAAACCAAATATAGACAAAAATTTGCAGAAATTAAGTGATTTTATATTAAAATGCATCCTTTCGGTTCTCGTTTATTATTGGATATTTAAAGTGTTCCAAATGTTCATCCATGGTCTGTCTGATTTGTATCGAGTACACCTTACCATGGAACGTACAACGTTAGTGGTGATATGCCCTGATTGCATAGGTAAATAAGTTGTTGCTATATTTTAAATATAGCTCACTGTCAAGAGCCTTACATACTATACCTGTATGTCCTGATGGTAAGGCGGAAGTTTTTAAATTTAAACAGTAGACTTGGAAATTCCAGTAGGTGTGTGCGATACCAGCTAGTCTCAAAATATTAATAACACGTGCTTAATGACAAAATAGTAAAAGGATAAAGTTCAAATACACTAGACCAAAAAAGCAGTGGATTGCTATTTATTATCAACTGTCCGAGCATTGGCGAGACGTCAAAGTATTGTATTAATTAAAATGATTTTACTGGATTCACTATTGATCGCAGTATGTGAAAATATCACCTCTAATCACAAGACTATGTGAGTATGTCCTTATTCAAATCGATATCGATATTGGTATCGATTTCACTTCATTCGAGACAACATTACAATCGAATATATCCCCACCATATAATACCCGAATTGAGAAAAAAAACCATCGATATCATTATGTTCATTTAATACTTTAGTAGCACCTGAGTTCACCTCCGGTTTTCAGTGGGGTTCGTGTTACTCGATCTTTTGTTTATGTGTATGTTTTGTAGATCGTTGTTGTCCTTTTTCTGCTGAGCAGTGTGTTGTCTTATCTTCTTCGATTTACGGATTCTGATTACCCCTTTGGTATCTTCAAATCTTCTTATAACTGTAGAATTTTTAATCGGGTATGATTACAAAAAAATTCTCCTCGGCGAATTTTATTTGTATTGCTCTTTCATAAAATTGATATGAACAAAAAGAGCATATATATTTTCTGTAATCATGACATTGAAACAGAAAGAATTGAATCATTAAATGTTGCTAAAGTTTATGTACAACACATCACCTTTCTTTTGCCCCAATTGGCTTGTTCCAAGTTGCGCTTAACAATACAATATAAAATCAATCGTACTTATATTTATCATATATTATATAATAATCAATCTTTGGCAATCAAGTACATAACATGTCTAATAAATATCGTATATAGAACAGAACGGGATAATTAACATCTGTTTTTATCTCACTTTGTAAGTGCATTTCTAAAGTTTTGCATGCATGGTTTAGTGATATTAATGCGTGGTATGGTGATATTAATGCATGGTTTAGTGATATTAATGCGTGGTATGGTGATATTAATGCGTGGTTTAGTGATATTAATGCGTGGTATGGTGATATTAATGCATGGTTTAGTGATATTAATGCGTGGTATGGTGATATTAATGCGTGGTTTAGTGATATTAATGCGTGGTATGGTGATATTAATGCGTGGTTTAGTGATATTAATGCGTGGTATGGTGATATTAATGCGTGGTTTAGTGATATTAATGCGTGGTATGGTGATATTAATGCGTGGTTTAGTGATATTAATGCGTGGTATGGTGATATTAATGCGTGGTTTAGTGATATTAATGCGTGGTATGGTGATATTAATGCGTGGTTTAGTGATATTAATGCGTGGTATGGTGATATTAATGCGTGGTTTAGTGATATTAATGCGTGGTATGGTGATATTAATGCGTGGTTTAGTGATATTAATGCGTGGTATGGTGATATTAATGCGTGGTTTAGTGATATTAATGCGTGGTATGGTGATATTAATGCGTGGTTTAGTGATATTAATGCGTGGTATGGTGATATTAATGCATGGTTTAATGATATTAATGCGTGGTATGGTGATATTAATGCGTGGTTTAGTGATATTAATGCGTGGTTTAGTGATATTAATGCGTGGTTTAGTGATATTAATGCGTGGTATGCATTGTGGTTTGTTTCTATTGATACACGGTATAACGTTTAGTAATCTTGGCTTGGTGACATTAATACGTTGCATAAAGTGTTGTATACTCAGTTCGTCAGACGGTATATAAAGTACTGTATAATTGATTTGTTTCTACTAATACAATACATAAGAGTGTCGTTTACTTAGATTGGTGACATTAAGGCGTACTATTAAGTGTCGAATACTCGGTCTTGGTTTTGGAACCGCATCGGTGAAATAATGGTTAGCGTGCTCGCCTCAAGTTCTGTAGATCGTGGGTTCGATGTCCGATCGGGTCAAACCAAAGACTATAAAATTGGTATGTGTTGCTTCTCCGCTAAGCACGCACCAATAAGGAGAAAGAACAGAGAATGTTTGGCTCGGAATCAGGATAATGTTTCCAAGTGAGGCAACATGTCTACCCGCTTGCTGTTGTTTCAGTTAGCTAGCACTATACAAATCCAACTAAACATGTTGGTCTAGTATAAAAGTGAACCTCATCTCATTGAAAATTGAACAATTGCTGAGTTGGCGCTAAGCACCAATTACTCATTCACTACTTGATTTTGGTGATATTAATGTGTTATATAAAGTACCGTATACTTGGTTTGGTGTTATTAATGCGTAGCATAGAATATCGAACACTGGATTTGTTGTTACTAATATAGTGTGTAAAGTGTTGTCTATATTGGTTTGAAAACTAATGAACGGCTCGACTCATCAATAAAACAGGTTACATGAATGTAATTTAAATTTGTTATTCATGACAATCGAGATTATTGTTGCGTTTTATTGAGAAAATATATTGGTCTCAACAAGTCAAAAACACGTAATTACAACTGGGTAATAAAATGAACGCAACAATAAAACTGACAAGACAGGAGAAGTTTATACAAGCCGAGGGAAAACAGAAAAGCAATATCGGGTTTGTTAAAGTCAATGAGAATATTATAAAGCTAGATTAGAATCTCGTAAATTGTTGGGAGTGTTAAAAGTCACTACACTTATGTTTTATTATTCATGGGATACTGGTATTGCCTTATTTATATTCAGTGAACTTGTTGTATCAGGTTTAACACCTGTATGTCCTAATCTAATAAAATACCATATCTTAATAACAGATCGGACCACATTAAACCTATAATAACTCCATAGTAAATGTGTGTCTATCGTGTGGGTCAACAAACCTGTACTTATGATTATTATCTTCAAATGTTTCAGACAGCAATAAATGTCGTGGTGGGGGGTCGAGGGTTAAATAAAAATGTAATGTTGTGTAATATGAAACAAGGTCGACATTGTATGCAAGTCTTCATTTACGAGGAATAGAGTTATTACATCCTCCAAAAATAGTATCCAACTTGACCACAATCATTCACAGATTCTTACTGCAGCTTAAAGAGAGATATTCTATACTTTTAAACTTCAGAGTTATAGTTCAAGGAAAACCTGAGCCATATCAAGTGTGCAACCCCAAAGCAGAAATTCATAAATGATGTAACATACCCACAAAGGGCTTATCGATGTTTTTCTTCACTTTCGGTGTCTAGGTTGACGACATTTGTGATAGTAATGATTGTAAATAAGCTATTTATTACCATCTACTCAAATTTGGAATGACAATAGAAATAATAGGATTATTCAGTCAGTGATTATAGTTCAACTATATCATGGCGGGAACAAGTCACATTTCAATAAGATCATGTTGATGTCCGCTTTGTACTAAACCAACACTCTTAATTGAAATTTTATAGGAACTGAAACTGAAACAGCAGTCCGAGACTCGACATGTCGCTCCACTCGGACACATCATCCTGATTAGAAGCCATACATTATTTGTTCTTTCTCTTTGGCGTTTGATTAGAGTCAGAAAAGCAACAAACACACATTGTATAGTCTTTGGTTCATTGACCTGTCCGGGGCTCGAACCCACGATCTACCACACTCAACAAATATGAAGACAGTAAACTGTGTAACAAATTTATATAGAGAGCATTAACAATTAGTAAAAATGTGGCAGGTAAACGAATAGGAATCTGATAATTTAACGCATTGGAAAACCGTTTGATATGTACTATATAATAAAAGAACCGCCTAGCCCACACTGGCATAATATTTAGTTTTATATATTTATAGAAAGCAGCCTTGCAGTCTTAATGTATAACATACTTTATTGAAGGATGGAGTATATTGCTGGATGATCTGAATAATATATAGGAAGTCCTCCACTTTGAACACAGTGTAAACCTCTGATGTAAATATAGATTTCCCCCCAAAACCCTTGCTTCAAATATTTCCATGTAAAAACCCATCCAAGATAATGATAATTACAAGCCAGATGCAAACAATTATTCAAATCTATCCATGTTTACTGAAGTTATCGCGTAAACAAGACGCAATTCTCAAATTTTGTGATTTTTCAACCAAAACCTAAGATTTTCCCCCAAAACCCTTGCTTCAAATATTTCCATGTTAGACCCCATCAAGATAATAATAATTACAAGCCACGTGCACAAAATTATTCAAATCTATCCATGTTTACTGAAGTTATTGCGTAAGCAAGACACAATTCTCAAAATCGGTGATTTTTCAACCAAAACCTAAGATTTTCCCCCAAAACCCTTGCTTCAAATATTTCCATGTTAGACCCCATCAAGATAATGATAATTACAAGCCACATGCAAAACATTATTCAAATCTATCCATGTTTATTAAAGTTATCGCATAAACAAGACACAATTCTCAATATTGGTGATTTTTCAACCAAAAACTAAGATTTTCCCCAAAACCCTTGCTTCAAATATTTCCATGTAAGAACACATCCACGATAATGATAATTACAAGCCACATGCAAAAAAATATTCAAATCAATCCATGATTACTAAAGTTATCGCGTAAACGAGACACAATTCTCAATATTGGTGATTTTTCAACCAAAAACTAAGATTTTCCCCAAAACCCTTGCTTTAAATATTTCCATGTAAGAACACATCCACGATAATGATAATTACAAGCCACATGCAAAAAAAATATTCAAATCAATCAATGTTTACTAAAGTTATCGCGTAAACAAGACACAATTCTCAATATTGGTGATTTTTCAACCAAAAACTAAGATTCCCCCCCCCCCCCCCCCAAACCCTTGCTGCAAATATTTCCATGTTAGAACCCATCCAAGATAATGATAATTACAAGCCACATGCCAAAAATTATTAAAATCTATCCATGTTTACTCAAGTTATCGCGTAAACAAGAAAGTGTGACGGACAGACAGACAGACTGCCGCTATTACTATATCCCCTCACCGCTATCGCGGGGGATAATTAGAAGCATTGTTTAATAGAATTGTTTACCATCAAAGCTTGATTTATTATCAGATTAGCTAGCAACCTTCATTTAATTCATCAATTGTATTATTTTCCCAATAAGCCATTTTTTGTTGGTAATATACACTCTCAAATTTCACATATAAAACGGTATGGCAAATATATTGATAATAGCAATACAGTCAAACCTGTGTTAAGTGGTCACGTTTGAGACAAAGAAAATGTGGCCTTAAATGACATGTGACCTCTTAAAACAGGTTCAATTCATATGAAATTTTATATGACAGGACAAGAAGAATGTGACATTTTAAAGCAAGTGACTGCTTAATAGAGGTGATCTTATGGTCAGGTGACTGCTAAATAGAGGTGATCTTATGGATATGTGACTGCTTAATAGAGGTGACCTTATGGTCAGGTGACTGCTTAATAGAGGTGATATTATGGTCATGTGACTTCTTAATAGTGGTGACATTATGGATATGTGACTGCTTAGTAGAGGTGACCTTTTAACGCAGGTGACTGTTTAATAGGGGTGACCTTTATGGGCAGGTCGTACTGTACTATACTTTGTATTGTTATTACAACTGTTTAAATATAAGCAGTCTGTTCAAGTTTACATAGATAGCTGAATAATTTAATTACCTATCGATTATGATCTAATGTTTTCTGTGAAAGTTTTAAACTTCGAAAAGCTCCGCATAACAATGTATTGATTAATGTATCATTAAAACGCAATTAATGTACCATTGGGATTCATGGCATGAAAATATGTGCCACCGTTTATTATAGCAATGGGTTTTTTGAGACATATAGTATTATGTGTTATTAAATTTTTATTAAATTTAATTAAATGTCAGATATTTGCAAGTTACAAATTTTCCACAATAGATTTTTGATTGGTTACTTGGTTACTTCAGATAAGAAATGATAAGCCATTTTCACATTATGCAAAAAGCAGCTGGCAGATTTTTTTTTTTCTCTATTTTTGCTGACATTGTTTTATATGAAGAGCTACCTCACTTTATATGACGTTCGAAAATGCTTCCCTTCCTGGAAGTTGGCGCGGTTCAATGGTTGTGCGCTACATTAACAGATGAAGTTTCAATTTCGTAGTTACATGTCAGTCTTTTACTGATCTCATTGGGCTTTTTAATTGAAATGATTACATAATGAAATTATAAAACTGTAGCAAGACATTGGCATGCGACCAAGCCAAATGTTTAATGAAATGATAAGCAAAAAATGCCGGATCGTCGGAACAGTTGTAAAGTATAATAGTAAAATCGTAGAAACTGATACAAGATCGATACCATTAACACACATACTCACGGGTCAAAAGTATTTCCCCACTAAGATATTTCCCTATATATTTCATATAAAATCAGTTATTTTCATAACATTCTCATGAAGTCATTCCTTAGCCGATTTTCATGAAATTTTCACCTTTAATAGTAGAATTATTAGAGTTTATTTTAATATCTTCATGTAATTTTGTCGAATGTTTATTTACAAGCATTTATGATTTAAACACAAATGTAAATTCTTGACGTCACAATTTTATATGATTATATAGTAAGATTTGGTGAAAAAATTAAACTTTGTTATTAAATCAATTATTAAGGGAAAGTAGAAATACAATTATTTGAACATTTTACGAAGAAGAAACTATATTTATTTCTGAATTTAATGCTGAAAATTTCATGGAAATTGGATAAGGAATAATTTCAAGAGAATGTTTTGAAAATAAATGGTTTTATATGAAATATATAGGGAAATATCTTAGTGGGGAAATACTTCTGACCCGTGAGTGAACATGACTGTTCACTTTCCTAGCTTGGTACGGGTTCTTCAATAAAAAATAAAACTAGTTTTAGTGGTTCAACCTTCCCTCTTAGTGAAATGATGCAGTCATGCATATATTATAAAATATATGATTATGCTATCGAAGAACACTGCATTGTGGTTGTTGAAAGATATGCTTTATATACTTGGATAATATTGGTCATAGTAAACCTTTCAGCCATGAGATTCTTATATCAGAGTAAATGCTGGAATATTTATGAAAGCTCGACACAGTGAATGATTACCCACTCCTTATGAAAAAAATAACATAAGGACCACCCCCATAGCCATGACTGCTTTCCTCTACTACTTTAGAAGATGCTTCCTGAAAATAAGGGAACGATTGTTATTCTGAACTATAGATTTTTCGTATTATTAGTAAATGTTTGTATACCATCGGCGGAAATAAAAATGTACTATTAACCATTATGACAGCTTCACAACAGGAAATTCATCTCTTGCCATGAAACGTCATACGAAAGTTATTAGTGTAGATCACGACAATATAGCGACAGTAAAAGCTTTTAGTTCCGGGAGAAGTCAATGTATCAAAGACAACCACATCACTATAACCCAACTATGTGGATATTTATGTCCACTACACAGGTATAAATTGCTATCATGTAGACGGTTATTTGTGTTTGTATTTATTTACATTTACTTGTGTCCCACATGACGTTACGAGTTGTTTTAACTACTTACCTTTCCGGGGCACGGAGTTCACTTTCTGTTTTAGTAGAACTCGCTTTGCTCAATCGTTTGTTTTCTGTGTAGTGTTTTGTAGATCATTGTTTGTTCGTTTATCCGTTTTCTTTTGGCCATTGCGTTATCTGTCCTTCTTCAATTTACGTTTCTGGTTACCCCTTCGAATATTGTCATAGCGAATCCTGGGAATGTTTTGTGTCCAGGCCAGATAATGGCTTCCCATTACATGTACAATATGCTGATGTAAACAACTATCGACAGTGAGTGGGAATGACGTCACGCTATCATATAATGACGTCATCCTTCCGAAATCAACAGATAGCAGACCATATGATGCACTTGACACTTGGCAATGTATGAATGTCGATAGAAATGATGAAATATATTGATGTAAAGAAGTTCTGATATATCATAAGCATATGCATATTGGACTGAAAATCAATTTCAAGATACGTGATGAAAGTAAGGCCGACAACGGGAAACATGCATTGATAAATAGAGCCTCGATAATTTAATATTTGTAAGTTTCTAATCATATATTACATTTAGTTAAAACATTTCTGATAATAAAGTCAATGATATGTGTGTAATTTGAACAGAAATATTATATGAATTAGTTATTACTTTAGCAGTGCATCAATGTAAACACTTCTAATAATAAGGTAGAGATCTAATTTAGGACACTCATCACGTTTCTGGGAGAAAAACATCATCGAATACGCTCAATTTCAAAAAATAGAAAGACAACTAATTCAACAGTCTTTGGAAGCAAGTCAACGAAATGGCCTAACCAGGATAGACACAGTCATGTTAACTCGCGTGTAGACAGAATAACGATCGAAGTTTGAGGTATTATTATAGGGCGTGCGATGATTATTTAGGATTACAGGTATGTGCCACGTAGTATTTCACTGGACCCTCCCCCCCCCCCTAAAAAATAAAACGAACAAACAAACAGACAAAAAATATAAAGATAACATTATACATGTTTTAATGTTCGTACTACCAATTATATTCCCTGAAAATATTATTGTTTTCATTTTGATGTTCGTGTCAATTAACAGTAACACGACGGGTGCCACTAGTGGAGCAGGAACTGTTTTCCCTTCCGGAACACCTGAGTTGTCCCCTCCTATTAGTAGGGCTCGTGTTGTTCAATCATACATTTTCTTTGTTGTGAATATAGCTGAAAAATTGCTCACTGGACGTTAAGCACCAATCAATCAATCAATCAATCTTTGCTGTGTTTTGTTGATCATTGTTTGTCCTTTTGTCCCTTTTTTGTTGGTCATTGCATTGTCTGTCCTTCTTCCCTTTAACGGCTTCTGATTACCCCATTAGTATCTTCAGACTTAAATATATTCTGGTTTATATATATTTTCAAATATATTTAACCCATTCAAAAACTGTGTTAGTTAGACAACTTACATGATGGATGACCCCAATATTAATCTAAAGCATGTAACAAAGATTGACATGATCGAAATTAATCTTTTCTCAAAATTTAAGGTTTCTAAATTAAAAGATCAAGCTTGGCATCAGTATCTGAGGGTTCACTGTCAATTTTGACGAGATAAAATGACATACGTATATGAAATAAGGATAATAAGAAAATTACCGAACTCCGAACAAATCATGCAATATTTGAGTTTCAAATGAAAAGGAATTTGTTGTATATTAATGCACATTAATTTAATTTTTTTTAAAGCAAATTGGAGACGCCTTACCGAATTGAAAAACTTACTACAACGGCTTGATATCTTCTCGAATTGAAGAATGTATGTTTGCAATTTACATTCCGACATGATGTAATTTATTAAAGCTGAGGTCATATTCCCTCGGACATAGACAATCTTAGCTGAGGTCACATTCCCTCGGACATAGACAATCTTACCTGAGGTCACATTCTCTCGGACATAGACAATCTTAGCTGAGGTCACATTCCCTCGGACATAGACAATCTTAGCTGAGGTCACATTCCCTCGGACATAGACAATCTTACCTGAGGTCACATTCTCTCGGACATAGACAATCTTACCTGAGGTCACATTCCCTCGGACATAGACAATCTTACCTGAGGTCACATTCTCTCGGACATAGACAATCTTACCTGAGGTCACATTCTCTCGGACATAGACAATCTTACCTGAGGTCACATTCTCTCGGACATAGACAATCTTACCTGAGGTCACATTCCCTCGGACATAGACAATCTTACCTGAGGTCACATTCTCTCGGACATAGACAATCTTACCTGAGGTCACATTCCCTCGGACATAGACAATCTTACCTGAGGTCACATTCTCTCGGACATAGACAATCTTAGCTGAGGTCACATTCCCTCGGACATAGACAATCTTACCTGATTTTGGCTATCCTATTTAGACCGTTTAATTTACATGCTCCTAAAGACGTAAATTATTTGGTTCTAATATTTTGCCTATGGGTATGATGATATTTAATGTTAGTGGGAAAGACGCCTTTCGGGAATAACCTTCACCAGGCTAGCTCATAGGGTAGCCAAAAATCTGCTACGTGTACTCACTAGTGTGTGTGGTTTACTTTCAAACATGCACGGCATTGCTAATCGTTTAACAACGAGCGTGCATGATGATATCAAATTTAGTGCGAATGATGTGTTTCTGTAATAACCTTCACCAGGCCAGCTCATAGGGTAGTCAAAAATCGGCTATGTGTACTCACTAGTGTGTGTGGTGTACTTTCAAACATGCACGGCATTGCTAATCGTTTAACAACGAGCGTGCATGATGATATCAAATTTAGTGCGAATGATGTGTTTCTGTAATAACCTTCACCAGGCCAGCTCATAGGGTAGTCAAAAATCGGCTATGTGTACTCACTAGTGTGGATGGTGTACTTTCAAACATGCACGGCATTGCTAATCGTTTGACAACGAGCGTGCATGATGATATCTAAATTAGTGCGAACGATGTGTTTCTGTAATAACCTTCATCAGGCCAGCTCATAGGGTAACCAAAAATCGATTACGTGTACTCACTAGTGTGGGTGGTGTACTTTAAAACTTGCACTGAGTATAATAATGTTATATGATGGCACAACAGGCTCTGACGATTAATTGGTTGATTTAATATAAGTAATCAAATACTACACTGCATACATTCATTTTAATGATATTGATATTATATGTTTTACAGGCCAGTAGACACTGGAATGATTACATAAGACACCGCATTCAATGTAAGAAAATTTAAGAAATTAAAATCTACAAACTCGCTATCATAATTAGGTTTTCAAATAAATCCAATCTAATTTGGTCGTGACTTTTTTTCTTCTTATATCATCACACTGATACTATTTTCACTATTGAGTCTATTCTTATTGAAACTACCATTAGAGAAAACGGAAGGGGTAATCAAGAATGGACAATCCAAAGAGACTGGCAACATTGGTTAAACAAGACGCAGGACGAAGACAAACAAAACACAACACCAAAAACTGAAAAAGCAACATGAATCCCAGATGGTGGCGAGATTCATTTTATCCTTGTGCTTCAAATTTATTAATATTTTAAATATGCATTTCAATTCAATATAATATCTAGGTATTTAAATGAAAAGAATTGCTATCGCTAGTTTATTATTTACCTTCTAAATGAATTTTTATTAAAACACCAGTTACTATGCATCGAAAAATGAGTATTTTATTCAAGATAAGCGTAGATATCTAATGTAGAGTAAACAACGCCTTTCTGGAATAACCTTCATCAAGTCGACGCATATAAACGAAATACGTCAAAAGTCTTTGAATTTGAACTTGAATTTTTGGTGTTTAACGCCACTTTCAGCAATATTTAAGCTATATCATGGCGACCAGTTTTAGTGGTAGAGGAAGCCGGAGTACCCGGAGAGAATCACCGACCTTGGGCAAGCAACTGGTAAACTTTATCACTAGTGGCTGCGAGTCGAGTGAACCCTTTTTGTAATTTACAAAGCCGGGCGCGAACCCACGCCGTATTGGTGATAGGCTTGTATGAGCTGTTAGATCCAACGACTTAACTCATTGAGCCACCTGGGTCCCTCAAAAGTCTTTGAGATCATGTAAACGGAACAAAACAGGATAGCCTAAATCTGCTAAGGCTAATTCTACCTGTAGGAGACTGACCTTAGATTTACAAATTACATTTTTTATTTAATGTCAGTACTTTATGTCGTTTTTGTTCAACAAATCCCACAGATATTATTCAGTATCTTGTAGTCAATTTTTTACCAATTGCCCTTTACTTCTATCATATTACAATTGTAGCTACCACCATCACATTGTATGACAACCTAAGTACATGATCTACCATCCTGTATATCTGTGTATGTATTAGATAGATATGAATGTAAGATATTCGTCATCAATTCTACCACAGAATTCAGCCATCAGTAGTCACAAGTAAGAACTAATAAATCAAACTCCTTAGAGACAAGTGAAACATTTGTTACACTTTCTTCAATCATGTCTGGTCTTTTAAGACACATTAATTGAATTTCCAGGATTAATTACGGTGCTTGATGGAATGTCGTTGTTTCGATCTATGCATTGGTTATTGGCAACATCTATTGAAGTTGTTTACTGTTTGCCTGATTTATTTGCATATAACTGGCATTTCCTAAACAGGTGCTTTTGATAGGCGTAATTACAAATGTTCGTACTGTACTTTTATTCAATTGATTGGACACTGTATGCAGAACAGCCGTTAGAGAGAAATAATGTTCCTCTTTTTGATCAAATAAAATCAACAGAAACTGATATGATGTTTTTAATTGACTGATTTTATGTGTCACTTAAATGAATAAATTCTCCAAATCAATAACAATATGAAATTACTCTCCTGAGTCAAGTCAAATCAAATCTTTACAGGGAGTTAGGCCCATAAATGTAGTTTAACCCCACCACGTCTTATACATGTGCCTGTACCAATCTAGAGAAGTGAGCGGTAATGTATTTGTGTAAATAAATGTTAGAGAATATCGAAGGGTCAATCAAACATGTCAGGGGTATCGATGTTACCTCTTACTATGATTTTTTTTCTTTAGGATTTTGGGACTGTTCCGACAATGTGGTAATATTTGTTTTTATGAAACGAATCAATGGTTCAAATCATTTACAATATGAAATTATTCTTGCAAGCCGAGTCAAATCAAATGAGAAAAAAAAATGATATTCATAGCTTCTCAATTTAATACATCCAACAAGAAGCAATAACTATTTGAGCTTACTCATTATTGTAGAGTAGGAAATTAAGGTTATGTTTTGGAGTTGAGCCAGCTATTGTTTCGATTAACTTGCGCTACAACAATATACCCAATCGTGTTGATCCATCCGAAGTGATACAGATGTCATCCTTAATTCGCTATAAAGATTTTGTCTACTTGATTACGTAACTAAAATTACACACTTAGCGTATAACAACAATCAATCACTCAATCATATTGGACATGCTCGTGAATAGCACAATAGATGTTTGTCTTGAACTTTTTTAAAGATTAGTTTCCTTTTGTGGTTTGAAAGGTGATTTCGGTATTAAAATGTGTCCGTTGAATCATAACTGTCGACAAATATGGACTCAGTAACTACCATGAACTCAGTCATTGATATGGATTCAGTTACTACTATGGAATCAGTAATTACTATGGGCGCAGCAACTACTTTCTTCCGTTTTGATGCGTTTTCTATGTAAGACAAGCCATAAAGACAGCTGCGCGTGACCTTGTCTTACATGGCATTGTCAGTTTATCAAATCGGCCGAGTATAACCAATGGAGTCCGCTTCTATGACTGCTGTAGTAATATAAATTGTCGCGTCAGTAGATCTAAAAAAGCTTCAAATATCAATTTTACCTGAATTTTAACTGATTTCCTCTAATAGATTTAATGCGGTTTTAAACAATTGTGTATTTACTGCATTGCACGTGGCGTTGTAATATTTTGTGTAGTAAACATGACATTGACATGCGAATGAATGAATGAAATTGACATGGTTTGTTTTTAAGTTGAAACGGAAGAAACAGGTACTTGCACTCGTCCTTATTGAAGATCTGGGATTTATTCCACTCGTGAGAGAAATTCAGCGTCTTTCCACTCGTTCCGCTACGCTCCACTCGTAAAAAGACGGAATGTCTCACACTCGTGGAAGAAATCCCAGATCTTCAATAGGGACTCGTGTAAGAGCCTATTAGTCTATGTGCAAACCACACTGTATAAAAGTTATGATGCATCATCGAAAAGGACAATAAAACCGTAGATATCAAAATCAGTGCGCACGAAGCGTTTCTGAAATAATTTTCATCAACCCCGAAATATTTGAAAGCCAAATAATGTACAATTCTTTGGAAGCAGGAAATTCCAATGTCCTAAACATGATAGCCAAACTGGGCAAAGGTCACATAGGCTGGTGAACATTAATGTTAATAATAATTACATGACTTAGGAATTTCAAATCTATATGATAAATATATCTAATTAACCATGTCAGTGGCTGTCGAAGCACTGAATACTGGGCGGATGATACTTTCGGGAACTAATAACCCATCAGCAGAGGTAATTTGGCATTTATACAAATAGTAGTGTATATGTACTCTGTTTGATTATAGTTAAGGTACTGAGAAAAAAAATCAGTCAATTGATTGGCTGGTTGGGTTTTTAACATGCAGTGAAAAGTACATCACCTTTATTTCAAAGAATAAGTCTTTTACATTTTCCCTAAGCGTGCATATTCCATTATTACATAAGGAGACCATAGTTATTTAACATAATATTTAACTATGTTACTGGTATCGCTGGCGTGAACATATACATGTTCGATGAATGCATTTCTTAATTACAATATCATGTTCACAGCTCATTATCATAAAACAGTAGACACATTATAGACCATCTACTAAAAATGTCTCCGCAAGTCAATTACTAAAGGACGTTTTACTGCTAACATTAAAGTTGTTCTAAAATTTATATTTGGACTCCAATATACGCAAACAAACACAAACAATACATGTACCGGAATAGCACAATAAATGTTTGTCGTGAATTTGTTTAAGATCAGAGTCAATGGTATGAAAATTTGAATCATGATTCTTGACAAATGACTAGTATGGATTCAGTAACTATTATGGACTCAGTAACTATTATGGACTCAGTAACTATTATGGACTCAGCAACTTCTATGGATATGGACACCATACTGTATGAAAGTTCTGATGCATCAACGAAAGGAACAATAAAAACGTAGATAATTATCGTATTCAGTACACACGACGCGTTTCTTGAATAACGTTCAAAGCCAAAATATTTGAAAGCCAAATAATCTAAAACTCTTTGTGAGCAGGAATTTCAAATGCCCTAAACAGGATAGTCAAATTCGGCAAAGGAGGAGAAACTTAGTTTTAATAATAATTACATGATTTAGGAATTATAGATTTATACATTCAATATATCTAATTAACCATGTCAGTGCCGAAGCAGTGACCAATGGGAAGATGATATCCTCGGGGACTAATAGTCCATCAGAAGAGGTAATTTGGCATTTATGCAAATAGTAGTGTAAATGTACTCTGTTTGATAACACGTAAGTTACTGAAAAAAATTATCAGTCGATTGATTGACTGGTTGAATTTTTAACATCCAGTGAAAATTACATCACCTATATTTCAAAGAATAATTTTTAAATTTTCCTTAAACTAGCAACTGATATTTTATATACATGTACCATTATCAGATATGGAGACTATGGTTTTAGTAAATTAATATTTGACATAATATCTAACTATATTACTAGATCCGCTGGTGTGTACACACATTTTTTTAATTAATACACGTGTATTAGCATTTCCATTAAACGATTTTTAATTACATGCAAGTTGACATCTATTGGTGTCAATTAATTGATCACATTTTGTATCGGAGCCTATTAATGTGTTTAATTTGTGTAAATATGTTGTAATAATACATGTATATCAAAATTATTTTAAATGCCCTTAATTATTGTCTATTAATGGACATGTATACAATTCTAAAATACCGCCGATCACATACAAAAAGCTCTTACTCAATTTATTTGTTATGTTTGTCCATTGTTGCTCATGTTCTATGTTCTATTTCCATATATATGCTTCCGACTTTAAATATAAATTACTTTCTTTTACTTTGATTTAAAAACATTTCCTATTTTGAATTGTCAAACAATTCAGATAATGTTATTTTAATATAACGGTCAATCCGCTAAAATTTTATTTTGGTTAAAACTCAGAATCGTGAAAATTAAATACCACTAAATAAATTCCGCCAATTTGGAAGAACATCGCGAAATTTGGCTTCCGCGAAAAAAAACCCCCACTTATATTATATTCACAGCTCATTTCATAAAACAATAGACACATTAGAGACCATACATTATAAATAATCTCAACAGGTCAATTACTAAAGGACGTTTTACTGCTAACATTAAATTTGTTCTAAAATTTATATCTAAAAATATAAATTGGATTTGCTAACATATTTAATATTATATGTGTAATTAACGATATAAATATAGAACATTTGAATATAAATAACAAAAATCGTCATTTAGCACATAAACTTAAGTATGGGAAACCATTTTTGAAACATTTTTAAATTTGGCTAATGTCAGGAATACAAAAACAAAAGTAAAAGTACAAAGCAAACAATCGTATTAATTTATCAGGAAAGTAATAATCTTATTCGTCTCTGGTATACAAATAATAGTCTCCTAGCACATCTCTCATCGTGCAGGGATAGACAAAAATGCATGTGTAGGTATAAATCTAATTAGCATACGTTCGTGACCAGGACGACCCTATATGTGGCTGTAGAGTGACACAGCAAAAACACATTATAACATATTAGCGAAGTCTTATGAACCATAAACAGCATACCAGGGGTAAAATCTGATAGAGTATTGTTGTTGACAAGGAGGCCACTGAACCAAGGGTTCCTAGTGGATTAGTTGAAGATATCACTTCCAAAGTGTTATGGTTGCCACCATGGCCTTGTTAAAATATCTGTGTCACAAATGACCATCAATATGTTCCGTTTGTCGTAATCGCAATCCGGTCCTTTCCGCATTTATTTGTGGATCATCGTTTGTCCGTTTGTCACTTTGTTTGCCCATTGTCTCTTACGTTTTATTTAGATTTACGGCTTCTAACTACCTCTTTGACATTTTCAGACTTTTCGTGGACTAAACATGTGAATGCATTAGTCAATACACTAGCTTTCTATATTATTTCGTTCTTTATATAAACGTTAGAGAATACCGAAGGGGCAATCAAAAATGGACGATCCATATAAATTGGCAGCATAGGGTCTACAAGAGGAAGACAAACAAAACAGAACACAGCACAATATATGTTGGACACCAATATACGTAAACAAACTGGAGGTAAAGACGAACATAAATATAGTGGTGTCCATTTTCCGCATAGTCTACAATTTGGCTTGATTTTCTATTGCGAAAATCTATATTCAGTAACATATTATATATATATCATATTGTATAGCTAACAACAGTCTACGTCAATATTAAATGATTCCATAAAGAAATACGGTTACCAGGCAGATTATATCTGCCAATACGATGAGCAATACATCTTGTCTTTTTCTGTTATTTCCTAATAAACAATACTTTGTCTTCCAATATTGTATATATGCTGTTGTGCCCTATAAATAAATGCCTTAGTAAACTAACAAAGTTGCTTTACGTTGTCTGGTATCGGGAACAGATCAACTTAAACATTATGATTAACGCATTTATTAATGAATTGTGTTTTCATGGTTGCAAACACTATACATATTGGTTGTGATTGAGATCATATATATATAATCATTATTATTAACCACATTGCCTCCCCCCCCCCCCCCCTCCCCCTGAACTCAATAATGTAAATATTACTCAGGCTAACGTCAATCTCTTCAGACATAGATAACATTATGCGATAGTTGGCTGTCAGGTGTATGCACATTGGTTTACCTGCTCCCAAAATCGTTTTAATTATTTGTTATTCCAATCTGTTGACTATGTTTGTACCCGACTTTAGCTATTTCAGAAACGCGTCATGCCTACTTAATATAATGTATACGTTATCTTTTTTCCCTTAGTTTTAAGTTCCTCATATCTCTTAATTAACAATCAGAAATATATCTTCATCTATAGACTACAATATACGGATTCTGATTGCCCCTTTGGTATCTTCAAACTCTTCTATATAAACAAAAAACCTAAATATGTGAATGTAAGCTTTAATATGCGGTGATAATATAGCTCTCATCCACCTTTAACAACGCTTGGTATGCATTGCAGCAATGATCTATTGGATATCAATGTGTATTGATAAAACACAATATATGAACTGTTATTCTGGTTTGAATTGATTCTTTGAGTTTGGTTAAGTTAATTGTGATACAATCAATCAAGGAATTCTATACACAAGCACGTTGAACGATGATTCCAGGCAGAATCTATTGGTATTTAATTATGAATTGACGAACGTAGTAAATACTAACGGTGAACATGCTATGGATGCAGATGAAGATGTAGTCTTCTTGCTGTGTAATTACAGCAATGTACGTTTTTGTAGCATTTTACTGACAAGGAGTGTGGTATATACATATATAAAAACCATAAAATGAATCTACGGGTATATGTAAGACTCAGATCGACGTCCAGTCTCAAATCGACGTCCAATCCTCAAATCGGCGTCCAATTCTCAAATATATTGTCGTTTTTCACTTTCTCAAATCGACGTCTAATGACGTCACTGACGTATACTTCAAATGACTTCACACCCGTTAGGGAATGTTTTTGAAGAGATAAGACCAGATTCCATATGATAGGTTCTTGATGACAAAAATGCCTATGTATTTTATAGTTACTGTAGATAAAATCCTAATGTTCTTAGGAGTACTTCTACTTTAGCGGACCTTAACCCTAACCCTAATCTTAATCCTAACCCTAACCTTAATCCTAACCCTAACCTTAACCCTAACCTTAATCCTAACCCTAACCTTAACCCTAACCTTAATCCTAACCCTAACCCTAACCCTAAACCTAACCCTGACCCTAACCCTTTTGTTGTCATATCCGCATGGTAACAAAATGAAAGGTTATGGATCATGCGCTTTGCTTATTACAATATCTGACTTCCGTGGTCCACCAAAGTAGATTCTACCACTATTGATAATATTAAGGAATGGAAAAAAAAACAGATTAAAAAAACAAAACTATCCTTACAATATTATTTTTTATGACAAATTTGATCGTGTAAACGAGCTTATAGATATGAGAGTTTGGAAAGGACGCCGATTTGAGAATATCCTAAAATACGGTATTTTCGGGTTAAAGCGGTTTTCAAATTGGAGGTACGATTGACGTATCGTAGCAACCAAACAACAGGCATCTAAACTTCCGGTTT
Organism: Bathymodiolus septemdierum; assembly: GCA_963383655.1. Taxonomy (NCBI): domain Eukaryota; kingdom Metazoa; phylum Mollusca; class Bivalvia; order Mytilida; family Modiolidae; genus Bathymodiolus; species Bathymodiolus septemdierum. Next base: position 26,824,889 of record OY726530.1, on the reverse strand, counting down.
ATCAGCATTTAGCATGTATCAACAGATTACATTTATCATTGATATTCAAGTAGATTTTTGTCCGATGACAGGTTCCCAATCTAGAGGAATATTTACAGCATAGAGGCATAACATGTCATTTGTATAGAAAACATAAATTAGTCAAGTTATGTGAACTTGCCCAAGAATTAGATCTAGAGAAAATAACGTCAACAACTGACTACGAACTTTCACAAGTAAACAGGAGAACAACAACGGAGAACGGTGTAACACAGGTTGTGTGTGAGATCGGACAAGTGCCGATATGGTCGTCGGATTTAAAACTGTTGCCTAATATTGAACAGTGTGACATATTATTTATTAAAAAAGTGTGATTGGAATAATGATATGATCGCCTCCAACTGTACAAAAAAGACAACGGAAATGCTTTATTTACTTCCCACGCTTCCTTCCATCAGATTCACACTGAGGAACACAGCACCAGTCATTATGGGCTTAATGGGCCTTTCCATTTTTACCGTGAATGACGTTGTATTTACATTCACGTGAGGCGTTGCAACTCAAACCGGAAGTAATGATGCCTGCAGTTTACGTCAAATCACGTGATCAATAAACGAAAAAAACGGAGTTTCTGCCGGAATGGAAATGACTAGAAAATATCGTATTGGACCGTGATTTGAGATAATGACGTCAGTGGACGCCGATTTGAGGAGCGGACGTCGATTAGAGACTGGACGTCGATCTGAGTCTATCATATATATAATCCTCTCAAGCAGGTGACCAGCATAAAATATATCTACCCCACTAGACCCCGAAAGATATTGTGATGTATTAAAAACAAATTGTATAAACGTCTTAACACTCAAAACTACAGTGTTAGGTTGGGTTTTTTTTCTGATGTAAAACTGATTGTTTTTGGTGTATGCACATGTATTGCAATTATGATGCCTTCATTTCACAACTGACAATTGTACGGCAACTTTTACTAATTAACAATGCATTTCACTAAGAGAGATGGTTTCGGCCAATAAAACCTGCCACCCCCCCCCCCCCCCCCCGCCACTTTTTATTGAAGTTCCTATACCAAGCCAGGACAATGAGTGATCATGTATTTGTGGGTCGGGATATACATATTGCCTCTTTCTACGATTTTGATATCTGATTTTGGAATTTTTCATTTGTTTACTGTTCTGCTCATTGTATTAATTTTCTAGTGTAACTTTGATACAATCGGTAAAATTGTCGACCACTAATAAACATGTGTGTATACGTGTGTGGGTATGTGTGTTAAAGTTACCTAAAATGAAGATTTGTATGTATATTAATAAAAGATTATTATATAAATAGCTGTGAATTACTTTCACTCTCGCTATGTTTCGCGCCATTTCGTTGTCGACGTCATATGAAGACTTCCAGTTAGAAACGTAACCAATAAATGCTACTTGGCTTCGTGTACGCTTCAAATTTGATCAAATTTAACTAAAATAATATTTCAAGGTAAGCATTTTAATTATTTTATTGTCGTTGGTGGGTGGCGTCATGTTTTTTGAAGCGATACACATCATACTATATGTATATCCCTACGCTACACACGTAATACAGTGCAATTAAACTCATTTTATATTAAATTCGATTCGAAACATTTTTTTTATCTATATAATAAATACTATAGCTAATTGACGAGTTTCATTATAAAAAATATGTTACTCATGACCAAATAACGCTGTAACTCACTCATGTGCTGCGCGCATTCGTGAGTTACTGCGTTATTTGGTCATTCGAGACATATTTTTGAAAATGAAACTCGTCAATTAGTTGTAGCATAAGTAACACTTATTCTTGGTCAATAAATACATTCAAAATACTGACTATATTCTAACGTCAATATATGTATCGGAAGCGTCTACAGATTCGAACTTATCAGATCCTTAATTAATGAATCTCCGCTTCTCCGGATATATTTGCGTGATATGTATCCCGACTATGACCCTTAATTTGTCTTTGCTCCTGCCGATTGATAATGTGTGCTTACCAGTAAACAGCAGTTATTTATTTTCTGGTATTTGTTTTGACACGACTGGGGATCGATCCCATGGTTTTTCTGAACTCGAGGAGAGCACACTTTCCATTAGACCACTGCGGTGATTTTATAGTCAGAAATAAAGAAATGGACAGCAATGAAATAAATGGCACGCACTCAAAATAATCACAACACTCTCCGCAATAGGGTATTTTCTTTTTCTTTCACTTTCTCACTGGACGTTTCCGGGGATAACATTTATGTTCCTGAGATTATCACCGTGTTAATTGGGATGTTTTTGAAAGAAGTAATACAAATTAAACAATGTTAGCATCATATTGGTTGTCACAATATTTTTTAATGTTCACATTTATTTATTTATTTATTTATTTATTTATTAAATAAACAAACAATGAAACCAGTGAGAAAGTAAAACACTCACTCAGAATAAACATAAATTTGTGGACCCGAGTTCATTCCCGATTTTTAGTGGGGTTCGTATTGATCGATCTTTAGTTTTCTGTGTAATGTTTTGTAGATGGTTGTTTGTCCTTTGTCCTTTTTCTTTTAGTCATTGTATTGTCTGTCCTTCTTCGGTTAACGACTTCTAATTACGCCTTTGGTATATTCAAACTCTTCCAATACGTTTCCTTTCTTATGTTATCGTATAATGTTTCTGCTGTTATCACAAAATGCATTAGGACGATATATTGTGACACTGCCCATGCTGTCTATTAAATCAGATCAAACGATATTGAAAACTATTTCAAATCGTAATATAATGGGGCGTGTCTTATCAGAGAACGAACGCTCTCCTATTTCGGAGATAAAATAAACATGTCATTGGTGTTAATAGTAACAATAATGATTGTAAACATATTATCGTATCGCCATTAATTGCCATTTACTGTATTTAATAGTGTAAAGACATTATTTTTATCGTCTCTTTTACTATCTTGGTCCAGACCATGCTATATTTGGAATCTTTTTCATTAAAACCATAATGATAGATACGTGTTCTATTTGTTTTAGAACGTGCAAATAAAAAATGCATTAGTAAAATATTATTAGTTTTTATTAAGAATTTAATGGGTTTATTAAGCTTTATTGGCCTGTGAGATTGTTGTCCGAATTGCATTTTTTCGCTTCATATCAAAATGTTCTCCCGTTTACGCTTTTACTACATTATGGAACTACAAAAATGCATTCACTACGCATAATGGAGTTTTTAATTGTTTTCAATACAATTGAAAACATTGATATTTATTTTAATATTTCACATTTCCACTGTTGTCATTATTGGTACGAAAATAGATCCCGGAAGTGGGAATTGTTGGATGGTTGTGTTCTTTATTGACCAGCGAAATTGCAATTCCCAAGTCACGTGTCAACATTTTGAACACATTTTTGTAATTATTGCTGATGAAATGAAAAACAAAAATGACCACATTGAAGAAGGTAAATAATATTTATACCTTTATAATTGATAAATGAAGGAGTCACAAATATATATACAATATACGTACATTGTCGGTAAATATAAAATTTATTTGTACGAGCTTTAGAAACAGGCAGAATAGCGAGCCTACGGCGAGCTTTTCATGCCTGTTTCGCAGCGAGCACAAATGAATTTTATATTTAACGACAATGTACGTATTATGTGTTTATCCTGCAATGTCAAAAAAGTCGGAAAACTTGTCAAATTTAGAAAAAAAAGGACAGAAACAAGCGTCTTTCCTCGCCTTTCATAAATGTTGTCAATGGTGTCTTCTTAGTGGTCCGCGTTACATTAGTACCAGTTTCATACTTGTCTGCGCCCTCCGCAGTACATAGCTACAGGGTACCAGGAAAGTTTATTCGTAGGCTGAGAAGTTTATTCGTATAGTACGAAAAGTTTATTCGTCTAGTACGAATAAAGTAAAAATTTATTCGTATAGCATATTTGTACAGCAAATGTACTGATTGCAGGATAAAGTCCTTTTCATAAGTAGGCAGTGTGCGAAATTTTAGAGTAAAAAGACCATTCGCATACAACGATCAACGATGCACAAAATGAAAAACAATATGAACATGAACAACCAATAGACAATTACGAAGTTCAATGAGTAATAATATCGTTCGCAGTGATAATTGTTATTAGAATTTAACATCATATTCTTGAAAATGAAAGGTAATTAAAGTGAATTAAAATACATTATTTTTTTGGTCATTGTGGGGACATATATCGGACATAAAAGTAAACATTTAAACAAATAACATTAATTTATCGGTTGTTAGTGGGGGTAGTGTTGTTGAATCTTTAGTTTTTTTTCCTTTTGACTATTGTAGTGTGTCATTTTTCGAATTACGACTTCAAACAAGCACAGAATGAATAATTCTGGTACATGTTTTTATCTTTTCTTATTACTAATTGATACATGACTTTGCTTAGTTTGTTTTCTTCTTCATAGAAAAAAACCCAATTTTGTATTATATGGTATTCTTTCAGAATTTTTGCTTTATGTGGAAAATCCCTATCGATGTATAGGTGTTTTATATAAGAATGAGTAAGCATTTGCACAATATCAATATAGTTGATGAGACTGATAGTATTATGTAGTTAAACCGGATCGAATTTTCTTTCTTACTTCAATGGTTCTGATGTAGATCAAAGTTCTCAATACTCAATACATAGTGTTCTTACAATATCGTCAAGTACTAGAAGTATTATAGATTTGCATTTTGCTCACGAAACGTCGATGTTTTAATTAAGTTAACAAAAAACGATTAATCTGTAACATTTTATACGGAAACTCAAATACTATAATTAACACGATTATGCTATTTTTAACTTTTTTATGTTGTCAGATTTTCACCAATTAGCTTCGGATTTTTTATTTAATTTTTTTAGCTTCGAATTTTTTTTAATTAAATTTGTTTCTGTGGTTTGATATTTTCGGATTTTTTTCTATTGATTTGTTGATATGATCTATGGGTAGACTGATTACTAATTGCAGCGGATCAATTATTGTAAGCGCGATATCCACAAAAATCATTTTCTTCAATTAACAGTGTTAGTCTGAATATTATATCTGTATGATCTGCAACGCGCCGCTAACAACCATACATAATAAATCATGGCTTAATTGAACTTAATTCAAATTGTATCTTAGCCATAATGGTTGCTACATTCCCCCTAAGACGGGACACCCATTTACGTTCATCCTAGATTTCCAACGTTCAGTTAAGATGAGAGGTGAGAGGGTTGGAATTCCATTAGCCGGTTTAACCCTCCACTTGTTTTGTGCTTGTCCCATGCAGGGACCTGCACATCAACGCAATATGTTCAATAGTTTATAATGGAAGGTAGTTGTTCGTTTTGTTGATATTGGTAGAATGGAGGGCTATCACTGTTTAAAATTTATTTTCATAAGGTCGAGTTTCATATTTGACAACTAGCAGACACCCTTCCAGGGGTGGGGAGGGGGAGGAGATGGTAGTGGAGAAATAACACGGGCATACCCTGCATTTCTATCGGGGTGTACAATAAGTGATAATATGTAAAACAAAAATTACTACACTGTCGGAACAATTCCAAAATTAAATATCAAAAAGGAAGAAACAGGCAAATTCGATACACCTAACACACAATCACAAGACCGTTCACTTTCCTGGCTTGATACAGGCACATAAAAAGTGCCAGTGTTAAATAAAAAGTGGCAGTTTTAACATAGTTGTACGGGCTCAAACCTCCCTCCTTAATGAAATGATGCGGGCATGCAAGTGTTTTCCACAGGTGAGTAAAATACCAACTCTCACATATAATCGGGGGAAAAAAGTGTATCAAGTACCTATGGATGTGTGGTGGATTTCTTCCACCCGCTAAGCATTGTCGTCATGACAATGATGAAGCTGGTAAGTTACACTACTGAAAGTAGTGTACAGGAAACCCTTGAAAAATGAAACCAACTCCATCATTATAAAGTTGCTTTAGATTTATAAGATTTATTAACAAACGTGGTGGTTATTTTCAAATCGAAGAAATCGTAATTGCAGCTAGAGAACGACTGTAGAAGTAACATTTTATTTTAACCTTTTGCCGGTGACTGCAGTAATGTGTACTTTAAGGGTAATTATGGAACAATTGCAACTGGATTAGTTAGACTAGTTATCGTAAACATGCCTTGCTGTCGTAGAGAGGGTGATTTATTGCTTTGTTTTTTAAGGTTGTGCTGTCTACGAGCATGCTAACTGAATGTGCTGGATGAAACATTTGCTGTGTATTCTTTTGTTCTTGCTTTATTTTGATTTTGTTTTTGTTTATGTAATTTTTATATGTTTTTTTTTATTTATATGATTTATGGTTTGTTGTTGTTGTTTTCTTTGGATTTGTCTAGATTTCCCGCGATGTACGGCTAATTTCTATCTGGCATGTTTGTTGGAAACATTTTAAAGTCTACAAATAGACAATTTGGTAGGGGACAATATCCATCACAATTTCAGTGTTCAGTAAAGAAAAATAGAAAAATATGAATTGGTGTAGTCTGAGACCCGTAGCAATCATATTCTATTATCGAACGCACATCATTTAAGCAAATTTAAAATAGAGATTAATAGTTAATACAAAATGCGGGTTAGAACAAAACAAAGGTGCAATCAAAAATGGACATCTCAGATACCTCCAAAAACATCATTCATACAAAAATAGAAACTAATACAATACAATACGGGATCTGTAGCACATATACTGGTACTGTCATATTAAAATAAACGTCTTATGAGTGTCAAGAAATAAATTGTTGAATGTAAGCACACATAGCAAATAAGGTTAATAACAAAATTACCGAACTCCGAACAATCTTACAAAGGGAAAGTCAAAACTCATAATTATATAAACAGACAAAATCAGTCAACAACCGGAAAACTGTGAAAACCGTAATGACCCCGACTTGGTACAGGCATTTCTAAAGAAATGGTGGGTTGAATCAGATTTTAAAGCGCCAAACCTCCCGCTCTCATTACGGTTCAAAGGTTCCGGCTGTCACTATAACAGTATTTAAATACAGGAACAAAATAGGTAAAATAGTTGTCAAAGCAGTACCATATTCGGTGACGTAAATGTCAAAAATATTTTTATTGACAATAAATTAGAAGAATAAAACGTAGATATATAGTTCAGTGTTGACGACGCGCATCTAGATTAATCTTCACCAGGTAGCCTACTCTCATAGTAAGACAAGGGTTGGAGAGCCAAATAACTCAAGGGTCCGGTAGCAAGAACATCTGAGGGCCTAAACGGGATAGCCAAAATAGTTTTGCTTTGTGTGTGTATGTTTTTGGGATTTTTTTTGTGAGGTTTTTTTGGTAGGGGGTTGTGTTTTGGTATGCTTTCTTTGTTTTTTTTGTTGTTGTTTTTATTTTGCTTGTTTTGTTTGTTTGTTGGGGTTTTTTTCATGATAGAATCAATATGGTTATACATGAATTGTACGTAATTCAAATTAACAGTATACAATGTTATAATTGATATGAAGTGAATAACCGGCATATGGTCATCCGGTGAAAACATGTAGTTCATAAAACGTACGACCGGTCAAACGGAATAACATGTACCTATATCAGCGTTAGTAATTTTACCAAGTTATTAGTTGTGTTGTGATGTTACAAATGTATATCAATGAAACTAATAATTGTTTAAAACTTTTGTGTAGTCAATTTTATGCTATTTATTTTTATATTTATCAGTTAATCCCATATTATGTTTTAATAAATGAAGTCGAACCCTTATAAACATTTTACAGAATATTAATATCTTTGTATTGTAAGATCAACAATGGGACACGATTATCAAATAAGAAATAAGAAATCACCATATATTAATTAAAAAAAAATCAAATTAAATTTTTGAAATCATTATAATTAATTACAAAAAATGTCAACAATGGGACACAGGAATATAATAATAAACAAGAAAACACAATACATTAATTTATAAAAATCAAATTTATTTTTTGAAATCGTTATAACAAATTATAAAAATCCGATATATTTTTTCTAATAATAATAGATAATTACTGGTTAATAAATTTAATTTGCTTACCTTGTTACTTAAGTAAATGTATCCTGCAAGGTGTTATTCTTTGTTTAGCTGATTAACAAGTGTTGTTGAATGAACTAATCAGTTTTTCTCGCAGTGAAATCCTCTCTCATTGATTTTCCTATGAAATGGTGGAGAATTCTCTGCATCTGGTTTTGTATATATGACTATTCAATCATCCTTCTTCAAACTTCTTCTTTTGATAACTATTGCATTCTTTTGGCCAATCATCGTTATCGGTACGTTTTAATATCCATCCTAGTCTTATCCACTTCTTAAGCTTCAAGTCAATAAATCCAAGACATTATTTCATACATTCATTACTGGAATGTAGAATAGAAAGGGAAATAGTTTCTAATCAAGACAAGAAATACAAAAACTCAATAGGTTTATAACAACCCTTGATCGTTTTATTACACGGGATAAAATAGCACTGAAATGAGAATTAAGTTCGTTATTAAAATGAAATTAAGTTTGGTTTTATGTTGTTTAGCGCAACTTTCAACAATATTTCAATTATATCTTGGCGGAAAATGAAATTATGTTGGATATATAAAGCATCTTTACTGATAATAATAGTCAAAAACACAATAATCAATCAATCAATAATAGTCATGCATTGTTTTTAATTAAAGTCTTATTATTTACTGCAATTTAATACAGTATGGACAAAATGGTAACAGTATTTGTAAACATAATTGTACAAATAATGTTTGTTTTCTTGTTGATAAGGCCGCAAAATAATCTGGGGAATGATATAGTATCTATAATACTCCAACTAACATCAAAACAGCAAAATGCCTAGATATGGCGTTTATCTATTGCAGTAAAGAGTGTTCTCAACTTTAGGATGGACGTCGTTCCACACTCATCTGTAACGATTGCCGCATGAAAACGATGTTCGGTTCGTCTTTATCTCCAGTTGTTTGTAGGACGGCTCATGTCTTCTTTACTTTGTTTGTGTTTGTTTGCGTATATGGTGTCCAACACATAATGTGTGGTGTTTTTGTTTTGCTTTTTCTTCGTCTAGTGTACCCTATGTTGCAAGTTTCTCTGGATTGTTCATTTTTTATTGCACCTTCGGTATTCTCTAACATTTATTTTTAAAAGATAAAATGAAAGCTCATTATGGAAGACCCTAACGTACCTGAGATGTAGAACAGCAATGAAAAGGCATATTCCTTTGCTTTAATTTGACTCTAAGTGCAAAATTGAATAGTATATCATGCAAAATTACATCCATATCCTTTCTAAATATTTTTTTTACCAGACGCATGCGTAGAACAATGTGTGTGAAAGTTACCATTAAAAATAAGATGGCTTATAAGATGCCACATGTATTATTATAACATACATATTGTATCCATTAATGAAAAAAAAATACATTTTCAAAACAGTTCTAAAATCCAATCGAAAGCAAAATCGATATATCTATGCATGTCTACTCACTTTCTTTGATAAGTACGTACAGGCACGCCAGTAAAAAGTGGCTCGGTTAAACTCGTCTTATGGGCTCAAAACTTCCACCTCACATAAGAAACACCTCACATAAGAAATAGTGTAAACATGAATAGAAAATAATCATGCAACTAATTGAAAGTAGAAAATGATTTAAGTACAAACTACTATATGTAAATAAAATGATTTAAGTACAAACTACTATATGTAAATAAAATGATTTAAGTACAAACTACTATATGTAAATAAAATGATTTAAGTACAAACTACTATATGTAAATAAAATGACTTAAGTACAAACTACTATATGTAAATAAAATGACTTAAGTACAAACTACTATATGTAAATAAAATGACTTAAGTACAAACTACTATATGTAAATAAAATGATTTAAGTACAAACTACTATATGTAAATAAAATGACTTAAGTACAAACTACTATATGTAAATAAAATGATTTAAGTACAAACTACTATATGTAAATAAAATGATTTAAGTACAAACTACTATATGTAAATAAAATGATTTAAGTACAAACTACTATATGTAAATAAAATGATTTAAGTACAAACTACTATATGTAAATAAAATGATTTAAGTACAAACTACTATATGTAAATAAAATGACTTAAGTACAAACTACTATATGTAAATAAAATGACTTAAGTACAAACTACTATATGTAAATAAAATGATTTAAGTACAAACTACTATATGTAAATAAAATGACTTAAGTACAAACTACTATATGTAAATAAAATGACTTAAGTACAAACTACTATATGTAAATAAAATGACTTAAGTACAAACTACTATATGTAAATAAAATGATTTAAGTACAAACTACTATATGTAAATAAAATGACTTAAGTACAAACTACTATATGTAAATAAAATGATTTAAGTACAAACTACTATATGTAAATAAAATGATTTAAGTACAAACTACTATATGTAAATAAAATGATTTAAGTACAAACTACTATATGTAAATAAAATGATTTAAGTACAAACTACTATATGTAAATAAAATGATTTAAGTACAAACTACTATATGTAAATAAAATGACTTAAGTACAAACTACTATATGTAAATAAAATGATTTAAGTACAAACTACTATATGTAAATAAAATGACTTAAGTACAAACTACTATATGTAAATAAAATGATTTAAGTACAAACTACTATATGTAAATAAAATGATTTAAGTACAAACTACTATATGTAAATAAAATGACTTAAGTACAAACTACTATATGTAAATAAAATGATTTAAGTACAAACTACTATATGTAAATAAAATGACTTAAGTACAAACTAATCTATGTAAATAAAATGATTTAAGTACAAACTACTATATGTAAATAAAATGACTTAAGTACAAACTACTATATGTAAATAAAATGATTTAAGTACAAACTACTATATGTAAATAAAATGAAAAGACATAAAAATACCACATTGTCCGAACAATTGCAAAACCAAATATCAAGATCATTGAAAGAGGGCAAAATCGATACCATTAGCACACAAATACATGACCTCTCACTTTCCTGACTTGGTACAGTCACTTTTATAAAATGTTGCGGGGGTAATCTAGTTGTATGTATCCAAAGCTCCCCTCTTAGTGAAATGGTCCAGTCATGCCAGTGTTTTCCACAAAACTCCCCTCTTAGTGAAATGGTCCGGTCATTGCCAGTGTTCTTAGTGAAATGGTCCGGTCATTGCCAGTGTTCTTAGTGAAATGGTCCGGTCATTGCCAGTGTTCTTAGTGAAATGGTCCGGTCATGCCACTGTTCTTAGTGAAACGGTTCGGTCAAACTCCCTTCTTAGTGAAATGGTCCGGTCAAACTCCCCTCTTAGTGAAATGGTCCGGTCATTGCCAGTGTTCTTAGTGAAATGGTCCGGTCATGCCACTGTTCTTAGTGAAATGGTCCGGTCAAACTCCCCTCTTAGTGAAATGGTTCAGTCAAACTCCCCTCTTATGGAAATGGTCCGGTCATGCCAGTGTTTTCCACATGTGAGGAAAATAATTTTAAAAAGCACATTTTCTACAAAAATACGTTATATAAATAACTAGATAATAGAACCACATCATCATGACACATATGATAATTGGATTCTTCATTTTAACAATTATGTATTAAAATCGTTATTGAGAAAGTATAAAAACCATGTTTGATGTCGTACATAACAGCTGATGCACGCAATCCGTAATTAACAAGTGATTGTTATAGCGCTGATAACATAAACTTTGAGTGTAAACATTCTCACATGAATGCGACCAACAAATTTAACCTAATATTTTAATCAATGTAACGTAACAGATAAAACCGTCATTTGAGGGGTCGTCGTGGTCTTGGCCGTATAGTCGTTGAAGTAACAACTACATTTGCAAACATTTCCTATCACCACTAAAGTTGTGAGTACGAATCCCGCTCATAGCGAAGTGTACTCGACACAACATTATGTGATAAAGTTTGTCAGTGACTTTCGGCGGGTCGGTGATTTTCTCCGGTTTGCTCCACCAATAAAACTGATCGCCACGATATAGCTAAAATATTGTTGAAAGTGGCGTTAAACACCATAACCACCATCATCATCATGAATGTGCCACCAATTTTTTCTATAATATTTAAATGAATGTAACAGTTAAAACCATCATTTGAACCGTCTTTATCCGACACACAAAAGTATCAAGAAATACCCTAACATGTAAAAATAATCGTACAAAGCTAGTAGTTATTGTCCTTGTGTTGATAATACGATGATATGTATGTGTCTCACGAAGACCATTAATTTCCAGACACGTCTATGACTAATTGATGCAAAAAGATATTTTTGAAGATACCAAATGGTTAATCAGAAGCCGACAATCGAAGAAGGATAGACAACACAATGGCCAAAAGAAAAATGACAAGGGGACAAACAACTATGTACAAAACATTACACATAAAAGTAAAGATCGAGTAACACGAACCCCACTAACATAGAAGTATTTCAAGAAACTAATATTAATTATTAATTGATATTAATGATTGGTTTGGTTGGTTTATTGTGCTTAACGCCACTTTCAACAATATTTCAGTTATATGGTGGCGGTCAGTTGTATTGGTGGAGGAAATCGGATTACCCAGAGAAAACCACCGACCAGTCGCAAGTCACTGACAGGTCGGTGATATGAATGAAATGCACCTGAGTATGCCATTTGTATGTGTCAATACCGTCCTTGTTTTATGCAATAAGATGATAACACATAATTATAATTACATGTATTCCTCAACAATTAACAATTTCAGATATAGTTATGTAAAAGGTGCGTTTTTCAGTGGTTGGAGAAAGGTTTGAACAAAAGCCGTTAATCGATACAATGCAAATGAAAAAAGAGGAAAAGGCACAATGATCACGAGACACTGAAAAAAACTAAAGATTGATTCCAATGGCTACTAACTGTGCTCCACTATTCGCTGATTTGCTGCTACACGCTTGTGAGGCAAAGGCACATGAAGAACAACAATTGAGTATTAGTCCTTTCCTCATTCCTGACTTATCAATAAGAGTAACAAGAGTAGCACAACGAGTGCCACTAGTGAAGCAGGATCTGAGGAACATCTGAGTTCACCCCTGTTTTGAGTGTGGTCAATCTGTGTAGCGCTTTACAGATCACTATTTATTAATTTGTCCTTCTTCGTTTGGCTATTGTGTTGTCTGTCCTACTCCGTAATATGCTTCTGATTACTCATGTCTTTTCTTCAAACTTTTCATAAAAACAAAACGTGATGACTAATCTATTCCTGTAGTCAACTTCCATTCATCAGTACATATAGTGATATAGCGTATGGAGTCTACATTTCACAAGTCGTGCTTTATTCAAAGGCCTGTGTCCAATACAGTGATTTACTAGACAGCAGTTGTTGCAAAAGCTACCCAAACAAAGTTACGTTTCTCCTAGGTTGAAGTCATCGCTACAACTTATACGGTTGTTACCATGAACTGGTTGACCATTCTGAAATATCCATTTTTCAAATGGTAAATGTATATTTTTCATCATGCATAGATTTTGACTTTTCTCTATCACAAATAAATCTTTCAGTCAAATTGACTGAGTAACATAACCGTTGTCTTATCATTGCCTTTTGCGAGCATTTGGCTTTACCACCGATTGCTGTGGTAAATTCCGAGAGGCGTATCATCCGAATGTATGTTGTAATGTTTGCTTTACCACCGATTGCTATGGTAAATTCCGAGAGGCGTATCATCCGAATGTATGTTGTAATGTTTGCTTTACCACCGATTGCTATGGTAAATTCCGAGAGGCGTATCAACCGAATGTCTGTTGTAATGTTTGCTTTACCACCGATTGCTATGGTAAATTCCGAGAGGCGTATCATCCGAATGTCTGTTGTAATGTTTGTCTCTTCTGTGTTGTGTTTAGTTGTTTTGTTTTCTTCATTATGTGTCTGTTGTTCAATGTTTTGCCTATGTCTCTGGATCGTCTATTCTTGGTAGTCCATTCGATTTTCCCTTACATCAAATACGTCAATATATTTAATAAAGGTAATAACAAAATTACCGAACTCCGAACAATCTTACAAAGGGAAAGTCAAAACTCATAATTATATAAACAGACAAAATCAGTCAACAACCGGAAAACTGTGAAAACCGTAATGACCCTGACTTGGTACAGGCATTTCTAAAGAGATTTTTTCCCACAACATTCGACATAATCTGCGTTTATTTAGGTATATGAATCTCTCAGATCATCTACTTCCCTTTTATAACATGTCTAAATGTTGGCAATTAATACGGAAAAGTCAAAGCAATATGATTCATATAATACAATATCCCGATTAAATGTCATTGATAAAATATTTTCTTGCAAACGTTGAAATAATATTCAACAAACAGTAAAAAGATCTCCGTGAGTGATTGTGTAATTTTTCGTCTTCTGTAGATTTCAAACACAATCTATACTACCATTGTATAACTGTGCTGTATTGCATTTCCATACTCCATGTAATTCAAGACGAAACTAATTAATAAATGTCGATGTACTATATACATTTGTATATATCATCTTTTCTCTTTCCGTTCTTTTTTGTTTGACTGTTCCAAACTTGATTTATGTCCTATTCAGAAGAAATGATAAAATAGTTGTTATTGTTCAAAAGTGGACAAAAACATGTTTTGTATAAGCCTGCTGGCATGTTTTCATTAAAAAGATGAACAATTTATGAAAATCGTGCCATTCCTGCTATGGGAAAATACGTTAATTTTATTTTATTTCACAATCTACAAACGTGTGACATTGGTCTTTCAATCGACCTTAGTCTTTCAAAAACATCCTATTCCCAAGGCAACGGTCCTTTGTATACATGTAAATAACAGAAAGAAAACCTTTCTGTTGTTATTTCCTAAAAGAACTATTACATTCAAAAGATATATTACCAAGACAGCTTTCACTTCCTTATTTGTGGAACGGCACTTTCTTAAAACTCTCACAAAATATAGAGATAAATAAATGTTAGAGAATATCGAAGGGGCAAATCAGACATGGATAATCCAGATAAATTGCCGTTATCCCGGAAACATTCTATTTTTTTTTTTTTTCTATTCATTGCTAAAATTAAAGTCCCTATAAATCAAATGTTTTATTAATTGTTGACGTATCAACTTTGTCCAGTATAGAAATGTGCACAAACCGATTCTATTTATATGAAAATAATCTATTTGATTTAATTCATCATTGGCACCTCTTTGCGTAATATCTTTTAAATATTCATAGCCGTATTTTTATGCAGTAAAAGAACCACCAATTCGTCAAAGGTAATCCGTTGATTATAGCTTAGCAATTCACAGCTTCTAATAATTTCAATTACTTAGACTATTGTCATGATGTCACTACTAATTAAAACTATGTAATAATTACTTAATTATTTTATTGATTTTTTTTTAAATTTTAATATTTGAGGGATTGCATTTTACGCGCTCTAGTCTGACATGGTTTATTAGATATATTTATTACTGAAATTTACAGTTCCTAAATAATGTAAGTATTAATAAAACTAAGGTTCTCCCTTGGGCATAGGTGATCTTAGCCGATTTTGGCTATCCTGTTTAGGCCCTTTGGTTTTATTGCTCCTAAAACTTTAAATTAATTGGTTTTCAAGTCTCTCTATTTTTGGCGTACCTGATGAAGATTATTCCAGAAAGGCGTCGTGCGCACTAAATTGGATATCTACGTTTTCATTAGTTGATATGCCATACACCGGTGGTGACCTATACCCAAGGGAGATTACCCTTAGCTTAAATGATAATTACATAACTTTGAATCTAATTTCAATAATAATATATAATGTTAATACTTTAGGTTGATGGAGCGTAAAGATTATTTAGCTGTTTTGTGGGCTAAACTTAGTAATCAAGTATCAAATAGACCAAGGCCTCTGCTTATGTCGATAATATAACCATGTCAAGTTGCATCTATTTACAGGTAAATATGGGCAAGTACGAGTTCAGTAAAGCTATATTGATCGTTTATTGTGTAATAATGTTATATTTATTAGTTTTCATGTTAATAAATTTTATAGTGATTTCGAACGGAACTGCGGAAGACTATTCCGAGAATAGCGAAGAAGCAATCAAAAATGGACAACCCAGAGAAACTGGCAACATATGGTACACAAGACACAGGACGAATGCAAACAGAACAAAATCACTACCCAATATATGTTGGACATCACTTTACGCAAACAAACACAAAAAACATAAATATGACTTAAGCCCTCCTACAAACAACTGGAGGTAAAGACGAGCCTAACATCGATTTTATACTGAAATCATAATGAACATCACAACGTGGAACTCATGACGTAAATAAACATAATAGGACGACACAAATAATAAAAAGAGGAGTAACACGGACACGTCGATTTCTCTGCTTTTGGATTATTTATCCCGGGGGTATCATCCACATAGTCAATGCATCAACACTGATATTGATTACTAGATATACATACATGTTAGTGTCAGTCTCCCGCGGACATTGGTAACCTATATGTGCTGTCCTGTTTATACTCTTTAGTTACTTGTGCACAAAGTCTTTAAAGTCATTTGGCTTCCCGTCTTTGGACTCTGATCGTACCTGATGACTTTTTGCAGAAACTAAATTAGTAAACTACACCATTATTATATGGGAGGGCTGGTATTTTACTCACATGTGGAAAGCGATAGCACATCATTTCAATAAGATAAGAGGTTTGGGCCCATTAAACTAGTCTAACCTCGAAACCTTTTTATTGAAGTGTCTAAGCCAAGCCAGGAAAATGAGCGTTTATGTATTTGTGTGTTAGGGGTATCGATTTTGATATTTGATTTTGGAACTGTTCCGGTATCTTTTTATTTTTGATTGTGTTTGTATACAAGAAATCTGGATTTGTTTTTATTCATTTTTGAAAATATTTACAAGCGTTCGATTTAAAAACAACTTAAGATTTGTAGTTTCGTATTCAGATATATGGATATATACAGCACACACGAAAATTTTCACTATCTCATTTGAAAAATGTCATAAAAAGGATTTCCTACACATCTTCACATACTATCTTTACAGTTAAGTCGAGTTGATGGTAGGAATTCGAATATCGTTTTGTTGTAATATATACCTTGATGAAAACGTAGATGTGAAATCGTGGATGAAAAGAAAGTCCTCAACTTTAACAATTTTTAAAGTTTATTTTATACATTTCAATCATTAAGATTCGTACATTGTCATTTAAATGTTGAATGAAAGTGTATGTAAAAACAGGATTATGCAAGATCGATCTTTGATGGAATTAAGTACATGCTAATTAACATGCGTATTTTGTTAAGAATATAGGGATTATATTGCGGATGAAGAACATAAGATCCTTTCTTTGTACGATACTGTGTAACAAATTAAAAACAGTTGCTTTCAGCAAAGGATGTGTTTGATGAAAGGGGTCATTATCTATAGTATGATTAAGGGAAAGAATGCTGAAATGTCACTGCGGGATTTTTCATGATTATAATCTTCAGTACGTGATTTCGAGTGCGTGTTTTGAAAACTGACCTTCACCTTTTATGTGGTTCGTAAGGTGAATACTGTTCAAACACCTCTAAGAATTGTGTTCAACCATAGAATGGACAGCGGGTTCTTGAAATATAATCCGATTATCAACAAAATGGTTTAATATATGATAAACATAAGGTAAACAGTTTACAAATAAATCAGCATGCTGGGTGTCGTGCATGTGCAAAGACAGAGGTAATTGACATATTCGGTGTAGAAACAGGAGAAAACCACCGACCTACTGCTATTCACTGATAATCCGTATCACAGAAGTGAGTTAACCCACGGTTTTTAGTGGGGTTAGTGCTGCTCGACCTGTAGTTTTCTGTGTAATGTTTGTAGATTATTGTTTGCTCTTTTGTCTATTTTCTTCTTTGGGCCATTGTATTGTCTTTTCTTCTTCAGTGTAAGGCTTCTGATTAGCACTTTGGTATCTTCAAACTTTTCTTGTATTGAGTACATCTTGATCATTGTTTTTTAAAATGATTTCATGTCTTTTAAAATTATATTGGATACGAACTCGTGCGGATCAATTTTGTCGACGCTTTCAATTGCGGTTATTTTTCGCAAGATATGTTCACAAGCTCTGAACAAGTTCTTAAAAATGTGAAGAATTGCAAAGTTTAAGTCTTTCAAATATTCTGAGCATAGTAAACACGGTTCTATATTTGTTCGTTATATGTCCTTTTAAGAAAATTATAAAATATCATGTTAGTTCCTAAATCATGGAATTATTATTAAAACTAATTTACTCCTCCATGAGACATAGATGACCATAGCCGATTTTGACTATTGTGTTTAGGACCTTTGATTTTCTTGCTCCCAAACAGTTTTAGATTATTTATCTTTCAAATAGGTTGTCTTTGGGCGTACCTGATGAAGGTTATTACAGAAACGCAGCATGCGCACTAAATTTGATATCTACGTTTTCGCTAACGACGGTTTCACACTTATTTTAGAGTATGAATATTGCTCAATATGGAAGGCGCTACTATGACTGAAATGTAGGGCAACAAAAAGTTGCCTAAATGTAAAGTTCGATCATCTTCTCTGCTCTTTTAGATAAATATCCTTTCTTACTCATCCCTGGTTTTTAGTGGGATTCGTGTTACTCGAGCTTTAGTTTTATGCCCTTTTTCTTTTGGCCATTATGTTGTCTGTCCTTCTTCGATTTATGGATGCTGGTATCTTCAAACTTTCGTCAATAACAAAAACGCCACTGCAGTCATGCTGGCTTTTGCATTTTTCAACATGACAATATTAGCCGTTTGAACGTTTGAAAAGTAGTGCCTCATCCAAACCTAAACTCAGATGTCACAAATCCTAAAATATGTAATATTACATGTACAATAATGATTCCAATGATCTTATCAAGTCTAGGGTACAAATGACAAATGTCTGTTAATCACACAAAACCTGGCGTTTATGGTATTTAACGCCACTTTCAACAATATAACAGTCATATCATGCGGTCAGTTTTATTGATGGATGAAACCGGAGTACCCGGAGAAAACCACCGACCTGTCGCAAGTCAATGACAAACTTTATCACATAATGCTGTATCAAGTACACCCCCGCCTGAGCTGGATTCGAACTCACAACCTTACTGGTGATATGCACTGATAGCATAGGTAGTTGTAGACCCAACAGCCATACGATCACGACCACGACTGCCTCACAAATACTGTAGTCTCTTTAATATGTTGGATAAGTAGATAAACTGCTTGTAGGCATCATCATGGCCATTTCCTTTTTATTTCCTTAGAGATATGTTGTCTAAAGATACCAATATTATATTTTCCTTATCTTATGAAATTTGAATGGATTTTTCTTTCTGTTTTATCAATGAACATGAATATCCCATTTTGAAAATTATATTGTTTAATGGAATCAGTTGATATCAAATATTATCTCACAAATAAGTTAAAACTGTCTCATCCTATCATATGCTGAATAATCACAGACAAACGATTTCTTGTCAGCAATATTTAAAAGTATAAAAATCAGAATATTATATTGTATTATGGTTGCATTTGGCTAAACGTTAAAGAAAATCGAAGGGACGATCAAAAATGGACAAGCTAGAGAAACTGGCAAATAGTGTACACAAGACACAAAACGAAGACGAACAAAAGAAAAAACACAACACAATATGTGTTGACACCACAATAGGAAAACAAACACAAATAAAGACATGAACCCTTCTACAAGCAAGTGGATGTAAAACCGAACCGAACATCGTTTAGTGCGGAAATTGCAAAGCTCAGAATGTAAATACACATAATAGAACAACACCAAAAACTAAAAAGATGATCAATACCGAAATGAGCAAAGCAAAATAATAATTGATGGAAACCATGTAAATCATTCATTTTGTTGATAAATCGGTATATGGGAAATTAAATTGTTGACAGGGTACAGCTCAACGGAAGTCTAGAGATCGTTTCACGCTCATATAAAGGTGTGCACTATGTTAAATATTGAAGACCCTGCTGTAACTGTGAAATATAAACCAGTACTAAAAGCGCCAATCCGCTAGTCTTGCATAATTTTATCCTATCATCATGTGATTTCGAGTATCATCCACCCAGTAGTTTTTTTAAGATATATTTAGGTTTGAAATTACAATTCCTAAGCAACGTAGTGAAAACGTTAATATTATATGTAGTGCGCACGACGCGTTTCTGGAATAACTTTCATTAGGTACGATCAAGATCCAAATATTGAAAAACCAAATAATTCAAAAGTGTTTTGGAGCAAATAATCAAAGGTCCAAACCAGGATATCAAAAATCGTTTAAGGTCACCTATGTCTGATGGAGGAGAACCTTAGTGTTGTATTTATGAATACTAAGGTCGATCTCTATCAGGCATAGGTAACATAAGCCGAAATTTGGCATCTTGTTTCGACCCATTGGTTTGCTTGCTCCCAAATACTTTAAATTATTTCCAAGCTATTGACGTGCGCGTACATTTTATTTTTGTGAATGTTAATCCATAAACGCGTCGCTCGCAATGTGTTAGATATTCAAGTTTTCTTTTCTTTTTTAAAAACATTTACTAATATATGAATCATACATGTATGAATTTCAGTCTTATCATAGTCATTTGTCTAATAAAGCTATAAGCCACGGCACTTTATAAAATACTTGCATTTACCTGCAATTGAGAAGAGCCCTAAAATACCAAAAGGGGCAATCATAATCCCTAATTCGAAGGACAGACACCACAATGGCCAAACCACGATATACAAAGCACAATCCTGAAAACTAAAGTTCGAGCAACACGAACCCCTCTCAAAACCGACGTTGAACTCAGTGCTCCGGAAGGGTAGGCAGGTCCTGCTCTACATATTGTACCCGTCATTGATTGACTTTATTTCTGATCAAATATGTACGATAATGTAAATATTGACGGCTTTATGTTAATGAGTGCATTGAAAAATGAACAGAACTTGTTCTACATCTGAATATTTATCTGCTCAAAATGTATATCAAAACAAACAATCCAAATAAATATGATTTTGAGAGATTTTTGTTATATTGTCGTCTGCTATCTGTTATTTGTTCGGCGGCAAAATGGCTAAATCAATGTTAGAAGAGGAAAGTACTCCATATTTCCACGTTGATCAGTCTTCATATGCAGTTTGATTTGACAGATGGATTATTATTTTTGTTTCACAAATTTATGATTTGACTGAAACTTTGTACACAATTGAATAGAATAATCCATCTCACAACATGCCTGAAAATAACCATCAACCACAACAAACTGACAGTCCAGCTTAAATCCTACCCGATGATATCAATGAAAATGGACACCAAATGCTCCAAAGTAATGACAGCTAAAATTCACGAGATATCAACGCATGTCATGATCTATGATCCCACATTTGACGATGACTTTATAAATATGCAGAAGAATGATGTGCAGCATTTAAAACAAAACCAAAAATACGAACAAACAACAAAACAAACAAACTAACTAACTAACTAAAAACACAACAAACAAAGCAATAAACAAATCCATCAAACAAACAAACAAACAAACAAACAAAACACTACAATTTTAACTATCAAGACATTGCTCATCCTTAGATTAAAAAAATGAATACGAAGAGTAAAAATTACATAATTGAATACACGTATGCACAATTTCATTTTGACGATTTAAAGAAAGAATGGAGGGGAATACGAACCAACCAATTGATCACCACATCAGTTCCGCCATTTAATGTTTGCAAGGGTTGTGTGGCTTTGTTACTAATTTCTGTGAATGACTTATACAGACAAAAGTAATATGTCTACAGTGAACTTTTGATCTTGCGTGTCCAAACTATCTTTTTTTCTAGGTATTGTCAATGTATAATCTATATTCAGAGTCAATACACCCGTATAATATAGTTATATTGGCATTTATTATTTGATCAAGGTGAGAGCTTGATTACAAAATAATACAATTACACAGATTCATAAGATTTCAATTTGGGTTTTGTGACATTTATTAGGTAAGAGATCATTTATTCATCATTATTATCTGATGGTCACTAGAAATTCGTAAGACGGATAAGATTTGTCCACCATATCCGAAAATGAAGCTCAATTTGCTGATTTGCATATCTAAGATGGCGACCTTGCGAAGTATTTTTCATATATTCTTCATAGCAGATATCTTTTTCTAATTGCATGCATGTTAGTTGCAGGAATTGAAAATGATACATTAAATCAAGTCAAATGAAACGAAATAAAAAAATAATGAATACCATGAAATTCCTGTTCCTGTATAGTCTTGGCAATAATGACATACAATTTAAAAATCAATGATATTTGGGTGGTAAACTTTCTAGTGTAAATTTGAATTCCTAAACATTAGATGAAATTATAACTGACAAACCTCATATTTCTAGGTTCTCACTTGAAAAACAAAATGATCATTTTTTGCATGCACGCGACTTTAAAAAATATGGCTAAATGCGTTCAAAAATAACAAAACTAAATTATTTTGGCAGAAGTAAAGTTTTATGAAGTCAGCAATTACTTTTAATTATTGAATGTGTGACGGAAACATTGAATTTGGTATTTTATGCTATTATTTGAAAAATCTATTGAACGATCCTTCCAGCTTGAAAATTCAGTCACGTGATCAGATTCTAGTTTAAATATGATGAATATTTACGAGGAAAAGAGTACCATCAATTAATATCTGGATATGACTTTTCATCGGTAACTATTATTGAAAAGGGACCATCGTGGTCATGATCGTGTGGTAGTTGGATTTGCAATCAGTGCATATCACCACCACTAAAGTGTATCAGCTCGGATCCCGATCATGGCGAGCTCTACTCGATGCAACTTTATGTGATAAAGTTTGTTAGTGACTTGCGGCAGGTTGGTTATTTTCACCGGGTACTCCGGTTTCCTCCGCCGATAAAATTGACCGCTACGATATAACTGAAATATTATTGAAAGCGGCGTTAAACACCATTACCCTGACCCAATGCTGAAATACAATATATCAATATTTTATGGCAGTTTTCAATTCAAAGAATAAAAGGATAACTCGCTGACGAAATTCAAAATGTCTTATCTCTACCAATATTCATCAAACAGTTACAACGGATGGTGTGGTGTACCTTAAACGGAATTCATCATTGTTTCAAATAATGTTCGCACGTATTGCTCATAATCGAAATAAAAATCGGGGAAAATTTGAACAGTATGTCATTTTCAAGATAAAACAACAAGAAGCTATTATTATAACTATTTCACATGGAGCTACTTTTTAAGAAGATCACAAGACTTAAATTAAATATCTTATAAATGTAATTAGTCTCTGTGTAGAATGGTTCTGTCATTATATATCACGCATACATCTTGATTTCTCTACACGAAATGCATACCATACTTTCAAATAGTTCAGTATATCGCGTTTCATCTTGATTTGGGGTTTTAGGTACAAAGAAAATAATTAATTTCCTTTTCTTTGATCTAGGCTAAGCATATAGAGTCTTATATTGCAAGTCTGATGTAATTTTCAATTTTCGTTTTTTATAGAAATATTGTCTACTGTTTTGGGTAAATTTCACATTTTGCTTTTCGTAGCTAAAGATTGAACGAGTTGTCATAGTGAATTCTTAAAATCGAACAAAATGTAATATGAGAACTTCACCGTTTTAATTGAAACCTTATCATTTTTTATTTGCATTAGAATTGAAATAGACATTTTTGGGGGGGTATTTTTAACTTTGTCGAAATCAATCTTGAATTACTATCGAAAATGTATGTTAACGTAGTTAGCAGAGAAGAGTTTTAAAAATAGTAATTTCCAATTACCATGTGTATATAAGAATAGGTCGAATATACCAAAGGGGTATTCACACGGATAGATAATGCAATGGCCATCATAAAGGGAAGAAACAGACAAACAAAGATCTACAAAACACTACATGTACACATAAAACTAAAGACTGAGTAACACTAACCCCACTAAAAACCGGGGGTGAACTCGGGTGCTCCGGAAGGGTATTCAGTGAAATTATAACCTTTGTCGTAAGGTTTCGTTCTTTACCGAATAGCATTGTCAATTTCTAGATGTAGGTCAAGGTATGATGCAGATCTAGCTGTATCCGTAGGATTTTAAGCTAAATGGGGTAGCCGCGATCAACATTACTGCATACTTTATACAACCTTGCTAAAATATGTTGCACCTTTATTTTGTATATAATCCTACATACATCTATATTATAAACAATTTTTTTTTTATTAGTATAATATTATAAATTTGATTTGATTTTTTATTTTAAAAAACATTAGGAATCCAGTTCAATCTAAGATTACAACAATTACATTAAAAATTTTGGAAGTATAAGTATAAAAAACAGTAGTTTTTTCTTAAATGAATGAAATTAATTAATATAATCGAATTTGGTCATTTTGAATGGAAGAATTAAAAAAACAACGTATATTCAACATAGAAAAAGGCATCTTTGCTAATAAAGTAAGGAAATAGATATCTAATTT
This sequence comes from Bathymodiolus septemdierum, assembly GCA_963383655.1. Taxonomy (NCBI): domain Eukaryota; kingdom Metazoa; phylum Mollusca; class Bivalvia; order Mytilida; family Modiolidae; genus Bathymodiolus; species Bathymodiolus septemdierum. Next base: position 26,800,246 of record OY726530.1, on the reverse strand, counting down.
ACTACACAAGACGCATTTCTGGAATAGCCTTCATCAGGTACGCTCATGGTCAAGTGATTGAAAAGCCAGTTAATGTAAAAGTCTTTGGGTCAAAAAAATCGAAGGAGCTAAACAAAATTTATGTCTTAGTGTTGACTTTAGGGCATAACGTAAAGGGAAAAGATTCATCGATGTTCCTCAAATAAATAGAGGTTTTGTGTTAGTGAAACCTTAATGCAAAAAGTACATGTATACAAACTATTGTAAAAGGAAAATGCGTGAAGACATTGTAGGAATCTACGTTACAAGTGCTTCTTGAAACATAGTACCTATCAATATGGTTAATTACATTTCTTTACATGAAAGAAAAACAGATTTTTGAGATAGTATATATTTACATGATTGAAGATTCGCTGGTGTTGATTTCCGTCTGTCCTTCAGAAAAAAAACAACAGGCCCAATGAATACTGGTCATATTTCACATTAATACAATAAATGATAATGATGGTTTACAGTGTGTAGGTTGTTTCCTGTTGCCCTTGTCTTTATTTTCTTTCTTGTGACAACTGTCTTACTGGTACAGCATTTACATGTCTTGCCAGCAATTTAATGCAACAGTTTAAAACTGATGACAAGGCCCGTTACAAGAAGAGTTAGAAGATACCAAATGGGAAATCAGAATCCGTAAATCGAAGAACAGACAACACAATGCCCAAAAGAAAAAAACACAAAGGACAAACAACGATCTACAAAACATACATATAAAACTAAAGGTCGAATTCCACGAATCACACTTAAAACCGGGGTGAACTCAGGACTTTTCACCAATATCACTAACATTGTTACGACTTGTGCATCAATGTCTAAAATGATACATTAATAGATAATTCAGGATTTTACGACAAATAGACAAATTTCTGGTAAAGCATCAACATTATAATAGGTAATATTGTTTAAACCATTAATTATACTTAAGCAGATAATAAAGGGTGTCAAGATATATAGAGTTATTGAAAGAATCCACCTCATATTTCCATATTTTGTTTTGAAAATTTACCTCATCAGATATTGATATTAAACACTGAATTGTACCTTGTGTTGTCCTTTTGTGTGTCTTTACGTTATGAGTTCCGTGTTGTGATGTTCGGGACGATTTCCGTATAAAACGATGTTCGGTTGATCTTTACCGTCAGTTGTTTGTAAGAGGGCTCGTGTCATATTTACTTTGTTTGTGTATGTTTGCGCATAGTGATTTTCATTACATATTATGTTGTGGGATTTTTTATTTGTCTTGTGTAGTTGCCAGTTTCTCTGGATTTTCCATTTTTGATTGTCACTTCGGTGTTCTCTGACGTTTGCTACACATGAAACTAAAGATCGAGTAACACGAATCCCACTAAAAACCGGGGATGAACCTAGGTGCTCCGGTACGGTAAGCAGTTCCTGTTCCACTAGTGGGATCCGTCGTGGTACTCTAGTTGCAAACCCTGTGATAAGTCATGAACTGGTAAAGGACCGGGACGTGTTTCTATGATCTGGAAGACGCAACACAGAAGACTGGAAATTAAGCAATACGATCCATCCCCATCCCACTCCCAAAAAATGAGAAGAAAAAGAAAAAAAGAGGTGAATTCAGGTGTGCCGGAAAATATGCTGCAAACTAGAGCTATGGATAATGAGAGCATCGGGATTCACACTTCTAGAACAGAAAACAAAAAAACGGGATATAATTTGAAAATGGAATGTAAAAACACGAGCATTACATAATTCTATAAGACTTAAACAGAAATCTATTCTTTCTAAATATTTCAATTGCACTTTCTATGCAACTATATTTTCGTTTAAATTCAAATGATTCGTTGTTTAGCTGACAAACAGATAATTAGGGAGAGTTACATTCTAAGATGAGTGGAATTTAATGGTAAGATTATAATCTCTGTCCAAGATTTCCTAATGACGTTTGACGTATTGCCTTCTTTATTGTAATTAGCTTAAAATGTTTCTTCTTAAGACGAAGTACAAAAAGATGACAGTTTCATGACAAATTATGTTGTTATAATTGCGTGTCACTTGTGCTTTTACTCACGAAGGCAACACATTTGTTTAAGATAAGAATGATTCAAGTCTTTTTGTTATTAAAGCGCAGGAAATTTCAATAAACGTTAGAGAATACCGAAGGAACAATCACAAATGAACAATCCAGAGAAACTGTAAATAAACGTTAGATAATACCGAAGGGACAATTAGAAATGGACAATCCAGAGAAACTGTAAATAAACGTTAGAGAATACCGAATGGGCAATTAGAAATGGACAATCCAGAGAAACTGTAAATAAACGTTAGAGAATACCGAAGGGACAATCAGAAATGGACAATCCAGAGAAAATGTCAATAAACGTTAGAGAATACGAATGGGCAATTAGAAATGGACAATCCAGAGAAACTGTAAATAAACGTTAGAGAATACCGAAGGGACAATCAGAAATGGACAATCCAGAGAAACTGGTAACACATGGTACACAAGACAAAGAAAACCAAACCAAAAACACAACTCAATATGTGTTTAACATCACTCTACGCAAACAAATACAAATAACGTAAATAAGACATCAGACCTCCTACAAACAACTGGAGGTTATGTATGCGGAAATCGTAACGGACATCAATATTATTATCCTGTGGGCTATAAATATATATTCGAATGTAAATATTTTCGGGTGTGGTTCGTCTTGTTAGAATATACACATTTAGTGATGTGAAATCGTAATTACAGAATATTACGATAGCAGTTGCCGGGATCGCGTGGTGTGTATATATTAGGAATGACTTCTACCACGAGAGTGTGGTACATTGTATGTGTATATTTAATCAGCGAAATTATCCGCGATTGCATTATACTTGTATTTTATGGATGACGTTTGACGCGATAGAGTGGTATGTGTATGTAAGTTATGAAATTTGCCACGATTGCATTGTACCTGTATTTTACGGATGTATTTTGCAGCGATAGCGTGGAAGGGGTATTTTCATCCTCTTATGCACTCACTACCCATGGCGATCTATATTCGGTGCAACTTTACTTTGTGTTCTAGTATTTCATGCACGGTCTATTTCTTCGGGTATTCCACAGATAAAACTGGCCACCACAATATAGCTGAAATATTGTTGAAAATGGCATTAAATTCATAAAAATCAATGTTATCCAATGAAAAATGTATACCAAACTGAGAATTTTTACAGTAAATCCCCTTTGCCCTTTGTATGGAAATGAATTTACAATATGTCATTAAATGTGCTTTAGTAGTTCAATTGTAGTCTAAAGCAATCACTGTGTATGTATCATATTACTTAATAGTGTGGCTTGTTTTTGCGAATATCTTATTTCAGTTCCTGATTTTGAACATCTTTTCAAAATAATGCAATTATCGTCTGGGTTAGCGAACTCATTATTCAGACCACTAAAATAAAATCTATCCAGATATACTTCTGTAATTTAATGCTCATGACCTGGAATTATCTTCATCAGGTACGCTCAAAATCGAAAGATTGGAAAGCTAAAGACCTTATCAATTACAGTTTCCATGGCAATTACATTTTTATGTATACTAAACTAAAATTCACTTGACGTGATAAAGACTATTAAACACATGCATGTACATTCCCCATTTCATTTTCAACACACAGCTACCTCGGTGGTGCAATGGTCAGAGCATGGTCTATGGTTTGTTCTCCGGTAGGTTCATACAAAGACTGAGCTTTGTTTTTCTCCACTCACTATTAAGGAGTTAGAAAGAAAATCGGTTGGTTCGCTGTTTGGAGAAGTCCGAATGGAGCGACATGTCTATGTGGAATGTTGTTTCAGTGAACTAGCATTATAAAATTCCAACGAGTTGCTCCAGTACAAAGCAGGTAGCATCATCATATTAAAAAAAAATTGTGTGTGTTCTCGACATAGAGCCGAGATATGAAACTTGCCGGAACGAGTGGACTTAAAGATCAAGACAGTAAACTTTATGTATTTTATATATTATATAATTGTATTCAGTCGCTTTGTTGATTTATTACAATAAAGTCAAGTTTACGATTTCCCCATGAAAACGACGTTCGGTTCGTCTTTACCTCCAGTTATTTGTATGAGGGCTCATGAATAATTTATGTTATTTGTATTTGTTGTTCATGGTGGTGTTCAGCACAAATTGTGTTCCGTTGTTCGTGATCTTGGGTACCCTATGTTGCCAGTTTCTCTGGATTGTTCATTTCTTATTTCCCCTTCGGTGTTCTCTAGCGTTTATTGTGCATAATACAATTTAAAGCATTTATTTAATGTATCTAGGAGACCGATAGAAAGTCGATCAGACATAACTTGAAACCAGTGATAACATATGGTCAACTTTCGATACATTTTGGAAATCCGCTTTCCCTTAAGGATAAATTGCAGTGACTATGATTTTGGTTTTCTTGGGCAATTACCATGATCTGTACTGTAATGTTAAAACAGTACTACATATTTGGAATTGAAATTTGAAAACCAGTATTTAAGGAGGTCAATACACAAATATACTAGTAGTATAAAGCTTAACTAACCATTATTTAAAAATGCATTATAAAAATAAGAAAACAGATAAACCGAACTTTAATTAATGTTATGACGTCGGAAAAGTGGACTATGATTATCTTCATCTGTGTCATAAGAAATTTCTATTTCTGCACCTGAGTTTACTCCCGGTTTTTAATGGAGGGGGGGGGGGGGTTGCTCAATCTTAAGTTTTCTGCGTAGTGTTTTGTAGGTCATTGCTTGTCCTTTTTCATTTGGTCATTATATTGTCTGTTCTTCGATTTTCGGCTTCTGATTACCTCTTTGGTATCTTCAAACTTTTCTTATTATATGCACATAATAATAGAGAAAATAATAGACATTAACTCAACCGTCCTATGCTTTGTCTATAATATCTCTTACATTAATATTTATTGAACAATTACACAGAGATATGAAATTTGAATGAGAACTGATGAAGAAGCAATGATAATCATTGCATGATATGGCATTTCCAACTGTCAAACATTGTTACATCGCAGTTCAAAGATTTTCCGAAACTGCAATAATGGTCAATGAGCTATAAGAAAATGTATAACCCATAAACCAGCATTTAAGCTAAATTCTAATATGACGTCCAGCATTTGTTATTATAAATGATATCGTGATAAAATTACCGATATATTTTACTTCACACATGTACTTTGTTCGACACATTCATATGTGGTTCCATGAATATATATAGAGAACCATGGTGCATATATATTTAAATAATGCTCGTTTTGTTCCTTTTTACGGATAAACAATTGCAAGACGACCATTCATCAACTACATTGCTAAAAATTACATACGAACTATCTTTTTTGACTATTTCTTCAACGCAAACTGGAGAATTTGTAATCAAGAACCAAACCCAATAGGGCCGTCGTGGCCGTGATCGTATGGTAGTTGGATTTTTAACTACCTGTGTAATCAGTGCCTATGGCCACTGATGTTGTGAGTTAGAATCTCGATCAGGGCGAGGTGAACAACATTATGTGATAAAATGTTTCAGTGACTTGTGACAGGTCGGTGGTTTTCTCCGGGTCCTACAGTTTCCTCCACCAACGAAAACTGACCGCCACGATATAGCTGAACTATTGGTAAAAGTGGCGTTAAATACCATAAAACAACAAACCAAACAAATCAAACCCAATGCAGTTGATCTCCATTGAGTCGAAGTCGAATGAAAACAAAAAAATGCCAAAATTCCAATATCAAAAATCGATACCACTAACACAAAAATACATGACCTCTCACTTGGTCAGATATACCAAGTAATGATCAAGTGTTTACTTTGAGTAATTCGAATAGAAACATTATCTGAAGTCGAGATAACGAATGACGTCATTAACGAAATTACGATTGACACGTCAATGCGATTATTTACAACAATGATTGTAATCAAATAATCATTCAACCAAGCTAATTAATTGATGACATCAGTGATTTATAATGGTGTGACATTAATCAGGTAATCACATAACGAAACTGACTGATTACAACAATGATTCAGAAAGGGGTGACAGCATTCAAGCAAGTATGCTTATCATGCAACGAACCTGACTGATAGCAATCGATCTTTAGTTTTATATGCATGTTTTGTAGGTCGTTGTTTGTCCTTTTGTACTTTTTCTTTTGGCCATTGTGTTGTCTGTTCTTCTTCGATATACGGATTCTGATTACTCCTTTGGTATCTTCAAGCTCTTCTTAAACTGACAGCTGAACTAAATTTGTTTTGTGGCGGAGGCAATCTGGATTTCCTGGAAAAAGAAGTACTGAGTAAATCAGTAATTAAAGTTGGACTATAGGAAGGACCGATCGCCTTAGCAATTAGGCAATTGTATCTTCACTTCTAATGAAATTCCCACGTTTGCAAATACCGTGGACACGCACAGAAACAGAAATGAAGCGCTCAAATTATTCGATATTCGTTCATGAACATATCGATATTTTGATATTATCGAGGAATTAGTAACCGTTGACAATGAAATTCAGGAATAAGCTAGCTAAAACGGCAAATGGTTGATATTCATCTATGAATTTATCGATATTAACATAAAAATATTATCGAAAAATCAGTAACCAGTGATGATGAAGTTCAAGCGTAGACCAACTAAAACGACACACGTTACTACTGAAGGTCGATATTCGTTCATGAATTTATCGATATCAACATAAAAAATATTATCGAAAATCTTAGTAATTAGTGATGATAAAATTCAAGAATAAACGACACACGTGACCACTGGACGACCTCCAGTGGTCACGTGTGTCGTTTATTCTTGAATTTTTTTCGTTCATGAATTTATCGATATTAACATAACATTATTATCGAAAATTCAGTAACCAGTGATGAAGTGTACGAGTAAACGGCGCATGTTACCACTGACGGTCGATGTATTCAGAAACATCAAACAGAACAATTAATCTGATCCGTTATTACTTTCACAATAGTAAATTTTTATTTATTTCGTTTGGAAAAAAATATTAACGAGATTTATATGGTAATGAGAAGGACAAATAAGAAAATCGATATAAGAACGTCAATTATTAAAGTATTGTTTCAGTTTAATGTATTGTGCTTTGACAAGGCCGGTTTGAGTTATTGCTTTTTAAAATGATATTAGCACACTAACTACATTTGTTTTGTTTAATTTGTAATGTTATTTCTCATAACAAGCAGAACAATCCTGTTTCAGCCTACATCCTGTGCACAACATATTTATTATTGTAACGAGATGATTGCGGTGACGTTTAAACATATTAGTGACTGATAGCCTGGTGGATATGCAACAGGCTAATGACGTTGATCAAAAGCAACACACTACTAACGGCTGATAATGTAGTGCATAAGCAATGTTAACGACTGCTTAGTGACTGGTAGACTGGTGGATAAGCAACACACTAGCAGGGTAAACGGGTGGATCAGAAGCAACACATCACCAGCAACTGATAATGAAATGGCCTGGTGGATAAGGAGCATGTTAACGGCTAATAGTGTGGGGGAAACAACACCACTAAAGGCTGTTAATTTAGTGCATAAGCAACATATTAACGGCTGTTTATGTGGTGCATAGCCACTACGCTAACGATTGACAGTGGGTTGGATAAACAGCGTCTTAAGAGTTGATAGAGTCTATGAGTGATTGGGTTTCCAGCTATATCATGCTTTAATGAGATGATGATGACGTATGTTTTGTAATAATGCTGAGTTGGATTATAATGTTAGTCATCTGTAGCAAAGTCCACCTCCGGAAGATGCTCAGTTCAATTCGAACATATCATCTTGACCAAAAGTCAACCATTGATGTGCCGTTGCCGTCTGACTCGGATATATTATTATGACTCAGTCAATCAAAAAAATGTCGCTTCACAGGAGCATATTATCTTTACTCATATCTGATCAGTATATTTTAATGTTTGGTATTACTCATAAATGTTTCCTGCTTAATGCAAAAGCAGTACATACCAATGTATAGTCTCATGGGAATCGGACATTCAAATCCATAAGAGAATCTGCTTACAATAGAGAAAGGAATCTCAGACACCACGTTAATACTGGCACCATCAAGCAATAAACATACACAAAACAATTATATGAAAAGCTTAAAAGATACCAAAGGGTAATTAGAAATCGTAATTGTAAGAAAGACAGACAAAACAATGGTATTAAAGGAGCAAAAAGACAAACAATGATCTACAAAACACTCTTAACTATATTTGATATTCGCAATGATGTGATAAGGATCATCATTTGCCACTTTTGGTGTGGTTATATTCCCGTTCATACACAATTGTAGTGTTTATTGTTCTTATGCCAACGCTTCAGCATACAATTGGTTGATATCATGCATTGCTCATCCATACTGACTTTTAGTTTCTCAGTTGATTGAGGATCTTCATCCAATATTCCTTTGAGAATCTGTTTCCTTTACTGTCTTATGACATCGTAGCACAATTTTAGTTTCATTCGAGCGGATCTGATTTCGATCATGATACTTGTAAGAATCCATGTTGTTCGGTCATTTTTTTGTTCTGGGTTTCCTTTGTGTTTTTCCTGTTGTGTTTCTATATTGACCGTCCCTTTTTCTCTCTTGACTATATGAGAAATATGACAGTTGTCTGCTAAGAAGCAGTAACTACCTACCTTTTGCAAAAACATGGATCCACTTCGGTTTTTTGAGGACCGTGTTGCACATCTTTTGAGTTTGCAGTGTTGTGTTATTTTGTTTTGTATGTATTCGTTCTGTATCTTATGCCCAATGCTGTATGTATCTGGATTGTCCATTGTTTATTTCCTCCGCGGTTTTCTCTTAACGTTTATTGAGTATTGTGTATTAGTTGTCCTTTACATAATTACTGTTGTTTCATTTATTTTTATCTATATCAATTTTCATGGATACAAGGATATGGACATTTGAATTCGTTCTTAAATACGTTCTCGTAACATGTTAAATATGCTTTTCGTGATGTACTAAATTTCGCGGTTTGATGATATCAACATAGCGAAAACCACGAAAAAGTTATTCAACAATCCAAAATGAATTCAAATTATGAGCTTCAGTAACTGTAGAACAATCTGTTCGTCCGAATTGTTCTGTATATTGTTCCCAATGTTTTCTGTGTCTCTGAATTGTCTATTCTTAATTTGCTCTGCGGTTTTCTTCCAAGTTTATTCAATAAGTTATTATAATTTAGAAGGCATTTGAAGTCTTCATGGATGGTTGTAAGATTGATTATGTCACATGATCTTTTACAGTTTATTAAATATATGTATTACTAAAATGTCCAATTCTTTAAAATTGTTATTATTGTTAAAGTTATGGTTCTCCTCCTTCAGTCATATGTAACTTTGGCCGAGTTTTGCTTTCCTTTTTAGACCCTTTAGGTTTCTTTTGTTCCCAAATTTGTTTTTGCTTATTGGGCTTTTCAATCTATTGACATTTAGCATATCTAGAAACGCGTCGTTGGCACTAAAATAGTTGTCTACGTTTTCTTTTAGCAACAACCATTTAATTCTGCGTCACACAAATTAATTTGTTTTTATGTTATCAATTTCAATCAATGAGATTGATTGAGGGGATGAATCACAAAATTTCTCAAAATTGAATATTTTTGTATAATTTTTTTAGTTATGAAAAGCCGGCAAATAAACATCAAAGCGAAATAACAATATTATATTTGGCTTAAGTACATAAAAAACGTTTTTAATTTCCAATTCAGAGTAGCAATCTTTAGCATTTACTTCATTTTGAATGACACGTAAAAGTCGATAGGCATCATAACAATACAACAATGTAAATAAGAAATAATTAAATTCTTTATGTTTATTTATAGTACGTATATTATTATGTCTGATGTTATAGCATAGACCTATTAATAACCAAGAATAGATTCTAATAATGTTTACAGAAACCATGATTAATAGATAATCTATAAAACAAAATTCCCGGACGAGCCATTTCTTGCATAATCGGTTTGAATTAAGCCAAAGAAATAGCTGAATTTAGACTCTTCAAAACTTAAATAACATCGTCATGTTTATTTGAATGTCCAAACCCGGAACGTAGATTTTCATCGGCTTATGTCGTTGTTTTTGACATCAGTGTTAGAGAGAAAACCGCGGAGGCAATCAAGAATGGACAATTCAGAGGTACAGGCAACATTGAGCACAATACTCAAAATGAAGACATACAAAACAACGAACACAGCACAGAAAAATAAGAGAAAGATGCACAACACAAAACCCAGCAAAAAACCAGGACTGAATCAATGCGATTGCGAAATTTAAGTGGTTGTTGTTTCTTATAGGACACCGACCGTGTTGCTTATAGTCGATTTCGGTAAAAGTAGGGTCGGTGATAGGAGGAAGAAAGTCTACGTAAAAAGGAAAATCCATAGGCAGTTGATGACGATGACCGTAGTGTGTTTTTATTGGAGAGCGATGACTTCAACATAGGAGCAACGTAGCCTTGTTCGTGTAGCTTTTGTGTCACCAGCTGAGCTCTGTCCAGAAAATCCCCGTACTCGACACAAGCCTTAGCAAATGTCAACTCCATACGCTGGAAGTTTGTGATTTGTCATATGATTCGCTGGTTTGTGATTGCCATCATCTTCTGTCTGGTAGTATTAAATGCCAAGCTGAAAAAAAATATAAATAACTGCTCCCAATTTTATTACTGTCACGCCGGTAAGAGTGTATATTGCCGTGAATGGGATAACAAACACACACACACACACACACACACACATATATAGCGATTGCTGTCATTTTAAGCAACAACATAGTATATACCATTTTGAGCAACAAGATAGAATCAACCATTTTTAGTAACAACATAGCATCAATCTCATGTATGAAATTATTATACTATAGTCATAAAATTCCATAATCTTTAAATATTTTTATACAGTACACAGTTTTACATGGCTAACCACTACAAGCGAATAGAGACTCCTGATATAAATCGTACTAACAAACAAGTGCGTGTTACTTAGCTCTCTCTTGTAATAAAAGATCTATTAGTAAATAATTAATAGTCTTCAATTAACATTAGAGGTGATCGGCACTGATTGAGTTACCTGTTGAATCAGTGCCTATCACCACTAAAGTTGTGAGTTCGAACCCCGTTCATGACAGGTGTATTCAATACAACATTATGTGATAAAGTTTGTCAGTGACTTGCGACAGGTCGGAGGTTTTCTCTGGGTACTCCGGTTTCCTCCACCAATAAAACTGGCCGCCACGATATAGCTGAAATATTGTTGAAAGTGGCGTTAAACACCATAAACCAACCAACCAATCAATTAATTTATGTTATTTTATGTGAACTTTAGACAGGTAGGTTAGACGAATCATGGAGACAAAGTTACTTAGTGTTGTGAAAAGAGCTTGAAAATACCATAAGGGTAATCCAAATCCGTAAATCGAAAATGAACAAACAACACAATGGCCAAAACAAAAAGGGCAAAAGGAAAAACAATGATATCTTGTTTTGCCAGCGTCATTTATTCTTATTTTCATTGTAATTTATCTTTGCATTAACATTCAATTCAACAATATGTCAACCTTTTACACCCAATAATGCAAGAACAGTTTGAAGATACTGTGGTTATTAGAATTCGTTAATAGAAGAAGAACAGTTCACAAAACACTAATGAAAAACCGAAATATTGAGCAGCCCGATTCCCACCAAATTCCGAGGGTAAGCTCAATTTCGCCGGTATCTACGGTACACACATTCGTTTATCAATTTCACCAATATCAAGAAAACAAACAACCACTTCTCATCTCAAATCAAAAAAAAAGAGACCACGTCATATAGTGTTGGAAACCCAGATCATTTTATCTACTCTACCTGAACAAGCACAGCCAAATAATAGGAAAGAAATTTTATTTCTAATAAACCATTTCAAGGAAATGGACGGTGTGAGTTCAAAAGAAATAGTATTGCAAAGAATGGTATTATATATATGTTTTTATATTTGTATAATAAAGACTTCAAAAATAGCAGAATTATATGGTACCATAAATAGAGTTTAACCCCACAACTTTGCATTGAAGTGCCTGTACCAAGCCAGGAAAGTGAACGGTTGCGTGGTATCAATTTTGCCTCTTTCTACGATTTTTTTCCGCATTGGATTTTAGAACTGTTTCGACAGTGTGATATTTCTAGTTTTTCACTATATTATTTAAAAGCTTGCAACAATGTCGATGGCTGATGTTTCGACATTGTGGTGAGTTTTTTTTCTTTTTCATTTTATTATGTTAGCTTTTAGCTTGCAGCAATGTTAATGTCTGATGTTATAATGTATTGTACTGTGTTGATAATGGAATATTAGAGACGTTTTGTTCTGATCTGAGATTCAAATGTAATCTTTTAAAAGCCTTGTCAAATTCTTTGAATTCGTAGACAAAGAATGTTCAATGACAAAGAAAAACAAGACGTATATTATACAATTAATGACTTTTCATAAGGTGGACACTGTGATTTATCAACCCCGAGGAAGTGATGTTCACTTCCAAGGTGTTGATAAATCAGTGTCCACCGAAATGAAAAGTCATCAATTGTTTTATTTAATGACACATTCTAAGTGTAATTTTGGGGTGAAATTTGTGAATTGTTGCTGTTTCTTAAATATTTCCATTTATTCTTTTTTATATGTAGCTGCTTCAAACCAACAAACACCAGTTTTTAAAGCTTGACATTTCTAATGTTTCAAAACAATAAAAATGATTAGGAAAAAACGAATACAATTTCAAAACTTTAGCAAATAAAATATCACAGTTTCAGTACAACTGTAGCAAAACGTGTCTTAACTGCTGGTTCTACTGACGAAGCTGCTTCGTTCATCTTTGTTTACTAACAGTCGTCTGCTGATTACCGAAGTTCATTAGCAAGACCGCCTATGATTGGTTGAGGTTCAAAATGTCGGCCAATCAAATTTATCGATATTAATCAGTATACTGGTTTTCCCCTGTTACTATATTTGGATACGTATTAACTGCGACATGAGATTTATTAACCTCACGCGCAAAATTGCGCTGTGGACATGTAGTTCTGTTAGAGGAAGTAATGAACCTTCTAAACCAATTAGAATTAAGAAAATTCATACTCATTTAATTAATATGAATGATTAGTTTCTATATATGATATATGTAAACAAAGAACAAAGTGATGTTACCCTTATAAGGTTATACATTGAAGGTAAATAAAGAACAAAGTCGATCTTACCCATAGAAGGTTATACATTGTATAATATTAGACAAGACCAATCAAAGAAGGTGATTAGGTCAATTACATTTCCATTTTTCAAACATGAGGATATGTTTACCAAATTGACGGCGGCACCACTATCTATCGATTTCCTAATTAATTGCCTTTAATATTTTATATGCAATCAATTTTCATACTCTTTTATCCTCCTGCTTATCTTGAAAATCATGAAGCATTATTTATATACTCATATAATTGAAAATTCTATAGATCTTATCTCTTAAACGAAAATAGCATTCGGAGATTTCAGATGCCATATTATTTTGTCGTTTCCTCCATTTGATACTATTAACGATCCATATTTGACGTCATATACATTGTATAGCACGCAAAATTCACATATATGCACTTGATATTGTTTATCCATGAGAGGTAGCTATATTTCTAGAATGGAAACCATGGCTTTCATGAATGAACATCTTTTCTGTGAAGGAAGAATCTCGTTAGAAAATAACATATACCAATTCAAAAATGGCAATAACGAAACTATTAGCTAACAAGTCAACCTTCAATTTTTTTTTTATCAATAGAGAAATGGGCGTAAATGAACATGATGTAAAATTCCACGACACTCTTGAGTGCTATTGGGATTTTGACCTTGAGCGTACCCGGTGAAGGTTATTCCAGAAACGTGTCGTACGCACTAAATTTTATATCTACGTTTTTATTTGAGTAAACTGTTTTCTGTCACAGGCACCGTGACGTCATCTTCCGCTATTAAAACACATTGGTATGGTTGAATAATTTCACTTATACATGTCTATGTCAAATTTACTCAAAGTTTAAAGGGTTCATTTGGCCATACTTGTATGGGAGTTGGATTTAGACCTACTTATTAATTCAAAACCTATTACCACTAAGGTGCCATTCCCGCACATTTCGACTTGTACTCATACAACATAAGGTTATAAAGTTTGTCAGGTCTATGGTTTCCTCCAGATCGACAGGTTGTATCCATCAATAAACCTGACCGTCACCATATATCTGAAATATTGTGAAATGACCACCGGGTTTGCAGCAAGAGTAACACGAAGGGTGCAACATGTGGAGCAGGAACTTCGTGCCATTCCGGAACATTTGAGTTCATCCCCGGTTTTTAGTGGGGTTTTGTCTGCTCGATCTTTTCTGTGTAATGTGTTGTAGATCGTTGTTTTTCCTCTTGTTTGTTTTTCTTTTGTCATGATATTGCCTGTCCTTCTTTGATCTAAGGCTTCTGATTACCCCTTTTGGTATCTTCAAACTTTTCATACATATAAGATAGCCATAAATATGAGTTGCTCCTGAACCGACGACATCCATCAACGAGATTCAGATAGTTTGACCAAGTGTGTGTATGTTGATGTTTCCAGATTTTCACCGGAACGCTATATGTCTTACACTTAACAATCTCAACTTAGAATGTTTTCCGACCATCTGCTGTTTTCTATTATATAAATAGTTCACTTGACTGCGTTCAATATTGGTTCTCTATGCTCATAAAACATTATTGAGCAAACTGAAGTGCAATCATTGTTTTATTACATTTTTATGAGAAAACTAATTATATAACGAAAAAGGTATAAGCAATTATATTTGCTATTAATAATAAAGTTTGCATTTTATATGGTTATTGCCGTGTAAATATGAATTATATCATCAAAGAAGGACAGGCAATATAATGACGAAAGACAAAAGGACAAAGGGGCAAACAAGGATCTACAACACACTACATACACAGACAACGAAAGATGAGCAACACGCATCCCTAAAAAATGGAGTTTAACTCAGGTGCTGCGGAAGGGTAAGTAGTGATTGTTCCACCAGTGGAACCTGTCGTCTTACTCTTCTTAAAACTCAAATGAGTGGGGAAAGGACGTGATTGTAATTACGACAAACGGAGCACGTCTGTGGTAATCTGTGATATAGACATTCTGTATCGGTCCGCAAAACGGTCGAAGCGATGACTTTAACCCAGCCACTAGAAACCTTTGGTTCAGTAGCTTCGTTGTTCACAGCAATCCGCTATCAAGAAAATGTGTGTGCTTATAAATCTTCTGTTCATCTTTTGGTTTTCGTGTCATTTAATGTGGTATTGGTGAAATTACACTGCTCTATGATAAAGTGCTTCGGATACCCTTTGATTGTCAAACGTGATCAAATGGGAAACGAATACTGTATTATGAGTTCAATGCATATGGGTGATAATTTATATATTTGTTTCGTTGTTTTTGCTTACCCTTAAATTAGATCCGTTTACATAGAATATCCATAGCAAACAGAATTCACCAATGAATTCAAAACGGTTCAGGGAAGACATTGTGTAGGACAACTGCCAAATTTCAAATAGTCAGCATAAAAATACGTCACGAGTTAGTGTTTGGTTTAATCGAGTAAGCATCAGTAAGCAAGATGGATTTCGATTATGGTTGATGACAAATGTTTAAAGATACCAAAGGGATAATCAGAAGCCGTACATTAAAGGACAGGCAATACAATGGCCAAAAGAAAAGGGACCAATAGATAAACAATGAAACAGAAAATTAAGCTTGAGCAATACGAACCTCACTATAAAACAGGGATGGACTCGGATGTTCCAGAACAGCACAAACTCGACACAATCGTTTTACGTTTGCCTTGGAATCCTAAGTTTCACTATTGCTCCACTATATTAACACCTAAGCAATTTTCATGCGCTTTAATGTGATAATATTTCATCCTAATGTACTCGTATCTGCCAATTGTCAGACAAAACGTTCATAAACCTACGGATATTGAATTTGATAAGAGACTCTCTAAAGCAATAAAGATGTTTTATTGGAATACATGCCTTTTGGCCATGAGGCAATCATTTAGTAAATACCAATGTTATCATGTTTTGTGAAATCCGCAAAATATTACAGAAAAATGAAAATCTAGGTCTTGTTTTGTGACTAAATGATTTTATGTAAGACGCTGCTCAAAGATTATGTCTTAAAGGAGTTAAATTAAAATATGATATGCACGTACGGGGGTAATATTGATTGGACACAAATTTGGACAAAATTAAAGAAAATCAAAGTTACTAATAAGGTCAAAGAATTCCAGTGGAAATGTCTCCATAATATAAATTATACAGAACATAGCTTGAAAAAAATGAATTTGTCAAACGGAAGATGCCATCTCTGCCAAATAAGAGACAACGATGAAACGATGCAGCATCTATTTTTTAAATGTCCTTCTGTGAAAAAAATTATAAAAGAAATAGAAGCAATATTTAACAGATCTGGATTAACAGCTAATATAGAAATCGAGGAATTAAATATTATGTTAGGGCTATATGGGGGTGAGGATTTAGACGTCATTTTTAATACCGTAATATTTATCTCAAAGTGGGAAATATGAAAAATACGTAATAAGATGAAATATAACCAATCCCGAATTGGAGATCAAACAATTTTCAACACTTGGAAAAATAATTTTAAAAAACATTTACAATGCACATTACAAACTTCGCATATTAATGAAAATGATAAAAACAAATTAGAACTTTTTCGGAATAACATATGAGTATTTATTATTTATGAACATAAAGCTAATGCATGGTAATAATTGTATGTCTAATTGTGTATATTATAATGAAATGTAAAAACAAATGAATATGAAATATGTTTAAGTGAACTTTTTATTTTTATTATCACTTGCTACCCCTGGACAAGTGAGATTTATGTAAAACAGGGACCCTTAATGTTCACTCCTGCGCCATTAAGGTTATTGTAAACAGGAGATTTTGAATAAACTATATTATGATGAAAAAAAAATATGATATGCCATTTATAATGTCGTAGGTCAGAATCAATTGCTGTGTCAAGAAATGACAAAATTCCACAAAGTATAATTCTTTATATCCCTTCACCAGCTTACTTTCAATGTTCAAAATATTCATTAATTTATTATGGCTTTTTGCATTTTGTATGTAAATTTAACATTTTGTTTACATACATGACATTGCAGTATGTCAGGAAATATAATATTTATTTGATTTATTTATTTATTGATTGATTGATTATTGTTCAACGTTTAGCAAGCAATATTTCAGCTATATTCCGGACGAGAAAAAGTGCAAAAGCATATTAAAACTGCATAGAAATGATGGGAAGTGTGGGTCAACCGGGTCAACAGGCTGACTGTCACTGGAACAA
This sequence comes from Bathymodiolus septemdierum, assembly GCA_963383655.1. Classification (NCBI taxonomy): domain Eukaryota; kingdom Metazoa; phylum Mollusca; class Bivalvia; order Mytilida; family Modiolidae; genus Bathymodiolus; species Bathymodiolus septemdierum. Next base: position 26,782,757 of record OY726530.1, on the reverse strand, counting down.
TATGGCATGTGTTGAGACGAACCTGGAACGAAAAACTCGTATAGGTACATTTTATATTTGCCATCAATGTATGCATATACCTACCAACACTACGGTCTGTGAGATCTGGTTTTATCCGGTTGTATCATCAATAAAACTGACCGCCACGATATAGTTGAAAGTGACGATTACCACTCATGCGTCAACTAAGATTGTTTGAGTTAATTATGGTTCTATATCTTATAATTATAGATTTATATATTACATACTTTATTTTATCAGATATATTTATGGAGAGTGTATTTTCGCGTATTCATGTGAAGATATTATTAATTATTAATTATTTGATTAAACATTATTAGCACAAATAAAACGTATATGGTATAATGTTACATTCGTTCGTGTACACAAATATACAGTTAGAAATGTGGCTTAATAAAAATGAAAAACAAATACCTGTTTCAAAATCATATCGGAAAAATTTAATAACGTTATTACAATAAATATTTATACCGGAAAACAAATTTACAAAAACTAATTTAAACTCCAACGAATAAAAGTGAATTTGTTTCGGGACATTCTACAAATACTTGTTTTAATTAATTTGGTTTATAAATATGGTTTTCTAATGCATATATATTCGATCCTCTTTTGTGGAAATACCCATTGCAATTATTTTTTTATGTCATGTAATAAAAAAGCATTCCATTAGGCACGGCTCATCAACCTCACTAAATATATTATAAAACTGTGCATCAACGTCGCTAAATCAATGAATTTTGTACATTTACTCAGAAACACAGCAAAATCAAAAGAATATGTTAAAATATATTACTCCACTAATATGTTACGTTACGATTTACGCTTAAAAATGATGTCCGGTTCGTCTTTACCTCCAGTTGTTTGTAGGAGGGCTCATGTCTTATTTACGTTATTTGTGCTTGCTCGAGTATAGTGGTATCAAACACATAGTGTATTGTGTTTTTGCTTTGTTTTTCTCCGTCTTGTTTACTCTGTGTTTTCAGTTTCTCTGGATTGTCCATTTTTCATTGCACCTTCGGTATTCTCTAACGTTTATTAAGAATTGAATGCATTTTTTGTAGTTTTATTGCCGTGTAAAGGCGTGAACCGAAGCACATTTTGTATTAAGCGCGCTAGCGTTCTTGGGCTGCTGATGTGTCCGTGCTGTGCTACAGGATAATGGTGGGCACAACAGATATTGATTTTGAAGTGACGTCATCTGAACGCTATGGACTTTAATGTGATATATTTTGTCATTTTAATGAACTTTAGCGTCTGAACAACCAGTGTCCCAAATTTCAGTGTAATGTAAAGCTTATTTCTGTATTTAAAATGATGTTGAATATTTGAAGTAAATTAAAAAAAATTCACATGTTGCGTTTCTTTTTTTGGAGAGTATACAATTGATTATATACAATTATAGTCTTTTGTTAAGGTAAATACGAGTTTATATGGACCTTAAAAACTATCTTCACCGAAGCCTTTAGGCTGAGGTGAATATTGATTTCTAAGGTTCATAAAAAGTCGTATTGACCGATACAAAAGATTGTAATTGTTTTATTACATTACAATGAAAAGTGAAAGTCAATACGAGTTTTAATCAAACAATATCAAATTTTACGGAATGTCAGGTGACAGCATGATAGCCAATAAAATTGTTTAAATAAAATCATTATGTAATAAGATCAATAATTTCAGTTTTTAATGTGGTCGATATGAATATTCTTGCATTAAATAAATGAGTACAAGTTTAGTTTAGGAAATGTCAATCATTCCAGAACACCTGCGTTCACCCTCACTTTTCAGTATAGTTCGTTTTACTCAATATTTAGTTTCCTCAATAGTGTTTTGTAGATCGTTGTTTTTATTCTTTTTCTTGTTGACCATTGTATCGTATATCCTTCTTAATTGTACGGCTTCGGATTATTCCTTTGATATCTTCATATTTTTTCTTAGTTACAGATTTCAGATTAGTTACCGGGTATGCTTGTACTATAAATGTTTATTATGTGCTGCTTCGTAGTTTTTCTATTATTAGGGGTTGCGATCGTATGGCGGTTGGATTACCTATGCAATCAGTTGTGAGCTCGAATCCTGCTCATGACGAGGTGTACTCGATACAACATTATGTGATAAAGTTTGTCAGTGACTTGCGACAGATCGATGGTTTTCTCCGGGTACTCCGGTTTCCTCCACCATTAAAACTGACCGCCACGATATAACTGAAATATTGCTGAAAGTAGCGTTAAACACCATAACACCAACATATTTCAATTTAGTTACTGAGTGTGGTTGTACTATAAATGTTACTTCCTTAGTGTTTCGTAGTTCTTCTATTGTTGAGCTCAAGCAATATTTTGAACATACATGTTTTAGCTATGTATATATGATTCCTTTAACAATGAGTTTTCTTCTGCATTTAATCATACCTAAAAATTCAATTTATTATCCTTCCTGATTAGTTCTAGATGACAAAAGTGAGATTTATTAAGATTATTCCGTGGAGTCTCAACACTCAGAATGATGAATGTAGCAAACTATTGTTGTATAAAGATTAATATTTTTTATGTAAAAAATAAAGATGGCGGACAAAGAATTTAAGCAAATTTCACATAATCAAATAGCCGTCGTCTTGATTTCCACTGGCATTGTCTATGACTACCATTGGTTTTTTTCCCTACATAGTGAGACATCAGTTTAACGAACGACATTTTGAATAATGTGTAGTGTAGTATTTAAAGCCTCGCAGTTTTTCTTATGAATCCTCGCGAGAACCAACCATTGCAACCTGGCATAATTTCTGCTCGTAAAACGTCCAATCATAATACTGTTATACGTATACAATAATTTGAATGGATATGTATATTACGGACTGAAAAACTACTTCGAGAAACCCGACATTTCAACACATCGAAATTTGAGATAAGAGGAGTAAATTAAGTTGAACAGCACTAAGTTTAAAACGTGACTTCAGACAAATTTCGACTTATCCCAAATTTCGAGTAAACCGACTTTGACATAGCGAATTCAACTGTACTAGATAAATCCTGATCAGTCATATGCCTCCGTTCATCAGTCAGACAATCATCTGTAAATTTCCTTGCGCTTAACTGAAAAAAAAACCCATAGAATCACTGATGTATATTATACTTTACCTGGTTTTTTTTACATTCCGTTCACTGATATTGACGAACACGAAAAATATAATGAAATATATGCAAGGTGTGGCGGAACGAAAAGCTCGTTACATATTGTGGAAAATATATGAAGCCTTTTATATTTGGGAAGACATGATATGGATGTGAATGAACATCAGCTACTACCAGACACATTAAGTGTAAATCTACAACGCTTTTATTGAAGTTCTATATTTCACTGCTACATTAATGACCTATGACCCAACTCGTACCCTAGAATGAGGGTGAAACTGTCCCTAACCTTCAGTCAACTGGTACTCTTACTTCCGTCAGAATACGTTACATCTGGAGATCTTTGTCGCTTTAATATCGTTCTGGTGTATATAATTTCATTTCCAAGTTGCGGAATTATCAACAAGAAAACAAACTACCCCCACTAACACAGTTATCATTGTTCCCGACATCATATTAAGAATTTACAAGTACAAGCATAAACCAATCACAGGACCTCCATCAAGTAAATAGCAGGAAAACCAGATGGTTCAATAATCTCGTAGCAAGCAGACTAATTTCAAATCCATTATGGAAATTTTTTAATCAAATTTACTTAAAACAACCACAATGCATTCAATTTTATAAATAAATTACAGCTGTATAACCGGCCTAGACAGTAATCAGAAATCGGTTAAACTTTTTCGGGATAATATAGTTCATACCTTTTTACGACAATGTTATGGATTAGTGTGCTGTCTTTAATAACAATTATAGTACATTGTAACATGAATGCATTCTTTTCCTTTGATCTTTATATACCAGAATGTAATGAAAAGCTAAGAACTATGAAATAATACACGAATATACGAAATATTGTACACCTTAAATCTGGGCTGTATATTTATTACTCTGAGACAGCCGTGCAATAATCAATGACCTAGATGTGATATTGTATGACTGTATGTTACAAATCATTTATACCACAGTTTTCTGAGTTAAACGGTTAACCATTACTTATTCCTAATGCTCAATAAGTTGGAGCAGAATTATGCAATAATCAAATATATTAGTCTATCATAATTATGTAACAAAAACGTATATATCTAATATGCGTTACTAAATTAACAATGTAATGTAATTTCATTCTAGTATGATTTAATATTACATTATTTAATATTCATTTGCATCTAGTACTTGTAAATATAATATGACTTAAAAAGAGGAGTTTGAAGATACCAAAGGATACAAACGTGAGGAAAACATCTGACAAATCAAATTCTCGTTTTTCAAAAATATGCAGTATTTCTTCCCTTTTTTGTGCTAAATCATTTAATCATGGACTAATAGAACATTAGCGATATTGATGAAAGAGTGTTTAATCGAAAACTCAGTGACCAAACCAATAAAATTCACGCATATTCGGAATACCTTGGGAAATAACACAACCATATTATGGTAAAATTCAACAGATGTAAAACGTTGATTGATATTGAACTGTTACTTTACAATGTGTTATGTTGTCTCCCGAGAGTTCCCGAAATCTAATTTCATCAGAATAAAACCATTGATCCATTCGTAGGGGTCAACAGTTAAATTTCTACGTGATGAAAAAATTTCTCTAATGTTACCCTTTATATTTCTTACTCACGTACATCACAAAGCTTAAGTACTTGACTAAGCTTAATTACCAAGTGGTGAAAACAACTGCACGAACACTAAAAATTTGGATAGATGAAACGATGTCTGGGGGAACCATGGCCCCGAGGGATATAAAACATGTGTAAACGCATGAATAAATAACATCAACGTGATATAGGTAATCTTAAAGTCGTGTCCTAAAATATATATGTCATGATGTACTGTGTTTTTGCTGTTATAAAACAAATCCCAATGTACTTGTCATTCGATAGGACTCTAGGTTTACAAGCAAGTGTTTGAATTTGCCAATAGACAAGACATTAAAAGGTCAGACTGAGATTCTAATTGTCTTAAAAGTTTGTTTTTATAACATAGATCTAATGAAGTGAGGAAATAATTGTCAACAATATAATCAAGAATCTCTGGAAATGTCAAAACCCAAAATTGCAAAAATTGCAAAGACACAAGATAGTAGAAATATAGGTCATGGGTTGGGATCGCCATACGAATATGACAGGGTTAAATTGATTCATGAAATTTCTACTCCCTCCTCTCTGGAGTAGAAAAATGAATACTACAACAACAGGATTAGTGAATGTTCGTATTCACCTCTGTATGGGTTATGGTGTTTAACGCTACTTTCAACAATGTTTCAGCTATATTGTGGCGGTCAGTTTTATTGGTAGAGGAAGCCGTAGTACAAAAATGTACCATGAGAAAACCACTGACTGACCGCAATTCATTAACTAATTTTATCACAAAATGTTGTATCGAGTACACCTCGCCATGGATTCAAACTTACAACGTTAGTAGTGATAGGTACTTATTGAATAGGTGGTTGTAAATCCAACTATCATACGATAACGACCACGACGGCCCTGTATTCGCCTCGATATCGACGAGTTAGAATATGTTTGTTGAAGACATCTGCTGCTCTAGGAATATGAAAATTGACATTTCTTATAACTTTAATAAAGTGCGATAATACTCAATTCGAGGACTGCGCTGTTTTGGAAGAAGAAGAAGGATACCAACACGCCATCAGCATTAAAAGAAGTTAACGATCTTTGTGAGAGACCAGGTATAAACATATATAGATCAGCAAAAATTATTGAATGTGAATTAAAAAGGGAGATAAAAAATGTACAGCTAATATGCATCATGTACTTAAATCTAGTTTTACATATTCATGTGTTGTTATCCTTAAGAATCATGAATTTGCATGGTATTGTCTGTAGTCAGTATAAAAAACTGAGTTGTTACTATGGCGTTTTCATCAATGTGATGTGATGAACCTTAACATTTTAATTCAATTTCCACCTTTCTTCACACTGCCGATGTATTTTTGTAAAAGTTTGAAATTTGTAAGATATCAAACATTTATATAATATTTGTTCCCCTTATTCTTTCTACTAACATGTAAATGATAATTTGAAGCCCCTCTACAATTATATTTTGTTGCTGCCATCACATGACCGAATCAACAATATATAAAAATAAACCTACCAAAATGAGGAAGAGGTGAAAACATGCGACAACAACCGACTTTTGAATGACATTGGAAAAGTATTTAGAGTTTGGAGGGACGAACAATAAAAACGTAGATATCAAATTTCGTCCGCACGATGCGTATCTCAAATAACCTTTATCAGGTACGCTCAAAACAAATATTTGAAAGCCAAATGAATTAAAAGTTTTTTTGGGGGAGCAAGAAAACCAAAGTACCTAATGATAGCAAAAATCGACTAAGATCACATATGCCCGAGGGGGAGAACCTTAGTATTGATGATAATTACATGATTTGGGGACTGTAAATTAGCTTTTATCACGGCCACAAAGATTTTGAAAATCTACAGAAGATGTCTTTAACCTACAGTGAGCATGGCATTCTCCAAGCACCTTACCCACTAAGGTTCACGGTTAAGCTTTCTGTAAAATAACATGACACACTCTTCCCCTCCCCCTCCCCCTCCCATTTCCCGAAACGGCACAACGTATTCAGCAATTATATATTCGCTTGGTAGCGTTGTTGTTTGAACCTGGTAAGACATCCACCAATACCCAGCAGTACGTATGATAGATGCACTCTGGTAAAACATCCACCAATACCCAGCAGTATGTATGATAGATGTACTCTGGTAAAACATCCATCAATACCCAGCAGTACGTATGATAGATGCACTCTGGTAAGACATCCACCAGTACCCTGCAGTACGCATGATAGATACACTCTGGTAGAACATCCACCAATACCCAGCAGTACGTATGATAGATGTACTCTGGTAAAACATCCACCAATACTCAGCAGTACGTATGATAGATGTACTCTGGTAAAGCATCCACCAATGCCCAGCAGTACGTATGATAGATGTACTCTGGTAAAACATCCACCAATACCCTGCAGTACGTATGATAGATGCACTCTGGTAAAACATCCACCAATACCCAGCAGTACGTATGATAGATGTACTCTGGCAAAACACCCACCAATACCCAGCAGTACGTATGATAGATGTACTCTGGTAAAACATCCACCAATACCCAGCAGTACGTATGATAGATGTACTCTGGTAAAACATCCACCAATACCCAGCAGTACGTATGATAGATGTACTCTGGTAAAACATCCACCAATACCCAGCAGTACGCATGATAGATGCACTCTGGTAAAACATCCACCAATACCCAGCAGTACGTATGATAGATGTACTCTGGTAAAACATGCACCAATACCCAGCAGTACGTATGATAGATGTACTCTGGTAAAACATCCACCAATACCCAGCAGTACGTATGATAGATGTACTCTGGTAAAACATCCACCAATACCCAGCAGTACGTATGATAGATGTACTCTGGTAAAACATCCACCAATACCCAGCAGTATGTATGATAGATGTACTCTGGTAAAACATCCACCAATACCCAGCAGTACGTATGATAGATGTACTCTGGTAACACATCCACCAATACCCTGCAGTACGTATGATAGATGCACTCTGGTAAAGCATCCACCGATACCCAGCAGTACGTATGATAGATGTACTCTGGTAAAACATCCACCAATACCCAGCAGTACGTATGATAGATGTACTCTGGTAAAACATTCACCAATACCCAGCAGTACGTATGATAGATGTACTCTGGTAAAACATCCACCAATACCCAGCAGTACGTATGATAGATGTACTCTGGTAAAACATCCACCAATACCCAGCAGTACGCATGATAGATGCACTCTGGTAAAACATCCACCAATACCCAGCAGTACGCATGACAGATGTACTCTGGTAAAACATCCACCAATACCCAGCAGTACGTATGATAGATGTACTCTGGTAAAACATCCACCAATACCCAGCAGTACGTATGATAGATGTACTCTGGTAAAACATCCACCAATACCCAGCAGTACGTATGATGGATGTACTCTGGTAAAACATCCACCAATACCCAGCAGTACGCATGATAGATGCACTCTGGTAAAACATCCACCAATACCCAGCAGTACGTATGATAGATGTACTCTGGTAAAACATCCACCAATACTCAGCAGTACGTATGATAAATGTACTCTGGTAAAACATCCACCAATACACAGCAGTACGTATGATAGATGTACTCTGGTAAAACATCCACCAATACCCAGCAGTACGTATGATAGATGCACTCTGGTAAAAGGGTGGTGTAACATATTTCGATTTAGAGTCATCTTTATCAAATCTGGAACAAGTTAATTTTCAATGAGATAACGATGAGGTCCGCTTTGTACTAGATCAACACGCTTATGTGGATTGTAATAGTGCTAGCTTACTGAAAAATCATTCTGCGGATAGACATGTCGCCCCAATGGACACATTATCCTGATTCCGAGCGTACGAGTCTTTGCTCTTTCTCCTTAAAGTTGTGTGTTTAGCTGAGGAGCAACACATACCAATTTTATAGTCTTTTATTTGACCCGATCAGGACTCGAACACACGTTCTACCCCACGCTAACCATTATATTACCGATGTTGTTCTGTTATGATTTTGAAAAACAACCTGCGTCTAATATATTTGTAACAAGATCTGTTTTTGAAGTAAGCTGTGTTTTTAGTTAATAATTGTCTGTTTTAAAACGTCAATATGATATTTACATTAGACAAAGACAAATGTTGTTTGATTCTTAATTAGCTGAAACAAACATGAAAAATTTGCTTAATTCACTTAACTAACATTTTATTTCAGAAACAGACAGATTTTTTCGATTGATAATACATAATGTTATTCTCTAAATGTATTCTTCTCATATTAATTACATAGTCATCAGATGGTTTAAAGCTTTTTCTATCGGCACTTTCTCTTGTCCGACTTTTTATAATAGCGGTGGCCATTACGACGCCTTTAAAAATTAACTTGAGTGGAAATGTTGGTTCGTTTGTAGAAAACGTTTCATATCTCGATATTTGGACGATTTTTAAGCAAACAGGCTTTTATGATCTGTATGTCGAACAAGTAAACATTCAAACATATTCCACCATTTGCTTTAGAGAGAATTTTTATCATATTTTTGGAAAGCTAAATAATTATATTTTGGAAAAGTGTCACTAAATGAATTTATATAACACAGGAGAGTTAGAACTAGAAGATAAATATATTCAATGTTCATGATCAGTCTTTGCCGACGTCAATCGTTGTTTTCCTGCCGCAAATTACGTTATCTATCAACACGCCGAGAAGCGAATAAGCAAAATTTGCAAAAATAAAACCAATATTGACGTCGGCAATGTTTAAAATACAACATTGTTATCTCCATTCTAATGCAAAGTAGTTCGATTTAGATATTAAACTGGTCTTAAATTGATATGAATTTAAATTCTGTCAAATATATTAAATATTTACCAACATGCTGGATTTTAAGAATTTAAAAATAGAACGCTTAGCTATTTTCATTTTAAACATATTTTATTCATAAATAAATGTAATGGATTGGATAGCAGGCATGTAGCTATGACATGTAAATTGTGAATTGTACGCAAAACAAAACGAAACACCAATCAAATGCATAGTACACAAACATTTGCATTGTAATTATATCTGTGTTGTTTGTCTGTTTGTTTGTTTGTTTGTTTGTTTTTGTTTTGATTTTGCTTTTTGGGATTCTTTTTAGTTTCGTTATTATTATTTTTTTGTCTTTTGTTTGTGTTAGCTTTGTTTTTTATACATTTTTGTTTATGTGTGTTTTTTATTCAATTATTTTTCTCTAACGTATATACAAAGCATACAAAAAATGTAGCATACGAATAAAAAAAATAAAAAAACGGCCAGAATATTATATCTAAATTAGGAATATTGACAATATAATGGGTTTAATAGCATTCGAACACAAAACATATAATTAGTGATTTAAATAGCCCAGCAATATATCTTATTGCAAATAAAAAGCTAGTGAAAGTTTAAATATTGGTTTCCTGCATTGGTTCGCTAACGGAAGTGACTCCACATACACCGGAAGTTAGGTAATTGACACAATCATAATTGTCTATGGCTTTGAGTTTGTATTATGGGACTGTCAACACAATAACTAATTGATCGGACGACTGACCTAAATAGTTCATTTTATTGTGATGGTTTTCACGCAAATACAATTATACAAGGTTGTATACATTATTGATGTTTATAATATAGTATCAAATATTTCGTGTAGATTTCTTTGTAACATGAAAATGCAATATTTTCCAATATTTTTACTAGTTTTCCTTAATAAACATACCTAATAAAACAGAGCATTTTCGAATGAGTTAAAAATATTGCATCTTGACCGATATTGCATTCCATTCTTTCTCTTTAAAGTTTGGTACGTACTAGAGAGGTTCCGAGTAAAATGATATTTGCACGCAAGCAGACGAGAGATAAACCAGATGGCGGAATTATATTAAATATAATGTACATGTTGCAAAGAAATATGATGAAATTCAATTGTCCAATACTGAAATATTTGGTACTATACTATAAAAGGATTACTGCACTAATATTGAGGAATATTGTCCCTCGCAGGATATCATATCGCACTCGTAAGCTCGTGTAATATGATATACGGTACTGCTCGGGACAATATTCCTCAATATTAGTGCAATAACCCTATATTACTGCAGTTGGAGAATATCAGAGAAATATTCTGTATGTGTATTATTGCTCATCTGTTTCTCATTTCAATTAATAAATACAATCTTTTGAAATATTTCTTCACCCCCCCCCCCCCCTCTCCTGTGATGAAGGGCGACCGGACATGATTTTCTGTATATTTGCGTTCAAATAATATAATACAAGATATGAATTATATATCCTCGTCTGACAATAAGTCGGTCAGTCATTGGATAATGTTTGATTATTTTTTTCATGTTTGAAAAGTAAACATTTTTTTTCTTTTTAATTATGTTCTTCATCTATTCTTGCTCACATGTGTAAAGTTCCATGGAAAAAAGATCGATACTAATAACACACTGACCTGTATTTGTTAACCATCCATTTTCCAAATGGCGTCGTATGACGTCACATAAAGCCGGTCAAAGTTCAATAAAGCACATGATTTTGTCATAGGCCAACCAAACTTAAAAAGTAAACCAGATTAAAAAAGTACAGTATTTTAGCTTTTTCAGTGTAATTGATTTGTCTGAAAAATTTCAAAAGATGGTTTTTTTTAAATAGTTTGAAATTGAAGTATTAAAAATTAATTATGTGGTGCAAAAATTAAACTTGCTTACCCACATAAAAAGTATTTAATCCAGTGAATTTTGTGTTTTTGCTTTTGTCAATGCAATCTATTAGACCGACATATTTTGGTAAAACAATTAATGACTGATTTCAATTTATTTTAATCACATTTATTATCACAGAGTGGTAACAATACAGTTTTGTTGATGCTATTTGTAATAATGACCGTTTTATTTTTTAACCCAGATAATCTCATTTTTCTGTCTGGTTTAATTTAATTCTCTGTTCAATTTATGCTATAAATTTTGATTATTGCTGTTAAATTAATTCTTTTTCTATCTTCTCTGTGAATTTCATTTCAATACCCCAATAAGTAAGGGGTATATTTGTTATTAAAGCAGTAGTGGAAATGCAAAATAATCTGCCATTTTGTGACTAATGTATTTTCCCGGTAAAATCGGCCATTTTCTAGAAAATGGTGGAATCTGAATGATCAATCATTATATTTTCAAAGTATTTTAAAATACAATTTGCTTGGCCTACATTCCAGAAACGGTCATGAACTGTGATGACGATTATGTCAACAAACCGGAAAAATACAAATGTTTGGGGAATACCATCGATGGAAACATATTTAACAAGCATAATGATCAGGAAAAAAAGACATTAGTGAAAAGGATCTCTTTTACTTGCATGGAATTTATTCAATTCAAACTTCTCTGTTTTAATCTCATCTTGTAATTTTGACGTTGAAAAGTATTCCCTCAGTGTTTATGTACGCTATGAATATACAGAATGACGTCATTGGTCTCTTGCTGCGCGAGAATTGTAAATCAAAACAAGTGATCGACTTTATTGCATGACCGAGCAGATGTCACGGTAGGATACATGGTTTATTAAATGTTATGTTCGATATCGTGTGTCTATACTTGGTTTTTTGTTAAGAATTGAAGTGGTTTCTGTTCAGTTTTAATATACATTGTTGATTTTACACAAGTACATACAGAGACGGACATTTCCTGTTCTAGGAAAAAGCGTAGAATTCATCCCGTAAAAGTTATATGATCCGTCCTTGAGTATCGTAATGGGTTATGGTTAGGGTTAAGATGCTTAACGTCACCTTCAACAATATTTCAGTTATAACGTGGCAGTCAGTTTTACTGGTGGAGGAAACGGGAGTATCCGGAGAAAACCACCGACCTGCTGTAAGTTACTGGTAAACTGTATCACATAGTGTTGTATCGAGTACACCTCGCCCGAGTGGGGTTCGAACTCACAACGTTAGTGGGGATATGCACTGATTGTACGGGAAGTTGTAAATCCAACTACCATAAGATCACGACCACGACCGTGCCTTGCTATGTTCGATATCGTGTGTCTTTACTTGTATTTTGTTAAGAATGGAAGAGGCTTCTGTATGGTTTTAATATACATTGTAGATTTTAAACATGTACATACGGAGATGGACATTTACTGTTCTAGAAAAAAGTATAACTATGCCTTCCTCCCTTAGCAGTTTTATTGTCGGTCCTTGAGTATCGTAATGTACTGTTAATATATAAGAACATAAAATAATCTAGGTTATGGTCTAAGGCAATAAATATTTCAGACAAATAATTTTCAAAAACTTTATTAATCGAAAATATAGATTTTGAAAACAATACTGTAAAACTATTCCATCCTCTAAGCATCTTTAATCTTTCAAATGTATGTAGAAACAAATTGTATTGCTGATTGATCGTTGGATAACGTGAAGAGAGAGGTATTTCTGTCAAATTTATGACGAAGCACAATATATATGAACATTAATAAACGTTAGGAGCAATTAAGAATAGACAATCTAGTGACACAAGCAACACTGTACAAGACACAGAACGATGACAAATAATACAAAGAAAACAACATAGAAAACTAAAAAGATGAGCAACACGAATATGCGAAGCGTAATCAGTTCCTGTTTCTAAATAAGGTATTTAGATTGCAATTACATGGACAGATAGACATATGTTTTTATCTCGCCCCCCCCCCCCCCCCCCCCCCCCCCCCATTAAAAAGGATAGATAATTGATAAAGCAATTAGCTGACAATGAGATGGATCTACCCTACCTACAGATGTTTTGATTGCCACGATAATGAGGGGAGATAGTTGATAGAGTAATTAGATGGCAATGAAATGTACCTATGGACAGATATTTTGATTACTCCCCATAGAAAAGGGGAGATAATTGATAGAGATAAATGGTAATGCAATGGACCTATGAACAGATGTCTTGAATGCCATCATTAAAAGGAGAAATAAGTGATGGAGTAGCTATGTGGTATTGAAATGAACCTTGATTTCAAACTTTACAAATGGGAGATAATTGATAGAGTAGTTAAATTGCAATAAAATGGACTCATGAACATACGTGTTAATTACCCCCTTTAAAAGGGGAGACAATTGATGGCATAGGTAGGTGGTATGATAAAGGATCTATGAACAGATGTTTTGATCTCTGCAATTAAAAGGGGATAATTGATAGAGTCGGTAGTGTTTGGGGGTGCTGTTATTGCCCTGTCCTATATCACCAGTGTTAACCCCTAACAAGGTGTTGCCTATAGGAACCGTTACATGTTGTCTTTTAAGTAGACGTGACATTTTCCAAAACGAGCCACACCTTAGCGTCCAGCTGTGAAATTAACACGAACCGTAGAACCAACAAGCGGTGGCCCCTGATAGTTGAAAAACTAGGTTGTATTTCTATCCCATTGGTTTCGTTGATGAGTTGTTTATTTATTTAATTTTCTTTATTAGTATTATTTGTTTTTGTTCTTGTGACATGTATTGTAATTATTCACTGTATCTGCTAACCAATTTTCCACCTGGCACTCATAAACTGTCACAGATCAAATAATTGTAATACATTTTTAAATAATGCATATGTATATGAGTAAAATATACATTAGTGTCCAATCAAGATTTATAGAATGTTTACATTTATAAATATGTTTTGTTAAAGTACATAGATTTTTTTTAATCTGTTGAATTCAAATAATGAATTAGCAGTTTGAATTTCAGTTCTTAAAGAATGTGATAAATTCGGTACATTTTTTTTATGAAAACTTAGATCTAAAAACTTGCTGTCCTCGGCTCAGCAATGAAAATAGTCATGTTTTAATTTGCAAGCTGAATAATACGGTAAAATGAGTTGGTTTGTCATGATTTTAAGATGTCGTTGTTATAAGACGATGACATTTTTAAGATGTTCATATTTAAAGTAAGATTTTTCTTAGAAGCAATTCTGTTATCGTCGAAATAAAACATGACTCGTACAATTATTGAAATGGTGGTTTATAGCTAATCAGTTTCATTAAGAATAATTCTAGTAGCTCCAAGCCTTTCTTAAAGTTGCTACAATTTCCCCAAACAGTGCAGCAGAAATTAAAATGTGGAACATTGTTTTCATTATAAAATGTAATTCTAATTTCAAGAAGGGACAATAAATAGTTAACTTTATATGATACGGTGTATGCAGGGTCGGATTATAACCCTTTGAGGCCTCTAGGTTAATGAAATTATGCCCCCTCAGACGGAGCCACTCTCTAACTCGCCCGCACCCATCTTGAATATATTTCACTCCTGATATATTTAAGCGGCAATTTACATAATTTGGAGTAAACCTTTTAGGGCTTCGAGCTTAAGGGGTCTTAAGCCGCACCTTATCCTAGCCTATGGAATAATTCGGGTCTGGTTGTATGTAGAAGTTCAAATGTCCAAGTCAAAAAATTATCAATGTGAATAATCCTACCGTTTAGGATGTAGTTTGAGATAAAAATGCGTTACTTGTTGAAGCATATGGAATGCTAACAATCATTCTGCAGTTTCTAATTTATTGATTGTTTGTTGTTTAACAACCAGCGGCCGTGACAAATATGTCGTGCACTTTCAGTACGAGAACACGTTCAGCAATATAACAACTAGATTATATAGAAATGGGAGAGGACTGTGACTTTTGACTGTCACTTGAAATGAATGGCGAGCTGGATAGGGACACAACATTTTGCCCTATGCAGCTGCTACATTGCACATGCTCGTTTACGAAATCTACATAAGACAAGTGAACCTGCTATCCGTCACATGTGAACGCGGCTGACAGATATGTGTGCCTAGTCCTGACACTCATGGGTACTTTCACCAATACCCAAGGGAATTTATGTTTGGAAGCTATGCACACACGTTGAGTTTCAGAAACATTCAAATGCATTTTGTTTTCTGGACACAAATCTAGAATATCTACAAGACTTGAAATAATATTTAATTGTATGTTGATAACATCAACATTTCTACCGATTACGAAAACAGTGCCTCATCTTCAGTAAATAAATTCACATGTATGTATAAACGCATCTACATACATCAATTACTCAGTTCACAGTTTTTATTTTGTACCTTTTTGTTCTACCTGTACTTACTAGTATATATTTTTACATATCAACAGCTATAATTATCTTAGTTACCTCTCCACAGGAAAGCGTTTAATGTCATCGTTTAAATTTTTTTAATTGAATGATAAAATGTACCAAGTACTGTATTTTGTGCTTTCATCAGCAAATTAATCGATATTACTTTATGTGTCAAGTTTGTATCTGCATGTCAGATTTTTTTCTGATTTTTTTTTTTAAAGTCTTACCGATTTCTATGGATGATTAACCGTTTTCTGGTTGGTTTATGGCGTTTAACGCCACTTTCAACAATATTTCAGTTATATCGTGGCGGTAAATTTTATTTTTTGGAGGAAACCAGATCTAGAGTACCCGGAGAAAACAACAGACCTGTCGCAAGTCACTGACACACTTTATCACATATTGTTGTATCGAGTACACCTCGTCATGAACGAAATCGAACTCACAACTTTAGTGGTGGTGGTCACTGATTGCACTGGTACATTGTAGCTGTAAATCCAACTACCTTGCGATAACAACCGCGACGGTCCTTTTTTTTCTGGAAAACACTTACATGACCGCATCATTTCTCTAAGAGCGGAAGCTGCGCCATGGAACTAATTTAACCCACCACTTTGTACCAAGTGAGGAAATTGAGCGGTCATGTGTGTTAGGGGTATCGGTTTTGCCGCAGTTTTTACGATTTTCTATTGGATTTTGGAACTTTTCCGACAGTGTAGTATGTCTTGTTTTACATTTTATTAAAATTTTCATTGTAATATTAACAAACGTCCATTTAATTACGCATTTCACCACAGTATAAAGTTTATTTCTCAGATACGTTGTTGTCAACAAGAGAACACAATATGGGTGAAGTAATCCATAAATACCGTCATCATTGTGATCGATATCACATTATGCGGTTACAAACACATACAAAAAACAACCACATGGCTCCAATCAGGAAAACGGTTAAAAACTAGAAATTTTAAAGTAGTTTAAAAATTAGACACTTTAGTTTTCTCCATGCATTACTACTTGCAAAATAAAAACTGACAAAAATAATACTTGTAAAATATGCGTCATGCTAATAACTTCTCCTGAATTTACAAGTAATTTAACTGGAAAAACGTACTACACCAAATCGTTTGACCCTCTGGACTGTTCTACTATAAATGTCATTTCCGGCATAGAATGTACACTCTGTGGACTTTTGTATGTTGGTGAAACTCGTCAAACATTGCGAAGTAGGATGAACCAACATCGATATGATGCAAAAGATCCCAAATACAGGATTTTGTATAATCATTTCAATCAACCGGGTCATGACCGCTGTTTGACGATGAAAGTTCGAATCATCGAGAAGATTTACCATCATACAAACAGTCCTATACTTAGTACACCTTACCGTACCGATAGAGAGTTGTTTTGGATTAAAGAATTAGGCACTGCAATGCCTTACGGTTGCAATGATAACATCAAAGGAGTGGGAAATTTGTCAAGTCCTGGATGCAACGAAATCAACGTGGTGAGCCTTTTTAATACTATTCCAAGAACTAAACGTAGCCATGGTCATAAAAGAATTCAACATCCTAATGTTAAAAAGTCCTCTAAACCAAGAACGTTACAAGATACTTTTAATGATTTACTTTCTAATATACAGAAACCTCTTTGAATTCATCACATTCGTACAATCTTATTTTCACTACCTGTAAACTACCTCAAAGATCTTAGAGATTTTGGACTTGACAAAGGAGGCGTAGATCCTTTTTCTCCTAAGTACAGATTGTTTAGTATTATATGTGACGTGGCGTCCTTTCGTCTTTATAAACCAGTTCAATCTGAACCTCTTCATGATAACAACAGAAAATTCCTCCATGTTCCGGTTGCTAATACAGGAATCGATGCTATTAATATCAGCAACATTCTTAATAGAAAAGAGGTCGTAAAAGAAATTCCACCATATTTCAAAAATCAATCTGTTCCCATTGTCTCCTATAGCTACACTAACAGCATTGGCCGTAAAATTTTCAACTACAAAGAAGCATTGCAAGATATTAACATAGAAGAGTACCTTAAGAACCCTCTGACTTGTGACTGCTCCCACTCTCCTTTTCAATACAACCCATCTGGACATGTAATCACTGATGATCTGAATATCATTCAACATGAGAGTCTCTGAAAGGTGATTTCTCATGGTCCTAAATTCAGAGAACCTCAACACATCAATTGGAAACATAATTTCAAGATAATTATGGATGCTGTTGAAGATTATGCCAGAAGGTGGATAAAGAGAGAAGTAGACCTAGATCCTGAGTTAGAGTCCTTGTCAGACTGGGTTAGAACAATTAGGTCTCTAGTACAAGGTCGGATTCACAAACTCAAAAATTGTGTTAATAGTCGACCTAAGTCTGTATTTAAAGACCAAGAAGCTGTTAAGTGTCTTTCCTCTCTTCATGACAAATATGTTATCGTTCCTGCGGACAAGGCTTCCAACAATACCGTGTTTGTATGTAAATCATATTACTTCGAATGCCTAATCAAGGAATTAGGCATAAATAGCAACACCTCTAGTAATATCACATACAAACCAACTTCGTTCGACAAAGATGAAATCCTAGCTAACCACTGATCATTCATGACCTCTTTAAACATTCCCTCTGGTAAAGAATCTGAGGATTTACCCTATTTATATTGGATACCTAAACTCCATAAGACACCATACAAAGAAAGGTACATAGCGGGATCATCAACTTGTTTGACGAAAGAATTGTCTATTCACCTGACAAAGATTCTGTCTGCAGTAAAAGAGGGACAACAGAAATATTGTGAAACTGTTTACTCGCGTAGTGGCATAAATCACATGTGGATTTTGAAAAACTCTAAAGATCTTTTGGATAACCTGAAATCAAGATCTTTCTCTCAGGTATCCTCCATCAAAATTTTTGATTTTTCAACTCTATATACCACCCTACCGCATGACAAATTAAAAACCCGCTTAAAAGAAACAATTCATAAAGCTTTTAGTCATAGAAACTATGGCTCAAAATTTGTTGTGATAGGCTACAATTCCACATATTTTTCAAACAAAATTCAAAAAGGTAAAACATGCTACTCCGAGGAACAAGTGATCAGTATGCTGGAGTTCCTCATCGATAACATATTTGTCTCCTTTGGAGGGACACTGTTTCAGCAGGTCGTCGGCATACCAATGGGTACGATTTGTGCCCCTCTTCTAGCTGATTTATTTTTATACTCATATGAGTCGGAGTTTCTTCAAAAGCTTGTAAAAGATAAGAAGATGCATGAGGCTAGAGCCTTTAATTTCACATACAGGTATATTGATGACGTTTTATCTATCAATAATTCTAGATTTGCAGAATTTCTTCCATTGATATATCCTCCAGAGCTGGAAGTTAAAGAGACCACCGATACAGCTTCGTCCGCATCACTTTTGGACTTGTACCTCGAATTTGACGACAGTGGTCAACTCAGTACTAAAATCTATGATGAACGGGACGACTTCAATTTTAAAATCATAAATTTTCCAAACATGTGCAGCAATATACCAGCTTCTCCTGCATATGGTGTTTACATCTCGCAATTGATTCGCTATGCAAGGGCCAGTAGCAATTATTCTGATTTCCTGAATTGTCATCTTCATCTGAGAAACAGGCTACTGGACCAGGGCTATTAAAAGATTCGCCTTTTTCGATCTCTTCAAAAATTTATATTCCGATACCAAGATCTTGTCGAAATATATTCCGTCTCTGCAGAAACAATTATAAGCGATGCATTTTCATATAGTTAAAATGTATAAAGATAAAGAAGTCAAGAAAAATGTCAAGGATATTTTTTTATCAATGTGTGACGTAAAAATGTTTTGACATTTAATTTCCGAATATGGTACTGCTTTGACAACTATTTTACCTATTTTGTTCCTGTATTTAAATACTGTTATAGTGACAGCCGGAACCTTTGAACCGTAGTGAGAGCGGGAGGTTTGGCGCTTTAAAATCTGATTCAATCCACCGTTTCTTTAGAAATGCCTGTACCAAGTCAGGGTCATTACGGTTTTCACAGTTTTCCGGTTGTTGACTGATTTTGTCTGTGTATATAATTATGAGTTTTGACTTTCCCTTTGTAAGATTGTTCGGAGTTCGGTAATTTTGTTATTACCCTTATTAACGTACTTAAGAGATTATTTCAATTTTCCCATTGTGAACTTTTCATTTATATGTAGCAACATTCCAGCAGCACCTGCATATATATCTCTCAGATGATACAATATTCCAGAGCTTGTGGTTCCTATCGGATTTTCTTGATAGAGGATTGCTGCTAACAAGGAAGCTACTGAACCAAGGTTCCTTTTGGCAAAGTTGAAGTCATCGCTTCGAAAATTTTACGGTCGCCACCATGACTTGGTTGACCTTTATGGAATATCTGTGTCACAAATGAGTGTGTGGGACCACGGATATGTTCCACATGTCGTAAACACTTCCCGGTCCTTTCCTTATTCACGCCCTATTTCCGGGTTTGTGACTAGATTAACACGACTGGTGCAACTAGTGGAGCAGTAACTGCTTACCCTTCCGGAACACCTGAGTTCACCCCCGGTTTTTAGTGTTACTCGATCTTTAGTTTTATATGACTGTTTTGTAGATCGTTGTTTGTCCTTTTGTACTTTTTCTTTTGGCCATTGTGTTGTCTGTTCTTCTTCGATATACGGATTCTGATTGCCCCTTTGGTATCTTCAAACTCTTCTTAAAGTGGGATGTCTAATTGGATGGACTCTATACGTGTTTACAAAAAAATACCATTTAAAATTGAAAGTTGGAGATTGCTTGTTATTTTACACATTGTGTCCTGTCTGTTATATCAAAAAAGAAATCATTCATTAACTTTTAAGCCTACTTTGTAATCTTTCGTTATTTAATTTAGCAGCCTATATCAGGATGTGACACTTCGACATGTATTTTCAATTATTGGATCTGTTTCCCTAACTGAATGGCGCTTATCACTTGATGGCCATTAGGCATTACAAAGAATTTAATTTTCAATACTTTATTCATTCTGATGTCTGACAATAATATTTTCCCCAAAGTGACAGTTGTATTTGTATGGTAGCCTATGTATTTCAACTTTTGCCCATCACATTATCAAAACCAAAATGTTGTTTTGTACGGTGTACATTTTATCATTATGATAATGTGGGTATTTTATGGTATATATAACACCTTTTGCCCATCACATTATTAAAAATGAAATGTTGTTTTGTACAATATACATTTTGGTACTATGGCAATGTGGATTAAAATCCATGATAATAGGATTGTAATCTGCATGTTTGGAGGGGGGGCGTTGCGCTTTATTTTTCTTTTTTTTTCTAAAGTACATCCTTTTATTACAGCTAAGGCCCATCTCCTTCAGATATATACTACGCTGTTTAAAACCTATGGATTTCTTGATCACTGAGACCTATAAGTGTACCTTATGAAGATGTTTCCAGACTAAATTAGATATCTACGTTTTTATTACATATTGATGTCTTCTATGTGGCAGAATTTGTGTACATTGCGAAGAGTTTGAAGATACCAAAGGGTGGGGGGTTAAGAATCAGAAAATCGAAGAAAAGACAACACAATGGCCAAAAGAAAAAGGACAAACAACTATCTGCAAAACATACAATAAAGTTAAAGACAATAGATGTCTTCATAGGAAGCTGTGTAGTATTGCGGATAAGATGTCCTCTGAATTGGAGGTGTGTCGTATCACACTACAGCATAATAATTCATATATCATGCTGCAACAAAATTGATACCATATTGATATGACTTTCTATTACCCCCATCTACAATTTAATCGTTTTACTTAGCTTGTAATCAAATCCGCCTCGATTTTTTAAATGTTAGCGTGCTCGTTAGCAAGCGAATGGGATTATCTAGAAGTCGGGATGAACCAAAGATTATAAAAATAAGTCTGTCGATTGATTTATTGAGACTGTATTTGATCTATATTCAAGACGATAAAACGTGTATAAACAACAAACAATGAATGTAAAAGTAGTTCCCACAAATAAAGATAAATGCAAACCAAAACACACAACACTTGTCACAACAATTCCAAAATCAAATATTTAAATCGTAGAAAGAGGCAAAACGATACCACTAACGTACAAATACATGACTGTTAGTGAATACAGTTGGAAGATTTGACCTTACAACGAATACAAACAATCATCGCTACTCATTGTCAGGTTCTGGAAGTTGTATTTTACATGGCAGGGACGAGCTTTTTTTAATAATGCAAACCAATAAGACAAGTTTGAAGATAACAAAGTGGTAATCAGGAGGAATAAATCAAAGAATGAAAGACAACACAATGGCCAAAAGAAAACAGACAAAGGGACAAACAACGATCTACAAAATATTACAAAAGATTGCGCAACACGAATCCCACTAAAAACTGGGGGTGAACTCAGGTGTCCAGTCCTAAGGGTGAGTCGTGTATTTGAATCATCCCTCATATCCAGCGGTCACTCGCTTAGGAAAGTGTGTAACCCGCACCGGAGAGGCTATGTCCTATTTCTATACCCCGCTTATACCAAAGGAGAGTGAAGATTGGTACTGATATCAAAACGAAGCATAATGCTCTACATGGCGTTAACGAACTATCAATCATTCATTTACTAATTTGGCAACAAGTAAATATGTATGAAATTATGAAATGCAAAATTAAACAGTAATTGTCAATAATTCCATCTCGATCAACAAAAACAGACAATCACCTCATACCTTATATAAATGAATATAAAAGAGACCATTTGTCGATGGAAATTCAGGTTCTTGCTTTAGACATGCATAAACAATGTGTGGTGGTTTAACTTGTAAATGTAATCTTAACCTTCCACTCTTGATTATTGGATCTCCAACGGCAATGTATATAATAACAAGCAATAAAAAAAAACCCACACGCATTTAATGTTGTTTACCAACTTTCATCAACTATTCAGGCAAATAAACGTTAGAAGAAACCGCAGTGGCAATCATGAATAAACACTCTAAAGAAACTGGCAAAATAGAGTGCCCAAGACACAAGACGAAGACAAACACAACACAATATGTGTTGGACACCACGATACGAAACCAAACGCAAATGACGTATATAAGACATGAGGTAAGTCACGGTGATCAGATTAAGTGGTAGAGGACGGAGGAATTTTCGGCGAAAAACTTCAACCGTAGAGAAGAGCAAGGAAAACTTTCGCATTTAACTCGAGAACATCCAACAATAAACAGACAGTCAACCTACATGTTTTTCATGACAGGATAGCGAATCTAATAGACGAGTAAGTGTCTTCACGTCTAAAGCATAGTATGTATAAAGTATAGACTTTAATTAACTATGGATAACTTAGTAAGCGTGGGCTGTTAATTGTCCACTTAAATAGAAATCTTACTAAGAAGGAAGGTTTGGGTCCATAGCCTTTATTTCGCCCCTTTCCATTGAAGTGCCTGTACCAGGCCTGGAAATTGAGCGGTCGTGTATTTGTGTGTTAGGGGTATCAATTTTGTCTCTTTCTACGATGTTGATATTTGATTTGGGAATTTCTCCGACAATGTTGTATTTTATTAGCTTTTTTCATTCTATTACGTGCTATGTGTATGTATATATTTACGCAAATATTTTTTTTTAATTTCCTTCCCTTGTCATATTTTCGCGATCAGCTGAATTGTGTAAAAATTCAATCGGATTGCAAACGTTGTATGTTGGTCGGAATTCCGTTTTTCTTTTCTCCTTTTTAATTTGATTACATTCTATCAGTTTCCATTTTGATTTAATTCCAAGTTATGTAATTCTACACATCAGTTGTTCCTTACAGGACAACAGCCTGTATAATCCAATCAAATCAGCAGACGTAGTGTTGTACTGATCCTGTCATACAATAACTAGGTACCAGTAGCTCTCATTAATCACCATGATTTTATTCAACAGATGCTTGAATAATTGGGATAGAGGGTTAAATCAGACAGGCTGTAATATGATTACTTAAAATATAGACATTCTAGACGATACAACTGAAATACTGTTTAAGTTGGCGTTAAACACCAATCAATCAATCGATAAATCCATTAATTAATATTGTAGAGGTTTTACACATGGCATCATTGTTTGTGCTTTAAATGTCGAAATGTTTGTGTTTTACTGTGTTACTCTTCATATTGTAATGTTGTCCTATTGTTAGCATCATTGCATTACGAAAAGAAAGTCTAAACAGTGATGGTCTAAAATTCTAAAGTAAAAAGTCTAAACAGTGATGGGCTAAAATTCTAAAGTAAAAAGTCTAAACAGTGATGGGCTAAAATTCTAAAGTAAAAAGTCTAAGCAGTGATGGTCTAAAATTCTAAAGTAAAATGTCTAAACAGTGATGATCTAAAATTCCACTAACATCAATAAAAGAAAGTCTAAACAGTGATGGTCTAAAATTCTAAAGTAAAAAGTCTAAACAGTGATGGTCTAAAATTCCACTAACATCAATAAAAGAAAGTCTAAACAGTGATGGTCTAAAATTCTAAAGTAAAAAGTCTAAACAGTGATGGTCTAAAATTCCAATAACATCAATAAAAAGAAAGTCTAAACAGTGATGGTCTAAAATTCCACTAACATCAATAAAAAGAAAGTCTAAACAGTGATGGTCTAAAATTCTAAAGTAAAAAGTCTAAACAGTGATGGTCTAAAATTCCACTAACATCAATAAAAAGAAAATCTAAACAGTGATGGTCTAAAATTCCACTAACATCAATAAAAAGAAAGTCTAAACAGTGATGGTCTAAAATTCTAAAGTAAAAAGTCTAAACAGTGATGGTCTAAAATTCTAAAGTAAAAAGTCTAAACAGTGATGGTCTAAAATTCTAAAGTAAAAAGTCTAAACAGTGATGGTCTAAAATTCTAAAGTAAAAAGTCTAAACAGTGATGGTCTAAAATTCTAAAGTAAAAAGTCTAAACAGTGATGGTCTAAAATTCCACTAATATCAATAAAAAGAAAGTCTAAACAGTGATGGTTTAAAATTCTAAAGTAAAAAGTCTAAACAGTGATGGTCTAACCTTCCACTAATATCAATAAAAAGAAAGTCTAAACAGTGATGGTCTAAAATTCCACTAACATCAATAAAAAGAAAGTCTAAACAGTGATGGTCTAAAATTCTAAAGTAAAAAGTCTAAACAGTGATGATCTAAAATTCTAAAGTAAAAAGTCTAAACAGTGATGATCTAAAATTCCACTAACATCAATAAAAAGAAAGTCTAAACAGTGATGGTCTAAAATTCTAAAGTAAAAAGTCTAAACAGTGATGATCTAAAA
The DNA here is from genome assembly GCA_963383655.1 of Bathymodiolus septemdierum. Lineage (NCBI taxonomy): Eukaryota > Metazoa > Mollusca > Bivalvia > Mytilida > Modiolidae > Bathymodiolus > Bathymodiolus septemdierum. The sequence goes on along the minus strand of OY726530.1, from coordinate 26,757,512 downwards.
TTCTAAAGTAAAAAGTCTAAACAGTGATGGTCTAAAATTCTAAAGTAAAAAGTCTAAACAGTGATGATCTAAAATTCCACTAACATCAATAAAAAGAAAGTCTAAACAGTGATGGTCTAAAATTCTAAAGTAAAAAGTCTAAACAGTGATGGTCTAAAATTCCACTAACATCAATAAAGCGAACAACTACTTTTTACCTGAAATCATTAAACACAAAAGAATACTGCGAAATATATCTGTGAAAATATATGGCATTGCTTGATCTAACACGATTTCCATATCAGTTGATGTTCGTGCAATTTAACAGTAACACGGCGGGTGTTACATGTGGAACAAGAACTGCTAACCCTTCCGAAGCACCTGAGTTCATCCCATGTTTTAGTAGGGTTCGTGTTGCTCGATCTTTAATTTTCTGTGTAATGTTTTATAGATCGTTGTCTGTCCTTTTTCGTTTGGCCATTGTATTGTCTGTCTTTCTTCGTTTGGCCATTGTATTGTCTGTCCTTTTTCGTTTGGCCATTGTATTGTCTGTCCTTCTTCGTTTGGCCATTGTATTGTCTGTCCTTCTTCGTTTGGCCATTGCATTGTCTGTCCTTCTTCTTTTGGTCATTGTATTGTCTGTCCTTCTTCGTTTGGCCATTGTATTGTCTGTCCTTCTTCGTTTGACCATTGTATTGTCTGTCCTTCTTCGTTTGGCCATTGTATTGTCTGTCCTTCTTCGTTTGGCCATTGTATTGTCTGTCCTTCTTCGCTTGGCCATTGCATTGTCTGTCCTTCTTCGTTTGGCCATTGTATTGTCTGTCCTTCGTTTGGCCATTGTATTGTCTGTCCTTCGTTTGGTCATTGTATTGTCTGTCCTTCTTCGTTTGGCCATTGTATTGTCTGTCCTTCTTCGTTTGGCCATTGTATTGTCTGTCCTTCGTTTGGCCATTGTATTGTCTGTCCTTCTTCGTTTGGCCATTGTATTGTCTGTCCTTCTTCGTTTGGTCATTGTATTGTCTGTCCTTCTTCGTTTGGCCATTGTATTGTCTGTCCTTCTTCGTTTGGCCATTGTATTGTCTGTCCTTCGTTTGGCCATTGTATTTTCTGTCCTTCTTCATTTGGCCATTGTATTGTCTGTCCTTTTTCGTTTGGCCATTGTATTGTCTGTTCTTCTTCGTTTGGCCATTGTATTGTCTGTCCTTCGTTTGGCCATTGTATTGTCTGCCCTTCTTCGTTTGGTCATTGTATTGTCTGTCCTTCGTTTGGCCATTGTATTGTCTGTCCTTCTTCGTTTGGCCATTATATTGTCTGTCCTTCGTTTGGCCATTGTATTGTCTGTCCTTTTTCGTTTGGCCATTGTATTGCCTGTCCTTCTTCGTTTGGCCATTGTATTTTCTGTCCTTCTTCATTTGGCCATTGTATTGTCTGTCCTTTTTCGTTTGGCCATTGTATTGTCTGTCCTTTTTCGTTTGGCCATTGTATTGTCTGTCCTTCTTCGTTTGGCCATTGTATTGTATGTCCTTCTTCGATTTACTGTATCTTCAAACTTTTCTTGACATAGGCAAAAATGTACTACACATTTATACAGTAATTGTTTTATTTATTCATTAGTTTTCCAATCCTAAGAATCGGAAGATGTAGCCAAACGTGATTGGGGGAAGACGTCCCTGTCGGTCAGTAGCAAAGACACTAAGCTTTGTTGGCTAAATATTACTGTATTCAGCAAGAAATCAATATAAATTATTTACGTTCCTAATCCGTAGATATAGAGATTTTAACACCCTGAAATAGCCAAGTACATCATGAGGCGCAGCCGAAGGGTGTACAGGCTACTGAATGGTGCTAAAATCTCCATATCTACGGATAGGAACGTAAATAACGAATTTATCCCCGATTATGGTCAATAATAAGACATTTTGGGTCCCGGTGGACCACGTAAAAGTGACGTTTTCTTTGTTGTTGGAAAGAATAAGCCAAAAATATGAAAATTTCGAGTGTTTTTTACCCGGTGTAGGGTACTACCTTTGGTAGAACCCTACAATTGATCAGATTAACAGCTTTATATTCAATATATGACCAAAATCAACTAAATTTGACTTAGGCGCGCAACGTCGCGAGCTTTGACGTCATATATTTTCCGTATCTTGAAAATTATAACAACTTTTGATTAGTTAATGGCTAGTTACACCCGGTAATATGGCCTAGCAACACTCGGGAATATGGGTTTTTTATGCCCGGGGTTTTAACCAATCAAAAGTTGTTATAATTTTCAAGCTGAGGATAATAGATTATAGAATCTGGTTATTGCACCTAAATTTATTTGTTCTTTTTGGGGTTTTTGAGAGTTATCTTGAAATTGACATGTTATGAAACGACCGTTTAAACAGCCGATGTTGTCATCTTGCCTGTGATGGTGTATTCCTGAGTTGACGAAAATATGTGCAGTTTTATGTTTATTCTGATACATAGAGGGGTCAGATCAGCTTAATTCTGTGCCAATTCTATGTCTGACCAATGTCGCAACTGACATCTCCATAAGCTCTTTATATTATTTTAATTACAGTTTGATGTGAAGACAACAAGCTAGCGACCAGTAAATCGATATGTCTAAAGACCTAAAATTTACATTAGAGTGAAGCGTACTTTAAACAGTTCAAAAGACAAGAAAAAGACTAAGGTATAAACACTTTTCAATTTACACAACAAATTATTTCTTCGTGTGCTCTGTACTCACTATTGACTTTAAATATGACGTCAATATCCTATCCAGTTATTTCACAATCGCATATGATATCTTAAAAACTCTTTGAAGAACAACCGAAAAATCGTATTAGGAAAAAAAATAATCCGTTGGGAATACTGACGTATGATAGAGTAGACAGAAACAAATTGTCCTTTCGGAATACACAAATTTATGAATACGAACCTGGACTCTAGGGAGATTGAATGGAATTGACTAAACGTCATCTAGGGGTGTATGAATCTTAAAACTGTTGTAAATTGCCGTGCATCTCTGGCTACGCCAACATAAATAGTAATATTTTTTTGTAATTTATCTCCTACAAAAGTAACATTACAAAATACAAATGTGTTCTTCGAATGGATATACAAGTCGTTTTTCACCAACTATTTAATTAAATTCTGTCAACATTTTCGTCGTTTAATTTTAATGAAAGTGTTATCAACCTATCCTATTTTGTTGTATTTTGTAATTTTTTTCCAAGTTAATAATTTAAGACTTCTGTCTACATTTTCTTCATTGAATTTTAATGAAAGTGTTATTCATCCTATCCTATTTTGTTGTATTTTGTGCATTTTTTATTTTGTCAAGTTAATAATTTAAGACCTCTGTGTTGTGACTTGGAACATCTAAAATAGAACCATTCATGCGACGTTGTCTATCATGCTGTAAAATCTAAATTCATGGTCCGTTACAAATTGAAAAGGAAACAGTTGAGCCAGACAATCGTCAATCTTTCCTATTTATCATTATCGTAAATTATTTTTGAAAGATTATTTACGACAAGCCACAAATGGGACCACGCTAGAATCGATTTTTGTTTGTTTGAATGTTTGTTAATGTTGTAATGTGTACAATTCAATAATTTTATACATCTACCCCGTCAAGAATGTAAAACTATATGTAATATATTAGCACTTGCATTTTGTGGGAGAAGGCTTCATAAGTAGACATAGCTTGTGCCTCATCCGTTGCATGTATATCTGAATAAAATATTCTTAAACTTTATAAAAAAAAAAAGAAAGAAAAAAAAGACATTCCAAGCAAATATATTTGAGTAATCGATATATTTTTTTTATGTTGACAGTGCATCAACATTTTTTTTTTCATTTTAAATGTCTGAATTATTTTTCGGTTTGGAAATAAATATTACATTTGCGTTGTTTGTATTATCCAATCAGTTGCCATCCTTCAGTATTCACTGTTATCCTGAATGTATTATAGATAGTCGAGTTATCTTTCCTTGTTCTCATATCAACTTATCAAATAATTCAAATTTTAGTGCAAGAATATTTCGAAATAAAGAGGGAATTAATCAGTACGGACATGAATTTAACATTGTCCGGATGCTATTTTGTTCCGATATGTAATGGTTTAAAATACCGCAAATTTTAATCGTACGCTCTAACGAAATATTCCGTATAAACAATCTGAAAATTAATGAAAATCGTGAATTTAGTTTGAGTTTTACAAGAATCACATTAACGTTGAGACGTTGACAGAGGTTGATTTGAGAATAACGAGCGATAACTCTGGTGGTAGTATTCACAAAATGGCTAACTGGTTCCAGATACTTATTTATTACGGTACTACCTATCTGTTATGAACTAATAGCGTGTATGGAAAACGACTGGTACCACAAAATGTATGTTTGCCATATTTGAAGTTTGGTCATATGAATTAAAGATAAGGTGATCTGTGAAAACGCATATGATATCGAACCCGTGTTTCCGTGAACTTTATTAGACAGAGTATTAAAGTCAAGATATATCTACTAATTAGAAATATCATGATGTTCAGTATGCATGGGACATTTATTATATCCCCATCGGCCAAACCCGAATGAAAAAAGATCATATTACGTCATTTCTTATACTATGCCATGGCTTTTCTCCAAGCAATACAAAGATACACACTGTTTTTTTTAATTATACATATTTTTTCATGGTTCATGCTCACTTTTTGTAAAACTGGTAAAAGTTTTACAAAAAGTGAGCATGAAGCCTTTTAACTAGCATGTTTAAAGCTAAGATCGATTAAATGGGCCGGAAATCTGAAAGAAAACATGTATGCCAACACTACAAACTTCCATATTGTCGGAAACTACCAAAGGATAGAGAAAACCATTGATATATATATGTACATATAATGTTCAAAAGATGGCACGTCAAATTCCTGTCATATAAATATACTACACCTTCCAACAAATAGTTTAATTCATATTTAACGTGTTTGGAGAAAATCAACTCAAAATACTTTACACCATCCACGTATAATTTGAGTTCATGTGAGGGAATGACATTTTGCCTAGAGTGGGGTTTGAGGCAATAACACTGAGATCACACCCCCACCCCCCCCCACCCGCCGGGTTTTTGGTGGGGTCCGTGATACTTATCTTTTCAGTTTTTTTGTGTTGTCCTATTATGTGTCTTTACGTTCTGAGTTCCGTGTTGTGATATCCATTACGATTTACGCATAAAATTGATGTTAGATTCGTCTTTACCTCCAGTTGTTTGTAGGAGGACGCATGTTTTATTTACCTTATTTGTGTTTGCTTGTGTAGAGTGGTGTACAACACATATTAAGTTCTGGCTTTGGTGTGTTTTTATTCGTCTTGTGTGCCCTATGTTGCCAGTTTCTTTGGGTTGTCCTTTTTCGATTGACCCTTCGGTATTCTCTAACGTGTATTTACTCCCGCCACTTTTTATTTATTGGCGTGCCTGTACCAAGCGAGGAAAGTGAGCTATCTTCAATGTGGTATTTTTTTTCGTTTTATTTCAATTCATTCAGGTAAAAAATATTGATATTTAGACTCACCCCCACATTAAGGTATCATAAACACGGTGTATATCCATAACGGAACCTTCGCGATGAACATCGACGTTACGCGATTCTTCGGGAACAAGTAATGGATCCTTGGTAGATTTTTGAGGTAAGTTGAAAAACCGGTCTCTTTATTTTTACGATTTAATACGATCAAAGATGTCTAGGAACTGTATATTAAGTGTCACGGAACTCAGCTATTATTACATCTGCCATTTCTACAAGATTTATCGCATTTGTTCATACGCAGAAGCGGCATTTATAAAAAACGATTGCAGTTTTCACTGCATCAACATATTGAAAAGACGTTTTCATCACATAGTTTATCTTATATCATCAATTTAGCAGTATTCTGTTATTTGATTATTAGCTAGAGTATATCTTGGATGTTCATTTCAATGCCATGACAAATATGAAAACCAATTAATGTATAATAAAATCAATAATTATGAAAAAATTTCATCTCTGCAAAGCAACGGATCTTTATGATTGTGGAACTGCAACCTTCGGGATTGCCAAAGGAAATATCCAAAGCGTTCTTACACTGGTAATTAGGGACCCAGGGAGAGGAGGGGTAACAACCATACTTTTCGCGGGGATGTACCATTGCAGGATTGATTGATTGATTGATTGATTGATTGATTGATTGATTGATTGATTGATTGATTGATTGATTGATTGATTGATTGATTGATTGATTGATTGATTGATTGATTGATTGATTGATTGATTGATTGATTGATTGATTGATTGATTGATTGATTGGTCGATCGATCGATCGATTGATTGATTGATTGATTGATTGATTGATTGATTGATTGCTTGATTGATTGATTGATTGATTGAATGGGGTTTAACGCCATTTTCAGCAGTATTTCAGCTATATCGTGGCGGTCTGAAGGATTGAAAACTGGCCCAAATTAATCTAACCTAAACAGGTATATTATAGACTATATTTGGCCATTTTTTTACTAGAAAAGAAGAAAAATTGCCCTCAAATTTTGCTTCATAAGCTTGCAAAACTTGTTACCCTTTCATATATTTGCACACCCCAGTATACCGTAAAAAATAGGAAGTTGCCCCCTTCCTTATCAGGAAGCACCTTATTAAAGGGATATTAAAGCTCGTTTTAACATATATTTTTTCAAGTCGTGACGAATTTCTTTTCAATTTAATTGTAAAAACAATCCAAAAATACTTTGCACGCCCATATAATTCCTAATATCGTTAAAATATCACTTAAAAGGGTCGAAATGAATTTTTGTCCAGGAAGCAAAAATTCAATTATTGGAAAAACCCCGAGAAAACCGAAAGATATGACAGAATTATCAACGAATTATGTCACTTTTACAAAGTTTCATTGATAAAACCGGGTTAATGTTTCATAAATATCATTTATTGAACCAATTGCAAGTTTTCATGAGATACAAAAAATTACCAAAATGAGCTTTAATATCCCTTTAAACCCCGTCATCGTTTTTGTAAGAAAAGTTTTAACTTATGAATAAACTCTTTATTTCTTAGTTAATGCAGGTTAATTAAGGGTTTGTTTGGGGAAATATTTTTCCTGACAACATTTTACTTCCGCCTACAATATTTATATTTAGAATTAAATTAAAATGCAGAATGTAACTAAAATACCCTTTTACTGACTTGTCACCCTTTGATATCCGGGAGGGGATATCGATAAAATATATATATTGTCGAAATCACAGGGGCTTTTCATATTGTTTTTTTCTTTTTACATTTCAAGACGAAAATTCCCAAAAAGAAAGATATGATGTGGAAATGTGGCTGGCCTTCTTCTTCTTTGGTTTATGCAGCCAAAGCATACTGGACTTTCGTTTTGTTCCACTTTTCCTGAAACAAAATGAAAAATAATAAAACAATTATTGTCGTAAAGGGTCCGTTGCCTCCAAGTCGCGAAGGTCGCCGTGCCACATTTTAACACGTTTTCTATAAATCGTAAAAGTGCCGTTACGAACCTTTTCTATTAAAAATCGAATTTAATGGGCTTTAATGGATTATTAACTAAAGACTGGGTTAGGAGTTGGTGCAATTAGGTTTCTTCTTTTAATAATTGTTAAAATTTGAGAGTTATAAGGTGGAAAAAAGCAAATATTCATAAAAGATATGTCAGAAATTTCACTTTACATTGACAGTCATCTCGTTGGAAAGCGTGCGAAGCGCATTTTCAGCAGACGTATGTGAATTGTTTTTGGATTTGGATTGAATCATACATCAGAGAGTTCCGTGAGAGCAACATTTACGATATATTTACCTTCCTTCCTTGCAGCTATCCATTATTATGTGGCTTTCCCACTTGTTGACATCCTTTTCATCACAAAGGAACCGTTACTTATTCCCAAAGTATCGCGTAGCGCATATTTGAGCGGAAAGGTTCCGTTATGGATATACACCGTGATAAATGTGAATGGAAATAGCATATATCTGTTTGTGGAGAATAACACACAATCGAGCATTCCTTGACGGATGTTTAAGACAATAAATAACCGAACACTAAATACATTTTCTACAATGTTTTTTTTTATATCTGTTATAACTTAAGATGAGGTCTCTCGTGAGAGTAATTAAATCTAATAATGTTTTTAAGACAGCGCATTCTGTTCCAACTTGTCATTATAAGACAATATAATTAACAATTTATAGCTTCCTTGATATTATAACTAAGAGGTCAATGACCAAAACAAACCTAGTCAGTCACACAACTGTGGTCAACGTAATATAAAGGTAGATATCTAATTTAGCACATGGGACACGCTTCTGGAATGGGTGGGTTTGGGCTTATGGTGTTTAACGCCACTTTCAGCAATATATCAGCTATTTCGTGGCGATCAATTTTATTGGTGGAGGAAACCGTAGTACCCAGAGAAAACCACCGACCTGTCGCGAGTCACTGACAAACTTGATCACATAATGTTGTATTGAGTACTCTTCGCCTGAACGAGATTCGAACCTACGACGTTAGTGGTGATAAACACTGATTGCTTCTAGAATGAACTTCACCAGGTACGCTCACAGTCAAAATATTGGAAAGCCAAATAATTTAAGTCTTTGTGAGCCAGTAAACCAAATGGCCAAAAATATGGTCATTATATATTTCTATAGTCAGGATCAGTAAATGTTATCTGGATGTGAATTGATCGATACCGAAAATATCAGCCTGCCGAGCAAGAATATGAAGTTTGCTGGCGATTGAGCGAAATGAACGAGTCACAAACTTTCTATTCTTTCCAACAAACTGATATCTTTCAGTATCAATCATATTCACATCCAGATAACATGCTTATCATCCTTACATCAAACATAAACACGGATATATGGTACATCTATAGGTTTCGATATTTGTATTTTCGCGGGAAAAATCACATGGTTCAAAATATTCATCCGCACTCACTCCTTTAGGTAAAATACGATTCAAAACATAGTTCGTAAGTAGTTTGCAAATATACCATGCACTTTTAGAGTGAATGGTGGATTTTATAACTTTTATAACTTGAACATAAAAAAGCATAGTTCAAAGACAATGATTTAAAATAATGAAAATTTAAATGAAATCATATTCTTGCGTTGCGTCAAGCACCACGATTCGCCCAATTTCATTAGCGGTTTTGTTTACCAATTCCAGCCCGGTTTAGGAAGCATAAAGGTCAGGACCTCGATTATTACGTCAAAAAATTAGTCCCAGCAGAGGTTATCAAGAATTGTGTCAAATACATTTTTGTAGGACGATGTTTGTAGATATTGCTGACACGATAGTTCCTAATTTTATTTATGTTTAAAAAAAATGAAATGTTAACTAGCTAATGGTGTTAATGAATTGTATTTACTTTTGTCATATTCACATGAATTATCGTTTAAATGTTGGGAGAATTTGGTGATAACTCCTGCGGACTGTTGATAAGTCATGCTCAGCTCACGCGAACTTTGATACGAGTTTTACTTATGGAGCTAGCAGGTAGATATAGTGGGAGGGAAGGATGATAAATACCCATTACATACATAGTGTGGTGGTACAAGACTTTGTATCAGGTCGAGCATGTGTGTGAACCAGTATCACTACGAGTCGCGATAGCGACGAATTGTGATGCGGTTTGTTCACACAACAGGCAAGACCTGATACAAAGTCTTATACCAACACACTATGTATGTAATAAGTTTATCTAACATTTCAATAAAAACAAATTTTAAGCAAATAACAAGGGTCGAAATAAGATTAACAAATTTGTACAATACTCTGGGGGAGACTACATTTTGTGCATGACGTCACGTTATTTGTTGTAGTTCATTCTTTTGCTTTGCTTACGTTGCTTATTGACGTGTTTCCCCCGCATTCCAATGATTTGACGTCATGAAAAAATAGTTCGGCAGAGAAGATCTCGTGTAACGTCGCGCCATTCTTTTATCACCACAGTGTGTGGTGATACAACATCTTGTATCAGACAGGCTACTTTCTTTAAATTCAAAGGAAAACGTACAAAATGTTAGATAAAAATACTTATCAAGTTTCGATATTTCTTACATGTATCAATTGTACACACTACTGTCAGAAAAAAGAAACACAAGCTAATTTAACCAGATTATATTTTCGCTTCAGATACTGTATTAGATTTTATCAGCTTGTGTCTGTCCCACACCAGATCCTAATTTTCATCAGCTTGTGCCTTTGTTTTTACTTCGTCTTTCTTTATGTAGATATGTAATTTGGAGTTTTCTACATTTAATTGTAGGTTGATGACATATTAAATATAAACTGATATAGTGATTGTCTATAAAACTGTAATGAGGCACTCAATTTTCTTTATAGATTCTATTTACGTTGATATTTGTCCTTCACGAGAATAAACAACATGCAATGGGGTTATAAAAACTTAAATAGAAAATCTTATCACGATCTTGTTAAATACTGAACGTTTCCTTTCCTAGCAAAGTAAAGTACCCAGATGAAACTTCGGGATATATAGGCAGTAGGATTATGATGTCTAACGCCACTTTTAGCAATATTTCAGTTATATCGTGCCGGTGAGTTTTATTGGTGGAGGAAATTTCCGACCTGTCGCAAGTCGCTGACAAACTTTATCACATAACGTTGTATTGATTTCACTTTGCCTGGGCGGAATTGGAACTCACAATCTTAGTGGTGGCAGGCACTGATTGCATAGGTAATTGAAAAATCAAACTACCATGCGATCACAGTAACAACATATTTTCTCCTGTTGGTTGTTTACATGGGTACATGTACCTCATCTTGAGATGACTTAATATCATACCCTGTATCTTTTATTAGAAAATTACGATATTTGTATTTGAAACCAACAATAAATAAATAATGCAATTACAGGGGCGGATCCAGGATTTCAAGTTAGGGGGGGCGCACCACTTAAAAAAATTGAGCCGAGTGGAGAGAGGCGCGAACATTTTTGGGGTATTTCGTGTGAAAAATCACACCCAATCTTAGGGGGCGCGCGCCGGGTGCGCCCCCCCCCCCTTTTTGGATCCGCCCCTGAATTATTATTAAAACTATGGTCTATCTTCCTCGGGCACAGGGAACCTCAGTCGATATTGGCTATCATATTTAGGCGCTGTGGTTTTCCTGCACCCAAAGACTTTTAAATTACCAGATGAAGGTTATTCAAAAAACGCGTCGTGCGCATTAAATTACACGTGAAAGAATTTATTTGGAATGTGCATTTCACATTTCATAAATAAACGTTAGAGAAAACCGAAGAAACAATTAAGAATGGACAATCCAGAAACCCTGGTAACATTGGGCACACAAGATACAGGAAGAAGACAAATAAATCAACAACACAAAAACACAACACAACATAGAAAACTAAAAAGATTAGCAAAACGGCCCCCACCAAACACAGGGATGAGCCCATGTGCTCGCGAAAGGAAAGCAGTTCCTGCCTCTTACAAGACACTCGCCATGCCGTTGCAATAACTCATGACATGTCATCGTTAGGAATTAATTTGTCTAATTTCTTTGTGTGCCTGTCCATCTGTGCTATTTTACTTGCATTTCAATATTTTTGTTTACTTGTTCTTGTTTGACAATTTTAAGCTTGTAAATGGAATTGATCTATATACTAAAATATAATTAAATAGCATACGCTCTAAATATATGACTTGTGACAGATCTGTGGTTTTCCCCGGGAACTACGGTTTCCTCCACCAATAAAACTGACCGCCACAATATAACTGAAATATTGTTGAAAGTGGCGTTAAACACCATAAACCAACTAATTATGTGGTCTTATCCTTTTATTTCGTCTTTTCTTTGTACATATAATCCAATGATTGTTTTATACACAAATATATTGTATTTATAAGGGACGCTTTGGTATGAAATTTCATATGTACAATTTGTTCACACTACGATATAGCTGAAATACTGCTTAATCTGTACTATTTAAATGACATGGAGTGCGTGCATGTAAAATCTAGATGAGCTGTTTACTTTACGTTATGTAATAAGCAATCAATCTGATTAATTTATTTTTATATTGTTATATTTGTATATGATAACAGTGACACGCGATACCCTCTCTGTAGCAAATGACATAATTGAAAATAATTATCGATACATTATTTAATATATATTATAGAAACCCGAAGGAACAATCAAGTATGGAAAATTCTTAAACACACTGAGAACAAGACACAGAACAAAGACATACAAAACAAAAAACACCAAACACAGAAAATTAAAAGACCGGCTCTACCAAAAAAAAAAACGGGGGTGAACCCAAATGCTTTCAAAGGGTAGTTTATGGTTCTTATAAAACACTCCCCGTGTTATTCATATGGGCGACTCCGGTAAAAGTTCTGTCTGTTATAGAGGAAAGAACAAATGTAAAACATGTGAAGGCTGACTGTGCTATTAATAGACAATTTCAAAAATAATATGAACTGACAAGTTTGTCTTAATACTACTTAAAACAGTAACAATGTGAATGTTACAGTAGATCACATTATTGCAGAGAGATGAGGATTTTATTGTTAAGGCTTTTTGGGTTGCTTGCTCCAAAAAATATTTGGCTTTCCATTATGTTTCGGTAAAAAGCTCATTAGAGGTTATGTTTATTGCTTTATAAGTCCGATTAAATAAAATTTAATAAAAAAAAAATTGCATTGACTATGAACGTAACTGAAGCAAACCTCGTTCTCGACGATTGGTATTTTCCCCCTCGGGGTGGCTGCGATTTCTCGATATTGTACTTTTAGCTGTGTTAGATTATATTGATTTACATCAACATTTCATGCCAAAATAGAGTATGCGTCAACAGGCAGCACAATTATTGACCCCGGGCATGCCACATACACACATTTTATTTAAATGCGACAACTCTACTGCGAAATCCTACAAGTCATAAGTTACAAACTTGACAGATATTATGTAAAACGCGAAGCATGAGATTATTTAACCGTCTAACTCGGAAACCCGTGGTATACATGATTTGTGGTGTCAAACCACTAATTAATTTCTTTAAGGTTTTCTACTAAATTTGTGTTTTTTCGAGCCTACCTGGTCATTTTATCTTAAGTTTAACCTTTCCAAGACCATATATTTTCTGAAACGTACATGATTCCTCTACGTTCTGTCAAAATATCAGGGCATGTTTAAAATCTTGCAGTGAAATGCCATGCTACGGAAAACACCTACTCTAAAAATAGCTCGGTCATCCCCAAGAAATTCAGTATTTATAGGTCATGCATCAAATCCTCCATAGAGGTATTAAAATACAACTAAATCCATCAAATTTGGACTAAAAATAATCCCTATTTATTTAACTTCAATTATCAATTTTAATTAGTCCATTCCATTCAGTAGTTTTCACAATACTACAAAGTGAAAGGAACTTTTTTCTTGAAAAGGGACTACTTTCGTAGCTCTGATTGGTGAATTAGTGGTTTGACACCTTGTAACATGAAACCATGTAATATCATATCTAGGTCGTTGATTATTGCACGTCTTTCTGGAAGTAATAAAACTACAGTCCAGAATTAAAGTGTGTAATATTTCGTATCTGCGTGTATTATTTCATATTTTTAGCTGTTGTTTATATTCTGGTTTATAAACCATAAAAAGATCAAAGGAAAATAATGCATTCATGTAAAACAATCACTCAAAATCACTGTAAAATATTGCCCTTTACACATATTTGATTTAAATTCAACAAATCTACTGAGATATCCTACAAGTAATATGTTACGTACATGACATACATTATATGAATCTCTTATGGTACGGTCTTAAACCATTTTATAAACGTAATTTCAAATATCTTGTACGTTTTTAATTATTTCATTACAAGCAAATGTGCATGCATTTTCGACGTTCATTTCCTAGATTAAATAGGAATACAAGATTTATAGTATTAGTTTTAGCATTCAACAAATAAATTAAGTTGATGTAATATAATCGTAAAACTAACATTGTAATTTATTTAAAATTTTTGACATATTGCTTTAAATCAGTTTATCCATTGAATTAATTAACCAATAGTAATTTCAGAATATCTATCAATTGCATGTCAATTTCAATTTGACAATCTATTAAAATCCAGAGATTGTTAAAATCTGAATTATAAATCGATACGAAATGACTTGTTTGGTTGGTTTATGGTGTTTAACGCCACTATCAACAATGTATCAGCTATATCGTGGCGGTCAGTTTTATTGGTGCAGTAAAGCGGAGTACCCAGAAAAAAATCGCCGACCTGCTGCAAGTCACTGACAAACTTGTTCACATAATGTTGTATCGAGTACACCTCGCGTTGAACAATCAACAAGCAAATTAAGTTGGTGTAATATAATCGTAAAACCAAGATTGTAATTTATTTAAAATTTTTGACATTACTTTAAATTTCATCCATTGAATTAATTAACCAATAGTTATATCAGAATATTTATCAATTGCATGTCAATTTCAATTTGATGATTTATTAAAAGGAGATGAGTTCTATTTCATGTCCGGAGATTGCTAAAATTTGAATTATAAATCGATACGAAATAGCTATAGTATTTTAATCCTATTTATAAATGTAAACAGAGTAATTACTTTCCTGCATGTGTCAAAAACAATAAAACAGAACAAAATTAAAACTTGTCAATAAATCTCTTAATCGCATCCGTTGTGAAATTTTAGCGTAGGAACAATTAAGGATTGATCGCAATTTGTGTTCGATTCATGAAGAAATAACCTCAATCAGGTTGTACACACCGGTTACGCAAGGGTGTGTACAAACTGATTGAGGTTATTTCGAATGAACCGAACAAATACTTTCTCGATCAATCCTTATAAATTAATTCAAACTTTTTTTGTTCTGATATTGAATAATATATTTATTTTTTCAAAATAAGGCAAATAATCGAAAATAAATTTAAATAACCCCAAAGGTGCCTCATTTAAAGAAAATCGCCTGATGACAACGGCGCGCGACGCCTTGAGAACGACGTCTAATTTCAGAATCCGTACATATGAAAATAACCTCAACTTTTTAAACCAATCAAAACACGTATGAAATGACATGTGACTCTAAAATTAATTTATTGCGTAAATAACGTCTTAATGAAGGCTAACGAAAACGATTGGCTCTCAATGTCTTAACATCAGTTCGACCTACGTAAAGGAATAAGCGTATTTATCTTTCGTTTGATAATTACTTGTGTATGTTTATTCTGCCTCGGACACCTACAGTAAAGGCGAAATCGATCAACTCGAAATGTGAATGGTCCATCACAGGGATGCAAGATTCATCATCCCAACATATCTAGTGTTAGTGACATGTTGCAACAATTGAACTGGCGCAGTAATTAAGAAAGCTGTATATAAAATAGCAAACAAAAATGTAGCTACATGTATTACTAAAAAAGGACAGACTTAAGCAGTGCCGGATTTACCTATAGGCTCGATAGGCTGAAGCCTAGGGCCTCAAATGTTAGGGGGCCTCCTGCCAAGGTGTATAATATTTTAACACTGTTATTGGACTTTCCCACGTATGCTGTCATAGCGAACTGTACTTTCTAAACAACCCTTCAGTAATTTTCCTTACACAGTTGCACTCCATTTCAGAATATTGCAGAATTTTAGACACCCATCATCATTTTCGCCTTTATTAAAATTGATTAAACACACGCCCATCTTCCTCCAGTTGTGAAGGTGGGGAATTGGAAGGGGCCTCACAAGTGGAATAGCCTAGGGCCTCTCTTGATCTAAATCGGGCACTGGACTTAAGCCACTCTTGAGACAATCATGAAGTATGCACTCTTCGTTTTTCATTGCAAGTCTCAACAAAGACAAAAAATAGTTTTTCCTTGTACGATATCTGACTGTAACAGGTTATCACAGAACATAGCTATCAGCCGCTCAGTTGAAACACTGAAGGCTGTTATCCTCTCTATCAAATACTAATTCATGAAACCTGTAGATAGTCTTATTCAATTGTAATTTACAAACTTTGACACAATCTTCAACATGTTTGGGGTGTCAGTATTTGGTAGAAGAAATAGAAGAATAGCAAAGAGATTGGCTCGGAATCAGTATAATGTGTAGGAGTGGAGAGACATGTCTACCCACATACTGTTGTTTCAGAGAGCTAGCACTATAAAAACTCAATTAATCGTGTTGGTCCAGTACAAAGCGGATTTCATTCCCATCTCATTGAAATGTCGCTTGTTCCCACTATGATGTAGCTGACAAAATGCTCCCTATGCAGTACAAACACTGCCTCACTCACTGAATAAAGTTGGGTGTTAGACATAGCTTTCTTTTTGCATAAACGTAATGGTAGCACGTGCTCCACGTTCAAAGCCTATTATCTCACGAACCCTATAAGGAATCCGTATATGAAATTAATACCTGGTGTTTCCGCAATTGGGCATTATTTCTCAGAAAGGGGCATCCGATGGTCGTAATGGTTGGTTGCTTAACACCCAACACCAAATATTGCATACATTGTTAAAACGCGAAGCCACTGGAAACGTAAGCGAAGTTATTCTTTCGTAACGGCTACAATGCGCCTACTCTTTTTTCGAAGGCTCCAAAAATATCTTTAACGCACAGAGAGTGTGATAGTATCCAAGCACGTTATCAACTATGGTCATGGTCAGCTTCATTTTACCTATTTTGTTCCAGTATTGTTATAAATACTGTTATAGTGACAGCCGGAACTTTTGAGCCATAATGAAAGCGGGAGGTTTGGCGCTTTAAAATCTGATTCAACCCACCATTTCTTTAGAAATGCCTGTACCAAGTCAGGGTCATTACGGTTTTCACAGTTTTCCGGTTGTTGACTGATTTTGTCTGTTTATATACTTATGAGTTTTGACTTTCCCTTTGTAAGATTGTTCGGAGTTCGGTAATTTTGTTATTACCCTTATTTATCTTAACATGACAATCCATCCATAAAGAGGGCAATCCTTATCCACCGGCTTAGGACTCGCTAGTCACCTATGTGGGTTAAGTCCTTTTCTGATACCAATCCGATTATTGTGGGGGCGAATCAAATACACAAGAACGTGAGGGGCCACAGACCTTAAGTTCTTAAAACTTTTGAGGACGAATTTGTATTCGTCCTTGACAGAAAATAGCCCATCAGCACTCTGTATAAAATACATACTTTGTTCTGATTGGACAATGTTGGAGAAAGAGTATGAAACTCGTACTAGAAAGTTTTATCACAGAAAGACCGAAGTCTCGTGCATAGAAAGTGCCACGCGGATTTTGCTTGAAGCAACATCTAACAGTGTGATAAGAGTGGTCGTTCGTGGCTTGTTGCGATACAATTTATTCCCTTGCTAATTAATTATCTCTCCCTTCTCCTTGTGGGAATCTAGACATCCGTTAGTAGGACCATGTCAGTGCCTGTATGTCTCCATATGATCGTTGTATATAGATTTGTTCTAATCTAGAATATAGCTAAAATACTGCTCTCTTGAACTTAACAAAAAATAATGAATCTTTCAATGCATTTTGTACTTTAAATTTTTTTAAGAAGAGTTTAAAGATACCAAAGGGGTAATCAGAATCCGTATATCTAAGAGGAACATACAACACAATGGCCAAAAGAAAAAGGACAAAAGGACAAACAACGATCTACAAAACATACATATAAAACTAAAGATAAAGTAAGACGAATCCCACTAAAAACCGGGGGGGAGGGTGAACTCGGGTGCTCCGGAAGGGTAGGCAGTTCCTGCTCCAATAGTGGCACCCATCGTGTTAATCTAGTTACAAGCCCGGTAATAAGTCATGAATTAGGTAAGGACCGGAAAGAGTTAATTCTCTTGAATATTTGATTGAAATTATTTGATGTTGCTTGTTATGAATTCAAACTATTTCGCACAAAGGGATTTCAATTATGTCCATATTATTTTTTTATTTGAAATATGCTTTCGCTGTTATAAATTTATAAATAAAAAAATAAATATATGTTCAATTGTGTTAATACTCTTCATCAGGCACGCACAAAATCGAAAGATTGGAAAGCTAAATATTTCAAAGATTTGGGAGTAATAAAACCAAAGGGCCTACACGAGGTAGTCAAAATCGGCTAAGGTCACCTATGCTTGAGGGAGGAGAACCTTAGTTTCATTAATATATCTAATAAACCATGTCCGTGACGAAGCCCTAACTACTGAGCGGATGATACTTTAACGTTTGTTTCACATCAGTACATCTCCACGTTTTAGGGGATTTTTCTGAGAACTGTGTTGCTTTTTTTTAAATTTCCAGTGTTTATTCACATTGTTTTAATGTCTTTCTTTATTTTATGACCATGTGATTTTTTTTATCTTTCTATATTGATTTGCAAATTTTGTCCATCTTATTATCTCCCGCCTTTCTACTTAAAGTACATATTAATGAGTATTATCATTTTAAGAATACGAGAACAATAGACATAGACGGCAATTATGAATACAATTTTATTTATGGTCCGTGTTCTACATAAACGTTGTACTTCAGGTGAGTTCCACAGTTAGAAGTCTGATACACATTAACTGATAATCGCTAGACAATTACCCGAGATATTGTGAAAGATGTGATATTTTGTACAATACAAGCATTGTATATAATCAAAAAGCAATAATTTTAAGAAAAACGTGTCGGGGTGGTATGATACCGTGGTAGATAAATATAAAATTACAGCCAAAATTGGTTAAAATAGCAAGTGAATACACGATATCATAGAACCCACAGTACCATATGATCGGACCATATGTTTATTTAACGGGTCAATGTCATTCTAACATTTTGCTTTTAGTTATGGAATTTTACTTTGACAAAAGACGAATTTAATATTTTACCATATGGTTTTTGACGGTGTATTTGTTTACATCTGATGTTCCGAACTACATTTTTAAATGCACCCATTACCTCCTTGTACTTTGAAAGGTGAGTAGTTTATATCAAACAGCGTGTTGATAAATGGACTAAAGAATAGATTGTTGAAGCCAATCCATGGTTGAATTGTGCAGAAAATAAATTGTTTTCAATGTAGAAAAGTGAAACTATCTAAACGAGGCACTTCATCCTTTATTAAGTGACAGGGAATTATATCATAGAGGTCAATAATATATTGAGTGAGGAAAAGCATATTCAAAATATACCTCAAACTTCAAATAAATGGTTTAAATGACATTATTGAAAATAATTAATCTTATGTGATGTGGTTCACCCCAGTTTATTAGTGAGGTTCTTAATTACTCAAACTTCAATTCAGTTTTCGGTAGTTGTTAGTAGATCCTCATTTGTCCTTTTGTACTTTATATTTTGGTCATTGTATTATCTGTTATTCGAAGTATGGCATCTGATTACCCCTTTGATGTGTTCAAACGTTTCTTGTTAAATCTGCCACTCAGCGACAAAGAATAAAGGGGAGTAAGTGTGGAGATATCTAATTTTAACTAACACTGTGAAATAGCATTCCTATTTTAAATGAGGAAGATTTTGTTTAAGCAAATGTGAGATAAACATAAGCAACATAGGTTGTAGGAGACTTTAAATAAACGTTAGAGAATACCGAATAAGGATAATAACAAAATTACCGAACTCCGAACAATCTTACAAAGGGAAAGTCAAAACTCATAAGTATATAAACAGACAAAATCAGTCAACTACCGGAAAACTGTGAAAACCGTAATGACCCTGACTTGGTACAGGCATTTCTAAAGAAATGGTGGGCTGAATCAGATTTTAAAGCGCCAAACCTCCCGCTTTCATTACAGCTCAAAGGTTCCGGCAATAACAAATGGAAAATTCAGGAAAAACTGACAACATAGGATACACAAGACGAAGACAAACAAAGCAAAAACACAACACCATATGTGTTGAACAACACTATGCACAACCATCAGTAACACCATTTTCACGAAATAAAAACAATTACACTGAGCGGTAGTAAGTTTGAATTAAGTTACTGACATTCCCCAATTTAGTGGAATTATGTTTTTATCCACTTAAAACTATGTCAATGTCACCAGCTTTCCTTGGAGACGACACAAGAGTCGGAGTCAATATTTAAGATTTCATGAGGAAAAAAGAATATGCAAAGGAAACAAAACGGACATTTTAATGTGCATAGTCAGCATTACCCTGTATAAATACTCCGTAATGATATCAATAATTTGCTATGATTAAGGTTGTGGTGTTTAACGACACTTTCAACAATATTTCAGTTATATCGTGGTCAGATTTATTGGGGGAGGAAACAGGGCCCGTATTCATAAAACTTCGTAACTTAAGTGTTCCTTAGACTAAGATTTTCATAAGGATTTCCTTAGTTAAGGAAGCTACTTAAGTGGTATTCATAAAATATCTTAAGTGGTTCCTTAACTAAGGAATACTTAAGTATTTGAAACTACGGAACTTCTCGTATTTTACCATTAAGTAAATGTAAATATATGAAAGAAAAGGGGGCACACAGTTCTTAAGCTATTATTGTACATTGATGATTGATTTCATTGTCAATAAATATTGTGTATTGTATTTCAATTCCCGCTTACACTATTTTCACGTGTCTTATTTCGGAACTGATACTCTAGTATGTGTATTGGTTTAAGGATAAAGTTGATACCTGTAGATGTAGAGATAAGGTAAGGATCACTCTCCGAAGCAAAGGCTAGATTCTTCCTTCATACTCTAGTGGAGTTAAAATAACATCTGTTTCGGAGATTGTATAATAATGTGTTTCGATGCTTGTCACTTGACACCAGAAATGTACGCATACTATGGCTATTCAGTTTAGACCTTTTGGTTGTATTGCTCCCAAAGCTTTAAATTATTTGGCTTTCCGATCTTTCAATATGAGCGTACCTGATGAAGGTTATTTCAGAAACGTGACGTGTGCACTAAATTTGAAATCTACATTTCATTTTTATTTATCAGATTATTGTGGAAAATCTAGCTCACATTATACGTATCCCAATTGTAATGTCAATGATTACTGTAAAATGTAATCTCAAATCTTTATTGATATTTCAAAACAGTATAAGATGTTATTGCTTTTCTGGTATTTGCACAATCGAACATTAAAAAATATTAATCAAATATAGCAATAAAAGTTCTGTGGACTGGGGTGTAAATTCTTAAAGAAATGAGACCATTGAAAATTCGATTTGTCTAGAAACCCTCGTGTTTTGTACGTCCGTATCAAAGGCATCTTTTGGTAGTGAGTATATTTGCTGTATTTCAATTCAATATGTAAAGGATATCAAATAATCATTACATAAAGAAATAAATTGAAGATACCATAGAGGTAATCTGAAACGGTAGATCGAAAATTGACGTACATTCATACTATGGCCAACAGAAACAGGACAACAGACAAACAATGATTGACAAAACATTACACACAAATCTAAGTCAACACGAACTCCCATAAAAGCCTCGTGTGCTCCGGAAGGGTAAAACATTCCTGCTCCAAATGGGTAAATAATACAAACATTGTTTCTACTTTTTTTTTTTTTTTTTTTTTACTTTTTAGCACCAGCTCAAAAGGAAAATAAAGTTTGTTCAGTGACTTTTAACAGGTCGGTGGTTTTCACCGGGTACTCCAGTTTCCTCCCCCAATAAAACTGACCGCCACGATATAACTGAAACATTGTAGAAAGTGGCGTTAAACACCATAAACCAAACAACCGACGGGAAAATAGATGAAGCATAATAACAATATAAATAAAGCGAAACACAAGAAAACATCACACAGTTAGAATGAACAGTTCCAAAGTCCAATCGAAAAATCGTAGTAACAGAGACCAAATAAAGATATATTACGAGGAAAGTTTTCCTGTATGATTAATACAGAACCGTAGATGCAATTACATGGAAACAACTTGTTGTTAAAATTAGTTTCAATCAGGATATTGACATTTATATTTTTTTGGAAAAAAGAACATTTTTATCAAACATTTAGTTCTGTCTCTTGCATGAACAAATTTTACGATGTTTTTTTCAATGTTTATACATTAATCAATAAAGATGTGATGAGGGCATCTGACAAGGGTATCCTATAAGAATTAAAATGAATGATATTAATTGCAACCTTTAGTCCGTAGAACCATTCCTTATAAGCGTTTTTCAATAGAAATATTATCAGGTCTCTAGTTATAAGACAAGATTTATATGGATAAGGTCAAAGTGTTCAGGATTAGTTTTCAAGCTATTTTCACATATTCTGTTGTAATGAAAGGCGGTTTGATGGAAGAAAATCAATTTGGTTGTATTGTTGCCGGTGTACATATATCATCTCTAAAAAGATGAGGACTATATATGTGAAATTTGAAAAGCAAATACAATGAATAAATGAATAATTCAACGTTGCCACTTAATTAACATCCTATGTCTTTGTCCAGTGATTGGAAGTAAGCTCTTGTACTTAATAAGAAAATGTTAATTTCAAAAAGGAATAGTATTTAAGCTGTGTTTCTTCATTGATTTGTATTGTTCTTTGAATCATTCTGACTATATGTCTCCGGCAAATATTTTTATGTTCGATGGGTGCTGGTGCATATGTTTTGTAGATCGTTGTTTGTCCTTTTGTCCTTTTTCTTTTGGCCATTGTGTTGTCTGTCGTTGTTCGATTTACGGATTCTGATTACCCCTTTGTTATCTGCAAACTTTTACGAAGGCAAAGCTGCTCTTTCTGTGCTTAACATGTACGTCAAATAATAAGATGTATTTGGCTATCACGTTTAGACTCCTTGGATTACTTGCCCCCGTTTTCTAAGTTACTAGTCTTTGCAGTCTTGTGACTATGAGCATATCTTTTGAAATATATTCAAGACACGGGTCGTGTGTACTAAATTACAGCTTCTGATTACCACTTTGTTATCATCAGGCATATCTTATTCTTAACTTGCTAGATAACACAAAAATCATGAAACCTTATTACACACTGGGTACTTTGGATGTACCAAGACAGGGGATTGAGAGGTTATGCATATGTGTATTAAGGTTTTTAATTTTGCTTCTGCTTCTACGTATTTTGAAATTGAATTATGGAACTAATATGACATGTATTTTTGCTATGCTATTATATTCCAGTAATGAGGGTGTGTTTTGTATTTGATGTGCCCCACACAATCAGTGGCCACATTTTGTTGGAGGGCTAAAGAACAGTAAAAGCAGTACAAATAAAGTACAAAAAAACACCAAGAGAAGCTATGTCATACTTTTAAATCTCTGGAAAACCGCCTCAATGATATAATGGTTAGCCTGTTCGCTTCGAGTGTGGTAGATCATGGGTTTGAGCTCCGGCCGGGTCAAACCAAAGACTATGAAAATGTTGTTTTCTGGCCACTATGAATGCAGTATTGAAGAGTAAGAGAAAAGACTGGTTGGCATGGAATCAGAATCATGGGTCCGAGTGGAGCGAAATGTCTACCTACTGACTGTTGCTGCAGTGAGCTAGCACGAACTAAGCGTGTCAGTTTATTGCAAAGCGAACATCAACATCCCAATGAAATGTAACTTGTTCTCGCCATTATGCAGCTGATAAACTGCTTACTTGGCGTTAAACAACAATCAGTAACTCACTCGTTATAATACGGTATTTCAACCAGGTATTTACACCTGACATAAAATGCATGAAATATAATAAAAACAGAGATATCAAATTTAGTGCGCATGATGCGTTTCTGGAATAATCTTCATCAGGTACGCTCAAAATCGAAAGATTGGAAAGCCAAATAATTTAAAGTTTCATTTTGTATACAAGTTAAAAGAGGATATTTGTTCTATTGAGACAGACTTCTGAGAATCTACAATGCATGTAAAGAGAGCTATGTATCCATCGAATCGAAACACTCTGCGCGAGTACAATAATGGATGACCAGTCAGTCTTAATGAGTTTATTGAATAGATACAATTCTCTGTAGACTATTCGATGAATTATATTATAGCATTTTAATGTAATGAATGTGTTATGTTCGTCCTTATCAGATATTCGTGCAAAGTCTGTGATTGTTGTTCTCCGTATTCTGGATTCAGACACAATGATGTGGCTTAATCATCATTTCGCCATCATTCTTGATACTATCAAATTCAATCAATTCACATTAACTTCCCTTGCGGCAAAGATCATTACTCCGACTTTACATTCAATAACACTTTTGTCGTTAATTATTAAGAAAACGGAAACTATTCTTCTACAATTTCCAAAAGCACATTACTTCTAGTTTGAAATTTCTACGTCAATTACCGTCTTAATTGCTAGTGCTACTCCAAAACGTGACCGGGATGAGGAAATGAATTTGTATAGACCTTTGTAAATAATATTCAAAATAACGAAATCCCTTTTGATATAATAAATCGCTGCTCATTTGGCTGAACTTCTACGCTCATTGAAATGGAAATTTACGATATATTTCTGTAATTCTTCCTATGATTAGATCTAATTAACTATAACTGTGTATCCTTGTACGTTTATACAGCACAATACGTCTATACAATACTGTTAAATCGCCTCAGTATGGACATAGTATGAATATATAATTTCTGAACAACAACTTCTGATATTCCTACGTGCTTCCAAAAAGAAAAGTTTGAGATACCAAAAGGGGATTAGAAGCCGTGAATCAAACGACAGACAGTACAAAGGCAAAAAGAAAAAACGGGCAAAAAAACAAACAAAGATCCACAAAATACTACCTCAGAAGAAATTGAACAACACGAACCCCACAAAAAACCGAGGATGGTCTCATTAAACTTCGTTGAATCGTTCATGAACCTTTTGTATCAGTCCTCGATCATTAAGGAATAATTAAAACCTGTCATTACTGGTCACGATAGGGTTGCTTAAATGTGCATATAAACATTTTCGTTTAGATGTCCATAGTGATTACATACTAGTTTTTAGCTGGATGAAAATTATAAACTAAGGGAAATTGTTGCAATGTGTGAGGTACGAAATATCACAAATATGTGAATCAGTTTCACTTATTTAAAATTTTATAATTTAGCTTCAATCTAAAAAATGTGTAATTTAGACTTGCATGGTATTTTTTACCTTTATTGTTTAATTTACCTGAAGTATTTTAAACCGTATTCTGTCTGTAATACTTTGATTTTACAAGTTGACACAAAGTGATGAAATATTTGAATGTCTTCTTTCTCACAAGACAACAGTACGTGTGAAATAATCCGAATGATTTAATCCTATTCTGAGAACATTATAATGATGGAAAGTCTTAGTGTCTTCCTCGGTGCACGAAACGATATATTCAGTATTAAAGAACAGAAAATTTCTAGAAAAAAATAAAATCAAGAAAATGACTTTGAAAATACTAAAGAGGTAATCAGAAATCCGTAAGTAGAAGAAGATCAGACAACACAATGAACAAAAGAAAAAAGACAAAAGGACAAACACCAAAGTACAAAACATTACACAGAAAAGTAAAGATTGGGTAACACGATGTCTTTTTAAAATAGTCTAGTTTTATACAATAATGTAATCGCTCACTCGATTCGTACTCTGCCATTCCATTTCTCAAATGACAATGTATCTGTTTCCAAATACGTAGATTTATTATTTCCTCCATCACTTGACTATGAGTAACATGGCGGGAGTCTATTCTTGATTTTACCCTTCGGTTCTCTCTAGCGTTTACTCAAAACTCGGTTTATTGGTATATCCATCCAAGTATATCAGACCATGCTTTAATTAGTCATAAAATGTTAATAGTTTGTGGAAACCTGATATTTACATAGTAGGCGAAAACTTATTACACAGTTTCTGTTGAAATGGATAAAGACTATCAGTCCAAAAAAAAACAAGTGTAGAGTTACATTTTGTACCAGTTGAAAGAAAATATTTAAGGCAACAATTCAGATACAAAACAGTCGAACCAACAGGAAGGTAAATAAGCATAAATTCTAGACAACACAAACAGTCATAGCACTGACATCCCGTTTTAAGAGAAAATGAAAATACAGCTATAAATTAGACAATTGTATCTTAACATAGAGCTTTGGGCTGGTGGCTACTTAACCTGACTGTTAATGGAAATAGAGAATTAGCATTCATACAGACATGATATGGCGATGAACCTAGCCATACTACGAATTATTGTCTGTGTTGATGTTCGATATTTTTGCATTATTATATATTGTCTTAACATACTTTTTTGTTCTAGTCACTGGAATTGATATATTACATGTACCCTTTTTTTCTTCAGAACTTCGTCACAATACTAATAATTCAATATATAAATTAAGCAGATCAATGTACTGGGGTCAATTAGTGATTGCTCGTTAATTTCAAGTGGACAATTTTTCAACTGTATCATTTTATCACACTCATCATGTTGCTGTTTATCTGCATGATCGTCGTAAACAATATCCGTTCATATCCTCATTCATGACTTATCACCGGGTTCATTACTAGAATAACACGACGGGTGCCATAAGTGGAACAGGACCTATTTTTTCCTGTCGGGATACATGAATTCATCTCCAGTTTTTATTGGGGTTCTTGTTGCTCTGTCTTGACTTTTCTGTACAATGTTGTGTAGATCATTGGTTGTCCTCTTCTTTTGGCCATTGAGTTGTCTGTCCTTCTTCGATTTATAGATTCTGATTACTCCTATGGCAACTTCACACGCTTCGTCATGTGATATTGAAATCTTGATGACTACAAGTATACAAATATTAATACAATCAACATAATTAAGACGTGGACCTCCTAAAGTCTGTGTGATATTAAACAGCTTCCTGTTTCTGCTGCTTTCGTGCATGTCTAGTATTTTGCAGTCATAGAAAACAATCACGGAAAAGTACATCAATTTAATTTTTTTTTTGTCTACAGGAAGCAATCTATTATTATAACAATGATAGCAAAAAAGTCTTTATCACTAAGATGTTTTACAAGTAATATATATATCTGTCAGTTCAAAACGTTATTATGTTTTACGTTAATATTAGATTTAATTCATGCAATTACCCATAAGCGTGACAAGATTGACAAAATCGGATTGTAAATATTTTTCAAAGCCGATTTGGATGTTAAAAAAAATACTTTAAAGCTCATCAATCTACATTAGATTAAAAAGATATTGGTGCAATCTTGTTTCTTGAATATCAATTGACAATCACAGTATCGAATTTGTTTCCAAGCTTAATAACTTTTTATATAGCATAAACAGGACCATCGATAATGACAAGACATTTTAAAAAAAAATCTTCAAATAATGATATTCTAGGATTAGGATTGGATTATGGTGCTTAACGTCACTTTCAACAATATTTCAGTTATATTGTGGCGGTCAGTTTGATTGATGGAGGAAACCGGAGCTCCCAGAGAAAACCACCGACCTGCCGCCAGTCACTGACCAACTTTATCACTTAATCGCATGATCGGGATTCGAACTCACAACGTTAGTGGTGATAGGCATTGATTGCATATTGCATAGGTTGTTGTAAATCCAACTATCATACGATCACGACCACCACGGTCCCAATAATGATGTTCTATATTGATAACCTAATGTAATATATTTAATGACAAGTTTTTAATGTTTATATAATAGAAACGGTGGATAAAATATGATATTAGGTATGATGATGAAACGTACATATCAAATTTAGAGCACACGGTGCATTTCTGGAATAACCTACAAAATTGAAATATTGGAAATACAGGATATGATTTAGTGGATAAATAAAATAAACAGAGGAAACGTGATAAACAATGGAAAGATAAGAAAAATAAATAGTGGATGAAAAGCATAAAGAGTGGAAAGATAAATAAACAGTGGAAAGATAAATAAACAGAAAGATAAATAAACAGTGGAAAGATAAATAAACAGTGGAAAGATAAATAAACAATGGAAGGATAAATAAACAGTGGAAAGATAAATAAACAGTGGAAGGATAAATAAACAGTGGAAAGATAAATAAACAGTGGAAAGATAAATAAACAGTGGAAAGATAAATAAACAGTGGAAAGATAAATAAACAGTGGAAAGATAAATAAACAGTGCCTAGATGGGATATACAATCGAAAAACATTGAATGCTATAAACAACTAATAAACAAGCATCGGGGTATAAAATTAACAAAAAAATTGCACCAAAAAAGCACTAAGTAGATTGCAAGAATGTATTGACACACATAAAAGTCTTATAACAGTACACAACCTTTATTGACATTGATGAAAAATCATAACACGGACTGCAATATATCCTGGCACATATGAAAAATCATAACACGGACTTCAATATATCCTGCCACATATGAAAAATCATAACACGGACTGCAATATATCCTGCCATATATGAAAAATCATAACACGGACTTCAATATATCCTGCCACATATGAAAAATCATAACACGGACTTCAATATATCCTGGCACATATGAAAAATCATAACACGGACTTCAATATATCCTGGCACATATGCAAAATCATAACACGGACTTCAATATATCCTGGCACATATGAAAAATCATAACACGGACTTCAATATATCCTGGCACATATGAAAAATCATAACACGGACTGCAATATATCCTGGCACATATGCAAAATCATGCACTGTATTTCGATATTTTACAAAGCGTAAAAAGGCATACAACGGGATACAACATTATAATTTAGCTTTCCAATCTTTCGACTTTGAGCGTACATGATGAAGGTTATTTCAGAAACGCGTTGTGGGCACTAAATTAGATATCTACGTTTTTATTCATGACACGTATGAAAAATCATGCAATGCAACAGTCTAATAAAATAAAATAGAATATACATTATTACATATCATAATTCTGATATTACTTTTGTAATTATATATAAAAAAAAAAACAATCAAAATATAAGTACAGAAAGCCCATGGTCACAAGAATGCCTTATGTCTGAAAGTGAAAACCAACTACCAATAGTAACAGCCATGTCAGATACAAATATAATTATGATCATAAATATTATCGAAACAATTCATTTAACAGTGAATGACTTTTAGTCGTATCGTTTGCCAAAGTCTTGTAATAAACCATAATGCTCCAGTAAAATAAAACATTCAATTAATGGCCGTTTGAGGTTTTATTTGAAGAAATGGAGTTTTCTTAATTTGATTGTGTTCCATACCATGAAAAGACAATAAGTCATTTGGTATCGAATTATGATATAGCTCTGTCAGATTCGTTTTCTCTTTTATTATTTGAATGGAAGCAATTTAAACTAGTTGTGTTTTTCCAAATATTACCAGAGGGATGTTTTGATAGCCTTGTGCTTATTAATATGTTTTCATGCAGATAACTCGAGAGAGTCGCTTTGCAATATATCGTTCCCTTGGTAATATTTAATTACACATGATACTGTTGTTCGATCTTTAGTGTTCTCTGCAGTGTTTTGTAGATTATTGTTTAGTGTAAATTTTATTTTATTGTTGAAAAGAATATAGTATACATTACAGGTGTCAAATAAGCATGAATAAATTAGATTATAGTTTTTTTGTTTTTGTTTTTTTCCTTTCAGCATTGTATTGTCTATCCATTTTTAATCTACGGTTTCTTAATTTACCCCTTTTGATATCTTCAAACTTTTCTTCCAAGCGTTTTACGTGCTAAACATATGAAAACGTATAGATAACTATGTTTAGCTGTTTTGATCATCTGTATAACACGAACATAGTAAGAATTATATAATTTGTTCAGGTTAGACCAGTATGTTTGGCTTTAACAGGTTTTCAGAAAAAGTGGGATTAATTGGACGTATCTTTGAACGCGACAAAAAAACGGAGCTGCAATGTGATAGTACGGAAAGGGGGTTGTGTTGGATTGTGTTATGGTGCTAAGGGCCACTTTCAACAAAATTTCAGTTATATCGTGCCATTCAGTTTTATTGGTGGAGGAAACCGGAGGAGCAGGAGAAAACCACCGACCTGCCGCAAGTCACTGACAAACTTTATCACATAATGTTGTATCGAGTACACTCCGCCTGAGTACGGAAAGATCTGTATCTGTGTGAAAAAAGTTTTACAAAAATAATGTATTCATTTCAGAAAAATAACACAATTAATTAATAAATGCAGCATTTTTTTTTTTATATGTTTGTTTCCAAGGGTTTTATAAAACAAGAGATGATTTTTTTTTTTAATTTCATGTAGAGTTTTTTTTATTTCACAGTGAAATCCGTTTGTCCACTTCATTATAATCATGGTAATAAAACAATCTGACATCCTTCTGCTTTCCACTATAAAATGTCGGATTAAATTCTATTAGTAAGTTCCCAATATTTCACAGTATAAAATTAAATACAATTTAAAAAAAAATATATTTTTAGATATAGTAATTTGATTTTCAAATTAAGAACAAGTGATAGTGAAATGGGTCGATGTAACCTAAATATTGCCAAAATATCCAATTGACAATATTATGCAATTATATAAGATGAAAAGCATTTCTTATGTAAACTAAATTAACACATATTGAGGGAACGTTTTGAAAGAAAAGACAGATTTTGAAGAAAAAAATATATATATATATTAGTTTCATGCCATGATATTTCTTGCCTGATCGTCATCGTGCCAGTACTTAATGCTTCGACAATGACATGGCTTATTACATATAATTATGTTTGAAATTAAGTTCCTAATTAACGTAATTTATTTAAAAAAATAAGTTCTATCTCCCTCGGACATAGGTATTCGACGATTACTGCTATCTTGATTAGGCTGATTGGTTTACTTGCTTCCAAAGTTGTTTTTATATTATTTGGCTTTCCAATCTTTTTACTATCAACGTACCTGATAGAAGGTTATTACAGAAACGTACCTGATAGAAGGTTATTACAGAAACGTACCTGATAGAAGATTATTACATAAACGTACCTGATAGAAGGTTATTACAGAAACGTACCTGATAGAAGGTTATTACAGAAACGTACCTGATAGAAGGTTATTACAGAAACGTACCTGATAGAAGGTTATTACAGAAACGTACCTGATAGTAGCTTATTACAGAAACGTACCTGATAGAAGGTTATTACAGAAACGTACCTGATAGAAGATTATTACAGAAACGTACCTGATAGAAGGTTATTGCAGAAACGTACCTGATAGAAGGTTATTACAGAAACGTACCTGATAGAAGGTTATTACAGAAACGTACCTGATAGAAGGTTATTACAGAAACGTACCTGATAGAAGGTTATTACAGAAACGTACCTGATAGAAGGTTATTACAGAAACGTACCTGATAGTAGCTTATTACAGAAACGTACCTGATAGAAGGTTATTACAGAAACGTACCTGATAGAAGATTATTGCAGAAACGTACCTGATAGAAGGTTATTACAAAAACGTACCTGATAGAAGGTTATTACAGAAACGTACCTGATAGAAGGTTATTACAGAACCGTACCTGATAGAAGATTATTACATAAACGTACCTGATAGAAGGTTATTAAAGAAACGTACCTGATAGAAGGTTATTACAGAAACGTACCTGATAGAAGGTTATTACAGAAACGTACCTGATAGAAGGTTATTACAGAAACGTACCTGATAGTAGCTTATTACAGAAACGTACCTGATAGAAGGTTATTACAGAAACGTACCTGATAGAAGATTATTACAGAAACGTACCTGATAGAAGGTTATTGCAGAAACGTACCTGATAGAAGGTTATTACAGAAACGTACCTGATAGAAGGTTATTACAGAAACGTACCTGATAGAAGGTTATTACAGAAACGTACCTGATAGAAGGTTATTACAGAAACGTACCTGATAGAAGGTTATTACAGAAACGTACCTGATAGTAGCTTATTACAGAAACGTACCTGATAGAAGGTTATTACAGAAACGTACCTGATAGAAGATTATTACAGAAACGTACCTGATAGAAGATTATTGCAGAAACGTACCTGATAGAAGGTTATTACAAAAACGTACCTGATAGAAGGTTATTACAGAAACGTACCTGATAGAAGGTTATTACAGAAACGTACCTGATAGAAGGTTATTACCGAACCGTACCTGATAGAAGGTTATTACAGAAACGTATCTGATAGAAGGTTATTACAGAAGCGTACCTTATAGAAGGTTATTACAGAAACGTACCTGATAGAAGGTTATTACAGAAAGGTACCTGACAGAAGGTTATTACAGAAACGTACATGATAGAAGGTTATTACAGAGACGTACCTGATAGAAGGTTATTACAGAAACGTACCTGATATAAGGTTATTACAGAAACGTACCTGATAGAAGGTTATTACAGAAACGTACCTGATAGAAGGTTATTACAGAAACGTACCTGATAGAAGGTTATTACAGAAACGTACCTGATAGAAGGTTATTACAGAAACGTACATGATAGAAGGTTATTACAGAAACGTACCTGATAGAAGGTTATTACAGAAACGTACCTAATAGAAGGTTATTACAGAAACGTACCTGATTGAAGGTTATTACAGAAACCTACATGATAGAAGGTTATTACAGAAACGTACCTGATTGAAGGTTATTACAGAAACCTACATGATAGAAGGTTATTACAGAAACCTACATGATAGAGGGTTATTACCGAACCGTACCTGATAGAAGGTTATTACAGAAACGTACCTGATATTAGGTTATTACAGAAACGTACCTGATAGAAGGTTATTACAGAAACGTACCTGATAGAAGGTTATTACAGAAACGTACCTAATAGAAGGTTATTACAGAAACGTACCTGATGAAACGTACCTGATAGTAGGTTATTACAGAAACGTACCTGATAGAAGGTTATTACAGAAACGTACCTGATAGAAGGTTATTACAGAAACGTACCTGATGAAACGTACCTGATAGTAGGTTATTACAGAAACGTACCTGATATAAGGTTATTACAGAAACGTACCTGATAGAAGGTTATTACAGAAACGCGTGGTGTGCATTAAATTAGATATCTACGCGTTTATTCTAATAATGTAATTACCTTTACTGTCGTAATTTCGTAATAACAGAAACAAACTACTGAACCAATGATAACGTATTCGTCGATAAATAAATGTTAGAGAATACCGAAGAGGCAATCAATCATGGACAATCCAGAGAAACTGTCAACATAGGGTAAACAACGCGAAGAAAACAACATAAAAACACAACACACTCTATGTGTTGGGCACCCCTATTTACTAACAAACAATTGGATAATTGAAAACGTTCACTACATTGTATTTCTCTTATAAAGATTGTATATAACTACAAATATGCATGCATTATTGGATAGATCTGATACAAAAAAGGAGGGGCGTTCATATTTCTATGGCAACTGTATCACCATAGCTAAACAGTTCAAATCTGACATATCTAGACTCACAAAATCATTGAAAACTATTATTCGTAAAGACTATAATTTAGCAACTTCACTCTTTGCTGCAGGGTGTCTTTGTGAAAACTGCTGGTGAGCCTGAATGGTCTAAATTACAATTAAATAGGTACATCTATATTTCATTCCATATTATATTTAAAATGTTATAATCAATATTTTATTCCAACAAATATATTACAAATGTATTCTGGTCTCCCGCGAAGACGATTAATGTCTTTAGAATTTATGACTATCTGATATCAAATCTGTTAGAAGTATCAGTTATGATTCGTGTTTGTATACGAGCAATGATTCTACCTTCCTAGCTAGTAATTAGTTAACTACCAGTATTTATTGATCCTGCTAGTGTACTGTCCATTTTTATATTATTCATATGTGTGATAGTGTTAGGTCTTTTTGAATGGAACCGTATCTGTGCAGTAGTTTTAACTGTTGTGTGTATATTTATATTGCTATCAGTATGCATATATGAGATGCTACCCCCACCCCTCAATAAATAGCAATAAAATTATTATCTTTTCAAACAAAATATAAATAACAATCGGTTTAATACCGCCCGATTTTGTGCCTGTGAAAAGCGAGAACCACGACTGAAACCGAAATGTGTCATGATCATTTTGTATTCAGTCATTTGAGGTGTAAAACAGTTGTTTGCTTTTTACGATATAGATAGAATTGTTAACCATCACTCTATAATTTAATTTGATTTGAATATTTCAATCTGATTGGCTAATCCCCCTGGAGAAAATGTTGGTTATACTCGATATTGTTGGTATTGTGACGTCACCAACGTGTTCCTCCGCCAACGACAAATTCAAATAGTCACATGAAATAATCGTAATTAAAATCGAGGAATCATTAAATTTTGTTGAAAAAATTAAATTATAAAGAATATTTGAAATTGTTGAACAGGTTATACTTGCATAACCTGGTTTGGGTCAGTTTACGTTTTTCATAAACCGCTTCGCGGTTTATTAAGCGTAAACAGACCCAAACCAGGTTATATTGTATTATATACTTATTGACTGGGTATGAGGGAATAGCAAGTTTGTTGTCCCTGAGACACTGACTATTGACTGAGGCGAAGCCGAGGTCAATAGTCAGGGTCGAGGGGACAACAAACTTGCTATTCCCGAATACAGTCTATAAGTATTTTATTTTGCCGAAAAACATTAGACTCATAGTTGAATGATCACCTCAAAATGATAAAGACCAATAAAATCACGCATCTTTTGCCAGTATTTTGCATTATAAATCTGAATATTGTCTCATGGACATTGCTATGTTATTTCCCCAGTCATTCATAAGAGTTTGATTCTTTTGAGAAAGTAGACTTCAACATAAATGTACATGGTGACTACAAGTTTGATGAAAATTTCGAATTTTTTTGAAATTTTCGAAATTTTGATAATTTTTGAAATTTTAAAATTTTGTGAAAATTTTGAAATTTTGAACTTTAAAATCTTTATTTTAAAATTTTGAATTTTTTTTTTTTTTTTAATTTTGAAATTTTATGAAATTTTATGAAATTTTATGTAAACTGAAATTTTAGAATTTTTTTGAAAATTTTGAAATCTTGTGAAAATTTTGAAATCTTTTGAAAATTTTGAAATCTTTTGAAAATTTTTAATTTTTTTGAAATTATTGAAATTTTTAATTTTTTTTTTAAATCTTTTTTTTTAAAAAAAAATCCGGGTTTATTGTTAGCGACAATAACGCCAGAGGCTCACGTATAGCAATTACCGTAGTTGTCCAATAAGCGACGTCCAATTAAAAATTCTGCGAAAGTTGTTTAAATTGCCAGTAAATAGTTCAGCGGCAGTCAATAGTCTTGAAAACTATAGACCGGTCAATAGTCTCAGTGTTAAAAATGTGAAACAATAGCATTTTTATTTCTTTAAAAAAGCTTTAAGAAAGTATATACTGAGGTATAATAAAACCTGTTCAACAATTTCAAATATTCCTTATTTAAACTTTCTCTTCATATTGTTATTTTTACAAATGCTGTGCAAAGAAGAAAATGAAATGTGAAAGTGACTGTTCTTGGTAGTATCGATTGTTGTTCATGACTATGTTGGTTGTGGATCTTCATATTGCAATTAACGTGGTGATGGCGAATTTGTAGCATATATCTTACGGGCTAATAAGTAGTTATTTGCATCATATATATTTTATTATCTTCCTATCATGCACTACAGAGGCTCCTTATCTTACAATATCTCAATGTCTTTATTTGTTCCGTCTTAATTGTATTCTCTTTGGCAGAAGAAGAAGGCGTCACTTCAATTGTAATATTGAGATGTTTTGCCTTTTGAGAGATATTAATGAAATAAGCGTTTGCCACCAAAATAGAGCAATACGATTAGTGTGTATCAAGTATAAACGATAGTGACAATGATTTGAAGACATATGCAGTTAACTATGAGCATGCACTGTTCCTGCTAATGTACTTTCCATGTTCATATTGTTATTCATTTCTCTCTCTTTTTTTTGTGATAGTATGCGGCCTGTTTGAGTGGAGAGACAATCCTGTACAGGTTTAATTAATTGTTCGTTTAAATCTGAATTTTCGTTGGAGATTCATTTATCAGAAGGGGATGGTTGGGGTCTCATTAACCAGCTTAACCCAGACACATTGTGTTGCTTTTTGTGCCTTTCCCATGCCAGGACCTATTTTCTAACAAATAATATCGTGTCGTCAATTTTTTTCCAATGGTTACAACAAGAGTTCGGAATTAGAGTAATACGATGGGTGTCACTAGTGGAGCAGGAACTGCTTTCCCTTCCCGAGCACCTGAGTTCACTCACTGTTTTAGTGGGATATGTGTTGCTCAATCTTTAGTTTTCTGCTTAGTGTGTTGTGGAAACATTTTTGCCCTTTGTGTTGTCTGTCCTTTCTCGATTTACAGATTCTGATTATCTTTTTTCTTACAAATGAGAGATGATTGTTCGCTTTGTTGATATTGGTGGAATTGTTGATTAACACTGTTTAAGCTTTCTTTTCATTTAGCTTTATGATGAATATAACGCAAAGAAGCACCCTATAGGTTTTGTTGCAGTGTAATGATATGTGGCGGGATAAAATGTTTTTATTCGCAATGAATTTTATTCGCAATTATAAGCTGTAGTTGATACAATTCATAATATAGATAGTAATGAATTAATGGTGAAATCATTAGTTTATTTTTAGTGTTTATAGTGCAAGTTTCTTCTATAGAGAAATAATTCAATTGATTTTCATTCATCGCACTGTAAAGCCAATTACCAGGGTATTAGTTATAAGTTAATATGACATTGAACACTATCTGTAATTGGACGACATATTTTGTTTAAAAGGTATTACTTTTTGTTTTCTTTTGTAAAATCCGAAGTTTTTTTATCCAATATATAGCGAAGAAGATTAATCAATATATTAAGGGCCCGGGTGGCTCAATTAGTTAGGGAGTTGGATTACCTAACAACTTATACAAGCTTATCACCAATACGGCGTGGGTTCGCGCCCAGCTTTGTAATTTACAAAAAAGGGTGCACTCGACTCGCCACCGCAAGTGATAAAGTTTACCAGTTGCTTGCCCATGGTCGGTGGTTCTCTGCGGGCGGGTACTCCGGCTTCTTCCACCACTAAAACTGGTCGCCATGATATAGCTTAAATATTGTTGAAAGTGGCGTTAAGCACAATAAATCAAATCTAACCAAATCAATATATTAAGGCCTTTTTTAAACAATTTAGACTATATTGGATCGACATGTAAAGTAACAATTTTGGTTCAGAATCTGTTTACATTGATTTTCATTGAAAAGCCTTGATGATATCCTATGGGTAATCAAAAGCCGTAACTAGAACCACAGTGGCAAACAAGGACAACAAGACACAAGACAAATAATAGTAGACAAAACACTACACAGAAAACTTAGATTGTGCAAAATACCATATAGGTAATTAGAACGACAGACAATACAATGTTCAAAAGAAAAAGGACACAACGACAGACAGTTGACGACAAAACACTACATAAAAAACTAAGATTGCGCAAAATACCAAATGGGTAATTAGAACGACAGACAATACAATGGCTGAAAGAAAAAGAATATGGAAATTCGTAATTCTGTAATTCGTAATAGTGTTCTATTAGTAGACAACATGCTCGGTTTCACGTTGCAAAGTTAAAAAAAAACATTTTCATCCTTTACATTTTTGTAATTTTTCTGTCCAACAATGATACTTTTAGATCACGTAAACCTATATTTATAAGAACGTGATTTTTTTATGATGCAATAAAATTATTATTTATATATGTTTTTATCACATTTTATATCGTATTACAAAGCATGGCTGATTGATTTTTGTTCCAGAAACCCAATCAATTCCTCAATTTATCATCTTTTATGATTCTCTAAAGAATATTCATCTGAAAGTTTTGTAATCTTACCTAAACAATTTGTATTTTTACAAATGAAGTTGGTTATATTGAATATGGTTGGTCGATCTTATCTAATCAATCAAATGTCAGAGATATTCTTCTTCTTCAATTTATTGTAGAACATTCTTATAACAAAGATTCTTGACTAATACTTAAGTTTTCACAACAAGATATCCCATAAAATAAGAACTGATACCATGGCCAGGATAGGTGCATTTTGGTGGAATCCATGGAAAGCACATAAAATATCCTCCTACAATAAAAACTGACCGCCATGATATAACTGACATATTGTGGAAAGTGTCGTTAAACACCATACCCCTAAACCTACAAAACATATATAGCATAGTAGATGCAATTTCATGTAGTCACTATTTATTATGTTCCTTTTATCCCGTACTTTCACCATTCATGGCTTTTCACCGGGTTTGTAGCAAGAGTAGCACGACGGGTCCCATTAGTCGAGCAGAAACTACTTACAGTTTGGTATGCACCTGAGCTCATCCCTCAAAATTGGAGCATTTCGTGTTGCTCAATCTTTGCTTTTCTGCGTTTTGTCGACCACTGTTTCTCGTTCTGTTCTTTTACTTTTGATCACTGCATTGCATACATGCCAACCCTACCGATTTACGCGGTAGTCTACCGAATTTTTAAGTCTTCTACCTCCTACCGATTTTAGATGTTTTCCTACCGATTTAAAAAAAAAATGTAAAAGAAATTATCGTGAATTGTTCATATGTTGATTATTCTTGTAGATTTCTACGACGTATAAATGAGTACAAATCCAAATTATTTAGGCCCTTTCCGTAATCGTTTCTCTCTTAATTTGTACCGGAAACTTCCATTGGTCAATTCTTTATCATTAAACCAATCAGAAACGGTATTTAAAATAAATTTTTGAAGCACTGCATTTTGAACTTATGATTCCTAAACATCAACAGAATGAATATGTCCGAAACGCCAGAAAAAAAGAAGGCTCGTATTTAAGACAGCATGGACTGATGAGTTTCATTTCATTAAACATTCCCGAAAGGGAAATAAATTTGCATTTTGTTAATTCTGCAGGACTGCAACAGAATGCACCATTTTGCGTCCTTCTGAAAAAAAAATGATTTTTTTCATGATTTTATCATACTATATTTAAAGTTTTGACTACACAGATTTTATATCCAAAATGCAGCAGAATGCAGCATTTTGCATCCTTCTAAACTTGAAAAATAAGACCCTCCCCTACCGCTTTTAGTCTCTCGAGGGTTGGCATGTATGGCATTGTCTTGTCTTTTGAATTACAGTTTTTTACTATAGAACACGTCAAGATTATAAAATTAATATTGTGGTACAACATAGAAATTCTTTCATGATCTATTTGTTTTTAAACAAACATATACTACATATGTATTCTTTGATTAAAAACATGTATGTACAACACAGGCATAATTATATTAAGCACACGTGCAACACGTGGAAGTGTGAAAATACCAAAATAGTGTATTATGCAACAAACATCGATAACAATGCAATGCAAACTCCCTGAGGGAATCCTGGGGAATAGACATAAATATAGACGTTTAAATATGCTTATTGTGTTTACCGCTACTCAACAATATTTCAGTTATATCGTGGCGTTCAGTTTCATTTGTTGAGGAACCCCGAGTAACTGGAGAAAACCATCAACCTGCCGCAAGTCTCTGACAACTCTAAAACATAATGTTGTATCGAGTACACTTCGTCATGAGCGGGATTCGAATTCTCAACTTTAGGGGTGATGGGCACTGATTGCACAGGTACTTGTAAATCCAACTACAGTCAAACCTGTCTAATGTGACCTTCCAAGGAAACAGTGAAATATGGTCACATAACACAGGTGGTTGCTTAATACAGGTTTAATTGATATGAAATGCACTGTGAAGGGAAATAAAAATGAAGGTCACACAATACAGGTTATTGCTTAATAGAGAATGTCACTAAAGCAGGTTTGACTGTACCATATGATCACGACCGTGACATCCCTCCTACCCATACCAAAAAAGGTTTCCTATGTGATTGCCAAAATCGGCTAAGGTTGTCTATGCTTGAGGGAGATTGAACTTAATTTTATTCATCATTACATTATTTAGGAACTGTAAAACCTGTCTAAACCGAACCCCTTTGGGACTGAAGAATTTGTTCAGTTTAGACAGGTGTTTGGTTTACACAGGTTCAAATTGCATAGACATTTAGTAGATGGCACTGTAAAGTCTGTCTGGCTTAGGCAGGTTTTCGGTTTACTGTAGCTAATAACCCACATCAGAACACTTTTATGATCTGTTTGCCATTGGCCTGTAGATATCGACCCCATTTTTCCTTTTTCTTAATGGTACCATAGATTAGAACGATGCGATGGATGATATTAACAGATTAATATCACAAGCTATTGACTAATAAATGATTATCATCATATACATTCGTAACTGAATATTCATCCGCCCGCGTTCGGACAGGAAACAACTGAATATTTATTTTCACTTACCTGTTGCTATGGAGATCTCCGTGATTAAAAGTACAGACGATGGAATGTTGGATTTTTATGAAGAAGACAGTATTAGTATGTAGTTCGGCGGAAAACCGTAATGATGTCAAAATCTCATGAAACACCAACCGGACATTTTGTAGCAAGGAATATAAGAACTACAAACAGTTTGAAGATATCGAATGCGTACCATAAAGCCGTAAGTTGAAGGGCAATCATGTCAAAATCTCATGAAACACCAACCGGACATTTTGTAGCAAGGAATATAAGAACTACAAACAGTTTGAAGATATCGAATGCGTACCATAAAGCCGTAAGTTTAAGGGCAATCATGTCAAAATCTCATGAAACACCAAACCGACATTTTGTAGTAAGGAATATAAGAACTACAAACAGTTGAAGATATCGAATAGGTACCATAAAGCCGTAAGTTGAAGGGCAATCATGTCAAAATCTCATGAAACACCAACCGGACATTTTGTAGCAAGGAATATAAGAACTACAAACAGTTTGAAGATATCGAATGCGTACCATAAAGCCGTAAGTTGAAGGGCAATCATGTCAAAATCTCATGAAACACCAAACCGACATTTTGTAGTAAGGAATATAAGAACTACAAACAGTTGAAGATATCGAATGGGTACCATAAAGCCGTAAGTTGACGGGCAATCATGTCAAAATCTCATGAAACACCAACCGGACATTTTGTAGCAAGGAATATAAGAACTACAAACAGCTTGAAGATATCGAATGCGTACCATAAAGCCGTAAGTTGAAGGGCAATCATGTCAAAATCTCATGAAACACCAACCGGACATTTTGTAGCAAGGAATATAAGAACTACAAACAGTTTGA
This sequence comes from Bathymodiolus septemdierum, assembly GCA_963383655.1. NCBI lineage: Eukaryota > Metazoa > Mollusca > Bivalvia > Mytilida > Modiolidae > Bathymodiolus > Bathymodiolus septemdierum. The sequence continues at coordinate 26,716,339 of OY726530.1, read as the reverse complement.
AGATATCGAATGCGTACCATAAAGCCGTAAGTTGAAGGGCAATCATGTCAAAATCTCATGAAACACCAAACCGACATTTTGTGTCAAGGAATATAAGAACTACAAACAGTTGAAGATATCGAATGGGTACCATAAAGCCGTAAGTTGAAGGGCAATCATGTCAAAATCTCATGAAACACCAACCGGACATTTTGTAGTAAGGAATATAAGAACTACAAACAGTTGAAGATATCGAATGGGTACCCAGAAACTGTAAATTGGACGGCAATCAATGCAATGACCAAACACTGACAAAACGAAATGAATTGGTAGACAAAACACTACATAGAAAAATAAAGATTGAGTAACCACCATTTAGAGCCCAACCAAAAACCGGGTGCTCTGGAAGGATAAGTTCCTGCTCCACTACTTGCAGCCCTCGTGTTACCCACGTTAACAATCCGGGATGGGATTGAGACTACGTCAAACGAAACATACCCCTTGTCACATGTGGCACAAATATCCCGTAGCGGTTAATCAAGTCATGATCATGAGATCATAAAACTTTCGAAGTGATAACTTTAACTTAACCACTAGGAATCCTTGTTTCAGAGACTTTCTTGTTAGCAGCAAACCTATTACTAGTATATCGTATCAACCGAGAGAAATATACTCCATATGCAGGTGCTGCTGAATTGTGGCTATGTATAAATGAAAATTTCATAATGTCAAAATTGAAATCATCTCATTTGTCGTAAAATTTCATTCTTAGCCGACCCTCTCTGTCCAAGTATCTGTGTATGCCAAGATGTGAGACAGACTTAGCTGTATTTGTGGTATCCTTCATCTCAAGTGCGCTCGCCATTTCTCGCCAAACTTTGAATTATAACATGAAGTGACATAGTACATGTAACGGAACGTGAAAATAAAGGACCGGACCGGGCAGGCTTCTTTTGGTATTTTTATATTTTTTGAGAATCCTCTGCGTGAAATATGTTCCATACAAAAAAAGGGACAAATCGGCGAGAATAGGAGCATAGCTAGTTCTCCTAAGAATGCCGACTGTCTATCTGTTGAAAAACACGTCCACCAAACATAACCTTCAAGTTTGACATTAACTACAAATATTTTGACCTCAATTATTAAATTAGCTCAATCAATAGAAGGGAGTTTATAAATAGAATTGATCAAATGTCTACAATTTTCATACACAACTGGGGCCGTCGTGGCCATGTGATCGTATGGTAGTTGGATTAACAACTTCATATGCAATCAGTGCCTATCACCACTAAAGTTGTGAGGTTGAACCCCGTTCATGGCGATGTGTACTCGGATACAACATTATGTGATAAAGTTTGTCAGTGACTTGCGACAGGTCGGAGGTTTTCTCCGGGTACTCCAATTTCCTCCACCAATAAAACTGAACGCCACAATATAACCGATGAAAAATTGTTGAAAGTGGCGTTAAACACCATGAAACCAACATACACAACTGCTATTAAGGTTATTAGTATGCGATTAAAGAGAGGTAACTCGTGTGTATATAAAGTATTGATGTCCATCCGGTTCCAAATAGACAATGAAATTTTAAATAAAGTAAGAATTTTAATCTTATAATTTCTCCCAATTGTATGTTTTAGATACATGTATATTTAATCTTTAAATCCTCTCAACCCATATAAGTGACGATTGTTAATTACGCAATTTTAATTTGTAATGTATTACTTTATGTATTGTGTATTTGTAATCCAGTAATAAGGAATCGATCATTTAACGTTTAGGGTGGGTGTTATGTTTTTCCTCTAAGCCAGAAAAACAATGTTTCACGCGAACAATGGTGATAATCTTCTTACATAAAAAAAATGTATTTTCTCGTTGAAAACTGCAGTGCCCGATACTTGATTTTGTTCATCTTTCGATGTATCGGGGCACGTTATTTTTCTATAAATTTTGGAACAGAATTGTCGTTCCCATGCTCCAAATCATCGAATCCGATACCTAATATAGTGGACGCAGTGCTCTGATTTTTTTGGCGGGGGGAGTTCTCTCTCGAGTATTCGTACAAAAAATAGAGTGCCTTTTTCGTTGCGCCATTCGGTTTTGGCCTGTCTTTCGATTTACGGCTTCCGATTACCACTTTTGTTATCTTCAATTTTTTATTTTTTTCTTGAATAAGATCAAGGAATATAACAACTAGAGGAAAACTACAAAAATCACGAACAAAATAGACAAAATAACACCGGTGAAATCGAAACTGAAAATAATTAGCATAGCAAAATCACAGGCGCTCGTGGCACGGACTTACCCCCCTCCCCCCTTTTTCTAACTTTCTGTTTACAAATTTATTTTCAATAAAATTTCTTTATTTCTTTATTATTTCATCTCTTTTTCCTTATTTTAACTTGTTCGTGTCGATATTCATGACACGAACAAGTTGAAATAAGGAAAAAGAGATGAAATAATAAAGAAATAATTTTTTTTTTATTGAAAATAAATTTGTAAACAGAAAGCTAGAAAAAAAAGGGGGGGTGGTAAGTCCGTGCCACGAGGGCCTGTGAGCAAAATGCCGTAAAACGTGAACTCCAACCAAGCGTTAGACCAGATACTTCGAAGAAATTATATACTTTTGTATACAAACTATATCAGTATGTTTAATTCTACAAGTATATAAAACATACGATTATTGTTATTTTTATCCCACATGTAAACACGTAAACCGATAAAAAATATCTGTCATGTGAAAACTAAGTGTTATCTTCCGGGACGTTAATAAATATGACACAGATTTTAGTCGATGGGTAAGACTTTCTGAAAACTGAATTATTTTTAGAATGACATTGTGACATTTCTAAGACATATACAGAATGGAACGGTATGGTATAGTTCATTTAAATTCGTATGTTATGCCCATTTTGAAAATTCAAATGTCAAAATGTGTTCTCCTTGTCTCAAATACATGTATGAATAATCGAATAGAAAGTTATGTTTAGATTTTGAATTATTGGGAATTCCATTTTTATTTGAGTGTATGTGTAAAACCCATAAATGCGTCATGCATTAGATATATATGTTTGTTTATGAGTGAGGGTATTTATAAATATATATGTCCATTGTTGATAATTATCAACAAAATAACAAAAGGCGGGACGGAGTATACCACACTACATATACATGTACTTAAAAGGTAAGTTCCAGTCCTAACTACGCATCTGGTGTTTAACGCCACTTTCATTAATATTCCCAAAAATCAACCATTTATGAATTGTAAAGATATAATTTGAATATTGATGGTTGATAATTCCACCGATAACAACAAAATGATTAATTAATTGATTTCTTCTCGTCTCAATTATTGAACACAAATAATCCCCTGAAATAGGGCAATGGAAATCCAGGTGCGGACTAGGGACAGGCACAAAAATGTGACGGTGGTTAAACCGGTTAATGAGATCACAATCCCCATCCCCTCTCTTGATAATTATATCTCTGACGACAATACAGGTATAGAATACAATATCAAAATGGCCATGCACTGTCACAAAAATGACTGACAACATAAACATGGACAGTACAATAGCAGGGTCAATGAATGCTCATGGTTAACTGACTACTAGTTAAGAAGGTAGAATCTGTTGGATAAAAACCTTCTTTTTTTTTAATTTGCATGGATTATCGCGCAATAAAGGAGATTTAGACTTAACATTGACTGCATGATAAAACTACGATTAGAATGTGGATAAGCTATACCGGAATATTTATTCCACATCACTTCTTTGTGATATCCTCGTCTGTTGGAACTCAACCCTCTAAATACAAAAATTACCATAAACTAGATAACACATAAATGAGGTATAGGTTTAGGTTTATGTTGTTTAACGCCACTTTCAACAATATTGCAGTTGTATCGTGGCGGTCAGTTTTATTTGTGAAGGAAAACGGAGTACCCAGAGAAAACCACCACCCTGCCACATGTCACTGAAAAACTGAACCCAGCAAATACTTACAAAGATGCCAATGGCGCCAGGCTAATACATACCTTTGAATCCCATACGAAGTTCAAACAATAACCATTAACGACCATTTGGACAACAGCTCTTGGTGTGTACTCGGGATTAAAAAGTAGCATGATCGTTAATTGTCATGGGTTGAAAACATGACCCAAAACGGGATGTCGATAGATGTTAACTATAGCGCATCACCAACGACGAAATGTAAAAACAATATACAACAAACATATAATTTTAATTAAATTGCAATAACAGCTTTTTGTATTCTTTATTGTAGAAAATGACCAATTATTGTGGACCATGCGCGTTAAACAGTAAAGAAACGGAAGCGTTAAGCTGGTGTTTAGAATGTGAGGAAGCCCTTTGTTTTGCATGCGCTGAAAGTCATAGGGGTATGAAAATTTCCCGCCACCATCATTTAGTTGACGTAAATGCCGTCCCACGGGAAATCAAGTTTTTATTTGAAAAGTCTTGTCCGAAACACAAAACGTTATCCTTTGAATATTTTTGTGTTGACCACGATCTGCTTTGCTGCAAAGAATGTTTTTCCGAAAGTCACCGAACATGTAAAAATGTCCCCTCCTTAGATACTGCCTCTAATGGCATTAAGAGGTCACAGTCATATAAAGACGCTGGTGATGAAATCAACCATATTTTACAAACATTGGATACATTATCATCCGGGCATTTTAATAATATAGAAACGGTTCAACAAGAAGCAGGCGTAATACATGACAACATCCTTAGAGTAAAAGAGAAACTGATTGATAAAGTTGAATCCCTGGTTCAGCCGTTGATGGGCGAATTGAAACAAATAACAGATAATCAAGTCAATGAAATGAAAGGAAATATCACTGATATACAAGATGCTATTACGTCATCCAAGGCCCACAAAGGTGCGTTCGACTTTACAAGAGACAACGGATCGGACCAACAAACATTTCTTCTAGTTCATACTACAAAAGGTGATATAAATCATCTCCAGCACCGGGTATTAAATCTAACCAAGATCAGGAGGCATGTCAGTTTGGAATTCTTTGAAAACACAAAAATACACTCTTCTTTAAACAATCTTGGATCTATTGTGTTATTACAAGGAGCACCTCTTTGTAATCCATTTCTACCACGTAAACTAAGCCAATCCCAAATTCAAATCGCCACAAGTCGACTAATATCTCCTTTTACCAATCAAAGTGAACTGAACTTACAGCGAATATATAAGAACTGTGATATAAGAGGAATGGCTGTTTCAAACGATGGTACATTACTTCTGTGTGACTGCGCAAATCTCAGACTGATTTTGTTTAACTCGGACGGCAACTACGAATCGACTATTTCCACCAAGTACAGTCCGTGGGATATTGCTGTAATTCCTGGTACGCAGTCTGCCGTTGTATCTAAACGTGACGAGGGTTGTATACAGTTTATAGACATCGAAAATAAGACGCAATTGAAAGTTGTAAGCGTATGTAAAAATAGAAGTGGTGGTCTAGGTGCTACAACTGATTACATTTTAATAGGCGGCGAAGGAAAGATCCATTTTCTAAACCTCCATGGACAGTTTGTAAAAAGTGTTGACGTTGAGGTTAAAAGTGCTATCTGGTATTTGGCTCCTTTGGGTAATGACATTATATGTTGCAGTAGTTCGATAGATGCTGATGTTCATGTCATTAACATGCAAAATGGGGACAACAAGTTTTACGGGTCAGAAAACTTGAAAACTCCTATGAAGATGGCGCCCGATGATACCGGAAACATATATGTCGTTGGTCATTCATCTGAAAATATCCTTCGACTGTCACCGAATGATGGAACCTTCAGTGTCGTTTTAACCGCAAAGGATGGAATAAAACATCCATGTGCTCTCTGTTTTAACAAGGATTTTACAAAACTTTACGTATCAAACAAAATGGGTAAAACGGTAACTGTGTTCACAGTCAACAGATGAAATAGACATTTGTTTTTGGAGTAGAGATTATAGCCCATTCATCAACAATACATGCACTCCGATTTGAAAAACGGACTACCATTGAGAGGTAAAACAAGGTATTATCGTGGGACACTCGTCAGTTATCCACGACTGACCACGCCCCGATACTTTCCACTCAATACTAGTGGGCCAACTGACAGGAATGAATATAATAGACATGAATTATTCACAAGTCATTCCAGCACATTTGGATTAATTCCGAAGCAATGTTTTACCTCCAATCATTTTGTTTTTGTTTTTTTTGTTTAAGAAATGGTTTTCATTATAAAAATGATTCTCGGGTCATAATATTGACGATGAGTGCTTTATCGAGTAGTCAGAACATATATTTTATAATCTGTTCATTCCGCGTCTAATATGATTCACAGACGCTCGTGGCACGGACTAAATGAACCACCACCACCACCCTTTTTTTCTAACTTTCTGTTTACAAATTTATTTTCAATAAAATTTCTTTATTTCTTTATTATTTCATCTCTTTTTCCTTATTTTAACTTGTTCGTGTCAATATTCATACAATCTTATGTTAACATCAAATTGCATGCGTCGACCCTATATCTATGTTAACATCAAATTGCATGCGTCGACCCTATATCTATATATAGGGTCGACGCATGCAATTTGATGTTAACATAAGATTGTATGAATATTGATATATAGGGTCGACGCATGCAAAACAGAAAGTTAGAAAAAAAGGGGGGTGGTAAGTCCGTGCCACGAGCGCCTGTGATATGATTGAGTGATGTTATGTTGTTATGGAAACTAGTAAAACCGAAACTGGTGTCTTCATATAAGCTGGCCTACTGGTGATCAGTGTAGATTATCGGAGCTTGATAAACCGTGGATTACTGGCGATGTCATGGGGCAGATAGCATATAGAACTGGAAAAAATGCACATTTTGTCTATTGACTCCTCAAGCAAAAATAATTGATCAGTCATTATATTCATTGTAAAAAAAAAAAAAAATTATCATCACACTATTTTGCTTTAATGAAACTAATTTCCGTGTGTTAAATTTGTTGTGATTTTCTGTCATTAACTTTGTCAACTGGAAGACATGTTGACATACATTATCTAATAATATATTTATTTATTTATCTATGTTACACAGTTTCAACTGTTGTGTGTAGTTTTTAGTTCTAATGATTTTCCAAATTGTTCCCGGAAGTGGGCGTTTGACAGTCTAAATACATCGTCCAGCTCATTTTATGGGTATATCAAATATTGCAAGGGAGTTGGATTGGTGTTTGAATTGTGTTAGTCTGGGTAACATGGACAAGAACAGCTTTCCCTTTCGGCAAAACTGAGTTAATCCCGGTTTCTTGAGTGGGTTTGTGTCGCTCATCTTTAGTTTTCTCAGTTTGCATACTTGTTATAGTTTATCTTTTAATTTTGTCTTTTTATTGGTAACGGCGGCCATTTTACATTTTTTATGATAACTTCTTAGTCAAAATTGGCTTAATTTGCATCGGAAAGCATGTAATTAATATTAATCTACATATTATTAAGTAGCTGCAGTTCATATCTCAGCCCATTCCAACAACTTGTAGACAACACTATTTAAATAAATGTGGCCATCTTGGATGAATGTAGAGATTGTCGTGAAAATATTTGGAACTACCTGATAGCAAGGATCATTCATATACCAGTAGTTCCCATATTTTCAAAGTTATTATGTAAATATCTAGCGACAACGGACGCCATCTGATGTCAAAAGCTTCTTATACTGATATCGATCAAATGCAATAGGTCACATTGTATAGTCTTGATTGATTGATTTATTGCATTGTGTTTAACACAAACTTCAGACATTGTAATAGGTTATATCGTGGCATGAACTACAGGGTTAAGATATAAAACACAGAAACTTGTTTTCGCCATGATATAGCTGAATAACTGGTCTATTGGTGTTGAATAACAGTCAATCGTTTTAACCGCACATACAGTATATATGCATTACTGAGTGGCAGTCTATCTGTAACTCATTATTCATTCCTCAGCCAAAGACACACTTTACACATTACTTAGCCATCAGTGTCAATCTGATTAAAATGTTTGTTGTATCTTTTTTGCAACAACTCTCAGCTTGTGATCAGTTTTAATCCCTCAGAATTTGGTAGGCTCATCGTTGATTGGTCGTTTGAAAATATGAACCCTGAGGATACTCCCATATATGGGATGTGCTAGATGTTAGTGTATCCACACAGGAAAGGAAGTAAATAAAACATATACATTTGTACAACAAACATCTAATTTTAATTAGATTGTCATCAGTGTCTATATGCAATTGATTCCACTCTTTAATCAGAAAGACAATTTATCTTCATTCATGTAGATAGTATGCCAAATGTGTGTCTCTAGTAAAAATGAATGAGTGAGTGATTGTTGCTTAGTGCCAAATGGGCAATATTTCAGCTATATCCTGGCGATAACAAGTTACCAACATGCTTAGTTGGATTTTTATAGAGCTAGCTTACTGAAACAATATTCTGATAATTAAAATGTGGCTTCACTCAAACACATTATCCTGAATCCAAACCAACCATTCTTTGATCTTATTCCTTAGATGTTGTTTATTTAGTGGAGAACAACAAATACCAATATTAGTCTTTGGTTTGACTTAATCAGTGCTCTAGGCTATAGTCAACCACACTAGAGGGAATCATTCGAGTAAAAGAATTTGGACAAATGTGAGTTGGGGTGATAAATTCCATTAATATATAACACTCGGTATTCAGGAGTGCTCCTGTATAAGGAGGATGGTGGCAGTAATGGATTCTGCCTTCCTAGCTAGAAGTCAATTAAGTAGTTGGATCATTCATCCTGCTATTGTACTGTCCATGTTTATTTTGTCAATTCATTTTTGTGATAGTATGTGGTTAATTTGAGTGGAAGTAGAATCTGTGCAGTGTTTTTATGGTTAGCTGATACATTTGTATATTATGTATTGCTGTTGGAGATCTAGTTATCAAAAGGAAAGGATTAGGATCCCATTAACCAGTTTAACACTGCCACATTTTTGTGACTGTCCCAAGCCAGGACCTGGAATTTCAACTTCATATGTGGTGGTCTTTTGTGTGGTCAGTCAGTGGAGGTAAGGGACCGATCATTTAACATGCAGGGGGGGGGGGGCTGTGGTTTTTTTTTCGCTCAGAATTTATTTTTCGGACAACACGAGAGTTAGAATATTTATTTCTTTTTGTCACGCGGAGCGCGAATTTTTTTTCCAGAATTTAACATTAGGTTGGTTATATGACAAAAACTCATGAGTCCTCCACCAAAATCAGAATATTTTTTCAGCAACATTGGAAATCACAATATTTTCCTAGAAATAAACCATATTTTCAGTGAGTGATTGTTATTTAACACCAATTCAGCAATGTTTCAGCTATATTATGGCGAGAACAAGTTAATTTTCAATGAGATGATGATGAGGTCTGCTTTGTACTAGACCAACACAGAAATATTTCAACTGGAATTTATTTCAATGTGAAACATAATACATTTGTATATACAAGTTGACTACAAAAATATATATTCATATAACAAAGAATTTGAATTTGATATGAGTTACACAAGTATCTGTTACTTCCTGTTTAATACATATTCTAATAAACTTAAAAAAAACTTGAATCAACAATTTTTATCTAAGTATCTTTTCCACAAAACTTCCTGGTCACATGATATCAACTTAAACGTAAATTTAACAATAAGAATAGTCTCAATTTCAATCCATAATTCTATTTATACATACATGTACTATAAAAAGTGTATTTAAAGTAAATAGGAAAAGAGAGCAACAGCTCACAAATAAATACCACCTCCCTGGTGTGAGATAAAACTTGTATAATCTTGTGTTTTCGATAAGTACTGGCATAATAATCTGAATAAACTTTTTAAGAACCTTATTAATAAAATGCATATAGCATATCATCTGAATGTTTCTGGGTTTTTTTTATTTCATGATCCATCATACCATGTTTGCCTATTTGAATCTCTTTTACAGTAATTTTTAATACTCTTAAGCAAAAACTAGAGGTTCTCAGGAGTCTGTAATTGCTCAATTTGACTTCTAAATTTCATTTAAAAAAATCGGCTGATTTTTTTTATTTGCAATTTGCAATTTCTTTTAATAGTATTGGCAGCCATCTTGGATCAAAGATCATTTCAGCTCAAGTTTCTGAGCAGAACATTTGAAGTTGATTTTAAAATAAATATTGCTACTTATTTCTACAATATCAATGTGGGAAACCATTTTTTTCAAACACTCGCCAAAATGGCGAGTGGATTGAAACAAGTACTCGCCAAAATGAAATAGAGCTCGCCATATTTGGCGAGTGACATTTTTTTTAAACTCGCCAACAAATACTAAATAAACAATACAGTAATGTTCAACAATTTATTTTGCAGATTTTGACAAGTCATTAACTTGGTCAAGAAGGATCAACAATCTCTAAGAGCTGCATTGATCTCTTCTTCCTCAATTTCGTTGTCTTTGTCTTTTAAGTTTTAATGTGCTGTATAAAACATGTACCTTGTATGTCAAACCCGGTTCCAACACATATTTAACTTTATGTTTTCGCTACGAATTCGTTTGAAATATTTCAAAACCAAATTATTTTATTTGCATTAATTTTAAAAGTCATCACATCTATTTGTAATGAAACAATATTTCATTTAATCGTGAAATCGACCTTGGCAAAATTATGCGGGGCAGGGATTGTATACTTAATTTTTCTGTTGACAGAAATGAGGTGTTATGACTCATGGCGGAGTGTTTTCTTATCGAGTACAATGATTAATAAAATGTTGGATAAATGACAGTTAATAGAAAATTTAACTGTTTGGGAGCTATGATATTTTAAAGCTGTAACCAGTTATCGTGTCAAGCGTTTTCAAGTTCCTACTCGCCTTCCAACTGTTACTCGCCAGACCGGCGAGTATAAAGTGGATCTTACTCGCCACCCGAAATTTCCACTTGCCTTTGGCGAGTTGGCGGGCGGTCGTTTCCCACACTGCATATTTAATTTACTAATCATAAATTCTATCAAAACAAACAAAAAATTGACCTTGATGATTTTGATATATTTAGAATAAATAAAAAAGTCAAAATATATAATATCTACATCCTATACTAACCTTGATATTATAACACTCTCAAACAAAATACATATCTTAGTAGAAAGGCCACTTCAATATCTTATGGGGAAAAAAAGTCAAAATAAAGGACACTTGAAACATTTAATGACCTTCACATATGAGATTTTGACAAGTCGATACGTTTCCAAAGTTGAATATGTTGGAAGAAAAATTACTTCAATTTCTTACAAAATAAAATAATAGGTCAAAATATAGAACATTTACAACTATAATGACCTCAATATATGACCTTTCAATTATGGATATAATTTATGGCACAAACTTTTATTTCAATCTAACTTGTTTGTACAGTTTGGCCGTGGAAAAAAATTGAAGGAATAACAAACGATACTTTTATCTAAAGGATCTAACACACATGTAAAAATAATGAGAAACAGACAAAAAAAATATATCACTGGCAGATTATTGTCTGGGAAAATATAATAATTCAATAAAAAGGCAAACCAAGTTGTTCTGTTTTAAATAACGTACTGTAAGTAAAGTACAGTCCGAGACATTGTGTGATAAATTACTGTGACAGACATATCACTTTTCTTAGTGATACTGGTATATCTTTTGGCCTGTTTAATCTATTTACTTATTTAGATATGTCATTAGATAGTTAGTAACACTCTAAATGTAAAAGAAATTTTGAAAATATATTTAATAGTTAAAAAGTTATATCCAAATCACCAAGATGAGTGATACACCTATCACAGTGATTTATCAGGCTATGTACGTCTCTGTCTGTACTGTATGTCCATATTGGTGCTTAAGATACAGCTTGTACAAACACTGTAATGTTGTATTTATCATCATGTTTTCACGAGTCTCGAAATAATAAAATAGACATTTATGCCATTTAAGGACGCAAATATAAAAATGTACATTTGTATGTATTTTTAAGGCAATTCACTATGGAAGACTGTACGTAGAAAAAATATTTAACATACCCGGTATTGAATTCTAGTAATTCTCACAATTGATGAACTCAACAAATGAAATTATATATTGTACTAGTAAAAAAATAAACGTCGGAGAAAACTGAAGGGCACTCAAGAATGGCCAATCCAACTCAAGAATGGCCAATCTAACGACACTGGCAAAAATAAGGCACGAGACACAAAATAAAAAACACAACATAGATAACTCCAAAAATAAGCAACCTTGATACCACCAAAATATCAGGGTTGAACCCAGGTCCTGTTCCTTATAAGATACCCACTATGCTACTCAGTCAAATTCGGTAAAAGTCTTGTCAGTAATTGAGGAAAGAAAAAAATCTTCTATCACCCGAAAGGTCTCGCCTCGGCTGGAGTCAGATGGTTTGGTTTGGTTTGGTTATGGTGTTTAATGCCACTTTCAATAATATTTCAGTTATATCGTGGTGGTCAGTTTTATTGGTGGAGGAAAACCGGAGTAACCGGAGAAAACTACCGACCTGTCGCAAGTCACTGACAAGCTTTATCACATAATGTTGTATCAAGAGCACTTCGCCATGAGCGGGATTCAAACTCACAACTTTAGTGGTGATGGGCACTGGTTGCATAGGTATTATGAGGATATGTGGTTACCAATGGTGTATGGACAATACAGGCACATATGTCGTCACAAGACAATGAAGAAATCATCTCTGAAACACTATCTACATCTACATACATGTAACACAAAAATTATGCAATGTCAAAACAATATATCAATTAAAAAATTACATGAAGTACATAATTGCAATTAGCCTATTTATAGCTTCATTATATAAAAAAAAACCACTCATAATAGCAATTAGTCTATTTTTAGTCTATAAGTCAGTGATGTTATGAATATAACACCATATTATATATTTCAGATTTTCTCCCAACTTTATTTAGCATATAGTCAAATCTGTATCAAGAGGTCACCTTTGGGACAAAGAAAAGGCGGTATTCTAAGAAAGGTGACCTCTTAAAAGAGGTTCCATTCATATGAAAAGGGTGACCTTTTACTACAGGTGGCTGCTTAATAGAGGTGACCACATGGGCAAGTGTGACTATATTTGGAATGTAGATTATCACATAACAATTTGTTCACAACCAATTTCTATCACAAAACTCAACACCAAAAAAAGTAAAAATCAAATTAAAGTTAGAAGTTCATTCATTTGATCAATTGATTGCATATTAATTAGTTAATTACACATGTGAAATTTTAAGTTCATTAAATAAAAGTTTGAGAAATATTATATATAACTGAGTGAATTTGAAAAACATTTATTAAGACAGCAATGAGCAACCATTTAATCGTGGAGGATCTTATTTTCAAGTTCCTTTAATCTAATGTTAATTTGCTGTCCATTCTTTTACTTCAAATTTTTGGTTGGCTTTTATTAAATAATGAAGAAAGAGAATTTTCAGCTGATTTGTGGAAAAACAAGAAAAACAAGTTTGTTATATACAGTATGAATGCTGTATGCTCCAAAAAACGAAGAAACCTATTGAATAGTGAAAATCTAACGGAAATTTACGATGACGACGGACACAAAGTGATGACAATAGCTCACATAGTCCTTCCAGCCAGATGAGCTTAAAAAAATGCTTATATTTGTACATAAAAATGCATATTCTTTGTGTAGTCATAATCTCTAAATCTGTATAAACATGATTAATGGAAATTAGTGTACATTTCATCGCTTTTTAAACCATTTCACTGTAATATATTGGATGCAACATAATTCCTATAGTGTCTCACTTAACTAACTAATACCTTAACAGAATCAGATTCGAGCTGTACTTACAAAAATGTATGTTCAACAAATCAATGTATGTGCAAATGTCAATCCCAATCTTAGACTTTTGAAACTACAATATTTTTTGTAATCCTTGCAACTCACCTAGATGAGTCCTGGACCCTCCATTTCCAGTTGGGATTCACGTGGTTTTCATTGCATATTCATGATATCAAGTAAAACAAGAGCACCGCCCACGGATGCTGGATGCTCGACTTTTTCGTATCTGATATTAAACTGCAAGCAATTTACAAAGTATACATACTTCTAACTTGTCAAAAGATTGGGGTCAACACTTTCTACAAGTGTACTGAGTTTCAAGTTAATAGCTTTGATAGTAACTGGTATTTAGAAATTTTAATTATACTAAAAAAAAATCCCAAATGTCTGTACTATGTCAAATCAAGGGCAGAAAACTCTGGATACACAAATCACAGGGTCACCTGCCTTGTTGTAATGGGTTCCCCATTTCATAGTGAACAGGTCAGGCCTCGACATTAACATTTGTCCGATACCAGTGAAAACTGACGTCAAGTAGATCTTGTATTACGGTTGTCCGACGGGACAAGTGAAAAAATCAGATTCCCAAACGTGCCGGTACGACGAACAAATCTATTTCCACTGGTATAAAATACTGGGTTTGTTGTATAACAGAGCCCTGTTTGATCTCCAATTCGTCCATAATTTATTTTGATTAAAACTAAAGTGAAATGCCAGTTCAAAACTCTTTTATTGATATCATTTATCATGCTTTGATGAAGTTCAAGGACATTGATCAAAAGGGCCTAGAAAAACTATTAGCAAATATAAATCCATCAAAAGCATCAGGGCCAGACAATATACCAAACCGGATACTAAAAGAATGCGCAATACACCTAGCGCCAATACTAAAAACAATACTACAATGTTCTTTGGATACTGAACTACCCAAAGACTGGAGAGATGCGAACATCTCGAGTATCTTCAAAAAAGGAGACAAACACCTACCAGAAAACTACAGGCCAGTTTCACTAACATCAGTCACCTGCAAAATACTGGAACACATCATCTGCAGACATCTCCTAAAACACCTGGAGAAAAATAAGATACTAACAAATTTAAACCATGGTTTCAGGTTCGGATATTCTTGTGAAACCCAACTGATCACAACAATCAACGACTTCCTACAAGAACACGATAAAGGACAACAAGTAGACATTGCCATCTTAGATTTCTCTAAAGCATTTGACACAGTACCACATGATAAGCTTCTACACAAACTAGAACAATACGGTATCAAAGGAAACATCCACTCATGGCTAACCAACTTCCCATCAACCAGAACAATGAGAACAATAGTGGAGGGTGAAAGTTCAAAGGAAACATCAGTAAACTCTGGAGTGCCTCAAGGGACTGTACTCGGACCGATAATGTTCTTATGCCATATAAATGACCTTCCAGACTGTGTCAACTCGTCTGTCCATTTATTTGCTGACGATTGCCTACTATATAGAACGATCAAAAAGGAAGAAGACCACCTCACACTGCAAGCAGACCTTAAACACCTTGAAGAATGGGCAAATATATGGAGCATGAGATTCAACACTAAGAAATGTTATGTCCTGTCAATAAACAACAAGTCATCTAGATATTACCAACTAGAAAAACACACACTACAAGAAGTACAGGACAATCCATATTTAGGACTCCAAATCTCAAACGACCTGAAATGGAGCATCCACATCAACAATGTGTGTAAAAAAGCTAACGCAACACTGGGCTTCCTGAGAAGAAATTTAAGAAATGTCCCTGAAACATGCCGAAAGACCACATATGTTACCCTAGTAAGATCAATCATGGAATATGGAGCTACCATCTGGAACCCATACCTTAAGGGAGACATAGACAAACTAGAAGAAATACAGAACAGGGCTATAAGGTTCGTTAAAAAAAGACTACAAAAGTAGGGAAACAGGAGCCATCACGAGGATGAGAGAAGACCTTGAGCTGGAGACACTATGACTTAGTCTACGTCTGATCCTAATGTACAAGGTGGTTGAGGGGTTGGTACCGGCACTACCAACATATAATTTCGTTAAATTAGCTAGACCGAAAAGGAACATCAAAGCAAAACATTTTAAAGATCATATAACATCAAATATAGTAGAGAAACGTACATGCAATAATACAAAAGGACTCGAATTACCGGACTACAAGAAACAGCAGTACCAACATTCTTTCTTTGTGGACACTGTAATTCATTGGAACCATCTGCCAAACAGTGTCGTGCATGCAAATTCCTTAGAAGCATTTAAGACTGCTCTAAGGAATCAGCGCCAATAAAGACCGCCATCGGTGCTCTCTCTACCCATTGTATGAAAACCATAGTTGGGTTCTACAACGTACCAGATACAGATACAGATTGACAAACTTAAAGTCGCAATCTCAGAAACGCTTTAATGAACGGAAATATCAATATTTGAAATATAAGAACAAGAATCACTCTGGAACGAACACGTAAAAATTATCGGATATCAATTTGACGCCAAATTTAAACTTGTCTTTTGTGCAAAATACGATAGCGGACTTGATTTAGGCTTTTAAAAAATATTGAAACCTTTGAAATGAACAAATATTACAAACTTTTCTTGATCTGGTTGAAAAGATCCACTAAAATTTGTATTTCTCTGTGAATTTAAATAAAATACTTTGCTTTATTTATATCACAGGCTCTTGTTTCTGGTAAAAAAAAAAAATACCTAGATACTGGTATATATAGTATCCAGGTATATTTTTTTTTACCCGAAACAAGGATTTATATAACACAAATATGAGTTATTACAATTTGTGTGGTATTCGATCACAACACAGTAATATTTCAAAAGGAAAAAAAAGGGGGGGGGGGGGGGGGGGGGGGGGGGGGGGGGGCACTGGTATGCAAGATTCCAATCAAGGTAGACAGAAATAAAAATGTGACAATGAATATATGTCCTTAAGGTAGTTATGAATAAAAAAAATCCAGAACAAATCAGTTCAGGCAGCTTTAACTATTTACTAAATTTGGGCAGGGTAACGTCAGAGGGGTCGCAAAACAATGTTTCGATTAATCGCAATTGACTTCTCCCAGAAGTCTCCCCACTTCTCCCTGTGAACTCTCTGAAAGAGAAGTCACTTCTCCCTCTAACTTGAAAGTAGTGGGAGCCCTGGATAATTATTCTCTAGTTTTTGTAATTTTTATTAATTTTTTCGGACAACTAAAAGATTGAGTCGGACAAGTACTTTTTTTAGTTAGTTGTCCGAAGGGACAAGTTGAAAAATATGTTAATGTAGAGGCCTGCAGGTATGTTGAGTTTCATTTCAATGCCTATCATAATTATCGAAAAATTGTATTTTTAGCTCATTCTAGGTCAAAAAGGGGGAATAACTCAAATAAAATGCTGGATGGAGTTGTCTTCAGATTGGGGTCAACACTTTCTACAAGTGTATTGAGTTTCAAGTTAATGGCTTTGATAGTGATTGAGAAATTCTAATCATACTAAAAAAATATCCCTAATTTCTATGTACTACATGTATGTCGAAACAAGGATAAATAACTCTGGATATACAAATCACATGGTCATCTGCCTTGTTGTAATTGGTTCCTCTTTTGATAGTGAACAAGTGTTCCAAGTTTCAAATGGATACCTTTGGTAGTTTTTGAGAAATGGACTCTGACAAAAAACTTAACCTAAAACTTAACCGACCCAGACGCTGATGCCGGAGTGACGACAATAGCTCGACTTTTCGAAGAAGAAAAGTCGAGCTAAAAATGAATAAAAAAAAAATGAAGAGAACAAATTTTACATAATGGAAGAAAAGATATATTTTCAAAATCTTTGTCTTGGTATAATATTTTAAACATGATCGTGATTATCAACGAACTGACAAATTTCATTGAATTATATAAAAGTTCGATGAAGTTCATTGAAGATTTAAACAACAACCAACACCAACGAATGGTGCCAATGACAAAAACACAGTTGACAGTTCTGTTAAAAATACCAACAAATGAGACACTACAGAAATACAAATTACATATAGGTTTCTATCATCTATTTCAGAAATGTACATCATACGTGTATACAATTAAAAATGTCTTCAAAAGGCCACTCTAATGGCAGATCACCACTTTTGTAAGATCCCTTTCAAACTCTCTTGAGAGGCCACTCTAATGGCAGATCACCACATTTGTAAGATCCCTTTCAAACTCTCTTGAGAGGCCACTCTAATGGCAGATCACCACATTTGTAAGATCCCTTTCAAACTCTCTTGAGAGGCCACTCTAATAGCAGATCACCACTGTCATAAGATCCCATTCAAATATTGCAATGTAAGATCCCTTTCATATGTCGCAATTGTTCAATTATCTATATAAATAATGTAAATCAATCTCTTTTGAAAATCTAATAAAATGTACCGAATTTGGAAGACCACAATTTATCGATAAAGGCACACGCTGTGGTGGTCTTTCAAGTCAGGTTTTACTGTAACAATCTATATATAAAAAAAGCATAAATATTAAATAGTGGCTGTTGTTTTTATCTCTTCTTTTGTCATTTCTGTGTCTACGTTTTTGGAGAAAGAAAGAGCTGAAATTGTCTGCGATCCCATGTCTCCTGTTCCACAAAATTCTTTAATGGATTTAACACCGTATTTCACTTGTTCCATGCCAATCACGACGCCTGCCGTTACTTTGTTAGCAGCATTCTTTCCACTATCTTTGATGTTGGTAAGATAAACTGACCCAGATTCTCTGATCGAATTATAATGACCTCTGACCTTTATCATCTTTTTCTCAAGTCGGAATTTCACTTCGTCGAGTGTATCCTTTATGTTCGGTGATTTTGACTTTTCACTACAATCAATGCTTGGTGTTGGACATTTACGCGGAGATGATCTCGGTGTTTGCTCCATTGGAGAATTGAAGGGCGTGTCTGGCGGGTCATAACTGTAATATGACTCATTCGAATTACACGATTCAAGAGTTGATAGTTTTTGTCTTTCATTTTCATCAATATCTTCAACTGTAAATTTGCATGCTTCGTCGTCTTCTTCTTCTTCTTCTTCTATGCCGTCTTCTAATTTGTCTTCAGCCGGAGCACATGAACAGCACTGACAACAGGAACAACAACAACTGCATTTCTGAACACATAATGATATAGAGCCTATCACGACACCTATCATTAAAAACAAGAATGAACAACCAGCGCAAACGAACAGACTCATATATTTGACGTCGGTCATTGCTTCGTAGATACCAACGTCAACGCTAGCATTTGTACTACCAACACCATTTATTGCGACACATGTAAATGTTCCTGCCAAAAAACCTCGCATGGAATCAATATATAATGCGCCATCGTCCTGAATGCTGACCTCTGCCCCGTGACCTAGATTACAACCTTCATAATACGCATAAGATGTAGTCGTAACGTTATAAGATTTCAGAACCAGTCTTACGTTTTCATGAGAGAAAAATGTTCCAGACGGTGTTTTCCAATAGTTGATAGCTCTTGAATCATTCATACTTTTACATCTTAGTAATACGCTACGACGAGCAAGTATATCGGACGCACTGGAAATAAACGTTACCTCCGGGGGTGCACAAGACAATGTTTGATTTTCCATCTCTACTAACTTAAAAGTCTTGTTACAAATCAATTCTTCCGGGTTTCCGTATTTCACCGGATTTTCCGAGATTCTTTCTATCAATGGTTTAAGTTCACAAGAGCAGTCAAAATTATTTTTTGTTACTATAAAGTTGACAAATCGGTCGGACAAAAGTGTGACATCGTTCGAAATTGTTACTAAATTGTTCCTCGACATATTCAAAGTTTTAAGTGAAGACAAACCAAACAACATTTCTGTTGTAAAATAGACAATATTATTGGAGCTTAAATCCAAAACTTTCAACTTCTTCAGCATAGTAAACAAACCAAGAGGTAGATTTGTAATGGCATTCTTACTTATATTCAAATATTCAAGATTATTTAATGTATTAAATAATCGAGAATCAAGCGAATGTATGTTGTTATGACTCAAATCCAAGCTCGACAAACTTTGTAGAGTAGAAAATGTAGAAGCACCGAAAGAGTGTATGTAATTATTTCTCAGTTTTAAATTCGTCAACTTTGTGTTACGTCTGAATGAAGATTCAGGAACTGTAGATATAACATTACTGCTTAAATCTAGATTTTCTAGATTCTTAAACTGATCAAAGCGTACTCTAAGAAGTACTTCTTCCAGTCTTTTAATAGACAGCGTTTTCAACTGGTACATGAATGTTCTGTCAGTCAAGGACAACAAACTGAAACCATTATCGCACACGATAGAACTCTGTTGGAAGTTACAAAAACAGTCATATGGACATTCCATTTTATGGACTGGTTCCTGGGTAGACAGGACTTTTATGTAGATACCAGAACATAGCTGGATCAGAATTAAAACACACAGAGCTTTTTCACACTTTTTCATCTTCCTTTAAACACCTGCAATTAAAATAGATTGATTGTTATTTTACGCCAAATGAGGAATTTTCCGCTAAATAAAGGTGAGAATAAGTTACATTGTGATGAGATGATGATGACAATGTTAGCTTTGTACTAGACAAAAATGCTTAGTTGGATTTTTATAGTGCTACATGTAGCTCACTGAAACAACAGTCCGCAGGTATCCTAATTATGAGCAAACTATTCTTTGTTCTTACTCTTTGTTGCTTCATGCTAAGCACAGAAGCAGCAAGTACTCATTTTATGGCTCTAACCCACGATCTACCACACTTTGAGACGAGCATGTTAACCATTACACCACCCCTGCAGTTTCAATTCAAATAGAGTCTAATTGCTAAAATGGTCTTTATGACATACCTGTATATTCAAAATAGAAATAATTTTATCATTAGTGTATGTGGTCTGGATAAAATGTTCACAGAGAAAAATATCCAGGATCATGGACATAAAACCTTTGAGTAGAATGTCATACTTATTCTCCAAAAATGTCCAATCAGAATGCTGTATCTATTGGATATGATGTTCTGATTGGATATTTTTTTTGTGTAGTAGTACAAAACTTGTAATCGATAGGTTAATGACTAAAATATAAGGTTAGGGTTAGGGCGTTTACGTCACTTTCAAAACTATTTCAGCTACATCGTGGCAGTCAGTTTTATTGGTGGAGGAAACCGGAGTACCTGTAGAATACTACCGATCTGTCGTAATTCACCGACAAACTTTATCACATAAATTGATAATGTTGTATTGAGTACACCTCGCCTTGAACAGGGTTCTAACTCACAACTTTAATGGTGATAGGTACTAATTGCACAGGTAGTTGAAAATCCAATCACCATGCGAGCATGACAGCCCCCTAAAATATAAGAGTTAGAATCTCGCCTGTATCACTTCTACGATTTAAATTATCAATGATCATTTATATCAGCCTGTACCAAAAACATTTTGACAAACTAGCCTGAATGGTATAATAGAAGAATTTTTTTTTATTACCGGTATGCAATTTTTCACTAGAGCGAACTTATGGCTAGTAATTTTTGGCACACACCTAAAAAGGAGATCATCAAAGGAGCAATTTAACAAAGCTATATAGACGTTAGAGACTACCGATGGGGCAATCAAAAATGGACAATCCAGAGAAACTGGCAACATACACAAGACAAACAAAACAAAAACTCAACACGATATGTGTTGGACACCACTATATGCAAACAAACACAAATAACGTAAATAAGACATGAGCCCTCCTACAAACAACTGGATGTAAAGACGAACCGAACATCATATTATAATGGTGAGAACAAGTTACATTCAATGGTCTGCTTTGTATTAGACCAACAGCTTAGTTGGGTTTTCATAGTGCTATCTCACTGAAACAAGTCCATGGATAGACTAAACATGTTCCACTTGGACACATTATCCTGATAACATTCTGACCAGTCCTTGCTGTTTCTCCTTGATGATTTAGTCCGAGATTCCTCTGCCGTCCGACGGCTTTTTGTTCGACTTGCTGGAGTCGTGGACGTCAGAGCGCTCTCCATAAGGAAAACAGCGGATTTGCCGCTGCAACTCTGCATCGGCACATTTCCACGTTTCGTGGCTATCGGATTTTATTTTCTATCTGAAACCCTTATATAAATCGCTTCACCAATCATTTTTCTATTCATTCATAACCATCTTACCCTCAGAAAGTGGTGTTGCACTCCATTACAGCACAATTTTGCCTTAGATTCTATGATTTCGTCATTTCACTTCCATTTTGGAATCTACAAACGTGACCTCGCGATAC
The DNA here is from genome assembly GCA_963383655.1 of Bathymodiolus septemdierum. NCBI lineage: Eukaryota > Metazoa > Mollusca > Bivalvia > Mytilida > Modiolidae > Bathymodiolus > Bathymodiolus septemdierum. The sequence continues at coordinate 26,694,146 of OY726530.1, read as the reverse complement.
TAACTGAATGATGACAGCAACGCATTGCATGATGGGAGCTACTTAATGCAACACGCCAAATTATTTGCATATACTACGTACGTAAATAACATACAAATCACATGGAAGACGATATATTTAAGCGTATTCTGCAGGACAAACAGTTCCATCTACATACAGCTCAAATCAGAGCAGAAGGAAATAATACAAAATGTGTTGGAAAGAAAAGATTCAATGTCAGTGTTACCCACGGGTTTCGGAAAGAGCATGTGTTACGATCTCCCCCCTTTTTGGACAAGGTAAGATCTTTTTTTCTTTTTTTCTTATGGTTATCTGTAATTCACTATTGCTGTTAAAATCATTACCAATCAATGTAATCAACTGTATTAAATTTTATGTTAATTGTTCTGCCTTAACAGGTGCCTATGATTGGCAATAAAAATATTTGTTTGGTTGTTTTGTTTGTTTATATGCAAATCATCTCCCATGATACATTGCAGTAATCATAGTTTTCTCGAAGTCACGTGACAAATGTTTGAAAAAAAAGTCAAAATGGAAGTGAAATGATGAAATCATAGGATTTAACTTCTAAGGCAAAATCATTCTGTAATGGAGTGCAACACCACTTTCTGAGGGTAAGATGGTTATGAATGAATAGAAAAATGATTGGTGAAGCGATTTATATAAGGGTTTCGGATAGAAAATAAAATCTGATAGCCACGAAACGTGGAAATATGCCGACCCAGAGTTGCAGCGACAAATCTGCTGTTTTCCTTATGGAGTGTTCTGATGTCCCACGGCTCCAACAAGTCAAACAAAAAGCCGTCGGACGGCAGAGGAATCTCGGACTACTTAATGATGTGTGCTTAGTGGAGAAACAACAAATACCAATTTTATAGTCTTTGGTTTGACACGACCAGGAACGAACCAGAGATCTACTACATTCAAGGTGAGCATGCAAACAATTACACCACCGCTGCTGTTCTGTTTATTAAAAAATCTTTGTAATGGGATTTAAGAGTGGATGAGTTATCAAAGAAAAAAGGTTGTAAGTTAAAAAGTAGTAAAAAAAAGTACACAAAGTTGCTCAAAAACATTGCTGGTAATGAAACTGTAAAGCCTGTTGACAAATTAGGTAAACATCCCAATATAGTAATTGGTTTTCTTTTTCAATTCACTCACTGTATTCCTATAGTCAGCATATATTGATAAAATTTGGAACTTTTCGTGTCAGTGATTCTACGTAATACTAATAACGAGACGGACTAGCATATCAAAATTTAGCAGTACAGCAATTCTAATATTTAGGATCTTTTGACGACCTTGTATAATATTTAGTTTTCACATCCCTTTAAAAGGATGAAAAGTAAAAATCCTCAGTTATATTTTACTAACAATACAGCATTACAAACATACGGGTTGGTCTAAAAACAGGACAGGCAACTTTGATACATTTTTAGACATAACTTTTTTTATTACTTGAGCTTTTTTTTTAATTTAAATTGATTTGTAAAGTAGAAAGAAATATCTAACATTTGATATAAAATTTATTTGGAAATATTGAAAGATGAATTCAAAATCTTTACAGAATGGACTTTTCAACGGAACAAAATAAGCTTTATTTTGGTATAAAAAAAATATTTTTTTGAAAATCTTAAAATATGGAAATCTTGACAGTACAGACTTTTCACAAAACAAAAAGGCTAGAAAATTATCAGTGTTCTCGTCTTTGATGTCAAATTATTCTTTTAATAATAATTTCTGTCAAAAGATGGTTATATATTTGGAAAGCTTGTAAAATAAGCTTTATTTTGATATATAAGTTTATTATTTTTGTGTACATTAAAGTATGAAAATCTTGACAGGACGGACTTTTACACAAAACAAAATAGCGAGAAAATTATCAGTGTTCTTGTGTTTGATCTTGAATCATTCTTTTAACAATAACTTCTGTGAAAAGATGATTATATATTTGGAAAGCGTGTAAAAACAGCTTTATTTTGATACATATATCTATTTTTTTTAAAACCTATAAAGTATAAAAATCTTGACAGGACGGACTTTTACGCAGAACAAAGTGGCCAGAAAAAATTAGTGTTAAGTCTTGTTTTTGATGTAAATTTATCCTTTTACTGATAATTTCGGTCAAAAGATGACTATATATTTAGAAAGCTTGTAAAATAAGCTTTTTTATATACATATATTTTTTAAACATAAATATGAGAATCTAGACACGTGAAACGGTAATAATTGTGACGAGATTTTTAAAGACTGACAGCAGAAGAAGATCGTAAGTATACATTGTACACATCAGATATCTAATAATATTTACTTTATTTTCTTTTCGTTTTTCAGTTTTGTTTAATTTAATGATTATCTTTTACATTAAAAGTTGGTTTTGAATTAATATTTATGTTTTCTTAATTACTTAATCACCTTCAACAAGTTGTGTAATGACCTGATTAGACCATTTGTAATTTGCACGTGTCAGATTAATTACATGACAAAAGCTTTAGATAATTGACATGTTCCATCACAAGGAGCATTTATTGTTCAAGGCAGAGGTGGTAAGTATTGTGTGAAACTGTTCCCAAAAGAAACATGCCAGTGTCCTTCCACAACTACATGTTTTCATTTACTCACTGCAAAAATGAGCATAGGACAAGAACCCATTGAGAAAAGAACAGTTGTTAATCTCCGACTTCTTACAAAAAACAGAAAGAAAAAAATTGACAAAAAGTCTGGCAGAAAGCAACCCAGAGCAAATGATTATGAAGCGACAGTGGTAGAACCTGCTCCAGACGCCGACTTTGTTCTGAATACACCAATAACACCACATTCCACCAGGACAAAACTACCCACACACTCGGCTCTAAAACGACAGACAAAAACACCACTGTCCAAGAAAAAACTACAGTTTGATTTAGAGCCAGTTGACGAGTTGGATATGACATCCGAGGTAAGACCTGAAGTCAGTCCTGATTTACCACATATCTGTAGAGAAAAACGCAAACACGAAATCAACACTCAAAACCTTCCAATGAAAAAGCGGAAAAATTGATTTCAGTACAAGAAATGTACAAGCTGAAATTTTATCACAACACACACCATGGGCAGGAACTCGCACACAGGCTCACAAAAAGATTATCACTGATCAAAAATGCATAGAATCAGATATTATCAATCACGTTCACACAGTGTTGGCCAGACAGTTTTCAGACATAAAAGACTTTCAAAATACAGCATTCGCACCACAATTCAATACAGTAGAACAAGAGTGGATATCAAACACAAAATTTACAGACATCACAGGCCAATGTGTACAAATACTTCACACGAGTCAGGATCATTGGCTCATATCTGTACAAACCAACATTTTGGACAGCTTGTTTGAAAAATTAACTGTGTAACAAGAAATTCAACTGTCTCAGATTTATTCTCATGGCAAAAAAAGGCTTCTTGTGAAAATGCCAGAAATACATAAACAAACAAATTCTATTGATTGTGGTTCATATGCAATTGCAAATGCTGTGGAATACTGCTTAACTGGATACACTGGTGGCTTGCACATCAAGTTTGATCAAAAATACATGAGAGACCATCTAATATCGTGCTTAGAAAAGAATCAATTCAGACCATTTCCAAAATGTTACATGTCAAAGAAATCTAAAGTTAAATCAACAAATTTTATAATTGAAACAAATTGTGAATGCAGAGAGACTGATGGCATACACAATATGGTTGGGTGTTAATGGACAAAGGGAATTAAGACATGCAACACATGGAAACATAAATCATGTGCAAGTCCCGATTCTACTAACACATGGTATTGCAGTAAACACAAGCCACACCAGGGTGCCCACTGAGTTTTGAAACTGGGGGTACAATGGGGGTACAATTGCTGTTTTTTCCTTAACTTTGTACCCCTGCATATAGAAAGTCCCTACAATTTCGGGGGTAAAAAACCCTCTGCAGAGGGTAAATGGGCATGCTGCACATTGATACATTTATTTAATTACAATAACCACACAATTAAAACACCCTGAGTTAAATAAACATGTCACAACTACAGGAAATCGACCAGTTTGTTTATTGTATTGTATAGACATCTCTTTTGTTTTGTTTGTTGTTTTTTTTATATATGTAATTATTATTTAATAAAATTAATAAAATTATACTTATTTTTGTGCTTATTTTTATCATATCTACATAAGGGTTCACATTTATTCTGCTGCCTTTTTAAATCTTAAGATACATGTACATTTGTGTATATAGAAAATTCAACTGTTGAATAAATTACAATCCTGTCAAGATTTCCATTCTATGTTAAGATTTTCCTAACTTTTATTCCAAAATGCTAAATACACCAAGCTTATGTTATATTCTATAAAATATACAATTTTTTGAACAAACAATTAAAAAAAATATAAACACCTAATAAATCGCCTCAACATATAAAAACTGTCGGTCTTTTTAACTTAAGTAAATTCCTGTCTTTTCAATATTTTCATATCATAAAGTTTCAAACAAGAATAAATGTATATATCAAAATAAAGCTAATTTTCCAAATCATCTTTGACAGAAATTATTATTGAAAGAGTTATTCAACATCAGAGACAAGATTATTGATAAATTGCTCACCATTTTGTTTTGTGTAAAAGTCCATCCTATCAAGATTTTCATACTTTTAATGTACACAAAAATAATAAACTTATATATCAAAATAAGGCTTATTTTACAAGCTTTCCAAATATATAACCATCTTTTGACAGAAATTATTACTAAAAGAATAATTTGACATCAAAGACGAGAACACTGATAATTTTCTAACCTTTTTGTTTTGTGTAAAAGTTCGTCCTGTCAAGATTTCCATATTTTATGATTTTCAAAAAAAAAAAAAAATTTATACCAAAATAAATCTTATTTTACAAGCTTTCCAAATATATAATTATCTTTTGACAAAAAAAATAATTAAAAGAATAATTTGAAAGCAAAGACAAGTACACTGATAATTTTCTCGCCATTTTGTTCCGTGAAAAAGTCCGTCCTGTCAAGATTTTGAATTCATCTTTCAATATTTCCAAATAAATTTTTATATCAAATGTTAGATATTTCTTTCTATTTTACAAATCAATTTAAATTTTTAAAAAAGCTCAAGTAATAAAATAGTTATGTCTAAAAATGTTATCAAAATTGCCCGTCCCGTTTTTCTCCGACTTGTCCTATTTTTAGACCAACCACAAACATACGACACCACCGTGATCGTAGGGAATATAACAAAGCTTTGACTCTCAAAACTTCGGTAAAGAGGACCTCCTGAGTTTGTTACCTGTATAAATTATATATTTGATGACTTCTGAGACATTTTATGCAACTCAGACTACATTTTTTTGACGATAAACATCTTTTACTTCATTTGTTTGTTCCTGTCGGGGGGAATGTCCGACCTTCCACTTTGGTTTCAAGAACTTCCGTTTCGACAAATAATTTAGGTGAAGGACACGAATCTGTTCCGTATATCTGCAAAAAAGGGGCTTTTGACTTAAAGTTGTACCTGTAATACTTGCCCTATTCCTAACCCATAAACCTTAGTACAAAATTGATAAATAAAGATTGCAAAGTTATTTTTCTCTTTTTAAACAACAACATTATTAAGAAAAGACTGGTGAAACGCGCTAATCTGGGTCACGGGTCACTGTAATCGGGAGGCTGTATCGAGAAACAGATACGGTGTTGGAAAAACTGTTGATACTCATAAAATATTGATAAATGCAATAAAATTTTATGTTTGTCTTCAAGAAATATGATAGACAAAACCATGTGTGAAGTTTTATGACCAAATATCTCCGATTTCTATGTAAATTTACGAGTTGAAGTTGCGGCTGTATCGAGAAACAGATACAGTGTTGAAAAAACTGTTGATACTCATACAATATTGATAAATGCAATACAATTTTATGTTTGTCTTCAAGAAATATGATAGACAAAACCATATTTGAAGTTTTATGACGAAATATCTCCGATTTCTATGTAAATTTACGAGTTGAAGTGGAGAAACACCCACAGGTAATTTTAGCGATGATGAAAATTTGAAATAAAAACACAGGACCGGACATTAAGCAAAAATAATAATCCAGGATTAGTTTTTTATTAAAAAAAATCCAGGACCCCTGTGTCCATGAAATATTTTTTTTTAAAGTTAATAATATGAAATATTGACATCCGCACTTGCCTTTTGGACAGCACATTTCTGTGTCCACACTTGTTATATAATAAAATAAAATTCACGGATGATTATACGACAAATATTCATTAATAATTGTTTTCTTTAAACAGTTTTTCGTTTCTTGTTTTCTTTAAAAACGTGTTCATTTATGTGTTCCATATCTTCTTGAAGTTTATCCAGGATATCTGTTAGAGAATCTGTTGGCTTATCATCATTTGATTAAAACGACGATCTTTGCTTATTTGAAATCATTAGGTTTTTTTTTATATTTTGGTTTCAGGAGAGGTCCAAATTAGTCTAAGATTTGTGGATCTCAAGCAAAGCATCATCTTGCTTTGTAATTTTTTGCCTTTTTCTGGTTTGCCAAATTCCTTGTTGTTGTTTTTTTTTTTTTTTTTTAATAATGATGGTAATATTTGTCATCATTCTATCTCTGTCTTCCATCTCGTAAGGCTTATCTAAATCATTTGTTTCAGTGTTCAGACGCTCGTGGCACCGAATTACTAGAAATCATTGGGTTTTTATTTATCATGATTTATTAATCCACAGTGGATAATTAGTATTATTACATAAGGCTCTATTTTACTGTTTTTCTATTGGCCAGAAGCAATACACGTGACATTCCATTTTCTAACATATTGATTAGCAAAAAGCAATTTCTGTGCAATAAATAATCATATTGCACTCTCGTGCAAAATCAATGAATGAAATTACGTGGCACGGGAGTGCAATATGGTTTTTTATTGCACAGAAATTGCTTCATAAAATTTCAAAAGTTTCAAAAATTTCATACTATTAAAAAAAAAAAATCAAAATGATAAAATTTTCAAAAAGTTTCAAAAATTTCATAGTTTTCATAAAATTTCAAAATTAAGAGTAAAATAGAGCCGTATGTAATAAAACAATTACTACACTTGAACTTGATCAATATGAGGTTTTATGGAGCAGAGTACAACAATATTGAACTCGGCATTCGCCTCGTTCAATATTGTTGTACTCTGCTCCATAAAACCTCATATTGATCTCGTTCAAGTGCAGTAATTGTATAGTATAGAGTCGAAACATGTAAGTTGCTGTAAACATAAGATTGTATGAATACTGACACGAACAGGTTAAAATAAGGAAAAAGAAGTGAAATAATAAAGAAATAAAGAAATTTTATTGAAAATAAATATGTAAACAAAAAGTTAAAATAATGGGGGAGAGGGAGGTGGCAATTCCGTGCCACGAGCGCCTGTGTTCAGACTCGTTGGCCGTTAGATTTTTCACTATCTTGTATTGGTGGTTCTTCTCATTACTTTGCTTGCCTTTATTCAACGCAATAGTCGAGCCAATTCCTCGAGTCTCTAGTGTTCATGGAATGGTTTTTAAAAACTACAACCAAATCGCCATTACCTTATTTTTCAGCTAATGATTTTAAAGGATACCAGCCCGTCATGATCGAATGATAGTTGATTTATAGCTACCTGTGCAAGCAGTGAATATCACCAACTAAAATTGTGAGTTCGAATACCGTATATGGTGAGGTGTACTTGATACAACATTACGTGATAAAATTTGTTAGTAACTTTTGACAGGTCGATGGTTTTCACCGGATACTCCGGTTTCCTCCACCAATAAAACTTACCGCCACGATATAACTGACAAATTGTTGAAAGTAGCGTTAAACACCATGAACCCTAACCCTACTAGTCCGAGTTGGATTTTTATAGCGCTAAATCACTGAATCAACAGTCCACGGGTAGACACTGCCTCTACACTCGGAAACAATAACCTGTCTTTGCTCTTATATTTAAATTTTGTGTTGTGTGATTAACAGAAAATTTTTCAATCATTGGTTTGACCCGAGGTGAGCAAGCTAAGCATTACACTTTTAACCATTAAAACTGTCATGGGTAACATTAATGTTTCTTAATCAAGAGAATACTGAAAATATTAGCAAGATAGAACTGCGTATATTACCCATGATGGTAAGTTTTAATACTTAAAAGTGTAATGCTCAGTATAGCCATCCGTTTTGCCATTTACGTTTTATTGGAAGGCCATTTTTAGCCCATCACTTACATTGTATGGTCATTGCGGGGCTAATTTTCATTGGACTATACATTATCTTTAACCTTTTTCTTTTTTGTGTAAGAGGAAGAGTTTGAAGATACCAATGGGGTAATCAGAATCCGAACAGACAACACAACTGCCCAAAGAAAAAGGACAAAGGGACAAACAACGACCTACAAAATATAAACATAGAACTGAAGATCGAGTAACACGAACCCCACAAAAAACCGGGACTAGCTAATTTAGTAATACATGCCATAATTAATTGCTTCCTAGTTTAACTAAAGCTCTTGGTAAGCTCTGACCGTGTTTATACCTTAAACAAAATAGAACAATTATGAAAAGACAATTTAAACAGTGATAGTCAACAATTTCACCAACATCAATAAAACGAACAATCACCTCTCACCTAAACTAATTGTACATAAAAAGATCACGACATATGATGTTGGGAATGCAAATCTTGGCTTTGAGACAGGCGCGAAAATGTGGTGGGATTAAACCGGTTAATGGGATCCCAATCAGTAATCATAAAGTTGAAATCATGTTTTCCAATTGTAATACACATCTCTTAAACAGTCCCAAAATACTAAGCAAAGAACTGTATGCGGCCAAATTCGTATTAAGGCAGGTTCCCATCCTTTATAGAGTCCTGCCATTCCTTCAGCTCTATATGTTTTGATAAAACAGTCAGCGATACCGTCGTAGTACATTCCTTTTCCCGTTTTTGTTGTCCCTTGGTTATATAGTCTTATGCATACAACGTCAAACGGGGTCATAAAAAATGTCAGACTGACTCCACCCACCATACTAGCCAAAATGGAGACACATATGCTTTTCTCTGGAAATATCTGCAAAAGACAATTTAAATGAAGATCAGAGTGGACGTACATATGACAGTGCATATGTAGGCAATAGTTTATGTATTCGAGGCATATTGCTTTAATGACTGTTTGTACTTATATCGGAATGAAATATAAGATGCATATTTTATGCAGCCAACCTCATATTTGTCAACTTCAATATGCAGCCGAGGAAATGGTATTTCTATTTCAATGTTTGTCATAATTCTAGAAGCCGTGTGTCCCTTTGTTCAACAGAAACATGTCTCTATATTAGAATGTGAAATGACGCAAACAACAATGTGATATGGACACAAGCATACGTAAATAAATACAAAACGTCTGCAATATGAAAATGTTGTCTCAAATTACAAAATACCATCGCTACATAAAATGGGTTTTTTTTCTTTTACATTTTATTTAGATGATATATATTATAAAAGAATGAATGACACATCTTTGGCGTAAAACCTAGATATCCAATTTAGTGCACACGACAAGTTTCTTCAATAGTAAAAAAGAATGGAATGCCAAATATTTTAGATTTAATTTTTTTTAGTAGAAAGTAAACTATTTGACCTGTTTTTGTACTAGAATCTTCTTTGTGGTTGTAAACGCACCTAGTTGTGCAGCAGACCCTACAAATCCCCTCAATGTACCAGCAGTCACTCCTTTCATTAAACCCTTGACGCCTTCTTGACTAATGATGGCTTTACATGCCTGCATCATGGTGTTATGTGAATGTTGATATCCTACAGCAATCTTTGTGTCGGATTTACATTGTATATGAGTTTTAATCTGAAAATAATAGACTATTTTTTATTTATGGAGCTTTTTATTTTCATTTCAATTGGTGTAAGTTGGTATTGTCTTTTCATATCACTAATCCACCGTTCACATGATGTCATAATAGCAAGCCACAGGTGTCATGCATGTACTTGGTGATGCCAATCCAGTTCAAAACATCCACACACAGGTTTTATGTGTGTGGGTGTGAGTGAATTTCTATAGAAACAGCAAATTTTCAAGATATCAGAGGGTAATCAGAAGCCGTATATCGAAAAAAGACAAACAATGCATTGACACAAAAACGCAAAAGGACAGACAATGATCTACAAAACTCTATTGAGAAAACTAAAGATTAAGCAAAGCGAACCCCACAAAACACTGGGGAGTAAACTCAGGTGCTCCGGAAGGGTAAGCATGTCATGCTCCACTAGTGGCACTCGTGTAGAAGTAAATCAAGATATCACCCAATATAGCAAATCATTTAAGAAAACGGTTAAAAGATCCAGTGTCGTCCTAGCAGGACCATGAAACATAAAACAAACAATAATTGTGCATCTTTTCTCAGATGTTTGTTTATTCAAATACGTATCATGCCTAGTTATACTCGTGTGCAGTGCAAAGACAAAACTCATATTGAGATAGGGGTCGTCGTCATCGTGATCGTACGATAGTTGGATTTACAAATACATTTGCAATCAGTGTATATCACCACTAACGTTGTGAGTTCGAACCCTGCTCAGGCGAGGAGTACTCTATACAACATTATGTGATAAGGTTTGTCAGTGACAAACGACAGGTAGTTGGTGTTATCCGGGTACTCCGGTTTCCTCCACCCAAAAAAAAACTGACCGCAACGATATAACTAAAATATTGTTGAAAGTAGTATTAAACATCATAAACCAACCAAACCTAAACCAATCAAAGGTCATACATGGTTATACTCGTATGCAGTTCAAAGACAAAAGTCATTGGTTGATTTTTATTGTTGTTCTTTTACAGTTGGAAAACAATGGGTTTCAGACATACCGTGTATACGTGATATATTAGCTAGTATAACTTCACCTTTGTAATAACTCGAATAATACTGCGCCCTCTATCGGCACTATCGCAAATATAGCAAAGCGTAATATAACGACTGGATTATTCGGGTTACCTTTGTAATTGAACCTACCATAAAAAATGGACTTCCCACTGCATTACTAACAGCTCCTGCCAGTCCTGCCGCTAACAGATTTTTCAGAAATCCACAAATATTACAATCGCCGCCATCAGTTAAACCCAAGTCAGTCATCACTTGATAAGACCCCAATCTGGTCCCATTCATTGATATCTGGTACCCTAATGCCGGTGCCAGTCCACTTTGTATCCCTCGTATACCGTCGTATTTTGCTATTGTATATAAAGCGTGAAATGTGTTCTTGTAATAGACGGTGTAATTACCTTTTCCCTTTAGTTCACCCTGAAGTTGCATTCTTGTTTTAGCAACTTCAAGTGGATTTGTGAAGCATGCTGCACACACCGCCGCGAGTGCACCTAGCGTAAACTCTGTTCCGTGATTGATTTCCGTCATGGTATGGACCTGCAAAAGAACAGAACAAAAAAAAAGATGGTGGGATAGCTAAAATATAGCAAGTCGTAATATTCCGGTAATATGATAGTTTAGATAGAATAAGACTGGCCAAACCAATAGTGGGATAGTTTATAGAAATAGATAGAAATCTATACTGGAAACATAGGCCTTAGAGTATCGTAACAGTTGTAATGTGCATACTCAACATGCTGGGGCTGCTAGGATGTTGCGGCATATGACAGGGAAATTCACATCTGGAAAAATGAAATCATCTCGCTTGTCGTATGATTTGCACCTCAGTTATAATTAGCCATTTACCGTTTACACACCCTACAACCGGCTATCTGGACAACAGATGCTATCGGGAACTCAGATCATATCTACGTCACACGGAATGACAGGTAGGAATTTCTTTGACGTTTTTCTTCCATTTTATCTACTTTTTGGATTTTAAATTTATGTCTAATTTGTTGCACTACAAATGAGAAATGTGCATGCCAAATATGACAGCATAGGTTTTAATATTTAGTAAGTTTTCAATCAATGAAGATAGAATTTGACATTTTCAACATAGAATTCTTCAGAACATTAACGTTTTCTCTAAAATTTCAAAGAAAAGCACAAGTTTCTATCATATACATGAAAACTATAGTGTTTCTTCTACCTTCCTGTACAATGGGAACTCGAAGTGTTATGTAGTAAGAATATTATGCGCAATTTCATTCCAATGGTCAAAATGTTTTGGCTATCGGAGACAGCAGATTATTTTGAAACTGACTATCACTGACAGCAGATGTTGGCAATCGTGAACAACAGTGACATGAATTCTTATTTCTGGTTTATCCTGTAATAAGTTGAACCATTAGTGTTTAGAATAATTCAAATATTGAAATTCATGGCTAATGGCTGCCTTTAAATTTCAAAATATTGAGATTGTTCCGAAGTAAAAATATATTTTCGAAGCTGTGAAACCCATTAAAAAATAGTCTTTTGTCCAATACCATAGTATTAGCTTTTGCTTGTATTGATTTCCATTATCATTGACTTTGGAAATGTCTTTGACGTGTATAAACTGAGAAATAACTTGAAAATTACTTATTTTAAAAATATTTGATTGAATTAGGATATTTATAAGTTTTGTAATATTTCATTTTTGATCAATTTCATCAGATCAGTGGAGTTAAATGGCAATCGGGAACATGAACAATTTCACGAGACTTTTTAGTGTCAAATCGGGAAACAAATGATTTTTCTACAAGTGTCAGGAGCAGCCAGGGAGAAGCGGTATGAATAATGCACAATAATGAGAGAAATAAAGTTAATTAACAATGGAATTTCTTTAATTTTTTTCATGTTCCCGATTGCCATTTAACTCCACTGATCTGATGTACGTGATAGCCCGATCTGCTGTCCCCAATAGCCAAAACATTTTGACCATTGGAATGAAATTGCGTATAATATTCTTACTACATAATACTTCGAGTTCCCTTTGTACAGGAAGGTAGAAGAAACACTATATTTTTCTTGTATATGATGGAAACTTGTGCTTTTTTTTGAAATTTTAGAGAAAACGTTAATGTTCTGAAGAATTCTCTGTTGAAAATGTCAAATTCTATCTTCATTGATTGAAAACTTACTAAATATAAAAACCTATGCTGTCATATTTGGTATGCAAATTTCTCATTTGTAGTGCAACAAATTAGACATAAATTTAAAATCCAAAAAGTAGATAAAATGGAAGAAAAATGTCAAAGAAATGTTTACCTGTCATTCCGTGTGACGTAGATATGATCTGAGTTCCCGATAGCATCTGTTGTCCAGATAGCCGGTTGTAGGGTGTGGTTTGATAACTAGTCATTTATCTTTATCATACATATATATAACTTTACTGTATCAGAACTAATGATTTATTGTATCATAACTATCAAGTTACCGTATTAAATTTATCCATTTAAAGTATCATTACCAACCGCGTACTGTGCGAGAATTAACGATATACTGTATCAGAACTAACCATTTATAGTATCAGGAGCAACCGTATGCTATACCATCAGAGGCGGATTTAGAGGGGGCGTGCGGGGCGCGCGCCCCCCTAAAATTCGCAAAGCATATGTTATGCAGCGTTAATTAAGCAGTTCAACAAACAACTTTTTCATGAATGGTCAGTAGTTCAAAGATTATTCCATTCTGATTGGTTCCGAGGTACCAGACATCAACTATTTTCTCACGCTAATTAAGCATTTTTTCTTCAGTCAATTTTACTAGAAAAACAAATCTTTACAGATCAAAGCATTTAGTAAACTTAAATCCTGATACTGATGTTCTTTCAACATCAGTATCATTCATAACCAGATACAAATTGATGAATTACACGCAGAAGAAATCTTCATGTATTTTGGAATTCCACGGACACATTTACAATATGTTAACATTAATGCTGCTGAAACGATTCTGATCATCTAATTTAGTTACGTTAGTTAATCAGAAATCAACAACAAGTTGATGTATTGACAATTTTCGCTTTTATTTGTCTAAGCAAGAACGGTCGAATCATACGTTTTCAATGAATGAATCAAACGACGAAAAGAAAAACTCCATCCGGACGGGCAGTATTAACTAGAACCACCCGAAAGTACAGAACAATTAGTGAAATGAGGAATGCATTAAAACTAAACCAATAGTTCTTTGAAGGGTTAAAATATCGTGATTGATCAGTCATGAGTTGAACAATTCGCATCACGGTTGTTCAAAAAAAGTTTTACTTTAGGTTCTTATAATCTAACAAAAACATACTGTTAACAATTATCCGACAAAATTAAGACTCAAAGTCAATTTTTTTTGGTCTGATAAAAATGGTGTGGTTGGTTCAAAATTGTCGTTCAAATAAATGTCTGTAATTCCTCAAACCCTTAGGGCTTCCCTGGGCCCCCTACCAGGGCTCTACCCTCGACCCGCTGGGGACCTAAAAGCGGTCCCCAGACCTCTCGCCTACTCACGCCCCCCTAACCACAAATCCTGGATCCGCCCCTGACCATGACTAACAATTTACCGTTTCAGAACGAACAATTTACCGTATCACCACTTGCCACATACCTCATCAGAATTAGTAGTTTACCGCATTAAAACAAGACATTTACCGCATCAAACAGTCAAATTTCTAATCCTATTACTAGTACAATGTAGTTACATTTCGTAAATCATTATATATGATTGCATATTTTCATTCAGGAAAATTTATCAGAATGTTTATGTTACCTATAAATTTAGAAATGTTATCTATATTTAATGGGTTATCATCGTATCATCGTGTTTATGCATATGAATGAGATAACTTTCGTTAAAATAGTTACCAATGTTAACCCCGTATAACTTGCAGCATCATTTACAGATTTTCTTACTCGTATACATAGATTGTTGAACGTACCCAATGAATGTTATTCCAGAAACGCGTCTTGCTCCCCCATTAGTCCCCGAGAGTATCATCCGCCCAGTAGCCAGTTCTTCCACACTGACATGGCTTATTTGATGTATTCATGTTTATGTCATAGGATTAGGGTGCTTAACGCCACTTTCAACAATATTTCAGTTATATCGTGGTGGTCAGTTTTAATTTTGGAGGAAACCGGAGTAGCCGGAGAAAACCACCGGCCTGCCGCAAGTCACTGACAAACTTTATGACATAAGTTACCGGTATATCGAGTACACCTCGCAGGCAACCAATTTTGGCAATAACGTATAGGCCATTTAGTTTTCTTGCTCCAAAAGATTTATTTGGTTTTCAAATCTTTTGACATTTAGCGAACCTTATGTCCGCTTCTAAAGGATCTATGGGATCCTAGGGGCCGTCTTGGCCGTGAACATCTTGTAGTTGGATTTACAACTACCTATGCAATCCGTGCCTATCACCACTGATGCTGTGAGTTCGAATCTCGATCAGAGCGAGATGTACAACATTATGTGATAAAGTTTGTCAGTGACTTGCGACAGGTCCGTGATTTTCTCCGGGTCCTCCGGTTTCCTCCACCAATAAAACTGACAGCCACGATATGACTGAAATATTGTTGAAAGCGGCTTTAAGCACCATCAAAACAAACAAACAAAACAAAAAATATCTATAGGATCCGTGAATTCTCGGGGGGGGGGGGGGGGGAATATGCATAAGTCACATGACCAACAACATCATATGAGCAATTGCCATCATTTTGCGTCCGACGTCCACTGTCCGACCGAAGCTGACATTTCACATTTTAATCTTTTACTATGAAACTACTTGTACAGTTGGAACCAAACCATTCATAATTGATTTTTGTGAAATTCTTTACATCCGGCAGAAACATATGGCCGTTATAGGTAATTCTTGTTTCTGATTGGCTCAAACTATATGTCGCACATGATTTGTTAGTTGGTGTAGATACTGTATGTACAGTTCTTCACAGAAATTCCTCATCTCGTATGGATCCGATAAAAACATGTCTATCATGGAGAATTTCTGTTTCTGATTGTCTGACATTTGAAAAATCGTCACCCTCCTTCAAAAATACAGGTCCAATTGATGTGCTACATAGTAATGCCTCTGCAAAATTCCTCATTTAAGCCGGGATGGGCACTCTTGTTTCTAATTGTCTGAATCTTGAAATACATTTGCCGAGTAAATTACAAATTCAAATTATGTGTAACTTGATACATATGATATTTGCGAGATTCTTCATTTCATTTTGACTTGGCAGCATACATGATTGTCATCGGCAATTCTAGGTTTTGATCAACCGACAATTTAGAACAGCTTCTCCTCTGAAACTACAAGTTCCAATGATTTGTATTTTGGAACAACTGGGGTATGTAGGTCCACTATAACGATTCCTCATTTTAAGATAATTGCTCTTGTAAAATACAAAACGTGCTTTTTAGCAGCTTACATATATAAAACATTCCACACAGAGTTTCAGTTTGATTCCTCCTGTGGTTTGTTAGATGAAGTGTGTTTAACATTCTAATATTCTGACAGTACCTGCATTATTTGGTGCGGTGGTCCAATATGGACGTCGGATCGAAACCAAGCGAGTAACCATATAAAGATTATTCCTGCAACATTGTGCTTCCACCGACCCAGATACGAGGTATTTTAGATGATTAAAATATAAATAATTGAATGGACGATGAACGATAAGTGATGGCAATAGCTCACAAGATTCACATATCAGGTAAGCTGCACATAGAACTTGTTGATTGGCAAGCAACTTCAATGCAGCTATAAAGTTCAAATTAAAATCGCTGCTCCAGATTACCTTTTGATTTCAACTGTCAATTTGGTTTTTGCTGAGTTTCGCGAGCACCCGGGTTCACCCCCGGGTGTTTTGTGGGGTCCGTGTTGTTCATTTTTGTTTAACTTTTAGTGTTGTGTTGTCCTATTATGTGTCTTTACGTTCTGAGTTTGGTATTGTGATGTCTGTTACGATTTCTACATAAAAAGATGTTCGGTTCGTCTTTACCTCCAGTTGTTTGTAGGAGGGCTCATGTGTTATTTATTTTATTTGCGCTTGCTTGCGCATAGTGGTGTCTAAAACATATTGCATTTTTGCGTTGTGTTTTTGTTTTATTTTTCTTCGTCTTGTGTACCCAATGTTGCCAGTTTCTCTGGATTGTCCAATTTTGATTGCCCCTTCACTATTCTCTAACGTTTATTTATAACCTACGTATGGTTTGACTATATATGTATGTATATTAGGATACTTTTTATTTAACGACACGTTGTGTATGCAAATCAGTTGCATGTTATCTTAAGACGCCTTAGTTCATCCCGGTGTTAATGGGGTTCGTGTTGCTCGATCTTTAGGGAACGACCATTTAACTTGAAGGGGGGGTAATGGTTTTTTCTAAAAAAATATTCTGATTCCCAATGTTGCTGAAATAAATATTCTGATTTTGGTGGAGGAAAAAAAAATAATCTGATTCAGAGTGTTTGTCATATAACCTAATGTTAAATTTTTGAAAAACATTTCGCGCTTTGCGCGACAAAAAAAAAAATATTCTAACTCTTGTGTTGTCCGAAAAAAATATTCTGAACGAAACAAAAAACCATAACCCCCCCCCCCCCTTTTCAAGTTAAATGGTCGGACCCTTAGTTTTCCGTTTTGTGATTCGTGGATCATTGTTTGTCCTTTTGAACTTTTCCTTTTTGCCGGTGTGTTGTCTGTCCTTCGATCTGCGGCTTCTTATAATCCCCGTTGGTATCTTCAAATTCTTCTTAGGACAAAGAACTTCATGTGCATCATGTTGTGGAGCAACACAATCCTCACTAAAAATCGGTAGTGAACCCACAATCTATTGCACTCTAGGCGGGATGCATGAAATAACTGAAAATCGACAATTATATATACAATGTATTTAGTTGAGACCACCGTGTACAATTGTTATATGGTCATACATATTTAATCTTGGCAAACACAATGAAGCTTTAATCTACAATTCGTTCTAATGTCATTTACATGGCGTTCAGAGAAGACGATTAGCTCTTTTGGTTAGTGTCCATAACGAATATTGATACTTGGTATTTTGGAAGAACGTATGTCGATTGGTGTTGTTTGTCCTTTTGTCTGTCTTACTTTGATATATGGCTTCCGATTACCCCAAACTTCTCTTACGGCTTATAAATGTGTCTGATATCTTCAAACCCTTTCTAGCGACTTATTAATACATCTGATAATCTTCAAACATTTCTTATCGGACATTACATAGCTTTTCAGTCAGAAAAAAATCAGAATAACTCTATAATTGTCTTAAATTGAATATTTCTAAAAGATATAGTAGAACTAATTCCACAGTTTGCAAAATAATAATAACCAGATCACTACATTAAAACAATACATTATCTTATTTCAGCCTAGATGGCGAAATCCTCGTGTAAATATTACACTAATGTGAAAATATATACTTCAACTAGTATAGGAGTAAACAACCAGTTACAGTTTTCGTCACGTGGCTTTTTTTATTATTATTTTCTCTTGCTTTTTTTTATCCCTCTTTTATCTTGCCATACATGAATTTCATCCTGTCTAATGTCACACCTTAGAGTTTATATAACACAATTTTCAGCAACGCATGCGCAGTGCAATATTCCACAGATATATTAAATTTTATGCCGATACGTACACAAAATATACAAAGAAAAGTAACAAAATTACTGCATATGTTCCATAGAAAAACAGGGAGTCTAATGCTCCAGCAATATCCTTGCCGGTGACAGTCGAATCCTGATTTTTATTGACAGGTACAATACCCTTTTTATAAATAATCCTCACTAAAGCGGTTAGCATATACCCGAACTTCTTTGAGTCCTGAAGAAAGAAATATTTAGTGTTTATTATTGTTCCGATTACAATGACGCCGCTGATAAATATGATAATCACCATCATTATGAGTAAAGCAGACATCGGATTGGATGACGCCGGAATGGACGACGATACAAGTCCCAAGAACATTACGTATGATAACATAATGGTAATAGATAGAGACACTCGTTCACCTGAATCTATGGGTAGGACAAACACCAGTGGATTTATCAGAGCAAATAGCAAGGTAGGTAAAATTACCATGACAACATGGTATAGTGGCTGCCGTTTGATCGAGATTTTGACATGGAATTCATGATAGCCTGACTGCGGCTCATAACCATCCGACGTAGTGTATTCTTGTAATGTCCAATCGGAATGTGGCGTGAACAAATTCAACACTGCCTTCTCGTACACAGACGACAAAATCAAATTAGATGATAGAATTCCCCATGAACTAAACGCAAGTCTACATGTTTGAGTATCGAATGGAAATTTGGAAATATCAGTTGGACATTTTGAAACCAGTATTCCACCAGGTAAATACCATACTTCACCATTTGATCTTATAGTGGTAAAACTGTCCATGTTGTGTCCAACCGGTTTCATGGAGTCAATTTTGCTTACTAGAAAGATGCGTGGTAACCATAATTTTTTGGAGTTTATAATCATGTATTGCGTATTTCCATATAGAGCAGGATCCCATGCCATTGATGGGTCTGTCCAATTTAATGTTAATGCTGCGGTTAAGGATATTGACTCCTCTACTTCATGAAAATAATTAAAAGATGCAATGTAAAATGCAACACCAATGGTCAATGGTTTTGTATAATCTAGTACTGGCATAATTTCATTGTTGTGTCCGGTGAACAAATCAGAATGTAATGATTTAATGTCTGTTAGATTTTGACCATACAATAAATCCACATACATGGTAGATATAACTAGTATCCATGTCCTTGTTGCTAAGTCCATCATGAAATTTGTTGTAAGTTTCACTAACGTTTTTTTTTTGTGGTGACTTATCACAAAATTATAAATGAGTATTTTTAAAGGATGATTTCCATTTTCATAATAATCGACACATCGATGACAATAAATTTATATCCATTATTTTATGACTAAGGTCAATCCTCCCCATGCATAAGTGACCTTATCCGAAATTGGCTATCATTTTTAGGTCTTTTGGTTTTCATGTTCCCAATTACTTGTATTAGTATTTGGCTGTACCTGATGAATATAGCGTCGTGCGCACTCAATTAACTATCTACGTTTCATTAATAATCGACACAGCAATGATAATCAATGTACATTTATAGATACTTTTCCAATACCATGAGTTACTGTTTTCATTTTCTCGTTGAATGGTTGTAAATTTCTTAGTCATAAAATATCTCAAACTTTTTCTTTTCGACCTTATATAAAATTCAAATCCTGAAACAACCCAAAATCTGATTTCAGTTGAAAATCATTCTATGGGTGCTTAGAGTTCTCTTATCCTACGAGATCTTAAAGTAAACCGCATTCACTTAGAATTAAATTAATATCTTTAAATGATATAAAACCTCATTGATATTTTCATTTTATTTTTAATTATTTCTTCAGTTTCAAAATCAATTATTTTTGTTTAAATAACTGTTTGAATCATAGAGGTAAATAAAATGAAGAAAATAATCAAATATTGGTATTGGTTGTTATGGACACTAGCGTTTCATTATGGTAGAACACAATTTGCTTGCGTATAGTGGTGTCCAACATATATTGTGTTGTGTTTTATTTTGCTTCTCTTGGTCTTGTGTACCCTATGTTGCCAGTTTCTTTGGATTGTCCATTTTTGATTGCCCCTTCTGTATTCTCTAACGCTTATTTCCACCCACAGTGTCGTGTGTCATGATTGTGTTAAATAAAAACGTCGGAAGCGAAGGAAATGTGTGTCTCTTGTTTGGTGAATGTTGTTCCTAAATAATATAATTATTATTAAGACAAAGGCATTGTTTTAGATATCTTGCTTAGATCCTTTAGTTTTCTTGCTCATAAGAAGAGTTTGAAGATACCAAATGAGTAATCAGAATCCGTAAATCGAAGGACAGACAACACAATGGCCAAACGAAAAAGGACAAAGGGACAAACAACGATCTACAAAACATACATAATACTAAAGGTCGAGTAACACGAGCCCCATTAAAAACCGGGGGTGAACTCAAGTGCTCCGGAAGGGTAAAGAGTTCCTGCTCCACTAGTGGCACCTGTCGTGTTAATCTAGTTACAAACCCGATTCCTAAAGAATTTTAAATTATTTGGCTTTCTAATCTTTTGACTGTAAGCATGCGCGTCATCCGCATTAATTTAGATATCTACGTTTCTATTACACTTTTACCATGCAAAGAGAGCACATGCAGCAGATTCGAATGAGAAAGAGAAAAACTTGGAATAGCTGATTCATGATGCCCAGTTTAATGGTAGAATCATATGACCCCATCTACCCTCACGCACTGTAGATTTCAGAAACTTCTCCTCTCTGTGTGGCATGCATGTACTATGCCACAAATCTACCTCTATTCAAAATATATCTTATAAGAGGCAAGCATTACTTAAGCTTCGCGAGCACTTGAGATCGACCCCTGTTTATGGTGGGGGCCCGTGCTGCTCATCTTATTGTTTTTTTAGTTTTTTTTAAGGGTATTTTTAGTTTTTGTTTGTTTGTTTGTTTTGTTTGTTGCCAGTGTGTCTGTATTGTCCATTCTTGATTGCTCCTTCGGTTTTCTCTAACGTTTATTTTAAGCCTTTTTGCTGTCAATTATCTTGACGTTACGCAACAATCATGCATCCAAATATTCACGTTGGAGAACATATTAGTGATAAATGGTATATAAATGTTAGAGAAAACCGAAGCGGCAAGCTAGAATGGACAATCAGGCAAAATTTGGAGCAAGACACAGAACACAAACAATTCAAAGATCACAACACGGAACGTGAACACCACCAAAAAAACTGAAGTGACATCAGGCGCTCGCTAACCATAAGCAATTCCATTTTTTTTATATAAAACACTCGCTTTGTTACTCATAGACAAATCCGGTAAAAGTCGTTTCGATGAAGATCTAGTGGGATTTTTATACCTCGTTCCCAAACATTGTCCTCGTTGATAAATTCGATGATCACCACGTGTGTTTCCGAAACTCAGAGAGTACATCAGCAAATAAACGTTAGAGAATGCTTAAGGGGCAACCAAAAATGGGCAATCCAGAGAAACTGGCGACATAGGGTACGTTTCGTACTTTGTGTCCGTCCTATCGCAGTATTCAATTATGCTAAATACTATTTATTTTTCCTTAATTGTGAAATATTCCAATTGATTTCAAATAAAGACTTGTAAATGTAAATATATGTATAGCATATATAAATGTAAAGTGTTATTAAATGCAAATAATCCAAACGAATATAATTAATGATATTGGTATTATTTTCTATCTAACAACATGTTCTCAGGAATAAGTAACACAACAATATTAGATAATCAATATGAAACGTAGACTTCATTTGAGACGAACGAACAGTTCCATTCGAAGATCGTTGATTGTAATACTAAAGAAAGAGCAATGGTACTTATGCGTGGATAACACATACTCTTACACAGATCGACCATTTAATTTTATTTCTTTTTTTTTTGGGGGGGGGAGGTATCTAGAGCCAGACATTTTGTCACTCGAAATAAATCCGATTATTGGTGGGATGGGGTGGAGGACATTTGGTCTACCAAAAAAAAATCGGTATAGTTTTTTTTTTAAATTGTACAAAAGGTTTTCCTTGACAACTACATATTTTTTTTATTTTGTCGATCTTGTCAATAAGCTTTCGTCCATAACATTTGGCCACATAAATTTTGTTTTAAAAGACCAACATTGTGAAGAGATGCTCTGGAAGAGCTAACATCGCCAGTCCATTCAAAGGAACTCGTAGCTCTAGAAGTTCTAAAAGCAAGTTCAGAATCACAAGTGATATATCTGCAATCAGCTGATACAAAATATAATAACAGATTCACCTAACTGATTCATAATATATGTTAAGATTCATTTAATTAATCATCATGTAAGTTACGAATCATCTAATTGAATCTGGATATAATCGCCTTACTCAAATAAAGAATTTCACATCGGAATCATACAATACAGCTATATTATAACGCCTTTTGAAACTGCACAGATACAGATCTATACATTTTCACAAACATAATAATAATAATAATAATAATAATAATAATAATAATAATAATAATAATAATAATGGGAATATGAAAAATTAAATGCATAGAGACAAAATAAGAGCTTTTCTGTGGGAAAATATTCATTTGTTCTTTGTTCTTTTTACGATTTACCTGAATGACCATAATCATTTCAGTTACGATTTACCTGAATGACCATAATCATTTCAGTTACGATTTACCTGAATGACCATAATCATTTCAGAACGCTAGAGGTACTCTCTGATAGTAACCCAGTATCTCAAAGCAATAGTGAATTAATTTACAGTCTCTAAAGTTTTGAGCATTTAAATTCCACGATCATTTTGCATTTTAACAATTCAAATATTTTTTGCTAGTATTTTGTATTGTCCTGAAATATCTTTAAGTATTATAATGACTGGTACAAATTCCGTATAAAGCGATGTTCGATTCATAACTCTTATTAGTTTCATATCATTACATTTAATTTCATTTTTGCATTCCTGACAGGTAAGGGGCCATCGTTGTCGTAGTTCTTATGGTAGTTGGATATATCATTACCTGTGCAATCAGTGCTTATTACCAATAAAGTTGTGAGTTCGAATCCTGCTCAGGCATGGTGTACTTGATACAACAATGTGTGAAAAAATTTGTAAATGACATGTGGAGGTTGGTTATTTTCTCGGGGTATTCCGGTTTCCTCCACCAATAAAATTGAACGCCACGATGTAATGGAAATATGGTTGAAAGTGGCGTTAAGCACCATAGCCCTAACTCCCATCATGAGGGTAACATACAATGTAGAAGGATATGGTGACTCTTTTGATGCACCGGGTTCCATTCTTGGACTATTTCTTTATGTGTTGTGTGGGCCGAGCTTTTGTTATTTTATTGAAATTTTGTTCACTGATCAATTAGTCTCTCTATATAACCTGGGGATTTTTTAACCTTTTCTTCTAAACTGGTATTTTATCTTTTTCTCCTGTTTAAATTTGGCTTAGTATGTTTATTAATTAACGGATGTACAATTTGACAAAGTTTCAATATTTCACAAAAAGGTTTTGTGAAATAAGTGCTGGAGTTATCGATCTTTAAATCTGTTTTATTTATATACTTATTATTGACATGATTCATTATGCAATTAAAACAATAGGGGGATAGACTGATGACCTTGTCTGATAGATTTTGCCCTGATGATTGTTATCTATGTAAAATATGTCTTATTTAAATATTAATCGCATTTATCTTTTGTTCGTCATTATCAGATTTCATGTAATACATGCTTAAGCAATTTATTTATATATAAACATCATACCTCTTTATTTCATTGGGGGAAACGTAATCTTTGAACCGAATATCATTGTTTTGTCAACTAATAAAAAGACCGCTATCTTATAGTTTAAAAGATAGTGCCGGATGTTCAGAACCACAACTTGAAATATGATTCATGGGAAAATGTTCTGATTAAACGTTTATTAAAAGAACATATAATGTGAAGCGGAGTATACGCCACAGCATATAAATTGACTAATATAGAAACAAGTCGTTGTTTGAGCATAATAGTTTGAGGAAAATACTTTTACGTTCGAAACCATTTTTAGCCATAAACTAATATAGAAACAAGTCGTTGTTAGTTTGAGCAATAACAGTTTGCGGACAATAATTTTACAATAGAAAACATTTGCTAACCATGTTGTATGTGGAAATTGGACTTCCACATACGGAATTTATTCCAAAGAAAAAACTAGTAGATCCACCACGTTTATTACCGGACTATTCTAAAATGAGTGCTCGATATTCAGGAATCGAAACAATGACTCAGTTTGAAATCAACGAATCCTGTATTAGACTATGTAAACCGAGAAAACAAAATGCAGATGTTGGAAATTCTACACGAATTAATAGTTCTAATGACAATATGCCGCCGAGACAGTCTAGTAGAACGACACGTTTTGTAGGTAAGAAGAAAATGACACCAAAAGACATTAAATCTCTCGTTGATAGATTGTCTAACACAAAACCTAACCGTGTACCTGATTCTCAGCGAATTATTACAAAAGAGGATAAATATGTGAAAGGGGTGGTGGCTAGTCATGCGTGGAATGGGTGTATGAAACATTATTCTAAATGTTCATATGAACATCTTGAGAAATTTGTCCACAAATTAAGAGACAATTTCTAACTTCTACATGTTTAATAATATTGTACATGTACATACAGTAAAATATCTGTATATAGTCATATAAAATGTCTAGAATTATTTATTTTATTTTTATTTTGAACAATATCGTCATTATTTTTGTATATCTTTTGTTCACATTTTAAGTGTAAAAAACGAAAAAAATAATTCTGTAGCTATGTAAATGCCGACGACAAGATGCAATAGTATTCCATGCTTATTTTTATTATTTTTATTGTCAATTCAATAAAAATTATGGAGGTATTATATCTCCATAAAAACGAGCAAACATTTTTTTCTTCAAATTATTGAGGGTATCACCAGCATATTAGCAGGAGCGCTATCCTGAAATTGTGATATTTTTTGCTGCTATTTATAAATGTACTGACAATGAGCTTGCTTTACCTCAGACATATATATCCTTTGCGACAACGCTACTCACCCATTTCTATCAACGTGAGAGTACCCAGAAGGGACAATATAAAATTGGATAATCCAGAAAAACTGGCAAAATATGAGGGTTGGCATTTTACTCCCGTGTGGAAAACACTTCCAAACAAACAAACAAAACAAATATTTTATTGCCAATCATAGGCGCCTGTTAAGGCAGAACAATTAACATAAATTTCTATACAATTGATTACATTGATTGATAATGATTTTAACAGCAATAGTGATTAACAGATAACCTTGGAAAAAAAGAAAGAACAAAATTAGAAAAAATACAAGCTATACAAACAAATACAGGATCCAGGACTCAATGCATTATCAGAGGTATTTTTAAAATATATATATTGTTGACTTAAAATATGAAATTGTTATACTAAATATTGTCTGAAATGGCTTCGCATCTAAAAGTATACAATTTAGTTAATATGACTGCATCATTTCCCTAAGAGGTGAGGTGTGGATCCTTAAAATTAGCTTAAGGGGGTACCATACACTACAGGGAGATAACTCTTTAATATCAGTTGAACGTTTTGATCATATGATGTTTGTATGCAGATTTCGTGCATCTCGGTGATCAAAACCACACAGAGAAAAGCTGCTAATGTGGCTAGTGAATTTATAGCTCTGAGTCTGTTGGTTGGAATTTGTTAAATTTTGATATTTATTACAGTGGATATATTCAAACACACTGCCAAAAAAATAAGAAAATTAAAAGAGCAGATCAAATTTTACCTGAAGTGTATGGTACCACCTTAATACCGCCACTTTTTTATTGAAGTTCACAGACAGGAGAGTTATCGATAATGTATATGCGTGGTAAGGGAATATAGTTTGCCTCTTGTTTCTACGAATTTACAATTGGGTTTTAGAACTGCTTTGACGGGATGATGTTTTTAGTTTTTCGTCTGATGTCATATAACTAGTACCTTCTACATGACATTGTTGGCGCTTTTCATATGATGAATACAGTATTTTTCTTATACTTATTTCTTAATGACTTTTTTTTTATCAGATTAGTACTTTTTATGGTACGTTTTAAAGTTTATTTATTGTCAGTTAATGCATTTTGTTTACACTTAAAACCGTTTTCTTTCATTATTACATAAACATTTCTTATTTAATTATTTTTTTTAAATATTTTCCCCATTGTTATTTTTACATGGGGTTTTGAAATGTTCAGAATAATCCATATTAATAAAAATCTGAACAAGAAACACATTATTAAATACAAAACAGAATATCTACAAATGCAATATCTACATTTTGACTACATAAAAATATTCCTTTTTGTGATTGTTTGTGGTGGTCTGTTTGAGTGGAAGCGAATCTTTGAAGTTTTTTTATTGCTTGTTTATATATATATGTATCGTCGTTGGAGATCCAATCATCAGAGGGGCTATTTGGGATTCCGTTAATATATTTGATCCCACCACATTTTTTAGCATGTTCTAAGCTAGAACAGGGATTTGCAATGCCATATGTCGTCGTCTGTTTTCGTTAAGAAGGGATTGTTCGTTTTGTTTATATTAGTGGAATGGTTGACACTCAGTCTTTAAACATTTTTTTTCATAATACCGAACCCAGAGATGTACAAATACTAACGATCAGAATATAATAAAAGAAACACAAACACGGGATCATAGTCAGATGTTGCGGAACGTGCAGTACAACGTCAACTGAAACTATACAACTAACATATCATGTTTTGTTTTGGCGGTATACGTCGTAAGGCATTAATGCGAAATCAATTTGAAATAAACAGAGACGATGTTTATATTAAGTAAGGCTTGAAGATACCAAAAGTGGTAATCAGATATCGTAAATCCAAGAGTGACAGACAATACAATGTCCAAAGCAAAAAATGCAAAGCGCTACACATAAAACTAACGATTGGGCAACACAAAGCTCTCTTAAAATGGACAGGTAAGTAGTTCTTGCTCTAATGATATTTAGCTATTGGCAATAGCAGCGTGCTTCAAGTACAAGTGATTGTTGCTTAACGCCAACTCAGCAATGTTCAGCTATGTCATCGCGAGAACAAGTTAAATGTCAGTGAGATGATGATGAGGTCCACTTTGTACTAGACCAATGCGCTTAGTTGAATTTCCATAGTGCTGAAATTGAAACAACAGTCCGTGGATATACATGTCGCCCTTATTCGAACACATTTTCCTGATTTCGAGCCAACCAGTCTTTGTCCTTTCTCCTTAATACTGCGTGCTTAGTGGAGAAGCAACAAATACTAATGTTGTAGTCTTTGGTTTGACCAGATCGAGGCTCGAACCCACGATCTACCGCACTGGAGGCGAGCACGCCTAACCATTATACCACCGATGCAGTCGAATTTGTATTTACATTTTTAATACAATATTGATGAGTAACCGTGTGACGAAGTATTTGCAATAATAACATTAAAAAGATAATCCCTTTTATGAAGGTATATTTCAGAAATTATTAAATTGTTGTATGAAAGCATAGAGCTAAATGATTAAACAGCTTCAGGATTACCAATCGTTGTACACCTTTTAACAGAACGCCGATGGGAACCCCAGCGAGTACAATATGATCTTGTTCCACCGCTGAGGACTACAACTTCGCAACTTATGGTGGAAGAATTCTCAATACGGAACCTGGGTGATTGCCTTGTGTTTGGAGAATGCCATTATATTTGCTTGTAAAGCCAAAGGGCAACTTGTAACTATTACTAATGAGCTGGGGTTCGCTAGGAGTGATCATTTGTGGCCCGTCACAAGCAGTTCCAGATTTACCATTGTGCTTAGGTGTGCTTAAGCACAGGGCCCCGTTTGCAGGGGGGGGGCGGACATCTTCCTGCCAAAAATATTTTTTTACGGTGGATTTTTGCTTATGTGGTGCAATTTCAAATTTTAAATTTTCTTGACTGCCTGTGTAGTCCTACCGAGTCTACCTCCTTCAGGGTCAAAGTAAGCCAAAGGGGCCTCATAACTTAACTAGCACAGGGCCTCATTTGTCCTAAACCCGGCACTGGTAACAAGACAACATTCTTCGACCTTACCCAATATATTCATTTCTTGTGTCAATCGTAACATCTGTTCACAGGCCCACTCACACCAGACCAACTCTTTATATAAACGTTTTTTTTTATTTGTAAACTTATCAAAACACTCGTCGCTAATTAATAGAATATAGACTTTAAACGTAATTAATATTAGTAACGTAGTAATTTAATGTATGCCAAAATTTTGTGGTTCTTGAAAAAATGAAATGCAAAATATTCCACATCGCTAGTAACGTTCCAACATTAAGCAGGAACTTCGTAGAAACAAAGACAAATGCACAAATACATGTCCATTCACTCTCCTGGCTTGGAACAGACACTTCCATAAAAAAAAGTGGCGGAATTAAACTAGTATTTTTGGATCTAAACATTCCCTATTAGTGAAATGATTGTGATATTCAACAAGTGATGTGTATTTTTATTAATTTCTTTGGAATTTCTCACTAATTAGACAGCACAGTTCCTATTTTTAGCCGTGTGAGATATATAGAATCTAACACCGTCAAAAGTGCAAGACAGGGAAATCTCCGACACTCCCGAGGGTGTCGGAGATTACCCTGTCTTGCACTTTTTGCAGTTGTTTGATTTTATTTCTCACTTTTATCAGCTGTTTTTAGTTTTGTGTTTGTTTGTAAACAGCGCATCATGTAAACAATGTCAATTATATCCCTCTCATGTCAATCAAAATAGTAGTTCCGTATTTTTGTGTATTGCGTGAAGGTTATTATGTAATAATATGACTGATTGTTAGGATTTGCGTGTTTCTAAAAGATTGAAAACTTATATACAGTGATTTGTTTACTCTAAAAAGGAAAAGCATGGAGAATTGGGGGGAGGGGGTGGGGGGCGAAGTTGACATAAACTGTACAGCATGCATTTGCCGGTAAAACGCACGTGATTTTTTTGTCTGAGAATTTTCAGTCTAGCCCTCTTACCGGTGTTTGATCCTTTATATCTCAAATATATTCAAAATCAAATCTCTTCACGGTTGACACACACAAACAGTGCATTACTAATTGATAAAGAGCTTCTGAACTGATATGCAAAGATAAATTTAAATTGCATTTCTTATAGGTACAGAAAGTTCAACCAAATTTTAAATAAAACAAGTAATGTTATTTATTCAAAATTGTTAACATTTATTTTGCATTGTTTATTGTGATGTATACGTACATACATTGTATATTTAAATGTTTTGTTTTGAATCGTATTGTTGTTTTGATGTTAAAATGTTCACACATGATTTATTTCACGTTAGGTTTATGACGAAGAGTGCAAAATAACAAAATATTCACCCAAAAAAACATTCGCATGAGTTTAGTTTAAGCATATTTTATTAATTAATAAATAATGTTGTACAATAAGATTAATTTCAACATGATATCAGAGGCGGATTTAGAGGGGGCGTGCGGGGCGTGCGCCCCCCTAAAATTCGCAAAGCATATGCTATACAACGTTAATTAAGCAGTTCAACAAACTACTTTTTCATAAATGGTTAACTCGTGACCTGTAAATCAAAATGAATAGTAATGATATTAGGAGTCAATTTGGGATATCATTCTAAAAAGCTCCACCCATTGATAAACGATCAGCATGCTGTCCGTCCGAATGAAGCTTTTCGTTTCGCCATTGGTTCATTCATTGAAAACGTATGGTTCGTTCTTATTTATGGACAAACAAAGGCGAATATGTTAACATTACCCATATAATACATATAATTAAAGGGATTCGTGTAAACAAGTTTTCAAAAAACTTATAGTAATTTGTTTTCCTGGGTTTGTATGTTCTAGCCGAGTACGTCACAAAAAAAGAAGGGAATCGGCACAAAAAATTGCATTGTGTTCGTAAATTTTTTTCCAGAACTTTCTTCAGCCAAAATATTTTTTTCTCATTACAAGGAAAGCAAAAAATGTTTTTCCTATCATGTGGAACAGAAATACATTTTTCCATAAAAACAATACATTGACTACTCAAATTCAGCAGCGCAACATTTTTTTTTTCGGTCAGCTAGGGCATTAAAATATTGTTTTCAAAAAAATCCCAGTCTGGGTCAGGTGAGCTAAAAAAAAAAAGGGGGTGCATATTATTTCCTATCCGTGGTCAAATCTAAAAAAATTCATGGCTTCAACAATAACTTCTTAATATGTAATAGATGAAATGGCACTTTCTCAGAATTTAATACCCCCAGTCGTTCACCTGAAGATTACATAATACATTGAAAATAAAACGTTACGACATATAATACTTTGGTTAAAGAGAATATCGCTTAAATTTATAGTTTAATATATTGTATACATACAGTATATACCATTAAAAGTAATCATATTATCAGTTATACACGAACTCCCTTTGTCTGTACGGGGCGTAGGACGACGGACGCAACCAATCAGCAAACTACTAAATGACTTACTTATTACAAGTGCCTTAAATTCGACTTGCTTAGTACAAAGTGCTTTAAATCCGACATGCTTATTACAAGTCAGAGATTTTCCTACTCATTTGTATCTGGAATCTGGGTCCTTATAATTGGGAATATTAGCGCGTAAATGATGTGAATTGGGAAAAGATGGGGAGAGCAATACATTTATTAGTTTGGAGGTCCAGTAATGGAATAGCAATCATACTGTACGTACCAAGGTTAATGCCAAAAGTAACAAATTCGTGTGATGAGGAAGAATGACCACAAAACAGTTCACAAAACTTACATAAATACTCTTGGTGTACCACACTGTCATATAGCCATGGGTATTTTTGTTCATTTTTCATTGCACTGAACACCCTGGCATCTGGTACCATGACCTCTGGAGTACAACTGTCCGAATCAGAGTGACAGTCAGATTGTGAATATCAACATCACCACTATTTGCACTATTTACATGTTGTTGGATGTCATTTGAAGCTGTGTTAGGTAATAAAAGAATTTGAATTGGTTGTTTTGGAGTGACATTCGCAGTGGTAACAAGACATTCAGCTTCTGGGCATGGTGTATCAGTATTTAGTGTCGATGACCGGTAGGGTTGACTCCACCTAATCCCACTCTTTTTTTAAATTCATTAAAGAAATCTCAAATTTCAAGTGGGAATAGCTGTAATTATTGTATAAACAATGTGCAAACATTGGGGCTTAGGGTGTATAAACAAAAACTCATTAACTGCAGGTAAATCTTGATTAGAAAATGGACAACTAATATATATTAATTTATCATTTTTATTCTAATAAAAAAACATACAGATACATACATGAATAGGTGATATCTCTATCAAGACATTTATATTTTAACATCCATTGAACTTATTATTTATCTTTTAAACTACATGAAATAATAAACAAGCATGTCTTAGCTTATGTTTGTTACTATTCATTTTGTAATGAAATTCTTATGATTCATGGTTTTTTTTCAAAGGTACAAATATTTTATAAAAGATATTTTACTATTTATGTCATACTTGATTTCACTCCATATGAAAAAAAATGTTTCATTCCAATTTCTAATTTTTATTAATAACACTTACTTCACTCAAATATTTTCCCTTTTTCTGCAATATTTGACATAAAATGCAGGTACATCACAAGTAATAATTAATTAGATACTAATTTTAATGGGATTAGATAGACGACATCACCGGTACAGTAGTGGGTCGGACTCACTTCAAAGTACAAACATTTTCACTAGCTTTATTAACCTCATCTTCCTCATTTTTCTCCTGGGGGAAGTAAACACTTTTTTTAATTCAAGTTACATGTACTTGCTTCCACCATTACTGGTCAATTTCTTAACAAATTATGCAACATCGTGACATTTTTATTCTTAGCAAATCACATGACATATTTACTATCCTTTTTTTAAATTTTATATTAAGTTTATTTAAATAAACATTTATTCCAAATACTACAGATTTCCGCTTTCGTTTTCTGAAGTTTTATCGCAGTCCGGTAAACAAATGAAGCGACCCAACAATCGGCAAACCTCGGGCGAGTCCTCTTCGCTTCCTCAATATTTGATGAAGGTACGGAATCAGCCGAAGTTGCGACGAGTGGCGACCCAATATACTGTACTGGTTCCCGGTATATTGTGCGTAGTATTTCGCTTGGTTAATCAAAGCAAATAGAAACCAGGTCACAAGCGTGAAAATGTCATTTGAAAAAGCTTTTAATAACCAGTTTTTACGAATAATTTTATCACCACGCTATTGGGAATTTTCCCCCATGAAACCTTTTTTCACATTGGGAATCGGCCCCAAAAAAAACAGTCGGAAAATCACTGCAAGCCTTTTAACTCCGTTCTCCGAACTCCTACCAAATTTGTATTATTGTCCAATCAAAAGGTTAGAAAATATTTTCATCTTTATAATTGCTATGCAACAGCGTCAAATCAATCAATCAAATCAAAAAGTTTTATTTAAAGTCGGTACATTTTATAACAATCAACATAAGCTCTCAAGAGCTTTTCAAACCGACATGCATAATAAATTACATAAATTAAATACAGCACAATAAAACATGTCGTGCAATACAAAATTAAATACATATCCGGAAAATATTTATGCATACATTTCTGTGTCTTGACCTCTGGACCTCCACAGCCACAGCGTCCATAACAAAAGTAGGTCAAAAGCGATCGCATACGACTTCGTCGAAAAAAAAGTCCATATCAATGTTTTCATTTGAAATCCGTATTTTCTTCTGCTTTTAAACCGAACAGTGTTAGAATTAGATATATATAGGGAGTGGATGTGGTCGAGTGGTCTAGGGCGCTGGACGTAAGGCTAAGCGAATGGTGCTGCAGTGTATCAATGGTGTGAGTTCAAATCCCGTCGAGGGAAGAACAAAAATTTGACAGCTCAAAATCTAATTCTAACACTGTTTGGTTGAATTTTCAGACGTGTATATATATATATTTATTTATTTATTATAAAACTACCCCTTTACATCGAGGGCGCCAACCGCCGGGGTGTCGGTGGCGCGTCTAACTACAGTTAATAAAATGTACATTTATTATGATAAAAGCACATGCAACAAAAATATGATAAGACATCTGCCATATATATACACACGTTATAAACTGTTCATAAACTCTCCATAAAACATCATTTATAATTATGCTTAAAATATTATAAGATAAATATTTTAAACAGTAACACTCAATACTTCACTTCGTAATCTAAAACATGTTTCAATATACATTTTACCGATAAAATCATAAAATATTCCAATATCATTATTAAAAGCATATCCAATATCACCAACAATAAACTGTAATTTGGCACTAGGTGACTGTTCCATAAAGTCTACACCAATATAATAATCACTAGACTGTTTAGAAACAATATTAAAATATTCATCGCGAACACAAGACAGAACAGGGCAATTTAACAAACAATGTTCGAGATCTTAATCTTCACCGTTATTGCATAAAAGGCATTTACTGTGTGCACTTAGGTGCATCCTGAACAGATATTTCTAAAGGGGTATGGTTTTGGTTCTTGACAGTAGTTTCAGACGGGAGGCATAAAAATCATTATGGTTATTTAAGTAGTTTTGTTTGCCTAAACTAACAAACCACTGTTGATAGAAATCAAGGCTACTTTTAGAGGAGACTTCCATTAGTAACTTGTCTCTGGTCTGAGATCCATATAGCTTGCTAAATTCCTTAATGTTTATACCTAAATTTACGTCAGGCTGGTTTATTAAACTAGAAACATGTTCCTTGTAATTCCAAAAGCTGTCAGCTTTTCTAATCATTTCATTAAATACGGATTTGCAGTCTATTATCGGGAAGTTCTAAGAGCCTTTTATAACATGAGACCTTCTGTCTATTAATAAAGTCGAGAATAGGTTCCCACCCCAGTTCTAGTAACAGGGCAGCTTTTGGTATATTCATTTTAGTTTTTATAGCGATTTTAGCTGCCCGATATTGCCAGGATTCTAGCGCTTGTTTACACGTTTTGGAAAGAGTCATCCAAACAGCACAAGCATGGGTTAAAGATGGCCTCATAACCAAATTCCAAAGTGATTCACCAAAATTTATGCGATTGAAATCACTATGTTCACCAAGTAGACTGATAAGACAATTCAGCTGCTTATCTTCTTTTTCCTTAAAAAAAACTATTCACGTGGAAGTTAGATTTTTAAAAGGATCTATTAATGAAATAACCCAAATATTTGTACTCGCCCGTTTCTTCGATTGGTTCATTTCCTAATTTCCAGGTACCTTCCTTTTTTAATTTTGTTTACCTGTTTTTAAAATTTTAGACTTTTTAGGGTTGAATTTTAGGTTCCATTTGTTGGCAAAAGCGTTCGAAATATTTAAAAGCTCCTGTAACTCTTCGGGTGATTCGGCTATGAGGACAACATCATCCGCAAATAAAAGACAATTTATCTATTTTGACGAAATATTTGCACCAATACTGCTATATTCTAGCATGTTTGCTAAATCCGTCATTAAAATAGAAAATGAAAAAGTTAATTTTATTATTGACTTACAATCATGCAATTGTTTCTTCCGTTTTTGGTATAGGGCAGATAATTGCTTACCTAGTTCACTATCATATGGTCGTGTTTTGCTATGTAAACGCTGTAGTCGGTTAGCCTCCCGTCTACGTTTTAAAATTTTGTCTAAACCTTTATCCCAAAAATTCTTGTAATTTTTAACTTTAGTTACTTTCCTTGCGACGGATTCCGCAGCGGTATTTACGATGTACTTAAAACGTCTCCCATATATCATTAACATTATTCGAAACGTTAGCCCAGTTATCTTGGAAATTATCTTTTAAATTACACCTAAACAGTTCCTAATCGGTGTCATCAGTAAACTTCCAAAAATGTTTAATACCATAATAGCCGTCCTGCTTTTTTAAAATTTCGGTTATTTCCCTTAATTTAACACTGATGATGACATGATCACTGTTCAAATAAAACACACCCTTTTCATCAATTAAAACGGAACTAACATTA
This sequence comes from Bathymodiolus septemdierum, assembly GCA_963383655.1. Lineage (NCBI taxonomy): Eukaryota > Metazoa > Mollusca > Bivalvia > Mytilida > Modiolidae > Bathymodiolus > Bathymodiolus septemdierum. The sequence continues at coordinate 26,658,515 of OY726530.1, read as the reverse complement.
GTTGAAAGTCCTTTATACATTAGTACATAATCTATAGCTGATCTTTGATCATTGAGTATTCTAGTATAGAAGCTGTCGCAACAGTTATGTATTGACAATATCCAATTCAGAAGCTTCACTGAACTGTAAAAGTCTAATACCGTTATAACTCTGCTTTTCTTTACAAAGTAACGATTTTCCAGTAAATTCGCATTGACGTAGGCTTTCACCATTAAAATCGCCCGTCAGGCATGTTTCATATCCATGCGATTGAAACACGGAACAGTTTTCTAAAAGTTCACAAAACAATAAATCAGTTTTATTTTTGTCGACTCCGTCGTTAGGGAAGTAGGCAACTCCTGACTGCGGTCTGTATCCCATTTATACGACATAAAATCCACAGACGCTCGAACGTATCGCATTGATTGTTGATCAGGTTATCATCTAAAATCTTAATGTCTGAATTCACACAAATACCAATACCCCCTTTACCCTTAGATTGTGTTCTACACTTTCCAATCCAGTTAAAATCGCTATGAAGGTCTCTGGGTTTATCATTTCCCCTAATAAAAGTTTCCGCAAGACTAAAAATATCTACAGAATTGTCTGCTATATGTTTATTAACTTCATGGACTTTACTTTTCATGCCTCTAATATTCAAAAAAATTATATTAAAACGCGATGTCGTTTTCTTTTTCTTACCTTTACCTGCCCTACGGTGGCGGCGGCAACCTTTCTTACTACCTTTACCTTTATCTAAAATGTTGTACTTTATAGAACTATCACCATGGCCATGTACATAGTATACCTTACACATTTTAGCCTTGTGACCATACTCATGGCAACTGTCACACTGTATGTAAGTTCCATGTTTGCATTCAGAGTGAGTGTGGTTACGTTCCCCACAATACCCACAACATACATCATTACTACCCAAGTCCCATACATCATCCCTACTCGTGTCCCATACATCATTACTACCCAAGTCCCATACATCATCCCTACTCGTGTCCCATACACCATTACTACCCAAGTCCCATACATCATCCCTACTCGTGTCCCATACACCATTACTACCCAAGTCCCATACATCATCCCTACTCGTGTCCCATACACCATTACTACCCAAGTCCCATACATCATCCCTACTCGTGTCCCATACACCATTACTACCCAAGTCCCATACATCATCCCTACTCGTGTCCCATACACCATTACTACCCAAGTCCCATACATCATCCCTACTCGTGTCCCATACACCATTACTACCCAAGTCCCATACATCATCCCTACTCGTGTCCCATACACCATTACTACCCAAGTCCCATACATCATCCCTACTCGTGTCCCATACACCATTACTACCCAAGTCCCATACATCATCCCTACGCGTGTCCCATATACCATTACTACCCAAGTCCCATACATCATCCCTACTCGTGTCCCATACACCATTACTACCCAAGTCCCATACATCATCCCTACGCGTGTCCCATATACCATTACTACCCAAGTCCCATACATCATCCCTACTCGTGTCCCATACACCATTACTACCCAAGTCCCATACACCATCCCTACTCGTGTCCCATACACCATTACTACCCAAGTCCCATACATCATCCCTACTCGTGTCCCATACACCATTACTACCCAAGTCCCATACATCATCCCTACGCGTGTCCCATATACCATTACTACCCAAGTCCCATACATCATCCCTACTCGTGTCCCATACACCATTACTACCCAAGTCCCATACATCATCCCTACTCATGTCCCATACACCATTACTACCCAAGTCCCATACATCATCCCTACTCGTGTCCCATACACCATTACTACCCAAGTCCCATACATCATCCCTACTCGTGTCCCATATACCATTACTACCCAAGTCCCATACATCATCCCTACTCGTGTCCCATACACCATTACTACCCAAGTTCCATACATCATCCCTACTCATGTCCCATACACCATTACTACCCAAGTCCCATACATCATCCCTACTCGTGTCCCATACACCATTACTACCCAAGTCCCATACATCATCCCTACTCGTGTCCCATACACCATTACTACCCAAGTCCCATACATCATCCTACTCGTGTCCCATACACCATTACTACCCAAGTCCCATACATCATCCCTACTCGTGTCCCATACACCATTACTACCCAAGTCCCATACATCATCCCTACTCGTGTCCCATACACCATTACTACCCAAGTCCCATACATCATCCCTACTCGTGTCCCATATACCATTACTACCCAAGTCCCATACATCATTCCTACTCGTGTCCCATACACCATTACTACCCAAGTCCCATACATCATCCCTACTCGTGTCCCATATACCATTACTACCCAAGTCCCATACATCATCCCTACTCATGTCCCATATACCATTACTACCCAAGTCCCATACATCATTCCTACTCGTGTCCCATACACCATTACTACCCAAGTCCCATACATCATCCCTACTCATGTCCCATATACCATTACTACCCAAGTCCCATACATCATTCCTACTCGTGTCCCATACACCATTACTACCCAAGTCCCATACATCATCCCTACTCATGTCCCATACACCATTACTACCCAAGTCCCATACATCATCCCTACTCGTGTCCCATACACCATTACTACCCAAGTCCCATACATCATCCCTACTCGTGTCCCATATACCATTACTACCCAAGTCCCATACATCATTCCTACTCGTGTCCCATACACCATTACTACCCAAGTCCCATACATCATCCCTACTCGTGTCCCATATACCATTACTACCCAAGTCCCATACATCATTCCTACTCGTGTCCCATACACCATTACTACCCAAGTCCCATACATCATCCCTACTCGTGTCCCATACACCATTACTACCCAAGTCCCATACATCATCCCTACTCGTGTCCCATACACCATTACTACCCAAGTCCCATACATCATCCCTACTCGTGTCCCATACACCATTACTACCCAAGTCCCATACATCATCCTACTCGTGTCCCATACACCATTACTACCCAAGTCCCATACATCATCCCTACTCGTGTCCCATACACCATTACTACCCAAGTCCCATACATCATCCCTACTCGTGTCCCATACACAATTACTACCCAAGTCCCATACATCATCCCTACTCGTGTCCCATATACCATTACTACCCAAGTCCCATACATCATCCCTACTCGTGTCCCATACACCATTACTACCCAAGTCCCATACATCATCCCTACTCGTGTCCCATATACCATTACTACCCAAGTCCCATACATCATCCCTACTCGTGTCCCATATACCATTACTACCCAAGTCCCATACATCATTCCTACTCGTGTCCCATACACCATTACTACCCAAGTCCCATACATCATCCCTACTCGTGTCCCATACACCATTACTACCCAAGTCCCATACATCATCCCTACTCGTGTCCCATACACCATTACTACCCAAGTCCCATACATCATTCCTACTCGTGTCCCATACACCATTACTACCCAAGTCCCATACATCATCCCTACTCGTGTCCCATACACCATTACTACCCAAGTCCCATACATCATTCCTACTCGTGTCCCATACACCATTACTACCCAAGTCCCATACATCATCCCTACTCGTGTCCCATATACCATTACTACCCAAGTCCCATACATCATTCCTACTCGTGTCCCATACACCATTACTACCCAAGTCCCATACATCATCCCTACTCGTGTCCCATACACCATTACTACCCAAGTCCCATACATCATCCCTACTCGTGTCCCATACACCATTACTACCCAAGTCCCATACATCATCCCTACTCGTGTCCCATACACCATTACTACCCAAGTCCCATACATCATCCTACTCGTGTCCCATACACCATTACTACCCAAGTCCCATACATCATCCCTACTCGTGTCCCATATACCATTACTACCCAAGTCCCATACATCATCCCTACTCGTGTCCCATATACCATTACTACCCAAGTCCCATACATCATCCCTACTCGTGTCCCATATACCATTACTACCCAAGTCCCATACATCATCCCTACTCGTGTCCCATACACCATTACTACCCAAGTCCCATACATCATCCCTACTCGTGTCCCATACACCATTACTACCCAAGTCCCATACATCATCCCTACTCGTGTCCCATATACCATTACTACCCAAGTCCCATACATCATCCCTACTCGTGTCCCATACACCATTACTACCCAAGTCCCATACATCATCCCTACTCGTGTCCCATACACCATTACTACCCAAGTCCCATACATCATCCCTACTCGTGTCCCATACACAATTACTACCCAAGTCCCATACATCATCCCTACTCGTGTCCCATATACCATTACTACCCAAGTCCCATACATCATCCCTACTCGTGTCCCATACACCATTACTACCCAAGTCCCATACATCATCCCTACTCGTGTCCCATATACCATTACTACCCAAGTCCCATACATCATCCCTACTCGTGTCCCATATACCATTACTACCCAAGTCCCATACATCATTCCTACTCGTGTCCCATACACCATTACTACCCAAGTCCCATACATCATCCCTACTCGTGTCCCATACACCATTACTACCCAAGTCCCATACATCATCCCTACTCGTGTCCCATACTCCATTACTACCCAAGTCCCATACATCATTCCTACTCGTGTCCCATACACCATTACTACCCAAGTCCCATACATCATCCCTACTCGTGTCCCATACACCATTACTACCCAAGTCCCATACATCATCCCTACTCGTGTCCCATACACCATTACTACCCAAGTCCCATACATCATTCCTACTCGTGTCCCATACACCATTACTACCCAAGTCCCATACATCATCCCTACTCGTGTCCCATATACCATTACTACCCAAGTCCCATACATCATCCCTACTCGTGTCCCATACACCATTACTACCCAAGTCCCATACATCATCCCTACTCGTGTCCCATACACCATTACTACCCAAGTCCCATACATCATCCCTACTCGTGTCCCATACACCATTACTACCCAAGTCCCATACATCATCCTACTCGTGTCCCATACACCATTACTACCCAAGTCCCATACATCATCCCTACTCGTGTCCCATATACCATTACTACCCAAGTCCCATACATCATCCCTACTCGTGTCCCATATACCATTACTACCCAAGTCCCATACATCATCCCTACTCGTGTCCCATATACCATTACTACCCAAGTCCCATACATCATCCCTACTCGTGTCCCATACACCATTACTACCCAAGTCCCATACATCATCCCTACTCGTGTCCCATACACCATTACTACCCAAGTCCCATACATCATCCCTACTCGTGTCCCATACACCATTACTACCCAAGTCTCATACATCATCCTACTCGTGTCCCATACACCATTACTACCCAAGTCCCATACATCATCCCTACTCGTGTCCCATACACCATTACTACCCAAGTCCCATACATCATCCCTACTCGTGTCCCATACACCATTACTACCCAAGTCCCATACATCATCCCTACTCGTGTCCCATATACCATTACTACCCAAGTCCCATACATCATCCCTACTCGTGTCCCATATACCATTACTACCCAAGTCCCATACATCATCCCTACTCGTGTCCCATACACCATTACTACCCAAGTCCCATACATCATCCCTACTCGTGTCCCATACACCATTACTACCCAAGTCCCATACATCATCCCTACTCGTGTCCCATATACCATTACTACCCAAGTCCCATACATCATCCCTACTCGTGTCCCATACACCATTACTACCCAAGTCCCATACATCATCCCTACTCGTGTCCCATATACCATTACTACCCAAGTCCCATACATCATCCCTACTCGTGTCCCATACATGTATCACAAACCGCGATTTCGTGACATTAAACTATAAGAGCCGCTAATGCTTACCCCACTTCTGGTTTATTACGATGATGTTTTTTCTATTTTAATTAAGGACTATTCTTCACGTTTTTCTGATTATGTAGATTGTGGTCATTTTGAAATAATTGGTTTCAATTATGTATTCAAATATAACCAAGCTTTGCATGAATTATAATAGGGTAGAGGTACACTTTCAAAGATGCTTCATACAGTTATATCTCCTTCCTAAATGACTATTGTAACTGTATGGTATAGATTTTCTTTCTGAAATTGTGATAGCGTTTAAAATTATGCTGAAGTTCTAGAAATTATATCGTTTTCATAATAATGAGCAGTTGAAAATGGATTGCGTGTTTATTTGTAATGAAAATGTAGAAACCTAATTTAGAACGCTCCACGTTTTTCTGGAATAACCTTCATCATATACGCTCAAAGTAAAGTAACAAAGCATTTCAAATGATGCATATATCTGTGTTTATTACACTTTACGTTTTTATTTTCCCTATTTGTCTTTGTTAGCGCAGCCGGTCACTATTTTCGTATATGGACCGGCCAGGTACCTGCATTATTTTAGATAAAAAGTATAATCTATCAAATAGTTCATGTCACTTCGGGTCATATGGCAGTATATGGACCGGTCCATATACTGCCATATGACCCTCAGTGCCATGAACTATTTGTTATTTATGATACTGTCACAGGAAATAAATATTGTTTATATAGATAAACTCGTCATTTTTTCATTGGTCAACATGGTCTTTAACCAACAGATTCTACCTTCCTGTCTAGAAGTCAGCTTACCACGAGCGTTCATTGACCCTGCTATTGTATATTCTATGATTATATTCTCCTTCATTTTGTTGATAATGTGTGGTCTTTTGAGTAGAAGCGAATCTATGCAGATTTATTATTGCTTGTTTTTATTTTATATTGCCGTCGGAGATTCAATTAAATGGTACAGGGGGTCGTCGCGGTCGTGATCGTATGGTAGTTGGATTTTCCAATAAAGATAACCGTCACGACATAGCTGAAATATTGTTGAAAGTGGCGTTAAAAACCATAACCCTAACCCCCAACCTTCAAGTGGGGCAGGGTTTGGCATCTCATTATCCGGTTCAACCTCACCAAATTGTTGTGCTAGTCTCAAGCCAGGGTCTGGATTTCCAACGATATATTTATGTCGGTATCTTTCTGTGTTCAATGATTTAAGTTGAACTATGATTGTTCGATTTGTTGATATTAGGAAATTTGTTGGCATCGCGGCTTAATCTTGCTTCTCATAATGAACAACATAGAAGTGGTGGACAACACTTGAGGCATCAAGATAAATCCCTTGATAATATGTAAGTATTTTATTATAATTCATGGGTAGCACTGTAGGTATTAAATAAGGGTAATAACAAGATTACCGAACTCCGAACAATCTTACAAAGGGAAAGTCAAAACTCGTAAGTATATAAACAGACAAAATCAGTCAACAACCGGAAACCTGTGAAAACCGTAATGACAGACATTTCTAAAGAATTAATGTAAGTGTGAAAAACAGTACTGCGTTTTGAATCACTAACTAATTGAGAAATCATTTTATTACGAGCGTGCCTGATGAAAGTAATTCCGTAAATGCGTCGTATGAATTATATTAAATATCTACTTTTTTATTGCTATCATCCGCACAGTAGTCGTGCTTAGGCCCTGCTTAGGTATTCTTGCTTCCAAAGATTTTTTAAATTACATTTTGTATTTGGTTTTCCCACATTTTGACTATGAGCGTATGTATTGAATTAGTTATCTACGTTTTTATGTACTACAATACAACTTTATGTACGCTATCTAAACTTTTTATTCTTCTTGTTTACATGATTTAAAATTAGCTTATAATCAAGATATTATCTCATTTTGTTGTTGTTGAAATATCTTGTTTTTTTATCATAGTAAAATACAGTTGATTACACCCTATTAATATTGCACTTTGTATTAAAATGATCATATCTCTATCAGGTCATTTAAACAATACAAGATATTTAATTGAATACGTATAATAGTTTACACTTATTGACTGGGTATGAACGGGGTAATAGCACTTTTTTCCCCAAGGGGACAATTAAAGTGCTATTACCCGAATATCAAGTCTATAAGTGTTTTATTATCCTGAACAACTGTGCAATTCAAAATTCTAAATTAGGTCTTTTTCTGATGGATTTCTAGTCTACTTTATTAATGCTTTTTAAAACTAATACATTTTCATGACTGTGTCCATTTGAAGAAGAAATTAAAAAAAATTAAAAAAAAAACAACATGTGATTAAAGTGCTATTCACCGGCCGATGAATAGTTTAGTTTAGTTTAAACATATTTTATTGTCTTATAAATGTACAATTAGATTGGAAACAAGTTATATCAACTTAGTATATCCGCTCTATACAATAATGTTATATACATAAATAAGAAAATGACAGCAACTTACATAATATAATAAATGTATACATGAATATATTTGATAAACGGAAGTAATGGAAAAAAAAAGGGGGGATAAGGGGATTGAGTGCAAATAAATGATAACATCCTGAGTACAGGGTATAATTTCGTATCATTCAAATCTATTAGAATGGTGTATATATTTGTGGACATTTCTAAACACTATTAAATTGTTTTCGTCAGTTAAATTATCAGAGCCAAATAATAAGTTTTCAATTGAGATAACTGTATACGGTGTAATACTCATAATTAATTGCATTCTTGCATTCGTATAAAGGGGACATTCTAATAAATAATGAATAGCATCTTCTAAGGGACATCCGCAGGCGCAGCTGGGGTCACTAACTATATTTGCTCTAAATAAATCTGCTCCCAGTGAACTACACCGATGTCTTAATCTAGTATGTATTATATTACATTTCCTACTTCCTAACAAATAGTAATTAGAAACCTTAAATAAATTCGCCCTTAAAGTTTGCTTAAATTTTGAATAGTCATTGGTGCTATTCACCGGTGAATAGTACTTTTCAGACAAATTGAATGAAACTATGGAAATAGTATTTTTATTGCAATAAAATTTATATAGAAAAAAGTATGAGTAGTATAATAATGCACTTTATTCAAGGTTAAGCAACATTACAACCTTTCGCCTGTTCGATTTGACACAACATCTATAATTCATAAAGTTTTTTAAGATTTATTGCGATTGTTCTTTTTACTTGATGATAATTTAGAGCTTTGAATCAATTACGTCCTAACTGTATCTGTGGTGAAATGGTTTGCGTACTCTCCTCGCGTGCTGTACATCGTGTGTTCGAGCCCCGATCGGGTCAAACCAAAGACTATTCAATTGGTATGTGTTGCTTCTCAGCTAAGTACGCATCATTAAGGAGAAAGACCAAAGACTGGCTCGAAATCAGGATAACGTGTCCGAGTGGGGCGACATATCTATCCGCGGACTGTTGTTTCAGTGAGCTAGCACTATAAAAATCCAATTAAGCGTGTTGGACTAGTACAAGGCAGACCTCATCATCATGATCTCATTGAAAAATTAACTTGTTCTTGCCATGATATAGCTGAATTGGCGTTAAACAGCAATAACTAAACTCATTCACTCAATACCGTCCTGTATTAGCTTTAGGAATGGGTGTATATTCTCTTCAGAATTTACTGTAACACTCTATTTTCATACACATTGCTTTAGTACATAAGGGAACATAATAAGATGAAAGACTAGAAATGCATCACTGTAGGAACAGTACCACACCCAATCGTACAATTTTAGAAACAGAGGTCAAATCGATATCATTAACGCACGTATATAATTCGCACAGGCTACGAATACGACGGAAACGTATTCGTAGCCTGGGTTCTACAAGTACGATGGGCGGAAGTTGTGAATAAATGATCAACCGGTTTCCGGACATGGACACCTATTTTACGGAAATTAATCACGAAGCCTCTAGATGCTAGCAATACGCCCGTCGTACTTGTAGAACCCAGGCTACGAATACGTTTCCGTCGTATTCGTAGCCTGTGCCTATATAATTTGATTTCAATATACATTGTCTTCAAATGTTATTCCATTTTATCTGAGGAGCTTATGCCGATTTTGAGATAAAATAACTCGATATAAGATATAAATGATTGCTTCGGTACTTCAAATGTGCAGAATACCACAATGTATTCATTCCTGCCCGATTTACCTGGTGAGACAATTTGTTGAACGGCATTTTCAAATGAAAACTTTCTGATCCTATCAGTATAATATTTAGTGCGCAAAATCAATAGATATGAAAGCCAAATAAATGAAAAGTCTTTCGGACCTAATTATCGGGCGGTTAAGGACGAAACTTTACGACAAAAGAGATGAAGTCATCACTTCGAAAGTATTACGGTCGCCACCATGACTGTTATGGAATATCTGTGTTACAAATGCCCACGGATATGTTCCACTTGTCGTAAACACTTCCCAGTCTTTTCCTCATTCATGACTTATCACCGGGTTTGTAACTAGATCAACACGACGGGTGCCACTAATGGAGAAGGAACTGCTTACCCTTCTGGAGCACCTGAGTTCATCCCCGGTTTTTAGTGGGGTTCGTGTTACTCGATCTTTAGCTTTATGTGTATGTTTTGTAGATCGCTGTTTGTCCTTTTGTGCTTTTTCTTTTGACCATTATGTTGTCTGTTGTTCTTCGATATACGGATTCTGATTACCTCTCTTTAGTATCTTCAAACTCTTCTTATACCAAAGGACGTAAACAAGATAGTAAACATCTGCTACTGTTACATATGGCTGAAGTTTTTAATAAAGTCCAGTATTTAGGAAATGTAATTTCAAATAAAAGTCAAATCACACAATACAAATGTATATCTTAAGTATGTAAATAAAGGGGTCCTACTAAAATGCGCCCGGGAGCACCCGAGATCGCTAGGGTCAGCCCGGGAGCACCCGGGAACAGAAAATAGCCCCCGAGACCTTGAAAGCCCTTTGGAACCCTATATTGCTTATGTATGTGAAGGTTCAGGTAAAGAAATAAAAATGCAGCCCGGAACGAGACATGAAGTTGACTAGCGAATATAAAACAAGCGCCCGAGAGGTGTAACTAAAAACATGAGGTTGTTAAATGCTTCCACGATTTAATTGTTGTTTTATCTATATTTTTTCAACATTTGTTGCCAGTTTGTCTTTTTATTCTTTAATTATTTTTATAATTATTTCAGTAAAATAAAACGATCTATCGACGGGAATCTATCCGTTATGTTAATTTAAAATTTCATGTTTTTTTTCTGTTAATTACATTCTTTTTCGTTGTTTAATTTATTTATTCATATTTAATTTTAACATAACATCGTTTGTAGCTTTGTGTCGGTACGTCTTTTTTTCTTCACTCTCTATTTCAGTATGTATAGTCGCGCGTGTCATGACATATTCGGCACGCTTTAATTAATTAATCAATGATCACCTTCGGTAGGGCAAGTGTGCAAACTCCTTAATTGAAGATTAAGATTTATTATAATAATCTAATTAGAATGTTTTATCAAAACAGAACTTTGTATTTAATAAAGGTTCAAAGAAGTGCTCAATGGCTTCATTTCTTCGGATATATGATTTAAAAGAATCAGACCAATGCAGTTATATTATTCTAGTTTAGTTCAGCAGATTGATCATACAGCTTGCAGTTTACAAAGATAAGTAGTATTTCCATAACAAACTTCGTATACATTTGTAATAGTGTTTAAACGTTAAAGTTAAAGTAGTGTTTTATAATTGTAAAGGTTTCTTGGCCTAACACAAGACTTGGCAATTGGCCTCTTGTAAAGGTCATTTTGGTACGTTTGTATTTATAGAAAAAGTTGAAGAATTATTTTTTTCTTTAGAATTCATTAAAAAGTCATCCATAAAGCATTACTCATTTGCTTTTGTGTATATATATAAATATTTTTATTTTTGTCACTTTTGTTTTTATTTTTTTAAAAGATTTTTGTTGTAAATATATGTTTTAGTAGAAATTTTAATCAACATTCTTGTGTGTTTTTCATTTTATATAACTTGTGTATATATATATTGTTACTTCATAGTTCATACATATTTTTCAGTATGCCACCTGCAAAGAAAGCCAAGTTTCCTTGTGGTATATGTAAGAAGAAATGTAATGCCAAGAGTGTTGGTTGTGGCGAGTGCGATACATGGTATCACTATTCCTGTGAGAAACTTGACCTTTGCTAAATGATTATGTAAATATTTTTCTCTTAAATAGTCAAAAACCTTTTTTGGGGACCCATCCTTTTTTGGAGGGGTTGGGGGGCCCCCACCCTAGCATTGTTCATGGCGTTGACGTGGCGTGAGGACTCTTCCATTATATACAATTTTATTGCAAATAATTGGTTGTCTAACATGAACAACTCTTTATTTCCGTCTTTAATGATATTTTTTCTTTTGTCTTCCACCTTGGTGCTGTGATTGTACAGGTGCTGAATATGCAGTGTATATTGACCACTGTTGATTTAATCACAGACAACACTGCCATGACACATTCTCCACAAATTAGATAATTTCCTGATACACATGATTAATCATGAAGAAAAACACACACAAAAATAACGGAACAATGGTAATATATACTAAAACAATTATAAAAACATGTAAAAACCAGATCTATTTAAAGTGAGAATGTCATTGAATGGAAATTTCTTGTTAAATTTGTATGAATATAAATCATCAGGGACGTATTAATATACATATCCTACTATCTAAATCCTTGAAATCGTGTAAATTATTTTTACAAAAAGCAACAATTTTGATTATATTTATAAAAAATTATTTAGAATTTAAATATTTATTTATACCAATTGTTATAAATTATGAAATACTCCCGGACACTTTTTAGTAGTTGCCTAGGACAATTATACTGACGATACAGACTTCACTTACCTTCAAATTCCATCATGATTTCGAGAAAAAAAAATCAGTTCCCGGGCGCTATGTTCTACTCCCGGAATGTCCTTGGGCGTTCCCGGACGCTCCAGTGCGCTCCACGGCGTTCCTGGACGCTCCAGGGTGCTCCAGGGCGCATTTTAGTTGGACCGAAATAAAGGCTGGTACAAAATCAAGACACTGTTTGTATGAAGAAAAATGTTATGTCCGTTACGATTGCCGCATGAAAACGATGTTCTGTTCGTCTTTATCTCCAGGGTTCATGTCTGATTTACGTTATTTGTGTTTCTTTGCGCATAATGGTGTCCAACACATATTGTGTTGTGTTTTTGTTTTGTTTGTCTTCGTCTTGTATTGTGTGTGCCCAATGTTGCCAGTATCTCTGGATTGTCCATTCTTGTTTGCTCATAGGGTTTTCTCTAACGTTTATTTACAAACTGTTCTACCAGTGAAATACATTCATATGAATAGCATCAATCCATCTAAGACATTACACTTTAATTATCCGAGGATACCAACTACATAAATTAACGTCATCGCGCACAGTTTTCCAGGTCGCCATATCGTGTGCGACAGTTGTAACGAGTTTTGTAACTAACCTGCCAGCAATATTTTACCGTTGTAATAATTAAAACATTGTCGCCTTTGCTAGGATTTTAGTTAGTAAGAAATTATATTGATATAAATGAACATAAGAGAACATAACCAACATAAAACCAACCAACTTTACCTTTATACACAAATTAAAGGAAAAACGATTTTATTTGCATAATGTACATAGTAATACATTGTTGAAATGGGATGTTTGATTTCGATCTTATTTTTCTAACTCTCATTGGAATAGTTTTGACTATCAGGGCTGAGATTGTTTTCACTGTGATCTTCATCTCTATCCTTCAAATTACAAATTATAACGTTGCAAGTTCGAAACCCGCTCATGGAGAGGTGTACTCGATACAACATTATGTGATAAAGTTTGTCAGTGACTTGCGAAAGGTCGGTGGTTTTCTCCGCGGTACTCCGTTTTCATCCGTCAATAAAACTGACTGCCACGATATAACTGAAATATTGTTGAAAGTGGTGTTAAGCATCATAGCCCTAACCCTACAACATATTAACAGTTTGCTAAATATATTACCAGAAGATGGATAAATGATACAGGTGAAACAAACTTGCCACCAGTTGTTTGTAGGAGGGCTCAATGTTATTTGTGTTTGTTTGTGCATTGTGGTGTTGAACATATATTGTGTTGTGTTTTTGTTTCTTCGTCTTGTGTACCATATGTTGCCAGTTTCTCTGGGTTGTCCATATGTTATTGCTCCTTCGGTATTCTCTATCGTTTATTATCTTGATAGCTTCTCATTCGGGTACAGTACTATGTAAAATTTAATGCCCTCTTTTAGTTGATCCAGTGGTTATCTGCTTTAGTTTTGAATGTAGATCGGTAGCGTGGTTACAGAAGATATGGTGTTCGATTCTAGCTTGGGTCATTGCCTTGCTCAGGTATAAAAGACAGTATTCAAACATTTTTATTATAAAATATATTATAAAACAAGTATGAAAGGCAAAGTCATTATAAAAAATGTCATGAAAGATGTTTGTATGAGATGTTCAGCTGCCGATGTTGAGAGAGACATTGATACCACTCGACTAGTTCTGGATTCATCAGCAGATCTGAAACATAATACAAGATGTGAAACAAAGTGTCCAACACACACAGGAGCAGAATATATAGACCTGTGGGGAACTCTTGGGCGTTATTTATGTTATTTGTCTTTGTTTACGTATAGTGATGTCCAACACATAGTGTGTTGTTTTTGTTTTGTTTTTCTTCGTCTTGTGTACCCTATGTTTTCGGTTTCTCTGGATTTGTCATTTTTGATTGCCCCTTCGATGTTCTCTGACGTTTGTTTATTTGGTAATCAAAGCATTCATTTACGGAACCACCCCTGTGGATCCTCTTTATCGACATGCTCATCAACTGTTAGTTACGTTTACTTTAAGAGTATTTTCATCGCAATCCATAAAAATACACAACAGAATCTAAACAAATATAAATCGTACAACGCGAATTCCACCCGACACACCCAAATTCAAATCTATTATGATACAGTTATTTTTGTTGATGTCTCTTTTGATTTTGCGCAATTCCGACTTGATTCTAAAGTTACACATGTTTGCACATTTCAATAGAAGAGTTATTTCCCTTTAATGAAGAAAAATGGATCTACGTTCATATCATTGTTCAATAAATATAACATACATTTTTCCAATAATCTGTTCAAAATTTTAATGTACCAATTTGTGAATTTTCTATTTGCTGAATTCATACTCTAATTCTTATAAAAAGGTTCAAATATCTACCACTTTTAAAATATAATACTCAAATTATTTGTCATTCCCGTTCTTCTAGTATGGAACGAGTACCATTTTGACCGCTGTAAGGGAAATAACCCATGTAGTATTTCACGTCAATTTAACTTACTTTGTTCGTAGGTGTAGTTTACTTCCGGTAGAAGATATTTCACCAGATTTCCATTCAACCTGATTGTCTTTTCTGTGTTCAACAACAAGTCCAGGAAAGGCTGTGTTAGTTTTTACAACATCGCCATATTTCCTACAAATGAAATATAATTGTGATCTATATACTCTTTTTCATATTTTTATTTTAGTTTTAATTAATATGAGACAGGACGAAGGACGAAGGACGAAGTCCTAAAATTTCAATAATACGATGATCCGTACACGTTAGCCTCACCGGACGCAATTACGAACAATTTCGATGATATTGACCGTGGCATTTGATATTAAATTTGACCAAATTGATGAAGCTGATTGCATGTTCATATTTCAGATTAAACACCATATTCCTTTTGAATCATAGCCCATATATTATTCAATGCATTGTTACGGGTTTTAACTTAGAACAGATTTTCATGACCCCGTTCTAGTCACTCTGTGACCTAGATCCGGACACAATTTCGAACGACATCATAATAACCTTTCTAGTGTAAATTATTTAATGACAACTGTTAAAATTGAAAGAGCATTCATTTATTTACGTTCACATATCTATTTGTATATAATACACATGACATAAAAACCTTTCCTTTATTCATACCATAAATGTGTGCCAGTTTGCATTCGGAATTCCTTGGACTCTTCAATGAATAAGGTACATCACGGATTTTGAAATTTTGGGATAGATCAAGGTAAGGAAAATGTATTAAATTGACTGTTTTTGTTTTAATTTCAATGTGTTCTACATATGCATAGAACCAGGAGATCATATTCTTTCCAATTACAGGCATAAGATAACAAAATATGCGTACCTCAATGAATTTTAGCGATAGATTCCAAGTGCAATTGTCGATCGTTTTCTGTTTACAAATATGAAAACCCGTTGTCTGCAACATTCAACAACTGCGCATGAATAATTTTCTCCCAAAACACGAGTAATTTAGCGTTGTATCTATTTATAAAAGCATTTTTTTAATTCATGTTTTGAAGGAACAATTAGGGGACATACTTTTTATTTCGTTCGTAATTGCGTCCGGTGAAGCTATTATCTTTTATTTTGAATGAATTTTTGTAGCCGATTTGTTATGGCGTTCATTTTACCTACCATACACGCCGTTCTTCCATCGGGAGTTTTGTAGAAAGAGATTTTTTTATTAGAATTTTATTTCAAATTTATTTCGATTTTGCATAGAGTAAATAATTAAAGAATTGGGAATTTTTCATTGAAATATATTTCTTTTGCGTTTCTAAATTATCAATTGATCTATTTTTTAAACTTCCGGTGAACAGATATTTGGCTATCAATATAGAAGGAAAAATCGGACAGCTTACAGTTAGAAGGACTTCGTCCTTTATTATTTTGTGATACAAATGAAATAATCCCAATAAACATGGAGATGTACTGGATGCATATTTTCTCAAAAATGATGTTCAGGTCGTCTTTACCTCCAGTTGTTTGTAGGAGGGCTCATATCTTTTTTATGTTATATATATATATATATATATATATATATATATATATATATGTGTGTGTGTGTGTGTGTGTGTGTGTGTGTGTGTGTTTCTTTGCGCATAGTGGTGACAAACACACATTGTGTTGTGTTTTTGCTTTCTTTTTTCCTTGTCTTGTTGCCGGTTTCTTTCGATTGTCTATTTTTGATTGTCCCCTTAGTTATTCAATGGAACAATAATTTAAGGGTCTTGTTATAAAAGAAATTTTAGCTACCGTAGCACAAATCAATTAATTATGTGCGGTACATATTGTTGAATATGTTTGCTCCTCTATCATATCTTCAAGTCAATATCGTGAATCAAAAGAAATCAATATTTTGCAGGGCGTAGGAGTCCGGTACAAGGGGACACATGGTCCCCGACACACTTGTTTGGCAAAAAGTTAGTGATTTTATAGCATGGAAGCCAAAAATATCACTAAATTAAGATGTGAAAGAGTATGCTTGCAACCACTTTTCCACCCTCTCCTGAAGCTTGCTTCCGCCTCCCCACTTACAGCTTCCATAACAAAGGGTGCCACACACTTTCAGATTCCCTCACAAAGATTGCCCCCACTTTTCTATTCCTACGCCTCTGCTTAATGTGATCTCGTCGTACAATGGTCAAACATAATGTTATATTCATTACGGCAAAACAAATAATATACTTCTAGAATGAAATATAACACAGTGGATACGAACATGGTAAAAGTGAGAAGACTTAAACAAGTGGAACTATCATCGTCTCTGGAGAATCCAAAGTGAGAATCCAAAGTGATAATATATAACAAACATTGGAAAAACAGATGTCAGGAACCAATAGAATGTATACATGTCACCAGGAATAACAAACCTTAACCGATTTTGGCTATGCTATTTGGCCCCCGTTGGTTTACTTACTCCCAATTACTTTTCTTCCATTATTTGGGCTTCCGATCTATCAGATCGTATCTGATAAAAGTCTTGACCTATCACCGGATTTGCAACAACAGTAACTCGAAGGCTGTCACTAGTGGGGAGATGAAGTGTTCACCCTTCCGGAACACCAGAGTTCCCCTCCCCCCCCCCCCCCCCCCTCCCGGTTTTTTTGTATGTTTGGGCAGTTTCGTGTTGTTTAATCTTTAGGTTTCTGCATAGTGTTTTTGTAGATCGTTGTTTGTCCTTTTGTCCCTGTTCCTTGGGCCATTGTATCGTCTGTTCATCTTTGACTTACGGCTACTGACTGATTACCACTTTGGTATCTTCAAGCGTATCCCAGGAACGCATCTGGCGGAATACCTTAGATACTTACGTGTTGCGCGCACTAAATTAGACATTTACGCGTTGAACGCACTAAATTAGATATTTACGTGTTGCGCGCACTAAATTAGACATCTACGCGTTGAGCGCACTAAATTAAACATTTACGCGTTGAGCGCACTAAATTAGACATTTACGCGTTGAGCGCACTAAATTATATATTTACGTGTTGGGCGCAATAAATTAGGTATCTACGTGTTTTATGAAATTCTAATTACTTTGCTCCTGGTACTGGTACTCTGTATTTAATGCCCATGTCATCAAGATACTTTAGTTCCCTGTAACCAAGGCGATTGGCAAATAACATCCAGTCGTCATTCATTTGTTTGGCCCTTTCTTCTTTGTCATCTATATCTTCCCATGGAGATTTATGCCAGGCACGCTCAGCAACTGATAAAATTCTTGGAAAAAATCTGTCTTGAAGTTGATCTTTTGTGCGAGATGTCTCAGTCCACACAAGACCCATCATTCCTGGAATTCAAAATGAAACGAATTAAATTGATGCATATTTATGCATTTATCACATACAGGCATCTCGCTTGGACACGGTCATATCATCCTGGATCTCAATCAATCATTATTTGCTGTTATGTTTTTAAGATGTGTACGTCATAGAGCGGCAAATTCCAATTTAATAGCTTTAAATTTAGCTTCGGCTCGTTTAAAGACGATTCAATTCTTACTAGTCGTACAGTTATTAACAATATTCCACGATGCATCTTTTTAGTTTTTGGTGTTGTCCTATTGTGTCTTTACATTCTGAGTTCCTTATTACCATGTCCCGCTACGATTTTCGCATAAAACTATGTTCGGTTCGTCTTTACCTCCAGTTGTTTGTAGGAAGGCGCATATCTTATTTACATTATTTGTCTTTGTTTGTGCATAGTGGTGTTCAACACATATTGTGCTGTGTTCTTGTTTTACTTTTCTCCGTCTCGTGTACTCTGGATCGTCCATTTTTGATTGCTCCTTCGGTATTCTCTAACGTTTATTCATCGATATGACATTACTCGCCCTTGTCAGTAGGAATAGCTATATATTTTGATTAGCCTTTATCTGTTCGTTTATTCATAGCATTCTGAGGACAGGCCTGGGCAATTTAAATAATAAACAATTCTGTACCAATAATATTCTCTGGTTTGGTTAATTGATAGCACGTGTCCCCTCCACAAATATCTTCATGTGATAGTGGACTACCATTACGTTTAACGTCAGCATTGGCATAAACATTTCCCGGGATGAATCCAAAACTTTTCCGCGTATCAGTATATCTTGTGGCCCAGTAGTATCCTCTCTCTGCCGGGTCTGGCTCGTAAGGATGGTCAAAATATAAATGAGTAGCCAGGGCTAAAATAACCTAGAAAATGTCACAAATATATATTTTACTGTGAACTCATGTAAATTCAATATATATATATATATACTTCTGAAAATTAAACCAAACAGTGTTAGAATTAGATTTTAGAACTGTCAAATTTTTGTTCTTCCCTCAACGGGATTTGAACCCACACCATTGATATACTGCAGCACCATTCGCTTAGCCTTACGTCCAGGGCCCTAGACCACTCGACCACATCCACTCCTATATATATCCTGGTTCGTAAGGATGGTCAAAATATAAATGAGTAGCCAGGGATAAAATAACATAAGGAATGTAACAAATATATATCATTGCCAACGGTTTGAGGTGGGAGGTAGTTGTTTGTTTTGTCGACATTTGTGGAATTTTCGACCATCACTGTTTATGATATGTAAATTTTAATAAATCAATGATTTTTTCAATATATTTAATCTGATTTTAATCTTTCCTGCGACACATGATATATGGAAACAGTTTTTCTAATAAAAGAACATTTGCAAGATGTAAGAGTTGTCAACCGTGAACTAATACATACATTATTTTGCATAATTACTGAACTGTAGCACTTGGTAACTTAAATGTTCAAGACCATTATCATACGGTTATTAGAAGAATCTGACCAGTATCACTGTTAATTGTAATAAAAGCACTGTTCCTTTAGTTTATATTTCAAGAGTGGAAAAGTCATATATAATTACATATACGTGTTAAATTGTTGTATATTGACATAAAGGTAAATATTATTTGCTATATAAAAATGACAGAGACAGGTGAAATTTAATGCATTCCCAATACATCTCAGTTTACAAAAGTTACAAAGTACCTTGTATCCCGCATTAGCCATTCTGTAGCTACGGTCTCCACCTCCATATTCCCATACATTGTCCCAGGTACTTGTATACACTTTCCTAAAACAATTGATACAATTAAGCAATACATGTATCTATAGTTCATCATGTTACAATGATTGGTGTCGTACTGATAGAGAGTACGAATTTTAGCCAGCGTAGCACGACGGATGCCACAATATGAGCAGGAACTGCTTCCCTCCTGGTGCATCTTACTTCAACTAAGTTTTTAGTTAGGAACCTGTTGCTAACTTTTAGTTTTCTGTGTAATATTTTGATGACCATTTTATATGTATTTTTATCCTTTTTCTTTTACTTATTGTAACGGATGTTCTTCTTCGATATACGGCTTCTGATTACCCCTTTGGTATTCTAAACTTTACTGGTAATGACAACACGATGTATACAAAGGAGAATAAGAACCCTACCTGCTTTCATCATAGATGTGGATATTTATCACAAAATATATCTATAAATATATTATCAAAACACTTAAAAAAATGCAAATATCAATGCAAAATAAATAATTGCAATATCCGTATGACAAAAATGCGAACTATTTCCTGAAACACGATATGACCATGCCGTTTATATGTCTATATAATGTCATTTAAAATTGCATTATGTATTTGGCATTTTAATGGAGTATCTGGAATTTATTTTAACTGTAAAATGACGAAAGCTATAAATTACATACCTTCCATTGGGAACCAGAGAATTTAAATTAAACGGATTTTTGCCATGCATAAGTCCATCTTCCCATGCCGATATATCCAATCCATGATTTCCAACTATGTCACCAACGCGACCAGCAAAATATTCTTTTATATCGCTAATACTTTTGATTCCTGCATTTGTATTCATAAATTCAATACATTTTGGTGATCTTTCCCATGCCCCTTTGGCAACTTCGTCACCTCCGAAACTAAATATTTCTAAATCTTGTATCCCGGCATGCATTGCCTTTACTTCCGTTACCACATGGTCAATAAAATTATAGGTAGTATCAATACAAGGATTCATAGCGTTGTCGACGAACCATTGAACTGACATGTATTTTGATTGGTCATCTGGATCATGTAATAGAAAATGTTCAGCAAATGAACTGTTTCGTTGCAATTCATATATCCTGTGTCGCTCCTTCATTGACACAATAGCAGCTCTAGCATGTCCTGGCATATCAAACTCAGGAATAACTTTGATGTTTCTATCATTTGCATATGTCAGTATTTCTTTATAGTCATCAACAGTATAATAACCACTTCCGGAGTTATTCGTAGTTGGTCCTGATCCGAGCTGTGACAATGTGCATTTTCTTTCTTTCAAGTCATGACAACGTTTAGATCCTACCTAAAATAGTAAAATTACTCTTAAGATACCAAAGGGGTAATCAGAATCCGTAAATCGAAGAAGGACAGACAACACAATGGTCAAACGAAAGAGGACAAAAGGACAAACATGTGCTAATATAAAGGATAACTGATAAATAAGATTGAAATACTTAACAACAACCCGTTTGGGGTCATGTCAGGTAAAATGTCATTCATCTTGATAGTCTAATCATATGCAAGACAGTTAAACACATTGACCAATGCGACAACATTTCTTGGAGTGTACTCGGTATTAAGACCTAAACATTGAGTAAGCTCATCGATGATTTGTCGGTTGAAAATATGAACCCTGACATTACCCTTAACGGGATATTGTAAAATGCTAGTGTATCGCCAACAAAAATGAAATAAAAAAGATAGAACAAACATCTTATTTTAATTAGATTGAATTGTGCAATTGCTGTTGAGAATTAGTTAAAATTGAACATTGCTGTCGGTTGTTTTCGCATTCAGCGAAACGTATAAGATACATATAGTATTTTAACTTACATTAGAACTTGAAACCGGATGTAAATACAAATCGACAACTCTTTGGTAAATCTATACCTTTATACACAACAGGAACGACGCTTCAACACCGTTCAAAATATTACCTAAGCATACATATGGCTGCATATGGCATTCACATCAAAAGATGGTTGTTCTGGATGTTGTTGTTTTAAACCTTAACTTCAAGTTTTGAGCCACAATTATAACATGAATAAACTTGTTTATTGATTCAGTGCGAAATGGAGTGTCCAGGTCTACATTATTTCGAGACCGACCATTTCTTAGGCGTACTACGTTTTCCCTCTGAACCATAATTATTTTTCCATGCGAAACAAAACTCAATTTTTTTCTTTCTTTGGACACGAAAAATCAGTAAAAGTAAAAATGCCGGGTCATATTAATTATGATTTACATTTTTTCAGGTCAATAATTATTTCTATCACATATAGCGACGGCAGTTTAATATAAAACCATAGATCTATCTCTTAAAAAGTAAACTGACTGTTCCCGTAAAATCAATGCATCGTCGTTACCTTAGTATAAATCGATGTTAAATCAAAACAAAATAATTAATCAACACCTAATTTCTAAAATAACATAAATCATATTCGAACTAGAAACGACGCGTTTCTAAAATAACCTTGATCAGGTACTCTCATAATCGTAAGATTGCAAAGCCAAATAATTTAAAGTTTTGGAAGCAATAAAACCAAAGTGCCTAAACAGGATAGCCAAAATCAGCTAAGGTCAGCTATGACTGACGGAGGAGAACCTTAGTTTTATTATTTTTTATATTATTTAAGAATTGTACATTAATACCTTGGTTAGTTCTTCAAGTCCTGGGATCTCTAATCTCCAACCTTCATCCTCCGACAAATGAAACAAAAATCTGTTTAATTTATATATCGACATGGCATCTAAGATGGTCTTTATTTCTTCCTTCGTGTGGAAATTCCTCCCGACGTCTAGGAACAATCCCCGATATTCAAATCTAGGTTCGTCTTCAATGTGATTCTCGTAAACTTTATAATCGCTATTGGAGCCTTTAACGCTAAGACGTTTCAGTGTTTGGACTGCATAGTATGCCCCTTTCTTTTCGTTGGCCGTGATAGTGACTACGTTATTAGATGACGTTACATCAAGGTGGTAGGCTTCCGTCTTGGATCCATTTTGTATTACAGAAATGTCTGTTTTCTGCAATTTGATCACCTTTGTTTTTTTATCAGTGGTGCTGATGGGTATATTATAGAATTCTGAAGAAAAAATGCAAAACAGTCTTAAAATTTATACAGGATTATTACTTTTTTTTAGTAGAAATCTATTTAACTAGATGATCGGAATTCCATTAAATTGTTTAACCCCGCCTCAATTTGTTCCTATCAAGCAATGATCTAAATTTCTATCAGCTTGTGTAGCTTAAGACGTTGCTATGATTGATGACATTGTCAATTAAATCAACATCATATATTGGACATATATTATTTATTATATGTATTATCATCATTGACATTTTAGAACTGTTAGCCCTTCCGGAGCACCTGGCATCACCCCTATTTCAGTGGGGTTCGTGTTGCGCAATCTAGTTTTCTGTGTAGTGTTTTGATGATCTTTGTTTGTCCTTTTTCTTTCGCCCATTGTATTGTCCGTCCTTCGATTTACGGCTTATGATTTCCCCTTTGGTATCTTTGAACTTTTCTTAGAACTGTTCTTAACGGATATCCCCCTTTCATTTTATATAATATCTACTGATTCTATCATTCTTATTTAAAATAATACATAAATCATATTTTCTTTATTATTCGTTTTTCTACTTTGAATCATAAATAATATCATCCTTAAAAATAACAATATTTATTTTTATTAATAACATTTCTCTTACCTGAAATTGCTTTCACTTCCATAGCAAAATCGACATTGCCCAATACAACCCATCCTTCTGAATGGCTGATGGTGACGAATTGGTTCTTGTTCAATGTCATCTTTACTGGGGTAGGTATTACGTAAGTTCCTTCAGCAATGCCACCATTGTCCTTAACATTGCTATTCATAACGTAACGTGTTCTAGGAAGAAATGGGTCGTACTGATCTTCCGGGTAACGTTTCCATTTATTCTTTGTATCGTATGGACCTATGTAATTGAGCTGTTCCCCGGCAGTAGATTGCAGAATCTTTGCCTCTGTACCTTCACTCCAAACATACCAGTTTGGCATATTATCTGTGATTGCCACCGACCAGTACTTGGCATGGAAGTCACATTTCAAAACGTTCGCGCCATGTGGCGATATATTCGTAAACGATCCACGAGCAGGTGTTAACTTATACAAGCTGCCAGAGACATGCTCTATAACCATGCCACAGTCTGGTAATGGTAATGGCTTTAGGCTATTTATAGACCGGATGTGATAAAAGTATACACTCCAGTCGCCAGCAAGTACTGTGGTTGGACCTTTGTTGCTAATAGTAAGGCGTTGTAGATAATCCTTGCTGTCATCTATTAAGTTGTCCAATACGTCAAATCTTATTTCTAGCTCTCTAGCTAAATAATCGATCATTTCCTGATTCACTAAAAAAGAAATAAAGTGTAAATGAAATGTATTATATAGCACATTACAATGCTCAGTAAATTTACATTAAATGTTCAGACCGCAGCCGTGCTTTAATAGTTGAGGTGTTCGGTAGTTGGTAGATCGTGTGTTAGATCCCCTGGTTGTATCCGAACCATCGGTATTTGCTGCTTGCATTAAAAAGTAAGAACAGACTGGTTTGTACGCAATCAGAATAATGTGCCAGAGTGGAGCGATATGTCTCTTCTTGGATTGTTATTTCAGTGAGCTACCACTATATAAATCTAACTTAGCGTGTTGATCTTGTACATCATCATCATCACCTCACGAACACTCGTTCTCGCTCGTTTCTCATTTGTCCTTAACTTCAATCACTTATTCCTTAAATTTTTACATTGGAAAATATAACACAGAACGATACGATTCAAAATGTATTATATCTACTTATCGTATACCAGCAATGCTCTTTAGCATATGATGCTTTTCAATGGTTGCTTACATTTGAAACAAGCTTTATCAACGATAAGAGGTGGAGACGTCCAACGGGCTATATAAATGTATTTCTATTTCGGTTATATGGAATTTCCCTTTATAGTTTCAATGTTTTTATTTAGAATAAATCCGGTTTGTTAAGTCTTAAAGGTCTGTTTGATTTGGAAATTAATCATGCACGGGAAAGTGTTTTGCGGTAATACGATCAGGTTTTCACTGAGCTATAAATAGCTGATGCATGTACAATTTTGTATAATCATTATCGAGACGCTCTCAGTAACTTCAAGTGCTGGTACGTTCTGTTTAGTATATTACAGGGCATATTTTTTTAGGTTCTATTGTATGACATGTAAATTGATGCATTTGTTTGTATTATTTAATAAAGATTGTTTCGCAAAGAAAATATGAGAAAGTTACTGCGAGCAAACAAGCCTTATCCAAGTCTTGTCTCTTATTTTGCCCTTATATTAGATTAGAAATTATTTAAATTCGGACGATTTCAAGAGGGGGAATTTAATATAGTATTATGTTTCTAATGTTTGCTTTCCACCAAATACAGCAACATTATAAACTCTTAAAGGGTTCCGATACTCAAAGAATAAAAATTGTACCAATACCATTAGAATGTTTCAAATGAATAAGGGTAATAACAAAATTACCGAACTCCGAACAATCTTACAAAGGGAAAGTCAAAACTCATAAGTATATAGACAGACAAAATCAGTCATAAACCGGAAAACTGTGAAAATCGTAATGACCCTGATTTGGTACAGGCATTTCTAAAGAAATGGTGAGTTGAATCAGATTTTAAAGCGCCAAACCTTCCGCTTTCATTACGGCTCAAAGTTTCCGGCTGTCCAAACTAGACCAATGATGATTACCTGGATTTAGCTTAACTTGTCTACTGTTTCTTTTCCCATCAGCTGAACTATATAAACAATAAAGAGTATTTGTAAATAGAAGAGCTTGAAGATATCAAAGGGGTAATCACAATCCGTAAATCAAAGAACTACAGACAACACAATGGCCAAAGGAACATGTCAAAAGGACAAACAACAATCTTCAAAACACTACACAGAAAACTAAAGATCGGGTAACACGAGCACCTTTAAACATATGGGGTGAACACATGTGCCCCTAAGGAGTAAGCAATTCCTGATCCACTAGTGGCACTCGTTGTTTACTTTCTACTCTCAGAATATGTTACATGCAACATATATTTGTATGTAGTAGCGTCGCATTTACATGTTAATAAAAACAGAACCTCAAACTCATAAGTACAATTTCATCAAAATATAAGATCATTTTTACTGTTGCTTATGGTGATATTTATTCTCTTATCCTGATAATTTGGATAATTGAATGGGGTGGAACCAGCAGGTATCCTCCTGATATCACTTTCATTTCAAAGGAAAATTTGAATTTTATTTTTATAATCTAAAATATGCCTGTCATACATAATGGGACGAAATCTGATATAGCGTTCACAACAGGTACCATAATTAACTTATGTTGATTGATATCAAATAATTAATTTCCATTGCAGTCTCTGTGTATATAGATCCAGGGCATTATATAATGCTTGTCTTCACCTCCAAGCATCGTCTTCATAATTATAATTATAGAATGGTCAATTATATAACATGATGTTACTCTGGATAGCAGAATGTTTTAAGAAAAGGTTGAAAAATCCGTAAATCGAAAAAGGAAAGACAATACAATGGTCAAAGGAAAAAAAATGATCTACTAAGAATTACACAGAAACTCAAGATCGAGCAATACGAACCCAACTAAAAACCGGGGTGAACTCGGGTGTTCCGGAAGGGTAGGTAGTTCCTGCTCCACGTAGAGCATCGTTGTGTTACTCTTATTACAAACCAATCTCATTGTGATCCTATTGCTGAATCAATATGAAATTTGTACAAAATTTTCTAGTATGATTAACTTTGCGACTCATGTGAGTATCTCCTTTATAGGCATTGTCGATATCATTAATTTGCAGGCCAATTAAAAAATATCAATTCTATCAGACATAGCCTAAAGGTAATCACCTCCCTTTCGCACCGATTTCATATACTGAAAAACAGAAAATACTACCTGTCAAAACAGTTCGAAAACCCAAATAGAAAATTACAGAAACAGTGGGAACAAATTAATACTCCTTATCGCACATATATACACGACCGCTCACCTCACTAGCTTTGTATAGACACGTTAATAAAAAACAAAATAAGGGTTGGAGTTGATCTAGTGCATGAAAACAATTCTTTGCCAAATTAACGCGGAAATACCTGACACAATTCCTAGTATATGCTAATTTAGCCTATGTCAATTTATTGTCAACACTGATTTGTCAAAGTGTAATATCCGAATTATGATTCCTGTACTATTCTGTCAAACGTGTTTTTTTGTTTTGTTTTTTCCCTGATACATAAATATTCAAAAAGTAAAATATAAAGATATGCATATCGTTTGGATTTACAAAGAATGTACATTAGACAAGCCTTAAATTATTTGTTCAGAGCTATGACTTACTTAGTTCTGAGAAGCATGGTATACTTATTTGGAAGGTTCCAGTCCTTAGGAGCAGTGTTCCATTGAACTCCATCATAACTATATTCTACATCTAGAGCTCGAAATTCTGATTCAACGGTTGCTTTGTTGGCCATCACTCTGGAATCAAAATACAGTCAAACCTGCTTTAGTGACCACTTCTATTAAGTACAGTCAAACCTGCTTTAGTGATCACCTCTATTAAGTACAGTCAAACCTGCTTTAGTGACCACCTCTATTAAGTTACAGTCAAACCTGCTTTAGTGATCACCTCTATTAAATTACAGTCAAACCTGCTTTAGTGACCACCTCTATTAAGTTACAGTCAAACCTGCTTTAGTGATCACCTCTATTAAGTTGCAGTCAAACCTGCTTTAGTGATCACCTCTATTAAGTTACAGTCAAACCTGCTTTAGTGATCACCTCTATTAAATTACAGTCAAACCTGCTTTAGTGACCACCTCTATTAAGTTACAGTCAAACCTGCTTTAGTGATCACCTCTATTAAGTTGCAGTCAAACCTGCTTTAGTGATCACCTCTATTAAGTTACAGTCAAACCTGCTTTAGTGACCACCTTTATTAAGTTACAGTCAAACCTGCTTTAGTGACCACCTCTATTAAGTTACAGTCAAACCAACTTTAGAGATCACCTCTATTAAGTTACAGTCAAACCTGATTTAGTGATCACCTCTATTAAGTTACAGTCAAACCTGCTTTAGTGACCACCTCTATTAAGCTACAGTCAAACCTGCTTTAGTGATCACCTCTATTAAGTTACAGTCAAACCTGCTTTAGTGACCACCTATATTAAGCTACAGTCAAACCTGCTTTAGTGATCACCTCTATTAAGTTACAGTCAACCCTGCTTTAGTGATCACCTCTATTAAGTTACAGTCAAACCTGCTTTAGTGATCACCTCTATTAAGTTACACTCAACCCTGTTTTAGTGATCACCTCTATTAAGTTACAGTCAAACCTGCTTTAGTGATCACCTCTATTAAGCTACAGTCAAACCTGCTTTAGTGACCACCTTTATTAAGTTACAGTCAAACCTTCTTTAGTGACCACCTCTATTAAGTTACAGTCAAACCTGCTTTAGTGACCACCTCTATTAAATTACAGTCAAACCTGCTTTAGTGACCACCTCTATTAAGTTACAGTCAAACCTGCTTTAGTGACCACCTCTATTAAGTTACAGTCAAATCTACTTTAGTGATCACCTCTATTAAGTTACGGTCAACCCTGCTTTAGTGATCACTTCTATTAAGCTACAGTCAAACCTGCTTTAGTGATCACCTCTATTAAGTTAGTCAAACCTGCTTTAGTGACTACCTCTATTAAGTTACAGTCAAACCTGCTTTAGCGATCACCTCTATTAAGTTACAGTCAAACCTGCTTTAGTGATCATCTTTAATAAGTTACAGTCAAACCTGCTTTAGTGACCACCTCTATTAAGTTACAGTCAAACCTGCTTTAGTGATCACCTCTATTAAGTTACAGTCAAACCTGCTTTAGTGACCACCTCTATTAAGTTACAGTCAAACCTGCTTTAGTGATCACCTCTATTAAGTTATAGTCAAACCTGCTTTAGCGATCACCTCTATTAAGTTACAGTCAAACCTGCTTTAGTGATCACCTCTATTAAGTACAGTCAAACCTGCTTTAGTGATCACCTCTATTAAGTTACAGTCAAACCTGCTTTAGTGATCACCTCTATTTAGTTAGTCAAACCTGCTTTCGTGATCACCCCTATTAAGCTACAGTCAAACCTGCTTTAGTGATCACCTCTATTAAGCATTAACTTGTATCAAGTTACATTTATTTTTATTTCTGTTCACAGTGCATTTCATAACAATTAAAGCTGCATTAAGCAACCACCTGTCTTATGTAACCATATTTCACTGTTCCCTTGGAAAGTCACATAAGAAAAGTTTGACTGTATTCTGCTGAGTTGTTTAAATAAGAAATAGTTGTCTAAACCCTTTTCATTAAAAGTTATAAAATGCAGGTTACTGAATAGCGTGCCTAGCGTGCAAATATAAACGAACTTTACTAAATCATCAAAATATTTTGGATTTTATTGTGCTGGCTCGCTGAAACAGCAGTTTGTGGGTCGACATGTCGATCGACTATGACTAATTATAATTCCCAGCTAACTAGCCTCTGTTCTCTCCTTGATGCTGTGTGTTTAGCAGCGAAGCAACAAATACCAATCGAATAATCTTTGGTTCGAACCCAAAATCTCGAAGGGGTCAAGTTAACCATTACACCATCGACACGGTCTTTGCATAAAAGCAAAGCAATCATTGGTTAATGTGTGTAACGTATGTGATTGGTCAAAATGTGTTGTAAGAAAATGTTAACAACACCCAATTCTAGTCAAGACAATGTTGTTCGAAAACATTGAACAGCACAATAAATTATAGGTAAACCTACCGTGCACCAGGTGGAGGCACTCTGTAATGTATTCCCATATTATCCAGGCGTTTCAATTCTTTCTTTCCGATGGTATGCGCAAAATTATCCCAGTCGTTTCTCATAGCAAGGTGTCTTGTTATATTTGAAGATTCTTCTTCCCACCCTGCTTTATGCCATGACCTTTCAGCTACAGCCAGCAAACGTGGAAAAATCATATAATAAAAATTATCGTCGGTCAGAATAGTTTCACTCCATAAGTGCCCCTGCATTCCTGAAAAAGGTGAAAATCCAGACGATATAATAAGAAGAGTTTGAAGATACCAAATGGGTAATCAGAATCCGTAAATCGAAGAAGGACAGAATGGCCAAAAGAAAAAGGACAAAAGGAAAAACAGCGATCAACAACAACAACAAAATAATAAAATGAAAATGGCGTGAGGCCAGTTATTTTGAAATGATATACCTCTATTAACACCATCTTCATAAGAAAAAAGGAAGAAACAGTATTAATAAGATGATATGCAAAAAAGTAGCTGAATAAAGTCAGAAAATATCTCATTAGAAGACGTTGTCGAGTGAAGGGCATTGTCAGATGTAAACACCACAGTAGTTCAAACACAGATGATAAACCAATAAAAATTAAAAATTATAAGAGATGTGTTATTTTAGAATAAAAACGCAGATCACTAATTTAGTGTGCACGATGCGTGTTGGTGGTTTTTTTTTGGAGGGGGGGGGGGGGGGGGAGGGGGGATAACCTTCATCAAGTAGACTCATTGTCTAAAGATTGGAAAGCCAAATAATTCAAGTGTATGGGACCAAGTACGAAATAGCCTAAAAATGTTAATAAATCTATTTATAGTGCTTTGAAAATAAAAACAAAATACAAATTCAAGATTTCAAGAAAAGTTTAAAGAGGTCAAAAGGGTAAATCTAAGAAGGGGAGACAATAAAAGATTTTAATCTACTAACTCTTGTACTACTAGAAAAATATCAGTACCAGGCACTATGCATAAAATAATGAATTATAAAATGTGTAAAAAGTGCAAGACAATAATGAGTTTATATCAAACGGGCCATTACAAATACAAGTAGAGGAAAGAATATTTAATATCACATGGATTATGATGAGAATTCAGCTTTGGAACCCGCGCTAACTACATGAAAGATATGTTTGAAAGTTGAAGTAAAGAGAAAATAATGCTTAGAATCATGATTTTTCTTTCGTCATCATAATGAACATTAATTCTGATCATAAATTATGCCAACAAATACTTACGTACCTATGATATTTTCTGGTTTCTGAAGGCTTGGGCATTTCTTATCATTATCACCACAAACATCATGCCGTGACAGTGGTGCACCCATTCGAGTTACATCGATATTAGCATATAAATTATCTGGCATATATCCGAATGACTTGAGAGTATCTGTAAATCGAGGGGCCCAATATAGACCCCTTTCTTCTGGATCCGGTTCATAAGGATGATCAAAGTAAAGATGTGTCGCGTGTGACATAACTACCTGCAATACAAATATAACATGAACACAAACGATTGAAGGGCAGTCGTGGTGGTCGTGATCGTATGGTAGTTGGATTTACAACTACCTGTGACATCAGTTTCTATCACCACTAACGTTGTGAGTTCAAATCCTGCTCATGGCGAGGTGAATTCGATACATACTTATGTGATAAAGTTTGTCAGTGACTTGCGGTAGGTCTGGGGTGTTCTCGGGGTACTCTGGTTTTATCCATCAATAAATCAGGCCGCCACGAAATAACTGAAATATTGTTGAAAGTGACGATAAACACCATAACATTTTTATTGGATGTCTTGTGAGTATAATCAATGCCGTAACTATCATCGAGGCAAGTGAGGCAATTGCTCACTAAAATTTCCGTCAATTTAAAAAAAAAAATGATTTACAAAAGTGTATTATGTCTTCACTCTTGTGTATCCTTTTATATTGACTTTATCTAAGTAGTCTCCCGTTGTACCAATCGTATAATAGCCTATTCCGTGTGCTATTATACGTCGGAGTTCACTACTGGAGACCAGAAATAGTCAAAAGGAGAATGAAATTCCATGATGGGTTTGAAAATATCCCGTATTTTCATAATTCTATTGACACTCCCCGTAACTAGTGATTGTTGTGAAAGATCTTTCTCATCTCTTCGTACACTCAAAACGTGGGAAAGAGCTACAATGGGCGAAGAAAGGTTGTGTGGTTTGGCCATGCCCCATGTTCACAGAGATATGAATGTGAGCAGAGTAAACATTCTAAGACGAATTGACGAAACGGGACACTTCAGTTTGAATGACATTTCATATCTTTAAATCATGCTTACTACATGTATCGCCCATTGTCGTACTATATTTTTGAATTTATTTCGGTTTTCTTTTTTCATTGAACACATAACCACTACGCGATTTCTTATTTTTGTACGATCATTTTTATAGCTGAAATACCCTTGCAATTTCAAATAAAGCTGGGGAACTGGGCAGTCCTCAAACCCCTTGGCTCACTAGAAACGAGACCCTAGTTACGGCCTTGATAAGTGCTAAACTCGTACTCCAAAGGACATCCAATCAGAACACTGTATATACTGGACAGAGAGTGCTTATTGGCCGATTTGAGAGTACGAGTACCAATATCATACTCAAGAGTTTAGGTCTAATAAACGTCAGGCATGTGCTTACGGTCATATAGTGTTAGAATATGATTTTTTTTTTTACTCTTACTGGTAAATGATCAATTACAACACTGTCTCACGTTGTCTCCTATTCATTAACATCAATGGGCATTTTAACTTTACCAAACAATAGTATCCTAATGCCATAATATAATGCAAAAACATCTCCATATATTTTGATTTTATATAATATTAAACAAGATTTCATTATTATGAATTTAATTTTTTTCCAAAAAGATATAGGAAAGTGGTAAAATGGGTCCCAACCCTAAAAAAATAATGTTATTTTTTGTTTTTAACAATGTAATATCTTTTATTCAAATGCTTGCTTCAATTAACACGCTAAAAGTCCAAGTTCCTTTTCGTGTTTCCCTGTTCTGATTATCCAGCGCTATAATCAGAATTACATGAAATATATACCACCTAAACACAATTTCTATTTATTACCTTTTTGGAAACATTTATTCATTTTCCATTTAGTTTATAATTGTTTTACTTTCATTAAAAATGTACACTTTTGAAGTGTTTTATTTTCTTTTATTCTTTTAATATATTCATTATTCATAAAATATTTAATATTGCCATTTGGTTTTTTTTTTAGTTTTTTTTCATTTTCAAATACATGTAAATGTAAAACCTGTCTTTTGTGATCTTCCAAAGGAACATTGAATTCGAGTCATAAAAGATGAGTGGTTGATTGTGTAAGGCACTGTGAATGAAAATTTAGATTAAGGTCACATAATACAAGTTATTGCTAAATAGATATGGTCAATAAAGAAGTCTTAACTGTATTACCTTGTATTCAGCATTGGCAAAGCTATAGGCACGTCTAGCCTCGCCCCATTCCCATACGTTGTCCCATGCATTACTTATTACATCGGTATTTGGAAACAACTTCCGATCAAATGGAATACCATTTCCTTTATTAAAACCATCTTCCCATCCCAAGAGGTTCAATCCATACGTATGTGTTAAATTAGACACTCTCTCTGCAAACAGTTTCTTCATGCTTGTGCGTATTTCTGCCGTGGTTCCCTTAAAGCCGAGTTTTTGACAAGTGGTTGAGTTGCTCCATGCATTCTTAGCAACTTCATCGCCACCAAAGTGATATATTCTCAAAGGATGACCAGCATCGTCGTGCATGGCTTTGATTTCCTTTATTACCTTGTCAATAAAATTAAATGTCGACTCCATACATGGGCTCATCGCATTATCATCAAAATATTGAACAGATAGGTACCTAGACGTATCTGTTGGGTCGACCAACCGATATATTTCAGCTTCTTTCTTTTTCCCAATTTTATTAAGCTTTCTGTATCTGCTTTCCATTGCTTGTATAGCTGCGCGTGCGTGGCCAGGCGAATCTACTTCCGGTATTACTTCAATATGGCGCATCTTGGCATAATGGAGTAAATCCTTGTAATCTTGAATCGATAGATAACCACTACCGGAAGTACTTGTATCTGGTCCTGATCCAAGTTGTGGAATCAAGCATTCGTCTTTAGATGAACTTTGACAACGCTTAGATCCTACCTAAAAAATATAACAAAGTATATGGGGAATGGTGCACAAATAATTCCCATGGCCAAAGGGAGGTAATAATTTCATCGTCAAAAACCATTTTGATTTTGATACAATTCCATATGCCAGTAGGTATCAACATGTTGATATAATGTAAAATGAGAAAATAAGTCAACATCAGGATTCAAAGGAAATAAAAAAGGGTTGCCCATGTATACGGTTACAACTCACTTCACCTCTCACGTACTATGAACATTTGATGACACGACGCGATCATGTGGTATTTGCTTTGCGATCACTAAAGTTGATTGGTCGATTTCTGCCCATGTCGAGATGTACTGGATACAACATTGTATGATAAGAATTGTGTCTTGTGGCTGATCGATTTCCAACCCCAATAAAACTGACCACCTAGATATAACTGATATAACTTCAATACTGTTGAAAGTAGCGGGAGGTTGGATAATGGAAACAGCAAATATAAATGGCAAAAATTAACCAAAAGAACCATCTTCAAAAACGTAATGCAATGAATTTGGTATTTCGACATCAATACTTCAAGCGTACCTACAATAATAGCTATAAAAGTACCGCTATGACCAGATAAATATGCCTACAAGAACGAAAAAGACATGAAAACACCAATCAATTAGAGACCGGATCCTTGTAGTGTATAACATAGGGAACAATATAAAAACAAACGCTTAGCCTACCTATATCCATTCTCATTTTATAAAGTTTGTCGGTGACTTACGACAGTTTGGTAGTTTTCTCCGGGTACTCTAGTTTCCTCCGCAAATAAAATTGACCGCCACAATATAACTGAAATATTGTTGAAATTGGTGTTACACACCATAAACCCACCAAATCCTTTCTCATTTTTCTTTCAAGAATGTTAGCGGAAACAGAAGTACTTTTTCACTTCGCCAATGACAGAGACTAAAAAACGTGTTTATAACAGATATACTGGAATAACAAGAATATCCAGCTACAGTAGTCTCACCCGTTATGAAGTGTCAATTCAGAATGCAAATAGATATAACAATGTATAGTATAAACAAATGTGTGATTTCACAAAAAAAATCTGTCATATACCTCTGTAAGTTCTGGTAAATCTTTGATTTCAATCCGCCACCCTTCGTCGTCTGCTAAATGTATGTGAAATTTGTTCAGCTTGTACATTGCCATGGCGTCAATTAACTTTAATAACGTATTTTTCGAGTGGAAATTGCGGGATATGTCAACATACATCCCCCTAAACCCAAACCTAGGTTCATCCTTAATTAGAACCTTAGGAAGATCACTTTTATCAAAGAGCAAACTCAACAAGGTTTGAATCCCATAAAATACTCCTGTATCTGTCTTCCCTGTGATGTGGATTTCTTTGGATGGTGGATCAATTTGTAATGTATATCCTTCTTCTGTGGAGATAGTCTTGTCGAGAGTAAGATGAATGTTTACTGCTCCCGTCACTGCAGAACCAGTTATTTTGAATGATGTTTTATCTAATATAATTAGAAAGAAAGCTAAATATAGTCACAATTATCTATATATAACGTGAAGACTTAACTATGAATAGGGGTACTTCCGGTTCTATTTATACATATAGGGGATGTCTAGCATTAAATCTACCGTTTCTGTTTTAGAACAAGTATGATTTTGTTTACATATGTGCATCGCCTTAGATATATCTCTAATTGAAAAGGAGTGTGTTGTCCTCAGATGTACAAACAGAGAAATTTATAAGAAGGAAAGGGTAACGTTTCCCGCAAACGAGAACGGAAATGTGAATTATATGACCATCAACAAACAGGATGCAAACACGGGAAATATTTTGATTCCTGAAAGAGACGATGCAGACTAGTCATAATAGTTATGGCATTCTGGGTTTATCATTTAGTATTTGTTACTTTACTTTTCGTCACACAATATACACTCTTTGTACATTGCATAAACCCTCCACTGTATTTACATACATTTCTACGCCGCATCACTCAAGCAAACTTGTAAAATTTTGCAAAAAGTACATTTCCTATTTTCCAAACGTGTACACTTTCTGTTCACCCAGGCATGATTTAAATGCTAACAGATTGAAATATCACCAGGTTTGTAACTAGAGTAACACGACGGGTGCCACTAATGGAGCAGGAACTGCTTAACTGCTTACCCTTCCAGAGCACCTGAGTTCACCCTGAGACCAATCATTAATTTTACCTTCTGCTATATAGATGACATCATATTATACCTCATACGCAGTTTTGTGATATTCTGAATCGTATCTATCGCAATCCGCTTGAAATGAATGATACCAGACACTCCTAAGATTGTTTCCTACCTTGACTTTTACCTGGAAATTGACAATGGGAAAAGACAGAGATCTAATGTCTATCTTAAACTCAGGTACAAATCGAAAGTTCAGAAAAATGGGTTATATTTATATCCGTTAAATAGATAAACCTATTTAGAAATAGGTAAACCTATTTAGATCAGATGCAGAGTCTAGATACGTTTTAGTTCGTAGGTTGGTTTGTTTGAGTGCAACAGATAATACGTTCTCTATATTTACAGAACAGTAATTTATTTATTCATAACTATTGCATGTCTTAGCTGAATACATAAATTCGTGGATCCCCTACTATAGGTAGTACATTGTATATGGTGACAAATGTGTGTTGTATTCTTAATTTCGTGGTTGGATACTATGTACAAAATCCACGAAATTTGGTAGACTACGAATAATAATAAATTCACAGTATAGCATTGAACCGTAATGAGAGCGGGAGGTTTGGCGCCTTAAAATCTGATTCAACCCACCATTTCTTTAGAAATGCCTGTACCAAGTCAGGGTCATTACGGTTTTTACAGTTTTCCAGTTGTTGACTGGTTTTGTCTGTCTATATAATTATGAGTTTTGACTTTCCCTTTGTAAGATTGTTCGGAGTTCGGTAATTTTGTTATTACCCTTATTGGCTGAAGGAATTTATATATTCTAAATACTTACTTGACAGAAAAACAGCTTCATTAGACAGGTTGTTGTGCACGATATTAACGTCACCTCTCATGTCTAAAGTAACTGTGTCATCATGCTCAATAATCTCTTTTGGGGTTGGTATGGAAAGCTTCATCTTAGGCTGCAAGTTAATCTTTTTATATCTTTCGAAACGATCCATCGGGGTATATGGATTATATAAATCATAGTGTGTCCTCTTCCATTGACTTGGTTCGGTAAAATCTCGAACAAAATCTCCAGATGTGCTCTCAAAAACGCGAGGGGACAATCCATCTGCATCTATGTACCAGTTTGGGGGTACATCTGATTTTGATATTGCCCAATTAGCTCCAAAGAAAGTTATCTCCCTTGTTGTATTGGGTGATATTTCAGGGAACCCAACAACAGGAGACAGGGAGTACAAACTGCCTTTTGCATGGTTTATTTTCAGCTTTGAATCTTCCAAGACATATCCTTCTGGTAAAATATAGTTTCCATCAGCGGACATAATATGATCCGCTTCGATTACGAAGAAACTGTAGAAATATATTTTCCAGTTTGTTCCGGATAAAGAACGGGATCCTTTATTTTCAAATGTCACGCGGAACAGATGTTTCCCTCCATTAAACTGAAGATTGTCAGCTACATCAACTTTAATTTGTATGTTCTTTGCTATTCCATCTAAATCTTCCTGGGTAGAAATCTGTCCATAAACTGTACCTGTGAAAATAGTAAAATTCGATGTTCGTGTTAAGTAAGAAGAGTTTGAAGATACTAAAGGGTATTCAGAATCCGTTAATCGAAGAAAAACAGACAACACAATGGCCAAAAAAAAAAGTACAAAAGGACAAACAACGATCTACATATACACCTACAGATAAAGGTAAGTTACTGGTAACATAATTTTGACCTTCGCTAGCCAAGGGTTCCCATCCACCTCACATCGCCTTCACCCTTGGCGGCGATAGCCGGATTTTCGTGATCACACAATTTGGGTTTTAACAGGATGCAGCCAGCGATAGATGCAACCATTCAGAATGCGTGATGCAAAAATATGTGGTTTGTATGAAAAATGTAAATATAAAATAGACATGTTTACGTTTTGCCTTGAACAATTGCTGGCAACAAAGAATAGAATAATTTTAGAGGACACAATTTGTGTTTTCAATTAACTGTGTACATATTTTTACACAAAGTGCAATGAATACCTACTGTTGATTGGCTGAAAATGATATCATTATAAGGGACGTAACTGACAGTCACAACATATGGCAATGCGCGGGACTAACAGCTATCGCGTCCAAGGAAGAGGGTGTGTTCGTAACTCTTGTTTAGCGAAGATGCATGATATGAAATGAGTACTTCATAAGCTTTAAATGGGTGTGTAAGCTTTCTTTATGAAGTGGCTCAATGTGGTATCAAATTTTGACCAATTAATGTTTGGAATGAATTAAAAGCCTCCGTCTTTTCAGAGGGAATGACATTGAAAAATCAAATAAATAAACCTTTGACTAATATGATGTCCGATGTCCAAATTAAGAAGACCTGCAAGACTTAATGATGTTGAAACAAACGTTAACTTCTCGAAAATAGATATGATGTTGGTGATAAAACAATCTCTTAAAGGGATATTAATGCTCGTTTTAACATATATTTTTTTTAATTTAATTGTAAAAACAATCCAAAAATACTTTGCATGCCCATATAATCCCTAATATCGTTAAAATATCACTTTAAAGGGTCGAAATAAATTTTTGTCCAGGAAGCAAAAATTCAATTATTGGCAAAGAACGCAAGATATGACAGAATTATCAACGAATTATGTCACTTTTTCAAAGTTTCATTGATAAAAACCGGGTTAATGTTTCATAAATATCATTTATTGAACCAATTGCAAGTGTTCATGAGAAACAAAAAATTACCAAAATGAGCTTTAATATTCCTTTAAATGACAATTATCAAATAGAACTAAGAAAAGTGTGAAGATACCAAGGGGATAATTAGAAGTACAGACGATACAATGACCAAAAGAAAAACGGTAAAATGAAGATACCAAGGGGACAATTAGAAGTACAGACGATGCAATGGCCAACAGAAAAACGGTAAAATGAAGATACCAAGGGGACAATTAGAAGTACAGACGATACAATGACCAACAGAAAAACGGTAAAATGAAGATACCAAGGGGACAATTAGAAGTACAGACGATACAATGACCAACAGAAAAACAGTAAAATGAAGATACCAAGGGGACAATTAGAAGTACAGACGATGCAATGGCCAACAGAAAAACGGTAAAATGAAGATACCAAGGGGACAATTAGAAGTACAGACGATGCAATGACCAACAGAAAAACGGTAAAATGAAGATACCAAGGGGACAATTAGAAGTACAGACGATACAATGGCCAACAGAAAAACGGTAAAATGAAGATACCAAGGGGACAATTAGAAGTACAGACGATACAATGGCCAACAGAAAAACGGTAAAATGAAGATACCAAGGGGACAATTAGAAGTACAGACGATACAATGACCAACAGAAAAACGGTAAAATGAAGATACCAAGGGGACAATTAGAAGTACAGACGATGCAATGGCCAACAGAAAAACGGTAAAATGAAGATACCAAGGGGACAATTAGAAGTACAGACGATGCAATGGCCAACAGAAAAACAGTAAAATGAAGATACCAAGGGGACAATTAGAAGTACAGACGATACAATGACCAACAGAAAAACGGTAAAATGAAGATACCAAGAGGACAATTAGAAGTACAGACGATACAATGACCAACAGAAAAACGGTAAAATGAAGATACCAAGGGGACAATTAGAAGTACAGACGATACAATGACCAACAGAAAAACGGTAAAATGAAGATACCAAGAGGACAATTAGAAGTGCAGACGATACAATGACCAACAGAAAAACGGTAAAATGAAGATACCAAGAGGACAATTAGAAGTACAGACGATACAATGACCAACAGAAAAACGGTAAAATGAAGATACCAAGGGGACAATTAGAAGTACAGACGATACAATGACCAACAGAAAAACAGTAAAATGAAGATACCAAGGGGACAATTAGAAGTACAGACGATACAATGACCAACAGAAAAACGGTCAAATGAAGATACCAAGGGGACAATTAGAAGTACAGACGATACAATGACCAACAGAAAAACGGTAAAAATGAAGATACCAAGGGGACAATTAGAA
This sequence comes from Bathymodiolus septemdierum, assembly GCA_963383655.1. NCBI lineage: Eukaryota > Metazoa > Mollusca > Bivalvia > Mytilida > Modiolidae > Bathymodiolus > Bathymodiolus septemdierum. Next base: position 26,617,830 of record OY726530.1, on the reverse strand, counting down.
GTACAGACGATACAATGACCAACAGAAAAACGGTAAAATGAAGATACCAAGGGGACAATTAGAAGTACAGACGATACAATGACCAACAGAAAAACGGTAAAATGAAGATACCAAGGGGACAATTAGAAGTACAGACGATGCAATGGCCAACAGAAAAACGGTAAAATGAAGATACCAAGGGGACAATTAGAAGTACAGACGATACAATGACCAACAGAAAAACGGTAAAATGAAGATACCAAGGGGACAATTAGAAGTACAGACGATGCAATGGCCAACAGAAAAACGGTAAAATGAAGATACCAAGGGGACAATTAGAAGTACAGACGATACAATGACCAACAGAAAAACGGTAAAATGAAGATACCAAGGGAACAATTAGAAGTACAGACGATACAATGACCAACAGAAAAACGGTAAAATGAAGATACCAAGAGGACAATTAGAAGTACAGACGATACAATGGCCAAGAGAAAAACGGTAAAATGAAGATACCAAGGGGACAATTAGAAGTACAGACGATACAATGACCAACAGAAAAACGGTAAAATGAAGATACCAAGAGGACAATTAGAAGTACAGACGATACAATGACCAACAGAAAAACGGTAAAATGAAGATACCAAGGGGACAATTAGAAGTACAGACGATACAATGACCAACAGAAAAACGGTAAAATGAAGATACCAAGAGGACAATTAGAAGTGCAGACGATACAATGACCAACAGAAAAACGGTAAAATGAAGATACCAAGAGGACAATTAGAAGTACAGACGATACAATGACCAACAGAAAAACGGTAAAATGAAGATACCAAGGGGACAATTAGAAGTACAGACGATACAATGACCAACAGAAAAACAGTAAAATGAAGATACCAAGGGGACAATTAGAAGTACAGACGATACAATGACCAACAGAAAAACGGTAAAATGAAGATACCAAGGGGACAATTAGAAGTACAGACGATACAATGACCAACAGAAAAACGGTAAAATGAAGATACCAAGGGGACAATTAGAAGTACAGACGATACAATGACCAACAGAAAAACGGTAAAATGAAGATACCAAGGGGACAATTAGAAGTACAGACGATACAATGACCAACAGAAAAACGGTAAAATGAAGATACCAAGGGGACAATTAGAAGTACAGACGATGCAATGGCCAACAGAAAAACGGTAAAATGAAGATACCAAGGGGACAATTAGAAGTACAGACGATACAATGACCAACAGAAAAACGGTAAAATTAAGATACCAAGGGGACAATTAGAAGTACAGACGATGCAATGGCCAACAGAAAAACGGTAAAATGAAGATACCAAGGGGACAATTAGAAGTACAGACGATACAATGACCAACAGAAAAACGGTAAAATGAAGATACCAAGGGGACAATTAGAAGTACAGACGATACAATGACCAACAGAAAAACAGTAAAATGAAGATACCAAGGGGACAATTAGAAGTACAGACGATGCAATGGCCAACAGAAAAACGGTAAAATGAAGATACCAAGGGGACAATTAGAAGTACAGACGATGCAATGACCAACAGAAAAACGGTAAAATGAAGATACCAAGGGGACAATTAGAAGTACAGACGATACAATGGCCAACAGAAAAACGGTAAAATGAAGATACCAAGGGGACAATTAGAAGTACAGACGATACAATGGCCAACAGAAAAACGGTAAAATGAAGATACCAAGGGGACAATTAGAAGTACAGACGATACAATGACCAACAGAAAAACGGTAAAATGAAGATACCAAGGGGACAATTAGAAGTACAGACGATGCAATGGCCAACAGAAAAACGGTAAAATGAAGATACCAAGGGGACAATTAGAAGTACAGACGATGCAATGGCCAACAGAAAAACGGTAAAATGAAGATACCAAGGGGACAATTAGAAGTACAGACGATACAATGGCCAACAGAAAAACGGTAAAATGAAGATACCAAGAGGACAATTAGAAGTACAGACGATACAATGACCAACAGAAAAACGGTAAAATGAAGATACCAAGAGGACAATTAGAAGTACAGACGATACAATGGCCAAGAGAAAAACGGTAAAATGAAGATACCAAGGGGACAATTAGAAGTACAGACGATACAATGACCAACAGAAAAACGGTAAAATGAAGATACCAAGAGGACAATTAGAAGTACAGACGATACAATGACCAACAGAAAAACGGTAAAATGAAGATACCAAGGGGACAATTAAAAGTACAGACGATACAATGACCAACAGAAAAACGGTAAAATGAAGATACCAAGAGGACAATTAGAAGTGCAGACGATACAATGACCAACAGAAAAACGGTAAAATGAAGATACCAAGAGGACAATTAGAAGTACAGACGATACAATGACCAACAGAAAAACGGTAAAATGAAGATACCAAGGGGACAATTAGAAGTACAGACGATACAATGACCAACAGAAAAACAGTAAAATGAAGATACCAAGGGGACAATTAGAAGTACAGACGATACAATGACCAACAGAAAAACGGTCAAATGAAGATACCAAGGGGACAATTAGAAGTACAGACGATACAATGACCAACAGAAAAACGGTAAAATGAAGATACCAAGGGGACAATTAGAAGTACAGACGATACAATGACCAACAGAAAAACGGTAAAATGAAGATACCAAGGGGACAATTAGAAGTACAAACGATACAATGGCCAACAGAAAAACGGTAAAATGACAACAATGATCTGCAAAACACTACATTGGAAATTAAAGATTAAGCAACAAAAACGTCATAGTTCCTACTTCACAAATAACAAGCGTCGTGCTGCTGTTAAACGACACGAACATCATTTGATGTGAAATTCGTGTTTGACACAAGTATGCGTAAATAAATACAAATAACATAAATAATACTAAATACTAAATACTAAAATGTCGATTTAAAAAAAAAAAAAAAAAACAGTTTGCGTTAACTTAAAAAGAGTTTTTAGGTCCTTTCAACGAAGATTTTAAGCTCGATCTTGAAAACAGTGTAAAAACTCTGAAAGTCGAAAAATCTTCCATTAGCAAAGTGGCAAATGATTTTAGCTGCTAGACTTAGAACTTAGAAATAAAGTAATGTTAAAGAATCAGTGCGTGCTTGTTGCTTAACACCAAATCATTAATTGTCCAGCTATATCATGGCGAGAACAAGTTCATTTTCAATGAGATGATGATGAGGTCCGCTTTGTACTCGACGGAGAAGCAACAAATACCATTTTTTTAGTTTTTGGCCTGACTCGATCCCACGATATACCACACCCGAGGCGAGCATGCCACCCATTATACTATTGATGCGGTTCCAAGGAATAAAAGCAAGAATTTCGATGTATTAATCTCCAATGTCAATCTAGTTAAAATTATATGTTAGTTCTATCTTTTTCGATGTTATTATTATTCTTGATGAAACACTTAAGTATTTTGGGATGATTTGAGGTGAGAGGGGGTTGTTCATTTTGTTGATATTGGTAGGATTGTTGACCATAACTGTTTCATTTCATACCTAACATCGCTAGTGTATCACAAAATAAAATAAAATAAAACAAAAAATCCAATCAAACATCTAATTTCCATTAGATTTTCTCCATTATATACCTAACAACACAGCCTAGTCCTATTATGCGTCATTACGTCTTTACGTTCTGAGTTCCGTTACGATTTCCGCATGAAAACGATGTTCGGTTCGTCTTTTACTCCACGTGTTTGCATGATGGCTCGTGTCTTATTTATGTTATTTATGTCTTGTGTATGGTAGTGTCCAGCACATGTTGTGTTGTGTTTTTGTTTTGTTTGTCTTCGTCTTGTGTACCCTATGTTGTCAGTTTCTCTGTGTTGTGTTTTGTTTGTCTTCGTCTTGTGTACCCTATGTTGCCAGTTTCTCTGGATTGTCCTTTTTTGTTATTGTATCTTCGGTAATCTATAATCATTCTTTACTGGGCGGATCATTCTAGTACAACTGGGGAAAACCATAATGTTGTTAGACAAATTATCAAAAACGAGTTACACTTATCACACTGGATATATTTGGAAAAGTTCACATGTTTGGTAACAGTGGTACGTCTGTTCAATCTAGAACTAGACTGATGGTTGCTAGATTTCTTAATCTTAAGGATCTCATAATATATTAAAAATAATATGTAATTTAAAAATATATTGTTCCAATAATAATACTTCCTCGGATAGTTTAAATACTTTATCACTGAATTATTGTGGTATTATGAGAAATGGCGATACCCAGAATTTGTAAAACTGATTCAAAATATTATTTTATTTTGCTTTGACTTGTTTTGTTTTCTTTCTATGTGTGTGTGTGGGGTTAATTTTTTTCTTATTTTTTTTTTTGCTGTTTTTTTTTGTTTTTTTTTTCTTTCCTTCTTTCTTCCGTTTTTTTTTCCTTCTGTTATTTTCTTTTCGTGTTTATTTTCGTCAATTAAGTATTATTGTCTTGGTTTGTGGTTATAGAAATAAAGTCACATAGTAGCAACAGGTAGAAATTTAGTTTTCTGGCTCAAACTGTCAGCTAATTACTTGAGAATAATAGTCAAAGATTTTCTTATTTGTAATATTTAGAGTCTACTAGAGCAAGAATGTGCTACACAAAACTCGGTAAATCATAAACACAGTGTGCTTACAGGTGATTTAAATAGCAGAACTAACCCCCAGACAAGGATTTGTTTAACAATGGTCAACATGTCACTTCAGATAATTTCAAGGTTGAATTCTTTAAAATATATACAAACTAAAATATTTACTATGTCTCGAACTAGAAGCGGTCAGTACAAAATTATACATTCGTATGGTAATTTGCTCTTTTCAGTTGTGTAGAAATTTGTTTATTATAAACAGTTGAGTGAATGCTGATGGCTTGTGTAACAGGTGACCAGTATAATGTTGTACATTATTTAATGCATGTATGTTTATATATATTTATGAAAAGAAAGTTCAAACACTGGTGGTCAACGATTTCAACAATATCAACAAAATGAAGAATCACTTCTCATCTCAAATCCTTGAACAAAAAATAAAACCACGACATATGAAGTTGGAAATCCAAATACTGGTTTGGGACAGGCACAACAATGTGGCGGAGTTAAACCTGTTAATGGGATCATAACCCTCCTACTTGTTGTCTTTTGTCGTAAATATTTGCGTACTGGATTTTTCTTTCCTATATTTTGGCGTTTGTTTATTTGTCTATTTATAAACGTTTGGTTTCAAAAACATTTTTATCGTTCGTTGTTGGGCTGTTTATCTATTTGGTATTTTGCTAGATTAATTTAGTGCTAGACAATTATTGTAATCATATGTTTCACCTTATTATGTAGGCGACACTGAAACTGGTGTATGAAGCACAATCATACTGACAAAGACGCCTTAATTAATGCATTAAAGGTGTGCTTTGAGGATGTCAAAGGTCAATGACCAAAAATGTAGACAGCTATACTTTGTTGAATAAGACTGTTAAAATGAGTTTATTGGATGAATTTAGACTGGTAGAAAGCTCTGTCAACTACTAGTATCCAAAGACGTTAAAATTACCCCCAAAAAAAATCTTTAAATTATTTATATATTTCAAAATGACAACTATTACTACTATATACTCAAAACTTTAAGCAAAAACTTTCTTGATGACAGATCGTTGAAGGAATTAGCAGGTGTGAAAACGGAAATTCGTTCTTGTGTAATCCTTGAGAAATTGGTTATGAATTTCACTATTATCTGTCACACTCGACTCATGTCACAGAAACATTTTGAAGCATATTATACAGACTCCAGGACAACCAGTCTTTTTTTTTCTTTGTGTTACTCCTTAATGCCCAATGTTTTACAAAGAAGCCGCAAATACTGTGCAGTTTTATAGTTGCTAAATGTAACCACCCGCTGGGAACGACCACCAGATCTCCCGAACTCGGGCGCGAGCATGCTAACTATTGCACTATTACATACATGTATATACAATAAAGTGATACAAACATATTAACCTATAAATTACCATCTTACCTATCAGAACAAGAAGAATCCACGAATATAAGACAGTTTGAAATGTCATGTTCATTCACTGTTTAAATGAAGTTGACCCACACGTATAGGACAAATGTTTTACGTATTACATTTTTGTTATCAAATTTTCACCGACTAAACCTTTAAACATATTTAGTATCTCGTCCATTGATCAAACATCCTTGAAAGCTGCAAACCATTACACAACCATTATCAATTCTACATACTTGTGTTGAGTCGATTCGTCTTTTATTTAGTTATGTACCTGTCCAAAATCCCTTCAATTTGTCGGACATAAATCATTTTTGGTGACAAGCGTTTGAAACAAAACAAATAATGCCTTCTTTATTATGGTTCGTTTTTTAATGAATGAAATGATTGTATTATTATTATTTAATTTTTTCCTGGAGTAATAGTTTTTTTTTTCTTTGATTTATATATGAATAATCTGTTTATTTATTTGCATAAATATATACAAATAAAGAGTCAAAGCAATTATTGACAAACAGCAAAATGCTTATCTTTGATTATTTGTATTTACATAATGAACTGCTAACATGTAGAAAGAAAGAAAAAAATTCACTGACTTCGACTTGACGTTTTCTGTTTTGATTTTAATATGACGGGTTCAATATATTATAGCTATATATCATGTATACAGATAGAAAGACATTAACTTTATCATCTAACCCGCCCCTCTGTATACAAAAGCAATCCTGTGTAGTGAAGTAATTCGTGGAAAACGAAAAATGCGGAATTTTACAAAAAGTGCGCGAAGTCACAGAAATGGTAATACTTACTACAGAAGCTGGGAAGGGTCTCATCAGTAATTTTTAGAAGAGGGGTTTCTGAGAAAATATGTTGACATTTTTTAAATGTTCCTTTTAAGCATGTTTGGTGGGTATTCTTTAATGTTTAACCAACATTTAAAACAAAATGTTGATTGCACAGGAACATTCGACGAACGGTACAGACACGTTTCCATTTTATTAATGATTCAGTTATTTCAGATAAAAAGACTTTTATTCATTTTCCAATATGATTTTAAGTAATATAACCCGGTGTTGATGGATTCGAACTATGTTATAATATATTAGTAATTTGTTATTATTACAAATTAGAAAAAAAAATACTGGAGTGGCCCTTCCCAGCTTCCATAACTAACTCCTGGTTTAATGTTTGTAAATTTACTGAAAGTGTATTCGCTTGATAAAAATGTTTCATAATTTCCTGGGGGCCCGGATGGCTCAATGAGTTAGGTAGTTAGATTACCTAACAACCCATAAAACAAGCCTATCACCAATATGGCGTCGGTTCGCGCCCGGCTTTGTAAATTACAAAACAGGATGCACTCGATTCATAGCCGCAAGTGATAAAGTTTACCAGTTGCTTGTCCATGGTCGGTGGTTCTCTACGGGTACTCCGGCTTCTTCCACCACTAAAACTGGTCGCCATGATATAGCTGATGTATTACTGAACACCATAACCACAACCCACAAGTTGGCTGTATTGTTTAAAACTGTTGAAGTTAGGTAAAATAGAACATAAATGTCTGTAACTCCAGAAATTTTCTTATTCTGAAAAAATATCGTACGCTTACAGTTTTTTTTATTTTTCAAACTATGGAGTTTACATCCTATTTATCAATATTTATGTATATTATTTCATCATGTGTCTTGTGGGTTTAATTTATGTCTTTTTATTTACCTGTCAAAATTATACGTAATTAATTTTTTGGAGGTCACATAGGGATAAATATTTAACATAGTTGGTTGACTTTTAATCATATTTCTTTTAATTGACAAAAATCCAGGAGCTTTTTAATTTTGCTGTGTATAGATTTATACTGTGAAACATATTTAAATGAAAATAAATTATATAGATAGCTTGAAATAGTTACATCTTAGATCAAATATCTCTCCATTCGCATTTATCAACTTATGAGGTTCATGACTGCCTACCACCACTAACGTTGCGAGTTCGAATCCCGTTCATGGCGACAGGTACTCGATACAACATTATCATGTGATAAAGTTTGTCTGACTTGCGGCGGGTTGATGGTTTTCTCCATGTACCCCTGTTTCGACCATCAATAAAACTGACCGCCACTATATAACTGAATTATTGTTGAAAGTGGCGTTAAACACCATAACCTTTACCCACTATTTTCAAAACGATTCATGTTTCGTACCAATCACATGCAGCATGGAAAATGGCCTTGAAATATTCACATATATATTCTACTTTTGTAATGTCCTTGTGTTGTCTGATGAACGATGTTTCAATGACCATACATTTCTATGTGATAAGTGTGATAAAGGACGGAAAATTTAACTTCCAGGGGGGGGCTATGGTTTTTTTTCTAAAAAAATATTCTGATTCCCAATGTTGCTGAAAAAATATTCTGATTTTGGTGGAGGGAAAAAATAATCTGATTCAGAGTTTTTGTCATATAACCTAATGTTAAATTCTGGGGAAAAAATCGCGCTTTGCGTCCGAAAAAAAAATTCTGAACGAAGAAAATCCCCATAGCCCCCACCCCCCTGCAAGTTATATGGTCGGTCCCTAAAATGTTCCATGAGCGGTATATCCATGTAATAACAACTTGTGACTATCCAAGTGACTTACGTGATGAAATTTGGCGCGAAAACATATCCATAAACCCAATAACATTCAGTGTTTACCTGTGAAAGATGTCAGATGAAGACTTATTATGCTACTGTTTGCTATCGGGCGATACTGAATTTGAACTTGAACCCGACGAGAGAGGGTTATGATTATTTGTATTTATTATATAGATAGCTGTGAATTACAGAATTTGAATTACGCTTTTGTTTACATTTTTGTTTGAGTTGTCTCTCTTTCGACGTTTCTCAGGGTTTTTTTCTTTACAGCATGATAAATATCGAGACAAAGAATTCGAGGATCGAGGCGTGGGACGCGACGCTCCAAGAAAGTTGGTTGGAAAAGGGATAATATTTTTATTTATCTCAAACATATTTAGCATATTTAACATTTTATCAAAGAACGATTTTTGACGAAATATGAAATCATCATCTGGCCACAGAAATTGGAAAATTTTGACTGACAGAAAAAAAAAAGAACTCTGTAATTTCATCACTTTTATCCTGAACCTCAGGAATAAAAATAAATATCAATGAAAGACCTGTCACTGTAATTTTACTCTTCAATGTCTTTATACAACCAATGCATATAAAAGACAGGCAGTAATGAAACACACAAAAATGTATTATTTTTTTCCAGAACTTTTATCCATTTGATTCTATGTACTGGTCGCATGTTATTTTAGTTAATATGAATATTGATATAGATATTTTTTTATTTTGGGCTGTTTTTCATAACTGTGGTACTTCCTTAAAATGAGTTTCAGAAAAAGGTGATATATTAGATTAACATCCTGTTCTTTACTCATTTATGACTTGCAGAATAAGTACTGGTGCCACCAGTGGAGCAGGAACTTCTTACCCTTTCAGAGCACCTGAGTTCATCTCATTTTTTTGTGGGGTTCATGTTGCTCAATCTTTAATTTTCAAATGATCTCATGAACTCTCCTATCATGATGCCGGTAGTTCAGATATCAGTCTTTAATTTGTCAGTTTCAGTACCCTTAGTAGTGACTGTCCTGACAAAAATCACACATTTTGTACCTTACAAATTGTTACCTACTTTCCACTTTTATGTCATGTAAAATTGGTCTCTTCAACATGACTTTTTGATGTGTTTACATCTTACTTGACTTTTTATTTGCTCATTTTTTTACATATCTGTGCCTGCCTCTTTTAACAAATTGTATGTTTGCTTGTATATATGTTATACTTTGTTCTAAAAAATTTCAATTGTCATGTGGGCAACCTCTGACATAATCTTTAACTTGTTGAAGGCGTCAGTATTTGGTAGAAATAGAATGATTAGGTGTATACCATATTCCATACTTTACTACTGACAACTAACATGAATACAAGTGTTACTAGGAATTAACACCAATGCAAGTGTTTTTTCTATTTATAGTATTTACTACTGTTATGTAAATCCCTTTCTTAATAAGGCCAATGCTAGGCCTTCTGAAATGAGTGAGAGATGGCAGTTTAATGCCAAGTGAGCAATTCTCAACTATATCATGACGAGATCAAGTTTTATTTTGATGAGATGATGTCCGCTTTGTACTAGACAGACTGCTTAATTGGATTTTTATACTGCTAGCTCACTGAAACAACAGTCTATAGGTAGACATGTCGCTCCACTCTTGACACATTAACCTGATTCAGTGCCAACCAGTCATTGTTCTTAAACTTTAAACACTGCAGGCTTAGCAGATAAGCAGTTAATACCATTTTTATGGTCCTCAGTTTGACCATATCAGAGTTCAAACCCACGATCTACCACATTCGAGGCATGCATACAAACCATTACACAACAGATGCGATATTTTTTTTAATAAACAGTGGCCTTGCAAGAGGGTTGGACTCTATTCAGGACGATTTCTAATATTTTTCAAAATCAGTGCATCTGAAATTTGACCTGCATGGAGGGGTACTTTTGAAAAAGTGGTCTTACAAGAGGGGTGACCTCTCTTAGGGATAAGTTAGTAGTATTTCACTATCTCAGTGTATCTGAAATCTGGCCTGACCAGAGAGGTGACATATGGAGTGACCTTATAAGAGGTGGACTAGAATACATGGCATTACATTCATGTTCATTGTTCATCCATAGGCTTGCTATCTAAAATTAGTATTCATATTTATAGCTTCAAGTCAGAAATAAAAATAATCAAATGTAATATTTTTATTTATTCAAACCAATTTAAATATCCTATATTAGGAAAATAATTTTTTTTCTTTTGCGTCTCAAAAAAGCTTTTTTGTCAATTTTCAAATAATAAAAAAAATCAATACAAAATTTTTCAATAGAAAACATAATATGTTTTAAGTAAAACTGTTCCTGTATGATAGATGATTGGATCCTTTTTTGGTTGATCGTCACAGTTGTTATGGTTGGAGCAGCTTTGTTTGCATGAACAACAACATCATCCATCATCACAGGAGCCTCCATTCATTTAGTACTGGTGGAGAATAAAGCAAGAAGTCCTGCAGCTAGTCCAACTGATGCTAGATAATTACTTTATAAAGTTAAGGAAAATAAAATAATGTAAAAACCAGTTGTGGCTTTGTAAATATAACATTTCAGATATAATTTAAAACACATTGTATTTCATTCAGTGAGCGATTGTTATTTAACGCTAACTCAGCAATTGTTCAGCTATATCATGGCGAGTACAAGTTAATTTTCAATGAATTGATGATGATGCATACCTGTTAACCCTCCCCCTTTTCGCGGGAGTCTCCCGCGTAAGAGCCTTATCTCCCGCATGGACTGGGTCTCATGCGCGGGAGACATTAATCTCCCGCACACACCTTTTTCTCCCCCCAACAAAAAAATCAATCAAGTAAATCTTGACCTACATTTTGCGATCAATATTTCTGGAAATTCCCCATTTGGAACTACCGCGCTGATGAAAAACGCCGAGAGATACGAATGGTAAAGGTGTTTAAATGATATCCGGTTATGATCTGTTTGACACCTTTACAGGTAAATTGGGTCATGGAGATTAATTAAGGTATTGATGATTATACAACAATTATCCACTGATTGACAGTTAATTGAGGATAAGGAAGTGGGTTTGTGGCACACGCTTAGATGATTAGAAGTGTGATAGCGGCAATTAAAAATAGTTATAAACCGTTGTGCAAACAGGAGTCGGACAACCTTTGATGCCGAGGAAAACTTCTTATTTCGATCAAACGTGCAATGAATTCATCTCGGATTGAGTTGTTATGGCTTGTTTGGGACCAAAGCCGATCAAAGTATTATTTAAGGACTAAGTTCCAGGATGGAATTGATAAACCACAAAAATGCCAAAATGTATGCTATCACCCAACACACCAGCAGCAAAGTGACTTTTTAATTTTAGTGCTCTATGACTTTATTGTTCAGAGCATTCTGTCTTCATTGTTTTTGCTTTGTTATAATCTTATGATTATGAATAAATTATAAATACAGTTTTTATCCTTCATTCATCATATGAAACACTACTAATAAGACAGAAATGTAAACAATATATATTGAAATGGGATGCAGTTGGTTCAATACTGAAACAAACAAAAAGAAAACATCAATTAACAATAAAAACATGCATCAAATACGTTGATAAAAAATCTCCAGTTACGAGACCAAATCTCCAGCCAAAAATTTACAAATCTCCAGTTGTAGCATAGCAACTCTATCACATGTATGCAACTACAAGGTACAATTTTGTGCGTTTAAAGGCGACGCACAAAATCTCCCCCTTAGAAGAGTTGGTAGGGGGGAGATCTCCCCCTAGCAGTTCCCAGAGGTTAACAGGTATGATGATGAGGTTCGTTTTGTACTAGACCAACACCCTTAGTTGGATTTTTATAGTGCTAGTTCACTGAAACAACAGATCTCGGATAGACATAGCGCCGCACTCAGACACATTATCACGATTCCCAGCCAACCAGTCTTGCTCTTTCTCCTTAATGCTGTATGCTTAGCGGAGAAGCAACAAATACCAATTTCATAGTCTTTGGTTTGACCAGATCGGGGCTCGAACCCATGATCTACTACACTAGAGACAAGCACGCTAACCATTACACCACCGATACAGTTTTATTTCATTCAGATAATCAATTACCAGTACTCTCATTATAAATTGATTTTATATGAAGTTAAAACCATACTATTCCCATTCAATGCTATATATATATATATTTCTTTTTTTATTAAAATCTAATTAATATACAGAAGAAAAGATAAACCAAATGCAAACTAAAGTCTACAAAATTAATCTAATTAAACTTGTTGTATCTTTTTTTTGTGATACACACTAACATAGAGATCTACATCTACTTTTTTTGTATATCAAACTTTGTCAAGTGAAAGTGGCCATCTTGGATTTCACAAATAAAAAAAACAGACATTATAGTGGTGGTGGCCATCTTGGATTTCACAAATAAAAAAAAGACATTTTAGCTGTGGTGGCCATCTTGGATTTCACAAAAATAATAAAAACAGACAATATAAAGGATTATCCAAGGAACATTCAAGGCAAGTTTGTTCTGAAATGGTTCAGTGGTTTCAAAGAAGAAAAATTCAAAATAATTTGTGCATTAAAGAGGGGGACTACTTTATATAAACAAATTAGTGATATAATATTTTATGTCCACATAAGGCTATGTAACCTACAATGTTTGACTGCACTCTATGGGAATACACATTAAAATTAATGGTGAAAACAAGACAATTCTGTAATCATCTATATACTGAGCTAGCTAAGAAACTCGATCAAAAGCTTTGTTTTTAACAATTGACATAAAAAAATCTTTCGGGCAGATAAAATGATTGATTGATTGATGTTTAACCCCAACATTAACAAGATAAAAAGAGCTGATTTCACCATATTTAAATGCAATTAATTTGTGTTTCTAAATAAATGAAAAATTATTATGTTTCTATTTTTACCAAAAATTGAAAAGGATACAATGTAGGTCCAACTCTACTCAAGATGTAGAAGGAGCAGACAATCAATAGCACCAAGTAGAGGGCGTTGTTGTAGAAAATGGAGAATGTTGTTGCTTCATAGTCTGCAACTTCATTCTTCTTCCATAGAATTCTGAAAAATAAAAAATTTAAAATTCATTTTTCAAAATCTTTTAACTAAAAAGTCCATTAGAAAGAAATGATATGGATGTAAATGAACATGAGAGTCTATCCAACATTACACTTAGACACAAATTAAGTAAAGCGACAGCTTCAAGTTAAGATTACAGATTTATGAATGCTAAAGTTTTATCAGACTTGTAAATCAACAGGAACAAAAGAGCTTTTATAATGCTGTGTCATTAACTGACTTTAAATTTCAACTGGGAGATGGTTGGATTCAAATTAACAGATCACATTTGAGACTTTTCCCAAGTCAGGTTCTAGATTCTTGATGAGAGGTTTGTTGGATTGTCCAGCATTCCAATTGTTCACCTCATTTATTGGCATGTCTACATATTACAATGCTAGTATTTTATCTTTTGCAGTATATTTATATTACACACAAAAAATCTGAAAGCTGCACAAATGAACATTTTTTACTTTTAGTCCTTGGTTTCAATACTAAATCAAAAATATTAAAGGATTGTCTCCCTTTGTCATATTCATAAGCTGCATGTTGACCACAACATAAGTAGTTACATGAACTTGTTCCCAGGTATTATAATTTACACTCTTGTCCATATAACATATCCAACTACCTTCAAGTCCACAACTATTAAACATTCTCTAAAATTTGAACATCAATAAATACAAGGTCATAAAAAAAGTTAATGCAGGAAGAATATAAATCTAAAAATAGATCTTCCAATTGTAATTTTTTTTAAATTTAATATCATGTGACTGAATACATTGTATGAATCAAGACCCATCAGATAACTAGATTTTACTGCTGTTTTTTTTCCAATATAAAAATCAGAATTAGGAAAACTACTTGTAGCTATCGGTTGTCAGCAATCCTAGTTAAAAAAAAAAAGAGTTACAATAAACATAAAAACAAGGGGAGACAATACTAAAATATTTCATCTTCAGCAAACACAATAACAAACCTTTCATCCTTTTCTTTCTTTGTCATTTTTTTATCGTCAGCAAATTTCTTGGTCATTTCCCTGGATACAGCATCTTCTCTCTTCAACGCTATCCTAATAACATAAAAATGAAATGCGAGTGAGTAAGTGGCTGATGTTGAACGCGAATATTTCAGCTATTATAGGACGAGAACAAGTTATGTTCAGCGAGATGATGTCCGCTTTGTACTAGTAACTAGATCAACACGATTAGTTGAATTTTTTCACATGGAAACAACAGTCAGCAACTAGACATGTCGCTCAACACAAAATTACAAGGAAAAGGACAAATTATCCTGATTCCAAGCCAACCAGTCTTGGACCCAATCAGGGCGTGATCCCACAATGTACCACACGGCACACGGAGACGAGCATGTTAAACATTACACCACCAATGTGGTTCAAAAATGTACAATGACAAAACACAATCAAGAACTTTGCATATGGTGCAAGAAATAACGCAATTGTACACACATGCTTAATATCATTTATTATGTATATTGATGTATGTATGCTCTCTGTAACTATGATGTTAGTTTATGAGAATAAAGTTCATTCATTCACAATTACATATCCTTGCGATGGAGGCATGTTGTTTTGATCATCGTATAAATAAATTTCCTTGAATTGAAATGGATTTCAATGAAACAAAATATCTCCATTTTCATGTATGATTTGTGGCATAGATATTTGGGCGAAGTTGTCAGGTTTTTTTAACAAACAAAAAAGCTATGAAGATGGCTAGTTATAGCACAAGTTCTGTATAGAATAAAAATTAGTAATCATGGCTTTCAATATTTTTCAAGTTTACCAGTAGTGGTACTTCACTATTTACAGGTGTTACTTATTATTCAAATTTGAACAATTGTGATGAATATTTTATACAACACTCTTTAAAATTAGAAGGTACCGAAGACCATTCTATGCAGGTAAAAGTACCTGGTACCGCCTCTTAATGAAAGCCCCGAGTACTTATACTTACTTGTGTTTTAGTACAAATTTAACATTCTTGTAAGCCAGAGCTACTAAGTAAGTACTGATGATGGTACCAATGGCAAACAGGATCCCTGACTGATATAAATCCATCTGGTGAATTCTCCAAAACAACCCTGCAAAAGCATAAAACATGCATTTATTTACTCTACACCACTTACAATGGGTTAGGGTGTATGGTGTTTAATGCCACTTTCAACAATATTTCAGCTATATTGTGACACCAATTTACAATGGGTTTGGTTTTGGTTTGAAGGTGTTTAATGCCACTTTCACCAATATTTCAGTTATATCGTGGCGGTCAGTTTTATTGGTGGGGGAAACCGGAGGACCCGGAGAAAACCACAGACCTGTCGCAAGTCACCGACAAACTTTATCACATAATGTTGTATACCCCGCCCTGATCGTGATTCGAACCCACATCAGTGGTGATAGGCACTGATTGCACGTGTAGTTGGAAATCCAACTACCATACTATCACGGCCACGACAGTCCCAGTTACAATGGGTAATAATTAAAAGTAACTGACGGGTGTAAAGGTCCATGTATTTTCCCGTGGCTATTTCTTTCAATATTTTCACACAAATTAAATACTGAATTTTTGAAAATGTAGAAACGCTTTGTTTATTTTTAATTTCATTCCTAAACTGAAATTGATTCAAAAAGTCATTATTTATTTGTCTTGAAAATGGAATGGACCACAGGAGTCTGCAATTATATCCATTGTGGTGATTGGAGATTGTGGCCTTGGACAGGGCTTGCAGACTTAGCCTTCAACTTCAAGAAATTCAATATCAGTTCCACAGTATAGGAACCTGCGTGCCTGAAATCTCTTATTGATGTGCTCATCTGTAAACTGCATTACGGTTTCGGTGGAATTCGACATCTCACACTTTCACGGCAGGTAAGTTTTCATGACAGAATGCGCATGATTGATTGATGCAAGGACTGCATCTTTGTCTTTTTAATGTATTAGACCTATAGCATCATATCTATCATTTTAACAGGTTCTTTTGAACAAGGATAAAATAAGATTGTCCAGTTTGATCCTTTATCCTTGAATAATATTCCCGATACTTATGTTGGTAATGTCAATAGATATGAACACAGTTTATGAAAAATTACAGATATGAATACCTCAGCATTGCCAAATAAATAGACATTTTAAAATATATTCAATGTAAGCTGTTTGACGTCGTCTAATTTGACAACTGTAAGTCTGTTTACAGTGTCGTCTGAAGACTGTTTGACGTGCCAAAAGGTACTGTTTAGAAGTATTTGGTGCTTTATTCATACTTTTATGATGCACTAATGAAGGCAATGAACTATATAAGAAATTCTTTTAAGATCGTCGAATATAAGTAACGCTACCTGGCATCAAATTATATATCAAATATAAATTGCAAAGGAAGTCAAATAGCTGTATCATGTTGGCTTTGGGTAATCTTGATAAAAAGCAGAAATCCAAACTTTAAAGCATTAACAAAAATGACATAGATTATGCTACAGCAGTTTCAGATGTCTTATAACTGCTAATTTTCATTTACTGCAAATACCAGGTATACAACATTCAAGGCAGGCATTGCTTCCTTGTGCCGTAGTATACATGATGAATCTAAGAATTCTGCCTAAACCGGTGATAAAGGCCATCTGGAAACTGAAATTGGTTCGAGCGTATGCTCCATGTTAAAGCCTTGCTTTAAGCTTAAAATGAAGTCGTTTCTTTTCATTAATTTGATTAAAAATAGGTCATTTCCATACCTAAATTTATCTCATTTATTTTCCACCTAATGCAGCTGTAATGAGTAGACCATTTGAATTTTGGGGAAGGGGGCTAGCTTGGGAGATCTAGAGATCAAATTATCTTTTTAACTCGCCACTATTTTTTTCTGCCAAAGCCAAGGAAATTTAACCTTTTTCGTGCAATTCATAATCAGAGATCCCCCTGGAATAAATGGAATGGACCATTAGGCCGGGGGTTTGTGGGCTGCCTAGAAAAATAGATTTGAAGGTTTTATGACCCTCTATAAAGCATATGAAATGTATCATTTCATCTCATTTTGAAATCAGCTTTTAACATGAAAATACTTTATCATAAAGAGTTACAGATAGTGGTAGACCATACCATATTTCACAACGTTTTCGGCACCTATGTCCTGACACAATTTTCAAAACATTTTATTTTCCTTAGACTCGTAGGTAACCCAGGGGAAGAGAGAGCACCAACGGTCCTGAAATTTCTGTAATTCGACCGGCGTATCACTTGCATTATCACTGTTGCCTGTAGTAGCAATATCTTCAGTAGAATTCTGATTTGATTCATCCGTTTGTCCAAGGAAAAATGTAATTTTCCTTTGGTTTTCAACCGGAGACTTCAGTTTTTTTCGTGGCGGCGGCATGTTTAAGATTGTTATTGGTCCAAATTAAAGGGACCACGAAGGGACATATAAACATAATAAAACATAAGGTGATTGCATAAAATATCATATAAATTGTAAATACAAGAATGAGAGACATGACTGTAGTGTTAAAATATGAGTCTGAGATACCAGCTATCCGAAACAGTGACTTTTTAACAGGAAATAACACATGCATATTAAAGTATCTTTACTTTCTGAGTTTAAAAGCCATATAAATTTATCCCCAAATGGTAATTTTTCAAAGTTAGAATGATTAATGTTATTCTTAATTGTTTCAAGAAGCTTGTTTATGTATTTCGGATAAACTCGGCGATATCCAATCTATTGTCAGAAAAACCAGAGACAGGATATCGGTACATTATTTATCTCCAGAATGGAGATCGCTGGACAGAATAGCTAAATTTGCGTCAACGATCCCGACCACGGGCGCACGATATGCAAATTCCATGGCCCATAGGTTATCTTTCTGCGCCATTTCGGCGCTGAAAGAGAATTTGCATGTGCCATTTCCGTTTCTAATGCGACTATGGCGCAGCCCAAAGTGATCTCTGTTAATATGAGCACGGATTGAGGAAATTTAATGCTTCTATAGTGCTAGAATAAGATTACGTGTATTTTTTTTACAAATATTAAGATAATCATATTTATTTGAAAAATCGACAGAACCCCCCCCCCCCCCAACGAAAAAAAAAATCAATGATAGTTTCCGTACCCAAAGAATAATGTCTTGGTAGTTTACGAAATGCCAGTGTTGTCTACATTATGGTAAACTGAGGGTTGATATGTACTGCCGATTTTTAAATTTCTCTTCAGTTTTCCAATTTAAATCGATGTAATTAGTCATGCGCCTCATATAAAGTGAAATTATTTCCCATGTAGTAAAAAAAGGAACTATTAAAAGTCAAAGTAACCATGTATACAACGACTTTTTTTACTACAAGATCTATCCTAACGTTTCCACAGAATGGAACTTAAGCCATTTTTAGCTTACCATTTCTTTTAATTAAAGCAAACGTGAGCTTTCTCTATTACTCATTATAATGCAATGTTGTTTGTAACGTCGATTTTGATTGGATGACGTCTAAATTTTCATGGCATCAATTCCACAGTTGATGCCATCGGAGAAACGATGCAAGCGCAGACGTAAACTGAAAGATTTAAAACTTCTCATTTTAACTGCGTTTTCTTCTGAATACATTATAATGGAGATTGTTTTTGAAGCTTTGTCGGCATCAGTTTTGATTTGATGGTCGCAAATACATAATAAAGCATAAATGTTAGTTGATTGTTAATAAATACAAATTTAGCACGTGAATCAGGTTACAGACCGTTTTCAAACGCGACGTCAAACAGACTTACACAGCTACAGCAAACAGCACACTTATTTTTTCAATCCAATTTTTTAGTAGGAAAAATTATGTTTTCTTTATCGCTTCTTTGTAAAAAGAATGCTTCTCACATCCAAAACTATCCGTGCAAATACAGTCTAAATTGGAAGCCATTTAGGCATAAAGAAATGAAATTTTTACCTTTTCTGGTAGTAACAACAAACGTTTGATACTCCATTCTGAATTTGTTGCGTTATTTCATCCAAAGAAACTTTAGCATCCGTTAGAGTAATGAATCATGTACATTCTGTTACTTTTTAACACAGATACATCGTATCTGTTGATAATAAATTCCGAAAAACACCTGCTTTGAAAGCGTGGGCAGTCTATTTCCACCGAAACCGTAATGCAGTTTACAGCAGAGCACGTCAATAAGAGATTTCAGACGCACAGGTTCCTATACTGTGAGTTCTCTAAATCAAAATATTAGAACAACAAAAGGTCTCCATATATATCTATTCTTGTCTGTAGGTAAGCAAGACAACAAAGATTTAAAATCTCTCTCTTTGGGGAACTTGATTCCACTGAAAATTAATTACTTTAAACATATTTTATTGTTCAATAAGAAACAATTGGATAGGACACAAGTTTCACAACTTAGAAATGTCTTCTCCAAAGACTCTGAAAATTTATTGGTCCTGTAATACAGGCTGTATTTTCAGGTGCAGTCCAAAAAATGTCCTTGCTTGTGTATATCTGGGATTGAAGGTCCGGACTTGTGTAAGTTGTGCATGTTTCATATTCCCTCTTTATTCAGGG
Organism: Bathymodiolus septemdierum; assembly: GCA_963383655.1. Lineage (NCBI taxonomy): Eukaryota > Metazoa > Mollusca > Bivalvia > Mytilida > Modiolidae > Bathymodiolus > Bathymodiolus septemdierum. The sequence goes on along the minus strand of OY726530.1, from coordinate 26,597,534 downwards.
TGTAGCTTACTTTTCAGTTTCTTCATCATATTGAGGTTGAATACAAAAAAATCAACCATTCCACGACTTAAATGCAAAGTAAGTAAATTTTTCTCTACTCTAGTTTAAAAAATTTGTTAACCATTTCAATCATTTAACAGTACTGATGTTTTTATTCCCATTGAATGATGATCTTCCTATCACCCAATGATACAATTTCATTTTGGGATTCCTGTGATGTGACAGTATAATATTGTTCACTTGCAATCAGTAGTCCTGATGTATGAAAATTCGTCACCCTAACGATTCTTCGATAATTTCTATTATCATAAACATTTGAATATATTTTGTTTTGGTCTTATGTCATTTATGTATTCTTTTCAATGCATCATAGAAACGTAAACAATGAAAACTAGGTCAAAACCATATCGGAAATAGATGTGCATAAAACTTCGTCACCTTGCGCATGTCCTAAAGATGTGATGTATTACCAAAAGTTTTAAAGGCCAAAAGCTATTAATACATTTGTTTAAATATGGACTAATGTTTTTAATTTATTATACATATGTCACTTGTGCATAAAATGATAATAAATTGTCTTTTATTTTACTGTTACAACTCTATGTTTTGTCTGAAAAAAAGAACATTATTTTTTTGTGTTTAAAACAACTATTTGAAATAAAAAATAGAATTTTACAAGCTTTATAGATAGAATAATACTTTTCTTTTATTTCATTTTACATATTTAAATAGGTTTTTGCCTCTGATCATTTAGTTATACTTTGTTCAACTCGGTAAAAAAATATATTAACAGCACGTTTTCATTACAAAATGGCGATAATACGTCGTAAGAACAAACATATTTCAACGAATGTCGTAATATTATAGTAGTTGCCTAATATTTTCCCACACGCAAGAATCACGTGATAACAGATGAAATCTTCATTGTAAAGAAAAAATGTAAATAAAAAATTGAGGACTCACGTTTTTGGCATTAAAAGAGTATCAAAAGTGTAGGAAAAAGGGAGTCAGTAAAAAGTTGTGAAATTTGCATAGGCTAAGGCCAAAAAAAAAAATATGCGTGTTTACTGTCACATGTCAAAAAAATCTAGGGTCGGTCGGTCGGCTTTAATCTTTTTTTTAACTTTCAGCAAAACCGGAAATAGTCGCGCCTGGTTCGGGAATCCGATATTTCATTTTCGAAATTTCCGGTAAGCCGTCATTTGTTTTATGACAAGTTACACAATTTTTCTACCTTCTTTGCTCTCAATTTCGACAAAAAGCTAGCGGTTGAATAAATAAAACATTGCTGCTGATTAAACAACAAAAATGGCTATCCGAATTCTGTGTAAAAATTGATAGGGTCGTTAGCAAAAATTAGGGTGGAATAATTGCTGATAAAAAAGGTTAGGGTGGGTCGGGTGACCGTAAACACATAGTATTTTTTTTTGGCCTAAGAATGTAAAGGAGCACTTTTCACCCATTAATATGCGAGCATTAGCGAGCTCTTTATGGTATAAAATGTGTACTTAGGATTTTTTGACAAACGTAGCTGCACATACTGATGAAATTTTTTTTTTTACACTTTGTAAACACGTTCCGTGTAACACACTAAACTAACGAAGATCTTCTTAACATAATGCGCAAAGGTGATCCTAAGTCTTGTACTCTCTCTAGTACGTCCGATACCACTGAAACCCGGACCCTGTGTGTAATAAAAGTCATTTTGGTAGCTTGTTTTACTTATATTGATATTTTTTAATTTATTAAATCTCTTCTGACATACTGACAAGAATTTTTGTTTCTATGCGGAAGTTAACTTTTGAGATTTCACAAGGAACGACAGCTTGATTGAATGAGACTAGATTCGACCCTAAAAAAAGTCGTCCCCGATATATCTCGGCCCAAAAAATCTCGACACTTTTTGATGCTCTGGATGACCATGAAATTGCCAGATAATTTTCAGATTCGCGAGCATTCATGGCCGTGCCGGTTTCATATTATACATGTATGATACACAACATTTTATGATTTATTGTATCAATTAATATGCGAGCGTGAGCGAGCTCTTTATGGTATGAAATGTGTACTTAGGATTTTTTGACAAACATGGCTGCACATATACTGACGAATAAAAAAAAAAATTGACACTTTGTAAACACGTTCCGTGTAACACACTAACACACTCAACTAATGAAGATCTTCTTAACATAAAGCGTAAAGGTGATCCTGAAGTCTCGTACTCTCTCTCGTACGTCCGATACCACTGAAACCTGTGTGTAATAAAAGTCATTTTGTTAGCTTGTTTTACTTATATTGATATTTTTTAATTTATTAAATCTCTTCTGACATACTGACAAGAATTTTTGTTTCTACGCGGAAGTTAACTTTTGAGATTTCGTAAGGAAAGTCGTCCCCAATATATCTCGGCCCAAAAAATCTCAACACTTTTTGATGTACTGGATGAGTGTGAAATTGCCATATAATTTTCAGACGCGCGAGCATTCATGGCCGTGCCAGTTTCATATTATTTGTCAGTTTTTATTTAATAAAATGTATTAACAGTACCTATGTTTTAATTATCTATTACATTATTTTTTTATTATTCATTTCTTAAAATAAATTTTATAAATCTTTGATACAACATTTGTAGTAACTGTCTATCTTACAGTACTTAATTATATAAGACGTTTCGCACGATATTGCGTCGTGCAGCGTAGCAAGTTAACTTGCTGACGTTATGCAAATGGCAATGATATAAAAAAAAAAGTGTGACGTTTTTGCCATATTGGACATTTTGGCTAGACATGGAAAAGTCGGGCAACAAAACTAATGTACAAGCAAACCTTGCACATTCTACATGTATATTTTAGCCAGGTATGGGAACTTTCTTCCATAATATATACTTTGTTATTTCTCTTTTGTATTTTATTTATAGTATCTACTCAAATAGGGGCATCTCGTCGAAAAAAATCTAAAAAGCGACGTTTGGACATTGTGGCTAGACATACCAATTTGGTCACTGTCTCAAAAAGGAAAGCTCGATTTTAGCATTTTACCTATAGATGTTATCTGTTTTATGGGTACTTTCTTGTAGTAAAAAAGAAATAATATTTATATGTGTCTGTTTTTGTTTAAATACTTGCATAATGAGGGTTGTCTTACCTGTTTATGAGTTCGGACATATGTCGAGACTGGATTTGTCTTGTCCGATTTCATCAAAATTTCAACCGACAACCAAACAGATATAACGTCACAATAAACACATTACATAGAGTTGGTATGTCAAATTGCGCGCATTTCGGATTTGATTTTACCGAGAAATCAACGAAAAACCAATTTTCTGAACTTCAAACTGTTACGTCGGACAGCAAAATATTAGCGTAAAAGTACAACTTTGAACACTGAAATAATTAGAATAAATTATCAGGAACTTAGTAATAATAGCCAGACAGAAGCGCGTTGTTTTATGCTTTATCTAGATATACGCATATTTGAATTTTGCTTTACAACACTGAAATCCTGGACTTTTTTATCAAGACATTGACACCATTTTTCACTGGACGCAATATCGTGCGAAACGTCATATATAAGTACTTTTATAACAGAGTTATCTTTCTTGATGGAGCAGCGCCACCACCGCCATCTTTATTTTTTTTCAATAAATACCGGGTGATCGTAAAAAAATTGTTCTACTGCACTCATTCCTTATTAAATATTAATAAAACCATCATATTACCCTAAAACAATGTCATATCTTTCATTTTGAGGGTTTTTTCGCAACTTGCAGTGGGGCTTTCGGCGATTTACTTGGTTGAAACGCATCTTGACTTAAATCACAGTCAGTGGTGAAAATTGACGTCTGCACACTAACTAGTGTGGCGAATGTATGGATACTGGACGAACTCTGGCCTACACGCGAAAAACACAAAGGTGACGGAAGTTTTATGCATGACGAAATTAGATGCATTGAGGATACATGTTCCATACATAGTCAAGCAAAGACCATATGTTGACAACTTGACGATACTCTTTTCGTACAAATTAGAATTAAAGAGTATTGTAACCATTTAACGCCAATTTTTCTGTATAACAAATCAAATAATAACAGAAAATTATTATCATAACCTTCGCCATCTGGCCATATTATTAATATTATTGATACAGTCTTTACAGCCCAGTTTTAAAATGTATTTACGTATTTAAATCCTGGCCGTGGCGTAAACTTACAAATTGGAATAGCTGAAACGATCAAGGCGTTCCCATAGAACAAAGCTGAAGACTTTGTGGAAACATTTCGGCTAAAATCCTGAAGAAGTAGCTCCTCTTCCTTTGTTAAAGATTTGTTCTTTGCTTGTTTGTTGGACATTTTGACAATGTGGCACCGTTTTCTTCCTGACCGGCCTGCAAAAAATGAATGAAGTTTGACACGCGTCACAAAAAGAGTGCCAACAAGGTAGATAACTCGTGTCATTAAATATAAATGCCCGCGGCACTTTAAAACAAACACGTATTTTAAGTTAGCTGCGAATTCAAATGATTATGTAACTGTTTTATGCCTATTGTGCTAAAAATTGAGATTGATGGGTAAAATAGTATTATAGGTTTAGGTTTATGGTGTTTAATGCCACTTTCAACAATATTTCAGTTATATCGTGGCGATAGTATTAGGTGACCTTAAATTTGCTATCATTGTCCACGGCACAGGCGCTGGTGGCACGGACCACCCCCCTTTTTCTATCTTTCTGTTTACAAATTTATTTTCAATCAAATTTCTTTATTTCTTTATTATTTCATCTCTTTTTCCTTATTTTAACTTGTTCGTGTCAATATTCATACAATCTTATGCTAACATCAAATTGCATGTGTCGACCCTATATAAAAGTGGATTATTAGTATCTATATATAGGGTCGATACATGCAATTTGATGTTAGCATAAGATTGTATGAATATTGACACGAACAAGTTAAAATAAGGAAAAAGAGATGAAATAATCAAGAAATAAAGAAATATTATTGAAAATAAATTTGTAAACAGAAAGTTAGAAAAAGGGGGGTGGTCCGTGCCACGAGCGCCTGTGTCATTGTCATATAGTTGACGAATATTTCGCTTGACCGACAAGCTTCATCAGCGTGATGAAGCTTGTCGGTCAAGCGAAATATCCGTCAACTTGATTATACTTATAGTCTTTTTGTAGACTTATAGTTATTTTTGTTATATTTTAACATCTTTTTTTGGTGTTGTGCTACATTTTAGACGTTTATTTATCATTTTGTTTGTTTGCACAGAATCGTTAACTTGTTTCCGATCCGACATCCTGTAGGTTCATACGTTGGCTACTTTTTCAGTCGTTTATATATATATATGTGTGTGATTTGATTGATTTATTGTGTTTAACGCCACTTTCAGCAATATTATATATACGGGTATCTACAATCGATGATATGGTAACTGTCAAGAACCTCATTGTTAGTTACCGTTCATAGCATCTACCAGTGTTTCGGATGTTATGATTTTAAGATGGCTGTGTTTTCCTGTAACTGTTGGTAAAGCATGGGTTCTGCTGCCGTCTGCAATCAAATCATCGTTTTCTGCAAGTATATTTACGACTGTCTTGACCATTCATGGCTCATCATCGAGTTTGTTACAAGACTGTAACACGACGGGTGCCACTAGAACTGCTTACCCTGCCCAGAGCCTGAGTTCACCCCCGGTTTTAGTGGGGCTCGAGTTGCACAATCTTTAGTTTTCTGTGTAGTGTTTTATAGATCATTGTTTTTCCTTTTGTCCATTTTATTTTTTATAGCATGTGTGGTATATTGGTTAGAGTGCTCACCTTCAGTGCGGTAGATCGTGAGTTCGAGCCCCGTTTAGGTCAAATAAAAACTATGAAATTGGTGTTTGCTGCTTCTGCTCCAATCACGCAGCTTTAAGGAGTAAGTAAAAAATAAGTGGGCATCATCATCATCTCATTGAACCATTGAAAAAAAACTTGCTCTTGTCATGATATAGCTGAAAAATTGCTCATTTGACGTGAAACATCAATTACTCAGTCCTTTTTATTTTTACCATTGTATTGACTGTCCTTCGATTTACGGCTTCCGATTATCCAATTGATATCTTCAAACTTACTGCATGTTGAATGTGTGTGTGTTTTTGTTTTATAATTGCTCGAGAAATTTTCCTATGTTGCAATATTTGCACTCGTCAAAATTGAAAAATATTAAAATGCGAATTTTAAATCAATATTTATTCTACAAATATAAAAACAAATAAATATCACAGATGAAAATCAACATTGTAATGGTAATAATAATATGCATGTATACATTAGCACTATAGAGTCATCTAAGCATTACAATTCAGGCTTATAACAAGAACAAAAATATCACAATTCAATGGTAACATTAGAAAAGAATGTCAAATTTTGTCTCTAAAATCTCATCGCTTTTCTTGCAAAACGTCTTTTTTCACCAGCTGTCCATGATTTGGATTTTGCACGGAAGTGACGTAAATCTGATGTATGGTCGGAATGAAGCATTGGTCTGTAACTGATTGGATCACAGAATTTGGGATGCTCGTTGAAAAATATCTTATATCCTCCATCTAGCAGATATATCTCTGGGAAGTGTAAAGCTGGGTACTTTTCTTTGTTTACTTCTCTATCTTTGCTTCTGAGGAACCGCAGCATCTTTGGACCTCGTTCTGATGAAAATTCGCAATGGAAGATCAGCATTTGTCTATCTGAAGTTGGTTGCTGGAGCAGAGTTAAGATGTCCTCGTGTAAATACATGTTTTCTGCATCTCTGATATGACCTCCGTTGTATTCATAAGGGTATCTACAGTCGATGATACGGTAACTGTCGAGAACCTCATTGTAGTTACCGTTCATAACATCGACCAGTGTTTCGGATGTTATGATTTTAAGATCGCGGTGCTTTCCCGTAACTGCCGGTAAAGCATAGGTTCTGCTGCCGTCTGCAATCAAATCATCGTTCTCTGCAAGTATGCTTACGACTCTCTTGATATCGTCAGCACTCTTGTGTCTTTTAAAACAAGCGACATCGACATCATCGTCTTCCCGTCGTCTCTTGATTGATGCTGGTTTAACCATCGGGCTATTAGTACAAACGTGGTCATCCATTCCAAGACCAGAATCTTCGTCAGGTTCAGGGAATAGATTCCTTCTTTTATCAGGCGTAATAATGGACATAATCTCGTCTGCTTTTTCTGGAGTTGAATACAAATTTAACTCGCTCATAGATGCTGGAATAATTTCGGATTGTTCCGAGTTTTGAAATAAACGTCTTGAAAGCATAATTATTGAGTATGTTGTCAGTTTGATATATTTAAACAAATGTAATATTTAAGTTTTGAAAAATGATTTTATATATTTTAATTCTGACAATAAGTAAATTAACTCAGATTAAAAAGAGTCGTGCTCACTTCATTATACTCAAATTATGAAAATAATATTCACTTGAGGCCACATTTCACAGCTTGTATTCTGATTGGCGTAGTTACCAAGATTTATAGTTCAAAGCTTGTACCGACATTACCATGATATAATTGTCAGTTTCATAGAAATACTTCTTTCAGTAATAAGTTATCAAAGCTGGGAATAAATTAATTAATCAATCAATCAATTTGATTAATTGTCATATCTAAGCACACAAAGAAAACATTGGGGGAAAAAAACAACAAAAAACAGTGTTTGATAATATGGGATCAATTTATTTGAAATCGAATTGGGTAGATATATATATAAAAAAAAATGTGTCCCGAACTCTTAGAATTAATAAATTTTGCAGATGTAATAATATTGAAGATGAAATTCATTTCCTTTTCCATTGTGGAAGAAAGTGTAATATAACAGAAACTTTTTATCTGCGTTCGACTTTGAAAATTCTTTAGAATATGTTTATTTTATGTTTTGTCACAAGCTATGTATTTCTACTTTTATATTACATTAAAATTGATAACATACCGAAATAACAAACACAAAGTAAATACAGTTAGAAAATTGTTGTTTGAGAAGTGGCAACGTACTCACATTTTCGTTAATTTTGTTCAAATGTAAATAAAAATCGAATTAATTTGTTACAATGCAACTATTTTGGTACCTATATACGTGTACATGTACAGTGCCGTAACTAGGAGTTTAAAACAGGCGAGGTAGGGGTATGGGGACCACCGAAAGGTAGATCCGAAAATTGTGACTTAACGGCCCAAAATAACGCATTTTTTGTTTGTCGATTTTTAGGTTATTGAGACGCTTTATACCAGTTAGCGACCACGCCGTCGAAGCTTCCATGGTAAATTAAACATAACATAACTGATTTATTAAAAAAAAAAAAAAAAAAAAAACATTTTAATGAATAATTTCAAATGACAGTACTTAGTCGGTGAATGCAAGATGGATTTTCCTATTGCCACTCGAACTTCAGTCATTGTTGCTCTATTCAGGAAATAAAAGATATTATACTAAATTCTATGAAAGTCCTAGACTTAGAGGCCCACCAAATCGGAACACTTGCAAAAAAAATAAGGACGGACCCAACGCGGTCTAAATTCACGGAACCAAACTTTGGAAGAAATTGCTATCCGCGGATTGTTGTTTCGGTGAACTAGCACTATAAAAATACAACTAGGCATGTTGGTCTAGCACAAATTGGGACCTCATCATCATCTCGTTGAAAATTAACTTGTTCTCGCCATGATATAGCTGAATATTCTTGAGTTGTCGTTAACCAACAATCACTCACTCACTATATGTTACTTACAACACACATTGAGATACGCGTAATTATAAGAATGCTGTCTGTTACTTTTATAAAAAAAACTTTATGCTTGTAATTTCAATCTCCAACTCTAAGCTAGTTAGTTGCCTTTGGCTCTTGTCTCGCAGCCTGCTTCTGACGTGTTTGTCTAACATATACTTGTCGGATTCAGATTATCCTTAATTAAAAAAAACAAATACCTACACGATGGAACAGTACTTTATGTTTGGACATTGACGAACGTTAAGCTTTGGGTACAATAAATAATAAATAGGTACTGACAGGGCCGGACTTGCTCCCAATTGATCCCCATGCTGGTGTTATCTACTCAAGTACATACAACAACACTCCGCAGGTTTTACAGAGAACAGCACTGGACCCCGCACCTCATAAGGCCTAAATAAATGTTAGAGAAAACCGAAGGAGAAATCAAGAATGGGCTATCAAGAGACACAGGTATAACATTGAGCATAAGACACAGAACGAAAAAAACCCAACAACACTGAAAACTATAAAGAACAGCAACACGAACCCCACCCCAAAAAACAGTGGTGAACCCAGACAGGACCGGCCTTAAGCCAATTTGACGAATTGTTGCTAATTTGACCCCGCACTGGAGTTATCTACACTTGGCTTTTCAAGTACACCCAAAACAAACTGCAGGATTTACAGAGAACAATTGGGCCCTACACCTAAGGCCGGTCCTGAACCCAGGTTTCCGCGAAGTATAAGCAGCTCCTACTCTACCCATCACTCGCTCCCTATATCTCTTTTCTCACTCAATCTTTTCTCTCTATCTCTCTTGTTTGTGTGCACCGCGAGTGCGTCTTGGGCGGTCAATCTGGCACTATGGAAATACTCCACTCGGAATTGTGTAGATTATTTTTTGGGCTTTAATCCATTCTTTTTCTTATGAGCGACCCGGATGAAGATTAATCCAGAAACTCGTCGTGTGTACTAAATTAGATATCTACGTTTTATTACGAGAAACAGCTTCAATTTCTATAAATAGTTCATCTTCAGGAATACTTAGAGCGACCTGTTCCCACCAATATACTAATTCTAAACAAATGTTACCGGTATAATTTGGATTGTGTTTATGGCGACAGTAAAAAAAAATGTATTGTCTATTTTTGTATTATAATACGTGAGCGAGTATGAATGTGCATGCGGTCCTGCTTTTAGAATCAGCTTCTGTTGTCTTATTTGTGTTTTTTAGTTTGAGATTTACCAGAGAAGTTTGGGTTTTTTTTGGTACCACTTTGTAATAATTTTGAAATAAAAACTGTTAATATTCTTTTTCAATTTGTTTCTTCATGTGCAAGGGAATATTCTCGTACAAAAAATGAAAATCGTTCCAAGGTAAAGAAATTACCTACTTAGTATAATATTGAAACCAAAGAATTAAGATGATTTTACGGTGTATGTGTGTGTGTGTGTGTGTGTGTGTGTTGGGGGATTACATTAGGTAAAATACAGGGGCGGATCCAGGGGGCGCACCCGGCGCCCCCCCCCCCCCCTGAAATTTGAAAAAATATGATTTTTTTTGCGCAAAATCGTGATTTTTCACACGAAATACCCAAAAAATTTTCGCGGCTCCCTCCGCTCGGCGCTATTTTTTTAAGTGCGCCCCCCCCTAACTTAAAATCCTGGATCCGCCCCTGAAATAGGGTGTAAAGTGGTGCTTCTGGAGTTACCCCATTCATATATTCCCTGAGCATGAAAACAATACTCGTTCAAATATATTCGAAGTACGAAAACTACATCCATTCATATATTATTCAGTTATTACAGACCAATTCATATATTAAACAAAAAAACCGCATATATCATTTGCACCTTATCAGGTAAAATTATTACTTATCATTATAGAAGATATTGTCTTGGAAATAAAGAAACTGCAATAGTTTGTCACTAAACCGCATCGGTGGTGTAATGGTTAGTGTGGTAGACCGCGTCGGTTCTAGCCCACATCGGATCAATCCAAAGAATATAAAATTGATATTTGTTGCTTTTCCGCTCAGCACGCAGCAATAAGGAGAAAGAGCCAAGACTGGTTGGCTCGGAATCTGGACAATGTGTCCGAGTGGGGCGACATTTTTATCCGCGGACTGTTGTTTCAGTGAACTAGCACTATAAAAATCCAACTAAGCGTGTTTGTATACTAAACTTACAAAGCGGACCTCATTATCATCCCATTGAAATTAACTTGTTCTCGCCATGATATAGTTGAAACATTGCTGAGTTGACTTTAAACAACAAGCACTCACTCACTCAGCTTGTTACTTCTAATATGCCTTGATATTAAAGCTTAAATAAAAATAAAAATCCCTGCTATATAAGGAAGTGGAAAATGTAACGTTCCATCACGAGTCACATATTTGAAAGCCGACCCGTGACACGTCTGAAAATGTCTTTATAAATATAGGAAGTGGATAATTCATAACATGTACAATCTGTTTACAGAGATAGACTGTAATCAGGGGCGGATCCAGGATTTGAAGTTAGGGGGGGACGCACTTAAAAAAAATGCGCCGAGCGGAGGGAGGCGCGAACATTTTTGGGGTATTTCGTGTGAAAAATCACGATTTTACGCAAAAAAATCATATTTTTTCCAATTTTAGGGAGGGGGGGGGGGGGGTGCGCACCCTCTGGATCCGCCCCTGGTAATTGTTCCTGGTGCAGTATAAAATAGTGTGAAGTTTGGATTGAAAACAAACAAGTCAATACGACTTGCTTTGGTACATATTATGATTCTTCTAAGTGAGGCTAATCTGACATTCTTATGTACTTAGTTACAAATAATATTAGCAGATGGTACTGTCCAAAATAATCCTCACATTTTGTAGGTACCTTTCATTGAGATATAACCACATCGGCGGTGTGATAATTAGTCTGCTCGTCTCGAGCGCGGAATATCAGGATCAGGACAACTGTTGTTTCAGTGAGCTAGCACTATATAAGAAAATCCAACTAAGCGTGTTGGTCTAGTACAAAGCGGACCTCATCATCATCTCATTGAAAACTAACTTGCTCTCGCCATGATATAGCTGAAAAATTGCTGAGTTAGAGTTATACAACAATTACACACTTCATCACTCCAGTGATATAAAACTGGACACTATTCCACTTGTTTTTCGTCTTTTATCGTCAAAATCAGTATAGATTGTATTGAAAAATGTTCACAATACTCCAGCAATGTTGTAAAGATTTGATTTCTTACAGTGACAGTGCAATTGAACTTCGGTCGAAGAAATGATACAGTTGTCAGAGAAATAAATGTATTGGAGTTGTTTTAGAGCCTTCTTAAGGCTGTATATGGTTTTGTGTTTCAACATCACTAACTTTTTAATTTATTTGCGCAAATGATTCATTTATGTTGGAGCGCATACATTTGATACATTTATGAAAATAAACTGGCACAATCGTATTATTGGCACAAATGAATATTGTGCAAATGCAGGCTTCTTTGCGCAAACGTTCTCTAACACTGCGATATTATATGACTACTGAGTTCTGGTGGAAATTTTTACATTGGCAAAACTGCTTGAAAATATTTTTTTACACTGTTAAAACTGGGACGCATCGCAAAATTGGACAGTGGCCGAGCCACACAGAAACATTTATAATTCGGTGCCATGGATTGGTTCAAGTGGCACTTTTGTGTACAAAAGGCATATTCTAAATGATGATAAAAAAGATATATTCCAGTATATCTTATAATTCATTTTATAGAGTCGAGGATGACAACGGTGGTTTTTGAGAAAATCTGATTCAGTTGTCTACATTTTTTTTCTTTTGATAAATTTGATTAATGAAGCATTTTAAAATTATCATTATGTGGCCTAATTATTCATATACAAAAGAGAAAGTCTGCTAAACTGTGTGCACAATTCTCCAAAAGTCTCCAATTTCTTATTTTCCAAATTTATTCTTTTGTTTTTAGTAATTTGTTATTTTTAAATTGCAACAAAAATGACATTTTGTGCAAATGTAATTAATTAGAAAACGTAGTAAAAAGATATAGATTTTTTGTCATCTTAACAAAAATGTGATGAGGCTCTCAATCTATTATACTTTAGTTATTTTTAGATGTGTAATTTTTGTCATTTTAATAATTATCTAATTCATCGAAACTGATGAAAACACAGGTGAGACAGGAAATTGAAAAGACAAGAAAGGGGCACCTGTTTTTATTAATTTCAGAAACAACTGAAACAACCCGAGGGTAAAGATGATCTTGCACCTCATTAAATCACGTGATAAGTTATTAACTAAATCAAGAAAATTATGGGATGTATCAACCAATCATTGACGTCACACTGCGCATGTTCGATTACGGTTCCAAACCGCGACGCTGGGGGAAAGTACAGGGCATCTTAATTTTACCATACAATCAATCAATAGTTGAATGTAGAAAAGAAAAAGAAAGTGAAGCTTCACTTTCAATCACCCAAGAATATATTCTGAACGTAACATGCCAGTTGGAAAGTTTGGGGAAGATAATAACATGGATTTGGAAGAAGAGGCCGGCGAAGGTAAAATCAATCAGACATTGTTTAATTAACCATCGATAACAATGCAAATTTTACAAACTCATATTTGACACAGAGTGTTGTGAAATGGTTTAAAATGTAGACTGAGATCTCGTTCTAGCACTGACAGTCAATAGTTTTTGAATATCACGTTTATTTATAACAAATTTTACAACTAAACACGACAAGCCACGAGATTGGAATCCCCCCTTTGTTCATTTGCATATTCGTGGTAAATAAAGGTCTATTTTGGGGGGATTCCCTCGTTTATTGTTGTTATGCGCTATTCTAATGTGTGATTTATTAAACGAAACTCACTGATGTTCATTTTATCCATATTGGTAGATTTTTTTCTAAATTAAAATTTCTATTGTGGGGGGTAAATATCGGGATATATATCAATGGTGTCGGCACTACAATGCGCATGAGCAGAGTTATTTTAATTATGGTATAATGAGGTCAAACTTGAAACATTGTGTCACTGACGAATATTTGAGAATATTACAGTTTGTTTACATAAAGGATATAGTCTTAACCCGTTTGCTATATACTTAGGGATATTTTGAATGTTATATTTTGTGAAAATATAAAGCTTAAATGTAGTCAAAAATAGAATTGCACATGGTCTAGTTTCACTTTCAATTTCATATATTGGCATTGGTGATGGCAGTTAGTACTGAATATCAGATTTACTGGGTAAAGTTAGATGGAATTGAAGCTGAAGAATGGAACTTAATTTATAATTTCATTGCAAAATTTAATTTGATATGTTTATATGAATTGGGATCATGGAATGGGGGATTAGATAATCAGAATTGTTTTGAGACGACTCGTCAAGTTTTGGCATTTCCTTCAATAGGCATGCATGAATTTAAAAGAGGTACAACTACATTGTTTTAATATTTCAGTGAACTCTTACAACTAGATCTACATATAATTTCCCCGTGTTTTGTTTTTCTAAGTGTTCATCATATCTCCAAAAAATCATGTATTACAGTGTATTGATTTCAGAAACACAGAATTCTGCACTATTTCCATTGTCTAAATCGCCAACTCCACCCCTCGCCCCTGCGACTGAGCTGAAAGAGTCAGTACGTATGGGAGTAACTTGTAAGTACTGGTTCCACGATCATGCTCCTGCTTGGCTTTCATTTTTTTGCATGTTTGGTTTGATGGAGCCCAGTACATGTTAGTAATATCAGGATGAATCCATAACTATGCAAAATTAAATGCAGGAAATTTTTTACATAATTGAAGAAATTTACATTTTTTTTAATTCAGACCAGTATTATACATAAAATAATAAAGACTAACATTATACCACACGATATGGCATTAGATATCCACCATGTCCATACTAGGTGAACTTGATATATGTCTTTCGGCAGGTCAGCGGTTTTCTCCGGGGACTTGCGTTACCTCCGCCCACGATAATTGAAATATTGTTGAAAGTGGCATTAAACACCATAACCCTAACCTTTGGTATGTTTTTTTGTGATAAAAGTTTGTCAATTATTTTCTGCAGGACTGTGGTTTTCTCTGTGTAGTACTTTAGTTTCCTTTAGTCCACAAATATAACTGACTCACAATGACTGGAATATTGGTGTTAAAACACAAATTTAAACACCATAACCCTAACCCTTGGTATGTCTTTTTGTGATAAAAGTTTGTCAATTATTTTCTGCAGGACTGTGGTTTTCTCTGTGTAGTACTTTAGTTTCCTCTAGTCCACAAATATAACTGACTCACAATCACTGGAATATTGG
This sequence comes from Bathymodiolus septemdierum, assembly GCA_963383655.1. Taxonomy (NCBI): domain Eukaryota; kingdom Metazoa; phylum Mollusca; class Bivalvia; order Mytilida; family Modiolidae; genus Bathymodiolus; species Bathymodiolus septemdierum. The sequence goes on along the minus strand of OY726530.1, from coordinate 26,582,473 downwards.
TGTTAAAACACAAATTATCTAACCTTATACATGTGATCACTAAAACTGGTTTGACTATTTAATAGAGGAATGAAAAAGTCACATGTTCAACTGCAAGTCTCATAATGAGCATCAGTCCTCTAGCCCAAGACAAGTAAATTTTTCATATTTTTTTTAGAACTACATGTATATAAAAATAAATTCCAGAATTTAATTCGGACCAGTAAATCAAAATTTTTATGTCAAGGACTGTTTTAATGTTATAAATTTATTAACGTTATGGATCCATTTTCATGATTTTCATCTTATTATTCAGATATATTTTAACATTTCATAGATGAATACATGTATGATTTATTTATTGTATCTTTGTGATTTTAATTGTTTATTTTTTTTCAACATATACTTTTAATTTGTTTATGCTGTTCTACAGTGCATATTGATGGTGGTAGCTGCTCTTGTTCATTTCCATAAATGTATTTTTTTTTGTTATTGTGTTTTTGAAAATTTTGCTTATTAATGCAATTGTTATATGGTGTAAATATATAGAATTTAAATTGTGTAATTTAACACTTTAGCAGCACATTAATGTTGCAACTATTGATTTTGTATAATCAGGTTGTGGGGAATACAATAATTGGTTCTTTTGTAGTTATTCGTTTTTTTTTAGTTCGTCTTGTCCAGGACTCACCAATCAGCATTAGTGTGATTTAGCACTGCATAGTTGATGGCAGGGAAGCTAAGCAACACAAATACGAGAAAATATTTTTCAATTCTCTTATTTGTATTTAATATTGAAACAAAGTGTCTTCATTTTTTCAGTATTTTTTCTTGCAGTGTGCAATATTATATTTTTTTTGTATGAAAGATAGTGATACTTCATTCAGTCAACCATGGAATGGTCCACTTCAGTCAAGCATGGAACAGTCCATGACTACAGCTAATTACCAAGTTGAAATTGATCAACACAAAAGTCCAATAAACAGTAGAAGGTTACAGCCCTACTAAATTCTTAACCCATGATGATGTTTCAAGACTGATTACTCTATAACATTTTGAGCAAAGGAAAAAACAGCTGCATTTTTCAAAGTTTCTATTTTCTTGTACCAGTCCTCACGACGAGCAGGCCTCCAGTCCAAGACCAGTAAAAATTTGTTCGGACCCATAAATTTAAAAGTTTTTATTACCGGTAATAACTATATAAAAAGAAATTAAAGAATTTGATTCCAACCAGTAAATTCATATTTTCATTTTGATGACTGCAATACTCTTCAAGTTGAGATAATTCTTGTAGTTTGTCCCTTATGATTAATAAACTTAAACTATATGATGTCATTTAACTAGGACAATAGAACTAATTAGTAATAATAAATTGTTCCTTGTTACAGACGAGAGCTTCGATGACGAGGCAGCTACAGAGAAGAAAGTAAAGAAAAGGAAGAAGAAAGATGGAGAGAAACAGAAAAGAAAAAAGAAGAAAAAGAAGCATGAAGATGAAGTCGAAGTTTGTATCAAAACTTAACAAATTTATTTTATTTGCAGAATGTTTTTTCCCCCATTTAGTACCAGAGGCCCAGTAGTCAGTGTTTTGGTTTATTATATATATCAGATGTATATATCAGAGTTCCTGAAAGTGTCGGGTTTGTCGAATTGGCCAACAAAAATATGTTAAGTCCGACAAAAATTGATTCTTTGTCGGTCCGCCGAACCGGTAAAGAATTTCCATAAAAAGTTTGTTTCCTTTCCGATATTATTTTTCTATTCCGCAATTTACTTTGTCCGGTCTAGGACAAATATTCAGTAATGGCCGGATGGCCGATATCTTTCTCCCCAAACGCTAAACCTGGGGTAAAACGGAAGCAAGAAAATGTTGTCACCAAGTCAGACAAGAAAAGGAGACTTTGTGAGAGAATGAGGTTACGTTGTCGATGAGAATGAGGTTGAGGGAAGTGATAAACAGAAAGAACAGACAGAACCAGTGAATGTTGTAGAGCAAACAGATGAGGAAGATAGAGAAAGTGAGATGAGTAGCTCTGAGTGTGAGTGAGGAGGAAACCTTTAGAAGCATCAACAGAATAATAGAGTATGAGATAGAATATGTGACAGTGTAGTTAAATGAGTTTTGTTATCATTAATGAACTGTTCATTGTCTAGATTCAATTAATATATAAAAATGATTTATATTAATAAAAATAGCAAAAATTATTTGGACTGACAAAACTGGTCCTCTTGTCAGTCCGAATGTCTGACAAGATCAAAATCTTTTCAAGAACTCTGATATATATATATATTTCAAACAGGGATACTTGTAACAATTTAATTTGACCAGTCCAGAAGACATTTCTGAATTTGTTGGTGAGTCCCTCCACTGTAAGAACGTAAAATGTGTAAAATTTGGTCCAGGACTCATCTGTGTGAGTTCCAAGGATCTCTGTCAAATTTACATTTCCTTAATAATGTAATTTATTAAATTCAGGTCAATCAACCTCAGGCAGATAACTGTAGCTGGATATGATTTATTGTGTTTAACGCACTTTCAGCAATATTTCAGCTATATCATGGCGACCAGTTTTAGTGGTGGAGGAAGCCGGAGAGAACCACCGACCATGGGCAAGCAACTGGTAAACTTTATCACTTGCGGCTGCGAGTCGAGTGCACCCTTTTTTGTAATTTACAAAGCTGGGCGCGAACCCACGCTGTATTGGTGATAGGCTTGTATGAGTTGTTAGGTAATCCAATTACCGAACTCATTGAGCCACCCAGCTGATTTTGACTCTCCTATATAATAATTTAGACCTTTTGGTTTTCTTGTTCCCAAGTTAAATTATATGGCTTTCCAATCTTTTGACTTTTAGGGTACTTGATGAAAATTATTCAGAAGCCTGTCATGCACACAAAATTTGATGGGGGATGTGGTTGGATGTTAATATATTTTACTTAGTTGAATTTGGCAATCATGTTTAGACCCATTCGTTTACTTGCTACCAAAACGTTTAAATGATTTGGTTTTCCAATCTTTTGAATATGAGCCTACCTGATGAAGATTATTCCAGAAACGTATTGTTCACACTATATTCGATATCTACATTTTTATTATATTGTATTGTCGCCATGACATAGCTGAAAAATTGCTGAATTGACATTAAACAACAATCACTCACTCACTTAATTATGTAAATAAAATGTACAGCTGTCTTTGGTATGAAATGTGTTTTGATACTTTTCTTATAACAATTTCAGGATTATGGAAGATCAGATGATGAAGATTTCTCGCCCCCAAAGAAACAAAGGAAACCTAAAACCCCATCAACCCCAGCTAGTGGTGCTAAAGTAAGTTAGTACTCGTGTACTATTACACTTGAATGTTCAGGAAAAAATAAGAAAGTGTACTGTGAACTCCAGACCATGGAAAAAAGATATTTAGAAATGTCTTTCTATATGGACAATTATGAAATATTTTTATTCCATCAAATTTTAGGAAATTATTTATAGAATAGTTAGATGTAATTAAGGGTTAAAAAAGTTGCATGTATAGATGGGATTAAACAGTCTGCACCAAAAACCACTAGCCCTATGCCCCCGTCTAGTATAAATTGGTTCGGGCTAGTAAAAATTGCTTAAAATTTGCTTAATCAAATAGAAAAAATTCATCTAAAATGCGGTTCAGGCTAGTTGGTCAAAATGGTTATGGCACAGACTGTCGGATTGTACAAGTTGCACATGGCATATTTACTGTTTCACCATGATTTAACATATTCATAAATTTTAAGATTCTTCACTACGTTCCACTAAGGGTAATTTTTTAAAAACAAAAATATGACCATAACTGTTAAAATCTCCCAATAAACCACTGGCTTTCATATAATATTTCTAACATTATAGCATTGTAACATTGTTTAATTGTCATACAGAGTAATATGTAACTTTTCTACAAATATTTTTTCAGGACGGTAGAAGTCCATCAGAGAAAATAGCAGAAGAGCTTGGCGTCAATAACATCGACATTGAATACTCTGACGATGATTTCACTTCCTTGAACAATTACAAACTATTTAAAGAACACATACAGCCTCTCATTCAGGAGGCTAATCCAAAGGTACCTATTGAACGCATGGTAACTTTGATTGGTGCAAAATGGAAGGAATTTGCCAAGATGGTTGCAGAGAGGCACAAGAAAGGCGATTCTAGTACATTAAGTTCACCACCCTCTGCTAGGAAACCCGACGAATCTGCATCGAAGAGAAAAGAGGTCCAGGAAGAAGCTAAGGATTCCTCCTATGTGGAAGAAAAAGGTTTGTGTATTAATTATTGTGTATAAGAAAAGTTTGGAGATGCAAAAAGGAGTAGCAATAGCAATAGCCAAAAAAAACTAACTGCGCGTCAAAACACCTCACAGAAAACTTCAGGTTGATAGTCACAAACTACACTAAAACATGGAGAACTCGGGTGTTCCGGAATGGTAAGCAGTTAATTGTTAAACTTGGACAACTAGCAATAATTTTGTTATCTCAAGGTAACATTAAATGCATGCAGTACATAAACAAACCAACTCCACTCTGAATCATTTTCCTGATTCAGACCCAACCAGTGTTTGCTCTGTGCAGCATGCTTAGTGGATAATACTAATTTTATTGTCTTTTGTTTGACCCAACTTGAGCTCGAATGCACAATCTACTACACTTGTCTCATTCATAACGGCACAAACTTATTTTATTTTGATGGCACTATCATTTAGATGAAATCGCAAAAAGGATACATTGTCTTGTGATTTAATGATCAAACTAATATCATACAGATTGTGGGCTGTCGTGGTCGTGAACGTATGGTAGTTGGATTTACAACTACTTGTGCAATCAGTTCCTATCACCACTAAAGTTGTGACTTCGAACCCCATTCATGGCGAGGTGTACTTGTACAACATTATGTGATAAAGTTTGTCAATGACTTGCGACAGGTTTGTGGTTTTCTCCAGGTACTGCAGTTTCCTCCACCAATAAAACTGACCGCCACGATATAACTGAAATATTGTTAAAAGTGGTATTAAGTACCATTAACCAAACCATTCAGATTGTGCCATACAGTAATTCAGGAACACTGGCGGTTCATTATGAACCAGACCATGAGTATTGTTGTTTTTGCACGGTGTCTTCACTCAGTTATAAACCTCCACATTCTATTGTAGATGACGATGACATTGCTGAATCACCTGAGGAGGAAATAGATGAGGAGGAGAATGAGGGGAAATCAAAGAAAAAAGGAGGAAGGAAGAAAACTGTTGCTCCGATTAAAATCAAAATTGGTGGCAAGAAAAAAAAGAAGAAAAAGACCCAGTCTGTAAGACCATCCTATTTATTGTATAGATAATTTATTAATCATGATGATTTGATTGATTGGTGATTAATGTCAAATTTAGCAGTATTTCAGCTATATCGTGGCTTGAACAAATTTTATATTAGCTTAAAACTGATGAAGTTCAGGTGATGCCCTATTCAGTATTAATGTAAAGATTGACCGTTTTCTCGTTGGTCAAACGTGAAATGCAAGACACACTGCATTTTTGAATAGTCCATGCATTTTTAAGGTCAAACCCCAAGAATGGTAAAATTTGTATTGGGTACTATTCCTAAATACCCATAATTAAGGGGATGGTATCAAGGTTTAGCAAGACTAGGTGTCCGAATAATGTAGACTTATAGAAAAGCATCTATTGCTGGTTATTAGGCAAAAAATATGTGTGTTTACGGTCACCCGACCCACCCTATTTTTCAACCGCCGACCCTAACCTTTTTTATCTGCAATTATTCCACCCTAATTTTTGCTAACGACCCTCTCAGTTTTTACACAGAATTCGGATAACCATTTTTGTTGTTTAATCAGCAGCAATGTTTTATTTATTCAACTGCTAGCTTTTTGTCGAAATTGAGAGCAAAGAAGGTAGAAAAGCTGTGTAGCTCGTCATAAAACAAATGACGGCTTATCGGAAATTTCGAAAATGAAATTCCGGAACCGGGCACGACTATTTCCGGTTTTGCCGATAGTTAAAAAAAAAAAAAAATTAATGCCGACCGACCGACCCTAGATTTTTTTGACATGTGACAGTAAACACACATATATTTTTTTTTGGCCTTACTTATTGTTTGGTTGATTTGACAAGTTGTGTATTTGATTTGTCTCACAGAACTAGCTGACAACAGCTTTTGTATGAGTTTTACACTGTAGTTAAGAAACTTTTGTATTCTATACTCCACGGTTCCCTGGCAGGAGTAGGTGCGGGGTGGTTGACAATAGCACAGTAATCACTGTAATACCAGCAGACATAAATATTAGATATTCCACAATATTTTGTTGCCTTCATATAGCTGTAAAAAAATATTTTCCTGGAATTAAACGATACATATGCAGGCCTTTCAATAATGTGTGGTACCAGATATTTGGTACCTCCTAATTTCAAAGAGTGTTGCATAAGATATTCATGAAAAATGTACAAATTTTAAGAAAAAGTACCACCTGTAAATAGTGAAGTACTGGTACATTTGAAAAATATTGAAAGCCCTGTATATGAAGTTGAAACAATATAACAATGATAAATACCATAGATTATTCAGATGGTGCATTTTTAATTTTCCCCTGCAGGATGACGATGGAAATGCTTACAATACTAGTGATGAGGAATTTGATCGTCAGTTAGAGGAAGCTGCACTGCTGGAGGAGCAGGCTAAGGCAGAGGAGGCAGCAGCACCCAAACGTAAAACAAAAACTAAAAAAGGTAGAGGACGTGGGGCCAAGAAGAAGACGAAATTAACAAACAAGTTTCCAAATAATGATCCAGATGCTGAAGGATACGAGGTATGTTAAGGGCTGTTCCATTAAAACATGAGGTACCTGGGGAAGACACTCAAATTTTTGGACAATCCAAAGAAGCAATTTACTGATTCTGGTGACCCCCCCCCCCCCCCCAACAAAAGCATTTTTCAGTAAAATACAACCACTGATAGAAAAAAAATTCTGAATCAAAAGAATTCTTCAAAATCAAATAAATCTATACTATGATTTTTTTTTGGTAACTGCAAGAATAAAGGAATTCAGAGTAATCCTGCATATGTATCAGCAAAGGAAAGAATGTACATGCATGCAATATTCAGCATAAAATTGAAAGTTAGAATAACATTTATTATTCAAGAAAGCGGACTTGCTTTAGATAAAATTGTAAAGTTTTTTGTGTATTTACAGACTGACCACCAGGATTACTGTGAAGTGTGTCAACAAGGAGGAGAGATAATTCTGTGTGATACCTGTCCTAGAGCATACCATCTGGTTTGTTTGGAACCAGAACTAGAAGAGGCTCCTGAGGGGAAATGGAGCTGTCCACGTTGTGTAAGTTTGTTGTACAAGTCAAACCTTGTTATTTCAAATTCCTTTTAAGCTGCTTCCTAGTATCTTTCAGTTTCATCTATCCTAGATAACTTGGATACTTTGATATTTCACAGTAAAATCAAATTTAAGCATAAACATAAAAGTAAAAAGAAGTAAATGTCTACATAAAGAAACAATTGTATTATGTTATACATTTTTGCAGTAGTCCTCACTTTATAATAAAATGAAAAACCAACGACGAAAATGTTATTCTGTTCATTGGCCTTGACGAAATATAAAAATATGTGCCTGTGGTACAGAAAATAAAGTTAATGCTCACTGTTTTGCTCAGAAAAGTTTTTGAGCAACATGTGTAAAATGTATGTACACTGTATATAATTCAGTTTCAGTCTGTAATTAAAAAGTTAAAAAGATTTGTGCAGATTATGCAAATATGCGTCTTGTACAAAACCATTTAGTGTAAAGACTTTATTTTCTTAATTGTATATTGTTTTTGTATTATAGGAAGGAGAAGGCATTAAAGAACAAGAAGAAGATGAGCACATGGAATTCTGCCGTGTGTGTAAAGATGGCGGAGAATTATTGTGTTGTGATATTTGTCCTTCAGCCTACCACGTCCATTGTTTAAACCCACCCATCAAACATATTCCCGATGGAGACTGGCATTGTCCAAGATGCTCTGTAATTCATATTTTATTCTGTTGATCATGCAAGCTAAGCATAAAAATAATTTGTATACATTTTATACACTCATATATATAAGAAAAAAATCTGTCCTCCGGAATGTTTCACAAGAACAGCGGGTCTAAGACAAAAGCCCCCACCCCCCCACCCCCCTGACAAAAAGCCCCCCAATAATGATGAAAAGTAAAAGTTAATGTTTTTTTGTTATACATTTGATGAGAAAAATAACTCAATCTTTTATTTTAATAACTTCAAAGGTTATAAAAGTAATTGTCAATTGTATATAAAAACAATTCTTGATTGGTATAATTAATTTTACCTGATTGACTTTAATTATGAATAATTCAAAAAATAACTTTAATTTATAAACAAATTATCAGTTTTTCTTTTGTAATTTACACTTAATGAATATAAATGTTATTAATAATAAAGAAAATGTGAAGAATTTTTTTTCTAGAAGTATTAAAAAATTTAATTAAATGTTAATTTTTTTCCTTAAAACTTTAATATAAATCTAATATCACCATCAATATATAAAAAATATATAGCAAAAAAACATTATTATTTTCATCATTATTGGGGGGGCTTTTGTCCTGTTCCCAAGAACAGCATGTATATCCAAAATAATTCATAATCCATTAGGCCAAATAAAAAAATGTGTGTTTACTGTCACATGTCAAAAAAAATCTAGGGTCGGTCGGTCGGCATATTTTATTTTTTTATTTTTTTTATTTACTATCGGCAAAACCGGATATAGTCGTTTCCGATTCCGGTATTTCATTTTCGAAATTTCCGGTAAGCCGTCATTTGTTGAAGCTGTTTTATGACGAGTTACACAGTTTTTCTACCTCCTTTGCTCTCAATTTCGACAAAAAGCTAGCGGTTGTATAAATAAAACATTTCTGCTGATTAAACAACAAAAATGGTTATCCGAATTCTGTGTAAAAATTGATAGGGTCGCTAGCAAAAATTAGGGTAGAATAATTGCCGATAAAAAAGGTTAGGGTCGGCGGCTGAAAAATAGGATCGGTCGGGTGACCGTAAACACACATATTATTTTTTTTGGCCTTACCTATGATTAATAACTTTGATTGATTGTATGCTCGTACAAGTCTTAGTGTAATGTTAAGATTTACAGTAAACACAGAGGCCAAAAAAAAAATAATGTGTGTTTCTGATTGCATGGTCTTCAAAATTAGGGTCGGTAGGTAGGGATTTTTTTTTTTTTTTTGAAACTATAAGTATGCTCCTTCCTCTAAAATCACACAAACTTGTTTGTTTCTTTTCTTAATACAGCTTATTAATTATTTGACATACAGTACAATGTTTTTGTTATCACTTGTGTGTATTCTCCATTCTTTATTTCTACACCTGAATAATTATGATGACTTTATAATATAACATCGATCAAATGTACAAGGAAATGAAGAAAATTCAAACAGGAAACCGGTCTTTAATAAATCTGTTTCAATTAAACGCTTGTCAGAAAGCGTCAATATCACAACAGTCAAGCGTCTATTGTTGAAGTCGGAAACAAACATGGAAACGGAGACGAATTTCCGGATTTTGCTGATCTATTATTTTTTTTGGCATAAAAAATGTTAGGGTCGATCGGAAACACATATATTTTTTTTTGGACCTGATTATGAAACGGATATTGTGAACACAAACTTTAATATTTTGTATATATTCGTGCAATTTACTACAGCATTTTGAAAGCATTCATTTTTTACTGGAATGAAACATTTCTTTTAGGACGTTAATTTATTTTGTATATTTGCCACAGAATTTGACAACATTCACATCTTAATGGAACGAAGCATTTCATTAAAATTTATGATATATCGTTAGCATATACCTAAGCATTAGGTAAATATTTGTCTCTAGTAAAGTTGAAGTGTGACAGATTATGTTGTCTTCGTGGTTATAAAATTGCAGTGAATGTAGGCCAACATGTATTTTATGATTATTTTTTATTTGATTTATTTTAATAGTAGCATATATCCAATAGTTAAAATAATTCATCAGTAATAATTTTGCTTTCTTTTCAAAAGCTTGAACCTTTGAAGGGTCGAGTAGCAAAAATATTGACATGGAAATGGACGGAGCCTCCTGAAGAAGAGAACAAATTAGATGAATTGGACCACACACATCCTCATTTGCCAGCAGCTAAAAAGGTATGAAAACTTTTCCATATTTATGAAGACTTTCAATCTTTACAATTGAATCAACATACCATAAAACTAATGGTGTAAAATGTATGTGAAATTGAACTGTAGAATTGTAATCTGACGGTTAATATTTCAATATTTGTACACATTGTCCTTATGATTTCGACTTAAGAGTTCTTATATCTAATTAATGATTTAAATAGAACATTTTAAATATATTTGACGTACTTAAGGGGCATCCATGTCCTATGGGTCGTTTTTTGTTTGCGAGACGTCTGTATTTATTGCAATGCTTTATTATTTCAGAATCGTAAACCACAGAGAGAGTTCTTTGTTAAATGGCACAACATGTCATACTGGCACTGTAATTGGATAACAGAATTGGCTGTAAGTACATAATTTTATGTTTATATAGAATAGTGATTTGCTATATTGTTTATCAACTCGCCTGTCCCAAAGGGTCATGTGAGCTATTGACATCAGACCGCCTTCGTTCTAGGCTATTTACGTATGATATTATGAAAAATTTTCAACTGGAATTAGTATAAAACATCGAATAATGGCAACTTTTAGTATTAAAAAAATTCAATTCTGACGGCCTGTAAGGAGCAAGAGCAAAGATTGGTAACCTCGGAATCGGGATAATCTGTCCACGGTCATCATCTCATTGAAAGGTAACTTGTTCTAGCCATGATATAGCTGAAAAATTGCTCATTTGGCGTTCAACAGTTCGCTCATTGTTATTTATTTTGGCAGGCATTATAAAGATTTCATGAAAAAGTAAATATTTCAGATTCTTGCTTTTTATACGTGTTTGTTTTTTGTTCAACTACTGTAAGATTTATGTATTGTATGTTACAGTTAGATGTATACCATCCAGCTCTGTTCAGGTGTTACATCAGGAAAAATGACATGGATGAACCTCCACCTCTAGAGGACGGTAGTAGTTACGGTCAAAAAGATTTCCACAAGGACAAACATAAGAAGACAAATGACGGAGAAAATTTAGAAGATAAATTCTACAAATATGGTGTTCGTCCAGAATGGTTACAAATACACAGAGTTATCTCCCATAGGTATGTAAATGTTAAGTTCTCTTAGAGATTAATTAATACTATTTCAGTATGTATCACTGAAAAATAAGGCACAAAAAAATTACCCATTTCCTTTTAACGCTACAGACCCTAATATTTGGTGTCTACTCAAGTTTTTATTTCCATTTTTAAGCAAACACTGTTAAATTCGAATCCCTGTCTAGGTAAACATTTTTTTTTAACTCACCTTGCCAAAGGCAATGTGAGCTTTTGCCATCACTTGGCGTTCGTCGTCCGTTGACTTTTCACATTTTAATCTTCTCCTCTGAAACCTCTCAGCCAAATGAACTGAAACTTGGTAGGAAACATCTATGGAAGGTCCTCGGTAAAGATTGCTCATTTTGTCTCGATCCGTTAACCAACATGACCAGCATAATCTTGCAGCATTATGGAATAAGAGCAAAGAAGACAAGTTGGTTCAGAATCAGGATAATGTGTCAAGAGTGAAGTGACATATCATTAAGTGTGCTAGAACTATAAAAACCCAGCTAAGCGTGTTGGTCTAGTACAAAGCTGGCATCATCATCATTTCATCGAAGTGTATTTTTTCTCTCCCCATGATGCAACTGAGAAATGGCTCATTTGGCATTTAAACAACAATTACTCACACGTAATTAATTTTTTTTCAGACATTCTAAAGAAGTCATGTGGTACTTAGTTAAATGGTGTGATCTTCCTTATGACCAATCAACATGGGAACGAGAGGACGCAGAAATAGTGGAAATTAAAAAATATATTGATCAGTACGAAGTATTAAGGTAAGAATTTATTGTATTGGATCTTAGGTAATTTAGATATACATCCATCCAGCAAAATGTAAAATTAAATTATAGGACTTTTTTCATTGAATGTTTTAAAAAATTACCTTCATCCACAAACATATTAGACAGTATTAGTGCTGTGTAAATTATTTCTATTTATGACGAGTTTATATTGGGGTATGAAAGAATTTGAATTTCCCATAATACAGTATATTCTAGTTTTTAAAAGTGCCATCCAAATCCCTGGTAGCTTCGTTGATCTAACTAGATCTCTCTCCAAGTCAATAAGTTTGGTTTCATTGTTGGTTATTTTGTTAATGAGTAGCTATTATTTGTGAGCCTCGTCAGAAAAACCTGTAGATAAGATCTGATTGGTTGGTATTTGTAGAGTAAGAAATTCCATTCAATAAACACACCTCCTTTTGAAATAGCCGAAAATCCACTAGACCACCTGTAGACTGAGGCATTAACGAAAAGAAATTTATCGGATGCTTTCTTAACCTTTTGAATAATAGACCCTGCCTAATTTTTAAAACAATTTTCTAAGGATTAAATCCTTGTTCTAAATACAAAGTGTGGGCATCTGGATGATCGAGATAATATTGCCTGTGTAATTTTTGAATCCATTTCTTCATACTGACATGAATTTATTTTCATGGCAATCATTACTAGGAAGAAAAATTTGTATTAATTTTACAACATACATGTACATTTATAAATGTATATTTTGTAATTCTATTGTTGGATATACATTGTATTTACAGGGCTATCACTAACTTTGGAGAGAGGAAAGGTCCTGGCAAAAAGAAGAAAAGGAGAGATCTGCCTGCTGAAGTCTTGGCTAGACTTCCTCCTTCTGTTCCTACCAGTGATGTAAGTAGTATTGCAGTGATTCAGCTAGATACCGGTCTCGGGATAATTGACCACCTATTTCTCAAATTGTCTTGAAGAACTTTATAAAAATTAAGTTTAATTATTAAGGAATGTCTTGAAGAAATTTTGATAAAACTGGTAATTGTCCTGAAGATTTCAAAGTCTAGCTGATACACTGGTATTGGCATGTGATTTTTTAACTACAGCATAGAATGTGACATTCATTTTGATTGGATTAATCCAAATTTTGTAGAGAAAATTCAGTATACAGTCAAACCTGTATAAAAAGGTCACCTTTGGGAAAAAGAAAAAGTGGTCTTTGGTGATCACTTAAAAAGGTTTAATTTTCTTATGAAATTTCTATGACAGGACAAGAAAAGGGTAACCCTTTAATACAGGTGACCCCATGGACAGGTTTGATTGTCAAAACGTATTGTATGATCAAACGTTTCTGTTAATATCAGTGAAACCTGTCTAGATCAAACTCTGAATGTAACTGAATCCCATATAAACTGGACCATTGTAGGAAATCTATGCAGGGACAGAAATTAACAGGGGCCCAGTTGCCCATGGCCCCTAGATTTTGGTCTGGGCTACTAAACTTACCTATAATTTAGTTAACCATATAGACATTTTTTTTTATCAAAAATCTTGTCTGGGCTACCAGCTTGAACTTTCCAATTTCTATCCCTGCTATTTTAATTTAACTTGTATAAACTGAACACTTGACCTTTGCAAACACCAAAGCTAGTCTTTTTTACCCTCACAGATTTCTAACTTACACCTGTAAGACACTGTATGACAGAAAAACTCCAAACCTTTATTACACACCATGAAGCCAGGAGTCTTACTAGTAGGGCACAGTAGTCCACCCTCTTATAATAAGGTCTCCCCTTTTATCAGGCCAGATTTCAGATGCATTCCCTAAGAGATGCCACCCCTCTTGTGAAACCATTTTTTCATTGCAGAAGGAATAACATTTTAAGAGGGGAACTACTATATATGCCAGAAATATTCAACTGTTTGTTATTTAAAAGTAAAATAAATTGCTTTCTATTAAAAATGTCTTGAAATATGTTTTTTTGTTCTGACAGAAAATCACATCCACCTCCCCCTACCAGGGGTTTCAAAGTGGGCTGGTACCCGGTACTTTTACCCGTCTGAGATCGTGTATAGTACCGGCAGAAATTACTGAACCTCCCCAAAAAATTAGCGGTGGTCAAAACCACAAGTGCGATTGGCTTGTGGAATGTTTTTCATAAAAAATTAATTATCACGTCAATTGCTGAATTCTCGCATTCAAATCGAACAACTGCGTTCAACCACGACCAAGTTGACGGGATATTCCCTGTTTTAAAAATAACTTTACCTTAGAATCGTAAATAGCAGTTTGTGCATGCGGTAAATAGATACGTTTTCACCCCAATATCTTTTCATCTTGTGTAAAACTCGGACCGGAACAAAGCTGACATCATTTCAAAATAAAAAGTGACTGATTACAAATTATGTTCAAACACAAACTAGTGTAATCTTCAGTAATATAAGTATGATCATTATGTATTATGAATATATGACTACATAATATTTTGTGCGATTTTTTTTTAGCGATTTAAAACCCAGGGTCGAATCATTTTGGGGCGTACTGTCTTGTTGCTCAACTCCGTCCATATTGTTTAACTTCTGGTATCAAAAAATATAAATCTATGGCTAATTTATTTACATATTTTGACGGGGCCCTACTGCAGTTGTTCGCAGAAATGAAAGTGTGCTGAAAAACATTTTTAAAAGAGGGTACGAGGAGATAAGGGATGGAAAATTACTAGAAATCTTGAAAAAGGACCGGACATGGCTCAAATACGAATTACCTTGTAATGTCAAAACGCCGGCCCCACTTTTTTTCCAAAATAATTTAACTTTTGTGATCCAAATGTTAATAAATGTCTTCCCGCAAATCGTTTTTGTTCGAACATTTTTTTTTGCACTTCAGTAGAGAAAGTAACAATATACATTTTTTGTATATTGTTTTTGTATCTATTTATTAAAATTATAAATTTTATTAATGATGATTGCAAATTAAATTTATATGTTTCATTAATTATGACACTTATACATGTATGTCTTGATCCGTGCCAATGGTCTTTGATGAGTTTAATTACTGGTAATAAAGTAAAAAAACACACAAGCCAAGGTATTGTGAAAAAGAAAAGGACAAAGCCAACAAAAGAATTTTGAGAAGTTTAAGCTTTGATAACAATGGCTTGGTCAAGCCTAGCTGCGGAACCGTAGCTCTTTATGGTCCTTTTGTTTTTTTTTAAGATATGGCGGACTATCCATGAATAATCTTGGCTGAAGTCTGTAAACTGAAATATTCAATAAAGAAATTGGGGGAAAAAATCCATTATGCATGGTCTTGGTGAAATCTGAACTCTAAAGAGAAAGTTAATGGGATTTTTCTTTCAAAAACACTTAATGTTTTGCAGTCTCTGAAGTACATTTTTTGGTCCACAAAATGCTAGATTTCAGGAGTTTCGACCCCTGGACCCCTTACGGCCCTCAGCCTAATTTTTTAGGTTCCTTCTAAAATTTAAGAAGTACCTCCTATTATAAAAAACTTTGAAACCCCTGCCCTACCCTGTGACAACTTGTCGTCTTTAAATACAATGTCTTTCACTTGGTATATTAATGCCTAATGTTTTCATTCCTTTCTTCATTTAGTTGAGAAAGAAATATGATCACCAGCCAGATTTCATCACTGATACAGGAGGGACGTTGCATCCATACCAACTAGAAGGTTTGAATTGGTTGCGCTACTCCTGGGCTAATGAAACTGACACTATCCTTGCAGATGAAATGGGATTGGGAAAAACAATCCAGACAATTGTTTTCTTGAACTCTCTTTATAAGGAGGTAAGTTTGTTTCTTAATATAAAATCACAGAAAATTGATAGAGCATGGAGGTTTTGAGTACCTGAATTTAAAAATTACAATAAATATAATTTTTAGTTGTAGAATTATTAAATATGATAATTATTATCATAGACCTTTGATTAGATAACCATCATGTCGGTTTTCAATGCTTTGTGTGCAGAAGAAGAGATCAGTTACAAACTAATTACTGTTTCAAAACTTACTTTGTAACCTTGTGAAAAGGTTGTGCTCTTGTCAAGTTATTTTGATTGTATTATGCCCTATATCGCCAGTTTAGCAAGCATTGAGCTTCTATTATTAAAATATTATACATTACAATTTTGTATGATGCCCTGTATAAGCCAGTTTAACAAGTGTAAATCTGCTATTATTAAAATATTATACATTACAATTTTGTATGATGCCCTGTTTAAGCCAGTTTAACAAGTGTAAATCTTCTATTATTTAAATATTATACATTACAATTTTTCAGGGTCATTGTAAAGGACCATTTCTGATAAGTGCTCCACTTTCTACAATTATAAATTGGGAGAGAGAATTTGAGTTTTGGGCTCCAGATCTCTATGTTGTCACATATATTGGAGACAAAGACTGCAGAGGAGTGATAAGGTAATATTGGCAACAATATATGTATACAATGAAACCTGTTTAGACCGAAATCTCCTGCAAGACCAACATTTTAGTTTGGTTTATGCAGGTCAAATTAACAGATTTCTGATATTGGGACTTTATTTAAAGTTTGTTATGTACAGGATTGTCGCCATTAAATTTTATGTTTCAAACTTGATCGCCATTTGAATAAAGCAATCTGTAACCGATCAGGGTTGCTGCACTGTTAAGGCATCAGTTTCTTGTTACTCTATTGTTGTTTTTTCTAGAAACTTGCCAGATATTCCAAGGAAGGATTCCAAATTATAGGAATGAAAATAAACATTATTTGATATATATGTGTGCTGTATTTCTTAACATTTATACATTTATTTAATGGGTGAAAAGTAATATTTTTATTTTATCAAAATGTAAATTTTGACATGAAAATTTAGAAATTGAGTGGGTGTTTTTATTGCATTTGAAACTTGAAGCAAAAAAATATTTACGTACAGGTACATGTGACCCCCAGACGTGAAACAGTAGACAAGAAGAGTTGGGTTGAAACTTGTGTTTTATTCAGAAATGTTTTTTTTTTTTACCAGTCGTTAGATGTTCAGTTAAAAATAGAATATAAAAATGCCCCTGTTACCTGTTTCACATACAAGTCTGTGCCAAAAACATTTTGATAAACTAGCCCAAACAGCATTTTAGAAGAAATTTTTCTATTTGATTAAGCAAATTTTATGCAATTTTTACTAGCCAGAACCAAATTTTACTAGACTGGGGCATAGAGCTAGTGGTTTTTGATGCAGACTGACACACAAGTATCAGTAAATAGTTGATATCAGTCAAAGATGGTCCTTTAAAGCCCTAAGGCTTATTTCCAAAGGGGCCTTTATAGACAATTTTGTGAAACTATAGCCTATTTTTTCAAGGATTACAAGTTTTCATTTGACGAAGGCCCCAAGGATGACCCTTAAAAGCCCAAAGGCTTAGTTCCAAAGGGGGTCCTTATAGACAATTTTTTGAAACTATAGATGATTTTTTCAGGGATTATGAGTTTTCATTTGATGAAGGAGCTATAAGAGGAGGCCCTAAGGCTTGTCGTATGAAGGCAGATGCTACAGTGAAATTCCATGTTCTCCTAACCTCGTATGAACTTATCAGTATTGATACGGCAACACTGGGTTCTGTGGATTGGCAAGTTTTAGTTGTTGATGAAGCTCACAGATTAAAAAACAACCAGTCTAAGGTATTTACATTGTTGCGTGTTACGTAAGCCAATTGATGGAAGCATATTTACATAAAAAATTCTTAATACTGCCATCAAGATCTAAAGGCAAAGTAATATCTACAAGCTGATTAATGGGTTTTTCATTGGCATTTAAATATTGCCTTTATGGTAAAAACATTTTATGATACTATGTGAAAATGATACAAAGCTAGCAATTCCAAATTAATTTCATTTTGTACTGGTAGCTTTACATGTACAAATGTTATAAGAACATAGATAGCTATTTTAGTGTGTACCAGATGTTTCTAGAATTAAACAGTCAAAATATGAAATCCAAAGCATGAATTGGATCAACAAAATCGTCTAAGCTGAGGCAGGAGAACCTTAAATTTATTAATAATTACATTATTTAGGAACTGTAAATTTCAATTATAAATGTATCTTATAAACCATGTCAGCACACATGATATTTGTTTTGAATATGACTTAGGAATGAAAAGATAACTGATTGAATGCCACATTAATCAAAGATAACTGATTGAATGCCACATTAATCAAAGATAACTGATTGAATGCCACATTAATCAAAGATAACTGATTGAATGCCACATTAATCAAAGATAACTGATTGAATGCCACATTAATCAAAGATAACTGATTGAATGCAACATTAATCAAAGATAACTGATTGAATGCCACATTAATCAAAGATAACTGATTGAATGCCACATTAATCAAAGATAACTGATTGAATGCCACATTAATCAAAGATAACTGATTGAATGCCACATTAATCAAAGATAACTGATTGAATGTCACATTAATCAAAGATAACTGATTGAATGCCACATTAATCAAAGATAACTGATTGAATGCCACATTAATCAAAGATAACTGATTGAATGCCACAATCAAAGATAACTGATTGAATGCCACATTAATCAAAGATAACTGATTGAATGCCACATTAATCAAAGATAGCTGATTTGAATGCCACATTAATCAAAGATAACTGATTGAATGAAACATTAATCAAAGATAACTGATTGAATGCCACATTAATCAAAGATAACTGATTGAATGTCACAGTAATCAAAGATAACTGATTGAATGTCACATTAATCAAAGATAACTGATTGAATGCCACATTAATCAAAGATAACTGATTGAATGCCACATTAATCAAAGATAACTGATTGAATGTCATATTAATCAAAGATAACTGATTGAATGCCACATTAATCAAAGATAACTGATTGAATGCCACATTAATCAAAGATAACTGATTGAATGCCACAATCAAAGATAACTGATTGAATGCCACAATCAAAGATAACTGATTGAATGCCACATTAATCAAAGATAACTGATTGAATGCCACATTAATCAAAGATGGCTGATTTGAATGCCACATTAATCAAAGATAACTGATTGAATGAAACATTAATCAAAGATAACTGATTGAATGCCACATTAATCAAAGATAACTGATTGAATGCCACATTAATCAAAGATAACTGATTGAATGCCACATTAATCAAAGTTAACTGATTGAATGCCACATTAATCAAAGATAGCTGATTAAATGTCACATTAATCAAAGATAACTGATTGAATGCCACATTAATCAAAGATAACTGATTGAATGTCACATTAATCAAAGATAACTGATTGAATGCCACATTAATCAAAGATAACTGATTGAATGCCACATTAATCAAAGATAACTGATTGAATGCCACATTAATCAAAGATAACTGATTGAATGTCATATTAATCAAAGATAACTGATTGAATGCCACATTAATCAAAGATAACTGATTGAATGCCACATTAATCAAAGATAACTGATTGAATGCCACAATCAAAGATAACTGATTGAATGCCACAATCAAAGATAACTGATTGAATGCCACATTAATCAAAGATAACTGATTGAATGCCACATTAATCAAAGATGGCTGATTTGAATGCCACATTAATCAAAGATAACTGATTGAATGAAACATTAATCAAAGATAACTGATTGAATGCCACATTAATCAAAGATAACTGATTGAATGCCACATTAATCAAAGATAACTGATTGAATGCCACATTAATCAAAGTTAACTGATTGAATGCCACATTAATCAAAGATAGCTGATTAAATGTCACATTAATCAAAGATAACTGATTGAATGCCACATTAATCAAAGATAACTGATTGAATGTCACATTAATCAAAGATAACTGATTGAATGCCACATTAATCAAAGATAACTGATTGAATGCCACATTAATCAAAGATAACTGATTGAATGCCACATTAATCAAAGATAACTGATTGAATGCCACATTAATCAAAGATAACTGATTGAATGCCACATTAATCAAATTCAAGTTTCAAAATACCTTTATTATCATCAAATTTGAAAAGCTAACAATTCTTTCAAATAAAAAAGTGTGATTTGCATATACATGTAAGAATTGTTGATTTTGATTTGCACAGGGGAATTGTATGGATTTAGTGTTAAATAATATCAAAACTTTAATCACGATTAAATTAAAAAAAAAAGAACTACAGTCAAACCTGTTTTATGTGACCTTCCAAGGGAACAGTGAAATATGGTCACATAAGACAGGTGGTCTCTTAATACAGGTCTAATTGATATGTACTGTAAAGGGAAATAAAAATGAAGGTCACATAATTCAAGTTATTGTTTAATAGAGGTGGTCACTAAAGCAGGTTTGACTATATGAAAATTGTAATTTTGCTTGGAAATATTGGATAATTGCATTTAATTAGAAGATGATGAACTTTATAATTAATATTCATGGTAATATATTTTTACTCTTCTTTTTCAGTTTTTTAAAGTATTATCTAACTATAAGATCCAGTATAAACTACTTCTAACTGGTACTCCCTTACAGAACAACCTTGAGGAACTGTTCCATTTGCTGAACTTTTTAAGTCCTGCAAACTTTAAGTAAGTCAATATTTGGTATTGTTGTATTGGAGGCCAGCTGTTCAGAACTGTACTTGTGGAAAGTTATTTTATATTTATGTTCAAGATATTTGCAGTTTCAGTTTATAGTTGATAAGGTGATCATAATGTCTTAATGCTAAAGCTGTAAAGAAATATGAATGAATTTGTGTACATGGATATGTTGCAATTATGTTGTGTTACTTGTGTAAAATATTATCTTTTGAGTTAGTGTTGTGATGTTGAAGCCACTTTCAACAATATTTCAGTTATATTGTGACCGTCCGTTTTGTTGCTGGCAGAAACTGGAGAAAATCACTGACCTGCTGCAAGTCACTGACAAACTTTTATCACATTATGTTGTAACAAGTACACCTCGGCATGAGCGGAATTCGAACTCGCAACTTTAGTCTTGCTAGACATTGATTGCACAGGTAGTTGTAAATCCAAAAACCATGTTATCACAACCATGACAGCCCCTGTTCACAATGAACCTTGTTATTGATTTAAAGGTGTTTACACCATATTGGGCTATTTTCTTCGAGGTGAAAATTTTGTGTATTTTGATAATTTGTTTTTACAAATACCATCTCCAAAATATTTTACATAAAAAAAGAGAGCATCAGTTGCAAGATTGAAAGCTCGTTTAATTTTTGTGTAACTTGTAGATCATAAAATCATGAAAAAAATGTGTATTACACCTGTATATAATAACATTCTTTATAGAAAATGAACCATATTTATGTAAATCAGAGGTTTTACCGGGGATATTTATTTTTCAGTGATTTACAAGGATTCTTGGACGAGTTTGCTGATATATCTAAAGAAGAACAAGTTAAGAAGTTGCACAACATGTTGGGACCACATTTACTCAGAAGACTCAAAGCTGATGTACTCAAAGGCATGCCATCAAAGAGTGAATTTATTGTCAGAGTTGAACTCAGCCCGATGCAAAAGTAAGTACCGATTGATGACTCCCTCCAAGAATTTTAGAAACCTTACTAAATGCAGAACACATTGATGAAAAATGGTTTGCTGGTCTAGTACAAGCTGACATAAAATATGTGTGAATTCTATAATTTGTTTATGCAACATGTTCCATTTATTGTGTAACTGAAGCAAATTATGATAGTATTTACTCAAATATGACTAGTAAGACTTTTTGAATATTTAAGGTTAAAAAAAACATCTGAATGGTGAATCTATAGTGTTAGGGTTATGGTGTTTAATGCCACTTTCAACTATATTTCAGTTTTATTGGTGGAGAAAACCACCGACCTGTTGCAATTTCATCACATAATGTTGTATCGAGTACACCTCACCCATACATAAATATCGAAAAGTATAATTTACAATTTACTTGAAATCAGCTTATGTCCATTGATTTAATATAGTTAACAATTATTTTCAGGAAATACTACAAATATATTTTGACGAGAAACTTCAGTGCTTTGAATGTAAAGGGAGGCCACCAAGTTTCTCTGTTAAATATCATGATGGATCTTAAGAAATGTTGTAATCATCCATATCTTTTCCCGACAGCTGCAAATGTAAGTGAATAATAGTTTTGTAATATTTATAATAGTGAAAATTGGGTCATAGATTTATCCTACAATCTTTCTATGTGATCACATCTTTGGTGTAATGGTTGCCATGCTTACCTCGAGTGCAGTAGATCGTGGGTTCGAACTCCGATCTGATTAAATCAAAGACTGAAATTGGCAGCATTAAGGAGAAATAGCAAAGACTGGTTGGCTCGGAATCAGGATAATGTGTCTGAGTGGAGCGACATGTCTATCTGCAGACTTGTTTCAGTGAGCTAGCACTATAAAAATCCAATTAACTGTGTTAGTCTAGTACAATACGACAAAGCGAACCTCATCATCATCTCATCAAATGCTACTTGTTCTTGCCATGATATAGCTGAAAAGTTGATGAGTTGGCGTTAAGCAACAATCGTTTGCTTACTTTCTATGTACTGGTTTCGAGAAGACCACGAAGAGGATAAGCTTATTATTTTATTTAGGATAATTTGTCATTTGTCTCATTCTTTGTATTGTGTCAGTTTTAACTTGTTTGACACAGCAGGATAAACACAATATAATATACCATGTATCATTAATATAAATTTGCTCTCCACACAGACATGGTGAGAAATACTTTACAAGCTCATTTTATTACCAATAGAGTAGTTCCTAATATCGTTCTGTGTTTATTTTGTTGTAGGAAGCTCCGAAACTGCCTAATGGAATGTTTGAAGGCACAGCACTGATAAAAGCTTGTGGCAAACTTGTACTTCTGTCGAAAATGCTGAGAAAATTGAAAAATCAAGGTCATAGAGTGCTTATATTCTCCCAGGTAATACTGAATATTCATGACTATAGTTGTATATTTTCTCATACATGTACCTGTAATTGTATTTATGCCTTTACCTTTTCTCGCATCTACTAAGCACATTTTTAACCTGGATTTTCTCATGCATGTTCCTATCAATTCTTACAAAATTTTCCATTTGTGCCAGTTTTCAGTATTTACAGGCAGTGCATTTTTCTTGAATATCTTATACAACACTCTTTGAAATTAAAAAGTACCAAATATTATTTTGAATGGGTAAAAATACATGGTCAACCCCAGGGACACATATTCTGGAAATTTGCTAATTTGGAAGATATACACAATTTTTATTTTTCATATAATTTTGACTTTTTTTTTTAAATTGCTTTTAACAAGGGCTTCAGTAAGTATTCAAGCGACTTTCCTCTATCAGTAATGGTTTTAGAGCATGAGTAAGCACTTGTCCACTTGCTGTAGTCGTATCATGCTGTACTGTGTAGTCCTGTATTCTCATGGCTACATGAGTAAGCACTTGTCCACTTGCTGTAGTCGTATCATGCTGTACTGTGTAGTCCTGTATTCTCATGGCTACAGGAGTAAGCACTTGTCCACTTGCTGTAGTCGTATCATGCTGTACTGTGTAGTCCTGTATTCTCATGGCTACACGAGTAAGCACTTGTCCACTTGCTGTCGTCGTATCATGCTGTACTGTGTAGTCCTGTATTCTCATGGCTACACGAGTAAGCACTTGTCCACTTGCTGTAGTCGTATCATGCTGTACTGTGTAGTCCTGTATTCTCATGGCTACAGGAGTAAGCACTTGTCCACTTGCTGTAGTCGTATCATGCTGTACTGTGTAGTCCTGTATTCTCATGGCTACATGAGTAAGCACTTGTCCACTTGCTGTAGTCGTATCATGCTGTACTGTGTAGTCCTGTATTCTCATGGCTACATGAGTAAGCACTTGTCCACTTGCTGTAGTCGTATCATGCTGTACTGTGTAGTCCTGTATTCTCATGGCTACAGGAGTAAGCACTTGTCCACTTGCTGTAGTCGTATCATGCTGTACTGTGTAGTCCTGTATTCTCATGGCTACATGAGTAAGCACTTGTCCACTTGCTGTAGTCGTATCATGCTGTACTGTGTAGTCCTGTATTCTCATGGCTACATGAGTAAGCACTTGTCCACTTGCTGTAGTCGTATCATGCTGTACTGTGTAGTCCTGTATTCTCATGGCTACATGAGTAAGCACTTGTCCACTTGCTGTAGTCGTATCATGCTGTACTGTGTAGTCCTGTATTCTCATGGCTACAGGAGTAAGCACTTGTCCACTTGCTGTAGTCGTATCATGCTGTACTGTGTAGTCCTGTATTCTCATGGCTACATGAGTAAGCACTTGTCCACTTGCTGTAGTCGTATCATGCTGTACTGTGTAGTCCTGTATTCTCATGGCTACAGGAGTAAGCACTGGTCCACTTGCTGTAGTCATATCATGCTGTACTGTGTAGTCCTGTATTCTCATGGCTACATGAGTAAGCACATGTCCACTTGCTGTAGTTGTATCATGCTGTACTGTGTAGTCCTGTATTCTCATGGCTACATGAGTAAGCACTTGTCCACTTGCTGTAGTCGTATCATGCTGTACTGTGTAGTCCTGTATTCTCATGGCTACACGAGTAAGCACTTGTCCACTTGCTGTAGTCATATCATGCTGTACTGTGTAGTCCTGTATTCTCATGGCTACGTAATACAGATATTTTGTATGTTAAATGTAATTGCTATTAAATATAGAATAAAGTTTTGGTGGAAGTGGAGACAGACATTATTGCTAGTAATGCAGTGAGTCCGGTAGGGCGAATTGTGATGCTAGTGATAATGTATGTGGAAATCTTCAAAACTGAGATTATTGTTTTTAACTGTATTAGACATCATAATGTGACGTCACATTGACCGTTATTTTCCACTATCAAAGCCAGTATGTTGATACTGACTCGGAGATCAAAGGAAAAATGTCCTAATGACAGATAAATACATGTATTTTGTGTGAGTTAATAAATAATGTTGTTAAAAACAGTTAAAAAATAGACTTATTTTGTATGGATTGTTTTTTTTCATGTTACAGATGACAAAAGTACTGGATATACTCGAGGATTTCTTAGAAAACGAAGGCTATAAATATGAAAGAATTGATGGTGCCATTACAGGCAGTGTAAGACAAGAGTCTATAGATAGATTTAATGGTAAGTCAACAAGTAGGCAGTAAGTATCCAACTGTTAGATATTCAGTGCTAAAAGTCTAGATGGAGGCTAGTTTATAACTGATGTCCAATTGCTAGATATTCAGTGCTAAAAGTTTAGACAGGCTAGTTCATGAGTGATGTCCAATTGTTAGATTTTCAGTGCTAAAAGTCTAGACGGAGGCTAGTTCATGACTAATGTCCAATTGTTAGATATTCAGTGCTAAAAGTCTAGACGGAGGCTAGTTCATGACTTATTTCTAAACTAAAATTTTCGTACCACAATGTACATTCAATATTTATGTAACAATTATTTTATAAGTTTTATTGATATTTTTCAGCACCTGGTGCTCCACAGTTTGTGTTTCTGTTGTCGACCAGAGCTGGAGGTCTTGGTATTAACCTGGCAACAGCTGATACTGTTGTTATATACGATTCTGACTGGAATCCACATAACGACATTCAGGTAAACTTTAGCTAATATTGACCACATAAAATGACACTACAGAAGAACAAGATTAAAACTGCTGTTCCTTCAACTTGTAGTTTCATATCAATTTTCCTTCGTATTGCCAGGCGCCGTCATGATCGTATGGTAG
This sequence comes from Bathymodiolus septemdierum, assembly GCA_963383655.1. Taxonomy (NCBI): domain Eukaryota; kingdom Metazoa; phylum Mollusca; class Bivalvia; order Mytilida; family Modiolidae; genus Bathymodiolus; species Bathymodiolus septemdierum. The sequence goes on along the minus strand of OY726530.1, from coordinate 26,556,648 downwards.
TTGGATTTCTAACTATCCAATCGGTGCCCATCACCACTAATGTTATGAGTTCGAATTCTGTTCATGGCAATGTGTACTCGGTACAAAATTATGTGATAAAGTTTGTCAGTGACTGGCGACAGATTGTTTGTTATCTCGGAGTACTCCGGTTTCCTCTACCAATAAAACTAACCTCCACAATATAGCTGAAATATTGTTGAAAGTGGCGTTAAACACCATAACCCTAACCCTTCATATTGCCTATCGCCACTATGTAATCGATACATATCACCACATATGTTATCAGTGCCTCTCACAACTAATGTTTTTTTTTGATCAATTTCTACTTAAAAAAAGGTTTGAACTTTAATATTTATATCCATTCAACCGCCACGATATAAAACTGAAATATTGTTGAAAGTGGCATTAAACACCATCAACCTATATCCATTCGAAAGTCTCCGGCTTTTCCTTTAATGACTGTAACTGAACCAGCTGCAGCAAGCCTATAATATTTAATATTTATATTTGTACAGTGTTCAATCTAGAAATTGGTCACAGGGGGTCATGTTGGCCCAGGCAACATTTAACAGGGGGCCAAATCTGGAAGTTAGGGGTCAATGTCAAAAGACAACGGACACCAAGTGATGTTAATACATCTTGTGTAATTGGGCTATAACCATATCTCTTGTTGATGAGTTTGTGTCAATAAAAGAGTTTGAATTTGAATTTTAAATTAATAGTAAATCAAAAGACAGACACAAAGTGACGGTAATAATATTCAGAAGACAACAGACACAAAGTGATGGTATTGATAATCAGTTGACCACTGCTGTTGAAACTTGCATGGAGCAGGTACACCCGCCAACCCTGACGACTCATTCTTTTTCTGACTTTCAATTCCACTTTCTGAAGGATTTTCTAAATTTGTAGTGATTGCTTCGTTTTGGTTTTCATCAGTGGAAGTGGTTTTCGCTCTTTTCTCCCCTGCGGGAGCAAATTATGAAGATATATGCTTCATGACTTTGACCTGTCACGCATCATGCTTAAATTTACCGTGACAAACAAATTCTCAACGTGACTTGGACGCTTGAAAACGACTTTACATAAAGCTCTACTGACACAAATAAAGACTTTGTCAAAACCGGACGTATTTCGGGACTGATTTCCGGAAATTATTACCGGAACGAATTCAAAAGGTAAAAAAGCAATGCGCCCGATTTGGCCCAGTTGACCATTTCAATCGCACCAGAAAGACAAAAATCGCGGGAATGGCGCACTCTAGATTGAACACTGTTGTAAGCTTACATTGATATCACACAGAACTACCTTTAAATGTTCAATCAAGGTGAAAAGGACTCGAATTTGCTTCGAAATATCCATGGTTAACCATTTATCCAAGTTCGAAATAAAGAGGTTCGATGGTATTTTATATTTTATGTATTTAAGAAATAAATCATGGAAACCAGAATGTGTTGAGAGTTTTAACATGGATTGGCGGATATTAGTATTTTATCCCGAACCAGAAGCGAGGGATAAAATTTACTAATATCTGCCAATCCATGTTAAAACTTAAAACACATTCTGACTTCCATGATTCATTTCGATTCTGATATGTCTAAGAGTACAATTACGGTAGTATACTTTGATTGGAAGACGGTAATTTATATTTACGTTTGCGGAAAATGTCGCACACAATTTATGCTGCCAATGGAAAAGTCAGTCACATTCACCGGTGCATGTGCTAATGAGATTATGCCGAATGGATAACTCGCTCGTTTGTTTATAATAGCAAAGCGAAAGAAGGAGGTCATGTTAGAATTAATAATATAAGTAGTGGTCTGTTGAAGATGAGATTTGGTGGAATATCGCACATCACTCTTAAATATTTCTGTTTGAATGCAATTTGTAATTCAATTGTATAATTCTTCTATTTCATTTCAGGCGTTCAGTCGTGCTCACAGAATTGGTCAGGCTAACAGAGTGTTGATTTATCGGTTTGTAACCAGAGCCTCGGTTGAAGAAAGGATTACCCAGGTTGCCAAAAAGAAAATGATGTTGACTCATTTGGTGGTACGACCCGGGCTCGGAAACAAGACTACAAATATGTCTAAACAAGAGTTAGATGATATTCTAAAGTTTGGTACAGAAGAATTATTTAAAGATGACACAGAAGGCAAAGGTAAATAAATTTATTGGCCATTTTTTTGTTAATTTTGCATTTTCCTTTAAACTGAAGGTGCTGATTAAAATTTATGAAGATTATTTTTAAGACACTTGTACCGCATCGGTGGTGTAATGATTAGCATGCCTCGATTGCTGTAGATTGTTGGTTCGAGCCCCTGTCTTGTCAAACCAATGACAAAAATTGATATTTGCAGTTTCTCCTCTAAACCTGCAGCATTAAGGAGTAAGAGCAAAAACTGGTTGACCTAGAATCAGGATAATGTGTCCGATTATGGCGACATGTCTACCTGCGACTTGTTTCAGTGAGCTAACACTATGAAAATCCAACTAAGTGTATTGGTCTAGTGCAAAGCAGACATCAGCTTCATTTCATTGAATATAACTTGTTCTCAACATGATGTAGCTGAAAATTGCTCATTTTGTGTTATTAAACAACAATCTTTTTCACTCGTTCACTAAAACAGTTGTAATAAATTTAGGGGTATGACATGTATATATATATTTTTTTTTGCAAGGCATGAAACTTATTATCTTCAGATTTGTATAAAAAAAATATCTCTTGATTGGAAATTCTTCGGAAAGTGCAATTTGATTTTTTCATTGTTTTAAATTATAATCCTTAGTTAATGTTTGCTTTCTACGTGAAATATAACAAAAAATTTAAACTTTCTGTCATATTGAGCATTTGGTAGATGATTCATGATTCCGACAATTAATAGTATTGATCCATAAGCGATTAATCAGAAAAAAGAAAATTGTGAAAATTTTGATCTTGATTTAGAATTCAGTGTAGTCTAGCGCCCATTTAATGAAATTTATTTTTTACTTGTTTTAATTTTCAAATTTTAGTTACAATTTTTACTGAGCACAAAATTGTACATAAATCAAACTGTTCATTGAAATTAATGTTGTAATCTTAAGGCTTTTAACTGAATGGGTTATCAATACTTGATCGGCTTAGTATTGCCAATTACAAACTGATCACCGATTCTCGTTTTTACACTGATTGCCCAACATTAGTCATACATGTATCACAAAATGGGATTTAAAAATGTTAACAGAAAACTTTACCTTTTAGTGACAGACAAGCGTAAGTATTACAGAAATATGATTATCACTGTCATGGCATGCACAAAAATAATTCGGACATGTTAAATGCTTAGCTATTTTCCCCATATTTTAATGTTACAAAGATTTGATGTTTACATTCATACATGTTAAATGCTGAGCTATTTTTCCCATGTTTAATATTACAAAGATTTGATGCTTACATTCAGACATGTCCAATGCTTAACTATTTTTCCCATATTTTAATGTTCCAAAAATTCAATGTTAACATTTCATACATGAAAAGGTATGCTGTATTTGTTCTCATGAATGTAACTGAAAAACTTCATTTGACTGAATTTTCAACAAATTAATAAGGTATAAGAGCTTATCTGTATGTGACTATCTAATTTACTTTGCTGAATTGCCATAATTTTAATAAATGGTGTGTGTATGTGATGATAGGGTTGGGGAGATTGGTCATATGTTTGTATCTTTCATCCTAAGCATGTTAGCTCATTCATATTTTTTATTCTTTTGACTGATTATAACTAGATTTATACTGAAGCTTTATATCAACATTATATTTGTGAAGTTTGAAAAATGTTTTTTCAACAAAATATTTTTGTCAGTATTGGCCTGTCTATTTCTTGACAGATTGTAGACAAATTTATTCAAATGGTTAATTTCTGCAATGTCTCCGTTAAGTTAAAAAAAATTATAGTTTTGCTGGAGAAAATATTGGATATATGAGTATGTACCCTTCCATGATATAAAAATCAGTGAAATATCCTTGGTTTTTTGCACTAGCCCATTTATTCTCCCAACATATTTATTCCAAATTTATATATAAGCTGTAAATACAGTAATATGTATTATAAGCAGGAAATACAATTTGAATTATGTCCCTTGGATTAAAACAAGAAAAGTAAAAAAGAAAAATCAAAATATCCTGTTGATGAAGTAGCATCTGTATTCCCCATTTAGGTTATTTAGAATATAACTTGCAGGCCTTTTAATAAGGGGGTACCAGGTACTTTTTACCTATTTAAAATTGTAATTGGTACCTCATAATTTCAAAGAGTGTTGTATAAAATATGCATGAGAAATGTTCAAATTTTAAGAAAAAGTACCACCTGTAAATAGTGAAGTACTGGTACACTTGAAAAATATTGAAAGTCCTGAACTTGAGGTATAAATCTAGAATATACATGTATCTAAAGCTTCCATCATTTCAGACCCAATATTTTAAATTGATCAGTCTTTCTATCCCCCTCCCTTCTGAGATGAGATATAAAATTTTGACCTTGACTGAAATATTTGTAAAAAAATATATAAATTATACCAAATCCATCATCATTGTTTCAAGAACTTTGTTAAAAATAGCTTAAATATTTGAAAATGTAAGCTTTTTCTTTTCTTGTGTAAAAGGTGAAATAGGAATGCACAAAATGTTTGGAAAGGGGATAATTGGTTAGGAAAGGGAGATTAATTATTGGTGTAACATAGTTATTAATAATATAAACAAGGCCATTCTTTTGTACATATGTTTGTCTACTTGTTGTGGTTTACCATGGGATAATGATGTGGTATTTAATTATTGTGGAATCCCAGTTCTGTGATGTTGTGTATCTAAGGCCAAACAAATAAAATTATCAGCTTCTCAGACTCGGGCCAATTTCCAAACATTTTGATGAGGCAGGGAGGCACCTTTTTTTGTTGTTGTAATAATCAGTGTTGGTTCAAATGCAGTGGCAGCTTATACCGGAAACAACCATGCATGCCTTCGACATAAACGCTTTACTGACAATGATCGCAATCAATAAACTTCCGGATCGGACTGGAGCGGATCTGGAAATGACTGGAAACGGACACTATGTTTTTTTTCCCAATGTAAAAGCAATCAATGCGGCAGTAAAAACACACATGCGGCAGTGCCTGAGAAACTAACAATTAATTTGTTTTTGCTTAATTTATTTATGATGTACCGGTACAACACATTTTGCAATAAATACTAAAAAAAATCACCTGGAAGAAGGCCTCTGGCTGAAATGTTGGTGTATTTATGAAAATTTTTAATGAACATTAATGTATTTGCTTGGGGAAAAATTAGAACAGAAATTTTTGTTTGTTCGAAAATTTGCTTGTGCATTTAATTTAATGGATCATCTTGGAAGAAATGAGAGACTTAATTCAGTTGATTTATATTAAATAGAAATAAATGTGTATGCTGATGAACAATATTTGGAATTTCTTCTATTGTTGTTATGTTAAGCATTTGTTTTCTTAGTTAATATAAAATTTGTTCACACAATTATATAGCTAAAATACTGCAAATTGGCATTAAACACCAATCAATCAATCAATGTTTTTATTGCATTAATTATTGATATATTGGTACTTTACTTAATTTACAATGTTGTTTTTTTTAGATGAGGACGATTCTGCAAGTAGAATTGTGTATGATGACGAGGCTATTTCAAAGCTCTTAGACAGATCACAGGAAGGACAAGAAGAGAAAGAAGAGGCAATGAATGAATACCTCAGCTCCTTTAAAGTGGCAAAATATGCCGTCAAAGAAATGCAAGAGGTTAGCAGTTTATTTTCAATGATAGAAATGATTCTTTATAGAATTGCAATGATTTTGAGAAATGAAAGGGAGGGGAAAATGTTTGGATTCCTAACAAACATCAAATATACCAATATTTAGTCAGTAAGTAGTTCATCTGATACCTATTTATATATTTACTCCTTTAATGATGCTTGACTCCTGTATCGGTGGTGAATGGGTGTGTGCTCATTTTGAAGGCTGTAGATTGTAGGTTTGAGCCCCATTCGGATCAAACAAAAGACTAAAAAATTGGTACATGTATTTGCTGCTTCTCTGATACGCAAGCAACTTCAAGGAGAAAGAGCAAAGACTGGTTGGCTCGGGATCGGAATAATGAGTTGAGCGACACAGACTGTTGTTTCAGTGAGGTAGCACTATAAAGATCAATATAAGTGCGTTGGTCTAGTACAAATCAGGCATCATCATTATCTCATTAAATTTAACTTGTTCTTTACATGATTTAGCTGAAAAATTGCTCGTTTGGTGTTGAGCAACAATCACAGACTAGATAGATACTGTTTGGTGTTAAACAACAATCACAGACTAGATAGATACTGTTTGGTGTTAAACAACAATCACAGACTAGATAGATACTGTTTGGTGTTAAACAACAATCACAGACTAGATAGATACTGTTTGGTGTTAAACAACAATCACAGACTAGATAGATACTGTTTGGTGTTAAGCAACAATCGCAGACTAGATAGATACTGTTTGGTGTTAAGCAACAATCGCAGACTAGATAGATACTGTTTGGTGTTAAGCAACAATCGCAGACTAGATAGATACTGTTTGGTGTTAAGCAACAATCGCAGACTAGATAGATACTGTTTGGTGTTAAGCAACAATCACAGACTAGATAGATACTGTTTGGTGTTAAGCAACAATCGCAGACTAGATAGATACTGTTTTCAAGAAACTTCTTACAATATTGTATTGTCCTTCAAATAAGCGTAAAAATAAATTGAGGATGTCGTGGCCGTGATCGTATTGTAGTTGGATTTACAACTACCTATGCAATCAGTGACTATCATCACTATAGTTGTGAGTTCAAATCCTGTTCAGGCGAGGTGTACTAGATACAACAGTATGTGATAAAGTTTGTCAGTGACTTGCGACAGGTCGGTGGTTTTCTCCGGTTTCTTCCACTAATAAAACTGAATGACACGATATAACTGAAATATTGTTGAAAGTGGCATTAAACTCCATAAACCATCAAATAAGTGTCAAAATAAATTATTTTCTTTCTGCAATAATCAGGAGGAAGATGAGCCTGAGACAGAGGTGTTGAAACAGGAAGCTGAACAAGCTGACCCAGCGTACTGGGAGAAATTGTTACGTCACCATTACGAACAGCAGCAGGAAGACCTTGCACGTACCCTTGGTAAAGGAAAGAGAGTGCGTAAACAGGTTAATTATAATGATGCTATGACAGTACAGGATGATGACACTTGGAAGGAACATGTCTCTGACTTTGATTCCGACTTCAGTGGTAATGATGAAAATGCAGACGATGATGATGACTTTGAAGAAAGAGATTCAGGTATGATATTATTTTATATATATGCATGTATTCTAAATTGCAGAGATAGTTTGCGATATATTTCACAAATTGAGACAGTCTTTTTATTTTGTGAGAATTCCAACTCGGAATTACATTTTGAGACCTAGTCTTTTGATTTTTGTGTGACTTACAACTCAGAATTCCGGACAAGTATTTAAAGTTTGCAATCAAATGGAGAAAAAAATATCGCACTGTAGCAACTGTTCCAAAGTCCAATAGAACATTGTAGAAAGTGGTAAAATCGATACCCCTAACAATTAAAATAAACCTTTCAATTGTTTTTCGGGTTGAAGCTGTTAAGCTTGACTGATGTCAATTATCTATCGATTCAGTGGAGATCTGAAACCTGAAACCATACATATGGAAAAATAAGACAACATGCAAATCAAGTGCAGATCAAATCTTTCTTTAATTAAAAAGATCTGACAGTGGACGTAATCAGATTTTTCATTTGGTGACTGGGGGTTGCCCATATTGCAGCCATAAGTTTGTCGGTGACTTGCGACAGGTCGGTGATTTTCTCCGGATACTTCGATTTCTTCCACCAATAAAACTGACTGCCACAATATAACTGAAATATTGTTGAAAGTGGCGTTGAGCACCATAAGCCATATCAAACCTAATGCAGCCATTGTTTTTTACTTTCAGAGAGAAAGCGTCGTAGAGATAGATCAGAGAAAGATAGACCATTGCCACCCCTGCTTGCCAGAGTTAATGGACAAATTGAGGTAAGCTTTCAGAAAAAAAAATTGTTGTAGGGAATTCTTTATGCCTTTTAATAAGTTTTAAGACATGGAATATGTTGTATTCTCTGGGTACTCCGGCTTCCTCCACCAATAAAACTGACTGCCATGATATGACTGAAATATTGTTGAAAGTGGCATTAAATACCATTAACCTAAACCTGGAATATGAGTTCAGACGTGAATGATTTGTGGTAGAGAATTTAAGAAATCGTAAAAAAAAATACGGAGAAAATTGTAGCCATGGAACTGTAACTCTTTATAATCTTAGAATCAACTTCAGATAGCTCTTAGCTTTGCTTACACTTATGCGGTAATTGCGTATCAGGTTTTGCAAAGTTAATATCGCATTACAAAAGGTGGAGTAAAGAACAGTGAACATTTATCGGCAAATTGGACATTTTCTCTTTGATGTGTGCCGCTGATAAAGTCTGGATCACTGAACTGACCTTTATCCACAAATATTAGGTTGGTTCATAAACTCATTTTGACCTCACCAATAAAAACAATAACACCAGTTTTGAAAATCGCGACATACATTATCACTAGTTTCACGGCTCATCCAGTCGGACTTGCTGCAATACTAGTGATAATGTCGGTCTCGACCTTCAAAACTGCCATTATTCTATATATCCCATTTAAGGAAATAAATATACAAAGGTAGGGACTCCAAGTCAAAATTATTCTTAGATTATTTGTTTAAAATTTAATTACCATGTTTAAGAACTTTTCAAGACCAACAAAACAAAACAAACGGATTGAAAATTGGTTGAGATTTGACGAAACTATGTGCATTCAAAGTCGTCAATAACAGCCCTATTCTTGGAAAATGGTAGAAATTGGCATACAGACGATCTCAAGTGTAACTTTCAACCTTTATTAATTTAATAATATGTTAACAATACAGACAATTGTATAGTAAATTTTAAACACTTCAAGACATATAACAAATAAAATAAAATACTTCTGGCATATCTCTTATGCACAAAAATATAAGGGCTTTTGAAAATCTTGAAAAAACAGTTGGACTTAGTCATTTTTTCTATGGCACCACAATTTTTCTGCATTAAATTGGCTTTCAACACATTTTTAAGCATCTGTCTTACCAAACTGGTTATGGATATGTATATAATAAATGGTTATTTGAAAAAGCAAGACCTAGGGTATCTATAAATGTACTCTACATATATTTATGAAAAAGATGGAAACTAAAATGGCTGCCAAGGTCACTTTTGCTATTGAAAAATGGCTTTTCCAGCAATTTTTGAAGATGATTATGAAAAAACCAGAAGGACCAAGACCTAAAACTGTGATTGACTGTACACAATGTCACCAAGACAACAGTATAAGAGTCATTTCTCCTGTTCTCTTACAACAGATTTTTCCAAATAATACAAAAAATTCTGCTTTGAGGCTGAATTGTTCCCTAAAAAATTGTAAGAACACTGTTTTACTGTACCGACATCAAATGTATATGTGTTATTTGTTTTATATGACCATTTGCATTAAAAAAAACTGCTTTAACTTATTTTGTGTGGTGTGTTATATAAATATATTTAAAATGTTAGCCGAAATATCTCAGAAATGTCTTTTTTTAGCCCGTTTTTTTTTATTTAAGAATGCCTCTTTTTTGCAAATATTTCAGTAATTTTATAGCTTTCTCAATTTTAATAGCTAATATTGTTATCATATTACTATTTAATGGAATTGACATTATTATATCTATTGTCTCCTCTGTTATTGATTTTGTTTGGCCAGAATCTCTTTAAAATAAAAACATCTTTAAAGGGAGATAACTCCACACAAAAGAAAAAAACAAATTACTAAATGATAAGTTGTCATCAAGTATTAGTAAATGTGGTTTTTTTTCTGGATGTCATAATTTCTATATAATTGAAGTCTTATTAAAAAAAAATGTTTTAATTAAACATCAAATGACTGTTTTATTCCCTTCAACTTAAACAGGTTCACGCCCAGCTTTGTAAATTACAAAAAAGGGTGCACTCGATTCACAGCCGCAATTGATAAAGTTTACCAGTTGCTTGCCCAGGGTTTGTGGTTCTCTCCGGGTACTCCAGCTTCCTCCATCACTAAAACTGGTCGCCACGATTTAGCTGAAATACTGCTTAAAGTGGTGTTAAAACACCAAAAATCAAATCAAATCAATCAACTTAAACACAGCTAACCCCAAAAGTTGGGTTAGTTTCAAAGTTATTTTTCTTTGAATAATTCTAGTTATGAGAAATATTCCAGTTTCAAATGAAACCTTGTTTAATTTAGTTTGGTAGAAATATTGAATAAGGACTGGATGAAGGTATAAATAATTACTTTTCTTCAAACTATCATTTAGATAATTTTTTTTAGGGGCCGGGTGGCTCAGTGAGTTAGGTAGTTGGATTACCTAACAACTCATACAAGCATATCACCAATACGGCGTGGGTTCGCGCCCGGCTTTGTAAATTTGCAACCGCAAGTGATAAAGTTTACCAGTTGCTTGCCCATGGTCGATGGTTCTCTCCGGCTTCTTCCACCACTAAAACTGGTCGCCATGATATAGCTGAAATATTGCTGAAAGTGATGTTAAAAACACCAAAAATCAATCAATCAGATATTTTTTTAATTGAGTTTGAAGATGACATAACAATAAAAATATACGGAAAAAAAGGTTAATCAAGGAAGATGTCACCAAAGTCCAGTGCACGTTGCGAAGAGGGGAACTATTTAGCTGTGTGCACAAACAAGGGGTCAGTCTATCGCTAGACTTAAATTGCAATAGACAAAGTAGACATAACTAAACCGCAAGCAAGTTTTAACAATTTATTTTACATAACAAATATAGAAAACTGTAACATTTTACTTCTTATAAATCCTGTCAATTTCTTTTTTCTCCACAACAGACCATAACCTACCATTGGAAACTGGTTCAACTGTCAATTCTGACAAGGCATCATCTGTATAAACTGTTTGAACATCATTTTTAGGAGGCCATTTAAAATATTTGTTTTTGGCATGACTGTGTTCTGAGCAAGATCTGCATTCGGGACAAACAGTGTTCCACCAGGAAGCTGGTCACAGAGCTGTCTCTGCAACATAGGCAGGATGGCTGTGCACAAATGCTGCAAAGCCGAAACAGTCAGGTCGTCCAGGTCTGACTTTTCAAAGAGGCATTTATACACATCCTCCTCCTTAATGTTATCTTCCTGGAACACTTTTTGCCCCAAAATCAGTGAGGAAGCATCCCCAGAAAATTCGCTAACCTTCTCAACTAACAGCGTCCAGAAATCATTCATACCAAAGAATGAGATATCTGGGTTTTCTAGAAGTCGCCATAAAGGACCAGTAACAAGTTTGGAAATCATACCTAAAGCTCTACACTCTGCAAGTAACACCTTATTGGATATGAAGTTTTTCACTAATGAAAGTAACTTGTTATTTTTTGAAGACCTACCAGATGACAAATATATTTCTATATGAGAACGGTGATAAAATACTGCTCTGCCATCTACAAACAAAATATTAAAACGATTGTGTAAAAATGTGACTAAATGGTTTTTGACATTCAGCAATGAAAGATAGTCGTTAAAATCAGCAGCATCTCCAGACTTCTGGCAGCCAGACATTTCTATAAATGATTTGGCAACTTCATAAATAAATTCATTACGAACAGAATTGCCCTCATATATACTGTTTGGATTTAAGACATTATTTGCCTTCTCAAAGGTTTTCATACCATTAAGTGCTACTGTAGCCATATTTTGTAATATATGAAGCCCACAAAATAAACCATTTATATGAGCCATTTCTTTTTTATCCTCTTCTGTTTTATTTGTACCTTCTATTTCTTCGATTGCTTTTAATTTTTCATTCTCCAACTTTTTTTTATATGCCTTATTTACAACATGTCGATCGGTCATTATGCTCTTAATACCCATTTTTATACCCCCGCTCCCCGAAGGGGGAGGGGGGTATACTGTTCTACCTCTGTCCGTCCTTCCGTCCGTCCCAAGATATTTTTCGTCGCATTTTTCTCAGTAACTGTTGATGGCAGAAATCTGATATTTGGTCACAAGCATCATATAAGTATACCATATTGTGGGTAGCGTTTTTGGACCCGTCAGATTCCTACTTCCTGTTTGCCGACTTAGTTGGTCTTTATACACATTGAACATATATGCACATTTTTCGACACATTTTTCTCAGCAACTATTGGTGACAGAGATCTGATATTTGGTCACAAGCGTCATATAGGTACCCCATATCGTGGGAAGTGTTTTTGGACCCATCAGATTCCTACTTCCTGTTTGCCGACATAGTTGGTTTTTATACACATTGAACATATATGCACATTTTTCGTCACATTTTTCTCATCAACTATTGATGGCAGGAATCTGATATTTGGTCACAAGCTTCATATAGGTATGCCATATTGTGGGAAGCGTTTTTGGACCCGTCAGTTTCCAACTTCCTGTTTGCCGACTTAGTTGATTTCTATACACATTGAACATATATGCACATTTTTCGTCACATTTTTCTCAGCAACTATTGATGGCAGAGATCTGATATTTGGTCACAAGCTTCATATAGATACTCAATATCGTGGGAAACTTTTTGAAATATATTAAGTGAAGCGATTAATATCAGTAATATTCATCAACTCAACAATTACACAGTGTAATTGTTAACTAAATGTTCATTCAAGTTATGGTCACAATAACTACGGTCCTGCATTAATCCGGGACATTTGTGAGTGGTAATAATACCCTTTCCCGTAGAACATAGAAAAAAATTATGACGTCACGATTTTTCAGCGAAATCGTCATTTTTCCACTCACAAATGTCCCGCATGGATGTAGAACCACAGTTATCGTAAAAGGGTAAATTCTGAAATTTTATTAACGGGCAAAATGTATAGCTCTATTGTTAAGAATAATCAGAGCTATAGTTCCGCTGCTATTGAATAATAGATGTACTTGAGTAATGAAATAGCATGTAGGTCTGTCATCAAGGTACAGTAAAACCTGCTTAAGTGACCACCTCTATTAAGCAAGAACTTGTTTTATGTGACCTTAATTTTAATTTCTCTTCACAATGCATTTAAAAAAATATTAAATGTGTATTTAGCGACTACCTGTCTTGTGTGACTCTAGTTGAATGTTCCCTTGAAAGGTTATATAAGGCAGATTTTACTGCAGTATACAAGAAAATGTCTTAATGCTTTTGTATTTTTTGTCTGCTCACCCAAGGTATAACTGTATTACGTATTTTTTGTCTGCTCACCCAAGGTATAACTGTATTACGTATTATTTGTCTGCTCACCCAAGGTATAACTGTATTACATATTTTTTGTCTGCTCACCCAAGGTATAACTGTATTACGTATTTTTTGTCTGCTCACCCAAGGTATAACTGTATTACGTATTTTTTGTCTGCTCACCCAAGGTATAACTGTATTACATATTTTTTGTCTGCTCACCCAAGGTATAACTGTATTACGTATTTTTTGTCTGCTCACCCAAGGTATAACTGTATTACATATTTTTTGTCTGCTCACTCAAGGTATAACTGTAGTACGTATTTTTTGTCTGCTCACCCAAGGTATAACTGTATTACGTATTTTTTGTCTGCTCACCCAAGGTATAACTGTATTACGTATTTTTTGTCTGCTCGCCCAAGGTATAACTGTATTACATATTTTTTGTCTGCTCACTCAAGGTATAACTGTATTACGTATTATTTGTCTGCTCGCCCAAGGTATAACTGTATTACATATTTTTTGTCTGCTCACCCAAGGTATAACTGTATTACATATTTTTTGTCTGCTCACCCAAGGTATAACTGTATTACATATTTTTTGTCTGCTCACCCAAGGTATAACTGTATTACATATTTTTTGTCTGCTCACCCAAGGTATAACTGTGTTACGTAGTTATATACTTCCCTAGTCAGACATACATTAAATTACTGTATATAGGAAAGACATGCTTTAGATATGCATGACTTTTAAAGGCATAGTAAAACATTCTGTTAACCTACCAAATATTGACAAGTTATTTTACAATCGAATTAAAATTAGATCTCTGCACTTGCTCCTTATCATGTTGACTACAATACAAGCGATAGAAAATAGGGAGCAAGTGTGGAGATCTAATTTTCATTAGATTGGTTATTTTGTAACACTGTTCAAAATCCTAATGAAATATTTCTGTTTGCAAATTGTTGATTCTTTTGCTTTCAAATAGGTTCTTGGTTTTAATGCTAGACAGAGGAAAGCTTTCTTGAATGCTGTAATGAGATATGGTATGCCTCCTCAAGATGCATTTAATTCTCAATGGTAAGTAATTGTTGATATTCAGGAAAAGTTGTCATATACATATCTTGTCTTTAGTTCATAGCAACTCTTAAGGGGCCGTCATGTTCATGATGGTATGGTAGTAAGATTTACAACTACCTGTGCCTATCGCCACTACAGTTGTGAGTTCAAACCCCGTTCATGGCGAGGTGCGTTCGATACAACATTATATAATCAAGTTTGTCAGTGACTTGCGACAGATCAGTGGTTTTCTTCGGGTACTCCGGTTTCCTCCACCAATAAAACTGGCTGCCACGATATAACTGAAATATTGTTGAATTGTGGCATTAAACACCATAATCCCCCTTAACCCATATCTTTTCTTTAGTTCACAACAACTCTTACTTCTTATGTTATTAAAAGAAAGTTTAAACAGTGATGGTCAACAAAGTGACCAATCACCTCTCGCCTCAAATCATTGAAAATATAAAAAAAAAAAAAGACCATGATACATGTATGACATTGGGAATCAAAGTTTTGGCTTGGGACAGGCAAAACATTGTGGCAGGGTTAAACCTGTTAATGTGATCTCAACCATCTCCCTCTTGATAATTGGATCTCAAATGGTAATATAAACAAACAATAAAAAAAACCTGTGCAGGTTCGTTTCTACTATTCAAAAAAACAAAAAAACACACACTATCATAAACATGGAGAGTACAATAGCAGGGTCAATGAATGCTCAGTTAACTGACTTCTAGATAAAAAGATATAATCTGTTGGCTAAATACCATTACTCTTAGAACAAAAAAATTATAACTGACACTTCTAACAGATTTAATAATGGTCCTCGTGAGATGTAACATTGTGCATATTAAAGATTTACATGATAGTATAATAGTATAGGACTATGTTATGATAGAAACACTTTCAGAATATCTTGTTTACTTCCAGGCTAGTCAGAGACTTGAGAAATAAGTCGGAAAAAGTATTTAAAGCATATGTATCGCTGTTCATGCGTCATCTATGTGAACCAGGAGCAGATAATTCAGAAACATTTGCTGATGGTGTGCCTAGAGAAGGATTGTCACGGCAACATGTATTGACAAGAATAGGAATTATGTCTTTGGTTCGAAAAAAGGTAAGATGGCAGCCTTGATTTTACATGAAAGACCACTTTTTCATTTCTGTATGAATGGCACAAGCTGACCTTGTGATGGTAGGTTATTGTTTCCAGTTCAATACATGTATGAAAACTCTTCACCTGTGGGATTATTTAGTCGCTTCTCCTGGGGGATTATTTAGTCACTTCTCCTGGAGGATTATTTAGTCGTTTCACCCAGGGGATTATTTAGTCACTTCTCATGGGGGATTATTTAGTCACTTCTCCAGGGAGGATTATTTATTCACTTCTCCAGGGGGATTATTTAGTCACTTCTCCTGGGGGATTATTTAGTTGCTTCTCCTGGGGGATTATTTAGTAACTTCTCCAGGGGAATTATTTAGTCGCTTCTCCTGGGGGATTATATACTCGCTTCACCTGGGGGATTATTTACTTGCTTCACCTGGGGGATTATTTAGTCGCTTCTCCTTGGGGGTTATTTAGTCGCTTCTCCAGGGGAATTATTTAGTCGCTTCTCCTGGGGGATTATTTACTTGCTTCTCCTGGGGGATTATTTAGTCGCTTTACCTGGAGGATTATTTACTCGCTTCTCCTGGGGGATTATTTAGTCACTTCTCCTTGGGGATTATTTAGTCTCTTCTCCAGAGGAATTATTTAGTTGCTTCTCCTAGGGGATTATTTACTTGCTTCTCCTGGGGGATTATTTAGTCACTTCTCCTTGGGGATTATTTACTCGCTTTACCTGGGGGATTATTTACTCACTTCTCTTGGAGGATTATTTACTCGCTTCTCCTGGGGGAATATTTACTTGCTTCTCCTGGGGGATTATTTAGTCGCTTCTCCTTGGGGGTTATTTAGTCGCTTCTCCAGGGGAATTATTTAGTCGCTTCTCCTGGGGGATTATTTACTTGCTTCTCCTGGGGGATTATTTAGTCGCTTTACCTGGAGGATTATTTACTCGCTTCTCCTGGGGGATTATTTAGTCACTTCTCCTTGAGGATTATTTAGTTGCTTCTCCAGGGGATTATTTAGTCTCTTCTCCAGAGGAATTATTTAGTTGCTTCTCCTAGGGGATTATTTACTTGCTTCTCCTGGGGGATTATTTAGTCACTTCTCCTTGGGGATTATTTACTCGCTTTACCTGGGGGATTATTTACTCACTTCTCCTGGAGGATTATTTACTCGCTTCTCCTGGGGGATTATTTACTTGCTTCTCCTGGGGGATTATTTAGTCGCTTCTCCTTGGGGGTTATTTAGTCGCTTCTCCAGGGGAATTATTTAGTCACTTCTCCTGGGGGATTATTTACTTGCTTCTCCTGGGGGATTATTTAGTCGCTTTACCTGGAGGATTATTTACTCGCTTCTCCTGGGGGATTATTTAGTCACTTCTCCTTGAGGATTATTTAGTCGCTTCTCCAGGGGATTATTTAGTCTCTTCTCCAGAGGAATTATTTAGTTGCTTCTCCTAGGGGATTATTTACTTGCTTCTCCTGGGGGATTATTTAGTCACTTCTCCTTGGGGATTATTTACTCGCTTTACCTGGGGGATTATTTACTCACTTCTCCTGGAGGATTATTTACTCGCTTCTCCTGGGGGATTATTTTCTCATTTCTCCTGAGGGATTATTTACTCGCTTCACCTAGGGGATTATTTATTCGCTTCTCCTGGGGGATTATTTTCTCATTTCTCCTGGGGGATTATTTACTTCCTTCACCTAGGGGATTATTTTCTCATTTCTCCTGGGGGATTATTTACTCGCCTCACCTGGGGGATTATTTACTCGCTTCACCTAGGGGATTATTTCCTCGCCTCACCTAGGGGATTATTTCCTCGCCTCACCTGGGGGATTATTTACTCGCTTCACCTAGGGGATTATTTCCTCGCAATTTATAGAAACACAAATGAAGCCAACATTGACCACAAGTGAACATTTCCATTTATACAGTAGATGCAGACATTTTTCCTAAAAAAAAAGTTGTGTGTTGAATTAATAATAATACCACAGTTAAAGTACCATAAAGTTTGTAGCTCACCTGGACCTGGTAATCCTGTACTTTAATTATTCACAATTATATTAAGAAAAGTGTATGCAAAAATGGTAATCAGAAACCATAAATCAAAGGTCAGACAATACAATGGCTTAATAAAAGAACAAAAGACTAACAATGATCTTCAAAGCACTACACAGAAAATTAGAAATTGAGCAAGACGACCCCCACAGAAAACAGGGAAAACTGAGGTACACGGAAGGGTATTCATAATGTAGTAGATTGTGTACTGTACATAAATTATTACTTTGAAAATCATTCAGATAATCTGGGTGAGTATTTAACACAAAAAATTGGGAAGGGTTGTACATATATTATGAATGTGTAATATATTCAAGCAATTACAGCATTTGCTGAATTTTCTGTTTGAAAACATACATACATGTGAATTGGATGGAATTTGCCTTTTCATAACCGTCGTTCTTAGCTTTTCCCGTGTGAATTACAAACAAGTACCTGTGACTGGTATTGAATTCTTGGTTGATAAATGTAAATTATGTAATTTTTTAAGGTCCAGGAATTTGAAGCCATCAACGGTGATTTTAGTATGCCATATATGAAAGCAAATGATGCAGTGGAAAAATTAAAGAAAGAAAAAGACTCTGCTGCCCCATCAACTGCTTCGTCTCCAGCTCCTGCAGCGAAGGAAGAAGGCAAGGAAGAAGTGAAGACCGAAAAGGAAGAAGAAAAAAGTGAAAGTGACGATAAAAAAGCAGAAGCCGATTCTGACGAAAAGAAGGAGGAAAATGGTGAGGAGGAAAAGAAAGATGCTACAGAAGAAAAAATGGAAGTGGAAGAAAAGAAAGACATGGAAGTGAAAGAGGAGATGAAGGAGGAGGAAAAAGAATCAGAGGTAATGCAATCAGTTGGTATAGGTTTGGATTGTAATCATTATTTTTTCTTACTAGTATATGCCATTAAATGTATGTTGATTTTCAATTTCAAATTAACCTTCAGGTGAAACCTGTATAAAAGCTCAAAAAAGGTTTTTATTTAACATAGAACGCATTTAGTGGTATTACTCCTTCTGACTTTTGCATGTTTTTACTTCAATGTCAACTGGTTTAGTATATAATTCCATTCTCGAGTCTCATATTTTACCTTATGAGTTACCTGTAATGTAAATACGCTAATTTTGTGTTGTCATAATATTTGTTTGTGGTTTTGTTTGCATTAAACAGACTGAATCAAGTATTTATTTATTTATTTATTTATTATTATTTTAAGTCACAAATTTGAACCTGTGATTTTGTCAAAATGAAGCGGCAACAAGTTGTCTGGTGCCAATCCTTATAGAAATCCCTGCCATGTCTATATATTTTGTAAAGATACAATTCTACAATATAAAACATATTATATATGGATTTTACTAGACAAAGGAAGAAACTCCTAAAGAAGACAGTAAGGAAGAAGCCATGGAGACGGAAAGTGTAAAGACAGAAGAGAAGGAAGAAAAAGATGAAGTGAAGAAAGAAAGTGAAGGTATGGTCTGGATTTAATTTTTTTTTATTGGTTTTAGAGTAATTCAATGGATTAGTATAACATCTCTCTTTCATGGTTCATTCACAACTGATGAGTCTCTGTTTAGTTTTATTAAGCAGTTTAATAATTAAGTTATAGTGGAAATATATAGAATAACGGCAGTTTTGAAGGTCGAGACAGACATTATCACTAGTAACTCGTTTTTGGCGAGACCTTCAAAATTGACAATTGACGTTGTTGTTTTTATCTGTGATGTCATAAAGTGTTTGACGTCAGACTGACTGATAATTTTCAGCATCAGAGTGAGTCTGTTGAATGCAAACTGCAGTTTGGTGAGCAAATATTATCCAGCTCCTGATATAGGAGGTAAAATATTCTTGCACAAGGACAGTAATTATATTATAGTAATATACATAATCATTTTGGATTGGTATCAGATAGTATTGGCAAGTTGCGGCTCATTTTCATTAGATATGTTTATTACTGTGAAATTTACAGTTCCTAGATAATGTAATTATTATTTAATGAAACTAATGTTCCCCTCCCTCGGGCATATGTGACCTTAGCCGATTTGGCTATCCCATTTAGGCCATTTGGTTTTATTGATCCCAAAACTTTAAATTATTTGGTTTTCCAATCTTTGGATTTTGAGCGTACCTGATGAAGGTTATTCCAGAAACGTGTTGTGCACACTAAATTAGATACGTTTTTATTTCATCTGTGTGCTATAAAATGATAATGTTTCCACAGATATTTCATAGTTTAATTTCTAAGGCTATATTATTGATTTTAATCAGATGAAATGAAAGATGAAAAGAAAGAAGAAGAGGTAGAAGAAAGCAAAGAGAAATCATCAGGTACAATTAATACTTAATTTATATATCTTTATAGTGGTTGTGATCGTATGGTAGTTGAATTTACAACTACCTATGCAATCAGTGCCTATCACCACTAAAGTCGTGAGTTCGAACCCCGTTCATAGCAAGGTGTACTTGATACAACATTATGTGATAAAGTTTGTTAGTGACTTGCGACAGGGTGGTGGATTTCTCCTGGTACTCCGGTTTCCCCCACCAATAAAACTGACCACCAATTCCTGGAATAATTTAAATAGGATTATATATATTAATGGGTAAAAAATTTAGCTTAAAGGTATTTTTATGCAAATGTTGATATGCTGTGGTGGTATTATGATACACAAGTCACAGAATGTTATTTGCTCTTGTAATGTCGTGTCGTAGCTTGTGTGGATTATCCAAGTATATTTTGTCTTGAAAAAAATATGAGTTGATAATAGCAGAAAAAGGAAATATAGAAAATCTAGGCATGGAACTTCATTCCATCTTGTACCATAGAAATATGTAGTTCAATATAATTATGTCTCCTTCCTTTTTGCGGAGATCTATTGTTGTTGACGATGGGTCTACATGTTTTTCCGTTAAAAATTAACCTTTTATTTGAGTTTTTATTTTTTCATGTAAATAGTTGAATCTATTTTAATTAGTCTTATGATTTTCTCTGGAATTTTCATCATTAATAAAACTGACTGCCACGATAGAACTGAAATATTGTTGAAAGTGGTGTTAAACATCATTACCCTTACCCTTTAGTTAGACACATCAGAATTATATTTATTTACAAACACACCTGTAGAATTGCTTAAAATGGCTTTACGTTGAAATAATAGAATGCATTCGTGAGTTTAAATTAATTTTATCTTTCTGTTTTAGAAGAAGGAAAAGAAGAAAAGGAGGAAGAAGTAAAAGAGGAAGACAAGTCAGAGGAGAAAAAGAAAGAAAAACCTGAGGTTAAGAAAGAAGGTAATAACAATGAAAGTGTTTGAGTGAGTGATTGTTGTTTAACGCCAACTCTGCTACAATTTTTTAGCTATATCATGGTGAGAACAAGTTAATTTTCAGTGAAATGAGGATGAGGTCTGCTTTGTACTAGACCAACACGCTTAGCTTGATTTTTATAGTGCTAACTTAACTGAAACAACAGTCAGATAGACATGTTGCCCCACTCTGACGCGTTATCCTGATTCCGAGAGCCAGCCAGTATTTGCACCTTTTTCATAATGCTGCATGCTTAGCGGAGAAGCAACAAATATCAATTTTATAGTCTTTGGTTTCAAGCACACCAACCATTACACCACCGATGTGGTAATAATAAGTTGATGAAAAAATAAGGTTGCCAACCATAGTAGAAATTTTACCTTTTTCTGCTTCATTTCGCTCTATAAAAATGTTTTAGAAACCCACCAATGGAGGTGATTTAAAAGTACCATCCCTTGGTGCCACTGAACCAAACTTAGAAATTTTCTTTTATAGAAGGTGAAAATAAGGAAATAGAAGAAAAGAAGCCCGACACAGAAGAGGCCAAAAAGTCTGAAGAAAATAATCAAAAGTTTATGTTTAACATTGCTGATGGTGGATTTACAGAGTTACATACCCTGTGGACTAATGAACAGAGGGCACTGCAACTAACCAGGGAACATGAAGTGTGGCATAGACGTCATGACTACTGGTTACTAGCTGGTATTGTCACGTATCCTTTATAAAATACAGAATTTAGCTCGTTGCTTGCCACGAAGGGCAAAAAGAAAGAATATTGACAGGTCTTGTAAAAAAATTTGGGGGAGTATAATTGTGCTAATGACGTACATTGTATATTTGACACCCACTTATAAAAGTACTATATTCCATACTACCATCAAGCATGCCCCACCCCTGTGTTGTAAGTGTATCTTAGGAATATCTAGGTCTGAGTTGATGAACTTTCAGTGATATTGAAGTAAAAAGGTTCATGTCTTAATACAGATAATTGCATGTATGTGGCCATTAAGTCTACTATAATATGTTGTGAAAAGAAAGTTTAAACAGTGATGGTCAACAATTCCACCAATATCAACAAAACAAACAATCACCTCTCATCTAAAATCATCGAACAATTATGAAAGACCACAACATATGACGTTGGAAATCTAGGACCTGGCTTAGGACAAGCATAACTATGTGGGATGATTGTTTGTACATGTATATATGTCTATTTGTTTTTTCAAGCCTTACAAAACAAAAAATAATAATAAGCAAACAAACGAAAAACAAAACAAATTATGACAATTGTATTGAGAAGAAAGTAAGCTGTTGTTGGTTTGATTATGAATGATAACTTCCCTCTTATTAACCTTAATTGAATGTAGTCATGGTTACGGACGTTGGCAAGATGTTCAGAATGATACACGATTCCAGATCATAAATGAACCATTCATCAGTGAACAGGGTAAAGGAAACTTCCTGGAAATCAAAAATAAATTCCTTGCTCGAAGATTTAAGGTAAGAGTTAAGCAACATGAATGCAATAAAAAAAAACGTAGATATCCAATTTTGCACATTTCTGGAATAAGCTTCTTAAAATAATTGGAAAGCTAAATAAAATGAAAGTTTGTGAGCAAGCAGACCAAAGAGCATAAACAGGATGGCCACAATCAGCATATAGTTACAAAAATTAACTTGATTTCTCTGGAACCAGAATTTATAGATTGTTGGTCTATGCTATGGTAGTCATTTGATATAAATAGATACAGTGAAGCCTCTCTATTAAAGCTGAACGTTGAATAAACCAGAATCCTATATACACAGAACCTGAAATAAAGGTGTAATTAAGGAAATCGTTATTATTTTAGCCTTTGTAAACCAGATATCTGTCTATTTAGAACAAAAATTATGGATCAATTTAGACAGGTTTCACTATACATATATGCTGTAGCCACATAACCATGCCAACATGCACCTAATTGAAGTTGTTTCTTCAAGATTTATTTGTGCAAGAAGCTTTAACAAATTCACTACCTGAAGACGAGTTGACATTAACATGAAGGTACCAGTCAAGTACACCTTTCAGTGAACATGAAATAAATATTCCTCCGTAATGAGAGCAAACAATATCGGTGTTGGATATGTGTTTAGGATGCATCTTTGTTGGTTTATTATGACTAGAATTTACTACAACATCTGTAAACTTGTTAAAATGGTCTCTGGTTATAACTACCAAGAGGGGCCGTCATGGTCGTGATCATAATTATGGTAGGTGGATTTACAACTACCTATGCAGTCAGTGCCTATCACCACTAAAGTTGTGAGTTCGAATCCTACTCATGGGGAGGTGTACTCGATACAACATTGTGTGATAAAGTTTGTCAGTGACTTGTGACAGATCAGTGGTTTTCTCTGGGTACTCTGGTTTCCTGCACCAATAAAACTGACATCCGAAATACATGTTGAAAGTGGCATTAAACACCATAACCCTAACCCTATAACTATGTAGATTTTTTGTAGTTATTAGAGCAGGCTTTAGTCATAGAAGAACAGTTACGGAGGGAAGCTACCTATATACATGTTTTAATTTTATTTTTTTGTAGTTATTAGAGCAGGCTTTAGTCATAGAAGAACAGTTAAGGAGGGCAGCTTATCTCAACTTGACACAAGATCCAAATCATCCAGCAATGGCACTTAATGCTAGGTAAGATCCAAAAATATTCAGCAATGGAACTGGGAAACTCCAAATCGTCCTACAATCAAACCTTAAACTTGATTTAAAAAATAGATTATCTCAATTCACATACTTTCAAACCTGCCTTAAAGGGCAGTCTCATTTTCCCTATTAATGAATAGTGCATACAATTTTAACCTGTATATAAAGGGCAACTGTTCATAAAGGCCACATTTGTATGTTGCCTTGAGTGACCTTAATATACATGTTTGACTATTTTTATTGACATTTATGTCTTAGAACGATTGCTTAAAAGTGTATGAACATATTGCAGGCAAGATTATATGGGTTTAAGCACATTCCGATTTAAGCCAACAATCTTGTACTTGTTTCTTCTTTGGCTAAGCTCAAAGGTTACAAAGGAGGTGTAGAAAGAACAGGTTTGATTGGAAAATCAGTATTGGGGTGATATGTCTACTGGGTATGGTTAATTTTAGTTAAATCTCTAAAATATACATTGAACAATGATATAGCAGATTTATTCCTCACTTTAGAATTAAGTTATGGGATCAATATTTTTTTGTTGTAGATTTGCTGAGTTGGAGTGCCTGGCAGAAAGCCATCAACATCTGTCTAAGGAGTCACTGGCTGGAAATAAACCTGCTAATGCTGTTCTCCATAAAGGTTTGTTAATTGTTAAAAATTAAATTAGA
Source organism: Bathymodiolus septemdierum (assembly GCA_963383655.1). Taxonomy (NCBI): domain Eukaryota; kingdom Metazoa; phylum Mollusca; class Bivalvia; order Mytilida; family Modiolidae; genus Bathymodiolus; species Bathymodiolus septemdierum. Next base: position 26,532,371 of record OY726530.1, on the reverse strand, counting down.
ATAAATTACAACTTGTTAAAATGTTCTAATCCAAAGTAAAGTTGCCTAATGTAATGGCAACATATGAGTATATACCTACGTAGTTTTTTTTTATATATGTTTTCAATATATGATTATTATGTAGATTCGTGACATATTTTTGATAATGAAACTCGTTAATAGGTTATGGTATAAGTAATTTCTATTATTCAGTGTACTTTTGTGAAAGTTTTTATTTTATGTACAATTTTATATTAATTTATCATTACAGTATTAAATCAACTGGAAGAATTGCTCAGTGACATGAAACAAGATGTCAGTCGATTACCAGCCACGCTGGCAAGAATTCCGTCTGTTAGCCAACGACTACAGATGTCGGAGAGAAGCATCCTCAGCCGATTGGTCAATCCCAATCAACAGGGATCTGCCTCAGGTCAAGTCACCACTCCATCTACGGCACAAAGTAACGCTCCTACAACAGCAATGTCTGCTGGGATGTCACAGGCTGCATACCTCACGGCAGCTTCCCTCCCTGGTGCTTATTCCCCAAATATTCCCGCAGGCTTCAGACCTCAGTTTGGCATGCCACAGTCACCTTTTGGTCAAGGTATACTCGATTTTATTTGAGTTTTTTTAACTCATGTTTTGAATACCCTCCTGCTATCCTTTGGACTGGAAGTTATGTTTATGAAAGGGACCAGTTCAAAGAAAAAGTACAACTTTTCCAAACAGGGGTGTGGAAAATGTCAAATTAAAATTTTTTAATCCCAAAATACTTATTGCTCGTCGAGTATTTATTGAATATTGTAGTTTACTTGTCCACGACAAGTGATGTGAAAATCATTTACTTTTCATAAGTAATTTGGCACAAATTGCACAAGATTTGAATGGAATTTCCACATCCCGGAGTTTTGACGACATTTTGGGAAAGTTGTAGTAAATATTGTCTACATTAAGTTTGAGATACAATACTGTATAAATTATGTCCTAACTGGCTGACAAAAGAGGAATGAATTATGGGACCAATCTTATTGTTTAAAAAAAATTTGAAGTCGAAACTTTCTATGAAATATAAGATTGGTGAATTAGACAAAGATTACTTGTATTACCAATTAAGGTAGCGAGAACTGTTTAATGGAGGTAGCTAGCTGGCTTAGGTACACTCTGATAACTTCTGTTTAATGTACAGAAACATTAGTTTTAACGTATTGTATTGCTTTTCATGTTGAGGTAGTGGGATTTTTGCTTTTGATATAAAACAGAGCAACATGCTATTTCACCATACTAATAGCTGAAGAAATGACAGTGTAATATATACAATAGTTCTATGCATTATTAACAATGCTGTACAAAGTTTTGGTAATGCCATGATATAGCCGAAATACTGCTAAATTTGGCGTTAAACACCAATAAATCAATCAAAATTTGGTACATGTATATTCTATCTTTTTAGCATATTTGCAGTCCTCGAAATGAAAATTTGAATTTACCGATCCGAATCAAATTCTAGAATTTATTTTATATGTATATCTAAATAAAAACTGAAAAATTTACTGGTCCGAGCAAAGTTTTAATCTTCTTGGGCCAGAGGACCAGTGTTCATCATGAGGACTGGCATAATGAATTTTCTCAATCATTGTTGAACATATTGTAATTGGAATAGGTACCTATAGCATACTATCTTACAACATGTTGACAGTTTCCTATTTGATTAAAAAATGGAGTGAAATCAGCCTAAGGGATGTGTCCATTTGAACACACATGTTACCCATGGAAACGAAGGCACTTTGAAAATAGGATGACCCTCCCCATAGTAACAAATTCATTTTGTGTTGCCCATTTTTTTCTCGAAAAAGCTGTTTCAGATACTCTAGCTGATAACAACCCATAGTAACAATTTTATTTTTATTAATTTTTTTTTGTTGCATAAAATATGTATAAAGATAAAAACGTTTTGGATACCCAAATATGGTAGTGATTTCTATTGCCTCTCCTGGATGTCATGTATGTGGTTAATACCAAAACCAAATTTGAATGGACGCAAGTTTGACCAGTGCTGTTTATGTTAATATGTTGATGAAGCTAACCAGTTGTTTGATAATGTGCTATAGTTACTTGTACCATCACAAGTCTCACTTCTCACTGTTATTCAGCCTTATTACAACTTCAGTTTTTGTGATTTTTCCTTAAAAGGTTACCGATATACATGTATAAATTTCAAGAATTTGTTTGTTTGTAGAATACTATTGTTGGAAAGAAATTTTGTTTTTGATATGTACATTACAATACATGTACATTGTGTATTGTAAGCTATCTTTATAGCCACTTGCAAATCACAGCTATGCTTTCCACTACATGTGTATGTTAATTTGCTACTTTTTTCTGTAAGTTTAATGAAATGTCTAAAAATACATTTTATGGCCACAATAATAGGCTGACGAAAAAGTGCCCATAAAATAAGCAGTCTGTTAGGTTGTAACCTAGTGGGCTGTATGGACCAATCGAACTGTTGGGTCATAAACCTAGCGGTTTTGGATAATATATGACGCAACAATCATTCATATGACGTCAAATTATGATGTAAAGCTGTAAAACAAATACATTCACACCTGCATTAGTGACCACCTTTATTAAGCAATAACTTGTATTATATGATTTTAATTTCCTTTCATGGTGCAATTCATGTTACTTAAACCTGTATTTAGTAACCACCTGTCTTATGTGACCATATTTCAATTTTCTCTTGGAAGGTCACATAAGACAGGATTGACTATATGTGTAAATACTATTGAATTATCCTATTTCTTACTGTTAGGAAAATATTGTTTTCAGGTCCTTTGGGATTTCCCATGATTCCTGGCTTGCCAGGACAGCCTGACATTAGTACGACAATGTCGGCCATTTTGAGTGGTATGTTTTGATGTAGTGTAGCTGCCTTCAGTCAGTTTTTATTTTCGTAGATTTTTGCTGCTTTGCTGTATTTTTTACCCCTTATTTTTGTTTGATATGCATAGAAGCAACATTTTGCAATTGACTGAATCTTGTTTTTGTCTTACCAGCAATTGTTTCCATAGTAACGACGGAGGCGACAAAGATTAATGTTATTGTAGTCAACTCCGTTTTTCCGCTAATGTCCATTCTATATTTACGGTATTTGTATTTAGGCATGCACATTTCACATAAATATTTTTAAATCCTATGACTTTTGGTGAACTTTCATGTTCCACTGATTTTGTAAATAAGGCTTATGCTAAATGTAAAATTTTTTAGCTCAATTTCACAACTACTTTTTCTTTTAGGTTCACCATTTTTAATGTCTATTGGCGTTTCATATTCGGCCAGATTTTAGATGCATTCAATAGTGATATATTTTTAAGTTGTACCGTTTGAGAGACACCATATCTTTTATTAAGGGGGGACTATTGCCGTTTTTCTGTGATTAGGAAAGTTTCATGTCATTTATCAGTCCACTTCCACCACATTAATAAATATCATGTGGATTACTAATTCTTTATGGTCTACTTAATATTGCCCATATACATACATGGAACTCGCAACAAAAATACATTGGTTTTTTCCGGGTAATCCTGTTTCCTCCACCAATAAAACTAACCGCCACGTTATAACTGAAATATTGTTGAAAGTGGCATTAAACACCATAACCCTAATCCCACAACCAACATAAATATGTCATTTATTTCATTGTCCAGTCAGAGATAAAAGAGATATCTTCCTGTTTGTAGATGAAACATCTTCTTTTTTTTTGCTTCTTTGTTGTAACTGTTCATGTAATTTATTACTGTTATACATACATGTACATGTATATCTGTTCATGTAGATGATGTTAGTGGACAGTTATGTTATTGTTTCTTGTTACTAAAATAAAAAAAATTCCATGTGTTAAATTCTGATAGCCAGTTGTATCTCTTTCCAACAATTGCCTTGTGTTTTCAATCCTTAGGAAGTACAAATACCCCTGTTTCACAAGTATCTTTTTGATGTTGTGCTGTAGAAGACCATGAAAATACTTCGAGAATTTATCCAATGCTTCAATTGTATAGTATAAAACGTAATTACACCTTATATAAGAATGCTGGATTCTGATTGGTTAATAGCCGTAATATTTTTTTTACAAATTCAGGCCTTGCATTGTGAATTTGCAGAATTTTTACTTCATGTAGGTGTATTTGAACAAGATTTAACTTTTTTTCATTGCATTTGCAAAATCGTATTTGCCGTTTTTACCCTTCACCGAGACGCTTGTAACAAAATTTGTAAAACGTTATCAATTGTGCGTTTTATGTAACATCATTCGGTAGAATTAAACAGATACATCATGTTAGGTCCTGAAAACGACAAACAAAAGGAATTATTTATTTAGCCAGTGTTCTAAATAATATTCGGTGTAATTAAACAGATATATCATGTTTGGGAGGGGTATTTGCGAAAAATACCAGTCTTGAGACTAAATTTCCCGAGCCGAATGGCAAGGGAAATTTAGTCTCACGACTGGTATTTTTTGCAAATACCCCTCCCAAACATGATCTGTATAAAAGTCACTTTTCATTGACGGTTGAAAAAGATAAGTAAAAATTCTAATGATATTTGTCCCATAACATTTAAAGGAAATAACGTCTTCTGGTAAAATTCAAATCCATATATATATCCTCCACCACACCCACCAGCCTTTCAATATGGGGCGGTACCAGGTCCTTTTTACCTGCCTTATATGGTCTTTGGTACCTCCTGATTTTAAAGAGAGTTGTATATTAAAGATGTGCATGAAATTTTTTTCAAATTTTAATAACAAAAAAATGCTGCCTGTAAACAGTCAAGTACTGGTAAACTTGAAAAATATCCTGCACCCATTCCAAAACATGAAGTTGTGGTAATGGTAACCACTGGTAACCTATTGTTCAAAATGTTTACTTTCACTTTTTGAAAAAATGTTTCATTAATTTGTATTGCATTAGAGTTATTCCTAACAAATATAACATTTTTTTTAAATTAATTTACATGTGCATGAGTGATCTCCCCTTTAAGTGTTGTCAGTCAGTTGCAAGCTGTTGAATATTAGTTAATTTTTACTGAAGTTACTCCCCTTGTCTTGATGTATATAAATTTCATATATAAGCATATTTGCAAAATCAAAATAAAATATAATGCTGCACTACATTTACTCGGTCACTCAGCTGCTTATGTTACCATGGAAATGACAGAATTGCACAAATTTTATCTTTTTAGAAGAGAGAGTTTTATCGTAGCTATACAACACAAGATTATGATTCTATTTCAATACTGAAATTTATTAAATATTCGTTAATGTCATTTTTATGGATTTTATTAGTAGTATCATCACAAAACCTCTGTCATGTACATTTATTAGTATTTATTTAAGAGGTCATAGTTCAAGCACTAGTCAGGTCATATATAAAGATGTTCAGATTTGTACATGCTATTTCTACATGAAGCATGAAATACAAATTTTGTCAGAAAAAAGAATCAATCAATGAAATTATATAAATCTACAGAAATCTATTAGATTGATCATTGCTAAAACAAATATACATGTAAAAAAATGGATTTCTCATTTATGAATGATAGCATTGTCTTGCCAGAAAAATTTAATCAACGAGAAATAAAACAATATTAATTCCAAAATTAATTGCAGTATCGTGTGTACTGGTATGAATTTTAAATATTGACAGTTGAAAAAGTACTGGTACCCAAACGCAACAATACGACCCTTCAACTTCAAAGTACATTAGGGTACGTTGTGGCCATGATTGTATGGTAATTGGATTTACAACTACCTATGCAATCAGTGCCTATCACCACTGATGTTGTGAGTTCGAATCTCGATCAGAGCGAGATGTACGACATTATATGTGATAAAGTTTGTCAGTGATTTGCGACAGCTCAGTGGTTTTCTCCGGTTTCCTCCACCAATAAAATTAACCACCACGATATGACTGAAATATTGTTGAAAGTGGCATTAAACACCATAAACCAACCATCAAAGTAGAATATAAGATGATGGAAACTGGTAGAAATCAGCAGCCAGATATAGATAAACTGTTTGTGCAGTGGTCATGGTATTTTGCATTTTTAGCAATGATGTTGCCATAGCAACAGGGATAAAAAAAAATTTTTTACATTTTTGATCAGATTTCAGCAAGTTATGATATCAGTATTTGAATGGAATTTTTTTTCTGGGGACAATAGATGAAACTGGTGATTATTGGTTGTCATGGTGATTTGTTTTGTTTACAGGTGGACTTCCTGGTCAGGTGTCGGCATTGAAGCAGAGCCAGACACAACCTAGTCCCTCCCACAGATCTCCTGCGCCTACACCAGGTATGTTTTCTAAATCTGGGTCAAAATTTAGGACATTGGAAATGATGAGTATTTTATTTACACTGAGATGTGAGATTGTTATCACAAAGTGCATGTATGTACACATAAGGAAAAGAAGGGAAGGGATATTTCATGTGATGTTTAGCAAACAAAATTCCTGATTTCAGTACGTAGAGGTTTTTACAATCAAAGACGAGGTTCACAGCATTCTCGGTCTTCGAAATTAAGACTTTCGAATTTACCGGCCAGAAATCTTCAAAATTAGAATATTTATATAGATTCTATTGAAAAAAATTGGTAAGTCACTGTTCCGAATCAATTTTCACTGGCCGTGGGCCACCGGACCACTGCTTAAGTCGATGACTGCATTCTAGTAATTAGTAGAAGAGTACCCAAAATTTTAGAGTTCAAATGAAGTCCGATTATTTTTTGACCAAGAATCGTAAAAAAAAATTATACAGCCAGCTGTATTAAAAGGTCGCATTTTTCTTGACCTGTCGTAGAAAATTTCATATAAATTTAACCTTTTTTAAGAGATCACCTGTCTTATAAGACCACTTTTTCTTTGTCCCAAAGGTTACCTTTTAATATATACGTCTGAAAATTAAACCAAACAGTGTTAGAATTAATATATAGAGTGTTATATCTCGGGCAAATTTTTGTACGTTCCTTCCCATGGTAAATTTCAATGGAATAAAAAAAAAACTGTGTTTGACTAGTAAATATTATTTCAAGCAGTATTTACATATTTATTTCGATAATTATCCCCTCACCAACGAAGTTGCGATGGGGTATAGTAACGCTACCGTCCTTCCTTCCTTCCTTCTGTCCGTCCCTCCGTAACATCCTTGTGAACACTCTAGACTCTACATCCTTAAATGGATTTTGACCAAGCTTGGTACATACTTAGTCCTTAAGAGAATCTAGAACCTTATTGATTTTCAAGGTCATAGGTCAAGGTCACCAGGTCAAATTTTTTACTGCACAACATCCTTGTGAACACACTAGAATCAACATCCTTCAATGGATTTTGACCAAACTTGGTACATACTTAGTCCTTGAGAGAATCTGGAACCCTATTGATTTTCAAGGTCAAAGATCGAGGTTACCGGGTCAATTTTTAGGCGAGGGGATACGCCACGCTTTGCGTTGCCCTTGTTTTTGTTTTCCTTTGACAAATTTTATACATTTTGCGATATATAGATAATGTTATGACTTGCAACATGGATGGATGCCTAATTTTTATTAGCATGTATTTTACACATAAAGATAAACTGTCTAGTTATTTTCTGCTAAAATTTATGGTCATATTATAGAATACAATGAAGAAACAGATATTTCTTATACTGTCAAATTTGATAAGAAATTGAAAATGAATCCTTATAATTTAACCCTAAATATATTCTTAGACATCCTGGAAATGTCCTGTCTTACTTTGATTGATTGATTGGTGTTTATTGCCAACTTAGCAGGGTTTCAGCTGGATTTTATTATACTAAGGTCAAATGACCTAACTCGTATAAATTCCTCAGGCCTTTTGTCCTGAAAGGCACTTATTCAATAGGTCAATTGTGTCCTCATTTTCCTAGAACTTATAGGTCATTTAATGACATATTAAGGTGTGGTTTGATTCAATTAAGATGCAGCTGGAGCTTAATTTAATATTCATTTCTTTCAAACTTGCATACTTATTAAGATATTTGGAATTGACAACCAGACAGGTTTTCAGAGGTCTTTTTCTAAAAAAAAGTTAAACTTAAGTGAAAATAAATAGAAATTAAAATCAAATTCCCCAATGAGGAATGAGTCAAAGACTTAAGAGAAAGCTACCCTAAATAGGTTACAAAAGACAAGTTTAAATTTGGCGCCAAATTGATATCCAATAATTTTTACGTGTCCTGTCCGGAGTGATTCTTGTTCTTATATTTCAAATATTGATATTTTCGTTCATTAAAGCGTTTCTGAGATAGCGACTTTAAGTTTGTCAATGTCCTTGAACTTCATCAAAGCATGGAGGAATGATAAATGATAAAATAAAAGAGTTTTGATCTGGCGTTTCACTTTAGTTTTAATCAAGATAAATTATGGACAAATTGGAGAATACTCGATCACGTGTCCGATGCATACGTAGCATGTGTCAGTCTTTTTGGCCACTTATTTTGAAACAAACGGTCATTTTGACAGCAATGTCAAATTATTTCCTGTCATATATGCATATTATCGGCCCATGACCGACGCCAAACGGAAACCCTGTTAGTAGGTGTTAAACACCAATCAATCCATCAATATATGGAATATATTCAATATACATATATAATACATATAAAGCATTATTTTAGTCAGCAATGCACAATTTGAGAACCACAGCATGCTTATAGTGAGAATTCAGTAAAAAACTACAAAAAAAAAACACAAAAAAAATGATAATTTGTGTAACATTTAATAGCATGACATGTTTTTTCTGACACAGGACCATCAGCTTTTGATCAACATCCTTCTCCATTTTTACCGGGCGATTCCTTCCCTTGGGCTGTCACTGAGTCGCTAAGCAAAACTATAGAGAAGACTTTGCTTAGTCAAAGTATGTCCAAATGAAAGGCATGTGATGGTTACAAATCTTTAGCATGATTCCCCGTCTATTGCTTTTGCTGATGGCGTGTGTTTTATACTTGGCTCTTCGCTGTGACCTTCTATATTGTTCGTGATTGATAATTATTGCTATGAATTTAAAATGGGTTTTATTTTTTTATAACGATAAAAAATTTGTAAAGTTTTTCATGTATGTTATATTTCATTGTCAAATTTGAAGTATGTCATTTAAATACCAGTCAGCCAAGTGGAAGAGATTTGTTAAGCTTTTATCTTCTTATCAGTTTATACCTCCTACCAAATCCAATATTTTAAATTTAATGTTTTCGTTGGTTTTGGATGGAGGGGAAAGGACTGTATATCTCTGAGGTATACCCATTATGGTTAAAAATTTGTTGATTGAAGCAATTTTTACATACAGCAGAACAAAATTATTTTAAATACAGTAGAGTTCGCTTATAGCGAAGTCCAGGGGACTCTCGATCTTATTTCATTATAAGAGATATAATGTAGAATTACCTCTCCTTTTGCAAAATGATGTATTTCAAAAAAATTATTTCAAGTGATGTGTAACTGTTTTGTTTTGTTATTTTTAGACAAATAATAATGTTTTTACTTCGATGATTTTGTTGTAATAAAATAGTTTCAGCGGATTTTGTTTTGTGAGTCTTTGTTTTTTTGTAACACCATTCATAATGCAAGCTATGTTGAGGAATAAATTAACGTGACCTACACTGTTAAAATATGACATCGTTTTTCTGAATAGAGAAAAACAAAAACGAGAATTGTTGAATAAAATTTATTAATTCAGCAGTTAAAATAAAACTGATCTGATCTGATATTTTGTATCAAGATCTATTACCTTTTTCTTTCTGCTAGCCATACTGATTACTGAATGATCACCACGAGAATGTGTTGCCATATTTATGACAATGTTCGGCTTGCAGTGTGAAAAACAACGGTAGAATTAAAATTTAAAAGCCGCTTTGTTGTTTAATTAAAGAGTATCATCAAAGAAAAAATAAACAATAGCGAATGAATTAATCTCACACATGACTTTGTTTTTAATTTCTTTAGCTTGTGTATCCATTCATTAAAATTTAGATTACGTTTTATTAATTTTTAATGCAATAAATTAGCGTGTGTGTTATTAATTGACAACTTGTTAATCATTAATACCCATTTTATTGTTTGAATATTTTAAAGAAAAGTCTTGATTGACATCATTAACAACATCACAGGTGGGATTATTGATTTTTCAATTACCGATAACGGAAGTGTCAAGTGCCATTCTAATATGTGATCGTCCGTTCGTAGTGCAAGACAGGTAAACGATTTGTTTGTTCAGCAATTTTCTTGGTTATATCAGATCAATTTTGAGCAATAAAAACGTTGTTTGGGTTTAACATTCTCTTCGTTATAAGCCTGATTTTCGTTATAAAAAATTTGTAATAGGCCTTCAAAAATACATTGTTTAAATAGCGATTGGACGGAGGATTTATCTTTACTTCGTTATAAGCCTGATTTCATTGCAAGCCTGTTCGCTATAAACGAACTCTACTGTACAGTCAAACTTGTCTAACCAGGGCGTAAGCTTTGGCCAATATAAATACTTTACAGTTTCCAATTTATGTCTTCAAATTAGTGGACCGAAACCAGTACGTAAACTGCAGGAAATTGGTATTTAAAGTGACATATTTGAGAATACCATCGTTGTAATGGAAAAAAGATATTTGAAACGATGTAATGTTGTAACTGCATGGATGTTAATATTTAACTTTATTTGATTTTGTGAAGAAGTTGATTGTATTTTTTGCTGAACAGCTTCATGCATGGCTTTTCAAGTTTGAGTGGGAGCCATGTTTGGGTTCAGGATATAAAAACAGCATGGAATGACAATTTGATAAAGGATGACAAAGTTCAAAGAGGAGTGTACTTTTTAACATACATATAGAATAACACCAGTTTTGAAGGTCGAGACATATTATCGCAGCAAGTCTGACCGGACCAGCTGTGACACTAGTGATAATGGATGACAAGATCTTTAAAACTGGCGTTATTGTTTTTATATGTGACGTCAAAATGTGTTTGACGTCACTCAAGACAGATAATTTTTAATATCAAGTCAGTTTTAGCGCATGCAAGTATGAACTGACCTAATATTTTTGTGGATCAAGGTCAGTTCAGTGATCCAGACTTGATCAGCGACACACCTCTAAGAGAAAATGTCAAATTTGACGATGAATAGCTATTAATGTTTCTTTTAATATTTATCAGGGTCAGGACATAAAAGAATGTGATGTCCACATACAATGGTATTTGGACTATTAAACAACACAGTTACATTCTTTATAAGGGTTCAGCAGTTGTGGTAAATAAAAGCCACGACTATCTGGTTTTTTTTTCACTTTTAGTTGTGAATAAAACCATGAATGATTAATATTGGCAACTTTTAATATTAACAAAAAAAATCAATTCTGACAGCCTGTATGCCTTTAATATTAAGTCATTCATAATGATGTTTGTTTAGCTAGAGATCATAAGTAATATGTTAGTTTGATGATTGTAAAAAGTGGGAAGCTTTCAGTTTTTGTTTAAGGGGACTAATCTTTTCACAGAAGAGTAGTTAGAAGGAGCGAGATGTGTTTAAAACTTTTTTACCTTAATTTAGAGCAGTACTTGTGGTTTTGTCTCGCGTCTTACTTCTCAGGCTGTCTTTCTAAGCCTGAACACTGCGCTAAATACAAGTCAGCTGCTCATTCAAATATCAGTTAGTCAAAAAGAAGGGAACTATGTACAGTTCTGATATTGTAAATTGAAGACGGGTATTTTCAGTTTAAATTTACTTATTTTGTTGAAACTAGAAGAATTTGGGTGAAAAATGTGATTTTGCTTTCACTTTTTCCTGCATGTTTGTTTCATGAAATCAATGTTGTTAATTTTAATAATATTTATTAATATCTTTTATAAATTCCAAATCTGAAAAGTTTACATGTTGATTCTTTTATAATTTTAAACAGTGATTACTTAAAAAGTCAATTATTTTTTGTCCATTATTTACATAAGCAAAAATATATGTTATTTGGATTGAGACGAGTTTACTGGCAAACTAGAACAGAATATCTGTTAAACATGTTTAACTTGTTTAGTATGTGAGTGAGTGAAAATGACTCTATGATAGTTAATGATCAATTTTAAGTAATTTATTTGTAATAAGTGAGTTATCATTGGTCCAGACTGAAATTACATAATCTTGATTTTGATTTTGTAGTTGCTGTTGTGGATGTTGCTATGGTAACCTTTAAACTGTGCACACGTTGAGAGTTGTTGTCTTGATTGGTCAATTTATTTGTACTGTTTAATATATTATTGGGCAATCAAAGTGAATAACAATTCCCCATGCTGGATGTTGCTAGATGCCAGAAATACCTAATAATAAAAAAAAAACAAAAAAACAACAAATTTTTAATTTACTTGCCAGGATTTTTGTTCTGCTCCCTATTATTTTCTCAGAATTATAAACATGTAATAGACATTAGAATTAAAAGGAGAAAGCGTGTAAAAATATGTTAGTTTCATTTTTGGCACAGAGTCAGAACATGCAGTAATTATATCGGTCTTTCATTTTGGGACAGAAATGGTACTTGTAACAAGTGTATTCTATTCTACTTTCATTTTGAGACAGGTGGAACCTTTCAACATATATATTCTACTTTCGTTTTGGGACAGAATCTGTATCTGTAACATATATTATACTTTCATTTTGGGACAAAATCAGTATTTGTAATAGATATATTCTACTTTGTTTTGGGGACAGAATCGGTACTTGAAACAGTTATATTTTACTTTCATTTTCGGACAATGTCGGAACCTTTCAACATATATAAATATATATATTCTACTTTCATTTTAGGACCAGAATCGTCATCCAGTAAAGGAGAACCTAAAGTAAATGGTGGAAAGAGTGTTATATGTTTAGATGAATAAGTGCTGGACTAATTAGCTTTGTACATATCATATGACTGCACACAGAAATGAAATTTGCATTCCTTTCGTCATCAAATCATGTCATTCATTTTTATTATTATTTATGTTCGTATCACCTGTAATAAACTTGCATTAAGGTGTCGAAATAGACGATAATTATTATTATTTATATTGTTTTTAGTTCGTTTGAGAGTTGTCATGGTAATTCAGGATGAATCAGGTTTAAATAGAACACTTAATATGTAGTGGAATTAAATCTTTTGAGAAAAAAAGCAATAAATCACCTTATTGGATTTGTTGTGTTGTGTATGAAACAAAAAAAAAATAATGGATTTTTTCGGTACTCGGTTATGTGTTGGAAAAGTTACGTTAAGTTCATACTGTAATCTTGAATTTTTCATGCAATGAATATATACCAAATAACACTGTTCAAATTTGCATACATAAATATAGACCGCTACAATATAACTGAAATATTGTTGAAAGTGGCGTTAAACACCATAACCATTCCCTATAAATATAGATACTCCTTCAACTACCAGTGAATTATCATATTTCTCTACTCGAGATATATAAATTTTCAAATTTTAAAGTTTGAGCTTTAGCGAGAGTTTTAAAATTGAAAATTTAACTATTGAGTGCAGAAAAATATCGAAATCCACTAGTAGCATTAAGAAGAATGAGCCTATGACCAAAATGTCAAATATATTTTTAAGTTGTAAATTTTTGTTGTTAATGAGATTAAAAAGAAATTGGTAGGAATTCTCATGGAGAAGTTTAACCAACTGGTGATTAAAAATATTACGAAAAATTTAACCAACGGGGAGAAATGGATATACTAATACATAAAACTTTAAAGACATACATTAATTTCACACATACTGTTTGTTTGCATACATGTATTTATTGCATAATGAAAACAAAAAAGGCCGTATTACTTTTAAGTGATACACCTTACAATTGTTTTTACATTGTTATTCGTCCACATCATGTCACGTAAAAAAAAAAAATAAAATATTTAATACAGTACAGTCATCAGTGTACTAGAAAACGAAAGATTCTAAATTTTGTACAATACATGTTAATATAATTTTTTAGTCAACTTTATGCTATTTGAGACTTCAGGGTAAGAGTATTTTAGATTTTTCTCAGTCGTAGAAAATGAAGGAAGTATTATAGTATTTTGAGTTTTCAAATCAACGAGTTCAGTAACTGAGTAATGTGGTAGATTGTCTACAAGCTTTAAGCTAAAATATTTTGTTGCAAATTCATAGAAAGTGATGTATATATATATATATTTTGTTTTTAATACAAATTTGAGCAGATGCATTTTTTTTAGAGTGCATTTATCAAGTTTTTATACTGAAATGGAATAAGATTGACAAAAGACAGATTTTAAGGGAAACAAATTATTAAAACAAACATGAAATTATAAATTTTGTTAATTAAAGTGAAAAAAACAATCTTTGTCATGTTGGTGTTGACGTAATACTATGTTGGAAATAAAAAATCCAGCTGTATTTTTGTGTTCTGTTTAATTTGGTCTTGCCTGCAAATAGCAATGAAAGAAACGAAAAGAGAACAAAACATAATTAACAAAAAACAGAAGATCAGAAAGTATGCAATCTGCTACACACACAAAAAAGAAATGAGACCAGAGGATTTGAAAGGATCAGCATAATGTGCTTCTTCCATATGACACATATTTATATATAATAAATAAGAAATATCGTTTTAGGCTTGCCTGAACCAAAGATCCATGTGAGGATTGGTTTGGTTTTGGTTTATGTTGTTTAACACCACTTCCAACAGTATTCCAGTTATATTGTGGCAGTCTGCTTAATTGGAGGGGAAATCCAGAGTACCTGGAAAAAACCACCGACCTGTTGCAAGTCTCTTGACAAACTTATCACATAATGTTGTATTGTGTACACTGCCTGGGTGTGCTTCTTCCATATGACGCATGTTTATAAATAATAAATAAGAATATAGTTTTAGGCTCAGCTAAACCAAAGAGCCATGTGTGGTATTGTCATCACTACATCAATGGTCATATGCACCCGTTAGTTCGCATTTCAATCTTTACTTACAAACCATTGAACCAATTAAAACGAAACTTGGCTGATCCTCAAGATTCTATATGATTTTTGTTTCTTTCAGAAATTCAATCATGTTTTCTGATTGGCTGAAATTTCAAAAATCTTTATTTATTTAATCATAGCCGCATTGGTCTTGTAATGTTTAGCGTGCTTGCCTCGAGTGTGGTAGATCAATGGTTAAAGCCGTGGTCGGCTTAAAACCAAAGACTATAAAATTGGAATTTGTTGCTTCTCTACTAAATATTAAGGAGTCGGAAAAAAGACTGGTTGGCATAGAATCGGGATAATGTGTCTAAGTGGAGCGGCATGTTTACTTGCGGACTGCTGTTTCATTGAACTAACTCTAAAAAATTCCAACTAAGCGTATTGGTCTTGTACAAAGTGGACATCATCATCATCTCATCAAAATGTAACTTGTTCTGGCATTAATATATGTAGCTGAAAAACTTAATCACCGAGAGTTGAACAACAATCCCTCACTCACTCATTGCCAACAGTATATTCAGTATTGTATACAATATTGTCGGTGTACAACTACTCTGACCGATCACTATGAGTCAAGTATAATCTGAGCGTTGGGCCCAAGGGCTGCATGGGAAAGAAATAATACATATTTGGGTAAAGCAAATGGATATGGGGGTATGAGACATACAAAATGCTGTGATGAAGGGTTTTATAAGGAATACAATACTATTATTCCTGGGGATGCTGTGGTCGTGGCAGTTGGATTTACTACTACTGCAATCGGTGCCATAACAGAATAATTTAATTTGATGTGAATACTGCAATCTGATTGGCTGATCCGCCTGTAGAAAAAAATGGTTATACATGATAACCTGGGTTGGTATTGTGACTTCACCAACATAAAAATTCGCCATTACAACAAATTCAAATAGTTCCATGAAATAAAATTGTAATTAAAATCGAATTAGGGTATCAAATTTTATTGTAAAAATTAAATTATAAGGAATATTTGAAATTTTTGAACATGTTATACTTGTATGGTAAACATTATTTTGCTAGATTTTTATTTCATTTAAGGAGTATTTTCAATTTTTGAACAGGTTATACTTATATAACCTGGTTTGGAACAGTTTACACTTTTCATAAAATGCTTTGTGGTTATTAAGCATAAACTGTCCCAAACCAGGTTATATCGATCATATATACATTTGTGTGTATGTCTCATTTATCAATCATGAATGTTTGTATTGTTAATGATGCCTCATGTGGGCTCTATGATTGGGCAATAAAATGTATTCTATTCTATTCTATAAAAGTTGGCACATTAACATCATATCAACACTTTCACATCATATAAACATTGGACTTTTTTTTAGCTGTTTGCGAGACTCTGATTTGAAGAAATGTCTAGTTAAAACTAGTTTTGGAGGTAGGTGGTGTTACTGGTTTGAACATTTTGAAATAATTAGACATTGGATTTCAAGAATTTCTATAGTGACTCATTCAAAATAGAATCATGGAATATGACATTTCATTTACCATGGATTTGACGATAATGAAATTGAAAATGCTCATTTCACAAAATTGCATTCGTACAATATACACCAGTGATAAATATTTGTGACGTGGGATTTTAAATTTGATTAACCTAGAAACGACCTCGGGTGGAAGCAAATCTGCAGGTTTTTTTTATTGTTTATATCTGTAATGGAAATCCAATTATCACAAGGGGCATGGTTAAGGTCTCATTAGCTGATTTAACCCTGCCATATTTTGTGCCTGTCCCAAGCCAGGACCTGAATTTGAAAGTCGTCTATCATTGTCTTTTTTTGTGTTCAAA
Organism: Bathymodiolus septemdierum; assembly: GCA_963383655.1. Taxonomy (NCBI): domain Eukaryota; kingdom Metazoa; phylum Mollusca; class Bivalvia; order Mytilida; family Modiolidae; genus Bathymodiolus; species Bathymodiolus septemdierum. Next base: position 26,515,556 of record OY726530.1, on the reverse strand, counting down.
GAATTGAAAGTGAGAGGTGGTACGTTTTGTTGGTATTTGTGGAATTGTTGACCATCACAGTTTAAACTTTTTAAAAATAGTACAGATTCTGTAGTTGCAACTCAAATATGAGAAGGGGTCGTCGTGTTCGTATGGTAGTTGGATTGACAACTACCTGTGCAATGAGTGCTTATCACCACTAACATTGTGAGTTCGAACCAGGCTAATGGCAACGTGCTCGATGCAACATTATGTGATAAATTTTGTCAGTAACTTGCAACAGGTCTGTGGTTTTCTCCGGGTACTTCAGTTTCCTCCACCAATAAAACTTAACACCACGATATAACTGAAATATTGTTGAAAGTGGTGTTAAACACCATAATCCCTACTAACCCTCAAATACAAGAAGTGAAGTGTATATAATGTGACAATAAAATGTACAAATAAAGTAAAGGATGACAAAAACCTGTCCGAAAAGATATTTTTTATTCTTTTAAAAAAAAAACTAAGATGTAACAATGTTCTGTATATATTTATAGTCGTTAGTTTTTATATGACAATGACAGCTGTAGTTTATAGCTAAATGCCCACAATAAATATACAAAATAAAAGTAAAAAAATAAATAAATCTACTCTAGGTCAATTTTTTTTTCTACCAGGTACTTATTGTGAATCTCATTTTTCAATTTCAATTAGTATTAAAAAACATAGTATTTTAGCATATTCTTAAGTTGCCAAAATAAAATTCTCGAAAGATGAATTAAAATAATTACTACAAAAGGGTGAAAAAAAAAAGAATTGGTGGTCCTTTTTCATACAAGTTGAATTGTAGGCAAGTTATGGTTTTACAATAATAAAAAAAAATCAATTCATTTACGTTCTATAAGAAATCTAACTTCTGAAAATTCAATACTTAAAACTGCATGTAATAATGTATACTCGGTTGTTGTATGTCAACTTTAAAATACAAATTCCAACTTTTTCGTGCATTGATAAAAGCTTCTCAATTGTAGCTGTGGACCCGTAGCTCTTGTTGCCCTTTGCCAGTTTTCTGATATTTGAAATCAGCAAATATCAGAAAACTGGCCAAGGACCATAAGAGCTACGGATCTGCAGCAACTCAATTGTGGAGTTTTATACTTGTACATAAAGAAATTCAATCAACTGTAACACTTTCTTCAAATTAATAAATTTGTTTGCAACACAATATAAAATGTAGCTGAAATACTGCTAAACTTAGCATTAAACACCAATCAATCAATCAAATTAAGACATATAGATTTCAGATTTGATATATTGTAGAAAATGTTATTTAAATTTTTCACTTTGAGGAAGGCCACTGGGTGAAACATATTAATGGGAATTGAATAAAGATTGATGAAAATTTTATTGCCGTCATTTTCAAGTGCAACTTTGTGTACTAGTATTACCCGTAAATACAATACAGCATTCTGAACACATGACTTCTGGAGTCTAAAACTAACATAATTACCATTTAATATTCAAGGAAAATGGCACTGGAATATCTTCTAGATAAACAAGACAGTTACAAAATAAATGCTCCAATATCAAAGCATGTCGTGCTAATTACAAACAGATGCGAGTTATCTTTTCCTGCAACTTGCCAGGTGACAGCACAATTCCCCGTCATGGATTGTTTGTTTACAAACTAATGCGCACGTACATTTATATTATGCATTTTGTGTGAATTTGATATGTAAATAATATTGAAATATGGCGTGTATTACGAAATATGACACGGACAAAAGATTGGAAAGCCAAATAATTTAAGTCTTTGGGAGCATGCAAACAGGATAGCCAAAATCGTCTAGGTTACATATGCCTGAAAGATATTGACCTTAAACTTCAAACATGTTATATCACCTTTCAGTACACATATTCCAATACAAATTAATATACCTTTTAGTACACAAAAAAAAAAAACTCTTGAAAAATTAAATTAAAAAAATTTCTATATTTACGGTAAATAATAATATTTATGACTGACGTCAATAATTTTACTGAAAATATAAAAAAGCAAAAAATGAATGAAAATTACAAAATATAAAGAAATACAACGTTTTTGATTGCACAACAGTAATATCAATAATTGCAAGGCTTAATATACAGCTTAGCAGCTATCTCTGCCTATACAATATGTCCCAATTACCACTTGTTTAATATACTCTGCCTATACAACTGGTCCCAATTACCACTTAAAATTGTTAGTCTCATTCCTGCCCCCATTGTGAGTTGGACTCAGTGGATACAACCTTGTGTGATAAAGTTTGTCAGTTACTTCTGTAATTGATTCGACTTTATATGCTAAAGTTTGCTAGTTGCTTTCCCTTGGTGCTCCCAGCTAGGTTTGATTTAATTTGGCTCAACGGTTTCAGAACAGATTTTCAAATGATTTTTTTGGTCAAAATTAGCTTAATTTGCATATTTTTGTCAAGGGCAGATTTGGTTCAAATTGGCCCAGTCGCTTCGTTGAAAATATTTTTGAAAAAGTTTACGACGACAAATGGATGACGGACGCCAAGTGATGTCAAAAGCTTACATGACCTTTTGGATCAGGTGAGCTAAAAAAGGAAATTGGCTGATAAAATGCTTACGTTAGTCACGAAAACTTTCATCTCGAATGAAATCCTGCCACAGATATATACACATTTTGCAATACAAATTTAAATTCTACAAACAAATGCTTAAGTAGTATAAATATTTACATTCTACAAACAAATGCTCAAGTAGCATAAATAAATAAGTATGAAATAAGATTGAACAAAATACGTAAACGAAGCAATGAGAACACGATACAATTTCCTAGATAACAAATAATAAAGAATACTAAGAACATTTCCATGCATCTAGAGGTAAATTATCTAACTGTCGTACACGTTTGTGACGCCATATATACCACATGAAGCCTATAACAACACATAGGATTGATTCTATATAATATCCATCTAATATTGTTAAACAACTCCCTCCAGCTTTAGTACATGCCTGTAAAAATAAAGATAAACACAAGTTATAGACACTATATACATGTATCTTGTCATTTTATTAGAAGTCACAATGTCATGTAACAATAGCTAGACCTAGACCAAATACAGTCAAACCTGTATTAAGAAGTCACCTTTGGGACACCAAAAAAGTGGCCTTATAAGACAGGTGACCTCTTAAAGGAAGTTCAATTCAAATGAAATTTTCTATGACAGGACAAGAAAAAGGTGACCTTTTAATACAGGTGACTGCATGGGCAGGTTTGACCGTATCTTGTTATTTCATTAGAAGTCACAATGTCGTGTAACAATAGTTGAACCTAGGCCAAATATATGTCATGTACCATAGAAAGAGTGAGTAGGTGATTTTTGCTTAATGCCAAATAAGCAATTTTTCAGCTGTGTCATGGTGAGAACAAGTTGCACTTCAATGAGATGAGATGATGATATCCGTTTAATACTATACAAACACGCTTAGTTAGATTTCTATAGTGCTTTAATACTATACAAACACACTTAGTTAGATTTTTATAGTGTTAGCTCACTGAAATAACAGTCTGTGGGTAGACAAGTCAATCCAATCAGACACATAATTCTGATTCCGAGCCTATCAGTCTTTAATACTTTACTCCTTAATGAAGCACCAAATACCAGTTTCATAGGCTTTGGTTTGACCCGACCACGGCTGGAACCCATGATCTGCCACAATCAAGATGAGCATGCAAATCATTACACCACTGATGTGGTTTAAGAAAAAAACTAAAAAAAAGATAGAAAAAAACCCCCATTTTATCCTTCTATATAACGGTGTATTGTCCTTACCTCTGTTTCAGCTGTTGACCTACAATCACCAGGACCACCATCACATGACTTCCACGTTAAGCCCTCAACTAACCATAATGCTACTGTTGCTGGCCAATTACCTCCTATAAAAAATGAATTAGAATTTTGTACAAAAATATCAATAAAATAAAATCTGAACCTACGAATAGAGGAAATAGTCAAAATTGAACTTGATGGCTTAATCTATCAAAAGACTACAGTAGCCCCCATTTTATATTATTAGACCACCACTCATATCAGATTTCAGATACACTGAAATAGTATTTTCAGATGCACTGAGACAGTGAAATACTGATAAATTGTCCACTTCAAGAGTGGCCACCCTTCTTATAAGACACATTTTTCATTGCAAAAGGGATGGTCTTATAAAGAGGGAGACCACTGTATCACAAACTATGGAACACCAATATATCATTACTTTAAAGTTTGATTAAAATGGCAGACTGGTTATATACTGTATCACAAACTATGGAACACCAATATATCATTACTGTAATGGTTTGATTAAAATGGTAGACTGGTTATAGACTACTGTATCACAAACTATGGAACACCAATATATCATTACTGTAATGGTTTGATTAAAATGGTAGACTGGTTATAGACTACTGTATCACAAACTATGGAACACCATTATATCATTACTTTAAAGTTTGATTAAAATGGCAGACTGGTTATATACTGTATCACAAACTATGGAACACCAATATATCATTACTGTAATGGTTTGATTAAAATGGTAGACTGGTTATAGACTACTGTATCACAAACTATGGAACACCAATATATCATTACTTTAAAGTTTGATTAAAATGGCAGACTGGTTATATACTGTATCACAAACTATGGAACACCAATATATCATTACTGTTATATTTTGATTAAAATGGCAGACTGGTTATATACCGTTTTTTGGTACGTATAGAACGCGGTCTTATGCTTTAAAATGATAATTTGTAGGTGGGGTGCATTTTATACATAAGAGCAAGTATCAGACACTTTTTTTCAGGTCACGCAGAGTTGCCGGTAGTTCACGGACGGCAATATTCCCAATGATCGATGAATTAATGTTCAAATAACATTAATTATGTTCATTATATATGTATTTAAACAAAGTGTTGCAAAAATTTTCGACAGCACGACCGTCTTCGTCAGTTGCAGACTTGTATATGTGTTATTTAAAATAAAATTTTATAAAAAATATATTTATTGCTTTGTTCATTGCCTTTTTGAAAGGTATGTTAATATTCTCAATGTTTGTCAATCATATGGTGCATTGGTCTTGTTGTTCGGAACTAATTGTCCATATGAATGCAGGAATAACTGTCAAATGTTTGCTATCAGACGTGTGATATTTTACTTTTTTTTCAATCTATTTTTTCCTGGGGTGAAATTACCTGTGTTTGGGTATTACACCTTTGTTTGAATTATCGATTTTTACAGCAGTTGACAAGGTCAAGGACCGTATATTGTATAACAAGGTGTGAAAAGATAATTGAACATACTGGGACACCTGACAATATTATATAATATATTGTAGCATTGGTACAATACGAGTACACTTCAAAAGAAATTATAATCTCTTTAATTAATGTTATTACTTTTATATTGTTTTCTCTTTATTTGAATGGATCGTAATTACTTCCTATTTTAAGCTTGACCCAAGCTTGCCTATCTTTGATCACATGAACGGTTCAATCATTATTTGATGAATTAATACTAATTAAAAATTAAACATAACTACATATTTATTATTTAAAACAACCATAATTCACGTAAAGAACGACAAAAAAATCAACTGCTCCTGGCATCTGTATCATTTTCATTGCCGTTTTGAACTTGTTTTCAAATTAAACATTACCGATAAACTTCCTGCATTCACAAAACAGCTAATTTTCGCTTGCAAAATGTAGAATAATCGGTTTAAACTCTTTTAACAAAACTAATTTAACATTTCCCTGTCTAAAATTTATCAAAAATACATGGATTAACAATTACGTGATCTGTGGTAAGCAGTATTTTGCCGTTTGAACGAGGATTTCTGCCATGAATGTTTTACTGAATCTGCCTGCATTCTATAGATAGGAACTAGAATTTTCCCCAGAATTTTAGGGGAGGAAAGGGGGTGCGTTCTATGCACCAGTGCATTTAATAGACACAAAAAGACGGTACTGTATCACAAACTATGGAACACCAATATATCATTACTGTAATGTCTTGATTAAAATGGCAGACTGGTTATATACTACTGTATCACAAACTATGGAACACCAATATATCATTACTGTAATGTTTTGATTAAAATGGCAGACTGGTTTCAGAACATAAGAGATATAAGAGGGGGGACTACATTATGTAGCCAAGCGGTGTATAAAACCTGTACTCTCCTTACTGTCAAAAAAATCATTTACCCAGCATAGAAAAAGTACTCCAGTAGCCCCACCCCCTCTTATAAAACTGTCCCTATTGCCATGAAAAAGTGGCCTTATAAGAGGGGTGGCCTCTTTTAAGGGGAACAATTTAGAAGTATTTTACTATCTCAATTCATCTGAAATCTGGCCTGATGAGAAGGGTGGCCTTTGGTAGGAGTGGCTTTATAAGGGGGGACTACTGTTTACACAAGAAATAAGAAAGAATATATGCTTCAATTACAAACAATTATTGATATGACAATGGAATGGGTAGCAACACTTTATTCATCAATGTGTACCAATTAGGTTATCTTACGTTTGGTGTATAACACTTTCAACAATATTTCAGTTATTTATTGGCAATTAGTATTCAATGGTGGAGGAAATTTCTTCATAATCAGTTTTATTGGCAGAGGAAACCAGAATACAGAATGCAGAAAATCATAGAATTGATGCAGGTTACTGACGCCAAGGAAAAAATACCTACTGTTTCACAAACTTTTAACATTGAAAAAAAAAGGATAGGTAGGTAGGCAAAACAAATTAAACTTTCTATATTTTACCTAAGTAATACAAGACAAGGATCTGACTTTAACAGCGCTTCTCCTAAAATCAGGGATTTTAATATTTTTCAAGTGTACCAGTACTTTTTATTAAAATTATACAACACTCTTTAAAATCAGGAGGTACCAAAGATCATTGTAGGCAGGTAAAAGTACCTGGTACCGCCCGTATTGAAAGGCCTGTAAAATGGCAATAAAAACTTTTGGGTATGCACTAAAAATAAGGGTCAGTAGGGTTAAAGGAAACAGGTAAATTTTGTTGGCCTGACCCAATTTATCATATGATGTTGAAACAAGTATATCTCGCAATGGACAGAAATTGAATCCAAATGCAATATGATCGCAACCATCGTGAACGCTCTCAGACTCTAAATAAAAGTGTAAAAAAGTGACAAATTCTATCTAAAACTGACCTAAATTTGCTAAGGTGTTTAACAAGGTCATATATGTTCCTCCAATAGCTGGGTCACTTATCTTTGCATGGAAAGCCATCTGTGACACAAACATACTGTATAATGCTACCTAGAAATAAAATTATGGAATGCCATCAGTGACATAAATATACTGTATAATGCTACATAGAAATAAAAATATGGAAAGGGATCAGTGACAGAAGCATACTGTATAATGCTACCTAGAAATAAAATTATGGAAAGGCATCAGTGACATAAATATACTGTATAATGCTACCTAGAAATAAAATTATGGAAAGCCATCAGTGACATAAATATACTGAAATGCTACCTGCTACAAGTTACATTTTGAGTCGGGCGAGCTAAAAAAAACAGTGGTCTCTCTTAAAGGACAATTTAGAAGTATCATATTATCTCGGTACATGTGAAATCTGGCCCCATATAAGGGGTGTCGTTTGCTGGGAGTGCCCTTGTAAGAAGGGGCTACTGTAAGTAGATTATCTTTAGTTATACATTATGTTTTACCAAATATTTTCTTGACTATAAATCTAATGTACTGGATCTACATTGTACTATACAAATTCTCTATAGATTTAAAATGGAGACTGCTGCTGTTTTATAGTAGAACAGTCTATAGAGTTATATTCAGCAAAAATACTGTATAAATATTTACCTGATGAATGGCATAACTACCAAGAATGAGTACATAAAAATAAGTTGGAAATTCTCCTTTTTTCTCCTGGACTTGTGATGACAGCCATACAATAAAGGCATATAACAACCCTAACATCAATCTGTAAGTAGAATATCAAATTTTTAAACATATTGTACAGAGACACAATAAACCAGACTCTTGTGTAATAAAAATGTAGATACAGTCAAGCCTTCCTTAAAGGGCACATCTATATAACAAATCATTGTCAATAAAGGGCACCTCTATATAACAAATCACTGTCTATAAAGGGCACCTATCCTCCATATAACAAACCAGTGTCTATAAAGGGCACCTCTATATAACAAATCACTGTCTATAAAAAGCACCTCTATATAACAAAACACTGTCTATAAAGGACACCTCTATATAACAAACCACTGTCTATAAAGGGCACATCTATATAACAATTCACTGTCTATAAAGGGCACCTCTATATAACAAACCACTGTCTATAAAGGGCACCTCTATATAACAAATCACAGTCTATAAAGGGCACCTCTATATAACAAACCACTGTCTATAAAGGGCACCTCTATATAACAAATCACAGTCTATAAAGGGCACCTCTATATAACAAACCACTGTCTATAAAGGGTACCTCTATATAACAAATCACTGTCTATAAAAAGCACCTCTATATAACAAAACACTGTCTATAAAGGACACCTCTATATAACAAACCACTGTCTATAAAGGGCACATCTATATAACAATTCACTGTCTATAAAGGGCACCTCTATATAACAAACCACTGTCTATAAAGGGCACCTCTATATAACAAATCACAGTCTATAAAGGGCACCTCTATATAACAAACCACTGTCTATAAAGGGCACCTCTATATAACAAATCACAGTCTATAAAGGGCACCTCTATATAACAAACCAGTGTCTATAAAGGGCACCTCTATATAACAAATCAGTCTATAAAAAGCACTTCTATATAACAAAACATTGTCGGTAAAGGACACCTCTATATAGCAAATCACTGTCAAAAAAAGGGCAGTCTCACTTTCCCATTAATGAATAGTACATATAATTTTAACCTGTATATAAATGGTAACTGCTCATAAAGGCCACATTTTTACGTTGTCTTGAGTGGCCTTTATATGCAGGATTTACTATTTAATTTAGTGTGCATAGAACGTTTCTACATTCTTGTTTTATTTGTTTGTTGTAACATCCAAGAGAAATATACCGGTAAGTGTATTTCCATTCCTTTCCATTAGTATTTAATATTGACAAAAGTGTTCAGATGCATTTGTATGAAAAGAGGGGGTTAGGGTTATGGTGTTTAAGGCCAGCTTTCAACAATATTTCTGTTATATCGATGCAGTCAGTTTTATTGTTGGAGGAAACCAGAGTACTGGAGAAAACCATTGACCACAACTTTAGTGGTGATAGGCACTGATGGCATAGGTACTTGTAAATCCAACTATCATACGATCACGACCACAACAGTCCCCTCAATGAAAAGAAAGATTAAACAGTAATGATCCACGATTCCACCAATATCAACAGTCCTCACGATGAGCACCGGTTCTCCTGCCCAAGACAAGTAAAACTTTGCTTCGACCAGTACATTTTTCAATTTTTTTATTTAGAACTATATAAAACTAAATTCAAGAATTTGGACCAGTACCGTATTTTACGGACTATAGGTCGATGGGGACGATAGGTCGAATTGCTGCTTTTCGGCAAAATTTTTGGGGAAATACTAAGATAGGTCGAAGCATTCCATAGGTCGAGGATGCCGATGATAACTTGGGTAAGTATCGTCACATGGAACAGGTTTTTTTTGTACATCGGTAAGCATTTGTCCTATAACGATGTTCTTCGGTATGTATCTGTAAGTATTAGCTCAAGAATACTTTTCTTATGTGTCATAAACGAAATAATTATGAAAGTTAAATTAAAAAAAATCTTGTTTTTAAACTTGTGTTTTGGTTGTGTGTTTTTTATGAGGAGTCTGGTTTGTAAAGCCAGACATCGATGACATTCAAATCAGGCCGTCTGTGGGTGTCAAAATAGATGGTAAACGGATGTTCATACAATAAAAAAATCAAGCTGTCAAAACAATGTATCATCTTGTGCAGTTTTATTGACATACCTTTAAACTGTGTTTAATTAATAATAGGATACACAAATTATGTTATCGTCTCGGTCCAGCAAATTTTCAATCAGCTGATCAGGATAATTAACGATCGATGTTCACCTGTGTTGATTATCTCATGGTGATTATTTTATTTGTTCCTAATTGACCAATTAAAGTGTAGAACATTCTAATTTAACGAAATCGATAATTATTCAGTATAAAAAAACTTGTTCCCCATGTTTATTGTGAGATGTAATGCAACCGCCATTTTTTACTACAACGTTGTGCACATGCTCGTGTTTGATTGAAAAGCTATTTATAGCTATATTTTGATATTTTGTGATAATAATTTTATATTGTAAAACGATCCACCCTGTGATTTTTTTTTCAACAACATACATTTTTTATAGTATATATTTTAATATACAATACAATATTGAACTGATTTTCGCTAACACTTCAATCATTGAATATTGATTTTTTTCGGATGTTGAACATTTTTTCTCGGAATTGTACACCCTGTTAGTAGTATACTTTTATTGCTTTATTTAAAACAAAAACAACACCAAGAACATCGATGATTTCAATCTTATTCAGAAAAAAAAACCTACAGCAAAATAAAGGTATACTGTAAACAAAATCGTCATTTTTATCGAGATTTTTTTAGGGATTCCAGATTTTTTTAACTTCATCCTTGTATAGGTCGATGTGGACGATAGGTCGAAGCCAGCGTGTTGAGAAAAAAAAATATCGACCTATCGTCCGTAAAATACGGTAAATAAAATATTTCATTTCGAGGACTGTATCAACAAAACTAACAATCATCTCTCAATGATTATTTATCATTGTTTAGCTTTTGATACTTGTGTGCACCTCAACAACAAAAATACACTTACCATTCCACACAGTAAATTGATGAATTGTATTTTCAATTGAATAACTATTTTTCTGTTGGGGATGACTTATGACTTTTTTTGTTGGGGGGGATGACATGAACTTGAATAAAAACATAGATATCAAATTTAGTGTGTACGACATATTTCTGGAATAACCTTTATCAGGTACGCTCAAAATCAAGAGATAGGAAAGACAAATAATCAATGATACAATTTTTCTCACAAAAAATTGACAATATTGATTTTTAAAGAACGATTTCTAGTATACAATCATCACTGGTTCATGCCAATTTATCAGATAGGGGGGGGGGGGGGGGGTTAGAATCACATTAACTGGTTTAATCACACCACATATTTGTGCCTGTTCTAAGCCAGGATCTGGATTTCCAATGTTATATGTCATGGTCATTTTTGTGTTTAATGAATTTAGGTGAGAGGTCATTGCTCATTTTATTGATATTGGTGGAATCGTTGACCTGGCATAAATGTTCCGTCTTTCTTTGCATAGATAAAATTGTTCATTACTACATGTTTTATAAATGAATGTAACTGAAATGAAATAATTATATATTTTTTTTGATTTGCAGAACCAAATAAACGAATACCTATCAATAACAAATATCTTCACTTGGGGGGAGGGGGGGCGTCGTGGTCGTGATCGTATGGCAGTTGGATTTTTAACTACCTAGGCTATGCAATCAGTGTTCATCACCACTAACGTGAGTTCGAATCCCATTCAGGCGAGGTGTACTCGATATAACATTATATGATAAAGTTTGTCAGTTACTTACGACAGGTCGGTGGTTTTCTCCGGGTGCTCCGGTTTCCTTCACCAATAAAACTGACCACCACAATATAACTGAAAAATTGTTGAAAGTGACGTTAAACCCCATAACCCTAACCCAACTTGGCATTGTTTATTGATAAAAAGTACCACATTACTAAGCATTTTTAAATTAAAAAATCTGATCAAATGAAAAATAATAACTTATTAATAAGAAAGGATAGGGATGTAAATGAACATGAGAGACTATCCAACTGTACACATAAGACACAAACTAAAGAAAGGAACAGAGATTTTATTGCTGTTCTACATTTCACAGTCACTGTAGGGTCTTCAATAATGAGCATAAGTCATACCCTAAAATGAGTGTGAAACGGGCCCTAGCCTGCAGGTGATAATGACACTGTTTACTTCTATATTGATTGCAATTTTAGTTGAAATCTATAAAATAAGTTGCATTAAACACCATAACCCTAACACCCTATAAAAAAAGCTTTAAATGATGTATAAAAGATGGCACAGAAATACCATCTACAACTATAAGACATAATGATTCTAACATAGGTTACATACCCAGTAAAATGTACTGGTATTTAAGTTTTACCTGAAAGGCATTGCTTTAAGGAACACACTCATTGGTTTTGGACCCGATGTGAACTTGCTAATAATCAGAGGTAGAATTATTTGTATAGGAATCATTGGAATGGCAAACATAGCTAACGTTTGCTTCTGCATACCAGATTCTATCAGCTTAAGACCTGTCAAGGAATCTGCTGCAGAAAATCCTACCTGTAATCAGAAAAGGGAAATTAACAATAAGAAAATCTATTGTTTTTAATTTTGATATGTAATAATAGGACTTTATGCGACATTATTTTAATCAACTTAATCAAGAGAATCATATTATCAAAGGTCATAAAATGGTTCTAAATCATGCACTCTAATGCAATTATTATATAGCATGTTTTTCATTGGCTAATGTTTGATGTCAAATCCACAGTTGACATATCATAACTAAGCATTCTAATATGAATGAGCTGCCATATTGAATTCTTTAAATCAAACTTGTAAATTAATACAATACAATATAAAAAATAAAGATATCTCCAACCTTTAATTTCTTGCTACATATTATCCAAAATTGAAGCGTATATGTTGTGAATAATGTCTGGTGTTTACTTTCTATGACGTAAACTTTCACATTATGTCATGATTTTCTATTTTCTATGACATTCTTCATATGCCAGCCATTGACAAAATATTCAGTTTTCCCCATGATATAGCTGAAAACTTGCTCGTTTGACGTCAAACAACAATCACCCCTCATCCCATTAACTGAAATATCATACCTTGGCGGTCAATATAATAATAGCATATGATATGACAGCAGGCAGTTTTATGACACGCATCAACTGTTTATACGTATCTATGATTCCTTGTTCACTATTAGCGTCTTTGTCTTCTGCTTCATGTTTCAGGATCCATACTAAAGTTGTCGTGGTGAAAAAAACAATCCCCCAAAAATACAAAAAACCTACAAGTAGATTATTAATAACATTTACAAGCTAGGACAAGTTTTGACAATAGATCTTTTGATTTGATTTGATATGAGTTATTTCCGTTATGACAGGCAAAATGGTACCCGTTCTAGCAAGAGCAATGGAAAGGACAATGAATTAGAATATGATTTTCTGATAATTTGTAGATATTTGAATATTGTAAAAAATCCAAGGATAATTTAATAGCAACCAGAAAATTCACCAGTTGTTACAACATTCAGTTTTTTTTTACAGATGGAAAAATATAAGTTACGGTATTTTCGTTGAACTTTGCATGAAATTGAATTCCTTGCCCGTCTTAAAGGGAAATAACTCCTATAATAACATATAATTCTAGAATCAAGTCAGAGAGGTGCAAACTGTCTATCAACTCTGTTTTACCTTTGGAATATCAGATATTTGCATCTGATATTATTCTCGAGATTCTGTTTTTCTCTCCATAGATGGAATTATTTTCTCTTTTTGAAATAAAACATGCTAAAAACGATTAATTTATTTAGTAAATAAAACTGAAAAAGTGTATCTAATAATGTTACAACTTACTCATGTTAACGCATAGATGCCAACCCCTTGTTGGTGCAGTCAGTAACAAAAAGTTGAGATGTCAGTAATTTGTGATTTTTTTCAGTAATCATAATTTTTCATAAAATTTTACCATAATCGCACTACAGACTAGGCACAAAGTGACGAGCAAATGATTTCCTTTATTTGTGACAACTAGATGTAAAATTGATGAGCAACAAAAAGAAATAAAAAGTTAAGTTTTAATACATGTATGTTCACTTACAAATGTATTCTATGTTTCAACTTACTGTCAATAGAAATTAAAATTTCCTGAAGTGACCCTCCCTCACCCTCCCATAGAATAATTAATGTCTAATTCTGGAGTGCCTGATATGTTGTTGACTTGGCATTTTTCAACTGTTTTGTTGTATATGTGTGTTCATCCCGACCACCTAGATACGATAACGTAACCCTCATTCTGCTTGTGCTCCAGTTAGGGTTACGAATCGGTCCCATTCAACGTATGGGAGCAAATTAAAATTTTCGTTAAGTAAATATTTCAACTTTCTTTTTGCATATCTGGTCATAACTTATTATTCCCTACAATTTTTAAGTAATGGCGATACGAAATAAGTGTTACAATACCTGTTTCTACCTTCACGATCGATTTAGTATTCGAAAATTGTTTCTTGTCCGCCAAGGCACCTTACGCATACTCTCGTGATAGGCGGAGCCAATCCATATATGGATCTGAATGCCAAATATGAAAACTTACTACGATGTTTTACTACTAGTAAATACTATGATTGATCCAAATAAAGATATCTCCAAAACGAGGCAAGTGCACGTGAAATAGCAACTTGTAAACAATATGTCGGACAGAAAGAAGATTTCATGCATTCAAATTTTCAGATGGATATAAGTCTACCATGGATTGATGCAGCGTTTACATAACACCTCAAGGTTTACCTAAATATATTTATCTTTCACCCCCGTTAATTTTTCCAACCACTTACAACGGAATTAGGACAAAAACCGCCCGGTGTGAATCACTCCGGGCGCTGCTCCCATACGTTGAATGGGACAGATTCGCAACCCTCGCTGGGAGCAAAAGCGGACTGAGGGTTACGTTATCGTATCTACCCGACCACCGTGCTGAATGGACAAGTCTTGTTTGCAATATTTGCAATATGCATAATGTTCCTGTGTCGATTTCATACGGCAAGAGAACTCAATACAATATTCGGGACGAAATCGTTGTCCCAATTTCCTTTTTTTTGCTGCAGAAGCTTCACTTATTCCCTCAGACATCGTGAAATTGACAAAAATGTGCTGTGTTCATTAACTACTGGGGATCGAACAAGAAATGGATAGATCGTTTTCTACTATAGATAGTCCCGAGAATCCCAAAAGTATTAAATAATCGAAATCCCTCAAGCGCTTATCTTTATGCGATTTTAACAGACAATGAAGCATCTAAATGATATTTAAATGGGGAACGATTCCGGGCCGGCAATAATCGGAAGTTCTGTAACAAGTAGACTGTTGACCTCAACACCGTAATTTTGACCCGAAATTCGTAACAATTACGGAAAAATCGTAATGGTTGGCATCTATGGTTAACGCAGTCAAAAAGGTTATTTGTGTTTTCTTAGCTGAAGTGAATGTGTGTACTATTTTTTTTTAAATCAGTTTGCCCACTAACTATCAATAAGGGAAGGTTGGGATACCATTAATCAGGTAAAACCCAAAGACATGAACTATATTTCAATCAGCTTTTGTCATTGCCGTTTCTGTGACGTGGAGTTTGTGGTTAATTGAGTAATTTTCTTTGCAGAGAACGATTGACAATCGCTGTTAAACTTTCCAGTAAAGTTTTTGGTATATTGACTTGATACAACATGCTTATGTTCTTTACTCTACTTTAATTTTGTATAGGGGTGGGGGTCATATTTTATTTATGTTATACATATTTATTTACGCATGCTGGTGTGCAATGTGAATTCCATATCAGATGATGTTTGTATCGCTTAACAGTACAACAGGTGTCACCAAAGTGTAGCAGCAGGAACTGCATACCTTTCCGGAACACATAAGATCACCCTTGGTTTTTGTGGGGTACATGTTGCTCTATCTTTTGTTTTCTGTGCAGTGTTTTGTAGATCGTTGATTGTCTTTTTTCTTTCGGCCATTCTATTGTTTGTCCTTCAATCGGCTTCTTATTACCTCTTTGGTAACTTTCAAATTTTTCTTACACCTGTTTTGAGTGCAATTTCTTGAAAATAAAACTAAAATGTACATTCATCTCTTCCTGTTCTAGAGTAATTTAGTTGCTAATGTAAATAATCTACTTTCAGACCAAAACTTACTTGCTAAAGTAACTAATCCTGTGTCTTTTGGTTCAGATCTGAGATATTTATTACAGAAGTCAGCAGATTCTAGGGCTAAAAATAAAACATTTCCTAGAAAATACCCAGCAGTCTGTCCTACAGAGTTACAGGTACTGGCCCATCCTACATTACGCCTGAAAAAGAAGTACATTATCATCAATTTCATTGGTTCAGTATGTAAATGCCTCTGCTGGTGAAATAATTTGATTGTACAGAAAATATAATTGTATTGCATTATACAGGCAGAGATACTTGCAACCGTCTACGTGAGTCCTGGACTCATCATTTGTGTTTGGGACTAACCATTTTTTTTTACAAAAAATAACAAAAGCTGCACTAGTGGGACTTTTTGAACGATACTCAGGTTTCCTCCCCAAATAAAACTCACCACCACGATATAATTGAAATATTGCTGATAGTGGCGTTAAACACCATAACTCTAACCCCTAACCTAAAAGTGACCTCTTAATACAGGTTTGACTGTACACAGTAAGACTAAAATTATTTGGTTTTCAAATATTTTGGCTTTGAGCGTACCTGGTGAAGGTTATTCCAGAAACGTGTCGTGCACACTAAATTTTATATCTACGTTTTTATAACAAAGAATGCATTAGTGGTTGGGACTCATCAAAATCTATCCTACAAGGATATCTACAAGGCTTAGCAATAAAAAAAAAATAGCATAAATGTACATGTACGTGTATATACCTTGATAACATGGTAAGCGCCCATCCATCAACTGCAATGTCTTGTGTCGCAGCTAAAAAATTCAGCATAAAAAATATAACTGTTAAAAACATAATATTAACATGTTCTTGGCCTTTCTCTGTTCCCATTAAATCGTCAATATTCCACGATAGCACGATCATAAACACACCTATAAGATACTGGATTGGAACGAGCCATGTTTTACGCCTGCCAAACCACGTGAGATATAGTGAATCAACTAATGGCGCCCACAATAGCTTAATGCTAAACGGCCAGAAAACAAAACTGAAAAGTGCTTGGTCTTTGTAACTAACTTTTCTACTGGTCAACAGCATTGGGATACTCCCACCTAATCCTAAGGGAATTCCCTGAAGTATATATAGAAACATCAACAGTGCAATACTTCCATAGTCTCCTTTGAGTCCTTTTGGATTGTTTTTGTCTTTTTCATCATCCTGGTATAAGCTCGGTTGGTTTATGTTAGCGGTAAACATCATATGTGGGAACGATTCTGATGATTCAATATCGGTGTATTCCACAGTGTGTTTCACTGCATGCGTCTTGCGTTTAGTAGTATTCATCTTTTGTTCTTCTATTGTCATTTTAAGATTGTCTTCTATTTCTTCCGTCTTGTTTCTTCTATGTTTTAACTCATTTGGAGAATCATCTAATAATAAAAAAAAAAATTAATAGGGAGACACAGTTTGTACAAAATGTCTAAATGTACTGCCTTTGGATCAGTGTTTTAAATTGTTTCAAAGAGGTAGAGCTGAGTATGTTTTGTGGAAGTGATTTCCACTAAACAACTAAATATGGAAAAAAAACCTGTATATATGGTAGTCTGTTCTGGTGCTAAATGTTTGAAAATGTTGTGCATCTGGTATTAGTGGTTGATTGTGGAACAAGGTAGATGTTAGGATCTATTGATACAAGATTGTTATTTTGCATAGCATTACTATTCGGTTTGTTTCTTCGAGTTTCAAGTGGCTTCCAGTTTAGATGGTTTATCATGCTGGTGTTATGGTAGGGTTACACTAATGTCCTGAAAATTGACCTGAAATGTACATTAAGGCTTATATCTTTTTTATTATCCAATGGATTGAGTTCAAATTTGGAAATGTTATAGATATTAGCATATATTTAAAAAATATATCAAATTTTTATTTTAGGTGGAAATAATTTGACCTGAAAATTGTTCTGAAATGTCCAGAAAATTTCCAGTCAATCCAGGCCAAATTATTCTTTAAATATATGGCAATATCTATAACATTTCCCAATTTGAACTCAATCCATCGCATAATAACAAAGATATAAGCCTTAATGTACTTTTCAGGACAAATTATTTCCACCTAAAAAAAAAACATTTTTGATATATTTTTTTAAATATATGCTAATATCTATAACCTTTCCAAATTTGAACTCAATCCATTGGATAATAAAAAAAAATAAGCCTTAATGTACTTTTCAGGTCAAATGATTTCCTCCTTTAAAGAGGCATTAGCTACGATTTTGACCAAAAAAATTATATGTTTTGGAAATTGGTAAATAGCTTTAAAATGATGAAATCAAATAAAGGTAAATATTTCACATAAAACAGCTTATCGTACCACTTTTCGCCTTTTGAGAACGAAAATTAATTTGACCTCGCTTTCTCCGCATGCAACTGACCTTACTAGTGACAGGTAAAAACGAATAATTTGTATTTTGTCCGTAATTAATGCCGATTAAAAGCAGATTCACAGAAAATAAGAAATAAGTGCATTGTTGTATTGATTTAATGACGATTTGGCAAATTCCGTAAACAATGCCGATAATTAATAAGATGGCATCCATTTCTTGATCGATCTCAAAACACGAGCAGTTTTCAGGACATTTCAGGTCAATTTTCAGGACATTAGTGTAACCCGTTATGGTATCTGTTGGTAACATACTGTGCAGCTCTTCTCTGTAAGTTTTTTTTAGTGTGAGGAGATCAAACTGATGAACAATATTCTACGTTAGATCGTACCATGGATTTATAGGCCAAACTTTTCTTTCTTCTCGATTTATTTTTAAAAAGCCTAAGATCTTAATGGCTTTGGCAGTGATGTTATTGATATATGAGTGCCTCATGTCATATTGCCTTATTGGTTGATAAGGTACTACTGAGATAATTAGCCGAATTAACAGACTTTACATTGTGGCCTTTAAGTTTATAATTGTGTCTGAATGCTGACTGTGATCTTGTTACAGTGAGAGAGAAGCATTTTTTCTTGGCAGTGCACCTTTTTTTAACAAGATTACAAAAATTTCGGAAACAAAAAAATAGTTACATGTTCCTTTCAGTGTTCATACATTACGAAAGTGTTATGACGATGTGACTAGCCTATCTATCGCTCACTTCTCAGGTCATACCTGCTCTTAATATTAATTAAAATCAAATAAATTTGTGAGTGAAATTTATTCATTTATCGTCGTGTATTGTAAAGTCGAGGGTCGGCTATTTTGCATATTCATTAGATGACGTCGTAGCGAGCACGTGCCCTGTGACTGTCAAACAATAATAGTGATGACTTAGTTGGAAATTACCAAGTATCTCAACAAAAATGAGATGCAAACAGGTAAAATAACATAAGAAAGCCTCAAGATGCCAATTTCCGCCATTTTTGCTAATGCCCATTTTTAAAAAAACAATTTATGTGCCGTTTTAAGAGCCTTGGGTCACCAGGGTCACGGAAGACACGGTCGGCTGCTTTGCTTACAAACTTGGGTTAAATCAGTTGAGAAAAATGTCTCACAAAACATGTGATTTCTTATTTATCTAACCTGTAAAATGTAAAAAGTCTGACAATGAGTGAAATAAAATAACAACTTGTAGCCTTTCAAAACTCTTGGTCATGTGACTTTAACATATGGATAAAAGAAAGAATGTATATTGTGTTTAATATAATATATTGACCCACATTGTTGTTATTTGATGTCTAAAATAGTGAACTAAAATGAACAGCTGAAAAAACTTTATGTGAAAAATATTTTTTTCTGCCGAGACAAATTAGACAATTTTGGTGTTATGCCAGGTTTTTTTTTATATTATATGACACTGAAAAAAGATGTTTTTAGCGGTGATTGTTATTACAAATAGTTATCTTAATTATAGTTGAAAAAATTGAATTGGTATCATCTTTTATTTATTCACAACCGTATGCAAATATGGAGTCTCGACTTTACAATACACTCTACAAAACATGGTGGAAATACTCTCCAAGTTTCAGATGGATTTTTAATCACTTGCTAAGGATGCAAACATAATGTAATCGGTACCAAAAGAGACTACATGTATGTTTATTCTTGATTATATTATTTATAGAATAGTTGCAGTTATTTTAGAAATGTTTTGAGACAAAATAGTCTTAGGGTCTCGACTTTACAATACACGAGGATATTGTGACTTTTTTTGCCGGTTTTTATTTATGACAGTATAACTATCTGTCTTCCGCTTCTTATGTCACACCTGTTAGTAATATTTAAGAAAAATATATATCCAACAACTTATTTCTATTAGCTCTATAACTGTCACACAGTTTTTAAACTGGAGAACATATGCCAACCTGTTAGTATTAATTATAACGTGGCGAGTTTTCACTGATTTGAATCCGGAAGTTTACATTATGAAGAAATATGTCAAAATTAAGTATTGCACCCCGATCAATATAAACACGAGAAACACTAAACTGAATAAGCATGTCCCATAGTTTAGGTTATGTTTTAAAATGTGTTATTTATTAACATATATTACATATACAATAAATATTACATTATAATACTTTTGGAACAATAAAAAGAAATCACATTTTTGAGGGGTGGACAGCGGATAGTCTTATCCCTTCTCATGACTCTACTCGTCTCTAGTATGTACGTGTAGGCAGGGGATGTCATAAGGAAAGGGGTAGGTCAGTTTGTAGAACGTTGGCTTATATAATGCCCCGATCGCGAGTTGTTCGGGGATCGTACCTTTTTTAAAAGATAATTATGCTCTTTAGATGTGTCTTAATATTCAGTCAAAAAATATTAAATCATTATTGAACTCAACTTCAAAACCACTCGTTCGGTAAAACAAAAAATATGTTGTACCTTTTTAAAAATGGTGCAATGTCTTTATTGCTTTAAAGTTCTATGATATATCTTCAAAACATATTCCTATTTGGACCTTACACCGTCGTACGGTCTAGTGAATATGAAAAATACCCATGCATTCAGAGCATAGCATGGCGATTGTTGCATGTGTGTCCGAGTGTGGGGTTCCAGATATCAGAATGCTTCGATTGCACTGAAAAACCTGCTTTTTATATGTATGTCCATGTGTTGTAATATGCTTTTAAAAATGTCTTATTTGTATGCTTTATGTCTGGCTTCTACATCTCGAAAGGCAAAACACATAAAGGCTCTTGCCACATGTGTTCTGACTTTTGACTGATTATATTAACATTTGCATTCATGCTTGTTGTCACAGTGTGTGGTTTTTTTTAATGTATGGTAGGTATGTCATAACTTTGGTTTTTTGTTCTTTTTTTTTTTTTATTGTCGGTTTTGAAAGCTCACAAGGGCTTGTGTTATAATGCAATATTTATACATGTAACGACTGTAAATAAAGCTTTTAGTTGAATTAAACTGTTGGAACATACTCCTTCACGGTCTTGTACCTTATTTTAAATGGAGGTATGCTCTATAAATACCTCCTGTAAATATTCACAACGGCAAAGTTCTTGCCCATTTGGGGTTTAAATGAAATGTGTTGTCCTGGCCTTTCAATGTCCTAAGTCACTGTGTACCATTGACACCGGAAATTGTGTACCAGGCAAGCGGGATAACAATGCGATGGGGTATAGTAATGCTACCGTCCTTCCTTCCTTCCGTCCGTCCCTCCGTAACATCCTTGTGAACACTCTAGACTCAACATCCTTAAATGGATTTTGACCAAGCTTGGTACATACTTAGTCCCTAAGAGAATCTAGAACCTTATTGATTTTCAAGGTCATAGGTCAAGGTCACCGGGTCAAATTTTTTACTGCACAACATCCTTGTGAACACACTAGAATCAACATCCTTCAATGGATTTTGACCAAACTTGGTACATACTTAGTCCTTAAGAGAATCTGGAACCCTATTGATTTTCAAGGTCAAAGATCATGGTCACCGGGTCAATTTTTAGGCGAGGGGATACGCCACGCTTTGCATTCCCCTTGTTTTTGTTTTCCTTTGACAAATTTTATTCATTTTGCGATATATAGATAATGTTATGACTTGCAACATGGATGGATGCCTAATTTTTATTAGCATGTATTTTACACATAAAGATAAACTGTCTAGTTATTTTCTGCTAAAATTTATGGTCATATTATAGAATACAATGAAGAAACAGATATTTCTTATACTTTCAAATTTGATAAGAAATTGAAAATGAATCCTTATAATTTAACCCTAAATATATTCTTAGACATCCTGGAAATGTCCTGTCTTACTTTGATTGATTGATTGGTGTTTATTGCCAACTTTAGCAGGGTTTCAGCTGGATTTTATTATACTACGGTCAAATGACCTAACTCATATAAATTCCTCAGGCCTTTTGTCCTGAAAGGCACTTATTCAATAGGTCAATTGTGTCCTAATTTTCCTAGAACTTATAGGTCATTTAATGACATATTAAGGTGTGGTTTGATTCATTAAGATGCAGCTGGAGCTTAATTTAATATTCATTTGTTTCAAACTTGCATACTTATTAAGATATTTGGAATTGACAACCAGACAGGTTTTCAGAGGTCTTTTTCTAAAAGAAAGTTAAACTTAAGTGAAAATAAATAGAAATTAAAATCAAATTCCCCAATGAGGAATGAGTCAAAGACTTATATTTCAAATATTGATATTTTCGTTCATTAAAGCATTTCTGAGATAGCGACTTTAAGTTTGTCAATGTCCTTGAACTTCATCAAAGCATAGAGGAATGATAAATGATAAAATAAAAGAGTTTTGATCTGGCATTTCACTTTAGTTTTAATCAAAATAAATTATGGACAAATTGGAGAATACTCGATCACGTGTCCGATGCATACGTATGTCAAATTATTTCCTGTCATATATGCATATTATCAGCCCATGACCGACGCCAAACGGAAACCCTGTTAGCAGGTGTTAAACACCAATCAATCCATCAATATATGGAATATATTCAATATACATATATAATACATATAAAGCATTATTTTAGTCAGCAACGCACAATTTGAGAACCACAGCATGCTTATAGTGAGAATTCAGTAAAAAACTACAAAAAAAAAAACAACAAAAAAATGATAATTTGTGTAACATTTAATAGCATGACATGTTTTTTTCTGACACAGGACCATCAGCTTTTGATTCTTAGAAAGTGATGTATATATATATTTTTTGTTTTTAATACAAATTTGAGCAGATGCATTTTTTTTTAGAGTGCATTTATCAAGTTTTTATACTGAAATGGAATAAGATTGACAAAAGACAGATTTTAAGGGAAAAAAATTATTAAAACAAACATGAAATTATAAATTTTGTTAATTAAAGTGATAAAAACAATCTTTGTCATGTTGGTGTTGACGTAATACTATGTTGGAAATAAAAAATCCAGCTGTATTTTTGTGTTCTGTTTAATTTGGTCTTGCCTGCAAATAGCAATGAAAGAAACGAAAAGAGAACAAAACATAATTAACAAAAAACAGAAGATCAGAAAGCATGCAATCTGCTACACACACAAAAAAGAAATGAGACCAGAGGATTTGAAAGGATCAGCATAATGTGCTTCTTCCATATGACACATATTTATATATAATAAATAAGAAATATCGTTTTAGGCTTGCCTGAACCAAAGATCCATGTGAGGATTGGTTTGGTTTGGTTTATGGTGTTTAACACCACTTCCATCACTATTCCAGTTATATTGTGGCAGTCTGTTTTATTGGAGGAGAAAACCAGAGTATCCGGAGAAAACCACCGACTTGTCGCAAGTCTCTTGACAAACTTATCACATAATGTTGTATCGTGTACACTTTGCCTGGGTGTGCTTAAGAATATAGTTTTAGGCTGGGCTGAACCAAAGATCCATGTGTGGTATTGTCGTCACTACATCAATGGTCATATGCACCCACTAGTTTTTCGCATTTCAATCTTTACTTACAAACCATTGAACCAATTAAAACGAAACTTGGCTGATCCTCAACATTCTATATGATTTTTGTTTCTTTCAGAAATTCAATCATGTTTTCTGATTGGCTGAAATTTCAAAAATCTTTATTATTTAATCATAGCCACATTGGTCTTGTAATGTTTAGCGTGCTTGCCTCGAGTGTGGTAGATCAATGGTTAAAGCCGTGGTCGGCTTAAAACCAAAGACTATAAAATCGGAATTTGTTGCTTCTCTACGAAATATTAAGGAGTCGGAGAAAAGACTGGTTGGCATGGAATCGGGATAATGTGTCTAAGTGGAGTGGCATGTTTACTCACGGACTGCTGTTTCCTTGAACTAACTCTAAAAAATTCCAACTAAGCGTATTGGTCTTGTACAAAGTGGACATCATCATCATCTCATCAAAATGTAACTTGTTCTGGCATTAATATATGTAGCTGAAAAACTTTTATCACCGAGAGTTGAACAACAATCCCTCACTCACTCATTGCCAACAGTATATTCAGTATTGTATACAATATTGTCGGTGTATAACTACTCTGACCGATCACTATGAGTCAAGTATGATCTGAGCGTTGGGCCCAAGGGCTGCATGGGAAAGAAATAATACATATTTGGGTAAAGCAAATGGATATGGGGGTATGAGACGTACAAAATGCTGTGATGAAGGGTTTTATAAGGAATACAATACTATTATTCCTGGGGATGCTGTGGTCGTGGCAGTTGGATTTACTACTACTGCAATCGGTGCCATAACAGAATAATTTAATCTGATGTGAATACTGCAATCTGATTGGCTGATCCGCCTGGAGAAAAAAATGGTTATACATGATAACCTGGGTTGGTATTGTGACTTCACTAACATAAAAATTCGCCATTACAACAAATTCAAATAGTTCCATGAAATAAAATCGTAATTAAAATCGAATTAGGGTATCAAATTTTATTGTAATAATTAAATTATAAGGAATATTTGAAATTTTTGAACATGTTATACTTGTATGGTAAACATTATTTTGCTAGATTTTTATTTCATTTAAGGAGTATTTTCAATTTTTGAACAGGTTATACTTATATAACCTGGTTTGGAACAGTTTACACTTTTCATAAAATGCTTTGTGGTTTATTAAGCATAAACTGCCCCAAACCAGGTTATATCAATCATATATACATTTGTGTGTATGTCTCATTTATCAATCATGAATGTTTGTATTGTTAATGATGCCTCATGTGGGCTCTATGATTAGGCAATAAAATGTATTCTATTCTATTCTATTCTATAAAAGTTGGCACATTAACATCATATAAACATTGGACTTTTTCTTAGCTGTTTGCGAGACTCTGATTTGAAGAAATGTCTAGTTAAAACTAGTTTTGGAGGTAGGTGGTGTTACTGGTTTGAACATTTTGAAATAATTAGACATATTGGATTTCAAGAATTTCTATAGTGACTCATTCAAAATAGAATCATGGGATATGACATTTCATTTACCATGGATTTGACGATAATGAAATTGAAAATGCCCATTTCACAAAATTGCATTAGTACAATATACACCAGTGATAAATATTTGTGACGTGGGATTTTGGATTTGATTAACCTAAAAACGTAACATATAATATGTCTGCGTAAAGAAAACATTTTTTGTTTATTTTAATAACGTCTTTCGAACTGGCGGACCCTTCTGATTAATCTCAGAATAGTCATAAAAAATATGATTGTTGTTTTTATAAGGAAAAATTGCATATGAATGTTTTTTGTCTATTTTGCTTTTTGGGGTTTGCAAGAAGAATGTTCTACCCTGCTCTGTTCACCCTGCTTTACTTCATAATTTTAGTTGTTGCTATATCATTCTGATGATGCACAAAAAAAAATCAAGATAAAAATGAACAATCCAATATAACTTACGATCAATGTTAATCTTAAGATTTTTTTGTGAAAATAGCCCCAGAATCATTGCTGCATCAGGCGCAGATCCAACAGTTTTGAAAACGGGAATCCAGGCTCTTGTTTGCCAATTTTTACCCAATTTATACACGAATTTTACTAAATTGTCGAACACCCCCTTGATCCGCCAGTGTGCATTAATATGTACCCATTCCTCATGTATACTTGATCACCTATTAGAACCTTTAAAATGTGTATTGCATCTCCTATTCTAGTCACGGGTACCGTTAAATGGTCACAAAATGTGTATTGCGTTTCTGATTATTGCCAAAGATTGAGACACATGTATTCATGTATTCGGTCAGAGTCCTGTCGACCGGATGTAAGATGACACTTGTATATTCTGCCTGGCAATATTAGGTACCCTGCTGAGAGAACCGGTGTGAATGTACCTGTCGTTTTCAGAATGAAAATAAAAATAAGTAAACCCGCCTTTCACTTCTTATTTCAGGAATTATTTGCCTTAATTTATTGAAGAATAAAATATTTCAAATTAAAATATGGTCTCTCACTTTACGGCATTTACATAGGGATATAATTATTTGTTTTATATCATAAACAAAAATATTTATTGTTCATTAAGGTGCCTCATTACAATAATCAGAACTTTTAAAGCACAATAACTTTGAGGCTGTACATACGCAATCCTGTGCTATAAAACAAGACATAAATAGCTTAATAGAAACCGATAGTTTAATATATACTTAATTCATTTTTTAGTAAATAGTCTCAGCATAGGTAATACAAGGTTAATGTGTTTCTCGCATGATAATCAAAAACAAGTAATAGTGAAGTGACAACAGTATACGTATTCTGTACGTGTATCACACTTTGCTAATATTTTAATACATTTAAAGTTACATTTCTTAATAAACATCGCATTAAGTTAAAATATGACATGAAAATCAAATACGCAACAATTGATGGATTATTGTGTATTGAATACACTAAATTTATTAAGGGCCAGACTAGTATGACATAAATAATAATAATAAATAAATACGTATAGATACACGATAATATAATACTATAGATCGTCATATTCAATGAGCTAGTGACGACTACAGTATTACGTAATCTCTCTACTCAGTGGGTGATTTAGAGACCGTGCGATTTAACTGGTAAAATGCAAATTTAAAAGGAAAAACGCTAAAATCCCACGACAATACAAATTTAAAAGGAAAAACGCAAATATAAAAGGAAAAACGCTAAAATCCCATGACAATGCAAATTTAAAAGGAAAAACGCAAATATAAAAGGAAAAACGCTAAAATGCCACAACAATGCAAATATAAAAGGAAAAACGCTAAAATCCCACGACAATGCAAATTTAAAAGGAAAAATGCTAAAATCCCACAACAATGCAAATTTAAAAGGAAAAACGCTAAAATGCCACGACAATGCAAATTTAAATGGTAAAATGCAAATATAACAAGACAATTCGCTAATTTAACTGGTAAACGCTAATATAACTGGTAATCTTTAATTATTTGCATTTTACCGGGCATATTTGCATTTTCTATTTCCTAGTGTAAACACCAATCAATCAATCAAATTAAGACATATAGATTTCAGATTTGATATATTGTAGAAAATGTTATTTAAATTTTTCACTGGGTGAAACATATTAATGGGAATTGAATAAAGATTGACGAACATTTTATTGCCGTCATTTTCAAGTGCAACTTTGTGTACTAGTATTACCTGTAAATACAATACAGCATTCTGAACACATGACTACTGGAGTCTAAAACTAACATAATTACCATTTAATATTCAAGGAAAATGGCACTGGAATATCTTCTAGATAAACAAGACAATATCAAAGCATGTCGTGCTAATTACAAACAGATGCGAGTTATCTTTTCCTGCAACTTGCCAGGTGACAGCACGATTCCCAGTCATGGATTGTTTGTTTACAAACTAATGCGCATGTACATTTATATTATGCATTTTGTGTCAATTTGATATGTAAATAATATTGAAATATGGCGTGTATTACGAAATATGACACGGACAAAAGATTGGAAAGCCAAATAATTTAAGTCTTTGGGAGCATGCAAACAGGATAGCCAAAATCGTCTAGGTTACATATGCCTGAAAGATATTGACCTTAAACTTCAAACATGTTATATCACCTTTCAGTACACATATTTCAATAAAAATTAATATACCTTTTAGTACACAAAAAAAAAAACTCTTGAAAAATTAAATTAAAAATTTTTCTATATTTACGGTAAATAATAATATTTATGACTGACGTCAATAATTTTACTGAAAATATAATAAAGCAAAAAATGAATGAAAATTACAAAATATAAAGAAATACAACGTTTTTGATTGCACAACAGTAATATCAATAATTGCAAGGCTTAATATACAGCTTAGCAGCTATCTCTGCCTATACAATATGTCCCAATTACCACTTGTTTAATATACTCTGCCTATACAACTGGTCCCAATTACCACTTAAAATTGTTAGTCTCATTCCTGCCCCCATTGTGAGTTGGACTCAGTGGATACAACCTTGTGTGCTAAAGTTTGTCAGTTACTTCTGTAATTGATTCGACTTTATATGCTAAAGTTTGCTAGTTGCTTTCCCTTGGTGCTCCCAGCTAGGTTTGATTTAATTTGGCTCAACGGTTTCAGAACAGATTTTCAAATGATTTTTTTGGTCAAAATTAGCTTAATTTGCATATTTTTGTCAAGGGCGGATTTGGTTCAAATTGGCCCAGTCGCTTCGATGAAAATATTTTTGAAAAAGTTTACGACGACAAATGGATGACGGACGTCAAGTGATGTCAAAAGCTTACATGACCTTTTGGATCAGGTGAGCTAAAAAAGGAAATTGGCTGATAAAATGCTTACGTTAGTCACGAAAACTTTCATATCGAATGAAATCCTGTCACAGATATATACACATTTTGTAATACAAATTTAAATTCTACAAACAAATGCTTAAGTAGTATATATATTTACATTCTATAAACAAATGCTCAAGTAGCATAAATAAATAAGTATGAAATAAGATTGAACAAAATACGTAAACGAAGCAATGAGAACGCAATACAATTTCCTAGATAACAAATAATAAAGAATACTAAGAACATTTCCACGCATCTAGAGGTAAATTATCTAACTGTCGTACACGTTTGTGACGCCATATATACCACATGAAGCCTATAACAACACATAGGATTGATTCTATATAATATCCATCTAATATTGTTAAACAACTCCCTCCAGCTTTAGTACATGCCTGTAAAAATAAAGATAAACACAAGTTATAGACACTATATACATGTATCTTGTCATTTTATTAGAAGTCACAATGTCATGTAACAATAGCTAGACCTGGACCAAATACAGTCAAACCTGTATTAAGAGGTCACCTTTGGGACACCAAAAAAGTGGCCTTATAAGACAGGTGACCTCTTAAAGGAAGTTCAATTCATATGAAATTTTCTATGACAGGACAAGAAAAAGGTGACCTTTTAATACAGGTGACTGCATGGGAAGGCTTGACCGTATCTTGTTATTTCATTAGAAGTCACAATGTCGTGTAACAATAGTTGGACCTAGGCCAAATATATGTCATGTACCATAGAAAGAGCGAGTAAGTGATTTTTGCTTAATGCCAAATAAGCAATTTTTCAGCTGTGTCATGGTGAGAACAAGTTGCACTTCGATGAGATGAGATGATGATATTTGTTTAATACTATACAAACACGCTTAGTTAGATTTCTATAGTGCTTTAATACTATACAAACATGCTTAGTTAGATTTTTATAGTGCTTTAATACTATACAAACACGCTTAGGTAGATTTTTATAGTGCTTTAATACTATACAAACACGCTTAGTTAGATTTCTATAGTGCTTTAATACTATACAAACACGCTTAGTTAGATTTTTATAGTGCTTTAATACTATACAAACACGCTTAGTTAGATTTTTATAGTGCTTTAATACTATACAAACACGCTTAGTTAGATTTCTATAGTGCTTTAATACTATACAAACACGCTTAGTTAGATTTTTATAGTGCTTTAATACTATACAAACATGCTTAGTTAGATTTCTATAGTGCTTTAATACTATACAAACATGCTTAGTTAGATTTTTATAGTGCTTTAATACTATACAAACACGCTTAGTTAGATTTTTATAGTGCTTTAATACTATACAAACACGCTTAGTTAGATTTCTATAGTGCTTTAATACTATACAAACATGCTTAGTTAGATTTTTATAGTGCTTTAATACTATACAAACACGCTTAGTTAGATTTCTATAGTGCTTTAATACTATACAAACATGCTTAGTTAGATTTTTATAGTGCTTTAATACTATACAAACACGCTTAGTTAGATTTCTATAGTGCTTTAATACTATACAAACACGCTTAGTTAGATTTTTATAGTGCTTTAATACTATACAAACACGCTTAGTTAGATTTCTATAGTGCTTTAATACTATACAAACACGCTTAGTTAGATTTTTATAGTGCTTTAATACTATACAAACACGCTTAGTTAGATTTTTATAGTGCTTTAATACTATACAAACACGCTTAGTTAGATTTTTATAGTGCTTTAATACTATAAAAACACGCTTAGTTAGATTTTTATAGTGCTTTAATACAATACAAACATGCTTAGTTAGATTTTATAGTGCTTTAATACTATACAAACATGCTTAGTTAGATTTTTATAGTGCTTTAATACTATACAAACACGCTTAGTTAGATTTTTATAGTGCTTTAATACTATACAAACACGCTTAGTTAGATTTTTATAGTGCTTTAATACTATACAAACACGCTTAGTTAGATTTTTATAGTGCTTTAATACTATACAAACATGCTTAGTTAGATTTTTATAGTGCTTTAATACTATACAAACATGCTTAGTTAGATTTCTATAGTGCTTTAATACTATACAAACACGCTTAGTTAGATTTCTATAGTGCTTTAATACTATACAAACACGCTTAGTTAGATTTCTATAGTGCTTTAATACTATACAAACACGCTTAGTTAGATTTTTATAGTGCTTTAATACTATACAAACACGCTTAGTTAGATTTTTATAGTGCTTTAATACTATACAAACACGCTTAGTTAGATTTTTATAGTGCTTTAATACTATACAAACACGCTTAGCTAGATTTTTATAGTGCTTTAATACTATACAAACATGCTTAGTTAGATTTTTATAGTGCTAGCTCACTGAAATCGGACACAAAATTCTGATTCCGAACCTATCAGTCTTTAATACTTTACTCCTTAATGAAGCACCAAATACCAATGTCATAGGCTTTGGTTTGACCCGATCATGGCTGGAACCCATGATCTGCCACAATCAAGATGAGCATGCTAATCATTACACCACTGATGTGGTCTAAGAAAAAAACTAAAAATAGATAGAAAAAAAAACCCATTTGATCCTTCTATATAACGGTATATTGTTCTTACCTCTGTTTCAGCTGTTGACCTACAATCACCAGGACCACCATCACATGACTTCCACGTTAAGCCCTCAACTAACCATAATGCTACTGTTGCTGGCCAATTACCTCCTATAAAAAATGAATTAGAATTTTGTACAAATATATCAATAAAATAAAATCTGAACCTACGAATAGAGGAAATAGTCAAAACTGAACTTGATGGCTTAATCTATCAAAAGACTACAGTAGTCCCTATTTTATATTATTAGACCACCACTCATATCAGATTTCAGATACACTGAAATAGTATTTTCAGATGCACTGAGACAGTGAAATACTGATAAATTGTCCATTTCAAGAGTGGCCTTCTTATAAGACAATTTTTTCATTGCAAAAGGGATGGTCTTATAAAGAAGGAGACCACTGTATCACAAACTATGGAACACCAGGACTTGGGTCTGTCACTCTCCCAGTGCAGTCCCAAATGTAAATAACAGTCAGTTTTTAATTGTATATAGAATTGGTTTTTACCTGTACTGTGGCGGGCGGGCTGAGTTTGGTCATGCTCGAAGTATCAACACTCAAGTATGAGTACACTCCTGACGGGAAGAAAAAGAAGAATATATCATTACTGTAATGTTTTGATTAAAATGGCAGACTGGTTATATACTGTATCACAAACTATGGAACACCAATATATCATTACTGTAATGTTTTGATTAAAATGGCAGACTGGTCATATACTGTATCACAAACTATGGAACACCAATATATCATTACTGTAATGTTTTGATTAAAATGGCAGACTGGTTATATACTACTGTATCACAAACTATGGAACACCAATATATCATTACTGTAATGTTTTGATTAAAATGGCAGACTGGTTTCAGAACATAAGAGATATAAGAGGGGGGACTACATTATGTAGCCAAGCGGTGTATAAAACCTGTACTCTCCTTACTGTCGAAAAAATCATTTACCCAGCATAGAAAAAGTACTCCAGTAGCCCCGCCCCCTCTTATAAAACTGTCCCTATTGCCATGAAAAAGTGGCCTTATAAGAGGGGTGGCCTCTTTTAAGGGGAACAATTTAGAAGTATTTTACTATCTCAATTCATCTGAAATCTGGCCTGATGAGAAGGGTGGCCTTTGGTAGGAGTGGCTTTATAAGGGGGGACTACTGTTTACACAAGAAATAAGAAAGAATATATGCTTCAATTACAAACAATTATTGATATGACAATGGAATGGGTAGCAACACTTTATTCATCAATGTGTACCAATTAGGTTATCTTACGTTTGGTGTATAACACTTTCAACAATATTTCAGTTATTTATTGGCAATTAGTATTCAATGGTGGAGGAAATTTCTTCATAATCAGTTTTATTGGCAGAGGAAACCAGAATACAGAATGCAGAAAATCATAGAATTGATGCAGGTTACTGACGCCAAGGAAAAAATACCTACTGTTTCACAAACTTTTAACATTGAAAAAAAAGGATAGGTAGGTAGGCAAAACAAATTAAACTTTCTATATTTTACCTAAGTAATACAAGACAAGGATCTGACTTTAACAGCGCTTCTCCTAAAATCAGGGATTTTAATATTTTTCAAGTGTACCAGTACTTTTTATTAAAATTATACAACACTCTTTAAAATCAGGAGGTACCAAAGATCATTGTAGGCAGGTAAAAGTACCTGGTACCGCCCGTATTGAAAGGCCTGTAAAATGGCAATAAAAACTTTTGGGTATGCACTAAAAATAAGGGTCAGTAGGGTTAAAGGAAACAGGTAAATTTTGTTGGCCTGACCCAATTTATCATATGATGTTGAAACAAGTATATCTCGCAATGGACAGAAATTGAATCCAAATGCAATATGATCGCAACCATCGTGAACGCTCTCAGACTCTAAATAAAAGTGTAAAAAAGTGACAAATTCTATCTAAAACTGACCTAAATTTGCTAAGGTGTTTAACAAGGTCATATATGTTCCTCCAATAGCTGGGTCACTTATCTTTGCATGGAAAGCCATCTGTGACACAAACATACTGTATAATGCTACCTAGAAATAAAATTATGGAAAGGCATCAGTGACATAAATATACTGTATAATGCTACCTAGAAATAAAATTATGGAAAGCCATCAGTGACATAAATATACTTAAAATGCTACCTGCTACAAGTTACATTTTGAGTCAGGTGAGCTAATAAAAGGAGTGGTCTCTCTTGAAGGACAATTTAGAAGTATCATATTATCTCTGTACATCTGAAATTTGGCCCCATATAAGGGGTGTCATTTGCTGGGAGTGCCCTTGTAAGAAGGGGCTACTGTAAGTAGATTATCTTTAGTTATACATTATGTTTCACCAAATATTTTCTTGACTATAAATCTAATGTACTGGATCTACTATACAAATTCTCTATAGATTTAAAATGGAGACTGCTGCTGTTTTATAGTAGATCAGTCTATAGAGTTATATTCAGCAAAAATACTGTATAAATATTTACCTGATGAATGGCATAGCTACCAAGAATGAGTACATACAAATAAGTTGGAAATTCTCCTTTTTTCTCCTGGACTTGTGATGACAGCCATACAATAAAGGCATATAACAACCCTAACATCAATCTGTAAGTAGAATATCAAATTTTTAAACAT
The DNA here is from genome assembly GCA_963383655.1 of Bathymodiolus septemdierum. Classification (NCBI taxonomy): domain Eukaryota; kingdom Metazoa; phylum Mollusca; class Bivalvia; order Mytilida; family Modiolidae; genus Bathymodiolus; species Bathymodiolus septemdierum. The sequence continues at coordinate 26,481,438 of OY726530.1, read as the reverse complement.
ATTGTACAGAGACACAATAAACCAGACTCTTGTGTAATAAAAATGTAGATACAGTCAAGCCTTCCTTAAAGGGCACATCTATATAACAAATCATTGTCTATAAAGGGCACCTCTATATAACAAATCACTGTCTATAAAGGGCACCTATCCTCCATATAACAAACCAGTGTCTATAAAGGGCACCTCTATATAACAAATCACTGTCTATAAAAAGCACCTCTATATAACAAAACACTGTCTATAAAGGACACCTCTATATAACAAATCATTGTCAATAAAGGGCACCTCTATATAACAAATCATTGTCTATAAAGGGCACCTCTATATAACAAATCATTGTCAATAAAGGGCACCTGTCCTCTATATAACAAACCAGTGTCTATAAAGGGCATCTCTATATAACAAATCACTGTCTATTAAAAGCACCTCTATATAACAAAACACTGTCAATAAAGGACACCTCTATATAACAAATCACTGTCTATAAAAAGCACTTCTATATAACAAAACATTGTCGGTAAAGGACACCTCTATATAGCAAATCACTGTCAAAAAAAGGGCAGTCTCACTTTCCCATTAATGAATAGTACATATAATTTTATCCTGTATATAAATGGTAACTGCTCATAAAGGCCACATTTTTACGTTGTCTTGAGTGGCCTTTATATGCAGGATTTACTATTTAATTTAGTTACATAGAACGTTTCTACATTCTTGTTTTATTTGTTTGTTGTAACATCCAAGAGAAATATACCGGTAAGTGTATTTCCATTCCTTTCCATTAGTATTTAATATTGACAAAAATGTTCAGATGCATTTGTATGAAAAGAGGGGGTTAGGGTTATGGTGTTTAAGGCCACTTTCAACAATATTTCTGTTATATCGATGCAGTCAGTTTTATTGTTGGAGGAAACCAGAGTACTGGAGAAAACCATTGACCACAATTTTAGTGGTGATAGGCACTGATGGCATAGGTACTTGTAAATCCAACTATCATACGATCACGACCACGACAGTCCCCTCAATGAAAAGAAAGATTAAACAGTAATGATCCACAATTCCACCAATATCAACAGTCCTCACGACGAGCACCGGTCCTCCTGCCCAAGACCAGTAAAACTTTGATTAGATCAGTACATTTTTCAATTTTTTTATTTAGAACTATATAAAACTAAATTCAAGAATTTGGACCAGTAAATAAAATATTTCATTTCGAGGACTGTATCAACAAAACTAACAATCATCTCTCAATGATTATTTATCATTGTTTAGCTTTTGATACTTGTGTGCACCTCAACAACAAAAATACACTTACCATTCCACACAGTAAATTGATGAATTGTATTTTCAATTGAATAACTATTTTTCTGTTGGGGATGACTTATGACTTTTTTTGTTGGGGGGGAGGACATGAACTTGAATAAAAACATAGATATCAAATATATTTGTGCCTGTTCTAAGCCAGGATCTGGATTTCCAATGTTATATGTCGTGGTCATTTTTGTGTTTAATGAATTTAGGTGAGAGGTCGTTGCTCATTTTATTGATATTGGTGAAATCGTTGACCTGGTATACATGTTCTGGAATCGTTGACCTGGCATAAATGTTCCGTCTTTCTTTGCATAGATAAAATTGTTCATTACTACATGTTTTATAAATGAAGTAACTGAAATGAAATAATTATATATTTTTTTTGATTTGCAGAACCAAATAAACGAATACCTATCAATAACAAATATCTTCACTTGGGGGGGCCGTCGTGGTCGTGATCGTATGGCAGTTGGATTTTTAACTACCTAGGCTATGCAATCAGTGTTCATCACCACTAACGTGAGTTCGAATCACATTCAGGCGAGGTGTACTCGATACAACATTATATGATAAAGTTTGTCAGTTACTTACGACAGGTTGGTGGTTTTCTCCGGGTGCTCCGGTTTCCTTCACCAATAAAACTGACCACCACGATATAACTGAAAAATTGTTGAAAGTGACGTTAAACACCATAACCCTAATCCAACTTGGCATATACATGTTTATTGATAAAAAGTACCACATTACTAAGCATTTTTAAATTAAAAAATCTGATCAAATGAAAAATAATAACTTATTAATAAGAAAGGATATGGATGTAAATGAACATGAGAGACTATCCAACTGTACACATAAGACACAAACTAAAGAAAGGAACAGAGATTTTATTGCTGTTCTACATTTCACAGTCACTGTAGGGTCTTCAATAATGAGCATAAGTCATACCCTAAAATGAGTGTGAAACGGGCCCTAGCCTGCAGGTGATAATGACACTGTTTACTTCTATATTGATTGCAATTTTAGTTGAAATCTATAAAATAAGTTCCATTAAACACCATAACCCTAACACCCTATAAAAAAAGCTTTAAATGATGTATAAAAGATGGCACAGAAATACCATCTACAACTATAAGACATAATGATTCTAACATAGGTTACATACCCAGTAAAATGTACTGGTATTTAAGTTTTACCTGAAAGGCATTGCTTTAAGGAACACACTCATTGGTTTTGGACCCGATGTGAACTTGCTAATAATCAGAGGTAGAATTATTTGTATAGGAATCATTGGAATGGCAAACATAGCTAACGTTTGCTTCTGCATACCAGATTCTATCAGCTTAAGACCTGTCAAGGAATCTGCTGCAGAAAATCCTACCTGTAATCAGAAAAGGGAAATTAACAATAAGAAAATCTATTGTTTTTAATTTTGATATGTAATAATAGGACTTTATGTGACATTATTTTAATCAACTTAATCAAGAGAATCATATTATCAAAGGTCATAAAATGGTTCTAAATCATGCACTCTAATGCAATTATTATATAGCATGTTTTTCATTGGCTAATGTTTGATGTCAAATCCACAGTTGACATATCATAACTAAGCATTCTAATATGAATGAGCTGCCATATTGAATTCTTTAAATCAAACTTGTAAATTAATACAATACAATATAAAAAATAAAGATATCTCCAACCTTTAATTTCTTGCTACATATTATCCAAAATTGAAGCGTACATGTTGTGAATAATGTCTGGTGTTTACTTTCTATGACGTAAACCTTCACATTATGTCACGATTTTCTATTTTCTATGACATTCTTCATATGACAGCCATTGACAAAATATTCAGTTTTCCCCATGATATAGCTGAAAACTTGCTCGTTTGACGTCAAACAACAATCACTCCCTCATCCCATTAACTGAAATATCATACCTTGGCGGTCAATATAATAATAGCATATGATATGACAGCAGGCAGTTTTATGACACGCATTAACTGTTTATACGTATCTATGATTCCTTGTTCACTATTAGCGTCTTTGTCTTCTGCTTCATGTTTCAGGATCCATACTAAAGTTGTCGTGGTGAAAAAAACAATCCCCCAAAAATACAAAAAACCTACAAGTAGATTATTAATAACATTTACAAGCTAGGACAAGCTTTGACAATAGATCTTTTGATTTGATTTGATACGAGTTATTTCCGTTATGACAGGCAAAATGGTACCCGTTCTAGCAAGAGCAATGGAAAGGACAATGAATTAGAATATGATTTTCTGATAATTTGTAGATATTTGAATATTGTAAAAAATCCGAGGATAATTTCATAGCAACCAGAAAATTCACCAGTTGTTACAACATTCAGTTTTTTTTTACAGATGGAAAAATATAAGTTACGGTATTTTCGTTGAACTTTGCATGAAATTGAATTCCTTGCCCGTCTTAAAGGGAAATAACTCCTATAATAACATATAATTCTAGAATCAAGTCCAGGGGTTTCAAAGTTTTTTATAATAGGAGGTACTTCTTAAATTTTAGGAGGTACCTAAAAAATTAGGCCGAAGTCCGTAAGGGGTCCAGGGGACGGAAGCTCCTGAAATCTAGCATTTTGTGGACCAAAAAATGTACTTCAGAGACTGCAAAACATTAAGTGTTTTTGAAAGAAAAATCCCATTAACTTTAGAGTTCAGATTTCATCAAGAGTGAAGACCATGCACAATACCTTGGCTTGTGTGTTTTTTTTTACATTATTATCAGTAATTAAACTCATCAAAGACCATTGGCAGGATCAAGACATATAAGTGTCATAATTAATGAAACCAAGGACGTATATAGAATACGTCCTTGATGAAACATAAATTTAATTTGCAATCATCAATCTTTAATAAAATTTCTAATTTTTCAATACAAATATAATTAAACAAAAACAATATATATTGTTACTTTCACGACTTATGTGCAAAAAAAACTGTTCGAACAAAAACGATTCGCGGGAAGACATTTATTAACATTTGAAACACAAAAGTTAAATTATTTTGGAAAAAAAGGGGGGCCGGCGTTTTGACATTACAATGCAATTCGTATTTGAGCCATGTCCGGTCCTTTTTCAAGATTTCTAGTAATTTTCTATCCCTTATCTCCTCGTACCCCCTTTTAAAAAAAAAATTCAGCACACTTTCATTTCTGTGAACAACCGCGGTAGGGCCCCGTCAAAATATGTAAATAAATTAGCCATAGGTTTTTATTTTTTTATACCGGAAGTTAAACAATATGGACGGAGTTGGGCGAAACAGTATGCCCCAGAATGTTTCGACCCTGGGTTTAAAATGGATAAAAAAAATCGCACAAAATATTGTGTAGTCATATATTCATAATACTTAATGATCATACTTATATTACTGGAGATTACACTAAATTGTGTTTGAACATAATTTGTAATCGGTCATTTTTTTATTTTGAAATGATGTCAGCTTTGTTCCGGTCCGAGTTTTACACAAGGATGAAAAGATATTGGGGCGAAAACATATCTATTTACCGCATGCGCAAACTGCTATTTACGATTCTAAGGTAAAGTTATTTTTAAAACAGGGAATATCCCATCAACTTGGTCATGACGCAGTTGTTCGATTTGAATGCGAGAATTCAGCAATTGACGTGATCATTAATTTTTTATGAAAAATATTCCACAAGCCTATCGACCATCGTACTTGTGGTTTTGACCACCGCTAATTTTGGTTATTTCTGCCGGTACTATACACGATCTCAGGCGGGTAAAGTACCGGGTACCGGCCCACTTTGAAACCCCTGCAAGTCAGAGAGGTGCAAACTGTCTATTAACTCTGTTTTACCTTTGGAATATCAGATATTTGCATCTATATGATTATTCTCGAGATTCTGCTTTTCTCTCCATAGATGGAATTATTTTCTCTTTTTGAAATAAAACATGCTAAAAACGATTAATTTATTTAGTAAATAAAACTGAAAAAGTGTATCTAATAATGTTACAACTTACTCATGTTAACGCATAGATGCCAACCCCTTGTTGGTGCAGTCAGTAACAAAAAGTTGAGATGTCAGTAATTTGTGATTTTTTTCAGTAATCATAATTTTTCATAAAATTTTACCATAATCGCACTACAGACTAGGCACAAAGTGACGAGCAAATGATTTCCTTTATTTGTGACAACTAGATGTAAAATTGATGAGCAACAAAAAGAAATAAAAAGTTAAGTTTTAATACATGTATGTTCACTTACAAATGTATTCTATGTTTCAACTTACTGTCAATAGAAATTAAAATTTCCTGAAGTGACCCTCCCTCACCCTCCCATAGAATAATTAAGTCTAATTCTGGAGTGCCTGATATGTTGTTGACTTGGCATTTTTCAACTGTTTTGTTGTATATGTGTGTTCATCCCGACCACCTAGATACGATAACGTAACCCTCATTCCGCTTGTGCTCCAGTTAGGGTTACGAATCGGCCCCATTCAACGTATGGGAGCAAATTAAAATTTTCGTTAAGTGAATATTTCAACTTTCTTTTTGCATATATGGTCATAACTTATTATTCCCTACAATTTTTAAGTAATGGCGATACGAAATAAGTGTTACAATACCTGTTTCTACCTTCACGATCGATTTAGTATTCGAAAATTGTTTCTTGTCCGCCATGGCACCTTACGCATACTCTCGTGATAGGCGGAGCCAATCCATATATGGATCTGAATGCCAAATATGAAAACTTACTACGATGTTTTACTACTAGTAAATACTACGATTGATCCAAATAAAGATATCTCCAAAACGAGGCAAGTGCACGTGAAATAGCAACTTGTAAACAATATGTCGGACAGAAAGAAGATTTCATGCATTCAAATTTTCAGATGGATATATGTCTACCATGGATTGATGCAGCGTTTACATAACACCTCAAGGTTTACCTAAATATATTTATCTTTCACCCCCGTTAATTTTTCCAACCACTTACAACGGAATTAGGACAAAAAACCGCCCGGTGTGAATCACTCCGGGCGCTGCTCCCATACGTTGAATGGGACCGATTCGTAACCCTCGCTGGGAGCAAAAGCGGACTGAGGGTTACGTTATCGTATCTACCCGACCACCGTGCTGAATGGACAAGTCTTGTTTGCAATATTTGCAATAAGCATAATGTTCCTGTGTCGATTTCATACGGCAAGAGAACTCAATACAATATTCGGGACGAAATCATTGTCCCAATTTCCTTTTTTTCGCTGCAGAAGCTTCACTTATTCCCTCAGACGTCGTGAAATTGACAAAAATGTTTATGTGTTCATTAACTACTGGGGATCGAACAAGAAATGGATAGATCGTTTTCTACTATAGATAGTCCCGAGAATCCCAGAAGTATTAAATAATCGAAATCCCTCAAGCGCTTATCTTTATGCGATTTTAACAGACAATGAAGCGTCTAAATGATCACAATGATATTTAAATGGGGAACGATTCCGGGCCGGCAATAATCGGAAATCCGTAACAAGTAGACTGTTGACCGCAACACCGTAATTTTGACCCAAAATTCGTAACAATTACGGAAAAATTGTAATGGTTGGCATCTATGGTTAACGCAGTCAAAAAAGGTTATTTGTGTTTTCTTAGCTGAAGTGAATGTGTGTACTATTTTTTTTTAAATCAGTTTGCCCACTGACTATCAATAAGGGAAGGTTGGGATGCCATTAATCAGGTAAAAACCCAAAGCCATGAACTATATTTCAATCAGCTTTTGTCATTGCCGTTTATGTGACGTGGAGTTTGTGGTTAATTGAGTAATTTTCTTTGCAGAGAATAATTGACAATCGCTGTTAAACTTTCCAGTAAAGTTTTTGGTATATTGACTTGATACAACATGCTTATGTTCTTTACTCTACTTTAATTTTGTATAGGGGCGGGGGGTCATATTTTATTTATGTTATACATATTTATTTACGCATGCTGGTGTGCAATGTGAATTCCATATCAGATGATGTTTGTATCGCTTAACAGTACAACAGGTGTCACCAAAGTGTAGCAGCAGGAACTGCATACCTTTCCGGAGCACATAAGATCACCCTTGGTTTTTGTGGGGTACATGTTGCTCTATCTTTTGTTTTCTGTGCAGTGTTTTGTAGATCGTTGATTGTCTTTTTTCTTTCGGCCATTCTATTGTCTGTCCTTCAATCGGCTTCTTATTACCCCTTTGGTAACTTTCAAATTTTTCTTACACCTGTTTTGAGTGCAATTTCTTGAAAATAAAACTAAAATGTACATTCATCTCTTCCTGTTCTAGAGTAATTTAGTTGCTAATGTAAATAATCTACTTTCAGACCAAAACTTACTTGCTAAAGTAACTAATCCTGTGTCTTTTGGTTCAGATCTGAGATATTTATTACAGAAGTCAGCAGATTCTAGGGCTAAAAATAAAACATTTCCTAGAAAATACCCAGCAGTCTGTCCTACAGAGTTACAGGTACTGGCCCATCCTACATTACGCCTGAAAAAGAAGTACATTATCATCAATTTCATTGGTTCAGTATGTAAATGCCTCTGCTGGTGAAATGATTTGATTGTACAGAAAATATAATTGTATTGCATTATACAGGCAGAGATACTTGCAACCGTCTACGTGAGTCCTGGACTCATCATTTGTGTTTGGGACTAACCATTTTTTTTTACAAAAAATAACAAAAGCTGCACTAGTGGGACTTTTTGAACGATACTCAGGTTTCCTCCCCAAATAAAACTCACCACCACGATATAATTGAAATATTGCTGATAGTGGCGTTAAACACCATAACTCTAACCCCTAACCTAAAAGTGACCTCTTAATACAGGTTTGACTGTACACAGTAAGACTAAAATTATTTGGTTTTCAAATATTTTGGCTTTGAGCGTACCTGGTGAAGGTTATTCCAGAAACGTGTCGTGCACACTAAATTTTATATCTACGTTTTTATAACAAAGAATGCATTAGTGGTTGGGACTCATCAAAATCTATCCTACAAGGATATCTACAAGGCTTAGCAATAAAAAAAAATAGCATAAATGTACATGTACGTGTATATACCTTGATAACATGGTAAGCGCCCATCCATCAACTGCAATGTCTTGTGTCGCAGCTAAAAAATTCAGCATAAAAAATATAACTGTTAAAAACATAATATTAACATGTTCTTGGCCTTTCTCTGTTCCCATTAAATCGTCAATATTCCACGATAGCACGATCATAAACACACCTATAAGATACTGGATTGGAATGAGCCATGTTTTACGCCTGCCAAACCACGTGAGATATAGTGAATCAACTAATGGCGCCCACAATAGCTTAATGCTAAACGGCCAGAAAACAAAACTGAAAAGTGCTTGGTCTTTGTAACTAACTTTTCTACTGGTCAACAGCATTGGGATACTCCCACCTAATCCTAAGGGAATTCCCTGAAGTATATATAGAAACATCAACAGTGCAATACTTCCATAGTCTCCTTTGAGTCCTTTTGGATTGTTTTTGTCTTTTTCATCATCCTGGTATAAGCTCGGTTGGTTTATGTTAGCGGTAAACATCATATGTGGGAACGATTCTGATGATTCAATATCGGTGTATTCCACAGTGTGTTTCACTGCATGCGTCTTGCGTTTAGTAGTATTCATCTTTTGTTCTTCTATTGTCATTTTAAAATTGTCTTCTATTTCTTCCGTCTTGTCTCTTCTATGTTTTAACTCATTTGGAGAATCATCTAATAATAAAAAAAAAAATAATAGGGAGACAGTTTGTACAAAATGTCTAAATGTACTGCTTTTGGATCAGTGTTTTAAATTGTTTCAAAGAGGTAGAGCTGAGTATGTTTTGTGGAAGTGATTTCCACTAAACAACTTAATATGGAAAAAAAACCTGTATATATGGTAGTCTGTTCTGGTGCTAAATGTTTGAAAATGTTGTGCATCTGGTATTAGTGGTTGATTGTGGAACAAGGTAGATGTTAGGATCTATTGATACAAGATTGTTATTTTGCATAGCATTGCTATTCGGTTTATGTTTCTTCGAGTTTCAAGTGGCTTCCAGTTTAGATGGTCTATCATGCTGGTGTTATGGTAGGGTTACACTAATGTCCTGAAAATTGACCTGAAATGTCCTGAAAAGTACTTTAAGGCTTATATCTTTTTTATTATCCAATGGATTTAGTTCAAATTTGGAAATGTTATAGATATTAGCATATATTTAAAAAATATATCAAATTTTTTTTTTAGGTGGAAATAATTTGACCTGAAAATTGTTCTGAAATGTCCAGAAAATTTCCAGTCAATCCAGGCCAAATTATTCTTTAAATATATGGCAATATCTATAACATTTCCCAATTTGAACTCAATCCATCACATAATAACAAAGATATAAGCCTTAATGTACTTTTCAGGACAAATTATTTCCACCTAAAAAAAAACAAATTTTGATATATTTTTTTAAATATTCTTTAAATATATGCTAATATCTATAACATTTCCAAATTTGAACTCAATCCATTGGATAATAAAAAAAAATAAGCCTTAATGTACTTTTCAGGTCAAATGATTTCCTCCTTTAAAGAGGCATTAGTTACGATTTTGACCAAAAAAATTATATGTTTTGGAAATTGGTAAATAGCTTTAATATGATGAAATCAAATAAAGGTAAATATTTCACATAAAACAGCTTATCGTACCACTTTTCGCCTTTTGAGAACGAAAATTAATTTGACCTCGCTTTCTCCGCATGCAACTGACCTTACTAGTGACAGGTAAAAACGAATAATTTGTATTTTGTCGCTTATTAACTGCAAATTTGCATGGTTATTTGTCCGTAATTAATGCCGATTAAAAGCAGATTCACAGAAAATAAGAAATAAGTGCATTGTTGTATTGATTTAATGACGATTTGGCAAATTCCGTAAACAATGCCGATAATTAATAAGATGGCATCCATTTCTTGATCGATCTCAAAACACGAGCAGTTTTCAGGACATTTCAGGTCAATTTTCAGGACATTAGTGTAACCCGTTATGGTATCTGTTGGTAACATACTGTGCAGCTCTTCTCTGTAAGTTTTTTTTAGTGTGAGGAGATCAAACTGATGAACAATATTCTACGTTAGATCGTACCATGGATTTATAGGCCAAACTTTTCTTTCTTCTCGATTTATTTTTAAAAAGCCTAAGATCTTAATGGCTTTGGCAGTGATGTTATTGATATACGAGTGCCTCATGTCATATTGCCTTATTGGTTGATAAGGTACTACTGAGATAATTAGCCGAGTTAACAGACTTTACATTGTGGCCTTTAAGTTTATAATTGTGTCTGAATGCTGACTGTGATCTTGTTACAGTGAGAGAGAAGCATTTTTTCTTGGCAGTGCACCTTTTTTTAACAAGATTACAAAAATTTCGGAAACAAAAAAATAGTTACATGTTCCTTTCAGTGTTCATACATTACGAAAGTGTTATGACGGTGTGACTAGCCTATCTATCGCTCGCTTCTCAGGTCATACCTGCTCTTAATATTAATTAAAATCAAATAAATTTGTGAGTGAAATTTATTCATTTATCGTCGTGTATTGTAAAGTCGAGGGTCGGCTATTTTGCATATTCATTAGATGACGTCGTAGCGAGCACGTGCCCTGTGACTGTCAAACAATAATAGTGATGACTTAGTTGGAAATTACCAAGTATCTCAACAAAAATGAGATGCAAACAGGTAAAATAACATAAGAAAGCCTCAAGATGCCAATTTCCGCCATTTTTGCTAATGCCCATTTTTAAAAAAACAATTTATGTGCCGTTTTAAGAGCCTTGGGTCACCAGGGTCACGGAAGACACGGTCGGCTGCTTTGCTTACAAACTTGGGTTAAATCAGTTGAGAAAAATGTCTCACAAAACATGTGATTTCTTATTTATCTAACCTGTAAAATGTAAAAAGTCTGACAATGAGTGAAATAAAATAACAACTTGTAGCCTTTCAAAACTCTTGGTCATGTGACTTTAACATATGGATAAAAGAAAGAATGTATATTGTGTTTAATATAATATATTGACCCACATTGTTGTTATTTGCTGTCTAAAATAGTGAACTAAAATGAACAGCTGAAAAAACTTTATGTGAAAAATATTTTTTTCTGCCGAGACAAATTAGACAATTTTGGTGTTATGCCAGGTTTTTTTTTATATTATATGACACTGAAAAAAGATGTTTTTAGCGGGGATTGTTATTACAAATAGTTATCTTAATTATAGTTGAAAAAATTGAATTGGTATCATCTTTTATTTATTCACAACCGTATGCAAATATGGAGTCTCGACTTTACAATACACTCTACAAAACATGGTGGAAATACTCTCCAAGTTTCAGATGGATTTTTAATCACTTGCTAAAGATGCAAACATAATGTAATCGGTACCAAAAGAGACTACATGTATGTTTATTCTTGATTATGTTATTTATAGAATAGTTGCAGTTATTTTAGAAATGTTTTGAGACAAAATAGTCTTAGGGTCTCGACTTTACAATACACGAGGATATTGTGACTTTTTTTGCCGGTTTTTATTTATGACAGTATAACTATCTGTCTTCCGCTTCTTATGTCACACCTGTTAGTAATATTTAAGAAAAATATATATCCAACAACTTATTTCTATTAGCTCTATAACTGTCAAACAGTTTTTAAACTGGAGAACATATGCCAACCTGTTAGTATTAATTATAACGTGGCGAGTTTTCACCGATTTGAATCCGGAAGTTTACATTATGAAGAAAAATGTCAAAATTAAGTATTGCACCCCGATCAATATAAACACGAGAAACACTAAACTGAATAAGCATGTCCCATAGTTTAGGTTATGTTTTAAAATGTGTTATTTATTAACATATATTACATATACAATAAATATTACATTATAATACTTTTGGAACAATAAAAAGAAATCACATTTTTGAGGGGTGGACAGCGGATAGTCTTATCCCTTCTCATGACTCTACTCGTCTCTAGTATGTACTTGTAGGCAGGGGATGTCATAAGGAAAGGGGTAGGTCAGTTTGTAGAACGTTGGCTTATATAATGCCCCGATCGCGAGTTGTTCGGGGATCGTACCTTTTTTAAAAGATAATTATGCTCTTTAGATGTGTCTTAATATTCAGTCAAAAAATATTAAATCATTATTGAACTCAACTTCAAAACCACTCGTTCGGTAAAACAAAAAATATGTTGTACCTTTTTAAAAATGGTGCAATGTCTTTATTGCTTTAAAGTTCTATGATATATCTTCAAAACATATTCCTATTTGGACCTTACACCGTCGTACGGTCTAGTGAATATGAAAAATACCCATGCATTCAGAGCATAGCATGGCGATTGTTGCATGTGTGTCCGAGTGTGGGGTTCCAGATATCAGAATGCTTCGATTGCACTGAAAAACCTGCTTTTTATATGTATGTCCATGTGTTGTAATATGCTTTTAAAAATGTCTTATTTGTATGCTTTATGTCTGGCTTCTACATCTCGAAAGGCAAAACACATAAAGGCTCTTGCCACATGTGTTCTGACTTTTGACTGATTATATTAACATTTGCATTCATGCTTGTTGTCACAGTGTGTGTTTTTTTTTAATGTATGGTAGGTATGTCATAACTTTGGTTTTTTGTTCTTTTTTTTTTTTTATTGTCGGTTTTGAAAGCTCACAAGGGCTTGTGTTATAATGCAATATTTATACATGTAACGACTGTAAATAAAGCTTTTAGTTGAATTAAACTGTTGGAACATACTCCTTCACGGTCTTGTACCTTATTTTAAATGGAGGTATGCTCTATAAATACCTCCTGTAAATATTCACAACGGCAAAGTTCTTGCCCATTTGGGGTTTAAATGAAATGTGTTGTCCTGGCCTTTCAATGTCCTAAGTCACTGTGTACCATTGACACCGGAAATTGTGTACCAGGCAAGCGGGATAACAATGCGATGGGGTATAGTAATGCTACCGTCCTTCCTTCCTTCCGTCCGTCCCTCCGTAACATCCTTGTGAACACTCTAGACTCAACATCCTTAAATGGATTTTGACCAAGCTTGGTACATACTTAGTCCCTAAGAGAATCTAGAACCTTATTGATTTTCAAGGTCATAGGTCAAGGTCACCGGGTCAAATTTTTTACTGCACAACATCCTTGTGAACACACTAGAATCAACATCCTTCAATGGATTTTGACCAAACTTGGTACATACTTAGTCCTTAAGAGAATCTGGAACCCTATTGATTTTCAAGGTCAAAGATCATGGTCACCGGGTCAATTTTTAGGCGAGGGGATACGCCACGCTTTGCATTCCCCTTGTTTTTGTTTTCCTTTGACAAATTTTATACATTTTGCGATATATAGATAATGTTATGACTTGCAACATGGATGGATGCCTAATTTTTATTAGCATGTATTTTACACATAAAGATAAACTGTCTAGTTATTTTCTGCTAAAATTTATGGTCATATTATAGAATACAATGAAGAAACAGATATTTCTTATACTTTCAAATTTGATAAGAAATTGAAAATGAATCCTTATAATTTAACCCTAAATATATTCTTAGACATCCTGGAAATGTCCTGTCTTACTTTGATTGATTGATTGGTGTTTATTGCCAACTTTAGCAGGGTTTCAGCTGGATTTTATTATACTACGGTCAAATGACCTAACTCATATAAATTCCTCAGGCCTTTTGTCCTGAAAGGCACTTATTCAATAGGTCAATTGTGTCCTAATTTTCCTAGAACTTATAGGTCATTTAATGACATATTAAGGTGTGGTTTGATTCATTAAGATGCAGCTGGAGCTTAATTTAATATTCATTTGTTTCAAACTTGCATACTTATTAAGATATTTGGAATTGACAACCAGACAGGTTTTCAGAGGTCTTTTTCTAAAAGAAAGTTAAACTTAAGTGAAAATAAATAGAAATTAAAATCAAATTCCCCAATGAGGAATGAGTCAAAGACTTATATTTCAAATATTGATATTTTCGTTCATTAAAGCATTTCTGAGATAGCGACTTTAAGTTTGTCAATGTCCTTGAACTTCATCAAAGCATAGAGGAATGATAAATGATAAAATAAAAGAGTTTTGATCTCGCGTTTCACTTTAGTTTTAATCAAAATAAATTATGGACAAATTGGAGAATACTCGATCACGTGTCCGATGCATACGTATGTCAAATTATTTCCTGTCATATATGCATATTATCAGCCCATGACCGACGCCAAACGGAAACCCTGTTAGCAGGTGTTAAACACCAATCAATCCATCAATATATGGAATATATTCAATATACATATATAATACATATAAAGCATTATTTTAGTCAGCAACGCACAATTTGAGAACCACAGCATGCTTATAGTGAGAATTCAGTAAAAAACTACAAAAAAAAAAACAACAAAAAAATGATAATTTGTGTAACATTTAATAGCATGACATGTTTTTTTCTGACACAGGACCATCAGCTTTTGATTCTTAGAAAGTGATGTATATATATATTTTTTGTTTTTAATACAAATTTGAGCAGATGCATTTTTTTTTAGAGTGCATTTATCAAGTTTTTATACTGAAATGGAATAAGATTGACAAAAGACAGATTTTAAGGGAAAAAAATTATTAAAACAAACATGAAATTATAAATTTTGTTAATTAAAGTGATAAAAACAATCTTTGTCATGTTGGTGTTGACGTAATACTATGTTGGAAATAAAAAATCCAGCTGTATTTTTGTGTTCTGTTTAATTTGGTCTTGCCTGCAAATAGCAATGAAAGAAACGAAAAGAGAACAAAACATAATTAACAAAAAACAGAAGATCAGAAAGCATGCAATCTGCTACACACACAAAAAAGAAATGAGACCAGAGGATTTGAAAAGATCAGCATAATGTGCTTCTTCCATATGACACATATTTATATATAATAAATAAGAAATATCGTTTTAGGCTTGCCTGAACCAAAGATCCATGTGAGGATTGGTTTGGTTTGGTTTATGGTGTTTAACACCACTTCCATCACTATTCCAGTTACATTGTGGCAGTCTGTTTTATTGGAGGAGAAAACCAGAGTATCCGGAGAAAACCACCGACTTGTCGCAAGTCTCTTGACAAACTTATCACATAATGTTGTATCGTGTACACTTTGCCTGGGTGTGCTTAAGAATATAGTTTTAGGCTGGGCTGAACCAAAGATCCATGTGTGGTATTGTCGTCACTACATCAATGGTCATATGCACCCACTAGTTTTTCGCATTTCAATCTTTACTTACAAACCATTGAACCAATTAAAACGAAACTTGGCTGATCCTCAACATTCTATATGATTTTTGTTTCTTTCAGAAATTCAATCATGTTTTCTGATTGGCTGAAATTTCAAAAATCTTTATTTATTTAATCATAGCCACATTGGTCTTGTAATGTTTAGCGTGCTTGCCTCGAGTGTGGTAGATCAATGGTTAAAGCCGTGGTCGGCTTAAAACCAAAGACTATAAAATCGGAATTTGTTGCTTCTCTACGAAATATTAAGGAGTCGGAGAAAAGACTGGTTGGCGTGGAATCGGGATAATGTGTCTAAGTGGAGTGGCATGTTTACTCACGGACTGCTGTTTCCTTGAACTAACTCTAAAAAATTCCAACTAAGCGTATTGGTCTTGTACAAAGTGGACATCATCATCATCTCATCAAAATGTAACTTGTTCTGGCATTAATATATGTAGCTGAAAAACTTTTATCACCGAGAGTTGAACAACAATCCCTCACTCACTCATTGCCAACAGTATATTCAGTATTGTATACAATATTGTCGGTGTATAACTACTCTGACCGATCACTATGAGTCAAGTATGATCTGAGCGTTGGGCCCAAGGGCTGCATGGGAAAGAAATAATACATATTTGGGTAAAGCAAATGGATATGGGGGTATGAGACGTACAAAATGCTGTGATGAAGGGTTTTATAAGGAATACAATACTATTATTCCTGGGGATGCTGTGGTCGTGGCAGTTGGATTTACTACTACTGCAATCAGTGCCATAACAGAATAATTTAATCTGATGTGAATACTGCAATCTGATTGGCTGATCCGCCTGGAGAAAAAAATGGTTATACATGATAACCTGGGTTGGTATTGTGACTTCACCAACACATTAATTCGCCATTACAACAAATTCAAATAGTTCCATGAAATAAAATCGTAATTAAAATCGAATTAGGGTATCAAATTTTATTGTAAAAATTAAATTATAAGGAATATTTGAAATTTTTGAACATGTTATACTTGTATGGTAAACATTATTTTGCTAGATTTTTATTTCATTTAAGGAGTATTTTCAATTTTTGAACAGGTTACACTTATATAACCTGGTTTGGAACAGTTTACACTTTTCATAAAATGCTTTGTGGTTTATTAAGCATAAACTGCCCCAAACCAGGTTATATCAATCATATATACATTTGTGTGTATGTCTCATTTATCAATCATGAATGTTTGTATTGTTAATGATGCCTCATGTGGGCTCTATGATTAGGCAATAAAATGTATTCTATTCTATTCTATTCTATAAAAGTTGGCACATTAACATCATATCAACACTTTCACATCATATAAACATTGGACTTTTTCTTAGCTGTTTGCGAGACTCTGATTTGAAGAAATGTCTAGTTAAAACTAGTTTTGGAGGTAGGTGGTGTTACTGGTTTGAACATTTTGAAATAATTAGACATTGGATTTCAAGAATTTCTATAGTGACTCATTCAAAATAGAATCATGGGATATGACATTTCATTTACCATGGATTTGACGATAATGAAATTGAAAATGCTCATTTCACAAAATTGCATTCGTACAATATACACCAGTGATAAATATTTGTGACGTGGGATTTTGAATTTGATTAACCTAGAAACGACCTCGGGTGGAAGCAAATCTGCAGGTTTTTTTTATTGTTTATATCTGTAATGGAAATCCAATTATCACAAGGGGCATGGTTAAGGTCTCATTAGCTGGTTTAACCCTGCCACATTTTGTGCCTGTCCCAAGCCAGGACCTGAATTTGAAAGTCGTCTATCATTGTCTTTTTTTGTGTTCAAAGAATTGAAAGTGAGAGGTGGTACGTTTTGTTGGTATTTGTGGAATTGTTGACCATCACAGTTTAAACTTTTTAAAAATAGTACAGATTCTGTAGTTGCAACTCAAATATGAGAAGGGGTCGTCGTGTTCGTATGGTAGTTGGATTGACAACTACCTGTGCAATGAGTGCTTATCACCACTAACATTGTGAGTTCGAACCAGGCTAATGGCAACGTGCTCGATGCAACATTATGTGATAAATTTTGTCAGTAACTTGCAACAGGTCTGTGGTTTTCTCCGGGTACTTCAGTTTCCTCCACCAATAAAACTTAACACCACGATATAACTGAAATATTGTTGAAAGTGGTGTTAAACACCATAATCCCTACTAACCCTCAAATACAAGAAGTGAAGTGTATATAATGTGACAATAAAATGTACAAATAAAGTAAAGGATGACAAAAAGCTGTCAGAAAAGATATTTTTTATTCTTTTAAAAAAAAAACTAAGATGTAACAATGTTCTGTATATATTTATAGTCGTTAGTTTTTATATGACAATGACGTGGGATTTTGGATTTGATTAACCTAAAAACGTAACATATAATATGTCTGCGTAAAGAAAACATTTTTTGTTTATTTTAATAACGTCTTTCGAACTGGCAGACCCTTCTGATTAATCTCAGAATAGTCATAAAAAATATGATTGTTGTTTTTATAAGGAAAAATTGCATATGAATGTTTTTTGTCTATTTTGCTTTTTGGGGTTTGCAAGAAGAATGTTCTACCCTGCTCTGTTCACCCTGCTTTACTTCATAATTTTGGTTGTTGCTATATCATTCTGATGATGCACAAAAAAAAATCAAGATAAAAATGAACAATCCAATATAACTTACGATCAATGTTAATCTTAAGATTTTTTTGTGAAAATAGCCCCAGAATCATTGCTGCATCAGGCGCAGATCCAACAGTTTTGAAAACGGGAATCCAGGCTCTTGTTTGCCAATTTTTACCCAATTTATACACGAATTTTACTAAATTGTCGAACACCCCCTTGATCCGCCAGTGTGCATTAATATGTACCCATTCTTCATGTATACTTGATCACCTATTAGAACCTTTAAAATGTGTATTGCATCCCCTATTCTAGTCACGGGTACCGTTAAATGGTCACAAAATGTGTATTGCGTTTCTGATTATTGCCAAAGATTGAGACACATGTATTCGGTCAGAGTCCCGTCGACCGGATGTAAGATGACACTTGTATATTCTGCCTGGCAATATTAGGTACCCTGCTGAGAGAACCGGTGTGAATGTACCTGTCGTTTTCAGAATGAAAATAAAAATAAGTAAACCCGCCTTTCACTTCTTATTTCAGGAATTATTTGCCTTAATTTATTGAAGAATAAAATATTTCAAATTAAAATATGGTCTCTCGCTTTACGGC
This sequence comes from Bathymodiolus septemdierum, assembly GCA_963383655.1. NCBI lineage: Eukaryota > Metazoa > Mollusca > Bivalvia > Mytilida > Modiolidae > Bathymodiolus > Bathymodiolus septemdierum. Next base: position 26,462,558 of record OY726530.1, on the reverse strand, counting down.
ATTTACATAGGGATATGATTATTTGTTTTATATCATAAACAAAAATATTTATTGTTCATTAAGGTGCCTCATTACAATAATCAGAACTTTTAAAGCACAATAACTTTGAGGCTGTACATACGCAATCCTGTGCTATAAAACAAGACATAAATAGCTTAATAGAAACCGATAGTTTAATATATACTTAATTCATTTTTTAGTAAATAGTCTCAGCATAGGTAATACAAGGTTAATGTGTTTCTCGAATGATAATCAAAAACAAGTAATAGTGAAGTGACAACAGTATACGTATTCTGTACGTGTATCACACTTTGCTAATATTTTAATACATTTAAAGTTACATTTCTTAATAAACATCGTATTAAGTTAAAATACGACATGAAAATCAAATACGCAACAATTGATGGATTATTGTGTATTGAATACACTAAATTTATTAAGGGCCAGACTAGTATGACATAAATAATAATAATAAATAAATAAATAAATACGTATAGATACACGATAATATAATACTATAGATCGTCATATTCAATGAGCTAGTGACAACTACAGTATTACGTAATCTCTCTACTCAGCGGGTGATTTAGAGACCGTGCGATTTAACTGGTAAAATGCAAATTTAAAAGGAAAAACGCTAAAATCCCACGACAATACAAATTTAAAAGGAAAAACGCTAAAATCCCATGACAATGCAAATTTAAAAGGAAAAACGCAAATATAAAAGGAAAAACGCTAAAATGCCACAACAATGCAAATATAAAAGGAAAAACGCTAAAATCCCACGACAATGCAAATTTAAAAGGAAAAACGCTAAAATCCCACAACAATGCAAATTTAAAAGGAAAAACGCTAAAATGCCACGACAATGCAAATTTAAATGGTAAAATGCAAATATAACAAGACAATTCGCTAATTTAACTGGTAAACGCTAATATAACTGGTAATCTTTAATTATTTGCATTTTACCGGGCATATTTGCATTTTCTATTTCCTAGTGTAAACACCAATCAATCAATCAAATTAAGACATATAGATTTCAGATTTGATATATTGTAGAAAATGTTATTTAAATTTTTCACTTTGAGGAAGGCCACTGGGTGAAACATATTAATGGGAATTGAATAAAGATTGACGAACATTTTATTGCCGTCATTTTCAAGTGCAACTTTGTGTACTAGTATTACCTGTAAATACAATACAGCATTCTGAACACATGACTACTGGAGTCTAAAACTAACATAATTACCATTTAATATTCAAGGAAAATGGCACTGGAATATCTTCTAGATAAACAAGACAATATCAAAGCATGTCGTGCTAATTACAAACAGATGCGAGTTATCTTTTCCTGCAACTTGCCAGGTGACAGCACGATTCCCAGTCATGGATTGTTTGTTTACAAACTAATGCGCATGTACATTTATATTATGCATTTTGTGTCAATTTGATATGTAAATAATATTGAAATATGGCGTGTATTACGAAATATGACACGGACAAAAGATTGGAAAGCCAAATAATTTAAGTCTTTGGGAGCATGCAAACAGGATAGCCAAAATCGTCTAGGTTACATATGCCTGAAAGATATTGACCTTAAACTTCAAACATGTTATATCACCTTTCAGTACACATATTTCAATAAAAATTAATATACCTTTTAGTACACAAAAAAAAAAACTCTTGAAAAATTAAATTAAAAAAATTTCTATATTTACGGTAAATAATAATATTTATGACTGACGTCAATAATTTTACTGAAAATATAATAAAGCAAAAAATGAATGAAAATTACAAAATATAAAGAAATACAACGTTTTTGATTGCACAACAGTAATATCAATAATTGCAAGGCTTAATATACAGCTTAGCAGCTATCTCTGCCTATACAATATGTCCCAATTACCACTTGTTTAATATACTCTGCCTATACAACTGGTCCCAATTACCACTTAAAATTGTTAGTCTCATTCCTGCCCCCATTGTGAGTTGGACTCAGTGGATACAACCTTGTGTGCTAAAGTTTGTCAGTTACTTCTGTAATTGATTCGACTTTATATGCTAAAGTTTGCTAGTTGCTTTCCCTTGTTGCTCCCAGCTAGGTTTGATTTAATTTGGCTCAACGGTTTCAGAACAGATTTTCAAATGATTTTTTTGGTCAAAATTAGCTTAATTTGCATATTTTTGTCAAGGGCGGATTTGGTTCAAATTGGCCCAGTCGCTTCGATGAAAATATTTTTGAAAAAGTTTACGACGACAAATGGATGACGGACATCAAGTGATGTCAAAAGCTTACATGACCTTTTGGATCAGGTGAGCTAAAAAAAGGAAATTGGCTGATAAAATGCTTACGTTAGTCACGAAAACTTTCATATCGAATGAAATCCTGTCACAGATATATACACATTTTGTAATACAAATTTAAATTCTACAAACAAATGCTTAAGTAGTATAAATATTTACATTCTATAAACAAATGCTCAAGTAGCATAAATAAATAAGTATGAAATAAGATTGAACAAAATACGTAAACGAAGCAATGAGAACGCAATACAATTTCCTAGATAACAAATAATAAAGAATACTAAGAACATTTCCACGCATCTAGAGGTAAATTATCTAACTGTCGTACACGTTTGTGACGCCATATATACCACATGAAGCCTATAACAACACATAGGATTGATTCTATATAATATCCATCTAATATTGTTAAACAACTCCCTCCAGCTTTAGTACATGCCTGTAAAAATAAAGATAAACACAAGTTATAGACACTATATACATGTATCTTGTCATTTTATTAGAAGTCACAATGTCATGTAACAATAGCTAGACCTAGACCAAATACAGTCAAACCTGTATTAAGAGGTCACCTTTGGGACACCAAAAAAGTGGCCTTATAAGACAGGTGACCTCTTAAAGGAAGTTCAATTCATATGAAATTTTCTATGACAGGACAAGAAAAAGGTGACCTTTTAATACAGGTGACTGCATGGGAAGGCTTGACCGTATCTTGTTATTTCATTAGAAGTCACAATGTCGTGTAACAATAGTTGGACCTAGGCCAAATATATGTCATGTACCATAGAAAGAGCGAGTAAGTGATTTTTGCTTAATGCCAAATAAGCAATTTTTCAGCTGTGTCATGGTGAGAACAAGTTGCACTTCGATGAGATGAGATGATGATATTTGTTTAATACTATACAAACACGCTTAGTTAGATTTCTATAGTGCTTTAATACTATACAAACATGCTTAGTTAGATTTTTATAGTGCTTTAATACTATACAAACACGCTTAGGTAGATTTTTATAGTGCTTTAATACTATACAAACACGCTTAGTTAGATTTCTATAGTGCTTTAATACTATACAAACACGCTTAGTTAGATTTTTATAGTGCTTTAATACTATACAAACACGCTTAGTTAGATTTTTATAGTGCTTTAATACTATACAAACACGCTTAGTTAGATTTCTATAGTGCTTTAATACTATACAAACACGCTTAGTTAGATTTTTATAGTGCTTTAATACTATACAAACATGCTTAGTTAGATTTCTATAGTGCTTTAATACTATACAAACATGCTTAGTTAGATTTTTATAGTGCTTTAATACTATACAAACACGCTTAGTTAGATTTTTATAGTGCTTTAATACTATACAAACACGCTTAGTTAGATTTCTATAGTGCTTTAATACTATACAAACATGCTTAGTTAGATTTTTATAGTGCTTTAATACTATACAAACACGCTTAGTTAGATTTCTATAGTGCTTTAATACTATACAAACATGCTTAGTTAGATTTTTATAGTGCTTTAATACTATACAAACACGCTTAGTTAGATTTCTATAGTGCTTTAATACTATACAAACACGCTTAGTTAGATTTTTATAGTGCTTTAATACTATACAAACACGCTTAGTTAGATTTCTATAGTGCTTTAATACTATACAAACACGCTTAGTTAGATTTTTATAGTGCTTTAATACTATACAAACACGCTTAGTTAGATTTTTATAGTGCTTTAATACTATACAAACATGCTTAGTTAGATTTTTATAGTGCTTTAATACTATACAAACACGCTTAGTTAGATTTCTATAGTGCTTTAATACTATACAAACATGCTTAGTTAGATTTTTATAGTGCTTTAATACTATACAAACACGCTTAGTTAGATTTCTATAGTGCTTTAATACTATACAAACACGCTTAGTTAGATTTTTATAGTGCTTTAATACTATACAAACACGCTTAGTTAGATTTTTATAGTGCTTTAATACTATACAAACACGCTTAGTTAGATTTTTATAGTGCTTTAATACTATAAAAACATGCTTAGTTAGATTTTTATAGTGCTTTAATACTATACAAACATGCTTAGTTAGATTTTTATAGTGCTTTAATACTATACAAACACGCTTAGTTAGATTTTTATAGTGCTTTAATACTATACAAACACGCTTAGTTAGATTTTTATAGTGCTTTAATACTATACAAACATGCTTAGTTAGATTTCTATAGTGCTTTAATACTATACAAACACGCTTAGTTAGATTTCTATAGTGCTTTAATACTATACAAACACGCTTAGTTAGATTTCTATAGTGCTTTAATACTATACAAACACGCTTAGTTAGATTTTTATAGTGCTTTAATACTATACAAACACGCTTAGTTAGATTTTTATAGTGCTTTAATACTATACAAACACGCTTAGTTAGATTTTTATAGTGCTTTAATACTATACAAACACGCTTAGCTAGATTTTTATAGTGCTTTAATACTATACAAACATGCTTAGTTAGATTTTTATAGTGCTAGCTCACTGAAATCGGACACAAAATTCTGATTCCGAACCTATCAGTCTTTAATACTTTACTCCTTAATGAAGCACCAAATACCAATGTCATAGGCTTTGGTTTGACCCGATCATGGCTGGAACCCATGATCTGCCACAATCAAGATGAGCATGCTAATCATTACACCACTGATGTGGTCTAAGAAAAAAACTAAAAATAGATAGAAAAAAAACCCCATTTAATCCTTCTATATAACGGTATATTGTTCTTACCTCTGTTTCAGCTGTTGACCTACAATCACCAGGACCACCATCACATGACTTCCACGTTAAGCCCTCAACTAACCATAATGCTACTGTTGTTGGCCAAGTACCTCCTATAAAAAATGAATTAGAATTTTGTACAAATATATCAATAAAATAAAATCTGAACCTACGAATAGAGGAAATAGTCAAAACTGAACTTGATGGCTTAATCTATCAAAAGACTACAGTAGTCCCCATTTTATATTATTAGACCACCACTCATATCAGATTTCAGATACACTGAAATAGTATTTTCAGATGCACTGAGACAGTGAAATACTGATAAATTGTCCATTTCAAGAGTGGCCTTCTTATAAGACAATTTTTTCATTGCAAAAGGGATGGTCTTATAAAGAGGGAGACCACTGTATCACAAACTATGGAACACCAGGACTTGGGTCTGTCACTCTCCCAGTGCAGTCCCAAATGTAAATAACAGTCAGTTTTTAATTGTATATAGGATTGGTTTTTACCTGTACAGTTTGGTCATGCTCGAAGTATCAACATTCAAGTATGAGTACACTCCTGACGGGAAGAAGAAGAAGAATATATCATTACTGTAATGTTTTGATTAAAATGGCAGACTGGTTATATACTGTATCACAAACTATGGAACACCAATATATCATTACTGTAATGTTTTGATTAAAATGGCAGACTGGTCATATACTGTATCACAAACTATGGAACACCAATATATCATTACTGTAATGTTTTGATTAAAATGGCAGACTGGTTATATACTGTATCACAAACTATGGAACACCAATATATCATTACTGTATGGTTTTGATTAAAATGGCAGACTGGTTATATACTGTATCACAAAATATGGAACACCAATATATCATTACTGTAATGTTTTGATCAAAATGGCAGACTGGTTATATACTGTATCACAAACTATGGAACACCACTATATCATTACTGTAATGTTTTGATCAAAATGGCAGACTGGTTATATACTGTATCACAAACTATGGAACACCAATATATCATTACTGTAATGTTTTGATCAAAATGGCAGACTGGTTATATACTGTATCACAAACTATGGAACACCAATATATCATTACTGTAATGTTTTGATCAAAATGGCAGACTGGTTATATACTGTATCACAAACTATGGAACACCAATATATCATTACTGTAATGTTTTGATTAAAATGGCAGACTGGTTATATACTACTGTATCACAAACTATGGAACACCAATATATCATTACTGTAATGTTTTGATTAAAATGGCAGACTGGTTATATACTACTGTATCACAAACTATGGAACACCAATATATCATTACTGTAATGTTTTGATTAAAATGGCAGACTGGTTATATACTACTGTATCACAAACTATGGAACACCAATATATCATTACTGTAATGTTTTGATTAAAATGGCAGACTGGTTTCAGAACATAAGAGATATAAGAGGGGGGACTACATTATGTAGCCAAGCGGTGTATAAAACCTGTACTCTCCTTACTGTAAAAAAAAAATCATTTACTCAGCATAGAAAAAGTACTCCAGTAGCCCCCTCTTATAAAACCGTCCCTTTTGCAATGAAAAAGTGGCCTTATAAGAGGGAACAATTTAGAAGTATTTTACTATCTCAATTCATCTGAAATCTGGCCTGATGAGAAGGGTGGCCTTTGATGGGAGTGGCTTTATAAGGAGGGACTACTGCTTACACAAGAAATAAGAAAGAATATATGCTTCAATTACAAACAATTATTGATATGACAATGGAATGGGTAGCAACACATTATTCATCAATGTGTACCATTTAAGGTATCTTACGTCTGGTGTATAACAATATTTCAGTTATTTCTTGGCAATTAGCATTTAATGGTGGAGGAAATTTCTTCATAATCAGTTTTATTGGCGGAGGAAACCAGAATACAGAAAATCATAGAATTGATGCAGGTTACTGACGCCAAGGAAAAAATACCTACTGTTTCACAAACTTTTAACATTGAAAAAAAAAGGATAGGTAGGTAGGCAAAACAAATTAAACTTTCTATATTTTACCTAAGTAATACAAGACAAGGATCTGATTTTAACAGCGCTTCTCCTAAAATCAGGGATTTTAATATTTTTCAAGTGTACCAGTACTTTTTATTAAAATTATACAACACTCTTTAAAATCAGGAGGTACCAAAGATCATTGTAGGCAGGTAAAAGTACCTGGTACCGCCTGTATTGAAAGGCCTGTAAAATGGCAATAAAACCTTTTGGGTATGCACTAAAAATAAGGGTTAGTAGGGTTAAAGGAAACAGGTAAATTTTGTTGGCCTGACTCAATTTATCATATGATGTTGAAACAAATATATCTCGCAATGGACAGAAATTGAATCCAAATACAATATGATCGCAACCATCGTGAACGCTCTCAGACTCTAAATAAAATTGTAAAAAAGTGACAAATTCTATCTAAAACTGACCTAGATTTGCTAAGGTGTTTAACAAGGTCATATATGTTCCTCCAATAGCTGGGTCACTTATCTTTGCATGGAAAGCCATCTGTGACACAAACATACTGTATAAAGCTACCTAGAAATAAAATTATGGAATGCCATCAGTGACATAAATATACTGTATAATGCTACATAGAAATAAAAATATGGAAAGGCATCAGTGACAGAAACATACTGTATAATGCTACCTAGAAATAAAATTATGGAAAGGCATCAGTGACATAAATATACTGTATAATGCTACCTAGAAATAAAATTATGGAAAGCCATCAGTGACATAAATATACTTAAAATACTACCTGCTACAAGTTACATTTTGAGTCAGGTGAGCTAATAAAAGGAGTGGTCTCTCTTGAAGGACAATTTAGAAGTATCATATTATCTCTGTACATCTGAAATTTGGCCCCATATAAGGGGTGTCGTTTGCTGGGAGTCTACTGTAAGTAGATTATCTTTCGTTATACATTATGTTTCACCAAATATTTTCTTGACTATAAATCTAATGTACTGGATCTACTATACAAATTCTCTATAGATTTAAAATGGAGACTGCTGCTGTTTTATAGTAGAAAAGTCTATAGAGTTATATTCAGCAAAAATACTGTATAAATATTTACCTGATGAATGGCATAGCTACCAAGAATGAGTACATACAAATAAGTTGGAAATTCTCCTTTTTTCTCCTGGACTTGTGATGACAGCCATACAATAAAGGCATATAACAACCCTAACATCAATCTGTAAGTAGAATATCAAATTTTTAAACATATTGTACAGAGACACAATAAACCAGACTCTTGTGTAATAAAAATGTAGATACAGTCAAGCCTTCCTTAAAGGGCACATCTATATAACAAATCATTGTCTATAAAGGGCACCTCTATATAACAAATCACTGTCTATAAAGGGCACCTCTATATAACAAATCATTGTCAATAAAGGGCACCTGTCCTCTATATAACAAACCAGTGTCTATAAAGGGCATCTCTATATAACAAATCACTGTCTATTAAAAGCACCTCTATATAACAAAACACTGTCAATAAAGGACACCTCTATATAACAAATCACTGTCTATTAAAAGCACTTCTATATAACAAAACATTGTCGGTAAAGGACACCTCTATATAGCAAATCACTGTCAAAAAAAGGGCAGTCTCACTTTCCCATTAATGAATAGTACATATAATTTTAACCTGTATATAAATGGTAACTGCTCATAAAGGCCACATTTTTACGTTGTCTTGAGTGGCCTTTATATGCAGGATTTACTATTTAATTTAGTGTGCATAGAACGTTTCTACATTCTTGTTTTATTTGTTTGTTGTAACATCCAAGAGAAATATACCGGTAAGTGTATTTCCATTCCTTTCCATTAGTATTTAATATTGACAAAAATGTTCAGATGCATTTGTATGAAAAGAGGGGGTTAGGGTTATGGTGTTTAAGGCCACTTTCAACAATATTTCTGTTATATCGATGCAGTCAGTTTTATTGTTGGAGGAAACCAGAGTATTGGAGAAAACCATTGACCACAATTTTAGTGGTGATAGGCACTGATGGCATAGGTACTTGTAAATCCAACTATCATACGATCACGACCACGACAGTCCCCTCAATGAAAAGAAAGATTAAACAGTAATGATCCACAATTCCACCAATATCAACAGTCCTCACGACGAGCACCGGTCCTCCTGCCCAAGACCAGTAAAACTTTGATTAGATCAGTACATTTTTCAATTTTTTTATTTAGAACTATATAAAACTAAATTCAAGAATTTGGACCAGTAAATAAAATATTTCATTTCGAGGACTGTATCAACAAAACTAACAATCATCTCTCAATGATTATTTATCATTGTTTAGCTTTTGATACTTGTGTGCATCTCAGTAACAAAAATACACTTACCATTCCACACAGTAAATTGATGAATTGTATTTTCAATTGAATAACTATTTTTCTGTTGGGGGGGATGACATGAACTTGAATAAAAACATAGATATCAAATTTAGTGTGTACGACATATTTCTGGAATAACCTTTAACAGGTACGCTCAAAATCAAGAGATAGGAAAGACAAATAATCAATGATACAATTTTTCTCACAAAAAATTGACAATATTGATTTTTAAAGAACGATTTCTAGTATACAATCATCACTGGTTCATGCCAATTTATCAGATAGGGGGGGGGGGGGGGGGGGGGGGGGGGGGGGTTAGAATCACATTAACTGGTTTAATCACACCACATATTTGTGCCTGTTCTAAGCCAGGATCTGGATTTCCAATGTTATATGTCATGGTCATTTTTGTGTTTAATGAATTTAGGTGAGAGGTCGTTGCTCATTTTATTGATATTGGTGGAATCGTTGACCTGGCATAAATGTTCCATCTTTCTTTGCATAGATAAAATTGTTCATTACTACATGTTTTATAAATGAATGTAACTGAAATGAAATAATTATATATTTTTTTTGATTTGCAGAACCAAATAAACGAATACCTATCAATAACAAATATCTTCACTTGGGGGGGGGGGGGGGGGGGGGGGGGGGGGGGGGCGTCGTGGTCGTGATCGTATGGCAGTTGGATTTTTAACTACCTAGGCTATGCAATCAGTGTTCATCACCACTAACGTGAGTTCGAATCCCATTCAGGCGAGGTGTACTCGATATAACATTATATGATAAAGTTTGTCAGTTACTTACGACAGGTCGGTGGTTTTCTCGGGGTGCTCCGGTTTCCTTCACCAATAAAACTGACCACCACAATATAACTGAAAAATTGTTGAAAGTGACGTTAAACCCCATAACCCTAACCCAACTTGGCATTGTTTATTGATAAAAAGTACCACATTACTAAGCATTTTTAAATTAAAAAATCTGATAAAATGAAAAATAATAACTTATTAATAAGAAAGGATAGGGATGTAAATGAACATGAGAGACTATCCAACTGTACACATAAGACACAAACTAAAGAAAGGAACAGAGATTTTATTGCTGTTCTACATTTCACAGTCACTGTAGGGTCTTCAATAATGAGCATAAGTCATACCCTAAAATGAGTGTGAAACGGGCCCTAGCCTGCAGGTGATAATGACACTGTTTACTTCTATATTGATTGCAATTTTAGTTGAAATCTATAAAATAAGTTGCATTAAACACCATAACCCTAACACCCTATAAAAAAAGCTTTAAATGATGTATAAAAGATGGCACAGAAATACCATCTACAACTATAAGACATAATGATTCTAACATAGGTTACATACCCAGTAAAATGTACTGGTATTTAAGTTTTACCTGAAAGGCATTGCTTTAAGGAACACACTCATTGGTTTTGGACCCGATGTGAACTTGCTAATAATCAGAGGTAGAATTATTTGTATAGGAATCATTGGAATGGCAAACATAGCTAACGTTTGCTTCTGCATACCAGATTCCATCAGCTTAAGACCTGTCAAGGAATCTGCTGCAGAAAATCCTACCTGTAATCAGAAAAGGGAAATTAACAATAAGAAAATCTATTGTTTTTAATTTTGATATGTAATAATAGGACTTTATGCGACATTATTTTAATCAACTTAATCAAGAGAATCATATTATCAAAGGTCATAAAATGGTTCTAAATCATGCACTCTAATGCAATTATTATATAGCATGTTTTTCATTGGCTAATGTTTGATGTCAAATCCACAGTTGACATATCATAACTAAGCATTCTAATATGAATGAGCTGCCATATTGAATTCTTTAAATCAAACTTGTAAATTAATACAATACAATATAAAAAATAAAGATATCTCCAACCTTTAATTTCTTGCTACATATTATCCAAAATTGAAGCGTATATGTTGTGAATAATGTCTGGTGTTTACTTTCTATGACGTAAACTTTCACATTATGTCATGATTTTCTATTTTCTATGACATTCTTCATATGCCAGCCATTGACAAAATATTCAGTTTTCCCCATGATATAGCTGAAAACTTGCTCGTTTGACGTCAAACAACAATCACTCCCTCATCCCATTAACTGAAATATCATACCTTGGCGGTCAATATAATAATAGCATATGATATGACAGCAGGCAGTTTTATGACACGCATCAACTGTTTATACGTATCTATGATTCCTTGTTCACTATTAGCGTCTTTGTCTTCTGCTTCATGTTTCAGGATCCATACTAAAGTTGTCGTGGTGAAAAAAACAATCCCCCAAAAATACAAAAAACCTACAAGTAGATTATTAATAACATTTACAAGCTAGGACAAGTTTTGACAATAGATCTTTTGATTTGATTTGATATGAGTTATTTCCGTTTATGACAGGCAAAATGGTACCCGTTCTAGCAAGAGCAATGGAAAGGACAATGAATTAGAATATGATTTTCTGATAATTTGTAGATATTTGAATATTGTAAAAAATCCGAGGATAATTTTATAGCAACCAGAAAATTCACCAGTTGTTACAACATTCAGTTTTTTTTTACAGATGGAAAAATATAAGTTACGGTATTTTCGTTGAACTTTGCATGAAATTGAATTCCTTGCCCGTCTTAAAGGGAAATAACTCCTATAATAACATATAATTCTAGCATCAAGTCCAGGGGTTTCAAAGTTTTTTATAATAGGAGGTACTTCTTAAATTTTAGGAGGTACCTAAAAAATTAGGCCGAAGGCCGTAAGGGGTCCAGGGGATGGAAGCTCCTGAAATCTAGCATTTTGTGGACCAAAAAATGTACTTCAGAGACTGCAAAACATTAAGCGTTTTTGAAAGAAAAATCCCATTAACTTTAGAGTTCAGATTTCATCAAGAGTGAAGACCATGCATAATGCCTGGATTTCCTCCCCCAATTTCTTTATTGAATATTTCAGTTTACAGACTTCAGCCAAGATTATTCATAGACAGTCTGCCATATCTTAAAAAACCCAAAAGGACCATAAAGAGCTACGGTTTCGCAGCTAGGCATTGTTATCAAAGCTTAAACTTCTCAAAATTCTTTTGTTGGCTTTGTCCTTTTCTTTTTCACAATACCTTGGCTTGTGTGTTTTTTTTTACTTTATTATCAGTAATTAAACTCATCAAAGACCATTGGCAGGATCAAGACATATAAGTGTCATAATTAATGAAACCAAGGACGTATATAGAATACGTCCTTGATGAAACATAAATTTAATTTGCAATCATCAATCTTTAATAAAATTTCTAATTTTTAAATACAAATATAATTAAACAAAAACAATATATATTGTTACTTTCACGACTTATGTGCAAAAAAAATGTTCGAACAAAAACGATTCGCGGGAAGACATTTATTAACATTTGAAACACAAAAGTTAAATTATTTTGGAAAAAAAGGGGGGCCGGCGTTTTGACATTACAATGCAATTCGTATTTGAGCCATGTCCGGTCCTTTTTCAAGATTTCTAGTAATTTTCTATCCCTTATCTCCTCGTACCCCCTTTTAAAAATGTTTTTCAGCACACTTTCATTTCTGTGAACAACCGCGGTAGGGCCCCGTCAAAATATGTAAATAAATTAGCCATAGGTTTTTATTGTTTTATACCGGAAGTTAAACAATATGGACGGAGTTGAGCAAGACAGTACGCCCCAGAATGTTTCGACCCTGGGTTTTAAATGGATAAAAAAAATCGCACAAAATATTGTGTAGTCATATATTCATAATACTTAATGATCATACTTATATTACTGGAGATTACACTAAATTGTGTTTGAACATAATTTGTAATCGGTCATTTTTTTATTTTGAAATGATGTCAGCTTTGTTCCGGTCCGAGTTTTACACAAGGATGAAAAGATATTGGGGCGAAAACATATCTATTTACCGCATGCGCAAACTGCTATTTACGATTCTAAGGTAAAGTTATTTTTAAAACAGGGAATATCCCATCAACTTGGTCATGACGCAGTTGTTCGATTTGAATGCGAGAATTCAGCAATTGACGTGATCATTTATTTTTTATGAAAAATATTCCACAAGCCTATCGACCATCGTACTTGTGGTTTTGACCACCGCTAATTTTGGTTATTTCTGCCGGTACTATACACGATCTCAGGCGGGTAAAGTACCGGGTACCGGCCCACTTTGAAACCCCTGCAAGTCAGAGAGGTGCAAACTGTCTATTAACTCTGTTTTACCTTTGGAATATCAGATATTTGCATCTATATGATTATTCTCGAGATTCTGCTTTTCTCTCCATAGATGGAATTATTTTCTCTTTTTGAAATAAAACATGCTAAAAACGATTAATTTATTTAGTAAATAAAACTGAAAAAGTGTATCTAATAATGTTACAACTTACTCATGTTAACGCATAGATGCCAACCCCTTGTTGGTGCAGTCAGTAACAAAAAGTTGAGATGTCAGTAATTTGTGATTTTTTTCAGTAATCATAATTTTTCATAAAATTTTACCATAATCGCACTACAGACTAGGCACAAAGTGACGAGCAAATGATTTCCTTTATTTGTGACAACTAGATGTAAAATTGATGAGCAACAAAAAGAAATAAAAAGTTAAGTTTTAATACATGTATGTTCACTTACAAATGTATTCTATGTTTCAACTTACTGTCAATAGAAATTAAAATTTCCTGAAGTGACCCTCCCTCACCCTCCCATAAAATAATTAATGTCTAATTCTGGAGTGCCTGATATGTTGTTGACTTGGCATTTTTAACTGTTTTGTTGTATATGTGTGTTCATCCCGACCACCTAGATACGATAACGTAACCCTCATTCTGCTTGTGCTCCAGTTAGGGTTACGAATCGGCCCCATTCAACGTATGGGAGCAAATTAAAATTTTCGTTAAGTGAATATTTCAACTTTCTTTTTGCATATCTGGTCATAACTTATTATTCCCTACAATTTTTAAGTAATGGCGATACGAAATAAGTGTTACAATACCTGTTTCTACCTTCACGATCGATTTAGTATTCGAAAATTGTTTCTTGTCCGCCATGGCACCTTACGCATACTCTCGTGATAGGCGGAGCCAATCCATATATGGATCTGAATGCCAAATATGAAAACTTTCTACGATGTTTTACTACTAGTAAATACTACGATTGATCCAAATAAAGATATCTCCAAAACGAGGCAAGTGCACGTGAAATAGCAACTTGTAAACAATATGTCGGACAGAAAGAAGATTTCATGCATTCAAATTTTCAGATGGATATATGTCTACCATGGATTGATGCAGCGTTTACATAACACCTCAAGGTTTACCTAAATATATTTATCTTTCACCCCGGTTAATTTTTCCAACCACTTACAACGGAATTAGGACAAAAAACCGCCCAGTGTGAATCACTCCGGGCGCTGCTCCCATACGTTGAATGGGACCGATTCGTAACCCTCGCTGGGAGCAAAAGCGGACTGAGGGTTACGTTATCGTATCTACCCGACCACCGTGCTGAATGGACAAGTCTTGTTTGCAATATTTGCAATAAGCATAATGTTCCTGTGTCGATTTCATACGGCAAGAGAACTCAATACAATATTCGGGACGAAATCATTGTCCCAATTTCCTTTTTTTCGCTGCAGAAGCTTCACTTATTCCCTCAGACGTCGTGAAATTGACAAAAATGTTTATGTGTTCATTAACTACTGGGGATCGAACAAGAAATGGATAGATCGTTTTCTACTATAGATAGTCCCGAGAATCCCAGAAGTATTAAATAATCGAAATCCCTCAAGCGCTTATCTTTATGCGATTTTAACAGACAATGAAGCGTCTAAATGATCACAATGATATTTAAATGGGGAACGATTCCGGGCCGGCAATAATCGGAAATCCGTAACAAGTAGACTGTTGACCGCAACACCGTAATTTTGACCCAAAATTCGTAAAAATTACGGAAAAATTGTAATGGTTGGCATCTATGGTTAACGCAGTCAAATCAGTTTGCCCACTAACTATCAATAAGGGAAGGTTGGGATGCCATTAATCAGGTAAAAACCCAAAGCCATGAACTATATTTCAATCAGCTTTTGTCATTGCCGTTTATGTGACGTGGAGTTTGTGGTTAATTGAATAATTTTCTTTGCAGAGAATAATTGACAATCGCTGTTAAACTTTCCAGTAAAGTTTTTGGTATATTGACTTGATACAACATGCTTATGTTCTTTACTCTACTTTAATTTTGTATAGGGGTGGGGGTCATATTTTATTTATGTTATACATATTTATTTACGCATGCTGGTGTGCAATGTGAATTCCATATCAGATGATGTTTGTATCGCTTAACAGTACAACAGGTGTCACCAAAGTGTAGCAGCAGGAACTGCATACCTTTCCGGAGCACATAAGATCACCCTTGGTTTTTGTGGGGTACATGTTGCTCTATCTTTTGTTTTCTGTGCAGTGTTTTGTAGATCGTTGATTGTCTTTTTTCTTTCAGCCATTCTATTGTCTGTCCTTCAATCGGCTTCTTATTACCCCTTTGGTAACTTTCAAATTTTTCTTACACCTGTTTTGAGTGCAATTTCTTGAAAATAAAACTAATATGTACATTCATTTCTTCCTGTTCTAGAGTAATTTAGTTGCTAATGTAAATAATCTACTTTCAAACCAAAACTTACTTGCTAAAGTAACTAATCCTGTGTCTTTTGGTTCAGATCTGAGATATTTATTACAGAAGTCAGCAGATTCTAGGGCTAAAAATAAAACTTTTCCTAGAAAATACCCAGCAGTCTGTCCTACAGAGTTACAGGTACTGGCCCATCCTACATTACGCCTGAAAAAGAAGTACATCATCATCAATTTCATTGGTTCAGTATGTAAATGCCTCTGCTGGTGAAATGATTTGATTGTACAGAAAATATAATTGTATTGCATTATACAGGCAGAGATACTTGCAACTGTCTACGTGAGTCCTGGACTCATCATTTGTGTTTGGGACTAACCATTTTTTTTTACAAAAAATAACAAAAGCTGCACTAGTGGGACTTTTTGAACGATACTCCGGTTTCATCCCCAAATAAAACTCGCCACCACGATATAATTGAAATATTGCTGATAGTGGCGTGAAACACCATAACCCTAACCCCTAACCTAAAAGTGACCTCTTAATACAGGTTTGCTCTTAATACAGGTTTGACTGTACGCAGTAAGACTAAAATTATTTGGTTTTCAAATATTTTGGCTTTGAGCGTACCTGGTGAAGGTTATTCCAGAAACGTGTCGTGCACACTAAATTTTATATCTACGTTTTTATAACAAAGAATGCATTAGTGGTTGGGACTCATCAAAATCTATCCTACAAGGCTTAGCAATAAAAAAAAATAGCATAAATGTACATGTACGTGTATATACCTTGATAACATGGTAAGTGCCCATCCATCAACTGCAATGTCTTGTGTCGCAGCTAAAAAATTCAGTATAAAAAATATAACTGTTAAAAACATAATATTAACATGTTCTTGGCCTTTCTCTGTTCCCATTAAATCGTCAATATTCCACGATAGCACGATCATAAACACACCTATAAGATACTGGATTGGAACGAGCCATGTTTTACGCCTGCCAAACCACGTGAGATATAGTGAATCAACTAATGGCGCCCACAATAGCTTAATGCTAAATGGCCAGAAAACAAAACTGAAAAGTGCTTGGTCTTTGTAACTAACTTTTCTACTGGTCAACAGCATTGGGATACTCCCACCTAATCCTAAGGGAATTCCCTGAAGTATATATAGAAACATCAACAGTGCAATACTTCCATAGTCTCCTTTAAGTCCTTTTGGATTGTTTTTGTCTTTTTCATCATCCTGGTATAAGCTCGGTTGGTTTATGTTAGCGGTAAACATCATATGTGGGAACGATTCTGATGATTCAATATCGGTGTATTCCACAGTGTGTTTCACTGCATGCGTCTTGCGTTTAGTAGTATTCATCTTTTGTTCTTCTATTGTCATTTTAAAATTGTCTTCTATTTCTTCCGTCTTGTCTCTTCTATGTTTTAACTCATTTGGAGAATCATCTAATAATAAAAAAAAAAATAATAGGGAGACAGTTTGTACAAAATGTCTAAATGTACTGCTTTTGGATCAGTGTTTTAAATTGTTTCAAAGAGGTAGAGCTGAGTATGTTTTGTGGAAGTGATTTCCACTAAACAACTAAATATGGAAAAAAAACCTGTATATATGGTAGTCTGTTCTGGTGCTAAATGTTTGAAAATGTTGTGCATCTGGTATTAGTGGTTGATTGAGGAACAAGGTAGATGTTAGGATCTATTGACACAAGATTGTTATTTTGCATAGCATTGCTATTCGGTTTATGTTTCTTCGAGTTCAAGTGGCTTCCAATTTAGATGGTCTATCATGCTGGTGTTATGGTAGGGTTACACTAATGTCCTGAAAATTGACCTGAAATGTCCTGAAAAGTACATTAAGGTTTATATCTTTTTTATTATCCAATGGATTTAGTTCAAATTTGGAAATGTTATAGATATTAGCATATATTTTAGGTGGAAATAATTTGACCTGAAAATTGTTCTGAAATGTCCAGAAAATTTCCAGTCGATCCAGGCCAAATTATTCTTTAAATATATGGCAATATCTATAACATTTCTCAATTTGAACTCAATCCATTGCATAATAACAAAGATATAAGCCTTAATGTACTTTTCAGGTCAAATTATTTCCACCTAAAAAAAAAATTTTTGATATATTTTTTTAAATATTCTTTAAATATATGCTAACATCTATAACATTTCCAAATTTGAACTCAATCCATTGGATAATAAAAAAGAAATAAGCCTTAATGTACTTTTCAGGTCAAATTATTTCCTCCTTTAAAGAGGCATTAGCTACGATTTTGACCAAAAAAATTATATGTTTTGGAAATTGGTAAATAGCTTTAAAATGATGAAATAAAGGTAAATATTTCACATAAAACAGCTTATCGTACCACTTCGCCTTTTGAGAACGAAAATTAATTTGACCTCGCTTTCTCCGCATGCAACTGACCTTACTAGTGACAGGTAAAAACCAATAATTTGTATTTTGTCGCTTATTAACTGCAAACTTGCATGGTTATTTGTCCGTAATTAATGCCGATTAAAAGCAGATTCATAGAAAATAAGAAATAAGTGCATTGTTGTATTGATTTAATGACGATTTTGGCAAATTCCGTAAACAATGCCAATAATTAATAAGATGGCATCCATTTCTTGATCGATCTCAAAACACAAGCAGTTTTCAGGACATTAGTGTAACCCGTTATGGTATCTGTTGGTAACATACTTAGCTGCAATAATGTAGCTTCTGTGACAAACTTGTGTCTCGGCAGAGTAAGCGAGTAAGCGAGCATTTAGGGTTTTATTATTAGAACTAGTAACATACTGTGCAGCTCTTCTCTGTAAGTTTTTTTTAGTGTGAGGAGATCAAACTGATGAACAATATTCTACGTTAGATCGTACCATGGATTTATAGGCCAAACTGTTCTTTCTTCCTGATTTATTTTTAAAGGGTACCGGTAAACTGAGAAACGAAACGAAACGAAACGAAAACAAAATCCAACGAAATCTGTAAAGTAAGAAAACGAAATCCAACGAAATGAAACGAAATCTGTAAAGTAAGAAACGAAATCCAACGAAATGAAACGAAATCTGTAAAGTAAGAAAACGAAATCCAACGAAATGAAACGAAATCTGTAAAGTAAGAAAACGAATTCCAACGGAAAGAAACGACGAAATCTGTAAAATAAAAACAAAATATAACGAAAAGAAACGAAATCCAACGAAAAGACTGACATGAATTGACGTTCAAGAGTTAAAGCTCATTTAGAGTCGCACGATCATCGTTTTAATAAAGTCTTATAATCACCAAATAATGAATATATTTCATCAGTGTTAATTTTAAATTTATGGACCGTCTCAGGAATTCCGCTATTGTCGCGCCACATTCGTGCCATTATCGCGCGATTTTGAAGTAGAATGTGTCTCACAACGGTCGTGCGAACGTCGCATGACGGACTCTATAGGAGCCTTAAGTCGGACATTTGGAAAGGGAAGGTTTACACTAACAGGTTTTTATAATTATTTTCATAACGTTTCTATCATTATTTATTATTAATTATATCACCTCGCCAACAAAGTTGCGGGGGATATAATAACGGCTAGTGCCTGTCCGTATCTTTTCTTGTGAACACTTGTCAACAGGGTACAATGGATTTTGATTAACCAAACTTGGTTTACACTGAGTACTAACAAAGATCTATCGACTCCAATTGATTTTAAAGGTCACGGGTCAAAAGACAAAGTCACATTTGTTTTGGGTACACACTTAGTGACTGAAAAAGCTCTAGAATCCTAATGATTTTCAATGTAATTATCAATCCACGGTGAGAGGAAACATCACGCTTTGCATTCCTATTGTTTAAAATAACACAATGCCACTTAATTCAGATCTATTGTTATCAACATTTTTTTCTCGAAAAAAATGTTCGTGTGGATAGCGCTTTTCCGCCGTTGTATACAATTTCGCCTATAAATGAACTTCCCAAACTCTCCATCCCCACCATGGTTAAATTTCATGGTTAATCATCTGTTCATTTTATATATTTTATTTTATTCGCATAGAAATGTTGCACAGAAGATGCGATGCCCGATTATTTCCCTTTCTTCATAGTCATCGCACCTTTGATGTAATAATATATAATCATCGCACCTTTGATGTAATAATATATTAAAATGTTATTTAAAGTTCACTTCTTTAAAGCGTCCTTTGATAAAGCACCGACCCTGTACCGAAAAGGGATTTATAAAGAGGTTCCCACACTAGCTAGAAAACCACGTGATTGTTCGGTCGTTTTTACTCATGAAAAAATAGTGAAGCAGAGAACTGTACAAAAAGAGGTAAGTAAAAAAAAAAACCTCGTTGTTACGTCCGTCCAGGCCAGTTACTAAGAAAGTCGAAAATTTGATTGCTACTCATACATTTTGATATTTTCAAAACTCTCATAAATTTATGAATTTTTTATTAGAAAATTAGAATTCAATACAAAAAAATCCACACCATTATTACGGTGGCGGATCCGGAGGGTAGTTTGGGGTTGGAACTCCCCTCCGCTCCGACCCCTACGTTGTAAAAATGTTGAAATTAGCTTGAAAATCCACCCCCCCCCCCAAAAAAAAAAAAATAAGCTGTTTTCTTAATTTCATCTGGAACCCCTTTTACAACATCCCTGGATCCACCATTGTATTTTCCCCTAATAAATTACAGAATACAGAACTCTAGATAATTTTTTATTTCTGCATTATAGCCACGCCACTCCCTGAATCCGCCCCTGAGATTTACTCTTGTCGTCTATGGGGTCCGACCTATAATCCGACAGTCCGACGGTCCGATAGTCCGACGGTCCGACAGTCTGATAGTCCGACAAATGCTTTATTTCTTTGAAAGTTAACACTATAACATGTGTAATATGGGGCCAGAAACCGAACCGTTTACTCACCAAAGAAAGGTCCAGAACATCGGAAACACGATATCGTAGACCGACAAAGAATTGGCAGGGCCACACAAGAACTCAAAAAAACACATATATGAACAACACGGACCCCATAAAAACCTGGATCAAGTCGTGATGAACCGGTAGTGTAAGCTTCCCGTATATTTTTTAGTAGCGGCTACTTCAGGCTTTATTCAAGTAGCTTGTAGCCGAGTCCAGCCAAGAAAAGTCACTATTGAAAAGACAGATGAAATAAATGAATACAAAAAAAAGAAATACAAAAAAAAAGGAAAAGACAAAAGTAGAGCGTACCAGTACCTCTCACTTGTACCTCTCACTTGTACCTCTCACTTGTTCCTCTCACTTGTACCTCTCACTTGTACCTCTCACTTGTTCCACCTTTTATCAATACAATGTATGTCACGACGTGACCTATCAGTAAAAGGGGGAACAAGTGAGAGATGTTATCGTACGAGGCGTGGACGGACGAACGAACAGCGGTATGCCATATTAAGCCCGTATTTTGACGGGCGTATAAAAATGAATGGCCCATATCCTGAAATTACGAATATATCATTTTTGGCTAAATTATTTTTCAAAACTCATCAGTTTGATTAAGGCGAGGTTGCTTATTTGCATGGCGGACGGACGGACATAATTCTGGGTTTTTTCGAAGATGGATGGAAATTTGCCAATGAAAACACGCTACACGCCACTTGAATAAAGCCTGAAGTAGTCGCTACTAAAAAATATACGGGATACTTACACTACCGGTTCATCACGACTGGATCCAGGTTTTTATGGAGTCCGTGTTGTTCATATATGTGTTTTTTGGAGTTCTTGTGTAGCACTGCCAATTGTTTGTCCGTCTATGATATCGTGTTTCCGATGTTCTGGACCTTTCTTTGGTGAGTAAACGGTTCGGTTTCTGGCCCCATATTACACATATTATAGTGTTAACTTTCAAAGAAATAAAGCATTTGTCGGACTATCGGATTGTCGGATTATAGCTACGGCCCCGTCGTCTATACGTCTGTCCCCATTTGCGTTAAAATTTGGTCTAGTATGTCCGATTCTAAGAATGATTCCAGACATAGTATAGGAATGATACTTCACTCTGGGGTCTATCTTGGGTAGGGCAACAGTGTCCACTATTAATAAGGTTACCCAGGCCAATATTTTTCCCTTGGATTACTCATTTTTTAAGCTCACCTGAGCCAAAAGTCCAAGTGATCTTATGCCATCACTTGGCGTCCGTTGTCCATTAACAACTTTACAAAATATTTCTCCTCAGAAACTACAAGACTGATTGCTACCAAACTTGGCCACAGTCATCTATAGTGTATCTACTTCAAATAATGTGTTCGGCATTTTTGCAGATTGAAAAACATGGCCGCCATGGCTATAAATAGAATATAGGTGTACCTCCTTTATGCTATTTTTTTCTCGAAAACTTATAGATACAGGAAATCCGAAGTGACTTTTGTTCTTCAGATTTAAAGCTCGACAATAGTTTCAGTTGGTTCGAAGTCGTCAAACCACTCCTTGTAGGAGTTATTGCTCTGAAAAGATAAACAATAGCGATTTTTGCTGTTTTTGACTTGTAACATGAAAACAGTAACAGATAAAAAAAACTTTCTGTTCTTGAAATTACCAGCAGATCGTGCTTTACAAAATGTGTATGCTTAAAAAAAAAGACTGAATGAGATGGAAATTCTCAGACGACTTTTCATGCTGCTATCACCCAAGTTTGGTCATATTTTGTCCTGGTGAGCGATTCAGGCTCCCTGGAGCCTCTTGTTTCGCTTAGGCCCACCAGTTCTCGGACCAAGGAATGGCTTCCAAATATGTTTTTTGGGAAAAAGAATCATTTAACACATAAAGAAATGGGAATATTTCAGGTGATGAAATTACTGTTTGCCACGTACTGTATTCAAAGTTGTGCGTTTTACAAGCCAAGAACGGCACACATACAATGTATTCTATGATGCAGTGTAGCCAGGGACGTACTTGAGCCGTCTTAGGTTGCGGGGCATTTCTTGTCATTTATTGATTGGTGGCCTTAACTTGTTTTTCATTCTTTGATCGGGTGGTTGTCTCTTCGACGTATTCACCGTATACATTCTCTACTCTATGATAGTCGATTGCAAGTCGAATTATAAGTTGAAATAATAAATAACTTACAATTACATTATAGCAATGATATTCTGAGCCTGTTCAAATTGTCAAGTCACAGTAATTCTGCTCTTTGATCTATTGATCAATACAGTAACTTTTATCATTACATGTATTTGCATTACATTCATGCAAATCAAAACAATAAATGTTTTGTGGCCTTTGGGTTGTTTTCGCTGTTTTGTTTTGGTTATTGTCTCTGTGACACATTTCCCGTTTCCATTCTCTATTCTATTTGATTCGATGAAATCGTCATCGGAATTGTTTGTTCATGAAGAATTTGAGGTGTCAAATGATTATTTGGGTACCGTATTTAAAAAGGGGCTATCTTTTTCGTAGTGCATGGATGTCCTTATTAATATTATACACTTCATAACTGGTTCGACAATTAAACAGTTTTATTTCAATATTCTATTCTAGACTAAGACATGGAAGATAAAGACGAATCGAAGACCTTTATTTATGATTGCAGTTCGGTAAGATATTTTATTTCCTCGCCCACGAACTTGGAAAGTTATGTAGTAACGGAAGTGTCCGTCGGTCCATATCATGCTTAAGTCACATGTGAGCTTTTCCATCACTTGGCGTCCGTCGTCTGTCCGTCCGTCCGTCTGTCTGAAACCCCTGAACCAAATTAAACCAAACCTGGCAGGGATGGTTCTTGGGTAGGTCCCTTTCAAATTTGTGCCCGACAGACCCGCCCTCCATTCAAGATGGCTGTTGTTACTAAAAATAGAAATTTCTTGTCCATTGCTGCGTTAGTATAAACCAAAATTAGCTCAAATTTTAACTGTACCTACATGGCAATGAGTAGTTTAGCATATATTCCGAGTTTTTCTGTGATTTTTTTTTCTTTCAGCCGATTTATACCGATTATGCAAATTAGGTATATTTTGATAAAAGATCACATTTAAATTTTCTTCTCTGCAACCGCTAAACCAAATTAAACCAAATTTGGCTGGGATAGTCTGTGGATAGTCCCATTTCAAAATTGTATCCGACAGCCACGCCCTCCATTCAAAATGGCTGCTGTTACTAAAAATAGAAATTTCTTTAGTTGTCAATTTCTGCTTTACTACAAATCAAAATGAACTCAAAAATTTTAACTGTAGCTACATGGCAATGAGTAGTTTAACATATATTCTGGGTTTTTCCGTGAGATTTTTTCAGCCAGTTTAGGAATATTATGAGATACAAATCACATCAAAATCTTTTGCTCAGAAATGACTTCAAATGATCTCTGGGTAGCCTACTTTTAAAATTATGTGTAACACCCCCATTTGCTATCAACTTTAGATGTCAAATTGAAAACCAGGTGAGCGATTACAGGCTCCTGGGAGCCTCTAGTTTGTGAACACTCTAGAGTCAAAGTGGTTTTATAGATTTTAAAACTTGTTTCACAGTAAGTACCAATAAATAAACATTTGGAAGAGCCTATCTTGAAGCCTAACAATTGTTAATGGCATAGATCCAAGGTCATGGTCACAGTTACACTTAATTTTTTTAGGCACTCAGATATTACATATATGACTGAATGTTTTCTTGGAAAGAAAAGTGTTAAAAATAAAATACAAAACACAATAATTTAATGTCGTCTGTACTGGTTTTTTTTTTTATTATCGCCTCTCCAGGGAATATAGTAACGGTAAATTTCGTCTGTCTGTCCGTTCGTCCGTAACTTTTATTGTAACACTAGGCGGTCGACATCGTTCTATGGATTTTATCAAAACTTGGTGTACACTTAGAACTTAGAACTGACAAAGATCTAGAGCGCTATTGATGTTCATGCTTTAAGGTCAAGGTCACATTTGGACTTAAAGCGTTTTTTTTGTTTGATGATCCTTGGTAACACTCTAGTGTCAAAACAAAGCTCTCCATTATTCTATGATTCTAGAACCCTATTAATTTTCAAGGTCAAAGATCAAAGGTCAAGGTCAAAGTTGACATTTAGTTTTTTGGGGTTCACGGCGAGGATATACGCCATGCTTTGCGTTGCCCTTTTTTTTTTTTTATTAACGTTACTACAGAATATGACAAAATGATTACCATGACATGGTAATGGTTTTAATTCGGATTCCCCAATTAAGATAAAAACGCTAAATGGCTTCATCGGGTCACCATTTGCGCTAGATACTACAATTTAACTCTTTGTTCACTGGTATATGGCGAGGGCTAGGATCCCTACCTATTCAGTTCAGTAAAGCATGTTCTACATTAAAGAGTCATTAAAAAAGCCTCGGTGGGGAAAATGCAGCTACGTGTACCAAACTTGTTTAAATTTCATAATGCAGATTTGTTACGTTGAACTGAATATGAAAGAATCGTAACCCTCTTAGGAACGAAGTGGACCGGTGGTTGCCTCGGGGTACAGGGGTTTCCTCGTCGTTTATTGAAGACCCATTGGTGGCCATGGGTTGTATTTGCCTCATTAGTCAGTTGTTGTCTTTTTGACACACCCTCCGTTTCCATTCTCTATTCTATGTTTATCTCTTTTAGGGCGAATCTGCAGGGTTTTCTCCACTGCCCTTAACGGTAAAAGAAGAGTCAGATGAGTCTATGATTCTAGAACCTTTCTTGCCAAATAAGACATCTTCACCAAAAAGCAAAGACATACAGATCGAATCTGGGTCATTTATATTAGTTGAAAGTCTTCTCGATCACACCGCAGAGCCGATCATAAATTTACCAGATAGCTCTCCATTATACCTGCCATCATCACCACTTGATGACAGTTTGCCTAATCTGTGCCCAGCACCTAGCCAGCAAAAACATAGCAACAAGGAAGAGAAATGCCCGGTAGCTGTGGATTTGGAAATGAAGTCAGATTGCATAGTGATTTCATCAAGTTCAAATGATGAGATTGAAATCTTTGAAGATGATGAAGTAACTGCAGAAGAGAAGAATAAAGCAACGTGCGATCTACATGATCTAGGCATTCCGGTTTACGGAAGACCAAAAGCGACACTTCATGCTGAGGAGTTAGTAAAACTATGCTTTGGTGAAGTAGACAATGTAATGGTATGTAAGCAAAAACCTACCAGCGTTAGGACAAACGCAGTGTTTGTTAATTGTTGATCTCCAAGGGGTAAACATGCGTTCTTTGTACGCCGATGATAACGGCGTGTGGAGTACATCGTCACCTAGAAATTATCTTATAATAGAATTAGAGAATGGTATGGTGTCGAAAGTCACTTCTAGAACGTAACATAACTTCACGCATTTCGTTAGACGACAATATGGTACACACCAGGCCACATTGTCAGAGAAAGGGATAACATTCCAAAGAATCATTTCGACTGTCACATCCAAAAACGGAGAAAGAAGTAGATTTGCAGTGGTACAATACATCCTTAAAGGTGGCTCCGAAGAAGATGTTGTAGTGAAACCCCATGGCAACTCAAAATTTTGTAAAAGACCATACTATAAAACGGACCAAGGAGTCCTTGATAAGCTTAAAGATGAACCAATGGAAATGAAACCAAGAAAAAGCTTTAAAAGATTAATGGACGAGGCAGGAGGTCCACTGCATTCAAGATCAGCATCTGATGAACCAAGAAACATACAGCAGATTTATAATGCAAGGAAGTCTTCTCAGCCTAGTAAACCTGATGATATTACCAGTCTTATAGCACAAGTGAAGAACGACCCTTTTGTCCATGACGTTACCATTGGAACAGAATCTATGCAGCATCTATTGATATCAGAAAAACAACTCTCTGATATAGAACAATTTTGTACAAACCCTTTGGTATTTTCAATATTTTCTATCGATTCTACATTCAACGTCGGTAACTATTATGTAACTACCACTTGTTACGAAAATCTGAAGATTGATCATGCAGAAGGGCGTTACCGTGGAAAACATCCCCTTGAGTTTGGACCTGTCTTCGTACACACACACAGGGACACAAATATCTACGTCAGCTTTTTTAGTCTGTTACAGCAGATGAATCCGAATTTAAAATCAATTCAGGCGATCGGAAGCGATGGCGATGAAGCTCTTCAAAATGCTATCGAAATATGTTTCCAGGATTCAATTAAACTTCTTTGCGCTGGACACAAACGAGAAAACATAGAAAGACATTTGAAATCATTGAAAGCTGTTACCTCGTCTATAAATCATATTATCGCCGACATTTTTGGAAGAGAACGGCAATCAGAGAAGGGGCTTATCGATTCTATGTCGGCAGATTTCTTTGACAATCAACTGAAAGAGTATAAAGCAACATGGGATTGTTTGGTTCCTGGGTTTTATACTTGGTTTGTCCGTTACCAAGCCGATTTATTCAAGCGACATTTAATTGCTGAAGTCACAACCCAAGCTCGACTTTGGACCAGTTTCAACAACAACAGAATTGAAAGCATCAATAACAACTTGAAAGATTGGGTTGGGCGATCAGGGAAAGTACATTTTTCTGAATTAAGTTCTCAGGTGAAGCACCTAGTAAAAATCCAGCAGCAAGAGTTCGAAATTTCTGTCTATGCGAACGGGCAGTATCAGTTGTCAGAAACCCGCGCATCTCTTCGAAAAGACCGACCTATTTGGAACAGAATGACAGCACGCGAACGAGAAGAATGTCTTGATTTGTTTTGGAAACCATCATCTACCAGAGGAAAAGGGGCTAGAAATAGGGTTCCCCGTGAGATGAAAGCAGGTGTCTTACTGTCCGTGTCTCTAAAAGATGTTGAATGGCTGAATGAGTACGTTCCAGCGGACATTGTGCGTGAAATCTGGATGAAGTCGGAAAAGCTTCTAACCACGCCAAACGCTCTCGTACAAGCACCAGGTTTCGATGGTATATTTGTCCGACATTCACCTGATGATACAGGGATCCAGCCACATCTTGTCACACAATCGGCATCAGGGAAAATAAGTTGCGATTGCAATTTGTTTAAATCATCTAAGATATGTGAACATGCAGTATCATTTGCACAATATAATGGAAAAATAGAACAATTTCTAGAGTGGAGAAGAAAATCTAAATCAAGCACAAATGTCACTGAACTAGTAATGAGTGGACTGGTTTCGGGTAAAAAGGGAGCAAAGCCTAAAGTTGTAAAACCCAGAAAAGGCGGTAGGAAACCGCTTAACACGCCCACCATGAAGAGTTCAATCAGAAAGCCTCTACTGGAAGGAATCTCTACACAGGAAACATTACAAGCTTTGCAACTGATGGAACAAGAACAGCCGTTTGAAATAATCTATCTTTTTCAAACCAAAGCGGTTTCCTGCTATGGATGTGGTCTTAAATATAAAAGGGATGAAGAAAATAATACTTTGGTTGTTCGAAAGTTTTGCGAACGTGAATTTACAACAGTAGGTCAGAAGAAGTCGCGATTACAATTTGCATATTTCCATCTTAGAATTAGCTGCATTAGAAAAAGGTTTCCAGATTTCGAAAAGAGAAACCTGATTATTGCAAAGGAATCAAAGGATGTAATTCCAATTGAGATCTCAAAAGAACTGGAAGAAATGGGAATAAAGATATAAAATTATAATTAAAATGTGCACAAATAAATATATACATGTATTCCTTTTAAGTCATTGCAAGCAATTTTATCATTTGGCGTCCGTCGTTCGTGAACATTAAATAAGTTTCTCCTACGTATCTGCATGCTAGGTAAATTGAAACGAATCTTGCCATAATCATCTTGATGGTATTTAGACTCACTCCGTTTACAGAAGAAAACATATGGTCATGGGTCATACACGCAAAAAAGGTCGGTTCACCGATTTGGTCTCTTGTCTTCTAATACGGATACAGAAAAATGAAATGGAACAATTATTCTAAGTTAAAAGCTCTACAAAAATTTCCGATAGGATCGAAATCTAACACTTGCTTGTATGATTGTTGCATTTTAAAGATCAAATTCTCCGCATACAAGGTATAGGTAATGACCCTGTCTGTCCACCCATCTGTCAATAGATCATGTAAGCACAATGGAACATATGCATGTGTAGAAATGCATTTACAAGTCCAACGCGTTGTGTACCACGTTTTTAGCTCAGCTGGCCGAAGGCCAGTGTGAGCTATTGCCATCACTTGGCGTCCGTCCGTCGTTAACATTTAAAAAAATCTTCTCTGAAACCACTGAACTAAATCTGTTGAAACTTGGCAATGATCTATGGCATATCCTCTACAAACGATCCTCAATTTGTTCCGGTCGGATGAAAAACATGGCCGCCGTTACTAAAAATAGAACATAGGGGGTAAAATTGCAGATTTTGCCAAATAACTCAAAAACCGTTACAGATATCAAAAATCTGACAGGGAATACAAATGACCAGCATGACAAGATCTGCCCTGTAATTTTGAAGCAAATCAGGGTTGCGTTCAATATCGTAGCAGCTACCCTAGCTGTTAGGTAAACTAGCTATGACGTTATTGAACGATTAGCTACGTAGCAGTGCTAACAAATATGGCGCCAAACATATAGAATAATTTCTTGGAACATTTTAGCTAATCGTGTTTGTCTAGTTACCTTAATAAAATATCATCCGTATTAAAAGCGTTGCTCAGTTTCATGCTTTTTTGCACTTTATATTCAAGTCGACCCAACAAGCTGCCGTACAGTACGAATGCTATTTTAGGCAATTCACCGTACAGTACTGAACAATTCGCTGTACAACGCAATGAACATATTTTGACTAAAATCGTCCAGAATAAGCTATTTCTACAAAAATGTGGAATTGAAACTAAGCTATAATGACCAATAGTTGCTACTTTTTCCGTAAAATACGCGATATGAGTCCAAACAACGACGCTCGAGTCGATTTAAAGCGTCGCATGATTGTTTTGACAGGTACCAGATGCACTTATTTTGAGTTTAAAACGACGCATAATACATTCTGCATGGTTATATATGCTGCGATTCATTGCTACATTTCTTACAAATTGGCATATAACTCCTTGACAACATAATACAAGTATAAACAGGAATAAATTATGAAATTCCTACCTCGTGTGTGCGATCCGTCATTGTTCTCCCGCTCGCCTGGTACACAATTTCCGGTGTCAATGATACACAGTGTAAGTGCCTGGGTGAGATTCTGCACCTCAATCCCACAGCAGGATGTTGGATTTCAATTTCGATATTGAGGGATGGGCTCTATAAATACCTTTTGTGAAATTCCCAACGGTAAAGTTCATGCCCACTTGTAGCTTAGATCAACGGTATTGCCCGGGCCTTTAAATGACTTAATTGCCTGAGTGGAATTCTGCACCTCAAGCCCGCATTAGGGTGTCAAGTTTCAACTTCGATATTGATGGCGATGCTATGCATATTGCGTGCAAAATTTCCAACGGCAAAGTTCTTGCCCACTTGGGGTTTAAATGAAAGGTATTTCTCGGCCCTATTATTGACTTAAGTGCCTGGACAGGATTCTGTTCTTCAATGCATAACAATGAACTGAGATCAGTGTAGAGACAATTAAATATTATACTCGGCCACAAATCTCAATCCAGTGAAAATGCGAAATTACTGACCATCTTCAAAAACTGTTATGAGCATACAATCCGCCATGCTGTAATGCATATAATATAAGGATATGATTGCCAAAAAAAAAAACCCAAAAAACCAAACAAACAAACAAAAATAAACAAAACAAAACAAACAAACAAAGAAACAGATATGGTTTTGTGTAAATGAATATTAAGGTCTGAGGAACAGGTTTTATTTGCCTGCAGTGGTGTAGAAAGATGTATTGATTGTTGTGTGACACTGCATTGCATTAATAACTTAATCATTGCATGTTATTTCCATCTAATCAGATCAGGTGTTTTTACACCCACCCAAAAAAATCCTGAATTAGTCTCAAGGGTTGACAAAAATCCACATGACCCTGTACTGATTCCTATAAAGATTCTCTCTCCCAGGATTTAGCCACCATTTAATTTGAACACATGACAGATAAAAGGATACAACACACATCTATTTTTAATTAGGTTGCATTAGTGTATAGTTTGCAATTGTCCAGAACCTAAGCACCCCACCACCATCGACAAATAAAGTATACTTTTAATCATAATACGACACCATTAAAATAATACACCAAGGGAGATAACCCAGGTTGCCACAAATCAACAATTCATTTAATTGTAAAGTAAGAGTTACTCTTCTTGAATCAGTAGAACTTATATAACCAAAATTAGAGTCGCAAGAAACACATTGTAAAAGCATATCGAAAAGAAACTTCTGACTTTAGATGAAGCATTCTTTGTAGTTGTGTGGAATGTTTAAAAACACACCACTGTCAAAATGACATTAATGGATGTACCGAGAAAAGTTTCTCATTTATTACAATCCATATGTAAAATATCTGTCATCGTGGTCAAGCTTAATTAATACACATCCATTCCCCATATTGTCCGGCTCAAACTCTTGTTATATTTGAATTTACATTGATCTTTGCAAAACCTACATGTAAATAGGAAGTCAAATTATTTGTCTAAAATCTATAAAATATGTCGTTATGGTATTTTACGCCACTATTTCAGTTATATCGTGTCGGTCTATAAAACACACAAGTAAAGACATGATATATAAAAAAAAAAGCTTGAAGATACCAAAGGGTTAATCAGAATACTTAAATCGAAGAAAAAAATTATAAAATATCACAGGGGCAGATCCAGGGGGTGGGGTCGCACCCGGCGCGCGTCCCCCTAAAATTGTAAAAAAATATGACTTTTTGGCGTAAAATCGTGATTTTTCACACGAAATACCCCAACAATTTTCGCGCCTCCCTCCGCTCGGCGCACTTTTTTTAAGTGCCCCCCCCCCCCCAACTTGAAATCCTCTATCCGCCCCTGTATCATGATATTTCAGATCGGCAATATAGATAGACAAACCCTCGGGATGAACCCAGCGGATGAATAAAATTGGATAATATGACATTGAACAGGTTGAATTGCCATTATCATGTACATGTATATCATTTGTTGATGTTGGTAAAGTTGACTTCATTTACACGTTCAATCTTTTTAAGGGGTGCGTCGAATGTTTTTGGTTTAGGTTTATGGTGTTTAACGTCACTTTCAACAATATTTCAGTTTTATTGCTGGAGGAAGCCGGAGTATCCGCAACCACCGACCTGTAGCAAGTCACTGACAAACTTTAATATTATATCGAATACATCTCGGCATGAACGGGGATTCGAACTCACAACGTTAGTTGGGTGCGTCGAATATTTCAAAATAATGTACATTCAGATCAAACATTTATTTGATTATCATTAATCATTATTATTATTATTATTATTATGTAAATAGTAAGAAAGAAAATGAGTGTAAATGAACTTGAGAGACTCCAAATTTGGACTTGGATACAAATTAAAATAGAGCGGCAATTTACAGTACTTTTATTGCTGCTCTACACTTCACAGTCACAGCAGGGTCTTCAAGAACACAGCTGGGTCTTCACGAACACAACAGGGTCTTCAAGAACACAACAGGGTCTTCAAGAACACAGCAAGGTCTTCAAGAGCACAGCTGGGTCTTCAAGAACACATCAGGGTCTTCAAGAACACAGCAGGGACTTCAAGAACACAGCAGGGTCTTCAGGAACACAGCAGGGTCTTCAAGAACACAACAGGGTCTTCAAGAACACAGCAGGGTCTTCAGGAACACAGAAGGGTCTTCAAGAACACAGCAGGGTCTTCAAGAACACAGCAGGGTCTTCAGGAACACAGCAGGGTCTTCAAGAACACAACAGGGTCTTCAAGAACACAGCAGGGTCTTCAAGAACACAGCAGGGTCTTCAAGAACACAGCAGGGTCTTCAAGAACACAGCAGGGTCTTCAAGAACACAGCAGGGTCTTCAGGAACACAGCAGGGTCTTCAAGAACACCACAGGGTCTTCAAGAACACAGCAGGGTCTTCAAGAACACAGCATGGTCTTCAGGAACATACCAGGGTCTTCAAGAACACAACAGGGTCTTCAAGAACACAGCAGGGTCTTCAAGAACACAACAGGGTCTTCAAGAACACAGCAGGGTCTTCAAGAACACAGCAGGGTCTTCAAGAACACAACAGGGTCTTCAAGAACACAGCAGGGTCTTCAAGAACACAGCAGGGTCTTCACGAACACAGCAGGGTCTTCAAGAACACAGCAAGGTCTTCAAGAACACAGCAGGGTCTTCAAGAACACAGCAGGGTCTTCAAGAGCACAACAGGGTCTTCAAGAACACAACAGGGTCTTCAAGAACACAGCAAGGTCTTCAAGAACACAGCAGGGTCTTCAAGAACACAGCAAGGTCTTCAAGAACACAGCAGGGTCTTCAAGAACGAGCATAAATCATACCCAAAAACGAGCGTGAAACGACTCATAGCCTGTTGTGGTATTATTTACTGTTCTGGTGGTGTGATATTTTTTTGTTTTCATTTTATATTTATTATAATAAGGAATTGGCATAATTCACAACCCAAGGTTAAATGAACAATCTCGGTTGCATCATCATTGATTTTATAAACATGCCTTGAATACAATTTTGATTAGGGGGTGGGGTTATGGTATTTAACCCCACTTTCAACAAATTTCGTGGCTATCAGTTTTATTGGTGGAGGAAACCGGGACCGAAACCACCGACCTGACGCAAGTCACTGACAAACGTTACCACTTAATCAGTGTTGTATTATTAATGGGTTCGAACTCACAACGTTAGTGTTGATGGATATTGATTGTAATTTTACAATAGTACAATTTTGAGACTAAAGTACTGTCATATGACTAGTATACTATTAAAAAAGTTGGTACATATAAATTTTGTTTTAAAATTTGAACAAATGTAAACTCAAGCAAAAATAAATGTATTCTTACAGAAAAATAAACGATTTCGTTATTACAATGAATAACATTTAGGTCTACGTATATTTGGAAATAAAAACAAAAAACAAAAAACGAAAAATAAATTCAATCCAAATCTGGTAGTCTCCAGTCGTTTGTCATGCAGATTGAACGAAACTTGACACCCAACAAGGTTTTTGGGATAAATGTACCACGCTGTTACAATATAAGAAAGGTAAACAAGACAGGAACACAAGTATTCTATGTTTTATATCTATTAAGTGGCCCTGTCATTATGATGTATTACATTATTACTTATTTTTATTTAGGAAATGCTAGCTTTACTTCGAACCCCAGACATACTATATTGACAAAGATTCCCATTCTATATTTGAGCGATGGCAACATAACAAGTTAATTAACCCTCTGTCATTTTTTGGTCATTTAAGCAAAAACTGAAAGCGAATATTACTTTTTCTGCAATATTATACGAAAGACAATTATAAATCGTGTGAGGTATTGCCATCTGATTTGTAAGAACAAGTAATTGTACAAGATGAATTGGCGTTTTTTGGTGTTTTTTTTTCAGACCGTGGGTCGTTTTTTACTTCGGGCTGTTCTCATTTACCTTTTAACCTCCGTTAACCGTTGAATCACCTAGGTTTATTTACATCGTATATATAGTGTTTTACATAAAATTACATTATTTTCTAATTTCCTTTTTAGCTCGGTTTCGTGAGATAATATGAGAACTTATTTATTAACAATAAACATCTATTTGTCAAGTAAAGAAAGTGTGTTTTATCACACGTTTAAGCAAAAATGACCATGTTTATGAATGAACTGATCCTTTTTTATTTTTCCTTTTGCGGCGTTGTAAATGTAATACTAGTATGCAATCATTAGTTAACAATTTGACCGACGGGCGGATCAATGACATTTGTCCTAATACCTACAAGAGTTACAGTTTGGTAGGCATTGTCAAAACTCATAAAATATTGTCATATATGAAAATGCAATCTAGGAGTTGAATTCCCTTTTCTGGTGTAATTGCAGTATTCAACGAGAACATTTAAGTAGAAAAAAATCCCCCACCCCCCTCAAAAAAAAAAAAAAAAAAAACGAAAAAAAAACATGTTTTTAGTTTAGCCTTCAGGAAAAAACATAGTCCCCCCTTTCCCCCACAAAGTTGAATGATCGGTCCATCTTAATATAAATAATTGAACGAAACGAATTAAAAGCAGAATGCTTGTCAACCCAAGAAGCAGTTTAAAAAAATTATCTATATTTTTATATTCTTGCATTACATAAAATGTTTCACCACATTTTTCTTAGAACACAGACCAAACGGAGACGGTGTAATTGAAATGTTATCTTATTCTTCAAATTGTTATATAAAAATGAAGAAGAAATTATTGTTTACATTATCTTCCGTGGAGATCTTTTTTGATCATAATGATTATTACTTGTAAAAATGTGAATTGTTATGCTAAACGCCTTAATGAATATAAAGAAACTATTTTCTTTCTACAAAATCTGCAGACAATATAATATTCCTATTATCAGACGACCCCCTGATGTCACGTGCGTTATTGTTTCTGATATTACATCCGGGTTCATATGGTTATTTGGTTACTAATTTCTGAAGATAGGCTAATTATGTCATCAGTAGCAAAATTATTAGTTAAATTATTTGAAAAAAGATACACTTTATTAAATGGAAGGGTTGCTTCCCTCTCTTCATAATGATATATAAATACAAATTATTAATTATGTTTGTTTTTTGTTTCGTTTTTTGTTTGTTTTTGTCTTTTTGTACTTTAATACTTCAACTGTATTGCATGATTTTTGATATAGTTGGAAATTAAAAGTTAATACTGATAAATAAAAAATAATGGTATTTAACTCAAATGGTAAAACATATTTAAACCAATTTACTAATAATAATGTTGATCTTGAAACAGTAGCAAACTACTGTTATTTAGGAATGGTGCTGAAATTTAACGGTAATTTCAATTTGGCTATAAATACCCTAATGGAAAAAGCCAGAAAAGCTTATTTTAAAATTAAGAAAACCATTGGTCTCAACAACCCATGTGGACTTCTGGAAAAATTATTTGATTCCTTAGTCACTCCTATTCTTACATATGGTAGTGAAGTTTGGGGTGTCGATTCTACATTTAAAGATACAGATCCATTTGAAAAACTACATATTAAATTTATCAAAGAGATACTAGGAATTCATTGTAAAGCATCTAATGAGCTGAACTTAACAGAACCCCTTTGAAGAATAAAATATTATTTTCAATATTTATCTTTATGAATCATATAATTTCTTAAAAAAACACTTTAGTATATGATATATATATATCAAGTCTAGAGAAACAAATCCTTGGGTAAAAAAGGTAAAAAACTTATTAAATGGCCTTGGCCATTCTTACATCATAAATAATATTAATTCTATTAAACTTAATTTAAATACAATAAAACAAAGAATACACGATCAATGTTTGCAAACTCAAAATGCAAATATATGTGATTCTCAAAAGCTCAATTTTTTCCAGAGTGTCTACAATATGGGTCAAAGACCACCTTATGTGGATGTTTTAAACAATAGATGTGATAGAGCAGCAATTTGTAAAATCCGTACAAGTGCTCATCCATTAATGATTGAACAAGGAAGACATTTAAACATACCTAGAACAGAGAGGTATTGTTTGTTATGTAAATCAAATCAAATTGAAGATGAAAAACATTTTCTCCTACATTTAAAAAAAAAATCAATACTCAAAGAAACATATTGAATGAAAAAATATCAAATATACTTGAAAATGCAAGTTATAAAAATGCTAACAACAAAATAAGCTTTTTGTTTAATAATAAGTAATACTCAATTCTTAGATTGACTTCCTCTTTCATATCAAACTGTTTGAATATAAGAAAAGATTTGCTATAATTATTATAGCGTTTTATACTCTATAACTATTATGATTTGTTCCACTACATGCATATTATGTTATTAAGTATTATCATATATTCTGAGCCTTAACCATTTATTGTTGATGAGTCTGTATTATTATTATTATTACTGTACTTGAACTGATGTAATTATGTTTTTTGTTGTTTCTTTATATATTATATATCTGTAACCAATCAAGCCAATCATACATGTTTATTCATTGTTTGATTATTCTGCTCAGCGACACTGTGATTCGTAAACAAAATATCTGTATCTGTATGTCGTAATATGTAGTGCTCTTGAAATAAGCCGTGAAAGCTCTTTTATTGCAGTGTTATTTTCGTATTAAATAAGAAATACGTATAATTATCAGTTAAATGCCCATTTACTAAATTTTATTATCCACTAAAATTCGGAGTATTCGGTATAAATGGCGCACCTATTAGAACTCTAACATACAATTAAAGTTTGTTTAGAAGAAAACATAATTCACAAGACATCTTTATTGTATTCTTAACAATTTCATTCACATAAGTTTGCACTTTAGTGCAAGCAATTATTATAGGTTGTAATAATGAAAATATGTAGACTAAAACTTATCGTGTGTAATTATTTCAGTGTTTTGCTACTTGTGTAGTACTCCATCATCAAGCATAGTTGACTTTGGCTGATTTAGGCTATCCTGTTTAGACCCTTTTGGTTTTCCTGCTCACAATCACTTTTAGATTATTTAGGTTTTCGATACTGAGCATCCCGGATGAAGGTCATTCCAGAAACGCTGAAGCACTGAGTACTGGGCGGATGATGCCCTCGAGTTCTCATAGTCCCCCAGCAGAGGTATCGATCCAGTGATAGCAATAAAAACGTAGATATCAAATACTGTGCAATCCTCAAAAATAAAGAATTTATTATTATTATTATTCTTTACAACTACCTATGCAATCAGTGCCTATCGTCATTAAAGTTGTGAGTTCGAACCCCGTTCATGTCGAGGTGTACTCGATACAACAATATGTGATAAAGTTTGTCAGTGACTTGCGACAGGTCGGTGGTTTTCTTCGGTTTCTCCTGTTTTCTCCACCAGTAAAATTGACCGTCACGATATAATTAAAATATGGTTGAATGTGGCGTTAAGCATCATAAACCAAACCAAACCAACCTATTTTTATTATTATTATTGTATTTTATTTGGGGAAATTGAGAGGTCACTTTGCACAAACACCACCCCTCCCTCCCCCAAAAAATCAATTAAAAATATAATATACTAGCAGTCACTACTGCTTGGAGATTGATTTTTGTTTGTTTGTTTGTTTTTCATTAATGTTTTCAATATTATATTATGTCTTATTTTGCGAAATTGAGATGTACCTTCGCACTCCCCCCCCCCCCCCCCCCCCCCCCCCCTATTATATACTATCAGTCTAGATACTGTTTGGGGATTGATATTTTTTTGTTTGTTTGTTTGTTTTCATTAATTTGTTCCAGATATTAAAATTAATACATGACTAAACACGGAAAATTTCTACAAAATAACAGTTAACCAACCCAGATGATAAAAATAGAAGATTATTGCAATAATGTCTTCAAACAGATAAAACAGACATTTTAGATGTTTTTAAATCGATTAAGCTTAAACAAAGTTGAAATTCTCTTCTTCTTTTATCTTCTATTATTACAAGAGTTTTAATAAAAAATCAATGTTGCGGGATGATGTATCCATGTTTTATCAACACCACGGATTATTTTTCACATAAGAAAACATCTTTAAAAGCATGTAGCTGGCATCAATTACCACATAGAAACAAAAAAAGACATCATAAATTGTCTGTAGATTTCAACATCCTTGTCTCATTACGCAAATTAAATTTGATAAATTTGATATAATTTTCTTTCATTTCATCATTAAATTCTTTTAAGATTATTTATTGCATGATATATCATTTTTTTCCGTGCCTATAGCCACTGCTAAACCCGTGCTGACTGCCAAGTCTGTGGTTATTATACTGCATTCTGACATAGCAACGAAAAATGCATGTGCTCATCTCAAGGATATCTACAACGAAGATATACATTTCTGTCCCGTATGTCAGAATTTGCATCTGTGTGAATTATTTGGAATTTATTTCTGAAATATATTTTTACACTCAATTTATGACAATTATGAAAAAAATATACCTTTGAAAATTTGTCGAATCACCACAGATGCCTGGCGTCTTAGAAATCAGTTCCTGATGTTAGTACAATAAAATTAAATATGGTGACCATTAAAATGGATAAATTTGCAATAAAGAGACTACTCTTATATCAGAAAGCGACACGAGCTTATTAATATTGGATGCACCATCAAACAATAATGCTATATCTTTGCCAGGAATTATGATAAGCAATAGGTTTATTGTTCCCGCAAAGCAATAAATATTTAATGACGATAATATACATTTCAAAGTAGGTATTGTTTTTAGAAGAAAATATCTATCCATGAATGTATAATGGTAGATTTATCTTTGCTGTTATTTTCGCTGTCTTTGAGATCTGAATTCTAGATAATAAAATAGGATGATCATAACTTTCATACATAATTGATATGTATATACAATGTATATATAAAATAAAAGTCACGTTAAACGTTGAATGTTATCATATGGAGTCTGGTGGTAGAGACACGTGCCATTGACACACAAATGATATTACAGAAGTTTTTAGTTACTCCGAGCATTCATTAACGGGCAAATAATATACCAGATTTTAGCCACTCCACAAAGACATACTGTCAAATGCATAATTCGTAATACTCAATACCAGGACCGGCCTTAAGCCAATTGAACCAATTGCTCCCAATTGGGTCCCTCTCTTAAGGTACCTGCGCTGGAATTATATACTCTCGGCTGTTCAATTACACACAACAACACACATAAAGTCGACCCTGCTCAATACACAAGGCAATAAGTATGGACAAAACATTATTTGTCTAATAGTAGAACATTTTGTTGAAAAATGCAACGTTCGCAATGGGATTCGATCGTGGGACCTCTTGTATCGAATAAGCCAACGCTTTACCAACCGAGCTAATGGATGGATACGATATACCACAGCCAGCAGAGCGTGGCTATGAATCTACTATGGACCTACATTGTACAACCTTGGGCGGTGGAGTATACCCTTTACATTAACCTCACATCAAAAGTCATCATAACTTGATGAGGGTATCTCAATTACATTCAGGTAGACAACTTGTTCTGTTGTGAACAATGTGGGTTATTTCGTTGGGCCCAGATGTAACAATAGACCATATACCGGGGTATTATCTCCGAAAAATGCAAGATCTCGAGACGATTCGACACCAGAACCTCTTGCATCCTAAGCCAACGCTCTAACATGCAACTGAAATAAAAGAGATCTCCCCTATCTGTAGGTATGAAGCTACTGGTGGCCCCATAACCTTGGATAGTAGGGAGTCTGTTGCACATCTTTGCTATTTATGACACAAATAAACTGCATGCCAACATATTTCACCAATAACCAGCGGTTAAACCAAGCGAAGAAGTAATAAAATATTTCTTTTATTCTTCTATTCTGAATTGCATGTAATGTGTGATTTTTATTACTTGTCAGACAACCATCAACATGGGCCACACAGAATCATAATGTATACAACATGGTGGCTTATTAAATAAACTTGCCATGTATTGCCGGAAATGTTAAGACTTTTAAATATCATTTACAAATTGAAATATCGAGTTCAAAGTCTAGATACCAAGGCACCAACAGTGGGACTGGGATTTCTTCGGTACTCGGATTTCTTTGTGAAAAAATATTTTGTCTATCACTGGCCATATAGAATATATTGACAGATCGATCGTTACGATCGGAACCATTTCCCCTGAATAAATATATAATTCTAACATATAATACGGACTATTGGTGCCGGTTCTAAGATATATTCTGCGTGGCTTCGTCTTGCAGGAGGGGATAAACAATGACGACGGGTGCATTAATTGAGAAAAACTTCCAAATATTTCTCTTTATTTTAAAATTACAAAGTGACGTCTTTTTTTTATTTGAGTAAGAATTGGTAAGCTTTATAAGAAATGAACATTTTTTTTTAGTATTTAGTGTCAAGTAACCCCAGTCATACTTTTATTTTTCGAATGGCTTACCGGAAGCATTACATAATCACACTTAAAACCAATCAAAATCGTGAATTATGATAAATGGACAAAACGTCATCACGTGATCAACGTCTTAAATCAAGAACACTTGATTCAATTTGTTCTCAGTTCCAACACCTTGCAGTTATCCGATACCAGACAAGTCGATAACGTAATTGAGCAAATAGTCGTTCTTTTGTTTCACAAGTTTCACGTCCCAAATTACTCAGATAAGCGGATCACGATCGACGCTAAATTGACAAGATCGACATTAACGGTTTATGAGAATATTCTACTAAAGCTGGCTTTATTATTATTCATCTTTTTTTTTAATATTATTTCTAATAACTTTTTACTGGCCTCTAACTGCGAACGCAATGCGTATCAGTGCAATTAATCTATATAGCTCTTCAGACTTGACTAATTAGGCCAAAACAAATAGACTATAAACCCTGATCTACACGAGGCTGTTATCTCTTCTTTTCTTTGACTTCAATGAGATTTCCTTTTTATTTTATTGCCGTCGTATATACTGCACCATTGCAAGCATCGTTTTCTCAGGGGATGCTGACATTAACGTAAACGACATGATGCACTGCACCCATTAAAACATACCAATACAAACATAATAAACTATTGGATAATTTCCCCGGCCATTTTTGTTGGGGAAAAACACAACTGAAAATGTGCTTTTGATAGTAATTGAAAATAAAATTAAAGAGAGAAGTTAAGTTGCTAAAATTTTTAGAACCATCGCAATATTTGCTATCACTGTGTATTTAACATCTGTATTTTATCAGTGTCCTAGAGAAACCATGTTAAGAACCTTTTAGTATGTTATTTTTAAAACTTTTTTAGTTTGAAACGAATTAAGAAGAATTTCGTAAGCCTTTGGAATCCATTTGTTTGTTGTTTTTTTTTACGATTAGTCAAACCTGCCTCAAAGGGCGCCTGTATATAACAAATCACAGTCTATGAAGGGTAGTTTTATTATCTCCATTTCATAAAAAGTGTATTTACATGCACAGTCAAATCTGCCCATGCAGTCACCTCTATTAAGCAGCCACCTGTATCAAAAGGTCACATTTTTCTTGTCCTGACATAGAAAAGTTCGTATGAATTGAACCTCTTTTAAGAGGTCACCTGTCTTATAAGGCCTCCTTTTCTTTGTCTCAAAGGTGACCTCTCAATACAGGTTTGACTGTACTTTCAACCTGTAATATAAAGGACAACTGCTAATTAAGGACACATTTTCAAGCCCCCCCCCCCCCAAATAAATGCCCTTTATATGCAGGTTGGAGTGTAATTTTTTCCACTGGAAACATAGTTTGCATCAAATTTCTTAAAAAAAATATATAAATCTTAGAACCTGATAGCATATCCCTTTTTTTACTTTAACATACATTACAGCATACACATACTAAAGTTGTCGAAAAGAGAAATGAATGGGATGTATATTTCATTTATACATTGTTAATGTGTCAATGCTTTTAAAGACACCGAAACAGATCGAAAGATACGTACAAAACAAATGGTTTGTATTAAAATGTCAACACGCGGCAGAAAAAGATAAATTACGGAAGCTATATAAGAATTATTAAGTAGAAGTCTAGAAAGGGAAATAAAAATAAAACAATATATATTAAAAAACCAGACTTGTAATATGTTAGAAAACTAGATTTGTATGGTAATTTAACTTCAAAAATACAACTGCAACTTTTACTATGCTATACAATGGTTTCAATTGAAAAAAGACTTTTAGATCAAAAGATTAATTCGAATATAATTTGCTATTGCAACCATGGTGGTAGGTTACCTACCACTCGCCACAACTCGACCGATTCCGTTTCTCCATCTATGGAAAAGGAAAGCAACTGATTCACGAAACTTTGTGGTGCTCTGTGTTTTAATGTGAGAGGTAGTTGCTTGTTATGTTGGTATTGTTGACCATCATTGTTTAAACTTTCTTTTATAGGCGTTGATGATTAGCAAACCAGCATTCCTTATTGACTATCATTGTTTAAACTTTCTTTTATAGGCGTTAACGATTAGCAAACCAGCATTCCTTATTGACCATCACTGTTTAAACTTTCTTTTATAGGCGTTGACGATTAGCAAACCAGCATTCCTTAGTGTAGGGACCGCCGTGGTCGTGATAGTATGGTAGTTTGATTTACAATTACCTCTGTGCACAATCAGTGCCTATCATCACTAAAGTTGTGAGATCGAATCCCGTTTATGGCGAGGCGTACTCGATACAACCTTATGTGATAAAGTTTGTCAGTGACTTGCTACAGGTCAGTGGTTTTCTCCGGGTTTTCCGGTTTCCTACACTAATAAAACTGACCACCACGATGTAACCTAAATATTGTTGAAAGTGACGCTAAACACCATATCCCTAATCTACCCTAGTGTAAGTCGAACAAGCATGCCCACGACCAATAAAGAAATATAGATTGTCAAACCCATTGTTCCTGCTCGTCCACGAAGCAATTTATTCATAAACCCTACGCTATGCCTATCGTTTTGTCTATGGTACTGTACGTTCTACAAAAAGGGGGTTCTAGTCCATCAATCGGAACAACTGTCGACTTGAGCCTAGTTTTGATTGCTCAAAGTGGCCCTTTCTAACAAACAAAAACAACAAAAAATAACAGACACATAATATGTTACAGAGGACAACTTTTCGAAATGCGAAACAATAAACCAAGTAAATTTATTCATTTGAATATTTACAGACGACAAAATTGGCCTTTTGACAAATAATTTAAAGTTAAATTCTTTAAACGTCGGCATATTAACGATTACCAGTCATTCTATTATTCCTGGGCACGAACCCGCACAGTTTATAATGTCCAATATAACTGAGGTGATCATAGGACAACCAGAAATTTTTATTCCCAATTACTGTATTTCACCAAGAAATAATTGAAATATGTGTACGCTGTTTTAGCATTAATGGATACTTAGAAATACAATCTCCAGCATTTCGTAATCACGTCCGCAACATTAAAGGGAAAATCAAGTCATTACTATAAGGCATTTCATCTAAAAAATTAAATTATAGTCACCAAGCACATGATTTAGTTTCTGTGTTTTAAATAATTGCTAGAAAAACCAGCCAAGTTTGAGAAAAAATGATGTCCTTTCGTGATGAATAGTTTCGTGATTAACATACAGCTATTAGCCGTAAAATCATGTTAGAATACATTATTGTGTGAAGAATGATGTAAACAAGAATTAGATGTAACCAGAACGTAACATAATAGTATTAAGAACTATATTACTATTAGTTGGGACTCTGTTTATATTTTTGACCCTACTTATCTTCATCGTTACGTATCTTGCTGTTTGTGCACAGCCACACATCGTTCTAGCCAATCCTATTGCTGCTAATTCTTCTATCTCTACAATGAAACAAAAGATGGCGAAAGACCGCGAAATTAAATGCGGAAAATATGTCTCGTAAGGGCGTAATCCGTAGCTGAGAAACTAGATCTTTTTTATGTATTGGAATCCCCTTGGCAACAAAGTAATCCCCGGAATATAGAAATAGAACTATATAGTTTCTCCGCTGTTGCGCACATACCCTTT
Source organism: Bathymodiolus septemdierum (assembly GCA_963383655.1). NCBI lineage: Eukaryota > Metazoa > Mollusca > Bivalvia > Mytilida > Modiolidae > Bathymodiolus > Bathymodiolus septemdierum. The sequence goes on along the minus strand of OY726530.1, from coordinate 26,417,820 downwards.
GAAATGTATGTTCACTGGGACTGGTTGTGCGGTACAAATCAAATAAACAGCTTCTAGAGCAACCGGGACTTAAAGGTGCTCATAGTATATGGAGGATGTCACACTCATTACATGTATAAGAACAATAGCTTATTAGGAGTTGTCGTTGGCGGTCCATTATCAGGCAAATATTTCCGATCATGCCCACCAACCCTCTTTTCCTTGTGGCAATCTATATTTCCACTCCCGTTGGCCCACCCAAGTGCCACCTTATACCTACATGATTTTGTTAGTAAATTTGGTTTCTTCTAAAGCGGAAAAAATAGCAATCAATTTCCTTGTTAGTACAACTTCCTGTTTGCATATTTATGATCTATCGCCCTCAAGAATATAGCACGAGATTTTCTCTTTGGATTAAGGCTGAAAGCAGTGTCGTTTTGTTTAGAGTGAATTACATAAATTCATAGCGACTTTTATCGTCTAGAGAGAAAATTACCAGTAGATAGTTTTCTCTGAAGTAAGTTGTTTCTACGCAATTTATTAAATATTGGAAATGTTTGCATTCACGCAATTTGAAGGTGACTAGCATTGAATCAACCATGTTTATTTACTGAAACGGGATAAGTTAATTGCACAACGGTGAAAACTGCACGAGAAAATTAAATAAGTACGAGTTTATGCGAGTTTCTCACAAAAATGCACAAAAAGCATAAATCATGGTCCATGAGATAATAAAAACATATGACAAATTTGTTTACTTTTTGACGCGTCATTTGGAAATGTTGTTTAACCGTGGAAACATGTGCTAAACTTGCAGAGTCATAGCGATGAATTTCCGCCACATTTCATCTTATACACGCCGGGATTCTTGCTAATTATAAACAACACACGAAATTGTAATTATCAATATCAAAATGGACGCCTTTTGTATGTTAAAGACAACAGTGTGGGAGAAAATTTTGGAAAGTTTTCATAGCAATTGTTTCGGCATTTTTATGCAAAATGATAGTTACCCGGATGCCAACCCCGATACTAGAATTTCAGAAAATATCAACACAAACATATACGTGTTGACAGAGTATTGTTTTGTTTATTTGGACTCCATGGAAACCGTGTAAACATATATGATGATCAATTTTAGTTATCAATCTTTCAAATCCGGTATTAGTGAGTGAGTGAGTGAGTGATTGCTGTTTAACGCCGAATCCGGTATTAAGAATTGTGTTTCTGAAATATTATAAGAGGAAAATGATACTCTTTGGCGCTAATAGTTTACTTTGCCGATATTTCTGTTAAAGTACTCTCGTGATCAGACCCGGTATTGCTGATGTAAAGGGAGTACGGGGAATGAAATTATATCCTCTTAAAAAAAGAGAGAATATAAAATAGAAAAAGGGTAGAGCAAATAAATCTAAAGCAGCAAAAACGTTGTAAACCATATCTCGCAAAAAAGATTAATGGTTGTCACACGTCCCTTGCCTCAATTCACAAATTTCTTTCATCCATAGTTCCCAAATCCGTAGCTGGGATTTTTGTTTTTCAAAATTCGGTCTTTAATAGTCATATGGTTCGACCAAAATCTCGACCTTAAATAGTCTTTTTGGCCATGGGTTTTCAAACGGGATTAGCAGGAACCCCCGGAACCACCCATTTATATGGGTGTGGTACGGATTGAATGAGATTAAAGGAAAACGCCATGGTCTTAACAAGTTAGCATGCAAATTTAAATGACAGTAAATAAAAGACATATGTGTTAATGAATGCTAAAAATAGTATACCGTAAGGTAGAATTTGGTCATTGAAGTTGCATGTAGCACCAAATAATGGGGATCGCCATTTTTCAGAACTCTTCAATGTGAGGAGACAAAAGGCATAATCCATTCTCGGATTATACCTGCAATTACGGTGTCGGTATCGTCTATTATATCAGCATTGATCAGTTGCAATTTTATCATTAAAAATGGTGTAAATCATAAAATAACGTCGTATATTTATCTTTTGATGTTTACAAAATCATTATGACTTCATGTCAAACATTTTATTGCACTAACGAAAAGGGAAGTGTGAGAAGAATTGTTTTTTTTTGTAATTCCCTTGTCAACACATCGACCAGTGACCACGAAAAACACGGGTAAGTACGACAGCATTGGCGACAAAAAAGAAAAAAAAACATGTGTACTCATAAAACGAGTTAAAAGTGACAGTTATTTAACCTACGGTCAATCATGTAAAACATACATGGAAAAATCAATTATACGTAGATACCCCCCCCCCCCCCCCCCCAAAAAAAAACCCAACCCTAACCAATAAACTCATTTGTTTTATGAAAATGTAACATGGGATGGATATATTAAGAAAAAAATTAGGACGATATACAAATTGTTAACATTGTATTGCAGTCGATCTGATATTAAAACATAACCAAAAGGGCTCGATGTTGGGAAGAGTCAGATACATTATTTATTCAACTAACATGATCCGTCTCCGTGACATCACATGAAGAGGTGTCATGGCCGCTTACACTACGACAGGAAATTCCAAATATTCATATTTCTAATTGGGTATATTAATGTTAATAAAGATGTTTTTTGTTTAATAATTAGTTATTTACGAATAAAAAGTTACAAAGTATTGAATTATGACAATTGTTCAACTGACTGGAGTTTTCCTTTAATGTTAGAAATGTCAGACGAATATTGATTGATTCATTGATTGATTAAGAAATAAATCATGGAAGCCAGAATGTGTTTTGAGTTTTAACATGGGTTGGCGGATATTAGGAGGATAAGATTTAACATGGGTTGGCGGATATTAGTAGGATAAAATACTAATATCCGCCAACTCATGTTAAAACTCAAAACACATTCTGGCTTCCATGAATTATTTCGATTCTGATATGTCTAAGAGTACAGATACGGTAGTATATACTTTAATTGAAAGACGGTAATCTATATTTACGTTTGCGAACAATGTCGCATACAATTTATGCTGCCAAATTCGAGCAGATGATAATTCATCAACATGCACTTTTACGACGGGAAAGTCAGTCACATGCACCGGTGCATGTGCTAATGAGATTATACCCAATCGATAAATCGCTCGTTTGTTAACAAAGCGAAAGAAGGACGTTATGTTAGAATAGGTGTTTAACGCCAACTTTAGCAGTATCAGACGAATAAGTAAAATAAACGTTTTCTGAGTCATTTTTCTTAACAGGTATATACATTGTAAATATATACAGTCAAACCTGTATTAAGAGGTCACCTTTGGGACAAAGAAAATGTGGCCTTATAAGACAGGTGACCTCTTAAAAGAGGTTCAATTCATATGAAACTTTCTATGACAGGGTAAGAAAAAGGTGACCTTTTAATCCAGATGACTGCTTAATTGAGGTGACCGCATGGGCAGGTTTGACTGTACCTTGTCCAAACTTAAGATAAACCAAAACTCCGTTCTGTGGAATTAGAGAATACATCTTGATTTAGAGCTTTTGAAACAAGCGGATTTCTGATAGCATCGGAATGCCTTAAATTATATGAGTAAATTTCTATTTGTCTAACTAGTGGTGGCTATGCATAACTTCTAAATGGGATAACGCCATCAAAATGATTTTTATCATGCTCTCTTAACACATGCAGCCATTTCGAATACTCTGATTGGACGATTTTGGAGTGCAAAACTCGTATTCAAAATTTGTATGATAATATAAAGTAAGAACTCTCAAGTTCTTATATTTGTGGACATTCTACAAAACTCTAATATGCTTGATAGGGTTTCGAAATTAAAAAAATCAACCACCAATGGTTTTTATATAGAACATTGTCAAGAGTTCTGTATCTTGATTATAAAAACAAAATTATATTTCAACGGAACTGAAATTTTAAAAGCCAGCTTCACGTTGATAAAATGCAGAGTTTAACATTGATGATGGTATTCCCCCCTCCCCCCATATAGTCAGTAGTAAAATGTATTCAGAAACTTTCAATTTGATGATAGTATTTTTGCCGCTTTGTACTTTCAGGGTTATGCGCCATGAATATACTAAGAGGGGCCGTCCAGGTCACGATCGCATGGTAGTTAGATTTACAACTACCTGTGCAATCAGTGCTTATCGCTAATAACGTTGTGAGTTCGAATCCCGCTAATGGCGAGATGTACTTGATACAACATCAAGTTATGTGATAACGTTTGTCAATGACTTGTGACAGGTCGGTGGTTTTTCCGGGTACTGCGATTTCCTACACCAATAAAACTGACCGCCATGATATAACTGATTTATTGTTGAAAATGGCGTAAAACACCTTAACCCATAACCCTAGGCTTTCTACTACTTCTACGGAATACTGACTGCCTTAAACAAGCTGAAACTTGTATCAGAGGTTGCACATGACAATTGTAAAAGGTTAAAGCTATCTACAGGTTTAATAAATTAACTCCAAATTATGTTTTAATGGAGAGGAGGCTTGTGGATCCTTAACATGCGGAAAAATCTTTGTCATTTTTATGAACTCTCGCGACGTACGTAAACATAAAAGGGATACAAAATGACGATAAAAACTGACAAAATTCAACATAAATAGAGACAATAATTGACAGAAAAAATTATTATACCCCTCTTTTTTAAAAACACAGTATCTGAGGATAAATATACATTATTATCATAAATCATATTTCTCAATGACACCTGGATTTTTAACACCTATTTACCTCCCTTAAGTAATGAGTACAAGAAGTTTGACTGATGAGGGATAATAAATCTCCTTGCCATACGAAAACACATTCATCATAAATATACTTGAACAAGATTTATACCGTTCTAAACATGATACTGCATGCACTTTGGTTGCTTGTATTTATATGTTGCAGCATCGACAAAATATGCAAATTAGATTACAAATCAAGGGACCTGTACCGTACGTTTGAACGACGATTAGTTATAGGTACGAATTAAAAATTAGAAAGCACATTCTTCTGGTGTAACCAAATATTGCGATAGTAGAGTAAGGCCTGTCCTTATTTTACGCTTTGATTACGGCCAAAAAAAAGGAGTGAGCAAAACACTCCGCTATCGACGTAGTACGACCTTAATATACATAATATGGATTTCATATTTGTAAGTATTGCTCTCATGACGTTAAGCAATCAATCAATCAGTCAATCTAGTTGGCAACATAATAAAGATGATTGTATCTATCTTTTTCAACAGACGATTATTTTCTAGATTGGGGTTTAGAGAACTCTTCTTTCTCATTGTCTGTTTTATTAATACATAGAATTAATTGCTAAAATGATTTTTATCAGCTTAATCATCACCCCCGAGGAAATATTCAAAGGTCACTTTTCATTTAATGTTGTTGTTATACCCTCTCTCCCCCCCTCCACCACCACACACACACTTTTCAACAAAGCTTGATGTAATGTAACTGTTAACAGGGGCGGAGCCAGGGCGTCCCCCCCCCCCCCTAAAATTGGAAAAAATATGATTTTTTGGCGTAAAATCGTGATTTTTCACATGAAATACCCCCAAAATTTTCGCGCCTCCCTCCGCTCGGCGCTATTGTTTTAAGTGCGCCCCCCTAACTTGAAATCCTGGATCCGCCCCTGGTTAAGAACAACCATGCACACTTCATTTACTCGATTATGGTTAGAGTTATGATGTGTAGCGCCACTTTCAATAATATTTCAGTTGTATCATGGTGCTCGATTTTGTAAAATTACCAACTTTATTTGTCCAGTCTTGTATACAGTCAAACATGTCCATGCAGTCACCTCTATTAAGCAGCCACCTCTATTAAGCAGTCGCCTCTATTAAGCAGTTACCTCTATTAAGCAGTCACCTGTATTGAAAGGTCACCATTTCTTGTCTTGTCATATTAATTGAACCTCTTTTAAGAGGATACCTGTCTTATACGGCCATTTTTCTTTGTTCCAAAGGTGACCTCTTAATACAGGTTTGATTTTATATAACAAATAGTTAAAATAACGATCGTTAAAAGTTCTAATTAAAGTTGTGAAGGAATCCTCGTTAATCAGAACTTCAATGTAATAGCACTTGGTTTAAATTATTAGGATAAAAACAAACAATTTCCGGGAGACAAATGACGATATTAATCTAAGCGAGAATTGTATTAATGCATTGATTAAATTACTGGCTAATGATATTTTAACTAATTCCTGAAAAATGGAAAGTTTCTACTGCGATTATTATGCGCTGTGAATCCGAATTTGAGATCTTTCGACATCTCAAAGCCAGCTTTCTACGATATCTATTTCGACTTTTATTTTAGTAAATTAATAGATTGATTAATTGATTGTTGTTTCAAGTCAAATGAGCATTATTTTAGCTATATTCATGAATAGGAGTTTTGGTGTTTAACGCCACTTTCAACAATATTCCAGTTATATAGTGGATGTCAGTTTTCGGGTGGAGGAAACTAGTTCTAATAATAAAATCCTAATTGCTCGCTTACACAAGTTTGTCACAGGAGCTACATTATTGCAGCTAGAGGAAACCGGAGTACCCGGAGAAAACCACCGATCTGTGGCAAGTCACTGACAAACTTTATCACATTTTGTTGTATCGAGTACACATCGCTAGATATTTCGACTTTTATTTCCAAACTTAGTAAAATTTACCAACTGACTAAATTAATTGATTGATTATTGTTTAGCGTCACGTAAGCTACCAACGACCACTCCCGAAGAAGCTTGCAAGTTGTATTTTACGCGCAAAGAGTGTGACATTTTCTTGGCGCGACGTCAGTCTTATGGGCGAGTTGTGTATGTGATTAGCTGACTACTGATATCGCAATGTAAATAAATTTCTTAAGCACGATTTCGTAAATGTACATGTATATAGATAAGAATGAATTCAAGTGCAGGTGACTTGTTGGTGAAATTTAACTGATTATGTTAAAGTATTCTATCAAGATTGGTGTTTAGCGCGGCCATTTTCAACAATATTTCAGTTAAAACATGTATCATGGCGGTCAGTTTTATTGGTGAAGGATACGGGAGTTACCCGGAGAACACCACCGCCGCCCTGCCAAAAGTCACAATACTCTAGCAACTCTCCTTTGGCCACGAACAAAGCATATTCAAAAACACATGTTTGATTTGCTTGACGTCAGCGAGAGTCCACCTTTAAAACATACAAGTGATGACAATTATACAGCAACCAAATCCCACTAAAATCTGTAGAGATCTACTTGAATTCGCCCTCAATATGTAAATGCAAGTCCAACAATCATACGACCAAGGCCACGATGGCACGGTATTATATCAGGAAAAAGTCGTAAGTCATGAAAATTATTGCTTCTAACAAGACAAAAGCTTCTATTGTTTTATTCACCATTCAGTCAAATGGGGAAAACAATGTCTTGCTTTATTTATTATTTCGTTCACGTGACGTTACCCGACTCCAAATAGATCCTACAACACATAGTTTTGTCTTAAAAATGGGATGTAAATGAACTATTATGAAGCACTTCAAATATACAGTTATAAGCGCGGAAATGAACTTGAAGAATTGGAACTGAAACGCATCTTAATAAATCTTGAATGCTAACAGAATCCTGTAAATGGCATGACGCACCGATTTCTTTTTCATTTCCCAAGTCGGGTCATATTTGCTTGTCAATCTATTAATAGTGACATTTCTCGTGAACCTAAGCGTTTGATGGGTTAGCAGGTGATTGAAATTCAGTAACATGTACAAACATGCAATCATCGGAAATAGAACGAATTACTAGTGCAATAACGAAATTAGTTGTAGAATCAATGTGAATTATCAACTGACCACTTCACCGTGCACCGAAGCTTGTCACCTTCAATAACATGTGCCTCCTGACCAATGGATAACCCCACAATTGGTCATACAAATGTATATTGAATGACATTTTCAATCGATTGTTTATCAAATTTTCACAAAGATGTTATTAACGAATAAACAGAACCAGCTGAACACCTAATTTCAAGGAATATAAATGAAATTTCCATGTCAAAAAGCTCTAATTTCTTTCCATCGATTCTCGCCTTGTCATAATAAGGCAACATGTTGAGGAACGATTGGGCTGATAATGGCATCATCGAAATTTCAATAAAAGTGTGTTGTTTCTTATTGCAAACAATTTTATTATGATTTTCTTTCTAATTTATATACTCCCATTCGATTCTATTGTTTCTTATAGTAACATGCCGTGTAGCAATCGGACATGTACATTGTTGTATTGTATATTATTGCATGTCGTATATTAGTTTCTCTGGATTGTCCATTCTTGATTGCCCTACGTTTACTTACTACCTACAGTCTGTCCTGTGTCTTGTGTTCCCAATGTTGGCAGTGTCTCTGGATTGTCCATTCTTGATTGCCCTACGTTTATTTACTACCTACAGTCTGTCCTGTGTCTTGTGTTCCCAATGTTGGCAGTGTCTCTGGGTTGTCCATTTTTGATTGCCCTACGTTTATTTACTACCTACAGTCTGTCCTGTGTCTTGTGTTCCCAATGTTGGCAGTATCTCTGGATTGTCCATTCTTGATTGCCCTACGTTTATTTACTACCTACAGTCTGTCCTGTGTCTTGTGTTCCCAATGTTGGCAGTGTCTCTGGATTGTTCATTCTTGATTGCCCTACGTTTACTTACTACCTACAGTCTGTCCTGTGTCTTGTGTTCCCAATGTTGGCAGTGTCTCTGGATTGTCCATTCTTGATTGCCCTACGTTTATTTACTACCTACAGTCTGTCCTGTGTCTTGTGTTCCCAATGTTGGCAGTGTCTCTGGATTGTCCATTCTTGATTGCCCTACGTTTACTTACTACCTACAGTCTGTCCTGTGTCTTGTGTTCCCAATGTTGGCAGTGTCTCTGGGTTGTCCATTCTTGATTGCCCTACGTTTATTTACTACCTACAGTCTGTCCTGTGTCTTGTGTTCTCAATGTTGGCAGTGTCTCTGGATTGTCCATTTTTGATTGCCCTACGTTTATTTACTACCTACAGTCTGTCCTGTGTCTTGTGTTCCCAATGTTGGCAGTATCTCTGGATTGTCCATTCTTGATTGCCCTACGTTTATTTACTACCTACAGTCTGTCCTGTGTCTTGTGTTCCCAATGTTGGCAGTGTCTCTGGATTGTCCATTCTTGATTGCCCTACATTTACTTACTACCTACAGTCTGTCCTGTGTCTTGTGTTCCCAATGTTGGCAGTGTCTCTGGATTGTCCATTCTTGATTGCCCTACGTTTATTTACTACCTACAGTCTGTCCTGTGTCTTGTGTTCCCAATGTTGGCAGTGTCTCTGGATTGTCCATTCTTGATTGCCCTACGTTTACTTACTACCTACAGTCTGTCCTGTGTCTTGTGTTCCCAATGTTGGCAGTGTCTCTGGATTGTCCATTCTTGATTGCCCTACGTTTATTTACTACCTACAGTCTGTCCAGTGTCTCTGGATTGTCCATTCTTGATTGCCCTACGTTTACTTACTACCTACAGTCTGTCCTGTGTCTTGTGTTCCCAATGTTGGCAGTGTCTCTGGATTGTCCATTCTTGATTGCCCCTTCGGTTTTCTCTAACGTTTATGTATAGCAGAGTACAACCTAAGGTAGTTTTAATCCAGGTGCTATGATGTAATTATCTACTAAATTCAATGCTTTTGGGTAGCATATGTGGTCGACAAGCAGGACTACCAACACAAACTATCTTTCTGTATATATACGGAAGGTATCTACAACTGACGTTTATAAATGCACCTACATCCGTAAAGGCGCATGCGACGTAAACGGACCTTCGACTTATTAACAAACAAGTATCAGTATTAATATAATATGTATATTGCTTTTGCTGAATGTAATATAGTTCTAAGCCCTCTCCCAAAGGAACAAATCTACTCTCTGTTTACCGACTACATGTCCGTTCCTTCATGGTATTGCAGTACTGAAAATATTTCGTTACACATTTGTTTCCATATTTTTCATTATCGTTTGATATTTAGTACCCATGGAGTCTTAATTTTAAACTAATTTAGATACACACAATGTGATGAGGCGAAGACAAAAAAGATCTACTTCATATTTATGAGCTAAAAAAAACACCATTAAATTCACATATAGCCATATTTCATCATCAAAGTCAGTTGCAAATCTATTGTTTTTATTTTATCTTCTTAGGGAATTGGGATTTCGTTACTAAAACCCGAGACAAATAGGCTTTGACGGAAGTTAACAGACATATCTGATTTTTTGTCTCTCGTTACTGTCCTGTATATAAAAAACCTTTTAGCTAAAATATATCCATTGAATCAAAAAGTCATTATACATTATAAATAATTGGTGATAAATCTAGCAAATTGTCATAAAGTAGTCTTTTAAATCCAATCTTCGGTCTGTGAATGCTGAAATGGGGGGTGTCAAACAGAACTAGACAGTAATAATTGTAGAATGTAAATTTTCACAATTTAATTTCTGCATTGATTTCGTTAACTGCTGTGGTTCCAATTTTGTGATGGTACGTTCCCCGTTTGTTTCAGCTATATCGTCTTGACCAATTAAGAGGGAAAAACCACCGTTGTTTGGCATAGACAATTACAGCTTTATCAGGAGATTTGAAAAAGAGCATGGTGAATTAGGGCCGTCTTAGCAGCATAATAGGCCCCGGGTAAAGCAATGCAATGGGGCCCATACCAGGGGCGGATCCAGGATTTCAAGTTAGGGAGGGCGCACTTAAAAAAATTGGGGGCGAGCGGAGGGAGGTGCGAAAATTTTTGGGGTATTTCGTGTGAAAAATCACGATTTTACGCCAAAAAATCATATTTTTTCCAATTTTAGGGGGGGGGGGGCGGGTGCTACTTCCAACAAAATCAGTGTTTAAGTATTAAAACACATGCCATACACAACATGCTCGTGGCCCCCGGGCAACTTTCCACCATGCCCATGCGTCAAGACGGAACTGTGGTGAATATGTTTGTGGGAGCTAAATGAGACGAGTGGATATGTAAAATGGGTTGGAATTATTTTAATTTTCGTTGAAAGGGTTGGAATGTAAATTAAAATATCAAAATTCATAATGCATGTAAACTAGTTTGTACGAAAACTTTGAAGATGCCAATGTGATAATCAGAAGGCGCAAATTAAAGAAGTACAGAAACTAGTAATAGTCCCAAAGAAAAAAGACAAATAATAATATACAAAACTACACCGATAACTAAAGATTGAGCATCACGAACCCCTATAAACCCCAGGGGTGAACTCGGTCGCTGCGGAAGGGTAAGCAGTTCCTGCAAACTGGATTTGTGATGACAATGACAATTTGTTAGATTTATCACCAATTATTTATATTGTTAACGTTTTGATTCAATGAATATATGTTAACTAAAAGGATTTTTACATAAAGTAAAATGGAGACACCAAGGCATAATACATGTATGTACAAATAAAATATATCTGTCATAAAATATAGAAAATTGGTTCCTTCTTAAATGCCTACTTGAACTGCATATTTTTATGATAAAATATGCAAATGTACTCTGATTGAATAATTGAAATCAATTTAATAGCTGAATAGTTTATTTATAATGTAATCAAAACAAATTATTATATAATACATAAATAGTTATAAAGAGATTATTGATAACATGTACAACTTAGAGTGATATTATAAAGGACAGGAAGGGATTTGAAAATTCAACATTTCACACTTCTGTATTTACAACGTAACCGCATCCGTGGTATAATGGCTAGTGTGTTCTCCCCGAGTTCGGTAGATCGTGGGATCGAGCACTGATCGGAACAAACGAAAAACTATAAAATTGGCATTAAAGAGGGGGGGGGGGGGGGGGGACATGTCTACCCACGTACGTTGTTTCAGTGAGCTATAAAAATCCAACAAAGTGTGTTGGTCTAGTACAAAGTGGACCTCATCATCATCTCTTGAAAATTAACTTATTCTATCCATGATATAGTTGAAAACATGCTGAGTAGGTGTTAAGCAACAATCAATCACTTGATAATATTTACATCTTGGAGTGATAATATAAAGGAGAGAAACGATTTTGAAATTTCAATATTTCACATTTATTGTATTTATGATGTCGAGAAAGAATGCAGAATTTATAATCTCTTAAATCAAAGGAGAGTACCATTTTACATTCGAACCCAGTGTTTTCAAATTCTACACGTTTGTTTCTCGGTCGTCTCATAGCTTCGTTTAAAAAGGCTATTCCAGAAACGAGTCGTGCGTACTAAATTAGATATCTACGTTTTTATTTCATAAACTGCCAGCGTTTGATCCATCAATACGATCTGATTTAAAAAATGTTATAAAAACAGAGAGGTACATATTCAAATTAACTATTTTTGAATCTTTCGTATCTTGTATGTATTATGTATTTTTGCATGCTTATGCATTTTATATTGTTTTGTATTAATAAAACAGATTTGTGCACGAGGGGTGTCACACGTGGAACAGGAAGTGCGAACACTTCCGGTGCACATGAGTTTTTGGTGGGTTCGTGTTGTTCGATCTTTAGTTTTCTGAGTAGAGTTTTGTAGATCGTTGTTTGTTCTTTTGTCCTTTTTCTTTTGGTCATGATATTGTCATCCTTCGATTTACGGCTTCTGATTACCTCCTAGGAATATTCTTGTACACTATAAGAAGAGGGGTCACTTCTGTTTCGTAATGTCGCGATGATTTATCTCGACCTAGTGGTCTGTTTTGCTAAATATTGGACAAGTGGTTTTCCATGGCAACTATAAATTAGATAAGACACCTTTTAATTGTATTGATACTAGATTGGCAATTGTTGTCAAAGTAAATTAGATAAAATATTGTACAATATCAACGGAATTCTAGACAAACTATTTTTGCCCACAATGTCATATACTAATTCATTATTAACATAGCTTGAATCAGTGCCAAGTTAATTCGGGGTTGGGATTATGATTGTGAACGCCTCTTTCAACAATATTTAAGTTATATTGTGGCGGTTAGTTTTATTGCCGGAGGAAACCGGAGTACCCGGAGAAAACCGGAGTGCCCGGAGAAAACCGGATGACCCGGAGAAAACCGGAGGACCCGGAGAAAACCACAGATTTGCAGCAAGACATTGACAAACTTTATCACATAATGTTGCATTGAGTACACCTCGCCATGAGCGGGATTCGTACTCACATCTTTAGTAGTGATAGGCACTGGTTGCAGATCCATACGATCACGACCACAATGGCTCCTAGTTAATTCGGAAAAAAGTGCTATCATACATTGATGTTTTATGGGGCAGCTAGGAAGGGCCACATCATCATTATTTTTCTTTTATCTAATTTGTTATAACAGATTACTAACTTAATATAACAGATTGCTAATCTGTTGTAGCAAATTAAAAGAACATACTGATATGACCCGTCACATCTTCCATAGTTTTAACATATTGTGAGTTTTTATAAATCGCTAGACAATGTATTATCAATAATTACATTTTATGTTTTCATTCACTTTGATTTTTACCATCTCATTACGCCCGTCTCGCCACTTTTTCTGTCAGTGTGTATTTTGATCTTTTTCATAAGATTGACAGGTAGACTGTCTCACCACATTTTGTTCTTGACAAGAGAATATCATTCTTTGGCAAGACATTTAACAAAGTTTTACACTGATTGTAAAATAATTGATTTAGATACATTATTAATCCAAGAAGAGTTTGAAGATATCAAAGGGGTAATCAGAATCCGTAAATCGAAGAAGGACAGACTACGCAATGTCCAAAGAAAAAGGACAAACAACGATTAACAAAACATACAAATACAACTAAAGATCGAGTAACATGAACCCCACTTAAACCGGTGGTGAACTCGGATGCTCCGGAAAGGTAAGTAGTTCCTGCTCCCCTAGTGGCACCGTCGTGTTACTCTAGTTACAAATCCAGTGATAAGTCATGAATGAGGAAAGGACCGAGAAGTGCTTATGACAAGTAGAACTTTAAATATCCGTGGTCATTTGTGACACAGATAACCATATAATATGAAAACAATATAAGTGTAATAACTTGAACTGTTCTTGACTTCTTGTTATAAAACGTTGGTCTTTGGTCAAGACATATGTCGCTGAAGTCGCCCCTACAATCAACTGGCAGTTTCATGATAATGATTCTCACGTGACGGATGTGACATCTGCATGTCCCTCCTTCATAAATCTCTACAAGGATGAAATATGGTGATACTTAAAAGATAATCAGAAACTGTAAATCAAAGAACACACAATGATACAACAAACAAAATAAAAAGGACAAACAAACAGTGATCAATGATTTTAAATACTGTATGTGGGATGGAAAATGTTGTGTTTTATCAGAGGGGCATCGTCGGTAACACACAGCTGATCACTCTCCGATTACTCTCCATTGATGAGTGGCGAGTATTCGGAGAGTCATCAGATGTGGGTTACCGATGATGTCAGAGTGCGTAAGCATGCCAAAACTTCAGAAATAACATCTTTTTGCCAAATTACCTACATCAAGATTTGCATAATTTGTCGTACATCAATTTCGATTTTTTTTTACAATGAGGTTGATTGCATTACATACAATTATTTTCGTATAACTGGACAAATTATTTTCGACACTTCGCTGATCTCAGTAAGAAACTTGTAATCGCATTTCTTTCTCATTTATACCTGCTTAACAATTGGCTATTCGTCAAATTTACTTGATTTAATTACCTATCAAGTAATTTCCCGGTAAATGAATCAATTAGTAGTTTCGTATCTTTTATCTATTGCCATGTAAATCCTTTCATTGACAGATTCAAAGGGAATGGCTGTTTACGATACAAAGACAGTGTCCATTAATTATAGGGAATAGTGTATTTACAAAATACTGTCCATGCTCCCTAAACGATTCTAAGTCCATCTAAAGAAAATAAACAATGTAATTAATTAGAGATCACGGCAATGTGTCGAAATGGACATCTAATGCAGTTTGTCTTGAAGTAGAATTTGATTAATTACTGGTAAAATTGTAATTGATTCAACAGAAAATCAATGGTAGAATTGAATAAACTTGAAATTAAAGCGATATACAAACTCGCTCAGTCTAAGATTATAAAGATTACCGACTTTGGCAGAACTTCTATCAGATTTTTCTGAAGTGTAGGAAATATAAATCTGATTCGAAATCAATTCTTTGATTGACATCACGGTGATGGATATGAATAAACGCACGATTGATACATAACATTTCGACTTGAATGACAGGCTCTTTCTCAGGAATGGTTTGATCTGTATGTTTTGCATTTTAGATTTTTCTAATTAGAATTGCAATAAAAAAAATCCTTTAGTCATTTCTTGGCAACTTTTTATCATATCAATGGAATCAATATTTATTTTCTATATCATATTCAACAGGCAGTTAAGCATGCTGTCAGACTTTGTTACGCTGATTCACCGGACGTCGGAATGATTTGAAAAGAACTAAATCCACTTGATGGAATATAGCATTGGAAAATTGACGCATGTATTATATCATGCCTGAGCAGTTAGGGGTTATATTTTAAATATGTAAACGAAACTATTCTTAATTGAACATTAGTCACACTTTTGACAATTCAAACTGATTAAGTGAGTTTGAGCTTCGTTCATGGCGAGGTGTACTCGATACAACATCATGTGATCAATTTTGTCAGTGACTTGCTACATGTCGGTAGTTTTCTCCCGGTAATCTTGTTTCTTCCACCAATAAAACTGATCACCACGATAAAACTGAAATATTGTGGAAAGTGGCGTTAAACACCCTAATCCTAACCAATAACCATTCAAACTGAATAAATCTACTAATAAGCACAAGAAATTTTGTGGAAAAAAATGTGACTAAGTTAACGGATTGTAATTATGCATTTTTCAATTATTTCATATCAAAATGGTACATACAGAATGGTTTCCTTGCTTTACTGACGTTTTCACTTCGTCTTCACAGTTCCCTCCATCTATACTTGAGGTTATTAAAAAATGATAAAATAAAACGTTTGTAAAGCTTTGTTTGATGTTGGAAAAAGAAGTTGTTAGTCAATTGCTTCAGTGATTACTATTGACCTGAAACTACAGAGGATATTGCTACTGTAAGCATTACTCTAGACCCGACCACGAGATTAAAAATAGCATATGCAACTTAGCTACAATTTTGTAATAGCTATGAATTAAGTCGTTTGTGGGTTATTGCTTAAAATATGTATGTATACTAGTATTATAAACCTATATTAGTTTATACTGTCGTGATCGTATGGTAGTTGGATTTACAACTACCTGTGCAATTAGTGCTATCACCACTAACGTTGTGGGTTCGAACCTCGTTCATAGCGAGGTGTACTCGATACAACATTATGTGATAAAGTTTATCAGTAACTTGCGACAGGTCGGTGGTTTTCTCCGTGTACTCCGGTTTCCTCCACCAATAAAACTGACAGCCACGATATAGCTGAAATATTGTTGAAAGTGGCGTTAGACACCATAAAACATAAAACCTTAACCTGCACAAGAGTTACCAAACCGGAAACAATCGAAGAATCAAGTAAGAAAAAATGCACGGCAAATATTATTACATAAAAGAAAACTAGAGTATATTTTATCCGTATTTGAAGAGAGGGTTGTTCAGTTAATGAATATCAAGTCCAACTGTATGAATCTATCATGGTATGCAATGCAACTGCACTCTTATATGCTTAAACATTTGCATAATTAGACGAAAATAAACGAGAATTTGTAATGTTTCTCTAGGGTTCCAACTAGGTACAAATCTATGAAAACTGTTTTCTGTAATTATTACGAATTTGAATATAATTTCTAAATTACAGAATACTCATTTTATCCTGAAAAGAATCCATTTTTAACTTTTTTGTAAATCTGATTTGATTGTTTGCAAGCATGTCTGGTTTTATACCGGCATTAAGTCTAGGTGAGATTCTTACATTACACAATTTTATAAGACATATATTTAATTGTAAAATAATGCTTAGTACATATATATATATATATATACTCGGTATGAAGTCTCAGATGAATTACATGTCGATTAGAAAATTAAAGGGCTCGAAGCCACTCTAATTACAGAGAAGCTCGTCGTAGCATCATTGCACGTAGAGCACTATAATTAAAACCTTTGATCAGGTAGTCGATCCTCCCAGACAACTGAAAGCAAGAAGTCTCTGTGCGTGAAGATCTTTATTTCAATACCAAAAAGAAATTCATTAATTTTATTCAAATGCGTGTTACATTTTCTTTCTTCTATGGATATTCAGCTCCGAGAAAGGAGGAAGATACTTTTATTGCGAGGAATATTTTATATAAATTACAAGTTGGACAATTTTCTCTCAATTCTCTGGCTATACAATGGCGGTCTTGGGTAGTGTTTCGTTGTTTTTCATTGGATGGTCGTCATGGCTGTGATGCAATGGCAGTACGATTTACTTCTACTAGAGTGCATATAAGTCATGTTCAACCAGACTTCTGTTTAGGAACGGGGACCGTCGTGATCGTGATCGTGTGGTAGTTGGATTTACAATTACCTGTGCAATCAGTGCCTATCACCACTAAAGTTGTGAGTTCGAACCCCGTTCATGGTGAGGTGTATTCGATGCAACATTATGTGGTTAAGTTTGTCAGTGACTTGTGACAGGTCGGTGGTTTTCTCCGGGTACTCCGGTTTCCTCCACCAATAAAACTGACCACCACAATATACCTGAAATATTGTTGAATGTGGGGTTAAGCCCCATATTTTCTCAACACGTAACAAATAGTATGGTTGTAAGTCATATGGTAAGATACAAGATAAAGTAGACAGTGCCACTACGAAGTTGTTCTATACGAATTACACGTGATATTTGGACTAGGTTATTTCAGATGACCATTCTACTTGATAATAGTATTGCCAAGAACGGGTCCCTCAAAGGGATGAAGCCGGATCGGTGGTGGAATACTTAGCAAGATATAGCTGAACATTTGCTGAATAGGCGTAAAACAACGATCACTCACTCACTTAAAATTACACCACCGATGCGGTTGTTGTTTACTATTAAACATCGGACTGAAAAAAAAGCATTTCTACTCTAAGAGAATAGAATAAGAGAATGCTAAGTTGAAATGAAATAATTGCAATTTTACAACAAATGAAGTATAAATAATATCCGGAATTATTTATGGAAATTACGCCAGAAGCAATTAGGATAATTAATTTAATTTACTAAAAAAACGCAAAATCGTCCAATCAGTTGTGCAAAAAAAAAAATTCTGAAAATTTCTGGAAATTTTCTCATTTATTTTACACTCCTCATTGCGTTTTCCTCTTGCCTTTGTAATGAAAATATGCTAATTTGCAATAATTAAGATTTAATGATCTCTAGAAGTTTTCACTTGAAAGAAGAAGCATGTTTTAGTGATGTAAAAGATATGTATATTTTCTTTGCTACTCGAAAAAAAAAAATAACGGCTCATCGATTGGAAACTGACACTTGAAAGAGAGAATAGAAAATGCAGATGGAATTGCATGCTTAGTGTTTTCGTTAAATGCCGTGCATGTTACAATTGTTGAACTTCGGGGAATATGGGGAATATCATGCTTCATGCACGTATTTAAGACATCTTGCAGCGGTTTGTTATGACTGGTCGTTGGTTGCCTGTTGCAAGGTGAAAATTGTCAATCGTAGCTACTCTGCCATTTTCGCTACCCTGCAAATAACCTCGTACGTACATAGTAGAAATTCTTCTTAAATTGTTTGCCGGAAGTTAAGTTAAGTTAAGCCGCACAAAAATATAGTCCACGAAAATCCGATATGGAAGACATACTAAGTAAAATCTAATCATGCAAAAACTAATTAAAACTTTAATTGAAATATAGAAAATTGTTTAAAATATAACTTTATCAAACTTTCATGTAACTGACATGTGAAAAGTAGTGCGATTTATACGCCTAATGCATACGAGGTTATTTGCAGGGTAGCGAGAATGGCCGAGTAGTTACGATTGTGAAAATTGTATGTCCTTGTTTTTATATAGCAAGCTAAATTCCGACCCATGGCCCCGAACTCAGTGGTATCGTTTTGTTTACATTTATTTCTGCACACTTGTTCTCGTCATGAAAATTTCTGAAAGAGTGCTAAGGGGTTATGGGTTATGGTGTTTAACACCACTTTCAACAATATTTCAGTTATATCGTGGCGGTCAGTTTTATTTGTGGAGGAAACCGGAGTACACGGAACCACTACCGACCTGCCACATGAAATAGTAATATCTTGACGTTAAACAGCAATCAACAAATCAATTAGTCTTCTTGGTACATAATAAAGCCTTTGATATTTAACAGTGCGTGTCACGTGTGTATATATGATATGTGCGTGCAACGGAAACCGTATTTATATAAAAGTACAGAATATTAAAATGTTTGAAATACATCAATTTTATGCAAAATTTTAAATTTAATCAAAAGTTATGAAATGAAATGAATAATTCAGTTAAACCCAATAACAATAAAATATTTTGCGGTACTTTCTGCATTTCACATCTATTCCTCATATTAGTTTCCAATGGTTATTTTTAACGTTTCACGTTCCTTCTTTTGACAAGGAGTACTAGTGGGATATGAAAATCACCGTAAACAATGATTTATTTGGCTTCAATTTTCAACGCATTCAATTTGAGAGAAAATTTCAGTTCTTTAATAATGATATTGATCTTAATCTTGCTATTTTTGCATATAAATTAGAAAACATTCGCAAAATTAAATGCTCATAGATTTTCGGGTTTGAAGTAATTCATCACCAGAAATTGTCGAAGTGACAAATTAGAACACGATGTCTTGGGGTTCTGAACAGCCTATTAATCATCTTCTGTTTATATTTTTAGTAGACGTGTACATGCTGACGAAGTCGGGGCGCTTGCAAATCGTTTTTCATCTCTTCACACAGCAATAGATAATACACTAAATCGTTTCTGGAAAAAGAAATGACTGATGTTCCGTACATATATCGGCTCATCAATCACTTCGTTATATATTATTTATCGTATGCATATATTATTGCTGGTAAACGCTTTTGATATACATAAAAGACATGGTTTCTTACACAATTCAAATATTGTATCAGAAATGGTGACAAGAAAATTAATTAATATGTCTAAGCAATTACGTGTTTGACCGTGGATCAATGGCGCTTTCAAGAAAAGTTTGATTAAGGGCTCATTTATTTAATCTTTTTTGGAAGTCTGGTAGGAATTGATTGTGAAAATATGACACATCGTTTTTCACAAACCTCGAAGACAATTTCTCATGTCGAACAGAAATGTTTCGCTTTGTTTGGAAAAACTGTATACATTTTCAGATTCTCAGTAGACTTTGGTAATTTCTTGTAAGAAATGGTAACAGTTTGATATTTAGGGATAACTGTAATATTCATAATGTTTTAATCTTTCCCCGTATTGACAATCCTATTTAAAAAAAAACGAAATAATTTACACAGGATTACACTTTACTCGAATGGAGAGTTAGGGTTAGGATTATCGTGTTTAACGCCACTTTCAACATTATACTCGAATGGAAACCATGTTGGGATCCCATTTACTATACTATATATATATATAAATAGATCACTTTCCCTGCAAAAGACAAAGCTGATGAAGATGGCATGGCTGCAGCCAGGGCAGCCAATTTTTGGGCTCCAGGGCAAAAGGAAACTTCCCCCCCCTCCTCCAATTCTCCAAATAATGATACTCAAACTAAGTCTACCACGGTGTGTCATAAGCAAGGAATCAGTACAACAAAAATGAATTGATGAATTGTGATTCAAAAAACAGCTTTCTACTTGTTTATTTGGGCCCCCTAAACTCATGGACCCTGGGGTGCCGTCCCGATTGACCCCCCCCCCCCCCCCCGTCTCAGTGGGCCTGGCTGCAGCATTATGCACTGTAATTATTCTTGGTGTTATAAGAAGGATACGAATCAAGCAACAGTTTTGTGCTTATGCCAAGCCAGGACCTGGATTTCTAACGTCATATGTCGTAGTCTTTAAGTGTTCTATGATTTGAGGCTAGAGGTGATTGTTCGTTTTGTTGATATTGGTGGAATTGTTGACCGACACTGTTCACCCTCCAATAGTGGCCATTTCAGCAACACTTGTAAGGCCTTTATCATAACAGTAAAATATTTGTTTTCCACCTTAAAAATATTTATGCAATGTAAAATGTACTTCAAAGTGAGATTATGAACACGAAATACATTCCCATTATATCTTACGAGTGCCTTTAGACTATCTCATTAAAGGAAATTAATTGCAAATTATTCCGATTTCACATGATTTTTAATTCGGGTTAATAAATCAAAAATTCAAAACGTATTTGATCAACAGTAAAATTGTCACTTATACGCCTACTAAACCAGATATTGTTATCCATCCCTACATGTCAAATAGTTTGAAATAGCTACAAGTGGCTCTTGGAAATATTAAGTCAATAAATGAAACTATCTCAAGTTGTTAGCTTTCCCTTTTTGTAAACTAACTATCAAACAAGGGGAAGTAATTTGTCTTGAAGTGAAATAAAAGTGTCGTTAAGTAATTAAAACATTGTAACTAACGGTATTTATAGCATTTTTATTATCAAAGAAAACTTGAGAAATGAGTTCGATTTTTCTCAACATCAATCTAAAAATCAGGATTGTTGCTGTTTTTTTCTGAACTTTGAAAATACCATACTCCCGAGAAGTTCCAAATAATAAAACGTTGTCGGTATTTATAACATTTTTATTATCTAAACAAACTTGAGAGATGAGTTCGATTTTTCTCAGCAACAATCAAAAATGTAAACATCCGGATTGTTGCTGGTTTTTCGTCCGAACATTGAAAATTTTAACCGACCGAGAAGGTCCCAGTTGTTTTTATTATCTATGCAAACTTGAGAGATGGGTTCGAATTTTCAACAACAATCTAGAAATTCGGATTGTTGTTGCTGTTTTTTTTCTTCTTCCGAACGTTGGAAATCCTACCCTCCCGAGAAGTTCCCAACAATAAAACGTTGGAATACGATACTATTTGTAAGAATTAATTAGTTTCTAGCTATATATCTATATATACTTATCAATCTGATTTTGGTTATTAAACCCATTAATCTTGATTATATTAGGACAAGAAATCTAATTAACTGAATAAATCTAGATACAAAGTAAAAAATGGCTGATCTTTCAAAATGATTTTTTTTACAACCACCCATCGAAAGCAAATCACGAACGGTCGATTATATATAGTGGCGCCAATGAATGATTTTTATCCAACACTTGTTCTATCTGAGCAGGCAAATTACATTGACTGAATACATTTTTGCTATATACAGTCACTGACCGAAATATATAAATTTTTCTGGTACCATTGTCACATGTTACCCATTGAGCTTTGGTAATCCAGTTCACTTCCTGTTGACAAAAAATACCAAAATGGGTAATCAAGGGATAATAATATAATTTTATTTTTTAAATCAAAATATAAACATCGATAGATTAATGCGATTTTTCTGCAGGATAAACACAATATTAATGCAGTGTTTTAAAATATAAAGTTTATGTGTATTCGGAGCAAAACTGTGGAAAGGCTCTGTAACCCAGTTTTTAAACCTCATACACATAAATCTTATATTTTAAAACATTGCACTAATATTGTCTATTTAACATTATTCCAGTTCTTATACAGTAATATATATAAAGGTTTTCGACCATTTTTAACAAATTTATAAATTCAATCTACGCACTTTATGGTTTATGTTTAAGAAGCGCAAATTTAGGGTGTTGCAATGTCATTCGATTGTATAAACATGAATTTAAATAATGAAACTGGCAAAAAAAATAAAAACGTCAAGTTAGCATGCACAGGCTCCTTCGTCCTTCATTGTTTAAACACCTACATGTTAAGCTGATATTGTTGCACTTTAAGAGTATTGACACACATAGTTGTAATATTTGCAGAATGTATCCATTTATGATCAGACTAATACCCACTTGACTGACCACTCGATTCAATCAGACCCTTAAAGGGAAAAATCTGGAGTTATACACGTCTTTCCGTCAGATTTATCGAATTTTGAACCGTCTTAGATCGATACCCCCTTTATCTTCACAGCAACATTTGTTTTCATAACACTTTATTAATGATAGACCGCACCGTCAATTATTTATGTCAACGCTTGATAACACGCCATTGATTCCCCATGTTTGCGTCACTTGGTAATAAATTACTTCGAGGTCTCTCAGTCCTGTTCTCAAGAGCAAGCGGAAATAGAACCAAATCATGCGAAAATAAAATCTCGAATGACAATTTTCGCCATTAATAGGTGAAAAGAATGTAATATTTGACAGTTATTGAACGAGGAAATCTGTGATCAGAGCTCTCGCAATGATAGACGAGTATTTCCTATTACAAATAATCTTGGAATTGTAGAAATCAGATTTGTGGCTTGTGTTCTTAACATTCCCATTGACGAATGAAACAAAATAGGAGAACAAAATAAATGTGGTGTGATGGTACATGGTGTGATGGTAGATTGTGGGGCGAGTCCGAGCTCCGGTAGGGTTATGCCAATGACTATGAAATTGCTATTTGCTGCTTCTCCACTAAGCACTTAACATTAAGGAGTAAGAGCAAGGACTGATTGGTCCGATTTTAGAATAATGTGTCCGGGTGGAACGACTGGTTTACACGCGGGCTGCTGTTTCAGTGAAATCACTATGGTTAAAAGAAGTACCCTGAGGCTAACATTTTCAAAATGCTTGATTTTTAGATCGGAAAAATATTTGTTGTGTTTGGTGGCCATGTTTTTCAACAGACAGTTTGATTTGAATTCCAATGGGTACTAATTGCGCTCCCTTTCTAGCCCATTTATTGCTATATTAATATAATAAAACGAATTCATATCAGATTGAATATAGAGGCTAGTTTAAAGAAAATTGAAGAAATTAGATCTGCTTGCACTGTTTTGATCTCTTTCCGTCATTTTTACCATGTTTATGACATCTACTGGATGTTGGCATTATTCTGAGTAACACGACGGTTGTCACATCTGGATCGTGAATTGCTTACCGTTCTGGAGCACCAGAGTTTTCCCGCTGTTTTGATGGAGTTCATGTTGCTCATCGTTAATTTTCCTTGTTTGTCCACTTTGAATATTGTTTGTCTGTCTCTCTTGCCAAGCTTTATTAGTAAACTGCGTTTTCTTTTTATTGCCTCTTAATATTTTTTGCCTTTCTTGTCATTATAAATCACAACTTGAACACAAATTTCAACGAAAATGCGAACGCCTGACTATGACCCCTCACCACAACAAATATGTGCGAGCCAATGGTCATCGTCCTGTTTTCTTGGTCATTTATTTGATTTTCAATAACCAATATGAATAAATAAAGTCGAGCCAATAAATTAAAGGAAAAAAAAAGTAAAAAATAATAATTAAAAAAAAACAACAAAAAAAAAAAAAACAACAACAAAGAAAAAATAATCTGAAATTTTAAGTACTCAATATCAAATGATAATACATAAATGTATATTACATTTACACGATTATTCAAATAATGTATATCATGTTTACACGTTTTTCAATAATCAATATGAATAAATAAAGTCGAACCAACAATAAAAAAGAAGTAAAAGGGAAAAAATGGGACACAAAATGATAAAAAGAAAAACCCTATAATTTTAAGTACTCGCAATATCATTAATGTATATCAGATATACACGATTATACAAATAATGTATATCATTTTAACAAATGTATATGATATATATATATATTCGTTTAATCATCTGACATTGAGTACTTTTAAAATTATCCCACATTTAACAAAATAACATAGAATTTAAATGAAATCTGATACCGGTACATATCAAAGTCATCCTGCAAAGGCGAAAATTCGACAATAAACTAATTTCATTTTTTTTAAATTTTCTCCTTAAATGAACTCCCTAGCGTATAATGATATTATAATTAATTCTGAAACACGTCGAGACGGACGTCAAATGCCGATTACATACAGTTATCTCTGCGACCTTGGTCACCGAAGTGAAAAAAAGTTCAACACACCTGATCGGAGATGATGAATTATTCAAGAAATGTCACAATAATGTGTACTGAAGCCATCCGAATGTGAATTATTTACCGAATGTTTTTATTTTATGCATTAGGCACCCGGTCATGAATAATAAAACAGGTGTCCTGCTATGTCAGTTTATTTTTAATTTCCAATTAAATAAAGCAAAAAATGTTTACGCATAATCTAAAAATATGTAGATACAGTTTGATTCATTTGTTGAACAATATCTTAGTCATCCTCACTATTAAAAATGGCGTCGAATATTGTCTGCACATGAACATGATATTAAAAAAAAAACAATACCAAGAAATATTATCAATGTCAGCACGGTGAAATAGTGAATGGTAAGCCATGTCACTACTACATTAATTAACAAGGCCAAAAAAGACGATGCAAACAGTACCTATCACCACTAACGTTGTGAGTTCGAACCCCGCTCAGGCGAGGTGTACTCGATACAACATTATGTGAAAAAAATTGTCAGTGACTTGCGGAAGGTCGGTGGTTTTCTTCGGATACTCCGGTTTCCTCCACCAATAAAACTTGCCGCCACGACATAACTGAAATATTGTTATGATGTTTAACGCCACTTTCAACAATATTTCAGTTATATCGTGGCGGTCAGTTTTATTGGTGGAGGAAACCAGAGTACCCGGAGAAAACCACCGACCTGTCGCAAGTCACTGACAAACTATATCACATAATGTTGTATCGAGTACACCTCACATGAGCGGGTTAATCCATTTGAATTTGCAAAAAGAAAAATCCGAACATTTGCTCATTAAGACCATCGTTCGTTTGATGACAAGGTATACATACAATACAGTTGTGTTTGAAATATCTAATATGCCAAAAATATTATTAAGATTAAAGTGAAATTATAATGGTAAAGTGAGATTGATCCTGTTTTTCAATGGATTTAACTTTTGATTGTATTGGATCAGAGGGAGTTTCAGTAAAATTATACAGAGGAGCAAAAATCGATATACGGGATTATACTAAGACGATTTAATAAGTTTTATACAAGTATATCCGGACTACAGGAAGAAAAGTATCGATTTTATCGACAGATGGATTATATCGGACAGTCCAATACTTCGGATGGTAGAAAAATACTACCTCCTTTAGGCTCTCTCGTTCGGAAATGATGTTGATATTGGTGGATATGTTGACCATCACTATTAGAACTTTATTTTCATAATATGACTGAAATTAAACAAAACATAAATATAAAATATGTATAGGCCTATAGTCAACCAACGTTTGTTTTCTGAATGACCTTTCTTGTTCATCTCCTGACAAGAACCAAACTCCTATCTCCCTTCTATACCTGTATTGTGTAAGAATGCCACGGTCAATTAGGTGCGTTATCTCGGTTCTTGAAGACTATGATTGTGTTTGCTGAAACAGCACAAAGCAATTCTTTGCGTAACGTTAATATAATATATGAATGATTATACTTGTCTTAGAAACAAAAAAATATGATCATGGCTTGCTTGAAAGAGGCGCACGTGTGTGTTTTTTTACTTTCCGATGCATCAAAACGTATTTTTTTCTCAAATGTTGATCTTGCATGTATGCAGAAAGTATCTATTTTTATATATCCTTTGCATCATATCTTCTGAGATTGATATGACAACGTAACACTGGCATATCTTCTGAGGAATATTTCTCGCTCTTATGACTATTTCCGATCTATTACATCTGACATTAACCAGACCATTTCCGCCGGTCAGACAATAATTTTCTCGACGTGTATCCAGCATCGACTCTAATATTACTTGACCATGTAGTTCGACTGGAGTTATCAAATCCGATTAATTGTGACAACCTGTACCGTCTGGGGGTTACGTTAAAAGAATTCGATATTAGTGTATCACTGCGTGAAATTGCATATTATATTTATTGTTTATTTATGATTTGAGTTAATTATTATCTCTATCATGAACAAAAATCCAAGTAAATATTTCATTTAAGCGATTATAAATAGAAAATAAAAGTACCCCCCCCCCCCCCCCCCAAGATAAAGATAAAGATAATGGACAATCTTCACCCTTTCGGTTCTCATGGTCTACGAAGGCCCTAATCCGCCCCTAGATATAACAATGGTTTTCGTCTGTCTGTCCTTCTATCCGTAGGGTTCGTTGTGGTCGTGATCGTATGGTAGTTGTACTTAAAACTACCTATGCGATCAGTGCCTATCACCACTAAAGTTCTGAGTTCGAATCTCGTTCATGGCGAGGTGTATTCGATACAACATTATGTGATAAAGTTTGTCAGTGAATTTCGGCAGGTCGGTGACTTTATCCGGTTACTCCGTTTTCCTCCACCAATAAAACTGACCGCCACGATATAACTGAAATCTTGTTGAAAGTGGCGTTAAACACCATAGCCCCCAACCCTAACCCTAATCCTTTTGTCCATTACACTATCTGTTTACACAAAACTTAAGTATAATGATTTTATATGATTTGTTTTGTATGAATTCTGAAAATATAAATATATTGGACCAGCTCTTACACATGGAAGAGATTGAACAAATGGCTATGGGGAAGTTTTGTTTTCTTGTTGAAAAAACCTAGGAATTTTGATAATTTGGTCTTGTTTATCCACGACAACTTTAGTAAAAATTATTTGATTGCAAACTTGTTTTGTGTGAAGACTGCAAATATGAATAACATAGCCTTAGATGCGTTCTGGGGTCAGTGTGAAATTGTGATTCCAATTGTAATTGGTAAATTTCCTGGATGACTCTCAGACTTCATATGTATTCTAAGCGTATATTGTAACCGGTCATAGTACGAAGATTGACAGCTGCAACATGGAACAATTGGATTTCAAAAGGTTACAATTCCAACTGTAGTCAATAACTTGGAAGACTCGGAGACCTATAGAGATGGAAACTGATTCTATAGTTTAGACGGAGAAATCGTGCAACTGTGGGTGTGTGTGGGCGCGGGGTCGTCGGTAATGCATGCGCTACTAGGCTGTTCTTTCATAATGCTTGTAATGAAACAATTTCAGACTCTCAGATCTATAGAGATGGAAACTGATTCTATATTGAGACAGAGAGATGGTGCCACTGTGAGTGGGGGGTTCGTCACCCATTCATGAATGCACTAGTCGGTTCTTTCATAGTATATGTACATGTAAAGAAACAATTTTTAGAGGCAATGATATTATGAATATAAATAGAATTGCATTGTTCATCCCTAGAGGGAACACCAAAGTATATTAAATAGAACATCGCTTCTCCGGTTTTAAGGTACCGGGCAGAATATATTTCAAACGAATCAAAAATCAGATATTTTATTATATAAAAAAAATAGGTATTAATTTTCAAAATTTACCATTTTTTCTATGAAAGCGGCAGCATACTTTTTTTTTGCATCTTTCCTTTCATTCACATACATACTTCAATGTCATCATATTAGCTACTGTTTTCAATATTTGCCTTGCTCCTTTGCATTGCTCATTTTGGTTGTTCGTTTGTTCTGGTCATGCATTACTGCTGAATCACAGTTCATTTGAAGTTAAACATCAGACATAATGGAGGTAAGGCAATACACACTTAATACTGCAAAATAATATTGTTTTCTATTTCTCAAGTTTTTCAACTAGAAACATGAAACGGCATGATATATAGCTGAAAAATTGATGAGATGGCGTTAAACAACAACCACCCACCCAAGAAACATGAAAAATAAAATATGTACGAAATGTGTATTAAAAATTGCATCACTTGTATTTTTGAAGAGAATTGTGGAATTTTGAGATTTTCACAGAAATATTTTTATCGACATTTGCGATTATTGTGTGAGTATTTCAGGATATTCGAATGTACAATTTAAAAGATAAAAGCATCTGGGGAGCTTTAGCTAAAAAATAAAATATGAACTTAATAAAAATAAACGTCAATTATTGTTTAGAATACAGTTAACAAATAAACAGGATATATGGGAAATAAACATCAACATTTCTAATGAATAAGCATGTTTTTTTTTATTAGTTATTGATAATATAACCCATTTCATCAAATTGAATGAAAACAACATAAACATTAGTAATTCTTTCATCGTGGGGATGGCATTATGGTGTTTAACGCTTCCTTCAACAATATTTCAGTCATGTCGTGGCGGTCAGTTTTATTGGTTTGGGAAGTCGGAGTACCCGGAGAAAACTACCAACCTATTCCGCAAGTACATAACATAATGTTGCATCGAGTACACCTCACCATGGGCGGGCATGCATGCATTGTGACAGTGTCCGTTTCCTGGTCGGATCAAACTAAATTCTTACTGTATATCGATTTAAGGATTCTGATTACTCGTCTGGTATCTTCAAATTTTTCTTAAATGATATATGTTGGCGACTTAAACATTCAAATACGAAGTCAAGAAACGTTTTGAAGATACCAAGGGATAATCAGAAGACGTAAATCGAAAGACAGACAATACAATACCCAAAAGAAAAAGGATAAACAATGATCTACAAAACACGACAATTAAAGACTTGTAACACGAACTCTACTAAACATTTTGGGAGAACTTAGGTGTTCCAGAAGTGTAATTATTTCCTGCTCCACCAGTGGCACCCGTCGTGTTTTATTAGTAGCAAACCAAGATAAGAATACGATTCGTAAACCAAATATGTCTCCATACAAAAGAAATTTTAAGGATTTCTAGTGCCCCTAAATTTTACTTGTTTTCAATTTATTGATATACAATGCATATACATCTTCCAATATTCGTAATTATTTAAACATATATATTATTATTTTTATCTGTTTCACAAGGAAAAACATAATATACAATAAATATCCTCCGAAATTTGATTCTTATAAGTTGTGATTGAATCCCATGAAATATTCAATAGTCTTATCTTGAGTGAGTGAGTGATTGTTGTTTAACGCCAACTCAACAATTTTCAGATATATCATGGCGTGAACAAGTAATTTTCATGACGATGAGGTCTGCTTTGTATTAGACCAACATGCTTAGTTGGATTTTTATTGTGCTAACTCACTGAAACAACTGTCAGCGGACAGACATGAGGCCCCACTCGGACACATTATCACAATTCCGAACAAAGCAGTCTTTGCTCTTTCTCCTTAATGCCGCGTTCTTACCAGAAAAGAAACAAATACCAATTCTATAGTCTTTGGTTTGACCCGATCAGGACCCGAACCCACGATCTACCGCACTCGAGGCGAGTATGCTAACAATTCGATGCGGTATTAATGATTAATAAATGTTTCAAGATCATTAACAAATAGGTATCTGCAAAAATATTTATGATGACCATCAATTAGGCACAGGAAAATACACACTCATTACATAATATTAATTGCATAATTTCTGTATTGCGTTAACATTTTCTTTTCCAGAATTTTGAAAAAAAAAACCAACTGAATAATCCCTGCATCGAATATTGATAAATAAATAAATAAACAAAGTTGACCTTTTGAGTTTATTATAATTCTGCTTGCACATTTAATAGAAATTGAATAAATTGTCCTGAAAGATACAAAAAATAAATAATCTGACCTTGTAGATTTCAACGAGAAATTTTGGTTAAATTAAGAAAAATATATTGATAAATCCCAAAAATATAATTTGATCTTAGTTTCGCGTGAAACAAAATTCTGTCTAGGAGAAAAATATACCCCCTAAAAAAATAAATAAAAAAATAGAATTAACTAATATAAATGAAAAAAGTTAACTGAACTAACGGTGTAAGACTTGTCTGCTGCTGTTCTCAAATTTATTTAAAACTGATATTTGATATAATTCAGTTGCAATCATTATTTTCATTAAAAGACAAGAAATTGTCACCATGACATTATTTATGCCGTTCTTGGTTGATAGGTTTAATATTTGGGCATTTAATTTGGGTTTTTCCAAACTGTTATGGGTCCAGCACCATCGATGCTGTTATCATATACAGAAATCAGGCACCAATTTTAAGCATCAACTTTTTACACTTACATTTATCATAGTATGTAAAATGATTTATTTGGTAACTATGATTAATTTATATGTATATTAACATGTCCAAAAATAACATAAAAATATTAAGCAATAATAGAACGTCAGCAAAACACTTCATTACCCTCCTCCCCGAACATAGTATTATTCTTAAACGTTCAAAATAACGACTTCTGAGTCATAAAGCACGCACAAATCACCATAAATCATGAATTCATTACAGCAAGCCACTTAAATATTGTTAAAATATAAAATAAACATTTACGATCTATTAAGTAAAATACTTGTAACTAATGTGATAAAGCACATTTAATAAAACACATTTGAGATTACGATTTTTGGCATTTGGTGCGGAGCTATAAAACGTGAGAAATTTGGGTACTTCAAGATCAGAGTGACCCCATCACATAAACATTTCTTTTTAATTGACTACTAAAATTAAGTTTGTGACGACATTAAACGTTTACTATTCGTATCCAGTTACATTCAATTATTTCCATACCGTAAATTGAAGGAATTAAACCTGTAATTTTCAATTGCATTGTACATAACAGAATTCCAAACATTTGATGGAAGTCTAATAAAATTTTATATAAACTAGTTTCAACAGGAACAAAGACATTGACAATTTTACGATTGTTTTCTTTTCTTTTCCCTCCATGGGAAAATTATGGGGTATGCCATCCCTTGAGAGTATCACAAATTACGATGCGACCATAAAGAGCTTAATTCCTCGACACATTTTCGAGTTTTAAGAAGAAAGTTCTGTTTTATTGCACAAATCAATTAAGAAAAATCAAAGGATATCGGATATTTATTTCTTTTCTTTGAAATCGATGACAATGCCATCATAAAAAATTAATGTTGAAAAATGATACAAATTTTATTTTTAATATTGTGATCATGGGTTACCATAAATCTTGAAGACGTTAATTTTTGTGACAATATATTACTATGTTGTTCTTCAAGTTTGACATGATAACACGTGCAATTTGACAAAAAATATCAGTTTATTTTCTTTTATTATTATTATCATGTTAATATTTTATATTTTATAAACGAATACACAATTAACATCTTGATTTATGCAATATCATGTTTTTATTTAATAGATTATGATATAATAAAAATATTATTTATAGGGAAATAACACTATTCACATTTAGCCTCAATTTCAGATTTCGATACCATTCCTCACTGAAAAGGAGGCATAACCAAGATTGACCAATAAACAGAAATTGTTGCGTAATGTCTCCAAAGACGTCGAGCATCTGCCCACTTTAAAACTATCTATCTGTGATGTTCAGTATGAATTAGTCCTTCCAGAGGACGTCGAGATCCATAGTCGGCTTAGCGTAACCGACATACGATAGCTTGACCCGATATTCTGTTCTTTGTCTTTTTTCCAGAGGGACGACGGTTTGATTCCTCTGCATTTACCATTCGATTATCTGTATGCTCACCCTAACGACGTGAGGTCACGTGTGTTGCGTATCGGTTCGAATGCGATTATTTTCAATTGTTATTACAATACCAAGGGAAGCGTTGCACACTACTGTGAGTTGAGCCCTGAGAATTATTACCAGTACCCAGTCGAAATTGGTTGAGAAGATAGGAGTCTTTATAATTGTCATGTAGTCGTTAGATCCGAGAACAAGAGACCCCTAATTTACACAATATGCAGGGCCGGCCTTATGATGTACGGGACCTATTGTTTTCGATAAAACCTGCAGTGTTTTATTGTGTGTACTTGAACAGCCAAGAGTAGATAACTCCAGTGCAGGGCCCAAACTGGGAGCAATTGGTCCAATTGGTTTAAGGCCGGCCCTTGCAATATGTATAAGACAATTTTATGTCTTACTTATATACACTTTATACTAACTATCGGTATATTTGCGTGCTTTCCTGTTTTTTTGCCCGTGATCATGTGGTAGTTGGATTTACAACTAGCTGTGCAATCAGTGCCTATCGCCACTAAAGTTGTGAGGTCGGATCCCGTTCATGGCGAGGTGTACTCGATGCAACATTATGTAATAAAGTTTGTCAGTGACTTGCAGCAGGTTTTCTACGGTGTCCTCCGACAATAAAGCTGACCGTCACGATATAACTGAAATATTGTTGAAAGTTGTTCTAAAACACGATAACTCCCATCACCAGTATATAGCATATATAAGCTTAAAAGTTGAGAGTATTTATCATGTAGTCGTTAGAATCACTGGTGGTAAACTGATCGTGGATCACAACATGGCGGAGGTAGAAATAGGTAAGATCGTTTGCTGCTAATTTCTCCATTCTAACGTGTTGTCAAGAATTACTCAGCTGCAAGGTTGAACTGTACGATTTTGTTGTATGTGTGTGTTCTTGATACCATATATGGTCTCATTACCAAGAAAATAGCGTCTGAAATTTAAGTAAGATAATCGTAACTCCATAAATTATAATATATAAAAATAGATAAATCTTCTTTTGGAGTTACGATTATCTTCCTTAAATATCTGGGTTGAAAACAAGGTTCAGAGCTTTAATACAGAAAATACAAAATTAGTCACTTTTGAATATCATAAATTTCCTTATTTGTTCTCAAAAACACCTGTGTCCTTTCACATGTAATTTAAATTGGATCACGTGGGATGTTTATTACATTTGAAGTCGGGGCAAACATGTGACGAATCCGAATACAAAAGTAAAACAAACCTGTGTGACATTTAAAAAAATTGTGAAATTTAATCATGAGTTGACAGAAGTACCATCCTTTTCTTAATTTATGGAACGAACATTTAACTTTTAGGAGGAAAAAAGGAGGGTGGGGCTATGTTTGTTTTTGAATAAATTTTCTGTCGCCAAATTTTAAATGGAAGCAATTAATTGACATGAAAAATGCAAAAAATAAATAATCTGACACAGCAGTTTTGAGAGAACAAGTTTGGATGTCAATTGAAGAAAAGTATCAATTATTCATGCCACTCCCCATCAAAAAATAAACTGATGTGTTTTGTGTAAAGGCTTTCTGGTTCGGAAAGGGGGGAATCCCTAAAAGCAGATATACATTTAACATGTTAAAAAAAACCCACAGATTTCTGTACAAAATGTTGTCTCATGCACATATGTATTACCCGTATGTATTTTGAACGGGACACACTAAGGATGGGCCCCATCACCAAGTATATACATATCTAAGGCCATAGCTAGGGATCGACCATTTAACTTGTAAAAGAGAGAGACTATGTTTTTTTTTAATTTCCTGTCACCAAATCTTATAAAAGTTATCTTGACATGAAAGAGGCTAAACATATATAATCTGACCCTGCAGTTTTCAACAAGAAATGTTGGTGATATTTGAAGAAAAAAATACAGATTTGTCATGTCCTATAACAATAATCTGATTTTCGTTCCGTGTGAAAAAAAAAATGATTGCTAGGGGAAAAACATATACCCCCAGGGCACTGAAAAGTTACATGATCGTTCCTATTGTTACTGCTTATAAATATGAATGCTAATCCCCCCAGTCACAAATTCTTCTCTCCATTGTTTCAGATTTTTGCAAAGGACAAAATTAATTATTGCTTTAATGAGGACATTAATGTTTATTTTTATAACCTGTAACGTAATCATGACAAATTGTATATTTGTGCCGCCGGATTTATATCATATGAAAACGTGCAAATGCGTATTGATATTTGTGAGTTGTATATATATCGGCAAAGACAAAGGGACATATAACATTACAAATTAATTCTATCTTGTATTGAAGTTTCTAATAAAAGACCGAATTCATCATTATAACCAAAGAGTCTTTTTTTGCCTTTTATTCAAATAAACTTGCGTTTTGCTTCATTATCTAGGCCCAGATCAATATTAATCAAGGTATATTAATGCTATCTTTCTTATGTATCAGATATATATTTCAAAGGGAAATTGATAACAACAGGAAAAAAAAAACATGAAATGAATTTGAAACCTACTTTGAATCGAATATATTAATGCATTTCAGATTTTATATTAATAATATGAAATGTATTAATAATTACAAGACGTCAATTTTCACCTAAGCGTATTCTTTAAGGCTAAAATGAGACTTTATAAATGTTTTGAGTTATTTTGTAATGAATTTAAAATGTAAACTGATACAAGATTTAAATGATTTTTTAAGCTTTCTCATTTCTTTACGAGAGTATGTTCTGTGTCGAATGACTAAAGGGAATAATTCAAACTTTTACGACAACAAAGGATAAAGATCTATTGCACCTTCATTTAATGTGCTTATTAATATATTTTTAATGATAATAATATACATTATGAACCATTAAACATTTTACGCAAGCATAGAAAATGTTGTAATTTATAGTCTTCAAATGGGGGCCTTATCATAATTCATAATTACAAAACCGATTAATATGATATCCCTTGCATACCAACCACTATTAGAAAATCACGTATGTCGAGCAACAGATAAGAATAACATTGCGATGCGGTATATATAAATATAATGCATGCTTTTGAAAGTTTAATCTTTTGGAAGGTTCCTAGGGCTCTACCCAATCAGAGATGCAAGGCATACCAACCACTATTGGAAAATCGTATATTAGACCATAGAGTATTACTTTATTACTCCAAGGTTAGGCAAGAAATAACAATAACATTGAGACGAGATATATAATATCTCATTGTTGAAGCACCCTACAGTCATTGTGAAATAACGGCAATAAAAACGCTGTTCCTTTACTTTAATGTGTGTCCTCTTGTAGTGTTGGATAGCCTCTCGTGTTCATTTACATCCATATCCTTTCTTACTACAAGCTGTTCCATTACTTTAATTTGTGTCCTAGTGTAAAGCTGGATAGCCTTTCGTGTTCATTTACAACCATAACCTGTCTTACTACAAGCTGTTCCTTTACTTTAATTTGTGTCCTAGTGTAAAGCTGGACAGCCTTTCGTGTTCATTTACACCCATAACCTGTCTTACTACAAGCTGTTCCTTTACTTTAATTTGTGCCCTAGTGTAAAGCTGGATAGCCTTTCGTGTTCATTTACATCCATATCCTTTCTTACTACAAGCTGTTCCTTTACTTTAATTTGTGTCCTAGTGTAATGTTGGATAGTCTCTCATGTTCATTTACATCCATATCCTTTCTTACTACAGGCTGTTCATTTACATTAATTTGTGTCCTAGTGTAATGTTGGATAGTCTCTCATGTTCATTTACATCCATATCCTTTCTTACTACAGGCTGTTCATTTACTTTAATTTGTGTCCTAGTGTAGTGTTGGATAGTCTCTCGTGTTCATTTACATCCATATCCTTTCTTACTACAAGCTGTTCCTTTACTTTAATTTGTGTCCTAGTGTAATGCTGGATAGTCTCTCATGTTCATTTACATCCATATCCTTTCTTACTACAAGCTGTTCCTTTACATTAATTTGTGTCCTAGTGTAATGCTGGATAGCCTCTCGTGTTCATTTACATCCATATCCTTTCTTACTACAAGCTGTTCCTTTACTTTAATTTGTGTCCTAGTGTAGTGTTGGATAGTCTCTCATGCTCATTTACATCCATATCATTTCTTTCTAATCCATTTGAAAGCTTAATCTCTTGGAAGATTCTCATGGCTCGACCCACAGAGGTGCCAAGCGCGTACCCAGGTGGCGGTTAGGGGTGCCCTACCAGGTTGTCAGGTTATATATATAATAAAGCAGAAACCCTCACTACGGACAATAGTTGAGAAAAGTGTTTGGAGTGTGCCACGGTCCATGTACGTTAGATACCTCTTTTGTATATTTTGAGATTATTTTTTTCTTGAGCCCAGTTTTGTGAAGACAAAATTGCTCAAAGATGTCCGTATCTTGTTTGCTGCACGAGCAGAACTGTTAACATTATAATGGTCGTTCGTACTATGGATATAACTATATCTTCAACTCAATCAACCATACCATGGTTCTGATATCAAGTCCACAGCATCGGTGGTTAATGGACTCGCCTCGAGAGTCCAGGCACATTCGGCTCAAACCAAAGACTATAGCATTTGTATTTGTTGCTTCTCCGATAAGCACGCAGCATGAAAGAGCTAGGACAAAAATGTGTCCGAATGGAGCGACATGTCTACCCACGGACTGTTGTTTCAGTTTGGGTTATAGTGTTTAACGCCACTTTCAACAATATTTCAGTTATATCGTGGCTGTCAGTTTTATTTGTGGAGGAAACCGGAGTACCCGGAGAAAACTATCGATCTGTCGCAAGTCACTGATAAACTTTATCACATAATGTTGTATCGAGTGCACCTCGCCATGAGTGGGGTTCGAATTCACAACTTTAGTGGTGATAGGCACTGATTACACAGGTAGTTGTAAATCCAACTACAGACAAACTACTATGCGATCACGACCACGACGGCCCTTGTTATTTCAGTGAGCTAACACTATTAATATACACCTACCTATACGTGTTGGACTACTACAAACCGCTCAACATCATCATCTCATCGAAATGTAACTTGTTCTCGCCAAGATATGGTTGAAAACAAATTGCTCACTTGGCGTTAATCAACAGTTATTCACCCACCCCAATAGTCATTGAAAAGTAACCGTTGGAATTAGTTTTAAAATGGAAACGTTCTTTTTTGTAAACAATCCGAAAAAATTAATCCATCTTTTTTGGTAGATTCTACTATAACTCATATTTTTATAAATAAATAAATATAACGAGGACAGGGCTGCGTCAAAATTCTATTACATGTTTTCCTAGAGGAAAAAAAAAACAACATTACACAAAAATTAATGCATTTCTATGTAGTTACATATCACTCAAAAACATATTTAAAATGTAGATAATGCAATGTTACACTTTGTAGTAAACACATTAGCCAGTCTGATGGTTTCTGTTTCATTTATTCTATCAAAAATGTGTTTTAACCCACGATTTTCACACCATTTATGCAACAACCAAAAATTCGAAAATCTCGAGTTTTTATTTCATTGAGTTTTAAACATTATTTTTGAAACATTCCATGCACAATCGCATTTGTTTCTGGTTAATGTCAAGATTTACTTGCAAATAGAATGGTTTTGATTTCAGCTTGTCACAACGATAATTATGGCTTGTCATGTCTACATATGCAGCACTTTTCAGCTGGAATTGCTTCTCAAGCACGAGAAAGAATATTTTCACAAAGAATTTCGCTTTCGCTTTCGTAAATAAAACATTGATTTTATAAAATGACACTGAAACCCAACCAGTAAAGATTGTACCAGTTTATTTATCATCTTTCGTATTGTGACCACGTGTCTTGAGGTACGGATGCAGTTTGAAGACATACAATGTTTTCCCATTAGGGACCGACCAGTTAACTTGAAGAGGGGGGTTATGGTTTTTTGTTTCGTTCAGAAAAATGTTTTCGGACAACACGCGAGTTAAAATATTTATTTTTTTTCCAAAATTTAACATTAGGTTATATGACAAAACTCTGAATCAGAATATTTTTTTTTCCTCCACCAAAATCAGAATATTTTTTTCAGCAACATTGGGAATCAGAATATTTTTTTAGAAAAAAAAACATAACCTCTATCACAGAAAAGATTTTTACCGGACTTAACTATGGGTAACGGAGGGTGTTAGTTAAGAAAAGGAACTGCTGACCTTTCTCAAGCACCCGGGTTCATCCTCGTTATTTGTTAATGGTGTCTGTGTTGCTCAACTTTTTGTTGTTGTTTTTTCGTTGCTTTTGCTTTGTCTTCGTTTTATGTATTGTGCACAATGTCGTCCGTGTCTCTGAATTATCTATTCTTGATTGTTGCTTCGGTTTTCTCTAAAGTTTCTATGCGACAAACTTATGATACGACAAATTTATGCTGATACGTTAATTATAGATTAGTGCATGCCCTTTTCCATATCAGGACTGTTATCATTCTGAGAGACCGATATCGGCCAGAGGGCTTTAGCCCGAGGGTCGATGTCGGCCGAGGGATGATAACAGTCCTGAAATTGAAAAAGGCATGCATTAATCTATTTATCACATGCCCATGGGCTGATATCGCTGTGGCATTTCCGGTGTTTACGTATGGGCAAAAAATTATATTGATACGATAAACACATTTATCATATACTTAGTACTAAATAAGGGAAATTTACATATACATGTATAATACTGAAAGAACATTACGACTGTATTTGTCTGCCGTGACTGATATCGATATCATCACCCCTTTATCATACCCCTTAAAATGATATTGATCACGTGACTACGTCGACGTCACAATTCATAATACAGAACAAGACTTTCTCATGTTTAAGTATATGATAAACATAATATGATATGGCTCTTTCCGTATCACATTCCGTATCAACTCTCGACCAATATCATCCCTCGAGCTAAAGCTCTCGGGATGATATTGGTGTCTCGGGTTGATACGGGATGTGATACGGAAAGAGCCATATAATATTCTCTATGTATCACATATCGGTCTCTCAGGATGATAACAGTCCTGATATGGAAAAGGGCATGCATTAATCTATAAGTAGCAAATAATAATAATACAAAACAAAAATCGATGTGAAAGGAAGCCGTGTGTAGATCATTTATGAAGAACAATGTTTTACTACAGAAATATTATGGGGTCCATCGTGGTCGTGGTTTTACAACTACATGTGCAATCAGTGCCTATCACCACTAAAGTTGTGAGTTCGAACCCCGTTCATGGCGGTGTACTCGATACAACATTATGTGATAAAGTTTGTCAGTGACTTGCGACAGGTTTGTGGTTTTCTCCGGGTACTCCGGTTTCCTCCACCACTAAAATTCGCCGCCACGATATAGCTGAAATATCTACTAGTAAGAAATAATAATAATGATAATAATTAGAAACCAACCAAAAACAATTAGACTTTAAACGTTGTTTGAGATTTTGAATAATTGCTATATTTGTGTAATTTCATGACAAGGTTATTTTCGTGACGAAAATTGATCGCCCGAAGACACCAAAAAGACAATCTAATTAAAATTAGGTGTTTGTTGTTTCTGTTTTGTTCTTTGACGATACACTGACATGTAACATAATCGTATGTGGGTCGTATCATGTAACCTTTCATTCATCTGTTTGACAGTCTAAACATATGCATGACATGTATATACATTTGTATATCGACCAATCGGACAACAGCCTTTGGTGTGTACTAGGATTGATACCAAAAGATGCAGTAGGCTCATCGCTGATTGGTCGGTTAAAGGTTTGAACCCTGACGTGACCCCAATACAGGGTGTTGTTAGATGTTAATGTATCTTCAACGAAAAAATGTAGGCTGATCGCTGATTGGTCGGTTAAAGGTGTGAACCCTGACGTGATCCAATACAGAGTGTTGTTAGATGTTAATGTATCTTCAACGAAAAAATGTAAACAGTTATAACAAACATTTAATTTTAAGAGGGTGTCGCGGTCGTGATCGTATGGTAGTTGGATTTACAACTACCTATGCAATCAGTGCCTATCGACAATAACGTTGTGAGTTCGAATCCCGCTCATGGCGAGGTGTAATCGATACAACATTATTGTTATAAAGCTTTCTCCGGGTACTCCGAGTTCCTCCATCAGTAAAACTGATTGAACGATATAACTGAAATATTGTTGAAAGTGACATTAAACAGCATAAATCTAATCCTAACCCTAAACACTTGTAAACTATTTGGCTTTTGAATATTTCGATTTTGAGGGTATTTGATGAAGGTTATCCCAGAAACATGTCGTGCTTATATTACTGAATTTGATATCTACGTTTTTATTAAACGATAAGTCATTCTATGGAACAAAACCATGACACCAAAATGCTCGCTGTACGTTAAACAACAATCAATCAATCAATCAACCAAAATTATGTAACTCCCTTATATCCGAACAACAAAGAATATAATGACATTATAAATCTTTATTTACTAATTAGTGGAACAAGAATGAAAATAGAACTGTACATTATGTTTCATTCATATCTTTATTTGGACTTAAAGAGGTCCTCCATGGGGTAGTCATGAAAATAAAATAATTTTTTAAAAAGTCTGTCAATTTTATTTTGTTTAAATTGAAAGGATTTCAATTTTTTATTGTATATCATATGTATTATATTTACATTTGATTGTCACAATGTGGAAGTGTTTATTTATACAAACATACAACTCCATCCTTTATGTAAACCCTTAATTTATTACAACTCGTAGAAGATATATTAAAAAAAAATAAAAAAACATTATGTAGCCTTCATGTTTAACAATTATATAATAACATGTAGGATCACCTAAAAATATGCTTTTCATATTTAATATCCATGACACATACTATTAATTTTGTTTTGTTTTGCAAATACCAACATTAAATAATAAAATAATTAAACGATTGTTTTGGCAAAAGTTGCTAAAAGTAAGACAAGTTGTGCATATATATTATCATCTAAAAATGTGATTTTCATGTTTTAGTATCCAAGATACATATTATATTTTCTTCTTTTTTTGTAACAAATCCAACCCCCCCCCCCCCCCCCCCCCCTCCATTAAATAACAAAATAATTAACTGGTTGTTTTGGCAATAGTTGTTAAATGTAATACAAGTTTTGTATATACAAGTATTATCATCTAAAACTATGCTTTTCATATTTAATATCCAAGACACATAATATATTTTATTTTAGCAAAATCCCCCTTTAAATAAAAAAATAAGTAAATAATTGCTTTGGCAATAGTTGTTAAAAGTAATACAAGTTGTGCATAGATTATCATCTAAAAATATGCTTTTCATATATAATAACCTAATCACATAATATATTTTTTTGCAAATCCCCCCATTAAATAACAAAATAAGTAAATAATGGTTTTGGCAATAGTTGTTAAAATTAATGCAAGTTTCAAGTAAACATCATCTGTTTGTAATTTATATCGTGTATTGTCTCTTTCAACGTTGTACGTTTCCATTGTAAATTTCTACATTTATTGGAATTGAAGCACTTCGTTCTATTATTGACTTGTGAAGAATACTATCTGACAGCTTTCGTAGATGGTGGGAAAAAAACGCACACACTTAGCGATTCAATCAGGCATCGGTTAGTTTTACCGTACTTTTAATTAAATTTATCAATAAAGGAACTCCAGAATCGGTAGTGGCAATCACGTTCAGTTTGTTGCTTATAGCAATGCCTGCATAGAATTTATAATGTTTATAAAATTCCGTAGTGGGTTTAACCTTTCCTTTATTTTCTCGTGTCCAAAAGAATTGGCTAATTACCGTTTTTTGGTTGTGAGATATTGTATAAAAAAAGGGGGGATATGGTATTTGCAAGTTCAAACGAAGGCCACGTGCAATTTAACATTGAAGTTTCAATTTTGTTACGTTTTTTTCCTTTCTTTGCAACATTAACGAGCTTTCTTCCACCGCCAGTAAAATATATGTCCACTTCACTTCGAATAACAGAGTTCTTTACCAGGATAATTATTTTTAGAGCAGATGAAAATGTTCAAAAATCAATCAAGAGGGGTGGAGATTTGTTGCTCTGATTTTTCCATTAAATGTACCCATACAATATATGCCGTCGACAAAGATATGACATCACCTTCTTCACATAGAATCTGTGTTGGAAAGTTTAATAGACTTCAGGGGGACATTCGTGGCTGTGATTGTATGGTAATTGCATCTATCTTATTCAATCAGAGCATATCAACAGTTGAAATTTATGAGTTGAATTCCCACCAGTGAATACATAGGTGTACTCGATATAACTTTTATGTGATATAAGATTGTCAGTTACTTGAGGATACCGGAAACAAAGGTTTCCTCCACTGATAAAAATAGCTGCCATAATATAAATGAAATGTTGTTGA
Organism: Bathymodiolus septemdierum; assembly: GCA_963383655.1. Lineage (NCBI taxonomy): Eukaryota > Metazoa > Mollusca > Bivalvia > Mytilida > Modiolidae > Bathymodiolus > Bathymodiolus septemdierum. Next base: position 26,374,921 of record OY726530.1, on the reverse strand, counting down.
AAGTGACTTTAACAGCTATATTCTTCAACACTTCAATTTGTCTCTGGATGGAGCCGTCGTGGTCGTAATCGTGTGGTAGTTGGATTTACAACTACATGGTGTACATATGTAATGAATGCCTATATCACCATTAAAGATGTGAGATTCCGCTCATGGCGAGGTTTACACAATACAACATTATGTGATAAAGTTTGTTAGTGACTTGCGACAGGTCAATGGTTTTCTTTAGGTTGGCTCAATGAGTTAGGTCGTTGGATCTAACAACTCACATACAAGCCTATCACCAATACGGCGTGGGTTCGCGCCCGGCTTTGTAAATTACAAAAAAAGGTGCACTCGACTCGCAGCCGCAAGTGATAAAGCTAACCAGTTGCTTGCCCATGGTCGGGGGGTTCTCTCCGGGTACTCCGGCTTCCTCCACCACTAAAACTGGTCGCCATGATATAGCTGAAATATTGCTGAAAGTGGCGTTAAACACCAAAAATCAAATCAAATCTTTAGGTACTTTCAGATTTCCTCCACCAATAAAATCTACCGCCACGATATAATTGAAATAGTGTTGAAAGTGGCGTAAAACACCACAACCATAATTCTAACCTTCTTTCTCTCACGAAAACAACAGTCTTGATAATTACTAAAAATTATCAACAGGCAAGACGTTTGAATATTCTTTACAATTATTCAAAATTTAATCATTGCAAGGATCTTTTATTGCTGCAGAGCAATACACAGAAAGAACATTACAATGTTATCTGTTTGACAAGCTACATGTATGTTTAAAGTGTCTCCTTGTTACGTCGGGTGGTATACAACTTGAACATGTCATCTCTTAAACCCACAACAAATACGAGTCGGTATCATGTAAGAAGAATTTGAATATACCAAAGGGGTAATCAGAATCTGTAAAAAAACATTTTTTTGTATTATGTGGCAAATATCGGGTTCGTTGTTTTCTTCATTTTAAGTTGTTTTTTTTGTCAGATTTCGAGAGGCTATTGAAAATAAAGTGATCTGATGTATAATTATTCTTTTTAAACGTTGTGAATAATAATTTGACACATACACAAGGGATAATTGTGTGTTGCCATTTGCTGTTGTCATGGATATGTTTATTATTAATTTTACCACTCCATTTACTTGTTTTTTTCTTTTTTTTTCTTTTTTCATATTAACTTTTTGTACCATGTTTCAACTTTTTATACATGTTTTGTACCGCCATGATATAATGGAAATATTGTTGAAAGTGGCGTTAAAGACATAAATCAAACTCATACATGTATTGTAAAATGTTGTTGGTATAAATAGCTATACACAAGAATTCAACAAAAAATGAAGGACATATATTTTGAGTGTTGTTCCTCGTTATTCAGTATCAAATAAGAAATGAAGGACATGAAAGAAATGAAATATCCGTGATTGTATACCAGGAGGAGGAGGAGGAGGAGATCATGGCGTTAAACGTCACTTTCAACAATATTTCAGCTATATCGCGATGGTCAGTTTTATTGGTGGAGGAAACCGGAGTACCCGCAAAAAAACACCGACCTGTCCCAAATCACCGACAAACTTTATCACATAATGTTGTATTGTGTATATCAGGAAGGTTAGGTATTAGTCTGTTTTATTTGACAATCAAATATTGATACTTTTTTAAAAAAGAGGTGCATTTGTGTTGGATATGTGAAGCAATACATGAAACGTTTCATGGACAGAATCAGGGGCGGATCCTAAAATTGGAAAAAATATGATTTTTTAGAGTAAAATCGTGATTTTTCACACGAAATACCGCAAAAATTTTCGCTCCTCCCTCCGCTCGGCGCATTTTTATTTAAATGCGCCCCCCTTAACTTGAAATTCTGGATTCGCCTCTGACTGAATAATATAATACAAGTATACAGTATTAGTATACTACTAGGACACATGATTTAAAATTATGTACTTGTCTAGAGTCGTATATAGAAATTTCCACAGCTTCTTATGTATAATACCGGTAGTATACTAACCAAGAAGAGACAGTGAATTTCGGCAGGTCGGTGGTTTTTTCGGGTACTGTGGTTTCCTACATCAATAGGGGTTAGGGTTATGGTGTTTAACGCTACTTTCAACAATATTTCAGTTATATCGTAGCAGTGAGTTTTATTGGTGGAGGAAACCGAAGTAGTCAGAGAAAACCACCGACCTGTCGCAAGTCACTGACAAACTTTATCACATAATGTTGTATCAAGTATACCTCGCCATGAGCGAGACCCTACACCAATACTACTGACCTCCACGATATAGCTGAACTATTGTTGAAAGTGATGTTAAACACCATAACCCTAACCCCCTACACAACAGGGGAATAAAACCATTATTATTTAGCAGTAATTTCGACTTGCCATTGAAGCAACAAAGAATTTGATCGATTTCTTGAAGTGTATCTTCATATTATGATCTGTTGCTTATGTGATTGAAATATATTTCGTTATTTAAGTGGCGGCGCAGCACTAAACAAAATTCCAAAGCAATGTTAATCTATACATTGATAAATCAGAGATATATCCCCATCCAGTAAGAGCGTTGCCACTCGTTCTCGAACATTTGAAACTTTTTGTTTGCATGTTTATTAAAGAAATCACTGCATTTCTTATCTGTGATTTAGAGAGCAGAGAAAATGTTATGAAAAGAAAGTCTAAACATTGATGGTCAACAATTCAACCAATATCAACAAACGAACAACCAATCACCTCTTACCTTAACTGAATGAACACAAAAACAGACCACGACATATGACGTTGATGTGCTTATTTTACACACAGAAAGGGCACTGAAATGTATGCAATAATAACATTGAAATAGAAAAATATATGCATGCATTCATATCAGACAAAAAGGGCAATAGCATCGAAATAGAGAAATATGTGTATGCAGTCATGTCAGACAAAAGGGCAATAGCATCGAAAATAGAGGAATATGTGTACGCATTCATGTCAGACAAAAAGGGTAATAGCATCGAAATAGAGAAATATGTGTATGCAGTCACGTCAGACAAAAAGGGCAATAGCATCGAAAATAGAGAAATATGTGTATGTATTCATGTCAGACAAAAAGGGCAATAGCATCGAAAATAGAGAAATATGTGTACGCATTCATGTCAGACAAAAAGGGCAATAGCATCGAAATAGAGAAATATGTGTACGCATTCATGTCAGACAAAAAGGGCAATAGCATCGAAATAGAGAAATATGTGTACGCATTCATGTCAGACAAAAAGGACAAGAGCATCGAAATAGAGAAATATGTGAACGCAATCATGTCAGACAAAAAGGGCAATAGCATCGAAATAGAGAAATATGTGTACGCATTCATGTCAGACAAAAAGGGCAATAGCATCGAAATAGAGAAATATGTGTACGCATTCATGTCAGACAAAAAGGGCAATAGCATCGAAATAGAGAAATATGTGTACGCATTCATGTCAGACAAAAAGGGCAATAGCATCGAAATAGAGAAATATGTGTACGCATTCATGTCAGACAAAAAAGGCAATAGTATCGAAATAGAGAAATATGTGTACGCATTCATGCCAGACAAAAAGGGCAATAGCATCGACATAGAAAAATATGTATACGCATTCATGTCAGACAAAAAGGGCAATAGCATCGAAATAGAGAAATATGTGTACGCATTCATGTCAGACAAAAAAGGCAATAGTATCGAAATAGAGAAATATGTGTACGCATTCATGCCAGACAAAAAGGGCAATAGCATCGACATAGAGAAATATGTATACGCATTCATGTCAGACAAAAAGGGCAATAGCATCGAAAATAGAGAAATATTTGAATGCATTCATGTCAGTTAGACGTGAAACATATAATAACGTTGCATACCATACGAAATTAAAATATTCCCCAGGGAACAAAAACTTTGTTTTGATGAAGTTTCACAGAAGCAATTAGTTAGAATATATGAATGTGACGGGAATTGATTCTGACGTTGATGTAGTACCTATACGTATATAAACATGATAAAATAACACATACTTACTTTTTTATGAAAAACAATTTATATCACAAACACCTCAAAACAAATAATAACAAAATCAATAAAAATGGAATTCTTTGGAAAACATTGAGTCTTAAGCACGTAGCACTAGAGTACGTCCATCGATCATACGGTTTTATAAAATTCAGGTATCTTTTTCTGCACCTCCAGCCATTAAAATCGTTTATATTAACCAGTTTCGTTGGGTTTTGCATCCAAGCAAGCAATTGTTGATAACTAACAATGAAAACGTCCGAATAATAGTGCAAAATTGTCAATAGAAAGTAATTCATGGCTTCATAATTGTGCTTTTCCCTGAGCCAAGAGGCATGCATAGTATACAACAACGGGGCTCTCGTCCCCGTATAATGGCTATGAAAGTTTACCCAGAATATTTGGAATGCTTCTTCTTTATTTTCCGGGCGGCACGAGTCTAGGTAGAGGCAACCATTAGCGGAATATGGTTTTTCCAACATCATAACGGGTACCTCCCACAAACCAGGAAATTTTCTCTTTGGGCATGGCTTGACGTTGCAATCGAGTTGCCAACCATAGTCCAATGTATTTGGCCAAAATTTACTGCTGAATCCATTTTGAGTAGACACTGTCATAGTAGCATCATATTGGAAATTTTCCTCCTGTAGTAATGAATACAATCTGTCACCTGTCGGTTGTAAAAACGGACTTCTCCATCCAGTTATGTTTGAGATTGGTATACCGGTTCTGTCAGCAATGTTTTTTCGTTGTTGTACAATTTCGTATCGAAGATCTTCGGTTGATGCACTTTTCCAGAAGTCCGTTGGCGTTCGATGTGTTACACTATGAACAGCAACCTCCATTCCTTTACTGTATAAATCCCGAACCAAATCATATTTGGTGAAATTGTGTGAAACAAACATCGTCATAGAAATTGGACATCCATTTGGATTAAAACGATTATTCAGAAATAGTTCTTCGTACATTTGATAATTTTCCGAATTTACGGCATCGTCAAACGAGAACGCTATAATTTGCGGTATCTCCGCCGGAATGAGATTCCCCGGTACATCGCGCCCTCCACAGTAGCAATTTGGCAGACGACAGTTGTCTCCTTGGTAACAAACCTGAGCACCAACCGATAAAACACATATTAATAAAATGTGTTGTATGCTGTCAAAAGTAAACATGTCCTTTTCGGAAAATGTGACAAAATGACAAATTTTTGTAATAAATACAGATATGATCCGAATGGAATGTGATGTAAATAAGACCGCCAGTCGACAACTGTTATAATGTTTAGTCCTTAGGGTACAGAATTATTGTCATTTTATAAAATCTCCACTTTTTGAATATTTTTAAATATTCTTTCACATTTCCAACGTTCACTTCAATTTTATAAATTATATTCGATAATTTTCTTCATCTACAGAATTGATAAATTTCTGCACTATGGACTCATAGCTAATTTATCTATGAAATAAAAAATCATCGCATCTCGAATATCTTCTTGTGAAAACATAATTTTCTACTTTTCACTCACTCTATTATCCTTCAATAACATATGGTAAATAATATTTTTAGAAACAATTACTTAGTGTCATATCATAAAGTTCCCAGATAAAAATGTGTGGTCACTATTTCTCTTAATAACATGTACTCTGCTTTATCTACAGTTAATCTCTCTCGTTAGCCATTGGCTCAATAAGATAACGACACACACGCCTCCGATAGGTACATTATACATATATATAAAACTTGTCTCCGGATCTCACCTGTTCGTATCTGCTCGGAATGTGTGTCCATCAACTATGTAGGATTCCGTCAATCACACTATGAGAAATTGAATGATATCTCCCTCCACAAATATAATATATATCAATGCATCTTACCCGCTGGATGTATCGAGTCAAAATAAAAGTGTTGAGGCGCGGATCACGATTCAACTCGAATAGTATTTCACAGCAGTCATCTTATGTTATATTAATTAGTTTGTTCGCTGACATTTCTTCTCGATTTCAAAAGAAATTGACGATCAGCGGGTTATTTTCAGTTTAATACAAATATTCACATTGATAAAAGGTAGAAAAGGTGGATAGGGGCTATAGTTATAATTTTATTTGATATAAATATGACAGCTAATACTTGGTCATATTGATTTGTTGTACGTACGAGAGAAAAATGATAGCCTTATAATGTATGATAGATGAATCTATATAACACTGAAATGAAAATAAATTGCTTATATCTGACAGAAAATGCATTTATGACAATTTTCGCGTGATTGCGTGTCATGTGTGTTGTCTCAGCGAGGAATCGCAATTCGCAACCAACCCCCAGAAATGACTAAATAATGACATGCCATGTTTTAATTGGTAAATCTCTGGAAAATGGTTTAATTTTATTGCATTTCTGGATGAAATATGATTAGTCTTATTTATTCCGGATTTTAAGAAAGAAATGACTATCGCATTAGTTCCTTATGGCCTAAGACGAGGGTTTTACTGCCACTAATACATAACTCTTAACCAATGAGACTCGTAAAACATTCAAATGGCGTTACGTCCAATGACACGTGTAGTGTATCAACGCGCAATTAAAATGATAACAAAAAGGGTATAGTGGTTCATTTGATACTTTGTTTCTTGTGGAAAAAAAGACAGGAAAAAATTATTTTGATGTGAAAAATGGAGAAATCCTATATTTATGTGAATGTAAATTATAGGCTCTGTGAAAAAAATAATGAAGACAATGGATTAAGACGGGAAATGTTAAGATGTTATTAAGGAAACGAACAACTCATGGGGTTAAAAACTTCTTTTCGTCACGAGTACCAGTAAATTAGCAACAAAAGAAAGTATTTTCTACAATTTCCATTCTCGAGAATCGTGATAAAAATAAATATGGCTGCTTCCAGTGGTCAGCTCACGACACGAGGAGTGTAAATTTAACAATTTATTTCTTAGGATACATGGTGGGGAGTGCGACCGTAATTTAGTATTTATATTATTTGAAAATAATGTCAAAACATTATAATTACAAATTTTCGTGCTCTTTGGTTTGTCAAAAAAATGTCGTTTAGAGAAATCTATCGATTGCGCACAGTTAGTATGTTCCCACACCCACACCCAAAAACAAACCATCTTCTACCCCGAAGTGAAGCAAGACAAACAAATGAAAAAGCGACAATGAAATCATGAATTCACCAAGCTTTTCTAATAGAACATAATATTAATAACATTATAATGATAAATATTATAACAAAACAAAATCCCATTTCTTGAAAATTATTCTCTGACTAATGAAATCGATTGACATGAAACTTAAATCTAGGTTTGAAAGTCAAATGTCATGCCAATTATATAATTTTAACACAGACAGCGGTCAATTCCTCCTGACATTTCGGAGAACTAATTAAACATGTGTTGTTTTTCACACACAACCGGTATAAAACGGTCAATGGCACTTTAGTAATTGTTAAAAACACCTGACAGTGTACAACTGTTTTTTTTGTCATCTTCACGCGGTAGGTAATCAATGTACTGTGTAATGTAACTTATGAGAATAGTAAATTTATGTCTCATGGTGTCCTCGAATGACACAAGTTCGGATATTCTCGGACTGTGACCAAGGGTCATGTCTTATCTTAAAGGCATACAGGCTGTCAGAATTGAATTTTTTTGTTTATATTAAAAGTTGCCAATATTCGATGTTTTATACTAATTAAATGTTCTGAACAAGAAGCCAGGTTTAAAAAATATGCTATAATGTCGTAATTAGTGAAAAGAATTCGAATATCTGTCGGTGGAATCGCCATTAACACACCTAATTATAAGTCGGCTTCTTATTTCCCGGAAGTTTGCCGAATACTGATAACTGCTATTAATAACCAGGAAGCATTTTGCATGTAAATTCGCTAGAATTAATATAATTTAATAAATATATCTGTGAAATTGGATCCCGGTGTAATCAGTTAATATTATATAAATGGTATTTAGTAAGAATGACACTTAAAATCGGAAATACGTGTTGAAATAAAAAAAAAAAAAAAAAAAAGATTCTGCAAAGGGAACTGCAAAGATTCTGCAAATTGTATTGCATATTATTGACAACACTTGAGTTGTCTTGATTATATTTTTTTTCGAAAAAAACAGACATGAAGTTCATTATTTCAGTCTCTAATTTAAGAGATATCACCTAGCTTTTTCTCTTGAAAAAAAAAAGAATATATTAAAAACTACGATGCAATTCTACTGTCAAAATACGATTCGGCCGGAAACATATACTAAATTATGCTTACGTGTTGAAAAATGGAGTAGGTCGGTATAACATCTTTTTTTAATTTTTACACGAAGCCTGCTGAATCCTCCTTTTTGTGTCGTTTTCGTGTAGAATCCGTCAATGTTTTGGTTTGTGCCATGTGCTTTTTCTTCAACAAACAATTTCACACATGCGCAAGCGCTTTAGTGAATGAGTTCACTGTGTAGGTCGTATGAATGTAGGAATATTGTGCGGGTAAACATTGGAGTCTTGACTGGATGGAAGAAAATCAAACAGCGACGTATTTCCTTCGTTCTAGGCTATTTACGTATGATATTATGAAAAATTTCAACTGTAGTTAGTATAAAGCTTCGAATATTGGCAACTTTTAATATGAAAAAAATTTCAATTCTGACAACCTGTATGCCTTTAATTGATCTAAGAAGGGAATGGACGAATCAGCATGTTACAAGTGTATGTACAAGTAATTTTAAAGCAGACAATCAGATAACGAGCATTTTTATAGACACAGACTTGCTTTAGGGAACGACCGTTTAACGTTTAGCCTTAGGTGGAAGGGGGAGGGGCTTGTGCCTTTTCCGCCGAGTCCGAATTTTTTCTCTCATACGAAACCGAAATCATATTATTTCTTTTTGGACATGAAAACCCGATATTTTTTTTCAAATTTTACCAATATTCCTTTTAAAAAATTACTATCTTAGCGCATTTTTCATGTCATTGACAAGATATAAGTTTTTCCTATAAAATTTGGTGACAGAAAAAAAACAACAGAAAAAACCTTCCCCCTTCTCCCATAAAAGTTGATTGAATGGTCGTTTCCTTAAAAATACCCTATTGGACTCGATCTGTCCATGCTCTAAAACGACGACTTCATAAAACCGCTTAAAGTTTGAATTGTTCAATCGAGATTGTTGTTGTTGATTTTTTTTTGTATGTCATCTCAACGACTGCGTGTGTTCTCAATTATAAGCCATTTAAAACGAAAATTTGAATTGATTTCGACATTTCTTAAATGCTAAATAATTCAGTCATTCAAATAACCTTTGCATGCTTTCCGTTTTTCATAATAAAATTATATGCACTGACATTTAGTAAATTCAAAAACAAATCTCTAATTAAAAGTTACCATGGAATATGTGTTCTTGCAAAAACGTAATGAAAATGATAAAGACAATGGATATGTTTAAGATCAATAGAAAATAACAAGCTAGAAACAGTTTTTTTCTAAAGTCTTTGATATCAGATATTTGTAAGACGGATTATGGCTTTATTTTCATTAATGCAAGAATCGATGTTTTATAAATGAAAGGAAAACTGGGAATCCTTTTATACGTGCGTCTTTGTATAAGACAAATGCTTGCACATGACACGCGTATACTGTCATTCTCTCTCTCTCTCTCTCTCACTCTCTCTCTCTCTTTCTCTCTCTCTCTCTCTCTCTCTCTCTTATTTTATTTTATAGATTTTTAGAGCACGATCGAGACTTTATGTAGGAACAGATGGGAGTTGTGGTTTGGAATGAAAATATTCTTAATGCCTGTCGTTTATATCTATATTCGTTGGCTTTAAGCTACACTCTACAAACGAAACCTCGTTTCGCGAATTATACAAATATACATTTTTTTTTTAGACAAACCCATTTTTCTGTAGAAGATCCAACACGGTATGTAGACCAATGTATATATTTCACACCTGTCTTTTTTCTTGTCACTATATAGTGTCTCAGGGGATTTAACCCCAACAAACATTTAGGTTTTTTGTCTCGTTCAGAATTTTTTTTCCGGACGTCACAAGAGTCAAGAATATTTTTTTTTTGTCGCGCAGAGCGCAAATTTTTTTTCCAGAATATATCATTAGATTATATGACAAAAACTCTGAATCACACTATTTTTTTTTCTTCCACCAAAATCAGAATATTTTTTTCAGCAACATTGGGAATCAGAATATTTTTTTTAGGAAAAAAACATAACCCCCCTTCAAGTTAAATGGTCGTTCCCTAAAGAACATAGGTAAAACAAAATGGCAGTTATTTTATTGCAATATCACAACTTATAAGTTATGGACTGTCCTCTCCCTACAAAATGATACACACATAATAATGTCAACAAAAATAGCACATAGACAAATATAAATAATATTTAACACAATATAGTGAAACATGGGAAATGAGTTGATGATGACAGATCACTGATTAAAATCTTTTCGTTTGTCTAATATATGCTCGAATTTGATTGAAGATCATGGAATTTTCATTTATATTAATTTCATCGTTTCCAAAATGGTAACATGATTTCGAGAAATTCCTCCGAAATACCATAATATGAAAATGGAAATAAAGTGGCGACAGATGTGCACAAATAAATACCAAACTAAAATTACATTGTTTTTACCTCGAGGAAATAAATTGAAACTGATTACATCATGTTAATTATTCCAGTGGGGAGCTATTTTGTCTCTGGTTTGAAACTGATTAGATCTAAATGTTTAGTGAAACACACAATTTAACTAGCGATAACCTTAATTTACATAGATAAAATTAATGAACCAAGTCGCGATATGGAAAGTGACTTCATTTTGTTTTGGGGCAACATTTTTCGGAAATGATACATGAACATAAATCTGATAAGAAAGGCTAAAATCTGTTAAGGAATGTTTCGAAACAAACAAAACAAAAATTTGGACATCGTGACATTAAAGAAATATTATTTCTGTATTTTAATGCCAGGTAATTAGACATCAATAATATTACAACACTTAAATGATAAATACTTCAATATTTAAGTCTTGAAACTAATAAAAGTTTGTGACAAACAAAAACAATGATAAAAACATGGCATGTTTACAATAAATGCAATGTTACAAAATACAAATGTATACATTTATGCAAGTAAGAAATAGTCAGGAGTCTCATGATCTCGGTTCTAACGACTGCTTCATAAAGGAACCTAGTTTTTTGTTCTACTTGTCTCAGCGTTGATGGGTTTAATAAGATATAAACTATTATTAAAATCTGGTTTTTCAGCAATGAAATTTTTTCTAAATTTTGAGTTAATTTCACAATGTAAGATGAAATGTTTTCTATCATTTATTAATTTATATTCTTCTCTGTGTATTTTTAGACACCCACTTTTTTCAATCGACAGGGCGGTAGTTTTCTCCATGTTCTCCGGTTGTGAGTTCGAATTCTGTTCATGGCGAGGTGTACTCGAAACAACATTATGAGATAAAGTTTGTCAGGGATCCCCACGATATAAGTGAAAAATTGTTGAAAGTGGAATTAAACACCTTTACTCCTAATCAACAAACTGTAGACACCAATTATTAATTTTTTTAGTTTTATTTTCCAAAATCAGAACAGAGTAAATAATATCCATTCATGTTGATCTTCTTAATTCTTTCTTCTAAAACTAATTTACTATTTTCATCTGATTTTTCAGAACTTGTATTCATTTTGATTTTCATAATATTACTTTGTATCTTGGCTTAATTAAATTTGGTACTTTTCATATATTTTTCCAATATAGTGTAAGATCTATATTTGTTTCATCTGTTATTTGTTTTACAAATGTACACCCATCCAGTCTAATTACAATAAATATAGGTTTAATCATGTTATGTAATAAAATGGCAGACTCGTAATAGGATAAAAAAAGGGGGATGGTATATATACACCTGTGCGTAATAATTTACTCTAATATCAAAGTATATATATAATGGGAAGATATACGTAACACTAGAGAACCGTGGGGTGGCGTTGATGTCAATTTGTGATGTGATTATGATTATGATGTTTAACGCCACTTTCAACAATATTTCAATTATATCGTGGCGGTCAGTTTTATTGGTGGAGGAAACCGAAGTACCACCGACCTGCCTGACAAACTTTCACATAATGTTGTATCGAGTACACCTCACCATGAGCGGGACTCGAAATCACAACATTAGTGGTGATAGATACTGATTGCACAAGTAGTTGAAAATCCAACTACATACGATCATGACTATGACGGCCCCAATTTGTGATGTGATGTCGAACACATCGATAAAGAAATACGTATTATTTCTGCTCGTTTTCATCTAAACATATTGTGAACAATCTATTCTGAAGCTGAAAATTACTTATATTCTCTTGATGATAGCTTCATATATGAATTTTGTCGATTTCGAACTCTTAACCATAAATTACCAATAGAAAGTGGAAAATGGCAAAATGTAGACCGAAACGTGAGAATCTGCAACCTTTGTGATGAAAATGTAATTGGAGACGAATTTCACTATATTTTGGAATGTAATTACTTTAATAATGTTCGGAAAAAATATATTGACGACTGTTACAGAAAAAGACCAAATATTATTAAATTCGGTCAATTAATGAGCAAAAAAACTAAATTGAGCTTACAAAACTTTGCAAATTCATTAAGTTAATTATTAAAGCAGTGTGTGCCCCAGGCTAAATCTATTTCGTTTTCTATTGTGTATGTATATGTTCACTACTTGGCATGTATGTCTTTCATTAATATATAAGTATTTCTTTTTTATTATTATTATTTTCTTTTTTGTTTAATTTATCATTTCTGCTCTTTGACATGTATTCGTGTAAATGTTTATGGTTTTTTCCTGTTTTTTTCTCTCTCTTCTTTTGTTTCTTTGTCTCTTTATTTGTTTTAGTTTGTATCTCTATGTACCTATGTATAACAATGGTTTAAGAGAATAAAGATATATATATTCTAGAGGTGTACGAGTGGATCGGACAGTGGAAAAACGGGGCTGAAGTTGTAGGGGGTGGACCGGAAACTGTCAGGCACAAAATAAAGACACTTTGGTTTCACAACATACCCTTGCTTAAATGGACAGTATTTTGTTTTTCTGCTATGCTTCAAATTCAGCTTATTCTTGATTTTTTGACAAAGAAAGTGGGTAGTCTAGTCCCATTGCACCCGACACCTACGCCACTATGCAATATACAAAATTTTCCTAATATCATTTTTTACAACTATGTCCATTCTTGCAGTGAATGTGAGCGAGATTGTTGTTAAACACCAAGAGAGAAACATTTCAGTTACATGTAAAATATCATGGCGAATACAAGTTACATTTCAGCTACATGTAAAATATCATGGCGAATACAAGTTACATTTCAACGACATGTAAAATATCATGGCGAATACAAGTTACATTTCAGTTACATGTAAAATATCATGGCGAATACAAGTTACATTTCAGTTACATGTAAAATATCATGGCGAATACAAGTTACATTTCAGCGACATGTAAAATATCATGGCGAATACAAGTTACATTTCAGCGACATGTAAAATATCATGGCGAATACAAGTTACATTTCAGTTACATGTAAAATATCATGGCGAATACAAGTTACATTTCAGTTACATGTAAAATATCATGGCGAATACAAGTTACATTTCAGCTACATGTAAAATATCATGGCGAATACAAGTTACATTTCAGCTACATGTAAAATATCATGGCGAATACAAGTTACATTTCAGCGACATGTAAAATATCATGGCGAATACAAGTTACATTTCAGTTACATGTAAAATATCATGGCGAATACAAGTTACATTTCAGTTACATGTAAAATATCATGGCGAATACAAGTTACATTTCAGTTACATGTAAAATATCATGGCGAATACAAGTTACATTTCAGCTACATGTAAAATATCATGGCGAATACAAGTTACATTTCAGCGACATGTAAAATATCATGGCGAATACAAGTTACATTTCAGTTACATGTAAAATATCATGGCGAATACAAGTTACATTTCAGCTACATGTAAAATATCATGGCGAATACAAGTTACATTTCAGCGACATGTAAAATATCATGGCGAATACAAGTTACATTTCAGTTACATGTAAAATATCATGGCGAATACAAGTTACATTTCAGCTACATGTAAAATATCATGGCGAATACAAGTTACATTTCAGTTACATGTAAAATATCATGGCGAATACAAGTTACATTTCAGTTACATGTAAAATATCATGGCGAATACAAGTTACATTTCAGTTACATGTAAAATATCATGGCGAATACAAGTTACATTTCAGTTACATGTAAAATATCATGGCGAATACAAGTTACATTTCAGTTACATGTAAAATATCATGGCGAATACAAGTTACATTTCAGCTACATGTAAAATATCATGGCGAATACAAGTTACATTTCAGCTACATGTAAAATATCATGGCGAATACAAGTTACATTTCAGTTACATGTAAAATATCATGGCGAATACAAGTTACATTTCAGTTACATGTAAAATATCATGGCGAATACAAGTTACATTTCAGTTACATGTAAAATATCATGGCGAATACAAGCTACATTTCAGTTACATGTAAAATATCATGGCGAATACAAGTTACATTTCAGCTACATGTAAAATATCATGGCGAATACAAGTTACATTTCAGTTACATGTAAAATATCATGGCGAATACAAGTTACATTTCAGCTACATGTAAAATATCATGGCGAATACAAGTTACATTTCAGTTACATGTAAAATATCATGGCGAATACAAGTTACATTTCAGCTACATGTAAAATATCATGGCGAATACAAGTTACATTTCAGTTACATGTAAAATATCATGGCGAATACAAGTTACATTTCAGCTACATGTAAAATATCATGGCGAATACAAGTTACATTTCAGTTACATGTAAAATATCATGGCGAATACAAGTTACATTTCAGCTACATGTAAAATATCATGGCGAATACAAGTTACATTTCAGTTACATGTAAAATATCATGGCGAATACAAGTTACATTTCAGCTACATGTAAAATATCATGGCGAATACAAGTTACATTTCAGTTACATGTAAAATATCATGGCGAATACAAGTTACATTTCAGTTACATGTAAAATATCATGGCGAATACAAGTTACATTTCAGTTACATGTAAAATATCATGGCGAATACAAGTTACATTTCAGTTACATGTAAAATATCATGGCGAATACAAGTTACATTTCAGCTACATGTAAAATATCATGGCGAATACAAGTTACATTTCAGTTACATGTAAAATATCATGGCGAATACAAGTTACATTTCAGCTACATGTAACATTTCAGCCACATGTAACATTTCATGGCGAATACAAGTTATATTTCAATGAGATGGTGATGATGTATGCTTTAAATAAAACAAACAAGCTTTATCTGGATTGTTATATAGTGCTAGGGGATCGAACAACAGTCGGACACATTACCATAATCCGAGCCAACTAGTCTCTGCTCGCCTTAATGCTCTGTGCTAAGTAAGCAGCAAATGCAAACTTCATAATCATTGGTTTGACCCGACTGGGGCTCGAACTCACAATCTACCACATTCGAGGCGAACACACCTACCAATACACCACCGATGCGGTTCCCATTCTTGTAAATCAAAAGATCTGTGAAAGTAGTTTTTGCTATAATTTTGCTATAAAGTTGTGACTTCAAACCCCGCTCATGACGAGGTGTACTCGATGCAACATTATGTGATAAAGTGTGTAAGTGAGTTGCAACAGGTCGGTTGTTTTCTCCGGATACTCCCGTTTTCTCCACCAATACAACTGACTGCCACGATATAACTAACATATTGTTGAAAGTGGCGTTAAACACCATAACCCTAACCCCCTAACACGATAGTAAACAATAGTAACATAGTTTTATAGCTGCGCCACCGTAGCTCCAATCGTTAGCTACTCGGCCATTCTCGCTACCCTGCAAATAACCTCGTTCGTACATAGTAGAAATTCTTCTTAAATTGTTTGCCGGAAGTTAAGTTAAGTTAAGCCGCACAAAAATATAGTCCACGAAAATCCAATATGGAAGACATACTAAGTAAAATCTAATCATCCAAAACTAATTAAAACTTTAATTGAAATATAGAAAATTGCTTAAAATATAACTTTATCAAACTTTCATGTAACTGACATGTGAAAAGTAGTGCGATTTATACGCCTAATGCATACGAGGTTATTTGCAGGGTAGCGAGAATGGCCGAGTAGCTACGATTGCCATAGCTTCTTTGGTCTTTTTTGTGTGACCATTACAAAAAAAAAAGACCATAAGAGCTACGGTTCCGCACATACACTGTAATCTATAAATAACAATGTTGATTTCTTTCTTTTTATTTTGCTTGTATAAAAAAAAATATTACAAATATATATATAAAAAAAACATAGAAAAACATCTAAAGAAGTATAAATAACAGAAATGTGGAAAAACATCTAAAGAAAAAATGACACGCAACCCGGGGATATCCAACTAAATAATTATGAAGATATTGCCGATTAAGATATGCCAATATTTACCCCACGCGAAAACAAAGAAAGCGATGGTATCTGACACAACACCCCAGGACAAGGTATTTCGTACAATCTTGTAATACGTGATAATTCTGATACACAAGCTTCATTATTAACGTTATTACTCGCTTTAGAACACGACTCGGTGTGTTATTTCACATGATAAAAAACGATAAGAGGCGATAAAGGAAATATTTTATAATAGTTTGGTAGATAAACGTATACAAATTTATCTATATATAATGAACTTAACAGAGAACACACGGAAATTAATTCTTGATTAATTTTCAACCTGCATTGTATCACAGGTCAAGTGTATGGGAGGTTTATTTTATATATTAAATAAATGTTATAGGTGGTTAATTATTCTGGGTACACAGGGTTGAGGCATATAATGCATGTACATGTATACAACAGACCAAATGACGACAAGACATGGACATTTATTTCCTTGGTCGTATTGGATGTATTTCCCCATTCATGACTTATCACCGGGTTTATAACAAGAGTAACACGACGGGTGCCACTATTGAAACAGAATAGCTTACCCTTCCGAAGCGCCCGAGTTCACCACGTTTTTTTTGTGGAGATCGTGCTGCTCACTCTTTAGTTGCATGTGTGTACCTCCTCTATACAGGTATACACAGACGTTTAGCCTCTGTCCCTCGAATGAGACGAGTCGGACTTTTTCAGCTTTCAATTATGTAATAGGATCGCATGTTTTTAATTCTTTGGGGGGGGGGGGGGGGGGGGGGGGGGGGGATAAGACTAAACAAGCATATGCACTCTTTTCTCCTTATCAATCGAACATATTGATTAAGTGTTTGGGTGGTTTTTTTTAATTAGATCAGTGTGTGTGACCAGTATACATCCTTGGTATGACAAATAATTTTACCACGTATTAAATTTCACGATTTACCACCCTACGTACTACATTAGAAATAATATATTAATCTTCTCTCGTTGATCCTTGCTTATCCCTTCTCCATGATAGCTTCATTTTCATTTTAACTTTTCATATAGACAGCAGTTTTCTTTATACCAACGGCGTGATCACATGTTGGCTTGAATTCCATTGAAAGCGACCTCGATCTTAACCTCCCGTCGTTCTAGCTGTTGTCTTCCTGACAATTTCTAATGTCCTGACATGCTATAGAAAAGGTATTATTCATGCTTCAAAAGACTTCAATCTAAAAAATCCCACCCGAAGATTGCTTAATACATTTTGATGGACGGCCGTTCGAATATTCTAATATGATGTTAATTTGCAATTTTTGTTCAATAATAGTTCTATCGCTCGATAATGAATTAATTGTGACTAGAAACATATCTAATTAATTCTCCCTACAAGAGCGGAAGGCCCGTAGAGTACAAATATTGAACGAATTCCGACATTCTATTGTTCATCCTCTTATTGAAAACTCCCGAGTTAATCCGAAGATCAACACAGGATGCTCTTATTGCATTTAAATAGAGTGACCTCAATCAAACGTGAAATTGGCAATAATGGAATTTCCATTATAGAAATGTTATTCAGTGACAATTGAAACCTGCCACAACATGCTAAAATTATTAATTATTCTAATTTTTAATATGCTTTTTCAAATAAATAATCTTCAAAGAAAACGGACACAATTATTTTTGGATTATATTTATGATTTAAAAAAGCACATATTTAATTTGGTTGTGCATATTTTAATATTTAAAATTTTCAATAATAAAACAAATTTCATTTGATGTTTAAGAATTGAGAAGTTAAAAGGAATATTAAATGCATGATAGACTCAAGATGTATTAAGTATTAAGTTACCAATAAAAGATATATTTTTTTGAAGAAGGAGGAGAGACAATATTGATTGATTTACTGGTGTTTAACGCCAACTTCAGCAGTATTTCAGCTATATCGTAGCGTGAACTAATTTTACAAATAAATAGGACAGACAATATACTAATGGCCAAAAGAAAAAGGACAAACAATAATCTAGAAAACATTTACACAGAAAACTAAAGATTGACTCAGGTGTTCTGGATGTGTAAGCAGTTTCTGCTCCACTAGTGGCACCCCTTGTAAGTACATGAAGGTGTGGAGTGTTCTTTACCGTCAACTATCAAACAACATTTTATTCACTACTGTTTGCGTCACATGGATCTGAACTTTTTTATTGCGATTCATCAAGCCCGGTTTTTCGAGCTTGTCAAATTAAAAGGAACCTTTATCGTTATCTGTTAGTTTGAGCAAAAAAATATACTGTAGATCGTTTTATATGATACCCTGTTCCCATTCTCATACAGGCGTAGCGTTGCAAGTTAGTGATGCCATGTCTTCCACTCTTTGAGCAGAGTCGGTACTGTTTATGTCGATGGAGAGCTATCTAGATATAAAGAGGGAGGGGTTAAAATCTTATTAACCGGTTTAATCCGCCATTTTTTTTTGCAAGACCGACCCAAGCCATGACAGTGGATATCCATCGGCTTCTGTCGTGATGTCTATACTAAGAAGTTTGAGGTTTGACAGAGGTGTGGCTTTACATACAATTAAAAGAAAAGCACACAGACAGTTACACCACCACCACCTAATGATGTTGTGCCGATCACGTTCCCGTCATGAAATTCAGTGTTTCTATGCCGCCAGACTCAAACCAAACCATCCACGGCCGAAATAAAAATCGACTTTCGTATGACCAATAGACTCTTTTCCAATTAAGAATATTCCATTGTGCCAGCCGATGACGTAATGGCAGTTGTGGCCGTTTTATGGGTCGCCTTGTGTGCATGCGCTGCTCATTGAACCGTCTATTAACAGTCCCAATCGGCAAACCTCGGGTGAGTCCGCTTCTCTCCCTCAATACCTCGGCTGTAATACGGTATTCGATATGCGTCTACGCGTCACATTTCTTCGCCGGAAGACCGTATCACCCCAATCAAGCATTGCGCACCGCGAATAAGTTCCAAAATGGCGACAATAGATGAGTTTGTTTTGACAAATATTGGTCTTTGATGAAGATACGGAATCAGCCGACATTGCGAAAAATGAAAATATATTATTATTGGACGAATATTCGAAAGTGAAATTATTTTAAAACCTCCTTCATTGAAGATTTCCGAAAGTAGTTCCAATGGGAGCTATCGTAATACGGACGAGGTATGATGAAGGTACGGAATCAGCCGAAGTTGCGACGAGTGTTAACAGTCCTTACAGACACATGACCCCAAAATTAAATTCATCCCGAATACGAGCTAACGTAGCAAAATAAGTTCTCCGGGGCCTGCCAGATCGCGGACGTTCATCAACCATACCATTCGCTTACATAAGACGATCAATTACAGAATGGTATATCCCATTTGATCTTTCACCCGTCTATTGCTAAAACCTGTCTGTGACATGCAAACAACTTGCTACCTCTCTGCTAAAGTCAATTTTCGCATAACCATAATTTAGTGATGAAACATTTTATACGAAAATTCTACAATTTCAACTTGCAACCAATTGTAAACCGGTTTTAATCAAACATGACCTTATCAATCGATGACGTGTTACGCATTTACATTTTAAAACTTACGTGTACAGATATTCTTTACAGCAATCGCATTTTAAGGAAAGGTTAATTAAAAAAAAAGACATTTATGAAATAAATCAAGTCGCGCTTAACTTTTGTCGAAGTGTATAACTTGATCTTCACTTAACGACGAAGTTATTGTATATTTTTCTATCTTGTGTCTATTATTGATACATGGGTACACTACAAATCATATCAATTACGGAAAGATTGAAAGTAGCGGGAGCTGAGTGATTCTTAATTTATTTTTTATCACGAAGAAATGTAAGCAAATGACTAGACGAGAGTGGTATTGTAATTAATGGCTAATAGCTAGCATGCCCATTTTCTTGTCCAGATAAATTTTCCATAACAAGACTGCAACTTATTAGTTTGCTTTAACAAAGGAAAATGATTACTTTTACAGAAATTCTCTGAGATTTTTTCTAATCGTTATATCGACGACTTTCAATAACTCTCAACAGTTGCTGAATAATATCAAAAGGAGAAACTTGTGCACGTGTATTAAATTTCACACACGTGAGGTAAAAAACGTAAAATTTAATGGATTTGTCAGACATTGAAGATATTAGCTTACATCATTAATAGTTTTTATATGAAATAGTTTTGCAGACGAACTGAGCTTTTTAAAGACAACACATCTATCTCAACTGTAGATTGTACTTCATAGAAGAAAAAAAAAATGATTCCTAGTATTCAGCTTCGTGTTAAACTACACACATCTGTTCAAAGGTAATGTATCTTAGTGTTCTCCATTGTGATCTTGTCATTGGTTAAAATTTCCACTGTTCCAGATTGCAAGCTTACGATTCTACCTCTTGCCTGATCATGGCCATTGAAAACAATAGTTGTGGAGTGACAATCCTAGTCGTATAACCATTTATGTATCATTGTCTTATTCCGTCTATGATATTGCATATGGCAGTTTGGTAATCCTTCTCTTTACAATACAAATCTTGCGTATCACAGAAAACGTTACTATGCACTTCATGCAGCTCGTAATCTTTCTCTTAATAATACAAGTCAGGGTCATTACGGTTTTCACAGTTTTCCGGTTGTTGACTGATTTTGTCTGTTTATATACTTATGAGTTTTGACTTTCCCTTTGTAAAATTGTTCGGAGTTCGGTAATTTTGTTATTACCCTTATTTTCTGATAAATAAATAGATAAATTGCTGCTATGAAAGTTTAAATTATGACAGACCACCTATATTTACTAACAACATTTTTTTACTAACAACATGTGGATACATTTTCGCGCCTCCCTCCGCTCGGCGCAATATTTTTAAGTGCGCCCCCTAACTTGAAATGCTGGATCCGCCTCTGAAAGAGGTTATTAATAAGAAAGGGACTTGTAGTAAGTATACAGCAAACCATGCATTGTGGGTAATCTTACAATTGCTGGTCACAACAAACGGTACTGTAAATGTTCCAACTCTATGTCTTACTGTACTAGAAAGAGTGCCAACAGCTAAAACAATTATTTTTGGTGGTTTCTATAGTATATTGGCATCAGGGGGCGGGGGGCCCTAAAATTGGATAAAATATGATATTTTGGCACGAAATATCCCAAACAATTTCGCGCCTCCCTCCGCTCGGCGCAATATTTTTAAGTGCGCCCCCCTGACTTAAAATCCTGGATCCGCCCCTGGGTATGCATATTTGTGGTCTCGCATGTCATAAATTACCATAGGGAAATATATACAGTGGTTTCAATTTGTTCTTTAATTTGTATATTGTGTCTCGAAATAAGTCATTTACAACTATCTATGCAATCAGTGCCTATCACCACTGAGGTGTACTCGATACAACATTATGTGATCGTCACGATATAACTGAAATATGGTTGAAAGTGGCGTTAAACACCATAACCATAACCCCGAAAAAAAAACCCCGTGTGATCTTCATGGTAAATACTTATCGTCTCTAAGTGTGACTGTCGCGTTACAAAATTTGCAATCTTATCTTCTGTATGAACTGCGGCAAATTTTCTTTAAGGAACTAAATGAGTTAACGTTGTTCCATAATAAATCTAGATATATTTGCATGCATAAATTATCTTTTAAGCAATAAGAACGAACGACTTTCATATTTAACACAATACAAATTATTTTACCCCCGCATGTTCTGCATGTTTTTTAATACATGTACTTTCATTCACAAAAACAAATTCATATTTATTTAATCTATCACCAGGTGGCACTTTCGTTGATGAGACTTCAATGATATGTTGACAAATTTCACAAATTTAAAATTTTATCAGTAAAATTAAATAAAAATTCTAATAACATTACACGTAGTTATCGAGATTATCTTTGGAGAAGTACAACTTTTGGACTTTCCATTGAAATTTTAATCAAGCGTCAACTGTGGAGGTTGTGTAGTAAAAGATAATATCGCACATGCTATCGGGCCGATAGTAGCAATATTACACAATGACGTAACGATAAATACCATCCACTATCAAAAATAAATAAAATTGTAGACTAATCCAATTAAATAGATGCCATATTCGTGAGTGATTGACAAGGCTTATAAAGATACCGATTTCTTACTGGATATATATCTAGACGAAGTAAATGAACTAATACTTACATGACGTCTCAATTTTTTTTAAATATTGTACACCGTTTTCTTACTACAAATGTCTAACCAGGATGATGGTCATGTTTTTAAATTCGTGGGTGATTGACACAGCTAATAAAGATACGATTTCTTACTAGATATATATCTAGACGAATTAAATGAACTAATATTTACATGGCGTCTCATTTTTTTTTAGCTCACCTGACCCAAAGGGTCAAGTGAGCTATTGTCATCACTTGGCGTCCGGCGTCCGTCGTCCGTCGTCCGTCTGTAAACTTTTTAAAAAATCTTCTCCTCTGAAACCACTGAGCCAATTTAAACCAAACTTGGCCTGAATCATCCTTAGGGAGTTCCCTTTAAAAGATATGTCCGATGACCCTGCCGACCAACCATCATGGCCGCCATGTCTATAAATATAACATAGGGGTAAAATTGCAGTTTTTGGGTAATAACTCAAAAACCGTTAATAAAAACAGAAATCTAACATAAGGTAAAAATGGTCAGCACAGCAAAATCTACCTACCCTGCAATTTTGAAGTAAATCCCATTACCCATTTTGGAGTTATTTCCCTTTTTTCATCAAATTTTCAAAATGTTAATACTTTTCGTCCCTTATTTCAAAAAATATAAGAGATAAATGGTAAGTTTAAACTGCAAACATGTTCAGCATGTCAAGATTTACCTACCATGCACTTTTGAAGTAAATCTGATTACCCATCTTTGAGTTATTACCCTTTTTTCATCACATATTAAATTTGTTAATACTTTTCGTCTTATATTTCAAAAACTATAAGAGATAGATGTTAAGTTTAAATTGCAAAAACGTGCAGCGTTTCAAGATCTACATACCCTGCAATTTTGAAGTAAATTCCATTACCTATTTTAGAGTTATTGTCCTTTTTTATCAAATTTTCAAAATTTTAATACTTTTCGTCCTTTATTTCAAAAACTATAAGAGATAGATGTTAAGTTTAAACTACAAACATGTTCAACCTGTCAAGATCTACCTACACTGCAATTTTTAGCTCACCTGTATGAGCTATTGCCATCACTTGGCGTCCGTCGTCCGTCTGTAAACTTTTAAAAAAATCTTCTCCTCTGAAACCACTGGGCCAATTTAAACCAAACTTGGCCTGAATAATCCTTAGGGGGTTCCCTTTAAAAGTTATGTCCGATGACCCTGCCGACCAACCATCATGGCCGCCATGTCTATAAATAGAACATAGGGGTAAAATCGGCAAAAAAATAAATGAAAAAATCCAGAAAAATCCTTTAGAGTATATTGCAATTAAATTTGATACATATGTAATAATCTTTCAGAACTATGGTTGAGGACCTCATTCCCCATCAAACATGGCCACCATCATTACTATAAATAGAAAATTAGTGAAAAAATTCATTAAAAAATTATTTTAATATCCTGTAAAGAGTCAAATGCAATCAAACCATATGAAAGGAATGCATATGTGGTCTTCTTTCAAAATTTTGATTGAAGACCTCTGGCTGTCATCCAACGTGGCCGTCACTGTTACAAAAAATAGTAAATTATTGTCAAAAAACATATTTAAAATCCGGTAAAAAGTCAGTTGCCACCAAACTTTAGGGAAATGATGCATATATGATCCACTTTCAGACTTATGGTTGCTAAGCCTGGTCGCTTATGAAAAATGGCTGCTATCGTTACAAAAAATAGATTTTTAAATATTTTTTTAATTCTTTAAATATTGTAATGAGCCAATGTTGCTACCAAACTATAAAGGAACAATGCATATATAATTCTCTTTCAGACCATGAATGATGACCTCGACTGCCATCAAACATGGCCGTTGCCTCTTTTCAAACTTGAAAATTAGTGAACAAAATCAGTAAAAAATAGAAAACTATTGAAAAAATTAGATTCTTCTCCTCCGAAACCGTTTGGCCAACTGAACCAAAACTTGGTAGGAAGTATCTATGGAAAGTCCTCTGTTGTGATTGCTCATTTCGTCCCGATCCGTTAACAAATATGGCCACCATAGACAATTCTTGTTTCTGATTGGATGATTTCTAAAACACTTCTCCTCTGAAACCGCTTTGTCAAATGAACCGAAACTTGGTAGGATATATCTATGGGAGGTTCTCTATAAAGACTGCTCAGTTCATCCCGATCCATTAACAAATATGGCTGCCACAGGCAATTTTTGTTTCTAATTGGTCGATTTCTAAAAATCTTCTCTGAAACCACTTTGCTAAATGAACAGAAACTTGGTAGGAAGCATATATGGATGGTTCTCTATAAGGATTGCTCATTTTTTCCCGATCATTAATAAACATGGCCACCACAGGCAATTATTGTTTCTGATTGGTCAATTTCTAAAAAATCTTCTACTCTGAAACATGATAGGAAGCATCTATGGAAGGTCCTCTATGGGAATTGCTCATTCCGTTTTGATCCGTTAACAAACATGGCCATCATAGGCAATTCTTGTTTCTTATTGGTCGATTTCTGAAACAGCTGTTCCACTTGGCCAAATGATATGAAACTTGATAAGAAGCATCTATGGAAGGTCCTCTAGAGATTGCTCATTTCGTTTTGATCCATTAACAAACATGGCTGCCACAGGCAATTCTTGTTTTAGATTGGTCAATTTCTAAAAATCTTCTTCTCTGAAACTGCTATGCCAAAATGAACAGAAATTTGGTGGGAAGCACCTATGGAAGGTTCTGTATTAAATTTCCTCAGAATGAAAGGTGAGCGACACAGGCTCAGCCCACTGAGCCTCTAGTTTTAAATATTGTACACCATTTTCTTAATATAAATGTCTTGGCGAGGTGATGATGATCATGTGCAGTAAAATATTGTACATCAGTTTTCCTATTACAACTGTCCAGCCGGGGTGATACGTAGTCATGTTCAGTTAGTGGACATAATTGTTTGTCAGCTCCAATTTTTCCAATATATTTCATATAAAACCATTTTTTTTCAAATAAATATGTGTATACAGTCATTTCTTGACCAATTTTGCTGAAATTTACGACCACAAAAGAATAGTTTTTAGTCACGATCTTCATATAATTCTGTGATAAATATTTGTTTTTAATCACGATTTAAACACAAAGCTTAATTTGAACGTGATACATTACTATGCAATCACTGTATCATTAGACTTCAAGAATCCAGTATAAATCGTGAAAAGTGGAAAATTATGATTAAACAAATTATATGAAGATTATGACGAAATATTTTTTGCGTTTGTGATTGAAAATTGGTAAAAAAAAAATGACCTATATATAATTGTTTTGAAAAAGTGTGGTTTTACATAAAATATAGGGAAAATCGAAGGTGGCGAACAAATATGTTCACTTACAGTTGGGTGTATGTGAAAAACATATACAGGTACGTCAACCTCAGATTATCTACATCATTAATTTAAATTAATCTTAATTTAAAATGGTGGTTGTTCATAATTTTACAATGCATAAATTTTCTCCATCTGACATTTTACCATCTATACAGAACATTTAATTTAATGCATGAAGATAAATAAATCCCGAAATTGACTGAAAACACACTCCTTTTATTACGTTTTTTGGGTGCACCAAAGTCTCACACCCTTTACAGCGATAAATAACCCGCGGATGAATCAGCATTACGCGGTGTAGTCCTGCAACGACAGGCTTCAGGTAAGTCTAATATTTTTTGTTCTATGTCGTTAAAACAGCACGTTTTCAACAAAATAGGAGTACCATCTTCTGCAGTTCTCTACATACAAGTTGTGTATAAACTACTTTAAGCTGAATACTTTAAATTGACAATTTTTCATGGTAAATTTGCGTTTTCCACGAAAATTGCTGAAACAAGCTCATAAAACAGTGGAACGGTGGATTAAAAGTCTATAATACACACCCAGTCAGAACTCACAGTCTATTGTTGATTTTATGCTAGCATGTTGTTGGATAAAATTGTCCTGTTTCGAAGATATGAATGTGTTTTTATGCATGGTACACGATTATCGGGAATAAGCTGCCGCGGATGAATGATCACCAAATCATTTACCGAGTTCTACACATCCCATTATTTTTTTCATATCTTTGACTGGGTGTGTATTATAGACTTTTGATCAGCCGTTCCGCTGTTTTATGAGCTTGTTTCAGCAATTTTCGTGGAAAACGCAAATTTACGATGAAAAATTGTCAATTTAAAGTATTCAGCTTAAAGTAGTTTATACACAACTTGTATGTAGAGAAAGCCCAAGAAAAACTGCAAAAGATGGTACTCCTATTTTGTTGAAAACGTGCTGTTTTAACGACATAGAACAAAAAAATATTAGACTTACCTGAAGCCTGTCGTTGCAGGACTACACCGCGTAATGCTGATTCATCCGCGGGTTACTTATCGCTGTAAAGGGTGTGAGTTCTGTTTTAACATTCATTTATTTAATGTGCTATATGATGAATTCCATTTTTCCTTAATTGAAATTGAATCAAACTTCAGCGGGGTTCCATTTTTGATCGCATATTGAGATTTAACCGAATTAAATTAATTACATATACAATACACCTTTTGTTGTACTTTATTGATTGGTTGATCATAGTTTTAAATAACGTCAATTGAGCAGTATACCAGCCATATCATCCATAACAAAAACAAGCTTACAAACAATACATCGTGAAACAAAAAGTGGCCCTTGGATTGACCTGTGGATGAATGAATTGATCATCACTGGTACACCAGAGGAATGGATGATCGATAGGTCGGAATATGATCTTGCAACGACCCAGTCTCTGTCACAGTTATCGTTCCTTGCTGTGATGTGGAGAACAAGGAACGATAACTCTGATATCAACGGATATGTTATGTTTCTCGTAGTAGTCACATTCCAGTCAATCTTTCCTCTTTCACGACTTATCAATTTTTTTTAGCATGAATAACATGGCGGTTGTCGCTGGTGGATTAGAACTGCTTGCCCTTCAGAACCACTCGAGCTCATCCTCCGGTTTTTAATGCTTCGTGCAATCTTAGTTTTCTATATACAATGTATAGTATTTTGTAGATCATTGTTTGTCCCTTTTTTTTGGGGTCAAATATGCTGTCGAAAAGAAGCTCTATATACCCATAGTATTTGTTGTGATCCAGTCGATAATAAAGTTTTACGATATAGATAAGCATTCAGAGAGTGGTAGTTGCTTTACCATACACTTCAGGTAAAATTTGATCTGCTCGTTTAATTTTCGTATTTTTTTGGCAGTGTGTTAAATAATAAATATCAAAATTTTAGCAAATTCCAACCAACAGACTCAGAGTTATAAATTCACTAACCACATAGCAGCTTTTCTCTCTGTGGTTTTGATCACCGAGATGCTTGAAATCTGCATACAAATATCATATGATCAAAACGTTCAACTGATTTTAAAGAGTTATCTCCCTGTAGTGTATGGTACCACCTTAAAGCCAAGTGATCAATTTTTCAGCTATATCATGGCGAGAACAAGTTACTTTTGATGATATGATGTCTCCTTTGAGCTATAGACCAATACGTTTAGTTTGATTTTAGTGGTGTTAGTACACTGTAGCCACAGTCCGCGGTTAGGTATGTCGCTCCACTCGGACACAATATACTGACTACGAGCCAACCAGTATTTCCTCTTATTCATTGATGTCGCGTACTTACCTGAAAAACAACAAACACCATACAATTACATAGTCTATGTTTTTACCCGACTAGGGATCAAACCCACGATCTACCGCATTACCATGGCGGTTCATGTGAATTAATGTTGATTTGTGGTTTTTTGTCATGCATATTCTCGTATATATTTACTTCAGATTATATCATGGTTAAGTGTCGAACATTACATTTACAGCATAAATAACGATTTTAACATCTGGTAATCTGTTAAAGTCGATATTAAAAATGGGTGGGGAGCTTCTTGCAAGATGGTTCTAAGTTGTATCTACTTTTATTCTTAGGGTTTGGAACTATATTTTCACGTTTAATGCAGTATCCACTAAGCATAGTAATACATTGCACATTGTCAAACTTGACGGAATATTGTAACATCATGATTATTTGGACTTTTTATATTTTGTTGTGAATCTTAATTGTCCAGTGCAAGT
This sequence comes from Bathymodiolus septemdierum, assembly GCA_963383655.1. Lineage (NCBI taxonomy): Eukaryota > Metazoa > Mollusca > Bivalvia > Mytilida > Modiolidae > Bathymodiolus > Bathymodiolus septemdierum. Next base: position 26,346,051 of record OY726530.1, on the reverse strand, counting down.
GCAATACCGTTGTCGGTTCTGATGTTTGTTCCGTCTTCGCATTTACTATTTTAGCTCACCTGCTTCACAGGTCAGCAAGTGTCATCCGCGTTGCATCCGTCATTGCCGTCCGTCAGTAAAGTAGAAAGAAGAGTTTGAAGATACCAAAGGGGTAATCAAAATCCGTAAATCGAAAAATAACAGAAAACACAAATGCCAAAAGAATAAGGGCTAAAGGAAAAACAACGATCTACAAAACATACACATAAAACTAAAGATCGAGTAACACGAACCCAACTAAAAACCGGGGTGAACTCAGGTGTTCCGAAGGGCTAGCAGTTCCTGCTCCACTATTGGCACCATTCGTGTTAATCTAGTTACAAACCCGATGATAAGTTATGAATGAATACAGGACCGGGAAATGCTTACGACAAATGGAACATATCCGTGGTCATTTGTGACACAGATATTCCATAGCGGTCAATCAAGTCATGGTGGCGACCGTAAAATTCTAGAAATGATGACTTCAACTTAACCAATAGCAACCATTGGTTCAGTAGATTCCTTGAATATCGTTTATGAACGTCATATTGGGAGCATGTCAACAGTCCGTTGAGAAGTTGAAATTACATATTGATCAACAAAATGTTAACGATATTTTGTATATCTAAATCTTGCTATCCCACAATACACTTAAATCCTTAATTTCCTTAACAGAATTATTACACTGCATGTGAAGTTGTGTTGCGCAATTATGTTAAAGGCGTATATTTTTAATGCTAAAGATCACCCCCTTCATACTGATATGCCAAACTCGGAAGGCTATGTAAAACGCGGAGAAAACACGCTAATAACAACAACAGGTAAGGTATGTTCTTTACATCACTCCGCAACAATGAATTATCATTTTGACAAAATATTTACACCCAACGCTTTAGAAATTACTTTGCTTTCAAATGATGTCAAATTGCACGCGAATGACTGGACATTCTTGAAGATATCGGCTGTTGAACGTGAAACTGACAATATTTTTTGTGAAATTTCAAGTTTTATAACAGAAACATCAAATTCACCCCATTTTATTTCCACATCAATTTCTGTATGCAATGCCCAATCATTTGCCGATCATCTGTCAAATTCTCATAATCTGAAAGCTTCTCCACTCCAAGCAATTGGAGTTTTGAAATACACGATAATTGAAAAATAGATATGCTCAACGGGGACGCATGATATGCAGAACTCGGAGTAACAATTTCATTTGGAACTACCGAACGCGGAGTAAATTAATGTTCAGTTGAATCAATATCATCACTATCTCTTAGATTTAGCATTGTTTTTGATGTTTTCAAGTTGTAAAAAGGCCTACCCTAACCCATGTTATTGTCATTATGACTTAAGCACCGATAAACTTTGGATTTCTTCCCCAAAGGACCGTTAAACTTTGAATTTCTTTTCCATTAACTCAATGTAAAATAAATTTAAAAATAAAATAAATTCCCTACCTACTTACCCTTTTTTTTTTCACCTTGGGGACAGGAAACAGACATATATTTTTGTTTGGCCTGAGTAATCGGCAACGATTCCTTTATCAAATTGTTTGGTATTTATCTTTAATCTATTAACACAAATGCATGTACATTCACAAACAACATGTAAAACATCAAAACATCAACTGTTCAGTATGATGGTATGTGTGCGGTGAATGACTGCGATCTAAAATTAAACCTTTTCTGTAAGAACTAAATATTTGAATTTCATTACTGGTTTTGGTTTTCTTATTTTGGTTTTTATTTTCATGTCGATAGGAAATAATTTTTAGAAATTACACACATCAAGTGGATGAAAAAAATGGAATTCTTTTCTCGTTCCGCTATGGAAGGAAAGAAAATATTTTTAAGCTAGCTTGGAGATTTTTTAAGGCATTCTTGCACAGGCACTTATTTCATTCAAAAAATATATGCCCCCTCCTCTTCCTTACTTCAAGGTAAATATCTGCCCTTTTCCCCTTCCCCACTTCGCCTCAATATTTTTCGCTTATTTGTGATCCTTTCGCTGACCCAATTATATCGTTACACTCCCTAGATATTTCTCTTTTCGACTGCCACATTTAAATATACCTACCGGGCCTCCCTCAGACGAATTGGACAAGAATATTCAGCGAACGTCGCTTCGTCTACTTTTCAGTCATTGAAACGGATACAGCCACTTCCAGTCCGGTCTAAATTGATTTAGAAAATAAAATAAAGGTGCTTTAAAAATCAAATGTCAGTAATTTGGAGTTGAACATATTTTTATAATCTGCATTGGAACAATTATCTGTATTTTAAAGGCTTTCTTTACATTTGAGAGGAGATGATCATGATGGCATTGTTGCACATGGCCGGTCTAGAGAATTCAGAATACATATGAAAAAATCTAGCGCAAACCGGAAGTGGCTGTATTCGTTTCAATGACTGAAAGGTAGACGAAGCGACGTTTGCTGAATATTCTTGTCCAATTCGTCTGACGGGGCCCCGGTAGGTATATTTAAAGGTGGCAGTCGAAAAGAGAAATATCTCGAAATGTAACGATATAATTGGGTCAGCGAAAGGATCACAAATAAGCGAAAAATTTTGAGGCGAAGTGGGGAAGGGGAAAAGGGCAGATGTTTACCTTGAAGTAAGGAAGAGGAGGGGGCATACCTTTTTTGAATGAAACAAGTGCCTGTGCATTCTTGCCTGTCTATGAAAAGAAGACATATTTTGTACACAATTTGTATGAAATCAATAACAATCTTGGGCAATGCAAGTACTCATAAATTATGCACCCGAAATGAAATTTTCATTTAAATGTTACAAAGCTTGATCAGTTACCTAAAACAAATAATTTCATATGCATATTGCATGTCCTTTGGTTCACTCTCAATGGACAGGGAACATGTGTCAATGAAATTGGCAGTTATATTAATCTGTAATCAGACTTCAGGGGCGTAGGAGCCGGAGGCATGCCCCCACACTTTTTGAAGGATTTTTTTAAAACGGACAACAACTATGAGAAAAGACCTTTTTATTTCACTTTTCGGACGGAAAGTTTGCCCCTTCACTTTTTCGTTTTTGAAAAAGTTTGCCCCCCCCCCTCCTCACTTTTTGGTTCTTTCCTACGCCACGGGACTTAACTCGATTCAACTTGACTCCAGCCTCAAAATCAGATTTACGGGAATAATTTTGAATTCATATTTCCATTTCCATAATGTATCTCTCGTCATAGGTGCTAGGTAAAAGCCGAAGCAAAACATTGTAGATTGATTCATTTGATGAAAATGCAAGTTATAATAAAATTTTATATTTGACCACCAGACTAGTCTCCACAGTACTTAGATCAAAGGACTAGTTGGTATACAGCCGGAAAAAATACGGATCTGAAAAAAAAACGGCAACTCGTCACCGAACTGTAAGCGGATTTCATAGAAAATACAAATTATTAGAAATATTCATAGAGGTCTGAGAAATAACAACAGTAAACCGGTAATGCTTTCTCCTTCCGTCATATGAAAAATAATAAAAAAAAAATCATAGAGGATTGGTCAAATTCTTTTCAGCCTTGTACCATGTTCAAGTGTAATCTTCTTCTGTTGTTCCTACTAAAAACTTTGATTATAGCTGAGTGATCTGTCCGAAAGATTATGGGCTAGTAGTACGTCTAGTAAATGTTATTCTAAAGTTGTTACTCTTTTGATAAATTCGTGTAGAGATGACAAAAATATATGAAAATGATGAAAGAGATAAATTACTTCCGATTTCAATTACTACCAATTTCATTTTAAGGATTTCTCGAGCTATGTTTTTTATTCGTAATCAAACGAAAAGTAGTCAATCCCGAATTTGACATTTCTATTGATGAAAGTTATATCAGACACTGGAGGCGATTGTGTATTTGAGGAGTTGGACAGGGAAATAACAGAGGCTGAAATCATAACTGCAATAAAAAAACTTAAAACGAAAAAAAAGTCATGGTGTTGACGGATTACTAAATGAGTACTTCATTGAATTTAAAGACTTTCTTATGCCAACACTCTTAAGAGTGTTCAACGGAATCCTTCAGTCAGGTATATTTCCAACTGCATGGGCAGTTGCAGTTCTTGTTCCAATATTCAAACGTGGAAACCCAGAAGACCCTAACAATTACAGAGGTATTAGTCTAGTCAGTAACTTTGGTAAACTCTTTACGTCCGTTTTGAATCAGCGCCTTTAGATTGATCAGGGCCGCCAAGAGAATTTTTGGGCCCCAGGGCAAAAGGAAACATGGCCCCCTGCTCCAATTCTCAAAATAATGATACTTAAACTAAATCTACCACGGTGTGTCATAAGCAAGGAATCAGTACAACAAAAATGAATTGATGAATTGTGATTTAGAAAACAGCTTTCTACTTGTTTATTTGTCTGGACCATTAATTATAATGATCTGGTACATCTATTAGTAGATGTATTTTTATAAACTAAAATATAAATATAAACAAATATAAAACATATATCTTCACTAATTTAATGCCCTAGACAGCTGAATAGGTAAACTATAATGAACATTACATAAATTGTCCATACTTATGGAATTATTAAAATTAAAGGCAGCTTATATCATGTATTTTAATAAACTAAAAACAATAGTGCCTCGTTTTACCCACTTGCCTTCGTAAGAATATTAATCAGTTTAAATTTAAACTGAAGTCAATATACTAAAATTTAGTAGAAACTAATTTTGATACCAACGACTACTGCAGGCCTACTTTGGTCAGTTGACTTGTGCGTGTCCGAGATGTCATCCCCCCCTTTTTTTTTATCTCTCTCTCGACATCTTTAGTGCCGACCCGCCCAGCATACCTTGATTATAATTTGTTTAATTTGCATGTTGCAATGTGTGACAATGACAACGTGGTGACTGACGAAGTGAAATTAATAAATAAATAAAAAAATAAAGGCTCACCTGAACGGAATCAATTGAGTTTAACAAAAGTCTGATCCTGTCTACTCACCATTAATGAGCCCCTCCCCCTGCAATCCTCGATCTGTTACTTTCAGGGGTAATTCTTAGGGACTTAGCCTGGGTCCCCATTTCCTATGTATTTGTCAATAGCGAATTATATAGGCCCACATATTTCAGAGCCCTTATATAAAACATTAGTGGGCTCCTCCACCTGCAACCCTCGATCTGCCAGTGTCAGTGGTTGTTCTGTTCTTAGGGGAGCCCAAGCAGTCGGGTTTGGTCCTCATTTGAGTCATCTAATATACATTTACAAGTCGAAAATCATTAAATATATGTACATGGTCCAGGGCCTCATACACCGTAACAGAAAAGTTGTTATACATCACCAAGGGCCCTGTGAAAGTCATTCATATATTCACGAAAGCACACATTTTATTTTGTTTGCTTTGCGCAAGGTACACCCTCGTTTTTTTCCTCGTTTGGCTTGTGGGCCTCCTAAGCTCATGGGCACCGGGCGCTGCCCCGGCTGACCCCCCTCTCAGTAGGCCTGAGATTGGTCAAATACACTTGATGTTATAACAGATGCACAGTTTGGCTTTCGTCCGGGTTTTGGAACAGTTGATGCTATCTTTGCTCTTATGTCAATTATTTTTAAATAATTCTCTGTAAAAAAGCGTTTCTATTGTTGTTTTGTCGATTATACTATTAAAGCCTTTGATTCTGTCCGAAGGGTAATGTTAGGGACGGACCATTTAACTTCCAGGGGGGTGGAGGGGTTATGTTTTTTTTTTCTAAAAAAATATTCTGATTTTGGTGGAGGAAAAAAAAATAATCTGATTCAGAGTTTTTGTCATATAACCTAATGTTAAATTCTGCAAAAAAATAAATATTCTAACTCTCGTGTTGTCCGAAAAAAAAATTCTGAACAAAAGAAAAAACCATAACCCCCACCCCCTGCAAGTTAAATGGTCGGTCCCTTATGGTATAAACTTTATCACATTGGTGTTCGATGTAAATTACTACAAGTTATTAAATCTATGTATTTAAATGTCACTATTTGTGTACAAGTCGATGGGTACAACTCAAACTATTTTACACATGAATTAGGTATTATGCAAGGAGAGTGTAAATGTCTCCTATACTTTTTTCATTATACACACAAACATGTATATGTCAACGATTGTGAAATGGCATTTATTAATAGTAGTTCTATACCCTTAGAGGTGAAAGATTTGAATTTATTTTTGTTAATGTATGCAGATGATATGGTTATTTTTTCTGAGTCCATTTCAGGGTTGCAAAATATGCTTGATACTTTATATGAATATATACAATATTGGTGTATTGACGGTAAATATGGAATTTATGTGGCGAGGCTTAGAAACGGGGAAAGCGAGTCTTTCCAACCGTTTCGTGTCGAGCCACATAAATTCTATATTTACCGTCAATACACCAATATTGTATTTATCCTGTAATAAAATTTGCAAAAAAAATGTTATTTAATTTAATAATTTAAAAAAGATACCTCAATAGTAGTTCCGGTAAGGGGCGTGGCTTAATAGCTTTATTAGGCTAATGTGAAAAGTGTTATTATGACAGGGGTGTGGCTTAATAGCATTATTTGGCTAATGTGAAAAGTGTTATTATGACTGGGGTGTGGCTTAATAGCTTTATTAGGCTAATGTGAAAAGTGTCATTATGACACTGTCATAATAAAACAATAGTTTATTTCAACCCATTTATTATGACAAAAAATAACCCAATTGCAGGATAAATATGTATAAATGGTCATTAAGTGTAAATACCTCAAAAACTAAAATTGTAGTATTTAGAAATGGAGGCAAAGTGAATGCTAATGAAAAATGGTTTTATGATAACAAAGAAATAGAAATAGTTGATAGTTTTACTTACCTTGGTGTACTTTTGAATTATAATGGTAAATATAATGTTTTACACAACAAGATAGCAGAGCAAGGTAGAAAAGCTGTTTTTGCTTTGAGAAGAAGCATTAAGTCAATGTATTTAAATTGTACCACTTTATTATCTTTATTTGACACTTATATAAACAGTATTTTGAGTTACGGCTGTGAAGTATTGTGGCACCTGATATATAGAGAGTTCATCTTAACAATTGAAAGAATATTCTTCATGTAAAATCTTCTACAAACAATGTGATGGTATATTATGAGTTAGGGAGATTCCCTTTAATTAATCATAGAAAATGTAGAATTTTCAGATATTGGTTCAAACTATTGAAAAATCAGAATTGTATTTTTAGAAATTGTTATGAATATCTATTTGTTGAACTTGAACCTTGTCCAAATAACAAAACAAATTGATTGTATTTTTTATTAAGAATGAATTATTTCATATTGGATTAGGTGACATTTGGTATTAATGATAGTGGATTATGTGATGTTTATTTTGCTACTATTAAACAAAGGCTACAAGACAATTTAAAGCAACGGTTTGATGGTGAAATGAAAAACTCTGTTAAATGTTGCAATTATCAATATATTGTTGATAATTTTTTATTACAATATTATCTAACAAAAGGTATTCCAGAATTATATAGAAATTGTATCACAAAGATAAGATTAAGTAGTCACAATTTAGCCATAGAAAGTGGAAGATTTACAGGTATTACAAGACTTAACAGAATATGTATCATATTGAAGATGAGTTTAATTTTGTACTCAAATGTAAAACATTTCAAGGTTTCAGAAATTTATAAGGTTATTTTATAATTTGCCAGTATATTTTGTCTTGTTGTGTAATTGTAATGTCTGTAAAAAAAAAAATGAAAATTACAAAAAAAAAAAAAAAAAAAAAAAAAAAAAAAAAATGTTTTAGAAATTATTTGATTAAGCCATATTATTGGAAAAAATCTTCAATGTATAAATTTATACAACTATCAAGTTCAAACAACATTAGAGAGTTATGTAACCTTACACATTTTTTATTTAGATCCTTTAAACTTATGTATATACTTAATATAGTATTATCTTCAATGTAATATAACTATATGCCAATAGTATTTATGTACTTTGGCCAATAAAGATATATATATATCTAGTATTTCATCGCCTTCAAATACAAATGGCTTGAGGTGCTTTTCTAGTAAAAAAAAAACCCAGATCGTTTGATGCTGACAACTACCGATTTAAGTACCTACTCCGAGTTTAACATGTCCATTCATTTTTTTCCGCCGCTGTGAGCCATATCCATTTTTCAATGATCGTGCCTTTCAAAACTCCAATTGCTCGGAAAGGAGAAGCTTTCAGATTATGAGATTTTGACAGATGATCGGCAAAAGATTGGGCATTGCATACAGAGATTGATGTGGAAATAAAATGGGGTGAATTTGATGTTTTCTGTCATCAAGCTTGAAATTTCACAAAAAATATTGTCAATTTCACGTTCAACAGCCGATAACTTCAAGAATGTCCAGTCATTCGCGTGCAATTTGACATCATTTGAAAGCAAAGTCATTTCTAAAGCGTTGGTCAGGGGCGTAGCTACCCCAAAATGAAGTGTACTCAAATCTGTTTAAAAGTATGGTGGAGGGTCACGAAAGTGACCCTCCCCCACCTCGCAGAGGTGGCCCCAGAAGCTCTGGGGTAAATGGTGCAAAATCCTGCATTCTTGCAATTTCCTGGCACTAAAAATGATCCCACGGAAACCCAATTTTCATGAGCAACAAGTCAACTTTTGAACATAAATTTTGAGAAATAAAATATTAAGTAGAGCAATATAATACAAATATGTAGTTGACTTAGAAATTTTATTTTGTCAAATGTGTAGTGGGTTAAGCTTGATTTGGAATCGAATACAATTAACATATTTGCCAAAGAATCTACACGGTGCACAGCAGACACTATCTTGAGTTTTTGAATATTCCATCCAAGTGTGTTCAAGAAACCATTTAGCCTTTGCTCTCCTTGTAGAATTCGAGATTACCCTGAAAAAAATATTAGCTAGTCTTCACTATTTTTACGCAAATTTTATTTCAAAGGAACATTTCTCGAATAGAAATAATTTATACTCTCTGTCAATGGTATGATAATGTATAAACATGATAAACTGTAATCTCAACCAATTCGAAACGATGTCGATGTGCACCGGCTGTACAGACTGGAAAATGCAAATTCCATCCGCGTTAAACCAATACTTTTTTTCTTATTCCAGTTCGTTCCATATGATACGTATCCAGTTTACCAGAAGATTTTAAAAGTTTACTAAAAGTAAACTAATATCAATATGCTTCCAATAACGTTAACGATCCCATGTGCTATTTGTTTTTGGGTGTGCGTTGTGATTTTCATTTAAAAAGAAATACGAATAGTTTGTTTGTTCAAGCAAAATAAAAAAAAAATCATACCTTAACAACAAATCTCCCACCCCAAACTCCATTCCTAAAACACGTGCACGACCATCGATCGGCATTGCACTTATATAACACGCACCGTTCTATGCTGATTCCGTAAATGATTAGAGTAGTTTCCGGAATTGAATATAGGTACATTAAGTAATTATTAACATGTTTGTATTTGTTTGAATTTGATTTAGTTTATTAATTTAGTTTTATTCTACCTTATGTCCTAGATTTACCATGTTTTAATTTTTGTCAAAATTTTCGATGTGTACGCAACTGCGTTTTTGCGTACGGGTTGCTACGCGCCTGTTGGGTGTAAATATTTTGTCAAAGTGATAACTTATTGTTGCGGAGTGATGTAAAGACCAAAACAAATTACATTATTTACAGAAATTTATTTTTCGTTTTAGATAATCAAATTATTCGTCAAAATAGTAGATTTCTGCAGTTTTGCGTACTTGATTATACTGAGAGAATGTATTAATTCTATTATTTGCATTCACCCTTGTCATTACACGTTACATTTAGATAACAATCGATGAACAAGCTAAAACAAGTAGTGTCAGTACAGATAACATATGCGCGTGCGGCACGTGCATTGCAGGAATGCAGAACTGACCCTGATTTCCATATCAATGTCCTTCGGATCATATCATATGGACGACATCTTAATCAGATAAAAACCAAAGGGAGAGTAAATAATAACATAACACCACAAAGATCTCAATAAAAGTACTTAAACATTAAGCTTATAGCATCAATGTCATGTATTAATGTAAATAAGAGCCAGCGTTTATTGGATTTGTTAAATTCAGCGTACCCCGTCGTCCCACGCATTAGAAAGAATATTGACACATCTTCAAAAATCGAAGACCGTCACTCAACTTCTTCCTATAGAGCAATCAACATGAAAAAACGATATTTTTTGCAACTTGTATGAAGACACCAGGGGGGTAATCAAAAACCGTAAATCGAAGACAGTGACCAAAAAGGAAAAGAACAAAAGGACAAACAATGATCTACAAAACACTACTCAGAAAACTAGAGATTGAGTAACACGTGGACGAATCCCACTAAAAACCTTGGGTGAACTCATGTGCTAGTAAAACAAGAGATTGAGTAACACGTGGACGAACCCCACTAAAAACCTTGGGTGAACTCATGTGCTAGTAAAACAAGAGATTGAGCAACACGTGGACGAACCCCACTAAAAACCTTGGGTGAACTCATGTGCTAGTAAAACTAGAGATTGAGTAACACGTGGACGAATCCCACTAAAAACCTTGGGTGAACTCATGTGCTAGTAAAACTAGAGATTGAGTAACACGTGGACGAATCCCACTAAAAACCTTGAGTGAACTCATTTGTTAGTCAAACTAGAGATTGAGTAACACGTGGACGAATCCCACTAAAAACCTTGGGTGAACTCATGTGCTAGTAAAACTAGAGATTGAGTAACACGTGGACGAATCCCACTAAAAACCTTGGGTGAACTCATGTGCTAGTAAAACTAGAGATTGAGTAACACGTGGACGAATCCCACTAAAAACCTTGGGTGAACTCATGTGCAAGTAAAACTAGAGATTGAGTAACACGTGGACGAACCCCACTAAAAACCTTGGGTGAACTCATGTGCTAGTAAAACTAGAGATTGAGTAACACGTGGACGAATCCCACTAAAAACCTTGAGTGAACTCATTTGTTAGTCAAACTAGAGATTGAGTAACACGTGGACGAACCCCACTAAACACCTTGGGTGAACGCATGTGCTAGTAAAGCTAGAGATTGAGTAACACGCGGACGAACCCCATTAAAAACCTTGAGTGAACTCATGTGCCAGTAAAACTAGAGATTGAGTAACACATGGACGAACCCCACTAAAAACCCTGGGTGAACTCATGTGCTAGTAAAACTAGAGATTGAGTAACACGTGGACGAACCCCAATAAAAACCTTGGGTGAACTCATGTGCTAGTAAAACTAGAGATTGAGTAACACGTGGACGAACCCCACTAATAACCCTGGGTGAACTCATGTGCTAGTAAAACTAGAGATTGAGTAACACGTGGACGAACCCCAATAAAAACCTTGGGTGAAGTCATGTGCTAGTAAAACTAGAGATTGAGTAACCGTGGACGAATCCCACTAATAACCCTGGGTGAACTCATGTGCTAGTAAAACAAGAGATTGAGTAACACGTGGACGAACCCCAATAAAAACCTTGGGTGAACTCATGTGCTAGTAAAACTAGAGATTGAGTAACACGTGGACGAATCCCACTAAAAACCTTGGGTGAACTCATGTGCTAGTAAAACAAGAGATTGAGTAACACGTGGACGAACCCCACTAAAAACCTTGGGTGAACTCATGTGCTAGTAAAACAAGAGATTGAGTAACACGTGGACGAACCCCACTAAAAACCTTGGGTGAACTCATGTGCTAGTAAAACTAGAGATTGAGTAACACGTGGACGAACCCCACTAAAAACCTTGGGTGAACTCATGTGCTAGTAAAACAAGAGATTGAGTAACACGTGGACGAACCCCACTAAAAACCTTGGGTGAACTCATGTGCTAGTAAAGCAAGAGATTGAGTAACACGTGTACGAACCCCACTAAAAACCTTGGGTGAACTCATGTGCTAGTAAAACAAGAGATTGAGTAACACGTGGACGAACCCCACTAAAAACCTTGGGTGAACTCATGTGCTAGTAAAACAAGAGATTGAGTAACACGTGGACGAACCCCACTAAAAACCTTGGGTGAACTCATGTGCTAGTAAAACAAGAGATTGAGTAACACGTGGACGAACCCCACTAAAAACCTTGGGTGAACTCATGTGCTAGTAAAACTAGAGATTGAGTAACACGTGGACGAACCCCACTAGAAACCTTGGGTCAACTCATGTGCTAGTAAAACTAGAGATTGAGTAACACGTGTACGAACCCCACTAAAAACCTTGGGTGAACTCATGTGCTAGTAAAACAAGAGATTGAGTAACACGTGGACGAACCCCACTAAAAACCTTGGGTGAACTCATGTGCTAGTAAAACAAGAGATTGAGTAACACGTGGACGAACCCCACTAAAAACCTTGGGTGAACTCATGTGCTAGTAAAACAAGAGATTGAGTAACACGTGGACGAACCCCACTAAAAACCTTGGGTGAACTCATGTGCTAGTAAAACTAGAGATTGAGTAACACGTGGACGAACCCCACTAGAAACCTTGGGTCAACTCATGTGCTAGTAAAACTAGAGATTGAGTAACACGTGGACGAACCCCACTAAAAACCTTGGGTGAACTCATGTGCTAGTAAAACTAGAGATTGAGTAACACGTGGACGAACCCCACTAAAAACCTTGGGTGAACTCATGTGCTAGTAAAACTAGAGATTGAGTAACACGTGTACGAACCCCACTAAAAACCTTGGGTGAACTCATGTGCTAGTAAAACAAGAGATTGAGTAACACGTGGACGAACCCCACTAAAAACCTTGGGTGAACTCATGTGCTAGTAAAACAAGAGATTGAGTAACACGTGGACGAACCCCACTAAAAACCTTGGGTGAACTCATGTGCTAGTAAAACAAGAGATTGAGTAACACGTGTACGAACCCCACTAAAAACCTTGGGTGAACTCATGTGCTAGTAAAACAAGAGATTGAGTAACACGTGGACGAACCCCACTAAAAACCTTGGGTGAACTCATGTGCTAGTAAAACTAGAGATTGAGTAACACGTGGACGAACCCCACTAAACACCTTGGGTGAACTCATGTGCTAGTAAAACTAGAGATTGAGTAACACGTGGACGAACCCCACTAAAAACCTTGGGTGAACTCATGTGCTAGTAAAACTAGAGATTGAGTAACACGTGGACGAACCCCACTAAAAACCTTGGGTGAACTCATGTGCTAGTAAAACAAGAGATTGAGTAACACGTGTACGAACCCCACTAAAAACCTTGGGTGAACTCATGTGCTAGTAAAACAAGAGATTGAGTAACATGTGGACGAACCCCACTAAAAACCTTGGGTGAACTCATGTGCTAGTAAAACAAGAGATTGAGTAACACGTGGACGAACCCCACTAAAAACCTTGGGTGAACTCATGTGCTAGTAAAACAAGAGATTGAGTAACACGTGGACGAACCCCACTAAAAACCTTGGGTCAACTCATGTGCTAGTAAAGCAAGAGATTGAGTAACACGTGGACGAACCCCACTAAAAACCTTGGGTCAACTCATGTGCTAGTAAAACTAGAGATTGAGTAACACGTGGACGAACCCCACTAAAAACCTTGGGTGAACTCATGTTCTAGTAAAACAAGAGATTGAGTAACACGTGGACGAACCCCACTAAACACCTTGGGTGAACTCATGTTCTAGTAAAACAAGAGATTGAGTAACACGTGGACGAACCCCACTAAAAACCTTGGGTCAACTCATGTGCTAGTAAAACTAGAGATTGAGTAACACGTGGACGAACCCCACTAAAAACCTTGGGTGAACTCATGTGCTAGTAAAACTAGAGATTGAGTAACACGTGGACGAACCCCACTAAACACCTTGGGTGAACTCATGTGCTAGTAAAACTAGAGATTAAGTAACACGTGGACGAACCCCACTGAAAACCTTGGGTGAACTCATGTGCTAGTAAAACTAGAGATTGAGTAACATGTGGATGAACCCCACTAAAAACCTTGGGTGAACTCATGTGCTAGTAAAACTAGAGATTGAGTAACACGTGGACGAACCCCACTAAATACCTTGGGTGAACTCATGTGCTAGTAAAACTAGAGATTGAGTAACACGTGGACGAACCCCACTAAACACCTTGGGTGAACGCATGTGCTAGTAAAGCTAGAGATTGAGTAACACGCGGACGAACCCCATTAAAAACCTTGAGTGAACTCATGTGCCAGTAAAACTAGAGATTGAGTAACACATGGACGAACCCCACTAAAAACCCTGGGTGAACTCATGTGCTAGTAAAACTAGAGATTGAGTAACACGTGGACGAACCCCAATAAAAACCTTGGGTGAACTCATGTGCTAGTAAAACAAGAGATTGAGTAACACGTGGACGAACCCCACTAATAACCCTGGGTGAACTCATGTGCTAGTAAAACTAGAGATTGAGTAACACGTGGACGAACCCCAATAAAAACCTTGGGTGAAGTCATGTGCTAGTAAAACTAGAGATTGAGTAACCGTGGACGAATCCCACTAATAACCCTGGGTGAACTCATGTGCTAGTAAAACAAGAGATTGAGTAACACGTGGACGAACCCCAATAAAAACCTTGGGTGAACTCATGTGCTAGTAAAACAAGAGATTGAGTAACACGTGGACGAACCCCACTAAAAACCTTGGGTGAACTCATGTGCTAGTAAAACTAGAGATTGAGTAACACGTGAACAAACCCCACTAAAAACCTTGGGTGAACTCATGTGCTAGTAAAACTAGAGATTGAGTAACACGTGGACGAACCCCACTAAAACCTTGAGTGAACTCATGTGCTAGTAAAACTAGAGATTGAGTAACACGTGGACGAACCCCATTAAAAACCTTGGGTGAACTCATGTGCTAGTAAAACTAGAGATTGAGTAACACGTGGACGAACCCCACTAAAGACCTTAGGTGAACTTATGTGCTAGTAAAACTAGAGATTGAGTAACACGTGGACGAACCCCACTAAAAACCTTGGGTGAACTCATGTGCTAGTAAAACTAGAGATTGAGTAACACGTGGACGAACCCCACTAAAAACCCTGAGTGAACTCATGTGGTAGTAAAACTAGAGATTGAGTAACACGTGGACGAACCCCACTAAAAACCTTGGGTGAACTTATGTGCTAGTAAAACTAGAGATTGAGTAACACGTGAACGAACCCCACTCAAAACCTTGGGTGAACTCATGTGCTAGTAAAACTAGAGATTTAGTAACACGTGGACGAACCCCACTAAAAACCTTGGGTGAACTCATGTGCTAGTAAAACTAGAGATTTAGTAACACGTGGACGAACCCCACTAAAAACCTTGGGTGAACTCATGTGCTAGTAAAACAAGAGATTGAGTAACACGTGAACGAACCCCACTCAAAACCTTGGGTGAACTCATGTGCTAGTAAAACAAGAGATTGAGTAACACGTGGACGAACCCCACTAAAAACCTTGAGTGAACTCATGTGCTAGTAAAACTAGAGATTTAGTAACACGTGGACGAACCCCATTAAAAACCTTGGGTGAACTCATGTGCTAGTAAAACTAGAGATTGAGTAACACGTGGACGAACCCCACTAAAAACCTTGGGTCAACTCATGTGCTAGTAAAGCAAGAGATTGAGTAACACGTGGACGAACCCCACTAAAAACCTTGGGTCAACTCATGTGCTAGTAAAACTAGAGATTGAGTAACACGTGGACGAACCCCACTAAAAACCTTGGGTGAACTCATGTTCTAGTAAAACAAGAGATTGAGTAACACGTGGACGAACCCCACTAAACACCTTGGGTGAACTCATGTTCTAGTAAAACAAGAGATTGAGTAACACGTGGACGAACCCCACTAAAAACCTTGGGTCAACTCATGTGCTAGTAAAACTAGAGATTGAGTAACACGTGGACGAACCCCACTAAAAACCTTGGGTGAACTCATGTGCTAGTAAAACTAGAGATTGAGTAACACGTGGACGAACCCCACTAAACACCTTGGGTGAACTCATGTGCTAGTAAAACTAGAGATTAAGTAACACGTGGACGAACCCCACTGAAAACCTTGGGTGAACTCATGTGCTAGTAAAACTAGAGATTGAGTAACATGTGGATGAACCCCACTAAAAACCTTGGGTGAACTCATGTGCTAGTAAAACTAGAGATTGAGTAACACGTGGACGAACCCCACTAAATACCTTGGGTGAACTCATGTGCTAGTAAAACTAGAGATTGAGTAACACGTGGACGAACCCCACTAAACACCTTGGGTGAACGCATGTGCTAGTAAAGCTAGAGATTGAGTAACACGCGGACGAACCCCATTAAAAACCTTGAGTGAACTCATGTGCCAGTAAAACTAGAGATTGAGTAACACATGGACGAACCCCACTAAAAACCCTGGGTGAACTCATGTGCTAGTAAAACTAGAGATTGAGTAACACGTGGACGAACCCCAATAAAAACCTTGGGTGAACTCATGTGCTAGTAAAACTAGAGATTGA
Organism: Bathymodiolus septemdierum; assembly: GCA_963383655.1. Lineage (NCBI taxonomy): Eukaryota > Metazoa > Mollusca > Bivalvia > Mytilida > Modiolidae > Bathymodiolus > Bathymodiolus septemdierum. Next base: position 26,329,525 of record OY726530.1, on the reverse strand, counting down.
GTAACACGTGGACGAACCCCACTAATAACCCTGGGTGAACTCATGTGCTAGTAAAACTAGAGATTGAGTAACACGTGGACGAACCCCAATAAAAACCTTGGGTGAAGTCATGTGCTAGTAAAACTAGAGATTGAGTAACCGTGGACGAATCCCACTAATAACCCTGGGTGAACTCATGTGCTAGTAAAACAAGAGATTGAGTAACACGTGGACGAACCCCAATAAAAACCTTGGGTGAACTCATGTGCTAGTAAAACAAGAGATTGAGTAACACGTGGACGAACCCCACTAAAAACCTTGGGTGAACTCATGTGCTAGTAAAACTAGAGATTGAGTAACACGTGAACAAACCCCACTAAAAACCTTGGGTGAACTCATGTGCTAGTAAAACTAGAGATTGAGTAACACGTGGACGAACCCCACTAAAACCTTGAGTGAACTCATGTGCTAGTAAAACTAGAGATTGAGTAACACGTGGACGAACCCCATTAAAAACCTTGGGTGAACTCATGTGCTAGTAAAACTAGAGATTGAGTAACACGTGGACGAACCCCACTAAAGACCTTAGGTGAACTTATGTGCTAGTAAAACTAGAGATTGAGTAACACGTGGACGAACCCCACTAAAAACCTTGGGTGAACTCATGTGCTAGTAAAACTAGAGATTGAGTAACACGTGGACGAACCCCACTAAAAACCCTGAGTGAACTCATGTGGTAGTAAAACTAGAGATTGAGTAACACGTGGACGAACCCCACTAAAAACCTTGGGTGAACTCATGTGCTAGTAAGACTAGAGATTGAGTAACACGTGGACGAACCCCACTAAAAACCTTGGGTGAACTTATGTGCTAGTAAAACTAGAGATTGAGTAACACGTGAACGAACCCCACTCAAAACCTTGGGTGAACTCATGTGCTAGTAAAACTAGAGATTTAGTAACACGTGGACGAACCCCACTAAAAACCTTGGGTGAACTCATGTGCTAGTAAAACTAGAGATTTAGTAACACGTGGACGAACCCCACTAAAAACCTTGGGTGAACTCATGTGCTAGTAAAACAAGAGATTGAGTAACACGTGAACGAACCCCACTCAAAACCTTGGGTGAACTCATGTGCTAGTAAAACAAGAGATTGAGTAACACGTGGACGAACCCCACTAAAAACCTTGAGTGAACTCATGTGCTAGTAAAACTAGAGATTTAGTAACACGTGGACGAACCCCATTAAAAACCTTGGGTGAACTCATGTGCTAGTAAAACTAGAGATTGAGTAACACGTGGACGAACCCCACTAAAAACCTTGGGTGAACTCATGTGCTAGTAAAACAAGAGATTGCGTAACACGTGGAAGAACCCCACTAAAAACCTTGGGTGAACTCATGTGCTAGTAAAACTAGAGATTTAGTAACACGTGGACGAACCCCATTAAAAACCTTGGGTGAACTCATGTGCTAGTAAAACTAGAGATTGAGTAACACGTGGACGAACCCCACTAAAAACCTTGGGTGAACTCATGTCCTAGTAAAACTAGATTGAGTAACACGTGGACGAACCCCACTAAAAACCTTGGGTGAACTCATGTGCTAGTAAAACAAGAGATTGCGTAACACGTGGAAGAACCCCACTAACAACCTTGGGTGAACTCATGTGCTAGTAATAATGGCATGTCATTATTTGCAATACACAAATATACAATTCAATTGAAGAAATACAAAACAAGCAAAAAATAAGACAATAAAGAAAACATTGAATATAGTCTATACTCGAGTATAATTGTATGTCTCCTTTCCTCAGTTTAATAAAAGAAACCGCCGTTTTAATATCTTTAGGTGTTGATAAATTTTAGTATTAATATTTAATCTTTCAATTATATAACAATTATTAAAATAAAAAAAATATCAAGAATATTATATAAAGAATGAGTATATACTACTTCTACTAAATTAACAGGGAAAACATGCACTAATCAATTTCTCTGTTAAACCAGAACGGAGAGCTCTGTGATATATTTCAAAGAATAAATATTGTCTCAAATATGTCCATATCATTTTTCTGTTTTCTTAAATCGTTAAATCGACAGTTTAATAATCTTACCAAATTAATATCTATTAACTAAAACTGCATGCAAAAAATATACAGTAATGATACCAATATACTTTTATAAGGAATTTATTAAATAAAGACGTGTGTGAGGAGCAGAGATCCTTCTATGATAAAATTCTTGACGAGTCCCAACCAAAAAGTCGCGAGTCCCAACCAAAAAGTCACGAGTCCCAACCAAAAAGTCACGAGTCCCAACCAAAAAGTCACGTGTCCCAACCAAAAAGTCACGTGTCCCAACCAAAAAGTCGCGAGTCCCAACCAAAAAGTCACGTGTCCCAACCAAAAAGTCACGTGTCCCAACCAAAAAGTCACGTGTCCCATGCACTAATGCATTCTTTGCTATTTTGTTTGTAAAAAAAAAAAAAAAAAAAGTAGTTGTTGCTTCCCCACTAAGCACACATCATTAATAAGGAGAAGGGGCAAATACTAGTTGGTTCGGGATCAGGATATGTGTCTGAGTGGAGCGACATTGCTATCTGCGGCTTGTTGTTTCAGTGAGCTAGCACTATAATAATCCAACTGAGTGTATTGGTCTAGTACAATGCGAACATCACCATCATCTCATCGAAATGTAACTTGTTCTCGCCATGATATACCTGAAAACAAAATGCTCGTTTAGCGTTTAACAACAGTCAGTCACTCATTTCACTTAAAATGACATTCCACTTCCTCGAGGCTCGATATATTGAGAATTAACGGACTTGCTAAATGTAGTCATCGGAATGAACACAATGTGCATTTAAAATCTGATTTCCGGTCTCCATTGAAAAGTATCACAATGACGTGAAATAGTTAATGGTAGTTTTGTTAGCGAGATGCACGAGGGTATGTCGAATCGAAGAAAACAAAATCTAATGAAAAATACAGAACAAAGAAAAACTTTATCAAAGAAGAAGTTATAATATGCTATAGGTGTGAAGCCAATCAAGATGGTAGGTAAATCATATATAAATACTCTTAAGACATAAAAGTAACTGGGGATTTGAGCTTGAGATAACGCTATAATGTAGGGAAATAGTCAGTGGCTTAATGTTTATCATATACTTCAAAGGGAACTTACGTAAAATGCCTATAGGGTGGTTCTCGTATCTCTTTTATCAATATCCACGTCAGATTGTGCCTTAACGAATGTTTATAATGTTACATAGATTTATGATATCAGTATGGCCGCATTTAATATATTTTTCAGCTTGTCTACACTCATTTGACAACGTGGGAGTTGATGATGTTTCTATATAATTTTTTCCACCACTTCCAATTAGTTTTTAATAAAAAAAAAAACAAATAAAAACTCTACATATTGAATCTCTTTTAGGCATCAACATCAGTACAGCGTTGTTCTGTTGTAACATTAGTCAACTATTGTTCATAGAGCAACACCAATTGGTGTATGCAGTATATACTCGAACAACGTGACTCGTCTAAATCTGTGTTCGCAACATTTATGAATGCGACGTTGTTATAGTAATATACCTCTACGGCAAACTAAAGTTTTGCAGTCCGTCCTCTGCAAGCATCTCAACCTTCAGATCGCTGAGGAATGCTTGCCAACGGAGAATGAGGAAACATTTATATCCAAATTTGTCAAACAAGTTAAAAAATAAATTGACGATATTTTCTTGAAAGTGTTTTAGGAAATAGACGTTAGAAAAAACCGAAGGGGCATTGAAGAATGGACAATCCATATTGAGACACTGGCAACATCGAGCACACAAGACAGGACGAAGACAAACAAAACACACAAAAAAAACCCCCACAACACAACACAGAAACCTAAAAAGATGAGCAACACGTCAGTTTTAACATCTGCTGATTCAACTTGTTTCTTTTTCGTGATGGCTAGTTTTGTCGCTGATCTACACTATAGTGTATATGGTTTATCTACTGAACACTACAAGTACGGGTGACTTTAAAGTGATGATTTAATTAGAATTTTTAATTGTATCATAAATCAACATATTTAGCATAAACGTGATTATACCTGCAGCTTTCCTGCCATAACTTCTTAGGTTTGACGATAATAACTGATTTTTATCAATAACTTCAAAAATTTAAGCATATCTTAAGATTCAAAACGGTAAAAAATAATTAAGGTGTCATTAAAAAAAGTTGATACGAGGCTCCCATTGTGAAATTTATTTTAGATTTGTTTTTTTCGCACATCTGAAGTATACGATCTTATCTGTTAGTAGACATAAACCATGATATGTCAGGTGCTAAAACAAGATATTCAGGTATGTATTCAAGGGCTATCACTCCTTTTTAACGGTTTCGAACATGCAGTACGATTTTATGTCACGTTGTATCGGAGGAGAGTGCTGGGTATTTATTTTTGAACGTTCCCAAAATATTTTAACGATTGCTTTTCCTGACTCTGTGACGTTTTGTCACTTATATTATAGATAGACGCGTATCATGTGCCAGTTTTTCGTGCATTGAAAATTAAACATGTGTAAAGTATAAAAAAACACTTAGAAACTAAAGACGTAACCATCTTACTGGTATTTAAATGTTTTATTATCTAAATACTTATAGGTCTAGGCATGCTGTAGAACCAAAGCAGTTCTAAATGTATAGAATAATGGTTAGTGTGCTTTCTCCAAGTGCGATAGATTGCAGGGGTGGATCCAGGATTTCAAGTTAGGGAGGTGCACTTAAAATAATTGCGCCGAGCGGAGGGAGGCGCGAAAATGTTTGGGGTATTTCGTGTGAAAAATCACGATTTTACCCCCCAAAAATCACCTTTTTTTCAATTTTAAGGGAGGGGGGGGGGGGGGGGGCGCCGGGTTCCCCCCCCCCCCCCCCCCTGGATCCGCCCCTGCGTTATGATACTAAAACATTTGTTTTTGTTGTTTCTTCGCTAAGCTCGCAGTATAAAGGAGTAAGAGTAAAGATTGGTTGTCTCGGAACCAGGCGAATGAGTGTTAGTAGAACAGCACGTCTACTCGTTGACTGTTGTTTTCAATAAGCTAGCACAATAAGATTCAAATAAGTAAATTTGTCTATCACAAAAGAGATATTGTCATCAACTTATGTAAAGGTATTGTGTTCTCTCCATGGTATAACTGAGAAAAAAATGTCCACTTTGGGGTAAGAGAAGAAACACTTCCTAAGTCACATGTATGCTCTAACGTGAACACATTTATACATTGAACACATTAATCTCTTACTGATATTTTAATATTTTAATGTCTGAACGGTTATGAAAAAACCCAGTTTTTGAAGATGCAGAAGGGTTATCAGAAGCCGTTAATCGAAGAAAGACAGACAATACAACGACCAATAGAAAAAAAAGACAAAAAAGACAATACACAGAAAATAAACTGATCAACAAGAGCCCTTCTTACAATTTTGTGATGTTTTCCCTTAGCCACGCCTGGTTAACGAGATGGTCTCAACATAATGTTGAGCAAGCAAAAAGGTATCTGCAACTTCCGGTTGTGACCATCTGTCGAGGAAAATTTACAACCGTGTGTACGGCAAGTTGTTTTATCTCATATTTCTAGATATTTCGAGACATATTTTAAAAATCAAAGAATGTTATTCCCTTCCGATATGAAAATGTAAACTTTTCCTGCTTTCCGTTGTGAAAAACAGTTAAAATTGAAGGAGAAAGCACTTTTCTCCTGTGCAGCTACGAGTTCATTTTGTGTATTTCGTCGTGCAATTTCAGCTATTTCTTTGCATAGCGAAAAGGTTCTGTGACAATGACGTGGTTGGGTGATATAAATTTATTGACAGGTTCGATCTTACTACAAGAATGGAAACGATAGAGGCTAACAACACAACACTGCCCGTAATTATGATAGGTTGAGTCCTTCTGTCACAGGTTGAGGCCTTCTGGTACATGTTGAGGCCATCTTGTTTACCAGGTGTGTTAGGCGTTAGGCTTTATCCCTGAGACAAACTCAATGTGCTGGTTTTGTATTGTTGACATGTTAGTGCATGATTGTACATTTCGTGTATCACCCTTCAACGTTAATTCTTTAGATATAATTCGCTTAAGTAATTGCACAGTAAATCCGCCCTTGAACTGTCAAATTTTCTTAAAATACCACTGGGAACCAGGTATGCATTGATTACTGGTACCTTACTGTGTGATGTCGGTATTTGTAAGATTAATACATGTTGTTCTTAATCCGGAGATAGAAATTATATACCTATATATTGATTGATAACAAAATGATATAAATATTATACCCAGATGTATTATTTATAGAACAACAGCAAAGCTAGTACAAATCATTTGACTGAATGATAAATATCGTTGTGCAGTTTCTTATGATATCTTTCATGGGCGTAGGAGGCGTGGGGGGCAAACCCCTCCCTCTTTCGCCAAAACATATAGAAAAAGCTGAATTTTTAGCACAGAAGCAAAAAATGCTCAGTTAATAAGAGGTTCAAGGGTATAATTTGAATGCAAATTACATTGTTTGCTTGTCAGTTTTGAAAAATTGCACCTCCCTGCTTCCAGTCCTCTCGTTAAGCTGTCCCCTCCATTTTCCGCGGTCCACTCCCAGCTTGCCCCCTACTTTCCGGCTCATTCTCAAAGCTTGCCTCCATCCACTTCCCGGTCCACTCCTATGCCTCTGTCTTTGAAATCTAATTAAAATTAGATGTTTGTTGTATCTTTTTTAATTTTAATTATCCTTTGGCGATACACTAACATCTGGCGACACTCCGTTTGGCGCTCATGTCATGTAGCCATTTATTTATCTTTTACCGTCCAATCATATGCAAGACAATTAAATATATTGACCAATCGGACAACATCTATTGGCGTGTACTCGGTTTTGACATTTAAAGATTTAGTAGGCTTATCGCTGATTGGTCTGCCGAAAATATGAACCGTGACCTGATCATATAAAGGCACTATTATTGTGTATACGCGTCTATCTGTATAGAATGTAAGGTACTCGTGATCGTATGCTAGTTTGGCTTTACAACTACCCATGCAATCAGTACCTATCGCCACTAACGTTGTGAGTTCGAATCTCGCTCAGGCGAGATGTACAACATTATGTGATAAAGTTTGTCAGTGACTTGCAACAGGTCGGTGGTTTTCTCCGGGTACTCCGGTTTCCTCTACCAATAATACTGATCACCACAATATAACTGAAATATTGCTGAAAGTGGCGTTAAACACCATAAAACCAAGCTAAAGCTCTTAGTGTATTGCACTCTTACTCTTCATAAATAGATAATACATTTCATATCATTATTTACTTCATGCCGCGACATTACTTTTAAAGACTTCAGCTTTACCGTTACACCCAACAAACCTACAATTAAAAAGGATCTTTACGAAAAATGATGGTTGTTTACATAAATTTTGCACCCGTTAATGTTCGTTTAATATTTAAGTACAACTCTATATTTTCCTGCACGTAATATAGGTTTACTTTTTGTTCAAAAACAAAGATATGCTTGCAGGTATAAAACGATAAAATATTTAAATTTAAGCGCAAGAGGTATATTTATGACATGATTTAGAGGCATATTGCAATTTATTTTGCTTCTTTTATTAAAAAGAACCCATTGATCTTTCTTTTATAAAACAATATAAAACGAATCACCGTCATAATCCCGTGTTATTTGACTGGGTTTATCATATCGTCTGCTCTTCAGTCGCCGCTTGATGCTTATGAGATAGGACAAAAATGTTCAATTATGTTGGATAGAATTACATTTTGTCAAAATTGCAGTAAGTCCCTCGCAGCAAGGAAGACATTTTTGACGTGACACAATCAAATAAGAGGGATTATATTAAATCTCTATATTTAGATATGAAATACATGTTACAAACGCCCGTCAACTGAAATAAGGTTAGCCATGTAATAAGGTTTTGATGAAATTGTTGAGAATATTGTTATTTTAGTTATGAAAATTGGAATGGAATGACTCAATTTAGGATCCCCTAGCTTTATATGTCATATCTATGCATGTGTAGGAGGGTATGTTGCATAGGAATGCGTAAAATTGTCATTTATATACGTAAAAAATGGTTTGTCGTAATGGTTTATGTTTAAATTTGTCATTGTTGAATCCCTCAGCTTTAAATAATGGATGAAGCTGTCCCTGTTTCAATGAAATGTAATTATTTGACCTTTCTAAATAAAATACCTAACAAAAATGTACTAATCGTCGCTTCTAAACTTTCCGCTCATCGCTTCATGTTACCGAATGGTAACGGGATTTCCGGGGTTTTTCTATAGTTTGTGTAGGCATTTTTGAACTAATTGTAAGACATATGATTAACAGATATACAAAAACAAAGACACTATATATTGGTGTATTCCGTGAACCTAGTTTTGACTATCAGTCACACCTCGCCTGAACGGGGTTCGAACTCTCAACTTCAGTGGTGATAGGCACTGCACAAAAATGTAATTGCATAAGTAGTTGGTAGTTATTAATCCAATTGCCATACGATCAGGTCGGTGGTTTTCTCCTGGTCCTCCGGTTTCCTCCACCAATAAAACTGACAGTCACGATATAACTGAAATATTGTTGAAAGTGGCGTTAAACACCACAATATCAACCAACCAACCATACGATCACGACCACGGCAACACCTGACAATTGTTTTGCAAAAATCGTACCGGACATTTAACAATGTGAGCTACAAAATTGCTATTGACTAAAACAAAAAGTTAACAACACAGACCGAACAAAGGGGTGAATAAAGTTCAATTCAAAATTGAAAACATTGGCAGAGGAGTCGTCTTATCGTGTCGGAGATTTTGTTGCATACTCAAAATGAAAAACAAAATATTGACTCAAGTATGCATACTTGTTCAATGCCAATTGTATGTCTGCGTTATTGGAAACTAATAATATTAATATTGGCACGTAATCTTATCTCTTATAGATATTTTTAACAATTTTATAAACATTTATTTTACGAAATTGTGAAGTAAACTCGAATGGAATGAAATGAATGCATTGACCATCACTAGGTAGAATTGTTTATTATCTTAGTAAACTTCGATACATCTGACATGTATAGATTATGTATGCTTCTGAATTCTTGTGAGGAGTATAATACATACAAAGATATTTTAATCCCGTTGAACCAGAATATGATATCGATTGTTTCCTTAGCTCATCATAGATAGGGAACCAGAATTTCGTATCGATTGCTTCCTAAGCTCACCAAAGACAAGGAACCAGAATTTGATGTAAACTTCGATGCATCCGACATGTAGATTATATACACTTCTAAAGTCTTGTGAGGAGCAAGTATAATACATACAGGGATATTTTCCTCATTCATGACTTATCACAGGGTTTGTAACTAAAGCAACACGACGATTACCACCAGTGGAGCAGGAACTGAATACCCTTCCGGGACACCTGAGTTCACCTCCGGTTTTTACTGGTGTTTGTGTTGCCCGAACTTTATTTTTCAGTATACTGTTTTGTAGATCGGTGTTTGTTTTTTGTTCTTTTCCTTTTGACCATGTTGTTGCCTGTCCTTCTTCGATTTAGGGATTACACCTTTGATATCTTCAAACTATTCTTTATACAGAATATGGTATCAATTGTTCCCTAAACTCACCAGAGACAGTGAACAAGAATATGGCACCAATTGTTTCCTATACTCACCACAGACAAGGAGCCAGAATTTGTTACCGATTGGTTCCTAAACTCACCACAGACAGGTAACCGCGAATGTGTATGATATTTTGCGATTAGCGAAGCATAATGTAAGGAATCACTATTACATGTTATTGTGACATAAAACCACTTGAAGATCGTACCCCCCACCCTAAATGTTCAAATCTCAACGTATTGAAATTCAAACTTGTAAACTGTTAGAAATGGTCAATCATTGTTATCCTAGTATTACAATGTTTAAACCGTATCTGTGGTGCCATGGTTAGTGTGTACGTTTCGAGTAGAGTATATCGTTGTTCAAGTCCCGTTCGGGGGAAACAAAAGACTATAAAATTAGCATTTGTTGCTTCTCCGCTAAGAATGCAACATTAAGGAGAAAGCACAAAAACTGGTTGGCTCGGAATTCATATAATGTGTCAGAGTGTAGCAACATGTCTAACAGTTGACTGTTGCTTCAGTGAGCTAGCGCCACTATTAACGTCCAATTAAGTGCGTTGGGTCCAGTTCAAGTTGAACTTTATCATCATCTCAACTCATTGAACTATAACTTGTTCTCGCCATGATCACTGTCGTCAAAGAGCTCCGATAGGAAATGTTTGGTCAACATCCGGGATATTTTAAAGCGGTATTTTTAAAGCAGACACGGATAATTATCGTAAGTATTTATAAATATACTGTGTATATAATGTTTTGAATTATGATGCTTTATGATTGTTATTATTAATATGAAACCGGCACGGCCTTGAATGCTCGCGCATCTGAAAATTATCTGGCAATTTCATCAAAAAGTGTCGAGATGTTTTGGGCCGAGATATATTGGGGACGACTTTTTTTTAGGGCCGAATCTAGTCTCATTCAATCGAGCTGTCGTTCCTTACGAGAGAGGGTACGAGACTTCAGGATCACCTTTGCGCTTTATGTTAAGAAGATCTTCATTAGTTGAGTGTGTTAGTGTGTTACCCGGAAACCGGTGTTTACAAAACGTAAGGAACGATAACTCGAATAACAAATACAAAACGTAGAATTTTTTTTCTTCGACAATTTGTTCAGCCATGTTTGTTAAAAAATCCTAAGTACATATTTTATACCATAAAGAGCTCGCTTAAGCTCGCATATTAATTTCATTTTTTGTCGGCCAAATATCATTTATTTTTGCAGTGTAAAATTAGATTTTTCTATAAGTTATAAGGAATCCGGCTTCAAAATCATTACAATCAACTGAAATATCGCTATATCTTGCATTTACGAATGAATTAAATGTTGCCCAAAAAGAAAAAAATATTGATGAATGATTGATTTTACCTAATAATACTATTTTGTTGATGAAAAGTCAATTAGTAACTAGTTATACCCTAAAACATGATGTCAACAGATGTTTTTGAAATCCGGCTTGGTTAAAATGTAAACATGTATACAAACCGGTTGGGTCATTTATAAATAACCGGGTTTGTCAGTATGTAAATACCACTGATCTTATTGTAATTGAGCATTATATTGCAATTTAACAATAGCTATGATTAGGAAATATCTCAAAGGCGATAAATACTGATCCATAGTATGAATATTCGCCATGGCTACTAATTTCAGCTACTTTGTACAATAAAAAAATCGTTATTTCTATGTTAAATTGCTACTGTCGCGAACACTTGATTTTTTTAATGTTTTTTGTGGCACTGACATCACGATTGGTGCTCAATACGCTACACTCATTTTAAGTAGTTGTCCAGGCGCATCAATTGAGTAGTGGGAGATTCTTTTTATAACGCAATATTTTAATTTTATACTCGTTGATAACGAAGTAAGTCACTCTGTGGAAATAACTTCATGAATACGATATTTAAGTTTCTTCACAGTATAATGTTTACATTAACATTACAGATAAGCAAATTAACAAAGGCTGTAGTATTGAATTCCTTTCCGCACGGTCGACTTTGGCAGTTTGTATACAAAGAAAATGTTAGGTGTACTCGATTAATGCAACGTTCGTTACAAGTTGTAATACGACAAATGTTCGTGCTTTGTTCACTGAAAATAGAGGCTCAGTGGTCTGAGCCTATGTCGTTCACCTTTCATTCTGCTTTGAGGAAACTTAATACAAACAGAACCTTCTATAGGTGCTTCCCACCAAAGTTCGGCTCATTTGGCTAAGCAGTTTCAGAGAAGAAGATTGTTAGAAATCGGCCAATCAGAAACAAGAATTGTCTGTGGCGACCATGTTTGTCAACGGATCGGGATGAAATGTGCAATCTTTATAGAAGACCTTCCATAGTTGCTTCCTACCAAGTTTCGGTTCATTTGGCTAAGCAGTTTGAGAAGAGAAGATTTTTTATAAATCGGCCAATTAGAAACAATAATTATCTGTGGAGACCATGTTTGTTAACGGATCGGGATGAAATGAACAATCTTTATAGAAGACCTTCCATAGTTGCTTCATACCAAGTTTCGGTTCATTTGGCTAAGAACTTTTAGAGGAGAAGATTTTTGTTTTTGATCTGCCAATCAGAAACAAGAATAGCCAATCGTAACTACTCGGCCATTCTCGCTACCCTACAAATAACCTCGTATGCATTAGGCGTATAAATCGCACTACTTTTCACATGTCAGTTACATGAAAGTTTGATAAAGTTATATTTTAAACAATTTTCTATATTTCAATTATTTTCATGGATAAAAGTTAAAGTTTTGATTAGTTTTGCATGATTAGATTTTACTTAGTATGTCTTCCATATTGGATTTTCGTGGACTATATTTTTGTGCGGCTTAACTTAACTTAACTTCCGGCAAACAATTTAAGAAGAATTTCTACTATCTACGTACGAGGTTATTTGTAGGGTAGCGAGAATGGCCGAGTAGTTACGATTGCAAGAATCGTTTGTGGCGACCATGTTTGTTAAGGGCAGTTTAAAAAAAAATGGCTCCTACTGCTATAGCTGTCTAATTTACTCATTTTTATGATTTTATTGGATCTAAACAGTTCAAAAGATCTGTAATGATTTGATGTTTGTTACTGCAAAAAATCTTTAAGATATCTAGAATAACAAAAAAATATGTCAAAAAAACATGTCAAAATTGTCAGGAGTGCAACCCTTTTTTGTGACACTTTAAAAAATCCTTAATTTTCAACAACCTACCACAGTGCTAAATCAAACAATATGTTATCAAAATCTATTTGATCACAAACTTTGATATGTTGACATACTTTAAGATAGCAATAGATCATGCTTCACATTTATTATTGCATAAAAATATGGCTTTGTAAAAAAGATGTACCTAGTCAGGAGTGCAACACACATTTATGCAAGTTTTCCTAAATTACATTGTAGAAATGTTGTCTTTTAGTTTTCAAAGATATGAGGTATAAATAAATCTTAATACATCATTGCTGCTTCAAGACCATAGTTAAAGGATACACTAAAATCAGTAGTAAGGCCAAGAATGTCACATTAAATGCAGCACCCTCAAATGTCAGGAGTGCAACATTTGATATTTTCTTAGACATATTTTCTTTTAAATGTAACTAAAATCACATTTGTCTTTCTATTTCAACAGAGACTGAGGAAGAGAACAGATAAAAACCCATTTACCTGTTTGAGATACATAAAATATCTCTCACAGAAGCATTTGATTCATGTCAGGAGTGCTACTAGTTTTAAGTGATCTTCTACACAGTCTAAATTATAGCTTTTTATATGGATGATTTAAATAAAATGAGATTCTGTCAAGTTTAGAATAATGTTTGAAAAAATTAAAAGTGCCAATAGCATTTTATGTACTTTTAATTTTATGTAATAAAGCATTTTTGTTCATTTTAAATGGTCTCATGCTTTAATATATATTAGGTATTAATACTAGAGACATTCTCTGACAAGGGAATCTGTTTTCTAGGTTCATTAGCTATTGGAGATTAATTGATTTGATAAAGTTTATGATAAATGCATTTATCTATTTTCTTATAGATAATTTATGGTTAACCATGTAAATGTTGCACTCCTGACATAAATATATAAAAATCATTGAAATTTGAAATTTGATATAATTAATTTTCTAAGTATCCAAAAAATACTTGTAATTGTACATTAAACATCTATTTTCAATATTAATTTAGATTAATACATGTTTTAAATGTTTTTGTATAGTATATTTAAAAAATAAGTTGGAATTTTCGAGAAGTATGGCTGTAAACAAGTTACAAATAACTAGAAAAATATTATTTTAAGAAACAATTATCATTAAAACTTGGTAAAACTAATGCTTGAAAGAACACCAACTGATTTTTTCCCCTGTGAATTGTTTTTAAGTTAATAACTCTTCTTTTTCTTGATGGCAATATAATGTCAGGAGTGCAACATATCCTGATAAAATAGTACCATTGATAAAATAATGATAATTTATAATAAATTGCCTTTTCTAGCCTATAAATATATTCTAATTATTTATTTATGATTTATCTAATATATTAGAGTGGTATAATACAAATTTTCAAATGTACATAATTAAAAATATTGCTGCTAAAACTGGGTATTAAAGAAGTGGTATGGCAAAAAAATGTTACACATTTCCAAATACTGTCATTTCTGTACAAATATTTCATTGAAAACAAGTAAAATTATTGTATGAGTTAACAGTAACATCACTGTTCAATGTTGGCATTTTAAAATGTGATATTTTCTTCTTTTTTTTCTTTATTATAAATTTATAAAATGTCAGGAGTGCAACAAAAATAGACAAAATGTTTTTTCTACAACCAATTATTTTGCGATGTTCAAAGAATCAATGTTATTATTTTTTTTACAAATGGCTACTTATCTTTAAAGTTTGAAAATGTTGCTGTCTTAAGTAAAAATATTCATTATTATTTTGATAATAAAAACTTTATCAGGTAGATTGGACAAAAATATTGAGAATTTTTCATAAAAAATAGCTTTTAAGAAAAACTACAACTACCAATAACCCAATAGTTTGCACAAAAAGTCATTTATATCAGTTGCATTGTTTGAGAAACCATTATACAAAATAATTGAGACTAAAGATTGCTTAACTGATATAGAATAAGTATGTGTTTTACATGGTTTTTATGCCAATTTGTGTTCAATAAAAGGTTCTTAAAAATTTATTGCTTATCTGTTCATAGTTTCTTTCTTGTTTCATTTACTTCAATGTATACAACATTGAAAATTATCAGCAGAAAGTTCTTAGGAGTGAGTTTAATTTGGACATATTTTTCACATGTTGGAGCCATTTTTTATGGAAAAGTCCTTAACGGATCGGGACGAAATGAGTAATCGTTACAGAGAACCTTCCATAGATGCTTCCTACTAAGTTTCACTTCATTTGGTTGAAGCGTTTCAGAGGAGAAGATTAAAATGTGAATAGTTAATGGACGACAGACGACGAACGAAAGACGACAGAGTGATGATAAAAGCTCACATTGCCTTTGGCAATGTGAGCTAACAACAGTCATTGGGTAGATATGTCGCTCCACTCGGACACATTATTCTGATTCCGAGCCAACCAGTCTTTGCTCTTTCTCCTTAATGCTGCGTTCTTAGCGGAGAAGCAACAAATACCATTTTATATTCTTTTGTTTGACAAGACCGCAGTTCGTACCCACAATCTATCACACTCGAGGCGAGCACGATAACCATTACGCTACCGATGTAGTTCCCTATTTTTATTTTCTTTTTATTATTTTTTTAATCAAAATTTCTTATTGTCCTTCAATATATTATTTGAAAACAAAAATTAATCCAAAACAATAAGAGTTACTTGATATCTATATAAACAGTGAGAGTTCCTACTTTTGTTCAAACACTCTTTGAATATTGCAATAATCCTACTGCATAGCAAATAAAGAAAACGAATTATAAGTTCTATACAAAATCATGACCATTCTGTCGAAGGTGACTTGGCGAATGCCAATTCTGCACAAACCGTTTGGTATTTCTTTCTTTTAATGTTATACAAAACATCCACATATAAAATATTTTGACTATGTGCTGTTGGTTTTTTTATCACAACTTTTATTCATTGAAGACAATTTTTTGTTTTTTCTTTTTATCAATTTGCAAGTCCTTGACAAGTGTTATAATGAACCTTAAATAAATTACAAAAAGGAAACATAATTGTGATATTGAGCTGTTTTCGCTATTCTTTCAATTTTTTACATAGACACAATTCTACTGAAAAAAATTTGTTGGGACCCACTTAAAATAATTGCACCGAGCGGAGAGAGGCGCGAAAATTGTTGGGGTATTTCGATTTTACGCCAAAAAATCATATTTTTTCCAATTGCGGAGGGAGGGGGCGAAAATTTTTGGGGTATTTCGTGTGAAAAATCACGATTTTACGCCAAAAAATCATATTTTTTCCAATTTTAGGGGGGACGCGCGCCGGGTGCGCCCCTCTCTGGATCCGCCCCTGATATGATCATAATACTTACATTTTGTCGTCGCCTGTATGTCAAACATGCCAAACTGACTTGTACCGGAAGATGACAGAACAATTCCGACCGGAACTCTTTAACGACAGTGATGATATAGCTGAACAATTGCTCGCCTGTCGTTAAACAACGACCATTCACTCGCTCACTCACTATATTCTTGCAATGAATGGATATCTATGATTTCATCATACATCTATGAGATATGGCGACTATTAGATTGGTGTATTGTCTAAGCAAATATAGTTTGTTAATTTAATTCAACCTATGTTAGGATACTCTTAGTTCTCGGGGGGTCTACTTAAATTAAAAAAAAAAAAAAAAAGAAGAAAAAAACCACCTCGAGCTATATCCAAGATGACCACTGTTACTTAATATAAATTTCTTCATATGATCAAAAATGGTATTCGATCAGCCTGATCGGGAGACGTGCGCATTAAAATGTCATTATTTATAGTAAAGTGGGCTGGGAGTTACATTGTGCTTATGTTTACCATTATCAGCTGATAATGGTAAACATAAGCACAATGTAATCGATGAGGACTCGTACGTGAATATATAAGCACAACATCAAACACATAAAATTAGATTTCTAAATTTTCATACTTAAAACGTTACGTCTTTAAGCTCAAATGGCTTGAATTTAAAACTGTCTCTTTGCTAATAAGTTATTTAAAATATTTCGAGTTTTTCCGTTGAATTTGTAATTTTGAGGATTTTTGGTTGAACATGCAAATTAGTCATATTGTAATACCAGTCCACGAAGGTTCTACAATTTTAATACATCTTAAACATGTTCAGATATAATCTGTCCTCTAAATCAATAACTGTTTTGTAAAGGAACCTGTACTTTTTCACTTACTTCGGTGTTGATGGAGAGATAATGTTTATCTTGTTTTTTCATTTTTTCATTAGTATCAAAATTAATTGAACTACCCTCCGTTGCATAGCATTTTGAACATGATTATTTCTAAATAAAGATTACAAACGCATTCCCACACTCTGTACATAATGGATGTGTGTTTGTTGGGGAACAAACAGTTTTTGACACTTTAAAACTTTACAGCTAACGTTTTGAAATGACCACGTGTTTGATAATTTGCTCATAAACAAGACGCATCCTTAATGTAAAGTAATGAATTTTAAAATATAAAAATCTCAATGACCATTTTGAAACATTAAAATCATCTATTGATGATATTTGATTTGTGAACATAGAGTAGGTTTTGTATGTACTAAGAAAGACAACTCGGATTGTAATTATCATATATAAATGAACTTTTAGACTTTTTCGCTTTTACAACTTTTCATCTAGGAAGATTTCCAATTTTGAGCAATTCTGTTAATAAATACAAAGATTAGGAATAGAAATTTTCAACTGAAATTATACACAATTAGAATGTAGATAGTTCAAACCCATAATAACCACAAATTGAAATGGTGTCACTTCGAGTTAAGGTTTCGAAACTATGACATGGATTATAATAAATCCTAGAATTAATATAAAAAAAACCCAACAAAATATCTTAATAAACGATTTTCCAAGTATTTCAAGATTACTATTTCTACTGTTATACAATATATCGAATGTATAAGATGCCGCTTGTCACCAATAGACCTATCGAATCAATCGCTGTAGATTGTCTAATTCATTAGAATATGTTTTATAAAATCAAATTACAGTTTTAAACTAATGAAAAAAATGAAAATTATTCGAAAAATGAATTTAAGCAAAAATTTCAACTAGCCAGCAGGACTAGTAGATATAAAAATCAACTAGCCCCCCAGATTGTCTACTAGCCCGACCATCATGGGGACAATTACTAAAAATTATATAATAATTATTTTATTTGAAAAAATTATAATGAAGAAAGAATGTCAGTATTGTCGTCACTTGAAACATCATCATCACCAGCGTCACCATCATTCTGTCGGAAGAAGCATATTGTATGCAAACTGAACATATCGGTCTATTTCACTGTTGTGAACTAACCAGTTGCAGTTTTTCTGCCAGCTTGTTTGAAATTTTCTTTTTCTTTTGACCTGATCAATGTCCTTTTTCTCTCCAATTTTTCATTATTATCTAATTTAATTTTTTTCGCTGGTTGCTCTACGCCGGTAATGTGTCGCCACATTTCTTGAACCTTAGATTATGTTGTTAAGAACGCTCACTGAGTTACCGGGATTATCGAGTTATTTGATCAATTCGTATACCACTCTCTAATTGCTATCGAGGGAATTCCCCTCAGCTAAATTGTGTACAGCGTAAACAAACACAGAAATATGAATGACTAATTATGATGTTCAATTATGTCATTAAAATTAATGAAGTGGAAACAATAATTGACAATTGGAAATTTTATCTAGCCCATCGGACTATCTTCTAAGAGAGTTCTTCTAGCCCAAAACTGATTTTACTAGCCTCGGGCTAGCGGACCAGCGTTAATTTTGTGCTCTGCTTTTTGCAATTATTATGTGACAGTAGTCAAATTTTATTTTCACGAACATCACAAGTCTTTCTTTTTTTCATATATATATTTCTAATATTCTTTTCTAAATTACAGATTTATTTCTATTTTAAAATTCTGATTTAATTCTTACAAGTATCTTTCGAAACAAATTGTCAATTACTCTCCCGGGCAAATGTTATTGTAGTGAATTACGAAACATAATGCTTTGAAAAGTGTCAATCTTTGTTCAAGTAAGTAACTTTATTTTTATTGATTTAGTTATTGTGTTTTGCACTTAATATTTTCGGCAAATTGAAACGAGTGAATTACATTTCCGCGCTTTTTTTTAGAAACTATTATTTTTTTTCATTTCCGCAATATATATTTTTTATTTTTCCGCAATAAATTGAATAAGTTCCATCTATGCCTTCCTGGATTCTGAAAAGTATTGACGTTGTTTTAATTTCCTGAACATTTTAGCAGACAATTTTCACCCAACTAGCTGAAAAATTAAACGAAATGTTAGTTACCCTCATATGACAATTAGATGGTTATTAGCAGGTTCCTGATGCGAGTGGTTAGGATGCACGCGAAAACTATATTTTCGAATGAATTTTAAATCCGATATCGAGTTATCTCCCATGAATCTGCAACATGTCATGGTTGAAACGAAAATCACACACACATATATATATATACGTCTGAAAATTAAACCAGTGTTAGAATTAGATTTTAGAGCTGTCAAATTTTTGTTCTTCCCTCGACGGGATTTGAACCCACACCATTGATACACTGCAGCACCATTCGCTTAGCCTTACGTCCAGCGCCCTAGACCACTCGACCACATCCACTATATTTATATATATATATATATATATATATATATATATATATATATATATATATATATATATCAGGTTGTCATGGTGAACCATACAAACATATACCGGTATACAGTCAGCCAAACCTGTATTATATAGAGGCCGCTCAAGAGAGCTTGGAAATGTGGCCCTTATGAGCAGTTGCCCTTTATATGCAGGTTCAAATAATATGGGACGAAGTCCCAACTATGGTAGAAATAGCAATATTTTGATTCCAGATCCATATCACTAATGGCTTCAATTTCATGCACCGGAAACCAATACATGGCTAAATCTGCAGAAAATCGGATGCGCAGTAATCTGGAAATACTTCCGGTTAATATGAGACAGGAAACCTGTTTGAAGGACGAAGTCCTAAAATTTCAATAATACGATGATCTGTACAAGTTATTTTGAATGAATTTTGTAGCCGATTTGTTACGGCTGTTCCGTTCATTTTACCTACTGTATGCCGCTCTTCCGTCGGGAGTTTCGTAGAGATTTTTTTATTAGAATTTTATTTCAAGTTTATTTCGATTTTGCATAGAGTAAATAATTACAGAATTGGGAATTTTTCATTGAAATATATTTCTTTTGCGTATCTAAATTATCAAATGATCTATTTTTTAAGCTTCCGGTGAACAGATTTTTGGATATCAATATAGAAGGAAAAATCGGACAGCCTACCGTTATAAAGACTCGTCCTTTATTAATGTTAAAAGTCGTCCCCAATATATTTCGGCCCTAAAAAAAATTGTCCCCGATATATCTCGGCCCAAAAAATCTCGACACTATTTTAATGCACTGAATGAGCGTGAAATTGCCAGACAATTTTCAGATTCGCGAGCATTCATGGCCGTGCCTGTTTCAATAGATGGAAAGAGCATCCTTACATTGTACTGCAGTACACTCCAAAAAGTATACAAAAGTAAGTAAAATTTCTATTTCAATCATCCCAAGGATTTACATGATTTAAATATTAGATAATGTGGATTTTGCTTCGCTGGCACTACAGGTAGTCCATGTCTCATATTATTGTTTAATTTTTTGTATTGGACTTCGTCGCAAGTTAGGTAACACCTATTATCATATTATGGGACGAAGTCCCAACTATGGTAGAAATAGCAATATTTTGATTCCAGATCCATATCACTAATGGCTTAAATTTCATGCACCGGAAACCAATACATGGTTAAATCTGCAGAAAATCGGATGCGCAGTTATCTGGAACTACTTCCGGTTATTAATGTTAAAAGTCGTCCCCGATATATCTCGGTCCTAAAATAAAGTCGTCCCCGATATATCTCGGCCCAAAAAATCTCGACACTATTTTGATGCACTGAATGAGCGTGAAATTGGCAGATAATTTTCAGATTCGCGAGCATTCATGGTCGTGCCTGTTTCAATAGATGGAAAGAGCATCCTTACATTGTACTACAGTACACTCCAAAAAGTACACAAAAGTAAGTAAAATTTCTATTTCAATCATCCCAAGGATTTACATGATTTAAATATTAGATAATGTGGTTTGTGCTTCGCTGGCACTACAGGTAAGCACCTGTCTCATATTATTGTTTACAAAAAATTATTGGACTTCGTCCCAAGTTAGGTAAATGTAACACCTATTATCATATTATGCACTATTCATTAAAGGGAAAACTGAGACTGTCCTTTATAAACAGTGATTTGCAGTGCCGGATTTAGGACATATGAGGCCCTGTGCTAGTTAAGTTATGAGGCCCCTTACTTGGGCCCTGAAGGAGGTAGACCCGGTAGGCCTACACAGGCAATCACTATGGTAGAAATAGCAATATTTTGATACCAGATCCATATCACTAATGGCTTAAATTTTATGCACCGGAAATAACACACCGGGAACCAATGCATGGTTAAATCTGCAGAAAATCGGATGCGCAGTAATCTGGAACTACTTCCGGTTATTAATGTTAAAAGCCGTCCCCGATATATCTCGGCCCTAAAATAAAGTCGTCCCCGATATATCTCGGCCCAAAAAATCTCGACACTATTTTGATGCACTGAATGAGCGTGAAATTGACAGATAATTTTCAGATTCGCGAGCATTCATGGCCGTGCCTGTTTCAATAGATGGAAAGAGCATCCTTACATTGTACTACAGTACACTCCAAAAAGTACACAAAAGTAAGTAAAATTTCAATTTCAATCATCTCAAGGATTTACATGATTTAAATATTAGATCACAGTCGTATGAATTTTAGTCATAAATAGAGAAAAATAGTGAAAATTTAGATGTTGGAGTAATATAATATATATAAGAATTTCTTATGGTAATATAATATATATATATAAGAGTCTCTTATATGTATATTATATTACCCCAACATCTAAATTTTAACTATTTTTCTCTATTTATGACTAAAATACATACGACTGTGATTATATAATGTGGATTGTACTTTGCTGGCACTACAGGTAGCACCTGTCTCATATTATTGTTTAAGAAAAATTATTGGACTTCGTCCCAAGTTAGGTAACACCTATTATCATATTATTAGGTCAGACATGTACACTGCGTCTTCAACAAACTAGAAGCTATTATATATTACCCAAAGCCCCAACCCACAGGGGCTCGTAGTTATATTTTCACATCACCAGGTATGTGTTAAAAAGAAGAAGGGAGGACACTTTTTTGGGGACCAAGAGTGAAAATAGAGTTTCGGCACCTTTTTTCGCTTCAAAAAACGGCTTAGTCTTTGTTCTTCCCATAAAATTAATGCAAATATCGTTGTTTTTTTATTGATTGACTGGTTTACAGTGGAATAACACTCGTTTTTAAATTCCAAACGGTTTGGACAACGTCTTATCATACTCAATTCCGGTTTATACAGACTAAATATTAAGGTGTGTTTTCATTGGTTGAAGGATTTACGTAAATAAACTGGCATTTTTGTGGGAAATTATTTACTCAATCTTATCAAAAGATATTCTTAAAATGTTGTCTTTTTATATTTCCAGATTGATTGAGACAAGGAAAAAATATATTACAATTCAAGAGATTTAAGATGTCTTTTTATCATACTTTTTTTAATTATATTTTTTATTTTTTTTATTTCTATTAATGAAAACTCACCTTATTATTAAGTTCGTAGAAACTGGAATTGAGTATGATACGAAGTTGTCCGGACCGCTTGGAATTTAAAAACGAGGGTTATTCCATTGTAAACCAGTCAATCAGTGCAAAAAAGCATCGATATTTGCATTAATTTTATGGGAAGAACAAAGACAACCGTTTTCGAAGCGAAACAGGGTGCCGAAACTCTACTTTCACTTTTGGTCCCCCAAAAAGTGTCCCAACAAATATAACTGCGAGCCCCTGTGCCCCAACCCACCCAACACTGTCTTACACAGGTCACATAATGAAACAGTCAAACTTGATAAAAAGAGAACAGACAGGGTAGTCATTACAGTCAACATCATGCAATTAAATCTAAACATCATTTAACGCAGTGGTTCTCAACCTTTTTCCCCCATGGACCTCTTTAACTCTTAATATTTTTGGTGGACCGCCATAAACATTTGATGAAAAAGCTTATTTTATTTTTTTCTAATAAATAATTTTAGGAATTGTATTATAGAAATAGTAAATGTATATGCTTTATTTGGAGTAAAACTAATTTAATGAAAATAAACTTGTATTTAATAACTAAATTCTATTGATCATTTATGTACAAAAAATGTACACAGTTCACCAGTAAAATAACTCATAATAAACCATTTTAACATACAGTTAAAATAACATAGGAGTTTAAAAAAAAAAAATATTAACCATACGCCATATTGCTGGCAACATAATGATTAGTATTGAGACTGAGAACACATCAAACAAAATACCAATACAGTATCGTTATCAATAACCTTGCCTGTAACCTTGAGCGCGAGTGAGAGCTTGTTTGCTAGGACAGAGTGTATGAAGACAGTGGTGTTTACTGCTCGCAGGAGGGAGGGAGTCGTGGTGGCCCCACTAGGCGTTACTAACAATATGACAGTTTGCTATGTCAGTGTCAATTAAATCTAAAAGGAGAAAGTAGATTGTTGTTAACTTGTAGAACCCTTAATATCAGAAAGGACGAATAGTTTTAATATGAATAACAAAAACTTAAGATAACGCCATCATAAATAAACTGCTATTCAGAAAAAAAGGTATATCGTGTGTATGTATGTATGTATGTATGTATATAATATCAGTGGTGGTGTTGCAAATATATTCTACCAGAGTTGTGCACAGATAGATAATAATCAACAGGTATATGAAGCACATATTCAGGTGCCAAGATGTAACAGTATCTTAAAGGCCGGTTCACACGAGTGTCAAAAGCTCAGGCCACTTCATCTTGATCGATGTACGGATGAGTACACAGACCACAGTCCCAAGGCAACTCATCTTAATGTCTGTATGTTGTCTTCCGTTTGGGCAAGATCTTGCTTTTGGATAGGTGTTTCCACCCCTCGCCAAATATTTCCTCATCCATTATTCTTATTTACACTTTATTTTATTATTATTATCATCACCATTTTTACTTTTATACTTCCAAAGGTTGCATACATCAGATAACGACCAAATTACTTATTTAGGTTTCACATTTGTATTAAAAAAGGAATAACTACCCCTTTACTTTTTTTGTTATTTTGTTTCAAGTTGGAAAAAAAATCTTGATAATAAATTTCGGGATTTGCTGCAAAAGTAACGTCAGTTTTTCTTCTCATTAGATTGAAGCTTCTCTACATATGCAAGGACTTGAAGAATAAAGTTCTTAAAGTAAATTTCTATCAATTGCTATTTTATGCTACTACATTCTCTTATAAGCGTCCAAATTGAACAGAACGCCGTCAAATTTAAAATTGCACCACGTAAGCATGAATCCATCCTTTTTTTGCCAATAACCAGAGGCCCCTAATAATTTGGTTTCTATGCAACTGAGCCACTGTCATGACTGCCTGCTTTGTGGCACACTCCAATAGGCTATCAACTCTATCATTATGTCTGGAATCGCTCCGAAACAGAACGCCTTCAAATTTAAAATTTCAACACATAAGCAAAAATCCACCGCACAAATTTTTTTTGGCAGGAATATGAGGCCCCCCCTGGCCAACGAGGCCCTGTGCTTAAGCACACCTAAGCACAATGGTAAATCCGGCACTGGTGATTTGTTATATAGATGTGTCTTTTATGGCAGACTTGATTGTTTATATATTTCCTCCTCTTTCTACCAATTAGTTCATCTCAAGGGATCGGAATTTCAGATGCTAAAAAATGCAAAATATTCATCAAGGGTTCAGAATTTCAGATGCAAAAAGTTCAGACAAGTTTTTTTTTCTTGGAGAGCTAGGCCTATGCGTGTTTGTAATATACGATGTCCTTAGATTTAATCGGATATGGTGTATTAACCGTGCTGCAACGTATGATAAGCACAAATTCTTCGAAGATCCTAAACCTTGAAATATTAAAAGCTATCATTGTGCATCAATAATAGTAACCAGGAGCGGATCCAGGATTTCAAGTTAGGAGGGGGGTGCACTTATAAAAATTGCGCCGAGCGGAAAATTGTTGGGGTATTTCGTGTGAAAAATCACGATTTTACGCCAAAAACGAAATTTTTTTCCAATTTTAGGGGGGGGGGGGGGGGGGGGGGGGTCGCGCGCCGGATTCCGCCCCCCCCCTCCCCCATGGATCCGCCCCTGGTAACCGTGGTAAAGTCAATTATACTCGTTCGCTCTCCGGGATATTAATACCACGTATATTTGAAATAAACATTAGTTAAGAGGAAACACAAGAAGATTAAATCCACGAAGATGAAAAGGGACCAAAACGTAAAAAAAAGGGGGGAAAAAGCACAACGTCAACCAAACAGAGGTCATTCATCGTTTATGGAATATTGTAGTGTACGTGTTGTTTAGTCTTTATTTTATAAATCATTGTCCTTTTGTCCTGGGGCCGTCGTGGTCATGATCGTATGGTAGTTGGATTTACAACTACCAATGCAATCAGTGCTTATCACCACTAACGTTGTGAGTTCGCACACTTTTAAAATGGAAACTACGATTTTTTTTTGTCGTCTCCATCAGCTTTTAATTAAGGGTAGTTTAAAAAACTGAGTGCCCTGCTCGACTATAGGGTTTATTGGCGGAAGAGGATCAAATTCCGCAGTTCCGTTTGTTTTTTATACGCTGTTTATTTCCTGTTAAGCAAATATCGTTACGATTTCATCAGTCAAGTACTGGACCAGTAATAAGAAATGTTCATGAAAAATAACAATCGGGATAATTGCTCTCTGTGATTGTTATATGCTATTATTTTTCATTTCAGTTAGCTCTCTTCGTTGCAGAGTTTAAACTGGTCTCATACATTTAATATGTATTTTTACATTTAATACAACATGTTTTTGGAGTTACCTTCACCAGCTACGCTCGAATACTAAACTTCTACCAAGTAAAAAGATTGGAAAGGAAAAATGTAAACTGGAAGCTTGAAAGCCAAAAAAATGTCCTAAACAGAAATGGCAACAAAAAACAACGTCTAATGTTACATATGCCAGAGGAGATTAACATTAGTTCAATTAATGATTACATTATTGTGGAATAGTAAATTTCAATAATAATCTAATAAAAAAAAAGTCATGTCAGTGGTGAAATCGGAGATATAGAAAAATCGTAATTATCTCCCCTTGATGATTTTGGAAATAAGGGTATAATTTTTTAATTATGTTATAATAACATATATACAACAATAAAAATATATAATAAACCTTATTTGATATATAATCTAAAAAGTTATGTGTTGTAATTAAAACAAATCTAGCAAATTTTGCACATATTATTATCGAATAATACCTTAATGTCTTAATAGCAACAAATACTATTGGTGATTGTTCAAACCATATGATCTCTATGGTATCTTCAAACTTTTCATTACATTAATACGGCTTATGTAATGTATTTTTGCGGCCTTCCTTTCAGGAGGTGTACAATTAATAATAAAAGATGAGCGGGTAGAAGTGGTATTGAGCTTATTTATTCAATATATTCTTCTAATTTTGTGGGTATTCATTCAACATACCCGGCCATTTTGTCCTCTGTGTAACCTTTCCAAAACCATATATTTTCTGAAACGTTTATGATTTCTCTATGTTCTGTCAAAATGCCAGGCTTTGAGACAACCACTACTCTAAAAATTAGCACCGTCACACTCCCCGCCCCACCCCCTGAGACAACCACTACTCTAAAAATTAGCACCGTCACCCTCCCCGCCCCCCCCCCCCCCCCCCCAAAAAAACCCACCCCCACAAACAAACAAAACAAAGCAAAACAAAAAACACCACCACCAAAAATTCTGTATTTATAAATACAGCTAAAGCCAATCTAAATTGGTCTCGGAATAATCCTACTCCTTAAATATCAATTTTATAGTATTGGTTTGAACCGACAAGGGATGGAACCCACGATCTACCACACTCTAGACGAGCACGCTAACCATTTCATTATCGAGGCGGGATAACAAACTTCACAGGAAAAAGCAGAAATAAGGTTCTGTGTAACAATATTGAATAATTTGTGGTCCTCTTAATATAAATATGCACTCTGTCCTCAAATCCCCACTGAAGGGATTTCCGCCTTAGACTACCTTATTTTGCTTCATAGAAATTTGAGCCTTATAGCTACGACTCTAAATAAGCATACTTAGTTTAAGCATATTTTATTTGCATAAAAAGTAGCACATGGGATTGCAATTTTCTTTTTTGAACATGTAACAGCTCACGCCGGGTATTCGGATACTTGGAACCGGGTCGAACACTAAGAACCGGGTCAGACAAGTGACAACAACGTTTTCGGGTGAGTATGCTAATTTTATCCTCAGCGATCGTCAGCGATATTAACAACATAAATAAATTGACACATCGTCTGTGCTATTAACGTACTAGGTTTATACCAAGCTTTGAGTATTATAAGTGGATAATAAATCGACAAGAACGTTTTAATATCGGAAGTTTCAGAAACAATATGTGAATCTTTAACATTAGTCGCTTATATCTACTCACGGAGAGCGAGTTCCATGATTGTTTTGGTCGATATACCTCCCATAATCTATACTAGACTATTTATTAAAAAATAGGCTTTTGACTAGCGTTTCTACCGCAACATCTATCTTTTTATAACAACGGGTGCATGAAATCGGACACAAAGGACCGCGGGTAACCTTAAGTGAAAGATACTAAGAACGCGGGTTTCGGACACTAAGAACAAATCGTATACAAGAGTAGGTTGGGGATTTAAGCTGTGGATGGCCAACATAAGATTATAATCCGGCGGTTGTCAGGCGAGACGGGTAAATTTAAGTCGTTCCCTTATGAAATTTATTTAATAAAATGCCTGTTTTAAGGATGTTTGGATATGGGAAAATGTCCTAATTTATTTGAGATGGCTTGAATTTATCGCCGTTTTACCACGGTCAGTTACCTTATTTCAAATATTTTAAAATATAGGCGTAAAGTGACTAACCGTGGTAAAACGGATGTTCTCTCAAAGTTCAAGGGGACATGAGAATCATGAATAATTATCTGTTAAACATATGGGGTTTAATCCCCCAACTTCTGTACAATACGCTCGTTCCTAGGGAACTACTCTACACTCAAAACAGTTTTTTATTGTATATTCTTTTATGCCCAAAACCTACAAATGTAAGACTTAAAAAAATAACAAAGCAGTACTATCATTAAAAAAAATCAAAGTAAATTTTATTGTACACTATTTACTCCACACCTCCGCTTGTGATAGTTCAATATTATAACCTATCTTTTTCCATTTTCAAACAGAAATGTCAGAGGAACCCATCGATGATTTTTGAACTGAGGGAGGCGGAGCCAGTTGACGGGTCCTTTTTGGACGTATCTCTTGTAGAAGAGGTGAACTCAAATTCACAAGAGAACTACTGCTGCGGTGTTTGTAATAAAGTTTTCAGACGTAAAGCCCATTTGGTACTGCACAGTTCACCTTAGATTTCAACAGATCAAAAAACCTCTCTCCGATGTTCCATCCAAAACCTGTCCAAAGTTGCGGATCCCGGACATAAAGTGGAGGAATTTTCCATGAAATAACCGATATTCAATTTGCCAAAACTTAACGGTTTCGTGTCCATATCTCATATGTGTGGTTGAATCGCACGAAAACCATTCAACAATATCTAAGAAGAGAAGGTAGCATATGTTATGTAACGGAAATGTTCCGGATGCTAATACATGTAGTCCCATAAATTTTAAGAATGATTCTCTTTGTTCAACATCTTCAAGAGATTTCAATACCTTAGGCAACAAATCAATCATGTCATTGATCTCAATAGATTCTGAATCGCATTGGGGTATTTCTTTCCCTGAAGGACAACATTCTTCCATTTGAATTTCATCGTTCTCAAAGTCATTTCCTTCATTTTGGTTACTTTTCGGAGTTTGAATTTTTTTTTTTACAGAAGTTCTCCTTTACTGGAGTATTCAGCTTCTTTCTTTTGGATTCCTTATCAAGTATGTAAGTTAAACCATCATTAACGGTAATGCATTTGTCATATTTGGTTAAATTATATATATATATAGATGGTACTACTCCTTCGTGTATTTTTTATTTGATATCTTTGTATTCCTGTGTTTTCGTCTAATACCAGTTGCCGATATTTTAATGTTTCTTCTCCGTGTGACAGTTTACAATGTTCAATAATACTCTGCAAGGAACTTTCTTTTATTCCACAATAATAACACTTGTACATGTTTTCTTCGTACTTCAAATTGTTGATAGGTGAGAAGCGGCATGCCTGAAAAAAATATATTTGGATAGCTAGTCCAACTTTGTTTTATGAGTTGTGTCATTTTTATATATATATATATATATAGTTTATTTTCTGTAAGATTTATTACGTTGTTAATCTATTCAGCCTGCTACGTTTCTTTTTTGATACAAAACTACAATTTCAATGTTATAATTAGTGAATGTAATCCGCGTTCTTAGTATTCACGGACACACAAGATCCCGCGTTCCATTGTATCATAACCCGCGGTCCTTTGTGTCCGATTTCATGCACCCGTTGTTATAAAAAGATAGATGTTGCGCTAGAAACCGCTAGTCAAAAGCCTATTTTTAAATGAATAGTCTAGTATAGATTATGGGAGGTATATCGACCAAAACAATCATGGAACTCGCTCTCCGTGAGTAGATATAAGCGACTAAAGTTAAAGATACACATATTTTTTCTGAAACTTCCGATATTAAAACGTTCTTGTCGATTTATTATCCACTTATAATACTCAAAGCTTGGTATAAACCTAGTACGTTAATAGCACAGACGATGTGTCAATTTATTTCTGTTGTTAATATCGCTGACGGTCGCTGAGGATAAAAATAGCATACTCACCCGAAAACGTTGTTGTCACTTGTCTGACCCGGTTCTTAGTGTTCGACCCGGTTCCAAGTGTCCGAATACCCGGCGTGCAGCTATTATGTCGGGAAATTGTGCCATTAATGTTCATCGTTATCATTTTAATAAGATTTTGGTAGTTTTTCGTTGTTTCGGGGAATAGGAAAATTCTATCTGTTTCGCGGTCTTTCAGGGATATTCACAGGTCCTCTGAGGGTATTCTTGGGTAATATGGGGTATTCTGGGGGTATTATGTCGGGTATTCTTGGGTAAATGTATGGACCGCATAATGGGATTGGACATAAGTTATTAAAACATTAGTGATGTCCTTTCCCTTTTACAAAAATATAAATAAAAAATTATAACACATAAAGGCAATAATTATACAAATAAACTTTTTAGACGATAATTATAAAGAAAATATAAAGAAAAGTAAGATAAAATAAAATGTTCAAAACTTCAAAACAGAGGGATACTATGGAAGAAGAAGGAAGATTTCAAACAGAAAAAAAACCCCAAAACAAAACAAAAAACAACATGGACTGGAGTCAGTATGCTAGTTACATTAGTCAAAGCTCGCGGTGCTTCTAATAAAGGAAAGCACATGCTTATCATTATATATAATAAAATATTATAATTTACCGATGTCAGTGTTCAACTCCTGGTTCTCATGAAAAGTGAGAAGAAAAAAATTCTGATGAAACCCCTGTCGAAAATTAATCCTTATACTGGCCTTATAGCTTATAGATACATTGTTTAATTTACAGTTGATTTTATTCAAATTACGCGAAAATTAATTTATGTTACTTAAATATGTAAATAATGCGTGATCTTTTTGAGTGAAAGTGAACAATTAGTGAATATATGCAGATTTGTAATTTTTTTAGTATTTGTTTATATCTGTATTGCCGTTGGAGATCAAATTATCAATAGCTAAGGTTGAGATCCTACTAAATAATTAAACCGGTTTAACCTCTCCGCATTATATCACAAGCCAATAACTGGATTACCAAAGCCATACTATATCATGTTTTTATTTTATCTTTAGACACCTCTGACCTCTGAGGGTTTTTTTTATCATCACTGTTTAAACTGTCTATCAGATCCTTATGAAAAATTTCCGGAGATAAAGTCTTTTTCCGTATACATTTTCATGTATTACATAAAAAACCTATTAATTGAAAATCAGTCAGAAGACAGTGGTGAGTCATCGACGAAAGTGCTAAGGTAAGACGATCATTATAGAGTTGAAATTATAGATTCAGTTGTATATTAGAGGGTTTGGGTTTATGGTGTTTAACACCACTTTCAACAATATTTCAGTTATATCGTGGCGGTCAGTTTTATTGGTGAAGGAGGAGAGAAAACCATAAAATCTATATATTAGAAATTACATATACATTGTACACTATACATAATTAATCTATACATTTTATTGTTTTCTGGTGTAATAAGTCAATGAATACAAGATTTAAAAAAAGGCAATTTTCACTTTTTATCCCATAATATTTAATTGTTCTTAACATAATACATGTATACATTATCATCACATACCACAATTCCCTATACGTTCCACACATTCTATGTATTGTTTGTTTGTATTTGTATTTGCTTGACCCACATGGCTGTATTATTATGCAAATAAAGAATTATTAAAAGTTTATGTAAACGACAAAAATAAGACATGTACAATGTTGTCATCATTTTAGACGCATCTAAGGATTCTTTCATAGATGGTGGCATTATTTGTACACATATATGTTTAATATTTTGCATGGTGAAAGTGTATTACCTAGCCCCTGTCTGTACTTAATTTTTTTATATTATTAAAATCGATCAGCATTTAGATCTATATATAGTATAGTAGTATAAAATCAAAATTTGGAATTTATGAAAAGGTTTTAGCACCGACTGATATTTTAGATGAAGAAATGATCAAAACTATTAACCCTGTTTCCGGCCCAAAAGATCTAAAATCTATTTGTATGTACATACAACAAGCTTTAGATATACGCGACCACCCTGCTGTAAATTGTTGTCAATGATCCAGTCTTTATGTTTGTTTATTTCCAATATGTTAATGATGTACTGTAACTGTATGTTTGTAGTTTGGATCACGCCTCTGTTGTGCTCTTTCCAATAAAAATATTGAATTGAATTGAATATTGGGGGCATTGAATATACATACCCCAATTTTCAACAACATAAATAAACGCACTGATGATAAAGGTCAATAAAAATAAACAGCGAAATAGTGACAATTTCTTCGACCAACTGGCAATGTGCCAAGAGGGGACTTAATTAAAATGTAAATTGAGATCTTTAAAGAGGGATTTTATCAACTATGGGATTCTCCCCAATTTGATATTTCTTGCGCTGAGTGCCCTATTTAAAAAAAAGCAGCCAATTAGGTAAGATTACATAATTGTATGTGTAGGAAAAACAAATTTTCAAATAACGGAGGTGGGGGCATGACACCATTATATCGTAAGATCCGGCAATGTAAACAATTTTCAGATGTCTGAAGATAACGATACTTCATGTTTGTTTACGCATGTGAATTTGATATGCTCACTCTATTGTCTACCGGCTAAATCGATTTTTTGCAAAACCGACAGATCTAACTTTCTCAAGCGATACGTATTGTTGATATTATTAAAATTAGCATATATAAAAAGCTGCATGTCAATTTAAAACTAGAGGCTCACGTGAGCTGGCATCGATCATCTCTCCTGGGTAAAGAATATTTATTGAACTATTGCATACCGTAGGTTATGTTAAATTTCAATCTCCGTCCCAGATTTTGAACCCAATAGATTATATAGGTCATTTATTGGTATAACATTGATTCTAATTGTGTGTCATAATGACATTTCAGTTGCATAGAGAAATTAGTGTTGTAGTTTTATAAAACCTGCCTCCCCATTATTTGGTACCAGAAATCCTATCAATGATAATAAACGAACCACCCGACAATGGCAACAAATAATAGGTATCGTATGAGAGTCTTCCGGGAAATTTACCAAATCTGTAAGTTTAATATTTGGAAATCCAATTGTTGCATGCCACTGCTATTGTTCCTCTATAGTTCTAGAACTGTATGGTGAAAAATGATTTGAGAGTCTTCCTGGATATTTACAAAAGTTGGATTTCAAATATTTTGAAATCCAATTGTTCCATGTCACAGATTTTGACCTTCTGGTTCCAAATATGTCTTAACCTTGCACCCTCAAAATATTAATAATGCAGAAATTGGGTGACGTGTCCTTAAAGCAGAACATGGACGTTTTTAATCCAGAAAATTATATTTAAAAAAAAATCGAATTCAAACAGCTATTAAGTGATTGTTGTTTAACGCCAATTCAGCAATTTTTCAGCTATTTCATGACGAGAACAAGTTAATTTTCAATGAGATAATGATGAGGTTCGCTTTGTACTAGACCAACACGCTGAGTTGGATTTTTATAGTGCTATCTCACTGAAACAACAGTCCGCGGGTAGACATGTCGCTCCACTCGGACACATTATTCTGATTCCGAGTCAACCAGTCTTAGCTCTTTCTCCTTAATGATGCATGTTTAGCGGAGAAGCAACAAATACCAATTTTATAGTCTTTGGTTTGAACCGACCGGGGTTCGAACCAACGATCTACCGCACACCAGACGAGAACGCTAACCATTACGTCACAGATGTGGTTCAAGCAGTATGAAATCGAACCATCTCTTTCATTGTAATAAGAACATTACACGACAGTTTTTTTTTAAATTTTATTTCAGGTAACAATGGCCACTTCTGGAGGGAAGATTAGACATAACTCGTGTCCACAAGACTGTAAAACTATGATAGAAAGTCTGTCTTTACTATGCTGTTCTGATGATATGTCCGACGTAGTCTTCATGTTCCCGACGGAATTAAATCAGCGACTTCCGGCTCACAAGTTTGCTCTTGCCGTCAGAAGCGCAGTTTTTAAAGCAATGTTTTTCGGGGGTTTACCAGAAAAAAATCGGGAAATTGCAGTAACTGATGTCCCGTCAGAGATATTTACTGCATTACTTAGGTAAAGTGTAATTTGAGCTTAATAATAATAATGAGTAAGAAAGGATGTGGGTTAGAGTAAGGGTTCTCGTGTTTAGCGCCACTACCAACAATATATTTCAGCTATATTGTGGCGGTCATTTTTATTGATGGAGGAAACCGGAGTACCGGAGTACACGGTGACCCCCCCCTCCCACCGATATGTCGCAAGTCACCGACAAACGTTATCACATAATGCTGTATCGAGTACAACTATTGCCTTGAACGGGGTTCGAACTCACAACTTTAGTGGTGATAGGCACTGATTGCACAGGTCGTTGTAAATCCAATTACCATATGATCAAGACCACGACGGCCCCTTGACACAGATTAAAGTAAAGAAACAACGTTTTTATTGCTGTTCTATATTTAACAGTCACAATAGGGTATTCAATAATGGAAATAACTCATACCCTAAAATGAATGTGAACTGGCCCCTGGTCTGAAGTTGATTGCACGTCTGGGTTCATATCTTGAACCAACAAATCAGCAATGAGTCCACCATTTAAAAACAGCTGTTGTCCGATTATTCAACTGTCTTGCATATGACTGTACGGTCAAGGATGGGTGAAAGGTTACTTGACATGACCTAAAGATGTTAGTGTGACCACAAAAAAAAAGATTTCAGTCATCTTATTTTAATTAGTTTGCATGATGATCAACTATATAGTTAACTTACTTTCTGTTTTTATATGTTAAGCTAGAAACTTTTCGATTTTTCGTTCAAGGTATATTTACACAGATGAAGTTGAATTGAATGGTAATGTTGTTACGCCATTGCTTCACGCTGCCATGAAATATGCCTTGACCGATCTTGTAAATCAGTGTGAACGATATCTCGAATGCGCCATTGACACTGAAAACGTCTGCGTCATTTTTAATCAAGCAACTTTCTTTGGGATGCACGAACTTGCCAACACTGCATTATTGTGCATTGAGATAAATGCAAAAGAAGTTTTTGAAACAGAGGGATTTGATTCTTTGTCCAGAGACAATATTGTGACGGTTTTCAAAAGCGAACGTCTGAAAGCAAATGAAATCGACATTTTCAACGCCGCCATCACATGGGCAAAACAACAATGCATAGTGCAGAACATAGAAACGAATGCTGAAAACCAACGTCAAATTTTAGGAGATTTGTTGTACTTGATTCGAATTCCGTTGCTAAAGTTACAGGAATATTCACAGGTTGTAGTAAGAAGTGGAATTCTAACAGATGATGAACAGTTGTTGTTCTACAAATTCTTTACTCTGAATGAAGAAGAAAACATTGAGGTGCCATTGTTTACAAGTGCACCACGTGACGGCATACTGCCATGTTCACTCGACCTTGATGACTTGATAGCAAGTCACCTGGGACAAAACTCAATAGAACCATTTTGCTTCGAGACACTGACAATAACCACCAAAGTTCCGCTAAAAATACGTCAAATAACGCTTTTTCCTTATCCTGATTTCATGTCTGGGCAATCGAATATAGATTACGATGCTTCGCATGACTGCTTAAATGACAACGTATCTATAGACATAAAGAATATAGTCGTGGAACCGCCAAAAAGCGTTCACGAGGGGCATCGGTATCCGCTCAAAGGAAGTAACGTTCGATTAGACTATGTCCTAAATGTTTATCCAGAAAATAGACTGAAAATTTCTGTGACCAGATTCTGTCGAAATTGTGGTATACTACATAATCCGACATACAAGAAAATTAACATGATATCCTCGCGCTATGGTAACCGAATGACACAACGTGCGCCGCTTAAGTCATTATCAATATGTGACACGCAGGTTGACATATCATTCATGGGTCAGCACATCGTCAACACTATAACATTCGAAAAGGTTTTACAAGAGAGTCCAGAAAACAGCGTTGAAACTCAGTTAACTCAACAATGCAAAATAGCAGACGGCCAGAATCCCACAACATGAAATGAAATATTACCCCGGTAACGTGATATCAACAATCTAGGAAGGGAATGAAGTCATCGCTACAAAGATTCTACGATCGTCTTCACAATCTGGTTGACCGTTATGAAATATCCATATCTCAAATGACAATGGATCTTTTACTTTTCACGTCATGTTTTCTTTCCTCAATCATTGCCAAGACTGTTACCGACTTGACTGTATTATATGAGTAACTCGGCGGTGTCTTATAAGAAGCAGGAATTGCCTACTCTTCGCGAGCACCTCATTGGTTTAGTTGTTTTGTGTTGGTTTATTATGTGTGTTCCGTGTTGTGATGTCCGTTGCAATTTCCGCTCATCTTTTTTTAGTTTTCTGTGTTGTGTTTTTTCTTTTGTCCTGTATCTTGTGTACCCAATGTTGACAGTTTATCTGGATTGTCGATGGTTTTGTCCTGGTATTCCGGTTTCCTCCATCAATAAAACTGACCACCACGAAGATAACTGACATATTGTTGAAGATGGCGTTAAACAATATAAACCAAACCAAATCAAATCAAAAAGACTACATACTATCACAAAAATAATGACAATTAAAACATGGACAGTACAATAACATGTATTAATGAAAGTTCATAGTTGACTGACTTTGAAGTTAAAGTCTGTTGGTTTATATGATCATGCCATAAATATAAAGATCTAAGGACAATTTTTATTTTTCCAGTCTTATGGTTTAGATCTAAAAGATTCACATAATTCTTATTTTTTACTGTCTAAACTATTAAGTCCAAAAAATATTATTGAATGTAATTATTTATATAAATTCATTAGGGATGCATTAGAAATAAGAAACACTTCTTAAAATATGTGTACAACTGTATTATTATTATATACTGCATGTAACTTTTAAATGTTGTTTTGTATACTATCATATGATTTGTAATGGAGAACACTAATGTATTATTATTATTAGTTATCTTAATAAAGAATTGAATTGAACTGAATATGTTGTTGATTACTTTAAATATTTTCGATTTAATACCTCATCTTTAAATCGACGAAGAACTACTAAAAATTCCAAAATTTGTGTTTTATGGACAATTTAAATCGATTATCGAACATTATATCTTCTCAGACTTAACAATGATAACATCAACCCACTTTTTTAAAAGAGACATTTATTTAAGTAAAATACTGGACAAAGAGGGGTTATACTCTTGGTTTACCTATGCTAAAAATATAGTATCTGAAATTGGTTTTGATATTGAATCAACAGAAAAATGTCAAACAATTAAAGAAGTAAAACAATATAAACACATCATAAAGGATAGCTCAAATAATTATAACAAAAACCTAATTTTAAATAAAATAAAAAACTTGAATGTAAACAATAAAATATACTTGTAAAAATTCTTAAAGCAAAATGAAAATGAAATGAAATATTATTTATCACATCCAGATCACAGGTACACGGGGATAGGTGCATTAATAATATATATATTTATATAATATAAAATTGCCGTCATCATGTAACTCATCCGATTCAATCTATCACTATCATTTGCAAACTTATACAGTAATTTTGTTAAAAATAAAATTATGTCATTCCTGTTGTTACAATATTCATTTTTTATTATCAATTTGATTGAACGAATTTTACTATATAGATTAAATGTCGTGATTGTTACAATATCTATATTTCATGAATATCAACGGGAGGTAATAACAAAAAAAAAAATGAGTGAGTGATTGTTGTTTAACGCCAATTCAGCAATTTTTCATTTATATCATTACGAGCACAAGTTAATTTTCAATGAGATGATGATGAGGTCCTTTTTGTACTAGACCAACATGCTGAGTTGGATTTTCATAGTGCTAGCTCACTGAAACAACACTCCGCGGGTAGACATGTCGCTACATTCGGACACATTATTCTGACCCTGAGCCAACCAGTCTTTGCTCTTTCTCCTTAATGATGTGTGCTTAGCGGAGAAGCAACATATACCAATTTTATAGTCTTTGGTTTGAACCGACCGTGGCTCGAACCCACGATCTACCGCACTCGAGGTGAGCACCCTAATCATTACGCCACCTATCGGTCAAAAGAAAATAGGTAGACTTGAACAACACAAATGACTATCGGTTCCAACAGCAGAACACAATTTTTCGTGAACAGAATACGCCCCATATGTTTGCCAAGCAACGAAAATTTGTATATTACTCTTCATCTTTTATTATCAATTTATTTATACATTAATCTGCTGATACATTGTCACAAAATGCACCAAACAGTTGGTTAAAGAACGTTCGACTTGTATTACAGATACGAATATAGATTGATTTATTGATTATTGCTTAACGTGCAGCGAGCAGTACTTCAGTTTTATTCAGGTCGAGAACAAGTTGAACGAATGTATAAGAACTATATAAAAATGAGGAAGGGATGGGTCAACCCTATATAACAAGAAATGTGTGCATCACAAAATACGCCCGACTATATAAATTATCAAACGGTATATTGGTAATGATCCCAAAATAAAAAGGGTTCTTCCCCTTCCACAGGGGAATCATGTGGCCAAGTATGTTAAAGATCCAATATACAGAACTAAAGTTATCGTGCGGAAACGACCCTGTTGTCAAACATTATATTTATAGTAACAGTGACTTTGACCTTTGACCCCAAAATAAATAGGGTTCTTCCCATTCCACAGGGGAATCATGTGGTCAAGTTTGGTAAAGATCCAATATACAGAACTAAAGTTATGCGAAACGACCCTGTTGTCAAAAATTATATGTATAGTAACAGTGACCTTGACCTTTGAACTAATGACCCCAAAATAGATAGGATTCTTCCCCTTCCACAGGGGAATCATTTGGCCATGTTTGTTAAAGATCCAATATACAGAACTCAAGTTATCGTGCGGAAACGACCCTGTTGTCAAAAATTATATTTATAGTAACGGTGACCTTGACCTTTGACCTAATGACCCCAAAATAAAAGGGTTCTTCTCCTTCCACAGGGAATCATGTGGCCAAGTTTGGTAAAGATCCGATATACAGACCTAAAGTTATTGTGCGGAAACCTGTGTGGACGCCCGCCCGCCCGCCCGCCATACCCAATCACATAATACGGACCGTCTCGAGACGGGAGTAAAAAAATGAGGAAGGGATGGGTCAACCGGCGGTTGTCACTGGAAAAGTAGGGTATGGAGAGTTAGGTCAAGATGAAAATTTAGTTTTTTTGTATCGGTTACTTTTTTTTTCTCGAAAGCTACAAAAGAGGTCTTTAACGTGCATCGGGATGATGTATCCGCGGACTGTTGTTTTAGTGAGCTAGCACTATAAAAATCCAACTAGGCGTGTTGGTGTAGTATAAAGCGGGCCTCATCATCATTTCATTGAAAATTAACTTGTTCTCGTCATGATATAGCTGAAAAAATTGCTAAGTTGGCATTAAACAACAATCACTCACTCACTCACTCAAATAGACAATCAATACTGAGTGTGAGCGAAGTGAGGGAGAAGAAGCTGCACATCCATTTCGAACACCGACTCACGAGAAATTATCTGCAATACCACAAGGTAACAGAAATTCTGAGTATATTTTTATATAATATGAATAATGACATAATAATATCTTTTTTATATTATATAGAGGAACCAAAACATTTCCTTAATAAATTTTATTCAATATCAGACTATTTTTTTTACAGAAACAGTAAGATATTTGCTTTTATTACATATCTACATACATTGTATGTATAAATAATTACATTACTTCCGTTTTTCACTGAAATGTTACAATATGATTGGTTATGAAGTGGTCACATGATAATAAAAGAGATGTTTTACATCCCAATAATTACATTACTTCCGTTTTTCATTGAAATGTTACAATATGATTGGTTATGAAGTGGTCACATGATTATAAAAGAGATGTTTTACATCCCAATAAAACTCAAACCCGAACTTGCACGTGCCTCCATGATGACGTCAGATGTAAACAACCAATGGCGTAGTAATTTCCAACAACAAATAATCTAACACAAATAAAATTCACAACGAAAAATTCAACTATATTAAATTTTCGTGTGATTTAAATGTAATTATAAGAATTGAATACATTTTTTTGTAGTTTTATAGGCGTGTAAAAGCGTGGACCGAGGCACATTTTTTGTATGAAGCGCTAGCCCATACCAAAAATGTGCCTCGGTCCACGCTTTTACACGCTTATAAAACTACAAAAAAATGCATTCAATTCTTAAAAATAAAATGAAGTAAATGGGATGCTGCGTCCTTCCGGAGCCCCCGAGTTCGTACACATTTCAATAAGATTCCTTATTACATACTTAGTTCAATAAAGGCATTTTTGTATGACCAATATGACCGGAAATAAACTGTCCATATTTTCACACCCCGGGAAAATAACCGGTTATTGGATTACTACAAGATCATTTCAATATCGAGGCACATATTGGCACGGGCCTCGACCCATATTTGCCCTCGACTCCGTCTCGGGCCAATATGGGGTTCTCGGGATGATAACCAGGCCAATATGGAAATGCCCATGTATTAATCTGTATATAATCAAATTTTCATAATACTTTAAGTATGATTGATTAATTTTCAATTTTTGTGGACTACGTGTATTACAGTGTTTCAACTTCTGTTGCTCTAAGGTCCCTCGTGGTCGTGATAATATGGTAGTTGTATTTTACAACTACATGTGTAATCAATTATTATCACCACTAAAGTTGTGAGTTCGAATTCCGCTCATGGCGATGTGTGCTCTATGCAACATTGAGTGATAAAGTAAGTTGTCAGTGACTTGTGACAGGTCGGTGGTTTTCTCCTGGTACACCGGTTTCCTCCACTAATAAAACTGACCGCCACGATATAGCTGAAATATTGTTGAAAGTGGCGTTAATCACCATGACATAACCCTCTGCTTGTCTAAATCTAGATCTGAAGGCAACATTTTTCATGTATGAGGATGGGAATGGCCTTAATTACCGTCAAGCGTCCACTACTGTTAGCATTATATTGCCATGGAAATATTATCGTGATCCCAACCCTGCAGTTTTTCGAACTACCTTTATTATGGTTGGTGCCATATTGAAATAAAGCTATTGTAACCGTTATTTCGAGTGTGCAAAAAACTTACCATTAAACATTATACGCGATGCCCTCACTGGCACATCCTCATACCACGAGTATACTGGAGTCAACTATTATTTTGCTGAACAACAACGATTCATTTATTCAAATTAAAAAAATTAACACAAATGAGTAGCTTCCAAGATTTTTTCAAGTTGCTTGGTTGTGGGGAAATATTTGACTCTATTTATACGTAACGTCAAATCTTTTAGTTTAAGCATATTTTATTTGCATAAAAGTTGCAAATGGGATTGGACACAAGTTATGACAACATTAGAGAAGTCCTTTCCCTTTTACAAAGATATAAACAAAAAATAATTGTCAAATCTTTAGGCAGATACTCGCTCGTTTTACTTTTTAAAATTTTAATTTAAATTTTGTATTCACGGACAATGGACTTATATGAATCAACTACTCGTTTTTATAATGTGCTATATTTACAGCCACATAGGAAGCATTAAAAATACATTATACAAGCCGAGCTGATGTTGTTTAAGAAATAAATCATGGAAGCCAGAATGTGTTGGGAGTTTTAACATGGATTGGCGGATATTAGTATGTTATCCCGAGCCAGAAGCGAGGGATAAAATTTACTAATATCCGCCAATGCATGTTAAAACTCAAAGCACATTCTGGCTTCCATGATTTATTTCGACTCTGATATATCTAAGAGTACAAATACGGTAGTATACTTTGATTGGAACACGGTAATTTATTTTTACGTTTTCGGAAAATGTCGCACACAATTTATGCTGCCAATGGAAAAGTCAGTCACATTCATTGGCGCATGTGCTAATGAGATTATACCGAATGGATAACTCGCTCGTTTGTTAACAAAGCGAAAGAAGGAGGTTATGTTAGATTTTTTTTTTTAAATCCTTATCAATATTAACGTAAAGACATAGTTGGAATCTCATCACTAAAAATGGATGGTAAACTGTACTGTGACCCAGTTACTAAATCA
Source organism: Bathymodiolus septemdierum (assembly GCA_963383655.1). Taxonomy (NCBI): domain Eukaryota; kingdom Metazoa; phylum Mollusca; class Bivalvia; order Mytilida; family Modiolidae; genus Bathymodiolus; species Bathymodiolus septemdierum. Next base: position 26,287,521 of record OY726530.1, on the reverse strand, counting down.
AATATATTAAATCGCCAGTTTAAATCAGCCTTCTCTGAGAAAACATCCTATACCACTGAGGAATTCCTGAATTCAAACCGTATGAACTCCACAACCACACAACATCCAAATATGAAATCTTTTGACATCATCTGCAACGGTATTACAAAGTTACTAAAACAGCTAAATCCATGCAAAGCAACAGGACCTGATAACATATCATTTAGGATTCTTAAAGAACTAGCTACATGTATTTCACTACTACTGCAGCTTATATTCCAGAAATCATTAGACACTGGTGTAGTCCCGGATGACTGGCGCATTGCAAGCGTCTCGCCTGTCTACAAGAAAGGTCAAAAGTCGTTGGCTGAAAACTACAGACCAATATCCTTAACATCAGTCTGTTGTAAAACTATGGATCATATATTGGTCAGTAAAATCATGAAACATGGAGAAGAAAATAATATCCTGTATCCGCTACAACATGGATTTCGAAAGGGCCACTCCTGTGAAACGCAACTCATTGAATTCGTGAATGACATCTCCAAGAACTTACAAGAAGGCCAGCAAACAGATATCCTCATATTGGACTTTGCTAAGGGTTTTGACAAAGTCAACCATAGCCTACTCATACACAAACTGCAGCATTATGGTATTATAGGAAAATCAGTCAGGTGGATACAAAACTGGCTTGCAAACAGAAAACAATATGTAGTAATTGATGGATCTACCTCTGATGCAGTCAGTGTGAACTCATGAGTTCCCCAAGGCTCCGTCCTAGGTCCAGGGCTCTTCCTCTACTACATAAACGACCTCCAATCAAGATGACACAATAGCGTACCTGACAATATCCAACAACAACGATGCTGAAACTCTACAAAAAGATCTAGATAAGCTGGGACATTGGGAAAATGAATGATGCATGAAATTCCACCCTGATAAATGCACAGTACTCAGAGTAACCAACAAAAAGAAAACAATTGATGTCAAATACCAACTCCACGGGCATACGCTAGAGTCAGCTACATCCGCCAAATATTTAGGCCTCACGTTCACAAACAAATTACAATGGGACCAGCACATACATTCTATTACCAGCAAAGCAAATAAAACTCTTGGCTTTCTGCGTAGAAACCTGAAAATCCCATCAATCAGGATAAAAGAACAAGCATATTTCACTCTTGCACGTCCACTAGTAGAATATTCCAGTACAGTCTGGGACCCATATACACAAACTGATATAAACAAGGTGGATGCAGTGCAGAGAAGAGCGGCTAGATATATAGCAAACAATCACAGAAATAGATCTAGTGTAAACAACATCATACAAAGACTAAAATGGAGACCACTTGCAGACAGAAGAAAGGACGCTAGACTTGTGATTCTGTATAAAATCGACAGAGAACTTGCAGCCATCACAGGCGCTCGTGGCACGGATTTACCACCCCCTTTTTTCTAATGTTTTATTTTCAATAAAATTTCTTTATTTCTTTATTATTTCATCTCTTTTTCCTTATTTTAACTTGTTCGTGTCAATATTCATACAATCCTATGTTAACATCAAATTGCATGTGTCGACCCTATATAGATACTAATAATCCACACAAGGCTTGCAACTCGGCAGGTTTAAAAATCGTACCCCTGCTCGCTTCGAGTACATTTATTGCACCTTATTTCCATTATGTCATTCAAACTAGGACATGTATCCATTCCTAAAAGACTCATCTTTTTGCCCCTGTTTTTGTTTTGTGCATACGATCCTTGCCTCGGGTATGTCCATCTCATTTTAAGATTTTCACACATTTATTGCCAAATTTTTCGTATAAGGACCCACGGATGACGGAAGTGACGTACCACTGCATTAACTTCAACGATAGGGTCAGAAAAGTTCCAAAAATTTAAATAATAATCGTCCTGAATACATTTTTTGAACTTTTCTAACCCTATCGTTGAAGTTAATGCAGTGGTACGTTACTTCCGTCATCCGTGGGTCCTTATACGAAAAATTTGGCAATAAATGTTTCAAAATCTTAAAATGAGATGGACATACCCGAGGCAAGGATCGTGACCCTATAATCCAGACAGTGACAACTGTATATAGTTTTAATTGTAAATTGTAAATTCAATTTTTTTTATTATTTATTATCATCTATTTGGAAACTGATTTAAATTTTGGCTTCACTATTCGTTGGGCATGCCGCACAAAAATCAAAATTGCATAATCTTCAATATGATGAAGCTGGCAATCATATGACAGAAACAGAATATTTGCAGCAAAGCAGTCATTTCTGATTTTTACGCACTTTCAAAATTCAGTAACCCTCACAACGCTAATTTTAATTGATTAATTGTTAACCTCCTGAAAGGAAGGCCTCAAAAATGCATTACATAAGCCGTATTAATGTAATGAAAAGTTTGAAGATACCATACAGTTATTTGTATTGAATCATTACTAGTACTATTTCTTGCTATATACATAACTAGGTATAATTAGATAATGATATTTGCAAACTTTACAATCTTGTATGTAATCATAACGCCTTATTTGTACCAAATAAATAAAATACTTTATTAAAGATATTTTTATTACAAATTATATTATTATCATAGCATAATTTCAAAATTATTCCATTATTGTCATAACCGATAGGTATACAAGGGGAGGTAATTATAACTTTTCAACTCTGCAAACAATATAATTAAAGTTCTATCATGTAACAGACTAACAGTGTTAAACAATCCCCAAATAGAGGATATACCCATATAACAATATGGGGGTACAATGAAAAGGATGGCAAGTGGAGCATAAAATGGACCTAGCACAGTGGTTACTTCCTACATGAAGATACAGACTTGCCGCTCCAGAATCATAGGCGCTCGTGGCACGGAAATACCACCCTCTTTTTAAATTTTTGTTTACATATTTATTTTCAATAAAATTTCTTTATTTATTCTCTTTTATCTTAATATAACTTATTCGTGTCCATATGCATGCTAGTATGAGTCTTTCAACTTCAAAATATATGACTGGGTCGTAAATTTTCCACTTCCGTATATCAATAAGTCATACATCTGAGCTACTAGTGCCTTTAGAGTGGACTGTAAAGTGCATGTGTGTGTGTTGGCCGAGGGAGGGGGAGGGGAGGGTTCATTCAACATATGCCAACATTTTGAAAAATAAAGGTAAGAAAAAATGTTGGCATAGGTTGAATAGGTTAATTGTTATGTAAACATGACTAGTCATGTTTAATTAGTGTAAAATCAATGGACTCCAAGTCCACAATTAACTTTTATCAAGGATTTATATAGTACATGTATATATATATATAAATCCTTGCTTTTATTAAATGTGGAAGTTGTCTTGTTTTTGTGTGAGTATTGAGTGAATAACAAAATTAATCAGTATATCAGCACATATATATGAATACCAATCTTTATGAAAATGAATCAGGACATAATGAGCACATATATTTTAATATCAAACTTTATGAAAATAAATCAGGACATTATTGTAAGTTAGGTAATGACTGGAGTCACTGGACTCTTACTGGGTTCCCATATATACCCTTTGTTAGCTTGGTCAACTCCTTAAAGTAGTGATCATTTTTCATTAATTACTATAATCAAATATTATCAAAATCACATCAATGTGACAATGACTGATCTTATGATTAATAAGCTTGGAGTGAGCAATTAAAAAATACTCTCTGATAATTCTAAATTTATAAATAAATATTATTCTAAAATTTAGATTTTAAGAAAATTATTTAATTGCATAAGTATCATATACTTTTATAAGATTGCTTATTTAAATTATTCTAAAAATTTTGATTTTCGTCTTGATTTTTGTTTAATTTTAACAGACTTATTATTTTATATATAAATTTTACAAACCTGTTTTGGTTAATTTAACAGAATTATTATTTTATATATAAATGTTTGCAAAACTTACTATTTCTATATTTTTTCCAGCTGACAATCACTTATTTTTTTACAAGAATTATTCGTATCTTATAAATTCAGATTTTTTTATATAAATATACAAAACTTTTTTGTTAAATGTTAACAGACTTATTCTTATATTTTTAGATTAAAAAAAAATCTTTATAAATTTCACTTTTGAGACCTGCATTTCCAAATTTACTTACCTGTAACTATCATTAATTGTTATATAAACACCTATAATACAATGTTTGTTGGCATACCTTGAATATGATATTTCAAAATGTTGACATAGGTTGAAGACACCGAGGGGAGGGGGGGCATTGGACTGGCAAAAACGTAGTTTTGACTACACAACCTGGCGCATACGCTCCTGTATACAGATTACAGATTCTTTATTGCATAGAGATATTCTTTATTTTCAGATATCCACATGTAGCGTGCACAATTTATATGTGTTTATTTGTTTCATATATGAATTCGTCATCATAGCTGAATAATATATGAATGGGCACAGTTTTCGTAATTCGAATATGCGAATGGGTATATTGTTTTCATGCCGAGAGATGCATACGAAAGTGTTTTTTTTTAACCCATATCGACACCACTATACCCAATTTTAACTTAGCTACACCATCCCCATCCCGTGGGACCTGGGGAAGTGTGTAAAGCGATTCAAACCACCACAGTAAGTTTTTGTTTTGAATAACGATAGTTTTTTTTTATTTGACACTTTTGGTAGTCCGAAAATCCACTTTTTCATGAATGGTGAATCACGATAAAAATTTCAGGTTCAAATCAATTATTGTTTTCACAGAGAAATTCATGTAAATAAAGCGACATCGCTGTACGGCGAATAGATTGAAAAGCAAAAAGTATCTATTCCCCGTACAGTAAACAACTATTCGCCGTACAATTTAACCGCTTTATTTACATGAATTTCTCTGTGAAAACAATAATTTATTTCGAAATAAAGTGTTGTTCAAGCTTAAATATGATACAACTTTGTTCTACAAAAACGTCAAATGGATAGTTGAAGGATAAACGTGTTTTTTATAACGTTGAACTCGTCACATGCTTCTTTGAACAGGTACCACCCGGTCCGATTCTGACGATTTGAAGAGAGAGAAAGCCAATTACGGATCATAATCAGCCTTAAATAGTAGCTACATTATTAGGAATCAATATCACAAAACTTTACTTGTCAGCAAAACGTAGAATATAATGAAAATAAGAAGAATTTGACCTTACCTGACTTGTTTTTCCACCCGCTTCGAGGGTACCTATATCCGGTGGTGATGCTACACAGTGTTTACATGGTACCGTAGGCTATCCTCATTGAATGGATGGAATCTTGGTGTCCCTTAATTGCACTAAATTTGTTCATTCAAAGCCTAGCAGATGACTAGAATAGCCTAGGGGTTATTAACGTAGCTGAGGTCAGGGAAAAGGACCCCTCCACACTTTATTTTCCGTATATTTGATGTGTTATTAGTGTTGAATTTTCAAATTTATATACAAAATTCGAAATTAATCATAAATACTAAATTACCGGGTACGGTAGTGTAGTTTATATTAAATTCGTATATACAGTATAAATAAAAAAATAGTCTTGAACGTCTGATTTCGCGCCATATACTAGCTGATGCGAGAGGCATGACAAAAGTATGATAATGCGTGTCAAACCAAAGACTATAAAATTGGTATGTGTTGCTTCTCCGCCAAGCACACAACATTAAGGAGAAAGAGCACAGACTGATTGGCTCTGAATCAGGATAATGTGTCCGAGTAAACCGACATATCTACTCGCGGATTCTTGTTTCAGTGATTATTAAAATCAAACATCATCAACTGATAATACCGTGTAAATACTCCATGATCAAATTGTAAAATGATCAACACGACAAACTTTATCACATAATGTTGTATCGAGTACACCTAGCCATGAACGGTGTACGAACTCACAACTTAAATAGTGGTGATAAACTACTGATCTGCATGTACAGTAGTTGTCAAATCCAACTACCATACGATCACGGCCACGAAGCCCGCTATATAAATGGGGAGGGGGGGGGGGGGGGGGGTAGTTGTATTTATGACTTTCTCTGCTCGAATTCATCCTCCTATTACGTCCCAATCACTCTTACCGTTACATAAGAACAAGTTTGTTTATATTTCCCGCCACACTAAGTTTAGTACAGGACAGGAAACAGTGAATAGTTATCTCCCTTATAACAACATTTGTTGACCTATGAACTGGTGGATTGCGATTCAATTACATGTGGAGATTTTGATACATTTGAACTGTTTGTAACATATTTAAAAGGTTAGAAAGAGACTTGTAGCATATTTAAAAGGTTAAAAAGATACTTTACTTCACAAGTAATGACAATTGCAAAATTCTGAGGCCATTATGGCATTAATTAAGCCATGGGCATGGCATAATATTTTATATTGTCAATATTAACAGGATGCAGTCTCCTGAATTTCTATCAACATAAACGAAAAAAACAGTCCGAAATCAAATATATATATATATATATATATATATGCCTATACCTTTATATACAATACAATACAATAAGCTTTATTTAAAGTCGGAAATAATCAAACAATTATAATACGAGCTCTACTGTAGTGAGCTTTTAAAATTTTAAATCCGACATATATTTGAAAGGTATCTATACCAAGGATTTATATACAATGTAGGAAAAGGAATCTCGTATTTTCTCGCTTTATCTTGCATGGCGAGATTTTATGCTACTCGCATTGTGAGAGTTTATTGATTTCTAAATAGGCCACCCCCATTTCCGCCCAGAACACCGCCATTTTGACAAATGATGGTAAGCAATCCTTAATAAATAGAAATCGGGAGCACTGTTTTCAATAAAACTCCTACTTAACATTGAAAAATATTATATTATCACAGAAATGACGGCTCCGCTTCAATATTCGGTGTGATGAGAGAAGAGGAGTTTGAAATTTAAATTCGAGCTTTGACAGCCCATGAAGGTCAAAAGGGCAACTCGATTAATGTCAATTATTGATGATATATGGGTGATACATCTACAAAAAGTCGATACATTATCAATGATTGGTATTTAGAACAACTATTTTCACTTTATACCTGTAATTATGGTTTTATATACTTACAAATACTGGTTTAAAATGTTGAAGCGATGAAGATTTCCACCATTAATCAAGGCACGTGCATCGTCAGCGAATTGCACTATGGGTAATCTCACTTGTTCTCGCCACGCAACATACTTACACTATGGGTAATCTCACTTGTTCTCGCCACGCAACATACTTACACTATGGGTAATCTCACTTGTTCTCGCCACGCAACATACTTACAGGTACATAGAATCTATGTTAAATCTCCCGAGATTCATATCCTTCTACTATATAAATCTTTGTCTATATGTTATTATGTAGGTATAGGTATGTATATTTTTGATTTTGGAATGTTTTTTGTGACTGGAGGATGCAACAATACTGTACAAAAAACCTCGAGTTCATGCTGCTATCAACGCTTTCATTAGGATTTCCCCCCCATTTTTATCAACTGCCGAACCGGCAATAAATAAACAACTTAAGAAAAACTAATAAAACCGTTGAAGATAAACATGAAATGCTAGGTTTTGTATACAACAACACCTACACTGGCCACAAGTTGGCAACTTGTACATACGAATTCCTTCTTTCTGGATCGAAATATATTTGCTGCACACCTAAAAATACTTAGCATAATAATCAACTTGTTGATGGTGGCCAGTATTAGGCAGAAGAAGCATCACAAGCACTAGACAAAAACTTATATTTCTGTACAGAGACCGAGTAGTTGAGGGACTGGGATTGGATTCCGCTATTGAACTAGAGGATTTCTTAAAGAAAAACCTGACTGAAGAGAATAATAACGGCAACAAATTTCGAGAACTATCAATCTACCAACATTATAAAAAAATTAGAGAGGTCCCATCCAAAGTGCTTCCAAATGATATACCACCTAGCAAAACCCAGCAATACTCGAACTATTTTTTCGTAAAACACTTATTGACTGGAATAGTCTAGACTGGAGGACAGATTTGTGGGTGCAACAAGTATTGCAAGCTTTTAATCTACTCTCATGTAGTGTCAATAAATTGTCAGCTCTCTCTCCTGTTGTATTAAAGCCAGTTTTATTGGTGTCTACAGCATACTCATACAGTTACAAACACAGGGCCTTGTTGCAGACATGGGGTAATCGTAATTTGTAATCGTAATCGGTTGTAATCGATTACATTTTTCATGTAACCGAATGTAATCTGTAATCGGACATTTTTAGATTACATGTAATCATAATGTAATCGATTACATTCATTTTGACCCAGTAATCATGGTTACTTTCTGATTACATTTAGATTACTTTTCATCATTTTGACTTATTTTGTCTTAACTGAGACATATATCTCCTTAGATATTTAATGTATGATTTATGTAAATGAATTTTCATCATGAAATTTATTAAACAAATAATGTAGATATTATTATATGCTTAATTGCAATCAAAACTATAACAGCTACAAAAAATATTAAGTATAAATTATGACTTCAAAGACTTGATATCCAAACAAATAATATCTCAATTTCAATTTATTTAGGGTTTCAAAAATTCAGTAAAAACAGTTTGTCGGCTTGTGTAAAACACAACAAGCTCTAAAATTTTAAATTATCTGACACAACTTTCAAGATTTCATTTATGAAATTGCTTCTATGAAAGACTCACCATGTCCTCATGATTCGCATAAGATAAAGAAATATTTTATATAAACCAAAACATGAAGATTTCTTATACAAGTTTAAAAAGAGATTTAAATTTCAATAAAAATATTATATAAAAAGCAAAATGTAAGTTATAATTTTCAGAAACATTTATTTATGATGCTCATACATACATGTATATTACAAATTAACTGATAAATAGCAAGTTGTAATATTTGTAAAATTTTTGATTTTTTTTTAAAGAATATTCTAATGGGGCTATATCTGATATTCAGATATATGTGATATTTCTGCTTTTTATTTTGGTGCTGATTTTCCTTTTAATATTGGATTATATGATAATTTGTTCATTACTTGTGGGTTACTATGCAACTTGTAATGGATATTTTATTAAACCTATTTACATAAATTGAGGATTTAGTTTTCATATTTAGACTGAGAAATTATGTACATTTTTAAGCAAGTTTTTAGAATCAGAATGATTTTTGTTTTTTTATCTTCTGAATTATATATCAAGGACAAACATTCAAATGGTGTGAAATTTAGTAATGGTAATTGTTACATAATTTGGTGTCATAAATAATACCTTAATTACAAATTGTATGAGGTAATTAACTGCTAGTTTATTATTATCCCCAATAGACTTTCACAGGATGTTTGAAATTATTTGATATATATTTATTAAAATATGCAAATGTATGTTATAATAATTACTAATAGTATAAGATGAAATCAATATTGGTCATATATAGTAATAAGAGAAGACATATTATATGAAAAATAGGAAAATGAGAATTGCTGTTTATAATTTACAATGTACTGTTTGTTATTGCATGTAATGATCACATTACAACTGAATTGTAATTCATAGTTCTGATTAAGAAATACATTAAAAAAAAAGAGATATTGGACAGATGCACACGAGACAAAATAACATAAAACACTAATATATTGGTTGTCATGACATTAAATGTAATCAGTAATGTAATCGATTACATTTACAAAGTGATTGTAATTTAATCGATTACATTTGAAAATTGATGTAATCGTAATGTAATGTAATCATGAAAATTGCAAAGTAATTATAATGTAATCAATTACATTTGAAAGTAATTGACCCCAAGTCTGCCTTGTTGACTATCCACATATGTAACTATCCATGCATATATACAAAAATATTGTAGCCATGGTCGTATGGTAGTAGGATTCACAACTACCTATGCAATTGGTGCCTATCACCACTGATGTTGTATAACATTGTGATAAAGTTTGTCAGTGACTTGCGACAGGTCGGTGGTTTTCTCCGGGTACTCCTGTTTCCTCCACCAATAAACTGACTGCCACGATATAACTGAAATATTGTTGAAAGTGACATTAAGCACCATAAAATCATACCAACTACCCAAAAATATGCATGTATAGTAACATACATGGATAGTCAACAAGGCCCTGTGGCACAAGTACTGAAATTTTGTAAATATTGAAAGACGCCACTCAGTCGCTGTAATTTTACTATCAACATACACAAATGTATCATCAAACAGGCACTATAGAGTTGTTGGTATCTTGAAGGTGAGTATAGAACTAAGCAAAATACCAGAAGAATCCAGAGACACCTTCTTCAACTTCAATAGAGGGAGGTTAAGGCCGTTTCCTTTGTCAATCTTAATATAGCATAAAAATAGCATCAACATTAAGCCTTCTTAATTTGTGTTTTATATCTTATTATAGGGTGATGTAATGGCTTCCAGAGGACAACAAGAGAATACAAAGTTACGACAGAATCTAGAAGAACAATTAGACAGACTTGTTCAACAATTAGCAGACCTGGAAGAATGCAGGTACAGTCAAACCTGCCTTAAAGGGCACCTCTATATAGCAAATCACTGTCTATAAAGGACAGTCTCTTTTTCCCCATTAATGAATAGTGCATATAATTTTAACCTGTATATAAAAGGCAACTGCTCATAAAGGCCACATTTTCACATTCCCTTGAGTGGCCTTTATATACAGGTTTGACTATTTGTAATATAAATACCTTCATATCCAGGTTCACCAGTGTTAAAAAAATAGAGCGTTTTCTCTAGCTTATGAGGCTGTTTAATTTGCCTTTCTACAGTAGCACCCAATGTTGATGTGGGATGGAAATACCGTCTTTGAGTGGATATAATACACACTTTTTTATCATGACTGAGAAATGATTTTGTAGAGGAGTGCGCATATTATACACCCAAACATAATCAGTTATTTTTTTCTCCAGGCATCACATTTACACTGACTTTATCAAGGAATGTTTGTATATTTTATACAAACAAACTAGCTTTTCACAAGGCTAAAAATGTATGAGCAGAAAGAGGGAAAGATACATATTTTATAGCATACTATTTTGATATGAAATAAATTTTTTACTTTATGTCATACTGCTTTTCTGCAAATTCAGACCCTTATTGCATATCTTAGTATGATATTCAAATTTTGTGTCTGCATAAAAGGGAAAAGTATGGAAATAATGAATACTTAATACTGTATTTGTTTCAGTTAAATGATGAAGTCTCATTTGTTTCAGTTTAACATGGTAAAGTCACATTTGTTTCAGTTAACCTGTGTTACCTGGTTAAGTGTCTGTTTGGTTTAAAATCTGGTTATTTGTTTTTAATACTTCTTCACTTCCATGACTTCAGCACTCTTTGAGTAATACCATATTATCTATTTTGTTGTTGTTGAGAATTATAGAAATCAGCCAGACTCTGATTAATACATAGCAGTTTGTACGCTTTGAAATTGTTGCTTCCTATTGGAGTATTGACAAAGATTCGAAGGCGACTTCATTTCGCTGGGAAATTAAGATCTCAGCGAAAAAGTATGATTTTCAAAAATTGTTTGTGACTTCGTCAGCTAGATTATGCTCTATACATTTTGTATATAGTGAAATTGTAAATAAAAAGTGTACCTATATGATTTTAATAAAAATTACTTATTATTTCAAAAATTTCTGTTTAAACCTAGTAATCAAATAAAGGGAAAAAATCATTCTGACCACATCCCAATCCAGGAGCTTCATGGCCATCTGATTATGTTGTTGTTTTTCTCTGTATATTGGTATTTGAAGTTTAAGTGAATCCAAAGGAGTGGTTGATAATGTTTTGGTTGAGGTTGTTAGCCAATACTGTTTTTATTTTTCAAACCTGTAATATGTTTACGTCATGTTAAAGGCATAAACAACAACAACAACAATACTATATATTGATGGTTCTGATGAATATATGTACATTCACACCTTCCATCAAGCAGTCACCTGTATTAAAATGTCCTTTTTCTTGTCCTGTAATAGAAAATGTCATATGAATTGAGCGTCTTTTAAGAGGCTACCTGTATTTAAAGACCACATTTCCTTTGTCCCAAAGGTGACCTCTTGATACAGATTTGACTGTAATCAACTTCCAATACAGAAATTATAGTTAACTATATTACTGAATGAGAGTTTTGTTGCTGACCTGCTGCCACCTGCACATGAGTGTGTTGCCACTTTTACATTGAGGTAGATTCCTTTTTCATTTAAAAGAAAATAATTTTAGGGGCTGTTATGGTCGTGATCATATGGTAGTTGTATTCACAAGTACCTGTGCAATCAGTGCCTATCACCACTAAAGTTGTGAGTTCGAACCCCGTTCATGGCGAGGTGTACTTGATACAACATTATGTGATTAAGTTATTCAATTCAGTGACTTGCGACAGGAGGGTGGTTTTCTCCAAGTACTCCTGTTTCCTCCACCAATAAAACTGACCGCCACGATATAACTGAAATATTGTTGAAAGTGGTGTTTAACACTATAAACCAAACCTTGTTTAATTTATTAACAGAGAAGACTTAGAAGAGGATGAATATGAAGAAACAAAGAATGAAACGATAGAACAGCTGAAAGAATTCAAAGATTCGTTAGATAAGATGACAAAAGGCAATGTCAGCCTTGTAGATGAACTAAATGGCATGCAATTAGTATGTACATGTATATTTAGACCAAGAAAAAAATACTTGTGTTTCAACTAACATTTAAAAAGAAAGATAGGTTGGGAGGGAAAACTTAAAATTTATTTTTTACCGAGGTTTTCAATCTTCAATTTTAAGCTTACCTGATGAAGGTTAATCCAGAAACGTGTCGTGGGCACCAAATTAAATATCTACATTTTTTGTTATACAGGACCAGGTTAACTGCGCTTGTCCAAAACTGGCAATAAAATCTCTAGGGGAGGGGGTGCGAAAATATTAGTTTTGGTAGGGTTAGCGGAAACACAGTTATATTCTTTTTTGGTCTTAGCAGTCTTCGAAATTAGACTTTCAAATTTACTGGCCAGAAAACTTCAAAATTGGAATATTTATATAGATTCTATTGAAAAAAATTTGGCAAAAGCAACTGGTCCGAATCAATTTTCACTGGACATGGGCCACCGAACCACTGCTAAAGTCGACGACTGTCTTAATTAGCATAGTATGAATCAGTTTAAAAGGAATTTTGATTTTGGTACTTCATCGAACATAAATTCAATGATCAGTTCTTTAATAAGTAATACCTACCTTGGTCATCATAAAGCAAAAAACGCACATATGTAATTTAGTGTGCATGACACGTTACTCAAACAACCTTCATCAGGCATACCTAATAATGTATGGTGCTTTATATCTGCAGTGTCAAAATTTGAGTTAAGGTGAGAGGTGATTGTTCGTCTTGTTAATATTGATGTCATTGTTGACCATCACTATTTTAATATCTTTTCATAATAACATTTTATTTCTAATTAGGTGATATAAGAAACTTTTTATTTTCAGGCAATTCAGGCTGCCATTAGTCAGGCATTTAAAACACCTGAAGTTATCCGACTTTTTGCCAAGAAACAACCAGGACAACTAAGACAAAGGTTATCTGAGGTAAAGTGAAATATTTACAATGCATATCACATACATGTGAGATATTGTCATCAGTTGGCATTCATCATCGTCCATAAACTTGTACATTTTTATCTTAATTCTCTGAAACCACTGAACCAATTGAACCAAGATCACTTAAAGGCAACCTTTTTGTCCTGTCATAGGAAATTTCATATGAATTAAACCTATTTTAAGAGGTCACCTGTCTTATAAGGCCACTTTGTTTGAAATGTGACCTCTAAATACAGGTTTGACTGTATGTAATTCAAGATGTTTTGTGTAATGGCCCATTTTAGACTTTTGCATTTAGATTAAATTTAAATGGTAAGATGTAAATGAACTGTTGGCCGATCCCTTCCAATGTTTCATTTTGTGTTGACAAAGAACCCTAAGCGAAAAATGTTTTATAAATCATTTGAAAAAAAATTGGAAAGAATGTTTTTTAAATTGTCCCCTACAAAATATTTTTTCGGGCATAAATCAGAAATCCAAGAAGGCCACCACTGCCAGCATTTTTTAAGTGAGTGAGTAATTGTTATTTAGTGCCAAGTTAGCAATTTGTCAGCTATATCATGGCGAGAACATGTTGATTTTTAATGAGATGAAGATGAGGTCCGCTTTGTACTAGACCAACACGTATAGTTGGATTTTTATAGTGCTAACTCAATGAAACAACAGTCCGCGGATATGCATGTTTCCCCACTCGGACACATTATTCTTATTCAGATCCAACCATTCTTTGCTCTTTATCCTTACTGCTGCATGCTTAGCGGAGAAGCAACAAATACCAATCTTAAAGTCTTTGGTTTGACCCAATCAGGACTAAAAATTACGATCTACCACACTCGATGTGAGCACACTAACCATTACACCACAGACGCGGCTTACATTTTTTTAACAAAGAACCCTAGTATGGTGATATAAATAAATTAAAAATAACATTTGAAAAACTAAAGACTTTATTTAATCCAATTATTATTTGATAAACCAGATAAGTGATACGTTAGGCTCATTTGAGCTTCTAGTTTTTATTATCTTTTCTCTACCACTACCTCTCCTACTAATGTTTATGTATGAACAATATACCTTTACTTTTAGATTAAAAGAGATGAAAAGATAGGTAAATTAAATAGTGGTACTGCGACAGCACAATGTGTAGAAATCTTGACAGCTTTGAAGAAGCTTGGAGAAAGTCTGACTCCAGAGGAAGAAATGTATTTACAGAATAACTCCAGTGCTAGTCTTAAACAGTTTGAACAAGTGTCTGGTGATATAGGTAATAAAAACAATACTTTTATCAAATTACAATGGTTGGTTGGTTTGGTTTATGGTGTTTAACACCACTTTCAACAATATTTGAGTTATATCGTGGAGGTCAGTTTTATTGGTGGAGGAAACCGAAGTACTCGGAGAAAACCACAGACATGCCGCAAGTCACTGACAAACTTTATCACATAATGTTGTATCGAGTACACTCCGCCTGGGTGGGATTCGAACTCACAACTTTAGTGGTGATAGGCACTGATTGCATAGGTAGTTATATATCCAACTACCATTCGATCACAGCCACTACTGAATTTGATGTGTGGACAAATTATCCTGTAAGCATAATACAATTTGGGGTAATCTTTGAAATTTATTTTTCATATTTCAATGTCAAAATTAGTTTTATATTGCAATAAATGAACATTCATTGGTATAAAACAGATGATTGTAACTTAAGTCACCATCATCACAAGATGTCAGACAGTGAATCAGGTGAATTCAATCTTCCATTTTTCTCAGTTTACGAAATGGTTTGCAAGTTTTTTTTAGAGCGGAAGCGATTTTTGATATTGCTGACTGTCAATTTAGAGCTGTTTCATAAAAAAAATGTATTGGGATGGGGAGTTGGAGGCACTTTTCCTAATGACCACTACCCTAATTAATTAAAAAAAATAAGCCGAGTTGTATTATATATCCAAAAGTTATTATATAATAATTATAAATAAATATTGGGTGCAGTTCATTTGATATTATGGGATGTTTGTTCTTATTTGTTTTGTTTTGTTTTCCTGTTTAATTCAGGGGTTCAAATTTACTTTTAAATACTGAATGGTCCAGGACCTTTGACACAACAAACTGGAAGGTCCTACTTTAATTAGGTACTTGAATCCATTAGAAAATGCTTGCTCTACCATTCTTTAACATTATAGAAACTGCTAACCTCAGATTGAGAAGCATTTGAATTTATTGTTAGAGTAAAACTTCCTCTATATCCCTAAGCAAATGAGGCAATGCATCTTTTTTATTGAAACTGCTTACACCACCTAAATTATAAACACTTGTGTTCATATATTATACAAAAATGTAGTTTATTTCATATGAAAACTGCTTACCCGTTAACATTAAATTTTTCTGAAAATTGTGTACAATATTTACCAGTACCCTGTTTCAACTGAGTAAAGTGGATGGCTGCAGATTCAAGACAATGTGATCATTCATTTCAATGATTTAATAATCATCAAGTTGAAATGTACGAGATAGCTTGGCTACAATTCGTAATTAAACTAGTCTGTCAAGAAATGCATAAACTTCAGAAATTGGCCAGATGTGAGGACAGTGTGGAACTTTTGGGTTTATTTGAATCATCTGCTCTAGACTCAGTGACAAAGTCATGCTCTAGATGACTAACAACAATTTCAAAATTAAAAAAAGCATTGCTAGACAACCAGTGAACTTGTTAAATGTCACCAAAGTGCAAAATTATTTGATCAATTATTTCACTAATTTCTGTTTTGTTTTTTTATTTATTTCATTTCTATTTGTTTTGTTTAACTGTGTTTATTTTCGTTTCGTTTTGCTGTTAAACTTCATTTCTTTTTGTTTCGCTGTTGAACTTCGTTTCTATTTGCTTTGTTTCGCTGTTGAACTTGGTTTCTATTTGCTTTGTTTCGCTGTTGAATTTCGTTTCTATTTGTTTCGCTGTTGAACTTCGTTTCTATTTGCTTTGTTTCGCTGATGAATTTCGTTTCTATTTGTTTTGTTTCGCTGTTTAATTTTATTTCTATTTGTTTTGTTTTTTTGTTTATTTCATTTCCATTTGTTTTGTTTCACTGTGTTTAGTTTCGTTTCGTTTTGCTGTTTAATTTCGTTTCTTTTGTTTTTCTATTTTGTTTCACTTTCCTATGTTTAGTTTCATTTCTATTTGCTTTGTTTCACATTGCTGTGTTTAATTTCGTTTCTGTTTGTTTTGCTGCGTTTAGTTTCATTTCTATGTATTTTTTCCTATTTGGTTTGCTTTAGTTTCTTCTTTTACAGATACTTTGTTCATGTTTTGTACAAAAGTTCCTTTTTTCCATAGTCTACGATCTCAATAACTAGGTCCTAATATGTTATGGGTCTGTCATTGTATGAATCTATAGAAACAATGGTTTCAGTGCTATTTGTTTTGTTCTAGTTGATCCTTCCTTTTGAATTGTTTTTATTAAACCGCATCTGTGGTTTAATGGTTAGCGTGCTCGCATCGAGTGCAGTAGATCATTAGTTCCAGCCCCGATCGGGTCAAACCAAAGACTATAAAATTGGTATTTGTTGCTTCTCCGATAAGCACACAGTGCTAAGGAGAAAGAGCAAAAACTGGTTGGCTCGTAATCAGGATAATGTGTCAGTGTGGGGGCGACATGTCTATCTGCGGACTGTTGTTTCAGTGAGCTAGCACTATAAAAATCCAACTACCTGGTAAGTGTTGGTCTAGTATAAAGCTGACCTCATCATCATTTCATGGAAAATTTGTTCTCGCCATGATATAGTTGAAAAATTGCTGAGTTGGAGTTAAACAACAATCACTCACTAACTTGATTTTCCTCTCTAATTTCAGCTGCTGGAGATAAAGTATTGGATGTGGCAGGTTCACAGGTCAAGGACGCAGATAGATAGTATCAGATTGACTAGAAATACACTTTTGGTTGTAATGGATAACTTATTTCAAATTTTAGTTATATTAATTGTTGGTGCATAATATATAATTTATGAAATATATTTGTTGCATGCTTAGTATAACGATCCTGCATTTAAAGTGTTGTTTAACAGGGCTTGACATAAGCTGTAGTTCGGTAGCTCAGGACAAATAAAAGTTTGATTCGAGCTAATGAATGTTGCATGTTACTTGTCCAATGGGACAAATGAACAAAATTAATAAAATGACAAAAATTTACAAAATATTATAAAAATTCTTTTATTGATTTTGTTGTTAAAACATTTAACGACTGATTACATCAAGACATAGTGGATTTTTCCTATTCAAATATTGCATCTGATGTAGGATATGTATATTAACCAATCAGAAGTGCTATTTTTTAAACATGATCATTATCTAGTTTCATCAATCAAAAAATTTGGACATGTATTACCGGCTTTCGGTCAACTAAAACCACTAGTCCGAATGGACAAGTTGGTAAAACAATTAATATAAGAGGAATGACAGATTAATAATAATAAAATGATTACAGAGATGATATAGACATGGACCAAAGTAATAAATAAAAATAGATTCGCCTTCTGCTACTAGTGGATAATGATATTTCTCTATTCAAGATAGTTAAATTTGAAAATTTAACTAGTGTGAAAGCACAGTCGAACCTGCCCATGCGGTCACCTCTATTAAACAGTCACCTGTATTAAAAGGTCACCTTTTTCTTGTTATAATAGAAAATTATAGAATTATAAAATTATAAAATTCATAGAAAATGTCATATGAATTGAACCTCTTTTAAGAGGTCACCTGTCTTATAAGGCCACTTTCTACTTGTCCTCTTAATACAGGTTTGACTGTACTTTTATTGATTGACACCAATTTTCATCTTTTCTACCAAGTGCATTGGAAGGTTAAAAGGTCACCTTTTTCTTGTCCTGTCATAGAAAATTTCATATGAATTGAACCTCTTTTAAGAGGTCACCTGTTGACCCCTGGGTTCTTGAATATGTGGTTTCAAACATTACAGGCAACAATCAATGGGAAAAATTGTATTTCGTTTGATTTTAATTTTTGTGGTTTTAAGTGAACCACGAAATCCACGAAAATTAGAACCCCCACGATTAATAATGATTTCACAGTATCGAGAGTGGGGAAATATTGTAATATACTAGTATCAGAATAGAAGAAACCTGATAACAGTGTCTATATGGGGTATTATTAATTTGTTAATTTATATATTTATAATTGCATGTTTAATTTATACTATACTTTTAACAATTGTTAATCTATGTCGTGGTGCCCGACCCATTTAGGCAATCGTGGCAAGGAATTACCACTACCCCTTTTTTAACCTTCAATAAAATTTCACTATTATTTCATCTCTTTTTTTCCTTAATTTAACTTGTACCTGTCCAAATTCATACAATCTTATAATGTTAACAGCAACTTACATGTGTCAACACTTTAAAGTTAAAAAAGGGGGGTGGTGGTAATTCCGTGCCACGAGCACCTGTGATTTCATGTACAAGTCAATGCAAGCACATATACCTCATTGTTGAAATTATAGTCATTGGATGACATATCTTGTAACAACTAGAACACTGTCGATCCCTATATTATCATGAGCAATAATTGTAGAATGAAGTCAAGATGATTGTTGCATTTCATTTTAAGAGACAGACTTTTTAACTTATGGGGGTGTCTATGTAGGATCCTATTATTATTTCTGACATACTTCAGATCAATTTGTTTTTTCTATAAAATTTGGTGAGAATTTTTTTTCTCAAAAACACCACAGCCCCACCCCCTTTTCTTTAAACAGATCCTCCCTAAATAATCAATGTGAAGCTGCGTCATTGTTATTTCTTGTTGTTGATTTACAGCTTGACATATATCCATGTACTCAATAAAATTTGTATTCACATATATGGATTGTTGAATGAATTACGATTTTAAATTGATTAAAAAAATTTACAATAATGCAATGCAATGGGCAACATTGGTGAAGATTATCCCCACTTGATTACAGTTGGCGCTATG
This sequence comes from Bathymodiolus septemdierum, assembly GCA_963383655.1. NCBI lineage: Eukaryota > Metazoa > Mollusca > Bivalvia > Mytilida > Modiolidae > Bathymodiolus > Bathymodiolus septemdierum. The sequence goes on along the minus strand of OY726530.1, from coordinate 26,267,917 downwards.
GTAGATCAGGTTCAGCATATGTTATCAGGATAAGCCAGCATGCATTCACTGCTATGTGTTTGTGTTATTTATCAATAAATTCCTTTCTTTGATTTTTTATTTATCTACAAAAATGTACTTTATAATATTATTAATGATACAAAAAATGTCAAATTATGAAAGTTGTGTATTATATACCTGAACTGAGTGCACCTGTATCTGTACACATTTAAGGTTAACAAAATAATAATAGTTGATAGAAATGAAGAGTTTATTTCTGAAATTATTAGATTAGTAATAACTGCATTTTATGATAAATCAATTTTAAAAAGACAGTTTTAAATAAGTTTAGTTATGGATATTACAAATTATTCTTGGTGATATGAAACTTTAAATAAAGTTATATTCCAAACTGACTTTATTGTTATGAACATGTATATATACGACCTAAATAAATTTATATATGATAGTTATACATGTATATTTAGTCTTTTTAATAGTGTACTCGGACATATATAATAATTTACTTTCAATTATGAAATAATTTAGTTTAAATGGTGGAATAATGCATTTTTTTGAAATTGCACAACTACAAAACTGATGTCACTGACAAGCTTTGCTTCTGTTCTGTTTGAAGCAAGGGTGAGAATTTTAAATGATTTTGCTAAATCTATCACCTGTTCAATATGAACAAGTTTACTGGATATTTTTCTGTCTCTTTGCACTGTTTTTCCAGACATCCTATTTCTTTTCTTTAACAAATGTTGGAACATCAATTGTGACATCTGATCCTCCATATGCAGGAGACAGATACATTTGTATGACACAAGTCCACCAGTTGAACATCAAACAATACGTTTACTGTGTTTCTGTTTTATATGTAGAATAAGTAGATCATTGTGCAACCTGATGTTTTGGTTTTTGGAATGGTATTTTTGTGTCATCTACAATAATTCGGGTTGGTGAAATTTTATTTCAATCAGATGGACACAAAGCTAACTCCTGCCATTGTCTAGACACAACATTTATCCAGGATATTGATTTCCACCACCTTGGGAAGCCAATACAAATTTGATGTTGGTGTATTTTGCCTACCCAGTATGAATTAATACTGATCATTGTCAGGTCTAAAGTTTTCAATGGCAAGGGATGGCCAAGTTGGAATTTGACATCCAAATTCCTTATATTGTAGAACAACACAACACTTTTTTCATTTTTTTGCATTTAAGTAAGACTAATTTTCACTCTAAACATGTCCCTTTTCCCCTACATCAGATATACACAGAAGTCCGCATTCCTCTTCTTCTTTTCTTAAGAACTCAAAATTTTGTTTCATTTGTAATTTGTTCCCAAGTCTGTCACCTCCTTCAGATGCACTAGATGGGCATTTTCTTTAACAACAGATCACATTTGAAACACCCCCTTACCCCCTTTTGAGCTGTTTCCTATAAACATTGGTACCAGCAATAAATAAAATACAAAAAAGTTAAAATGGAAAAAAGTATTTCTATTCATTAATATCTTCGGATGATAAACTTAATCCCTAATCTGTGATGGCATGCATCAATCTTACAAATAAACATGCTAAGTAAACACTGTAAAGATTTCCATCTCAACATGTAATATTATACCCCCACTCATAGATTGGGAGCTATATTGCAATCACCTTCTCCGTCCGTTCACACTTTCGTTAAAGATGTCTCAGCTGCTATTGGAAGAAATGATTTTATTTTTGATACATGACTTTGGCATAGTGACTTGTACCATGTCTCCCCTTTCCAGGCTTACTGCACATCTACTTCCTGTTTACCGCACGACTTAGAATTTTTCATGTTTGCCGTAATGAAAATTTTCGTAACAGATATCTCAGCTTCTATTGGAAGAAATGATTTTATATTTGATATATGGCTTTGGCATGGTGACTTGTACCATGTCTCCCCTTTCCAGGTTTACCGCACATCTACTTCCTGTTTACAGTGGGACTTAGAATTTTTCATGTTTGCCGTAATGAAAACTTTTGTAAGCGATATCTCAGCTTCTACTGGAAGAAATGATTTTATATTTGATATATGGCTTTTGCATGGTGACTTGTACCGTGTCTCCCCTTTCCAGGTTACAGTGATAACAAAATATTTTAGCTTGTGGTTACACAAATCCCTGTTGTGTACTTTTCAGCCAGTTTATAATGATTTGTACTGATTCATAATGATTTGTGCAGAGCTCGATGTTTCAGATTAGTTTGTGATCCATTTTCTGGTAATGAGTGTTGAGATATATACAAATTTGACACAAATGAATGAGTGGGGGTATTCTTAGCACGACGTAGCGTGCAATATCTTGTTATATAATAAATATAAACACTATAAAGTACATGTACATAAATATTAATTATGAACCAATATTAAAGAAATGATATTTTGCAATAAATAAAATATTTATTATGTGAAGTTGTCTTTATATTTTCATTTAAGATATTTCTTTTTATTATATTTATTTACATGTATATTTAAAATTATAAAATTTAATATATAAAATTAATAAAAATATATAAATATGAAATGTATAATCCTAAATTAAACAATGCTATTAAATTATTACATTTTACAGTTTAATTTTAATTTACACTTACTAAAACTTGTCACTGGTGTATAATCATTTTCTAGGCAGTTCATAGCAAACAATACTGCTTTTGTATGGTGTCCATTCTTTATGTTTTTACTCACTTAATTCTTTTTAATTGCATTTAATAATTCTTTTTTATTTGATCATCATTAGGAAACAAATTTCCACCTCTATGAGCAAATAATATCGGGTAATATGCACAACAATATGTAGAAAGAATTTTAATTGTTAACAAAAATACTGATAATTACTTGTAAACAAATATTAACCCAATGTTAATCTATGTAACTTAAGAGATAAAGAGATGTTGTTGTTGAACCTGATCTACAGCAGCGCCATCTGTGTTATCAGTTAGGGGAAATAATTGACCATTTGTCCCCATTATGTATGATAATATTGTAAGCAATAAAAATATATAATAACCTTGTCTTTGTAAAATAAAATGTATGTTGACAAAATGCTACCTCTTGTCAGTCGATCTGAATAGCAGATCAGTCTGGGTTAGGATTAGAGTTAAGGTGTTTAATGCCACATTCAACAATATTTCAGTTATATCGTGGTGGTCAGTTTTATTGGTCGAGGAAACCAGACTTCCAGGAGAAAACCACCGACCGGCTACAAGACACTGACAAACTTTATCACATAATGTTGTATCAAGTACACCCACCTGGTTGTGATTCGAAATCACAACTTTAGAGGTGATAGGTACTGATTGCATAGGTAGTTGTAAATCCAACTACCATACGATCATGATCATGACGGCTCCTCAGATCGGTCTGAGAAGCAACAATTACTTGAATGATTGCAGTTCCTTACATGAAAAAGCCACAATGGACAGACAACTAATGCTTGTTATATATAAATAACAAAAAATATATATTTTTTTATCTGGACCAAAGATCCAAGTGAAATATAGTCATTGTGTGTCCGTTAGCTCTTAACATTTCTGTGTATCTCTCACAAATCTGTGACCCAATTATAACCAAACTTGGTAAAGATGCTATTTCAGGTAGTCATCAACATATTACATGATTTTCAATTTATTCAGAAATTCAAGATGGCTGGTAGGGTCACTTTATGTTTTTCTAGTTTTAAAAGTTTTCTAAATTTAAAAAAAAAGAGCTTGATGAATTTTTCGAACATGCCAACAGTATCCATTCGTCTATAAAATTCACACACGAAGTGTCGAAAACCAAAATATCCTTCCTTGGTACTACCACCACGGTCAAGAGGGCAACATGACAACTGATTTATACTCTAAACCCACAGACAAACATCAATACCTTTCACCCAGTAGTTGCCATCCTAAGCACTGTTTTAAGAGTATCCCATTCAGTCAAGCCATTAGGATAAAACGAATATGCTCCACTGTTGAAACCACCAAGCAAAAACTAGGAGATTTATGCCATCATATATACTTATGAGTTTTGATTTTCCCTTTGTAAGATTGTTCGGTGTTCGGTAATTTTGTTATTACCCTTATTGAAGAGACGGGGATATAATAAAGTTATAGAGTGGGTTTTCAAAGGCCAGTGAAATTAACAGAAAGAACCTCCTGGAATACAAAGAAAAAAAGATCACCAAACGGGTTCCCCTTGTTCTCACTTACCATCCCTCTTTAGAGAAAGTTTCAGGCATCGTCCGTCATCATTGGAAAAAAGTGAGACGCTGGCCAAGTTGTTCCCTGAACCACCCGTTGTAACGTTCTGGTGACCTAAAAGCATTAAGGATACACTGGTCAGAGCTGCGGTATCTAGACCTTCATCGACGGTCGGCCAGTGTAAACCATGTGGTGACAAGCGTTGCAAGTGCTGCCTCCAATTGCAACACGCACAAGCGTTCCATAGTAAGACGACAGGAAAGGAGTATAAGATCTTTTGCAATGTCAATTGCAAAACACCTAATGTGGTTTACCTCCTTGACTGTCACGTCTGTGGATTGCAATGCATAGGAGAAAGTGTCCAACCATTCAACAATAGACTGAATGGACACAGAAGTGACCTTACGAAAAAGACGCTCTTGCCCGTGAGTCAACACTTTGTGTCGCCGGGGCACTCATTGGATGACTTTGGTAGATCCAAAATTTATATCATTGACCACAATCCAAGTTGGAAAGAGAATCGAAGACAAAAAAGAGTTTTTGGATTCGCGAGTTACAAACATTACATCCGGAGGGCATAAACAAAAAGACCTAAATCTTTTGTTGTTTTTTAACTTTTTAACCAGTGCCTGATCCTTAGCTAGTTGGTAAATTTCATCATTACATTTTCTCATTGTTTTCATATTCTTTATAATTAGTGTACATATATATTTTAATAATATAAAGTATAAAGTTCAAGATTATGATTTTTACGTCACGATAACTGATGGTCACGCGACAATAATTTTTTTAAATCAGATTACAGATGCTGATGAAGCTGTCCATTTGATTATAATTATAGTCTTTTAGTAGACTTATAGTTATTTTTGTTATATTTTAACATCTTTTTTGATGTTGTTGTGCTACATTTTAGGTGTTTATATATATATATATATATAAACGTCAGAAAAAGTAAACAACGTACAAATGTATGAACCTACGGAATGTCGGATCGGAAACAAGTGTTAACGATTCTCAATTTCTGTGCAAACAAACAAAAATGTTAGCACAACGATATCAAAAAAGATGTTAAAATATAACAAAAATAACTATAAGTCTACAAAAAGACTATAATTATAATCAAATGGACAGATATTTCGCTTGACCGACAAGCTTCATCAGCGTCTGTAATCTGATGGTCACGTGACAATTTTTCAAATCAGATTACAGACGCTGATGAAGCTTGTCGGTCAAGCGAAATATCCGTCAATTTAATTATAATTAGTCTTTTTGTAGACTTATAGTTATTTTTGTTACATTTTAACATCTTTTTTTGATATCGTTGTGCTAACATTTTAGACGTTTATTTATCATTTGTGTTTGTTTGCACAGTATGGTTAACACATGTTTCCGATCCAACATCCCATAGGTTCATACGTTGGCAACTTTTTCAGACGTTTATAGCTGCAGTGCATCAATGGTGTGGGTTCAAATCCCGTCGAGGGAAGAACAAAAATTTGACAGCTCTAAATTCTAATTCTAACACTGTTTGGTTTAATTTTCAGATGTATATATAATATTTAGTATTAACCTAGTATCCTTTAAAATAACTGAGATCCAGTGGGACAGATATATTGTATGGTTGTCACTTGCTTCTAGACGTTTGTATAATATACTTTATTTCCTGTGACTGTATAGTGAATTCTTCATTATCCTATACAATATATTAAAAATTGCTGAGTTAGATTGCTGTCAAATTATAATATTAAGTATATATGTACCATCTACACACGCTTATACACATGTATTACGGCTATCCCTAGATTTGCCTTACGAGAAAAGGTAACACTACTATTATTGAAGCTCCTTTTTTAGGGAGTGGATGTGGTCGAGTGGTCTAGGGCGCTGGACGTAAGGCTAAGCGAATGGTGCTGCAGTGTATCAATGGTGTGGGTTCAAATCCCGTCGAGGGAAGAACAAAAATTTGACAGCTCTAAAATCTAATTCTAACACTGGTTTAATTTTCAGACGTGTATATATATATATATATATATAAATATATATATATAATGGAACAAAAGATATATCCAAATCACTAAGATAAGTGATATGTCTATCACAGTGACATACAATGCTATGTCTCTGACTGTACATTTTATGTACTGTACTCGGTGCCATGTAACTGTCGTCATTAGACGAGTTGTTGCTTTATACAATATTAAAGACCTTATGATAGAGTAAGCATAGCCTATAAAGTGGTCAGAACTGAACATACATACATTGCAATTTGATTAGTTAATTTCCTTCTGGGAGATATAAGAGATAACTGAGTTGATTTATTCATTGATGTCACGATTAAATGAAAATCAATAGACACTGTCGTGACTGTAGTTGAAAAGCCAAAAGAATAAATGTTCTTTTGAAATTCCTTGGAGTGACATGATATATCTATTATTAAACAACAAAAAAATAAATGAAATTACAGCATTTTATTCAATAACAAAATAAAAAAAAAAAAAAAAATGTTATCGATATTTACATCTTTGTATGATGCCATCTTTTGACTCCTGCAATGGAGGGCACCATTTTGTTTTCGTCGATTTGCACACAAAGAAATGATGGCCGAGAAGACATGGAGGTCGCTTACAGCAAGTACGGCATTCTGTTCTCTGTAAAGTTTATCACATGTACTGGTAGTATGTGTTCTATATATGTCTCTGTACTCTGTACTCTTAACATTTTACGAAAACCCTTTAATTTTACCAAATATATTGGTAAGGCTCATTCCGTGTATGTGTCCTAATGTGTCTCTGTAAGCTATAGTTCAAACTAAATTCTTTACTACATATATCACATTTATAAGGCTTGACAGTTGCATGTGTTGCAATGTGTCTCCTTAAGCTGGAGTTCTGACTTAAACCCTTACCACAAATGTCACATTTATAAGGTTTAGCACCCATATGTGTCATGAAGTGTTTCTTTAACTTAGAATTCCGACCAAATCCTTGACCACAAATGCTACATTTATAAAATGTATCACTTTTATGTGTTCTTATGTGAGTCTGTAAGCTATAACTCACACTAAATCTTATACCACAAATATCACATTTATATGGTTTGTCATCTGTATGTGTTTCAATGTGTTCCTGTAAGTTAGAGTTCTCTGTAAACTCTTTATCACATATATCACATTTATATGGTTTGTCGTCTGTATGTGTTTCAATGTGTTCCTGTAAGTCAGAGTTCTCAGTAAACTCTTTATCACATATATCACATTTATATGGTGTATCATCTGTATGTATTCTAATGTGTTCCTGCAAGTTCACATTCTCCTTAAACCCTTTACCACATATACCACATTCAAAATCCTTTAAAAGTTTATCACCTGTGTGTGTTCCAATGTGTCTCTGTAAGGTAGAAGACTGACTAAACACTTTACGACATATATTACATTCATAAGGTCTGTCACCAGTATGTGTTCTAATGTGTGACTGCAAGTAGTCATTCTGACTAAACCTTCTATCACATATATGACATTTATATGGTTTTTCACCTGTATGTGTTCTAATGTGCTTCTTCAATTGTTGACTCTGACTAAATTCTTTACCACATAAATCACATTCATAAGGTTTATCACCTGTATGTGTTCTAATGTGTCTCTGCAAGTGTTGATTCTGGCTTAGACCTTTACCACAAATAGGACATTTATATGGTTTTTCACCTGTATGTGTTCTAATGTGCTTTTTCAATTGTTGATTCTGACTAAATTCTTTACCACACAAATCACATTTATAAGGCCTATCACCTGTATGTGTTCTAATGTGTTTCTTTAAGTTGGAACTCACACTAAACCATTTATCACATATACTACATTTAAAAGGTTTATCACCTGTGTGTGTTCTAATATGTGTCTGTAAAGTAGCATTCTGAGTAAATCTGTTACCACATATATCACATTTATATGGTCTTTCACCTGTATGCGTTCTAAGGTGTGTCCGTAAGGTAACATGCTGACTAAACGATTTACCACATGTATCACATTTATGAGCTCGAGGTTTATCATTGACATGTGTCCTTACTTGATCTTTTAACAGATCATTGGCTGTACGCTGTTTGCTTTTAGCATCAAGAGATTGCAATCCATCCTCAGTATGCAATCTCATATTATTCAAAGAATATTCTTCATCACATTTGAAGAAGTTTTCGGTTTTAATTGTTTTACACTGTTTTAAAATTTGCTCTTCTATGATGTTATTCATATCAACCGATTCTTTCTTTAAATCACCCATTATACTTTTATTCTGTGATAGAACCGTATTGTTAGCACCTTCGTTTATCGGTAACCGGAACTCCTTTTTATTTGTTGGCAACACCTGATTGGATCAGAATTTGTACTGTTATAGCTATATGAAATCCAAGTGTGTTTATTTCTTCTCCGTGAATCAAGTGATAATGTTGATAAAATAATTCCTCTAAGGAAAATATTTTTTACGGACATGTATATATATAATACACTAAGAAAATGTGATACGCTGTTACACAATTTTTCAACAACCATGCATGCGAAATTAACACTGTGATGATAATTTTGATGACTTCACATATGCCGTTCACTACTAAATCTTTCTGTACAGTGGACATCCATATATATCTGAAAAATAATTAAAAAATTTTTTTTATCAAGAATGACATGAATTAAAACTAGATTTGTACTAGTCTCCACTGTAAGACACTTTTGAATTTTCCCACTATGACACATTTAAGTAAACTGGATGTTACTCATGATAAAATGCTGTACACTGCTATTTTATACTTCAAATGAGTAAGACCACAGAAGCCGATAGCAAAAGCAAAAAAGATATACACCCAGTTTTTTTTATACTAAAATTTCCTTAAGGTGTTGAGAGTATTCATCCCAGTTTGATTTGCAGGTTGATGATTGTAATCACTGATTTCTAACATCCGGTAACAAACCTGAATGAACGCTAAAAATAAATCAAATTTGGTAAACATTTCCACAAATTTGTAAAATTTAGATTCGTTGCAACTCTCGACCAAATAAATAATTACTGTAAATGTATAGCAAATTTCATCAAAGAATTACTTAAATTTTTTATAGGGATCATACAAGTTACACTTTCTGCCGAATGGATATGAAATTTTGACGATATTCCCATAAACTTGGCACTGCGAGAAATTTAGAAAACCCACTGTCCATTAGGTTTAGGTTTTATGGTGCTTAACAATATATGCGAATCCACAAAAAAAAAATACAATGGAATTCAAACAGAGATCATGGTAAGTTGAAACATATTATATATTGAGATAGTTAGACAATAATCTATGGTTAGTTGTTGTACGCCATTTCCATGCCATTAATTATGTTTTTCAAGACAACAATGTACCAGTGCATCAGGCTAGGATAGTACAGGAGTTAATGGATGAAAATCTAATAATTGCATATGGATGACAACCTTAAAGTCTCGACCTAAATATTATAGAAAATGTTTGGTTAAAATTGAAGTGTAACTTGCAGAATAAAGTCCAACAACTTACTAAGTACTGTTGATCTGTTCATGATTGCCATAAAAACACAGTGGGAAAATATACAAATAAACTTTATCATTCGATACCCATGAGATTTTAACTAGGGTAATAATCATTTAGGCTACAGCCACAGGGACACACAGATATATTTTCACATCACCAGGTATGTGTTAAAAAGAAGAAGGGGGGACCCTTTTTTGGGGGCAAAAAGTCAAAGTAGTTTCGGCACCTTTTTTTGCTTCAAAAACGGTTTAGTCTTTGTTCTTCCCATAAAATTAATGCAAATATCGTTGTTTTTTGCTGATTGACTGGTATACAGTGGAATAACACTCGTTTTTAAATTCCAAGCGGTCTGGGCAACTTCTTATCATACTCAATTCCGGTTTATACGGACTAAATATTAAGGCGAGTTTTCATTGGTTGAAGGATTTATGTAAATAAACTGACATTTATGCAGGAAATCATTTACTCAATCTTGTCAAAAGATATTCTTAAAATGTTGTCTTCCTATATTTCCAGATTGATTGAGACAAGGAAAAAATATATTACAATTCAAGAGATTTAAGTTGTCTTTTTATCCTACTTTATTTAATTATATTTCGATTTTTTTATTTCTATCAATAAAAACTAAACACCTTATTGTTAAGTCCGTAGAAACTGGAATTGAGTATGATAAGAAGTTGCCCAGACCGCTTGGAATTTAAAAATGAGTGTTATTCCACTGTAAACCAGTCAATCAGCAAAAAACATTGATATTTGCATTAATTTTATGGGAAGACCAAAGACTAAACCGCTTTCAAAGTGAAAAAGGGTGCCGAAACTCTACTTTCACTTTTGGCCCCAAAAAAGTGTTCTACCTTCTTCTTTTTAACACATACCTGGTGATGTGAAAATAATATGGAGTAGGCATTGCCTAGATGCGAGCACAGCATTTCTGTCTGGCCAGTGTGTATATATTTGAGTGAAAGTTGAATATCACAAAATAATATGAGTAGGCATGGCCTATACTGGCTATAGTAGAGAGGATGTTAGTATTTGAAATTAAATGATACTAAAAATACCTTTATATCCCCTATGACATCCATTGGAAAGTTAAATGAAGTAGAATAGAAAAGTACGAGAAAAAAGTATGGAATCTTTGATTGTTGGACTAGGGACAGTGCAAACATTGAAGACTAACTACTAGTACATGGGTGGTATCAACCATTATAAAGCCTAAAGGGGGTAGTAGATGCCGGTGTCTGTAAAAGGAAAGTATGGCCCTTTAAGTCATAAGAAAAGAGTTTTATTACGAAAATATCAATTAATGCAACCAAAATACATAAGCAATATTGGCCTATACCATGCTATGTACAGCCGATACATATTCATGAAGTGTAAATGATGAATGATGTATGGTCAGGGCCGTCTTGTCAGCAATATAGGCCCCGATCAAAGCAGTGCACTGAGGCCCATATCTATACAAACAAACATATATTTCTTGTATTGATACTTCCAACAAAATCAGTGTTTAAAAATAAAAAATTATGCTGTATACAACATACATACATAGCATGGGGTTCATTTGCTTGTGGGAACACCGGGCAACTGTCCATTGTGCCCATACATAAGACCGCACTGCGTATGGTTACTTTAATACTGATAATCTTCATTTCGACATTTTAAAGTATGTGTATTTGGGCCAATATTATGCTATCTCCAAGTGAACAAAATAGTTTTTAATTTTAAAAGAATTATATAGGTACCGCTTTCATCAGACATGTCTCTGCTTTCACATACAAAATATTTATCAATATTCAACATTTTTTTTATTGGAAAAAGCACAGTAGAGGCGTGATATATATATTAAGGCAATATTCAGTATCGAAATCATACTCTTTAAAATTATCTGTGACAAGATTATACAGAGACATATATTCCTTCTTGTGTAATGTTATTACCTTTTAAAGTTTCAACAACAAGCTGGTTAATAATTTTATAGCATTTATTTTAGAAAGACTGAGTTTAATAAATAATAACAGATATACATATAGTATGAACGGCATAATTAATAGTTAAATAAATAAAATTCATTGTGTCTTACTATTTTAAACCATCGTCGGCAGATGTTGGTAGTATTCAAATATTTTGTAGGATCAGACTGACGGAAAATGTAAGATGAATATACAAATGGGTACTGATAGAAATAATTAACACTAACAGAAATACGGAAAAACTAATGCGTTCCTTGTTCCTTGCAAGCACATCATGGTTAGAAAATGTTTGTTACTTAGCCAAAGAAATAATAAATGCAAAAATTGTATAAAAATGAAAAATGTTAATGTTCACCACTATCTTTTCTTATCAGAGACATATGAGCCGGTGGCAAGGGACACATGCCCTCCTCCCCCCTCCCCCCCCCCCCCTCCCTCTTTGGCAAAATTTTAAAAAGCTGGATTTTTAGTATACTTTAGGATTTTTGTGATATTTATTTGGAATTACCATTATTCAACACAACTAAACCGTACGAAAGGTAGGAATGAAGTATAAACGGATGTCATCCCTTGTGATATTTTAGTACCGCACATTGATAGTAGGGTTAAAATTATTGATAACGAAAGGTCGGGAGCAGGTCCCTGTGATCTCCTAGTTATTGTACGTGTACTATAGATGTGCATTAAAAAATATTGATGACAATGTCATCTTTGCCTGTCAGTTGTGACTCAAATACGATTTCAATGCTGACCTTTACTTGTTGCAACGTAAAATATGACGTGATAAAAAAAATATTAACATGACGATGAATGGTGGCCAGATTCGTTTTTATTTACTCATTTATTGTAGAACTTTAGGAATATTGTGGTACATGTACAAATAATCTTGGGAGACAGGAATTGTGCTTGGATTTCTTTTAAACTGGTAAGTCATATAACGAAATGTCTATATAAATCTGGAGTTCGACAGTGAAATGCAGTTGGGGGTGACATAAAATGTCCATACGTCAAAAAATGACCAGATTCGAGTTGTCTTAAGAGTCATTCACAGTGATAAAAAAATGAACAGTGTGTTGTCCTTAATGATAGTCCATGTTAACATAAAGTTCTTAGTACGCCAGTGTTGTATTAATCAAAGTTTTGATCGATCCGAGTAAATATTAGACCACTCGTGTAGATTCTGCAAAGAATAAAACAAAACAAAAACACACCAAGGCAAGTTTTTCTACATCGGCTGCAAATGGTCCAAAAAATAAATTTGATATTTTCTGAAAATATTGTTCAAAATTAAGTCAAGTTTATTCTATAATCATCTTTTACTAATCCGTAACTAGAAAGGTTTTTATCTAATAATCTGGACACGCTTGAAAAAAGTGCTGTGTTTGTTTACATGTCGTCATGATTTACGGAATTGATGCAGTTTGCAAATGAAATGGATGTCGTTTTGAAATTTTTTGACTTTGGAATGAAAATACAAGATTTTAATTAAAATTCCGTGAAATGTTGTCGACGACTTTGGCCTATGAATAACATGACGTCATGACTTTGATAGCGAGATGTCATTCTGATTAATTTAACAATGTAAGCACCTTTTATTGTCTTTTGCTACAATGTATTTAAATACGATTTTTAGAAGATCATGATATCATTTTAGTTTTAAAATCATTTATTGGAGACTTTTATTTTTATTTTTGGCATTCTCTCCGAGACTGGAGACTTTTATTTTTATTTTTGGCATTCTCTCCGAGACTGGAAACTTTTATCAACTTCCGGACGAAAGGATTTCAATCTCATCATTAGGCAGATTGTGTGTTGCATGTGCATGCCCATGTTGCTGTAGAGCTCTCTGTGCTCGCTATAACTGCGAGCCCCTGTGGCTACAGCCTAAGCATGTATAGTCATCGACTTTAGCAGTGGTCCGGTGGCCCACGGCCAGTGAAAATTGATTTGGACAAGTGACCTTTGTCAAATTTTTTCAATAGAGTCTATATATATATTCTAATTTTGAAGTTTTCTGGCCAGTAAATTCGAAGACTGTGTATATTATTATTACAATTGTATTTTTATCATTTTTATTGTTAATTGAAAATGAAGTTAGAAATTATGAAATTGTCAGCAATTTTGAATTTACCAATACTTTTGTCTGGGGTTCAGTTGTACATATTATAACTATAAGTGGACATGGCGGTGGACAGACAACAACTGAACAAGGCTCTGTTTGTGTCTGGTGCGATTTTTTTTAGGAACTTACTGTTCTGATAATATCGCAGATTAGAGAACTGTCGACGACTGCTATATCATTACTATCAATGCTATTAACAACTCTGTGTACTTATTGAACAACTTCTGACTGTAATACATCTATTTGAAGTATTTCAGCTGGGACTTTTGTTCTTCGAGGGGATAAAATTAAGGGGAGAGAAACGCGATAGTAAATCTTGGGAAGATTACCATTCGAGTCTTTTCGCTATTTGTCATTGTACAGCCCATTGTAATTATTTTGTGCAGTATTGTCCATTCGGAATATTTACCCCTATTTGGAAACAACGCGATCTAGTCGAAACGAAAGGCTATTCGGAATCAATTCTTTTCCGTTTTAAATACTTTTTGGTATCAACAAAAGCAGAATTTAATATAGTTTGACTATAATTTCAATATAATTTAATAATAAAAACATTTTGAGATTACACAAGTATAACCAACACATTTAATACCAGTCGAAAATGTAATTCTCGAAAATCTTTCTTCTTCTTCTTCCATTAATTTGTAAACCACCTCTAGTGTATTATCGCAAATGACTATTTACACATGCCCAATGGAAACATCTTTCCAACAAACTATGTACAAATGTTAAAAGCCATCGTGGTGGAATATACAATTAAAACCGGCATGTCTATTAATATATGGCAACTGTCTGTCCAGAGCGGGCTGACTTTGAATCCTTCCAAGGTGGCATGGAGGCAGTTACGACAGCAGTTGGTAACTCGTTCCATAGATGGATTGCAGATGGAAAAAATGATTGTTGGAGACTTTGCATCCTCGATTAAGATAGCAGGAACCTGGTGTCATGTCCTCTAGTTGTTAGTGCTACACCCCTCGGTATAAGATATGGTTCTGGTGAAATCGCAACAAGATGGTTTACAATGCGACAGAGCATGATGACTTTCGCCCTCTTCCTGTGTTGTTGTAATTCAGTCCACTGCAGAGTTTCTAGCATCTGAGTTATACTACCGGTGGTTCTATAATCCCCAGAAACAAAACGTGCTGTTCTTTCTTTGCACCATTTCCAATTCTCTTATAATTTTCTGTGTAACTGGGTCCCATATATATATTATACAGGCATACGTTACTCCATATTTCAATATTTCATAGTTAATTTTGCTTTATTGTTCGCTTATATGAGATCTAGATGGCACGGCCTATGAAGAGGACGGAAATAAGTTTGAAATTAAATAATGTAAAAAATAACTTTATAGAAAGTTGAATGAAGTTTTGGAATAGTAAATAATGGAAAACTACGAAAGCACATCAAATTAAGTTCATCCAAGTCACAGTTAGTACATCTAAATCATATCATGTCAATCAGTAATGTGCCGTTTTATTCAGGAAAGGAGCAATTCTGTTTATTGTAGAGGTGCGTGATCAAAACTAGGGGTGATTTTCCGTCGGTCCAGTTAAAGAAATGACAGGAAAGCGTGGTTTTATATGAAAAATCTATCGTTGATTGAATAAAAAATATCAGAACCCCGCAATGGATGTTTGCGGGAGAAAAGTTCTACCGATGAATTAACATAAAAGACAACCAGCAAACTTTCAGTAGATAAAGACAAATTATAAAAGGGTCGAATGACATTCTTTGATTTTTAGAAAAAGGTTTATTTTGCAGAAAATACTCGACTTACCCTTTTGTATGATCCTGCCTCTATAGGTCCTCCTCGTCATATCCGGAAGTTCCTCTAAGCAATTTTTATTCATATCAGTTGGATATGATTTAGAGCGATTGGGGGCCGTGATATAGGGGAAATTGGAAGAGGGTCATAATATATTTGTCCACTATCTGTAGTTCTCATTCTTCAACTTACTGAGGTAAGAGTTCCTAATGGCACCCCACTAAAAAAAATCTATGAAATTTGTATATTTAATAATAAGCATATCAATTTAATGATTTTGATAATAAATATGGTTAGGGTTAGTGTTGGGTGGATGTGCCATAAGGAACCCTTTCCCTTACTGATCGGATAACAACTCTGAACGTAATGTATTAATCATGCATATAATGAAAAAAATCACCACGATATAAATGAAATATTGCAATTGTTGAAAGAGGCGTTAAACACCATAACCCTATCCCATATAATGAAATTCCTAGGCCCCAAGCTTGTTTTATACTCTAATTTCACGAAACGGGAAGAAAAGAGTAAAACACAGTGTACCTCTTTAATTTCCTGCTTCTGAACAGGAATTCCTTGTTCTGAAATTAAAAAAGCTGTCAATTTCAGTATTTCAGTTAAGCCAATCAATTTGAAATCAATATCTGTCAATCTTTGTATTTTAACACACTTTTCTGATTTATTCCATAAAAATGGGGTGTATGATTGTATGATTCATGTTAATGCGATTATGTGTTCATATCAATATGTGGTTCTTATATTGTTGTTTTGTAGCAGCTTTATGCGTTTTGAAATAACTTTAATACTTAAAGTTGGTAAAAACAAAACATTATACCATCTCATGGTGTGCTTTCCCATCGTTTCAATTATTAATGATATTCATTAATTTATATAGCACAATGAATGATAGGTTTCAGGTTTATGATTTATACAAAAGTAACCCAAACATGTTGGTTCTTTTTATATTATGTATATTTCAAACGCAAAATGTATAAAGAGGCAGGGCTGCATTGCGCATTACCGAACATTTTGAAAACTTGTCGGTTATCATTACCGAAAATTATTTTCTTTCATTTCCGAAAGAATATTAGATATCATTACCGAAAATTCAAATTGAAATACATGCAGGTGAAGACCTACAGGCAACCATTGCCTTACCTGTACGGTTTGTGAACTGATCTATGTTCACGTTTTGTTCACTCATTTCAAATAAAATCTGTTCTTGAAATCATGGAGATAGCACACGTGGAAACGAAAAGAGGAAATAAAGCCATTATAGTGGATGGATATATGTACAGAAGAATAAACGTTCTTAAAAATGGTGACAATTAGGTCTCTAGTACGAAGTCGGATTCACAAACTCAAAAACTGTGTTAATAGTCGACCTAAGTCTGTATTTAAAGACCAAGTGTCTTTCCTCTCTTCATGACAAATATGTTATCGTTCCTGCGGACAAGACTTCCAACAATATCGTGTTTGTATGTAAATCATATTACTTCGAATGCCTAATCAAGGAATTAGACATAAATAGCAACACCTCTAGTAATACCACATACAAACCAACTTCGTTCGACAAAGATGAAATCCTAGCGGCTAACCACAGATCATTCATGACCTCTTTAAGCATTCCCTCTGGTAAAGAATCTGAGGATTTACCCTATCTATATTGGATACCTAAACTCCATAAGACACCATACAAAGAAAGGTACATAGCGGGATCATCAACTTGTTCGACGAAAGAATTGTCTATTCACCTGACAAAGATTTTGTCTGCAGTAAGAGGGACAACAGAAATATTGGGAAACTATTTACTCGCGTAGTGGCATAAATCACATGTGGATTTTGAAAAACTCTAAAGATCTTTTGGATAACCTTAAATCAAGATCTTTCTCTCATGTATCCTCCATCAAAACTTTTGATTTTTCAACTCTATATACCACCCTACCGCATGACAAATTAAAACCCCGCTTTAAAGAAACAATTCACAAAGCTTTCAGTCATAAAACTATGGTTCAAAATTTGTTGTGTTAGGCTACAATTCCACATATTTTTCAAACAAAATTCAAAAAGGTAAAACATGCTACTCCGAGGAACAAGTGATCAGTATGCTGGAGTTCCTCATCGATAACATATTTGCCTCCTTTGGAGGGACACTGTTTCAGCAGGTCGTCGGCATACCAATGGGTACGAATTATGCCCCTCTTCTAGCCGATTTATTTTTATATTCATACGAGTCGGAGTTTCTTCAAAAGCTTGTAAAAGATAAGAAGATTCATGAGGCTAGAGCCTTTAATTTCACATACAGGTATATTGATGACGTTTTATCTATCAATAATTCTAGATTTGCAGAATTTCTTCCATTGATATATCCTCCAGAGCTGGAAGTTAAAGAGACCACAGATACAGCTTCGTCCGCATCATTTTGGACTTATACCTCGAATTTGACGACAATGGTCAACTCAGTACTAAAATTTATGATAAACGGGACGACTTCAATTTTAAAATCATAAATTTTCCAAATATGTGCAGCAATAAACCAGCTTCTCCTGCATATGGTGTTTACATCTCGCTTTTTGTTTTGCTATGCAAGGGCCAGTAGCAATTATTATGAGTTTCCTGAAACGTCATCTTCATCTGTGAAACAGGCTACTGGACCAGGGCTATCAAAAGATTCGCCTTATTCGATCTCTTAAAAAGTTTGTATTCCGATATCAAGATTTTGTCGAAATATATTCCGTCTCTGCAGAGACGATGATAAACGATGCATTTTCATATAAGGAAAATGTATAAAGATAAAGAAGTCAACAAAAATGTCAAAATATTTTTTTATCAATGTGTGACGTAAAATTGTTTTTGACATTTGCTTCACTGGGTTTGGTACTGCTTTGACAACTATTCTACCTATTTTGTTCCAGTATTGTTATACATACTGTTATAGTGACAGCCGGAACCTTTGAGCCGTAATGAAAGCGGGAGGTTTGGCGCTTTAAAATCTGATTCAACCCACCATTTCTTTAGAAATACCTGTACCAAGTCAGGGTCATTACGGTTTTCACAGTCTTCCGGTTGTCGACTGATTTTGTCTGTTTATATACTTATAGGTTTTGACTTTCACTTTGTAAGATTGTTCGGAGTTCGGTAATTTTGTTATTACCCTTATATATATATGCAGCATAAAAAAGAACTGTTCGAAGTCGATAAAAACAGATTCTGAGGGTGTTGCAATCATTAAAACTAAGAATCAGCATGTTTGTGGATATGATCCCACAGTACGGAAAGCCGAAGTCAAGCAACTATGCATCCGATCCAGGAAAAACTCCGGAGATGTCTCTAAACGTCCATCAGCGGTTGTTAGAAATGAGCTACAAACTTTGGAGGAAAGTCATTTGCAACCCAAAGATATTAGAAATGCAGCACTGGCTCTGTACAGGGAACGCAGGAAGAAACAGCCCACTCTTCCGAAGAGCAGAGAAGACACACATGATGTCATCGACAACATTGATATTTTAACCAACAAAGGTTAGTTTGAACAATTTGGGGGTTCTATATGATACTACATACTAGTACATGAAATACACCTTTAATGCATCAAAATATTAATAACATAGTTCTGATACTTTCAATTACACTGATATTCCATAAATGAAACAATTACATTATTGCTGCATGCATAATTAATTAAAGTCATTTGCTGTTATTTTTCCTTAGGTGTGTCCGTCATGATCTAAATAAAAAACATCTTTCCCATGTTACAAGTGATGTTGACCTTTTTTTTCAGATGAACATTTCGTGGTAGTAAAATGACCGAAACTCTGGTATACTGATATTTTCAACTGTTCAGAACATGGATTGCCTTTGTGATGTGGATGAATTGTTCATTGATGGTACATTTAAATGCTGTCCGAAGTACTTCTATCAGTTCTATAGTATTTTAGATCTCTTAATTATTAGTAATGCTATCTCTTTCTTTTTAAATTTTTATGAAAATTTTTAATTTTTTAAGATGTTCAAATTTTTATTCTTTAAATGGATTTAAATAATTTCTATGGAAATTACTAAATTTCTGTATTTTAGTTGCTTTTTGCTTGTTTTTAGTCTCATGCTTGGCTTGTTTTGTACTGCGTTTATGTTGAAATGGAATGACTGAACAGGGTGACAGCGAGGCACTTGCCAAATGGAACTCTGTTCGGGTTTCTTTTTACAGCCCCCTTTCTGCTTTTTGCCTGCATATGTTTTAATTTTGTAATTGCATGCCGATTGTATTGTTTTAATGTTGATGTATTTATGTTTTTTTTTATATTCGGTAAAAAGCTCTCGAGAGCTTATGTTTTTGTTTATATTACATGCCGAATTGAAATAAAGTTTTACTTACTTACTTATTCATGGATGTAAGAACGGAAATTGTGTACCTTTGGTATTTGCTCTTTTGCCTTCAAAATCTGAAGAGTGTTATCTGAAAATGTGGTCAATCATACAAAACAGTTGTTCGGAGAATGGATATGAATTGCATCTGCGTACTATCCACATAGATTTCGAAAAATCAATGCATACTGCAGTACAAGCAACATTTCCACAGACAACTATAGACTGTTGTAGGTTCCACTTAGGGCAAAACTGGTGGAGACGGATACAGAAATTAAATTTTATGTGCACAGTACAAGGACAAGAGTTCAGAGATCGGAAGGTGGTTAACCAGATTTTTCGGATTGCCGTTTCTGTCGGCTGAGGCTGTAGAAGACTGCTTTGTTGAAGACATTATGACAGACACACCTGAGGACAACAGGTGTATGCAGTTTGCCGATTATGTGTAAGGGGATATATTGCACCAACATCTACTTATCCCCCCTCAATGTGGGCATCCATTCCCGAAGAAAACAGTAAGAGAACGAACAACGGGCCAGAAGCATTTCACTCGAAATTCAATGCCCAGTTCTATACAATTCCTCCAAATATCTTCCTATTTTTGGACATTATCAAACAGATACAGACAACAACATACATCAAGATACGAGCACTAAACAGTGAAGCTTTGGTACGCAGAGTTGAGGCTGAAAAAGTTCGCTACTGCATCCAGAAATACAGTAACTATGTATCTAGAGCCGTGTCACGCCACCATTATATTTCCACTTTGGGTTACGAGTACTCTGCAGTAACTGATATGTGAATTTTCCTGTTGACGATTATAAGTGTTTTAATCCAGTTTTAAATCGACTGTAAATATGTATCTTTTAAATAGTGCTGATTATTAATTAAATACATTAAAATTATCCTGCTCAAAATCCTACTTCCACCTCTCCGTGGTGAGCAGGTACAACCTGACTAACGGAAGAGGTATTAAAGTTAGATTTTCAGAAATGCTATACATTGCTTCGGAAATTAATTAATGAAATTTTCGGTATCGATAAAAAAAAAATTTCGGTAATGCAAAACTGCCAGAGGCAGAACCGTATCGGTTGTGATAGTTAGCGTGCTCGCCTCGAGTGCGGTAGATCGTGGATTCGATCCCCAATCGGGTCAAACCAGACTATAAAATTGATATTTGTTGCTTCTCCGCCAAGCACGCAGCACTAAGGAGAAAGAGCAAAACTGGTTGGCTCGGAATCAGAATAATGTGTCCGAATGGAGCGACATGTCTATTTGCGGACTATTGTTTCAGTGAGCTAGAACTATACAAATCAAATTAAGCGTGTTGGTCTAGTAACAAGCGGACATCATCATCATCATCTTATTAGAACTTTAGATAATTATACCGTCTCCTCAATCGTAGTTCATCTCAAGATTTAAATAACATTTGCTTATATTTAAAAGAATCTTACTCACTCAGAGATTCAACTTTTAAAAATATTTAACTTTCCTCAAATAACTGGCAAAAACTTCCAAATGATAATAATAATTTTAATCTTATCTAATTATTATACTCCCAAAATGATAATAAACATTATGATATTATTATCTAACTGATGTGCTCACCTCTAAAGATTATAGTCTTATCTGAAGACTTAATATTATGATATTATGTGTTATCTCTATGTTTATATATGCTTGTGAATGTATTGGATTACGCAACATTGTGATTATGATGTACATGTACTTAACTATGCTTTATCCAATAAATGATTTGAATTTGAAATATAATAGAGTAGAGGATCGAGGGTTTTTGTGTTTTTAGAAATGGGCTTATATCGATCTCGGATTGAGTTTTTGGTAATGTTTGAAGTTGTTCAACACTGTTTATAATGAAAACGTTCCACAAAAGTGATGAATTAAAAAATAAAAAAAAAGGGGGGGGGTCCACAAATCGGGTACCTATGCTTTTGAATAGTGTGTTGTGTAGGTTTGTTTACATTTGTATTGCCATTGGAGATCCAGTTATCAAGAGGGGATATGTGGGACATTAACTAGTTTAACCCTGCCACTTGTTTGTGCCTGTCCCAAGCCAGGACCTGGATTTCCAACCTCACATGTGGTTATCTTTTTTGTGATCAGTGAGAGATCATTGTTCGTTTTGTTGATATTGGTGGAATTGGAGTTTGCTTGATGGTGTTTAACACCATTTTCAACAATATTTCAGTTGTATCATGGCGTCAGTTTTATAGGTGGAGGAAACCATAGGACTCGGAGAAATCCACCGACCTGTCCCAAGTCACTGACAAACTTTATCACCTAATGTTGTACACCTCACCCTGATCGTGATTCGAACTCACAACATCAGTGGTGATAGGCACTGATTACATATTAAGGTAGTTC
This sequence comes from Bathymodiolus septemdierum, assembly GCA_963383655.1. Classification (NCBI taxonomy): domain Eukaryota; kingdom Metazoa; phylum Mollusca; class Bivalvia; order Mytilida; family Modiolidae; genus Bathymodiolus; species Bathymodiolus septemdierum. The sequence goes on along the minus strand of OY726530.1, from coordinate 26,245,580 downwards.
TAAATCCAACTACCATACGATCACAGTCACACCAGCCCCTGGTGGAATTGATGACCATCACTGTATCACAGCTTAAACTTTCATTTCAGAAAGTTATAAACCTCATTGATGATATAATGGTATGAAACCTTAATTTATTGCTCAATGTAATAAAAAGCCAATAAAACACAAAGTTATTTGTTTATTCAACACTAACTATAAATTACATAAATAAACAATCCTAATTTTACTTAAAGGTCACATTTCACTATATAAAATACATAGGTGGCAGTCATTTTTTTTATATACAAATGTATATACAAAGTACTAGTATGTATAAAGGTTTTCTACATCAACTACAAAAACAACACAAGTGAAGTCTGTAGTCAATGGCAGATTTGATACTTAGGGAACGACCATTTAACTTGAAGGGGGGGGGGGTTTATGGTTTTTTTTCTAAAAAAAATATTCTGATTCCCAATATTGCTGAAAAAAATATTCTGATTTTGGTGGAGGAAAAAAAAAATAATCTGATTCAGAGTTTTTGTCATATAATCTAATGTTGAATACTTTTGCATGACAAAAAAATAAATATTCTAATTCTCGTGTTGTCGGAAAAAAAAATTCTGAACGAAACAAAAAACCATAACCCCTCCCTTCAAGTTAAATGGTTGGTCCCTTAGTGACACAATATATTTAAAGTTCCACAAATTGCTATCAGTTTCGTAAAACGTGTAGTAATAAGAATCCGTTGTGACCAGGTGGGTTTGAGCTAAACCCATTTCAAAGTTAACAACGCCATAGATTGATACACCAATACAATAAACACGGTAAATAAAACTAAAATAATTATTTTAGCTGGTACGTAAACAATTATCGCTTTGATAACCTTTTTAGGATATTTTTCTAAAGGTCCTTCCAGTTCTTCCCTATGCTTATGTGGTGATCCAGTACAACATAATATTGTAATTCTTAGTATTGCTATCAGTTTTTGTCATCTGTATGAGTTTCAATGTGTTCCTGTAAGTTAGAGTTCTCAGTAAACCCTTTATCACATTTATAAGGTTTGTCATCTGTATGTGTTGCAATGTGTTTCTGTAAGTTAGAGTTCTCAGTAAACCCTTTATCACATATATCACATTTATATGGTGTATCATCATCTGTATGTATTCTAATGTGTTCCTGCAAGTTCACATTCTCCTTAAACCCTTTACCACATATACCACATTCAAAATCCTTTAAAAGCTTATCACCTGTGTGTGTTCCAATGTGTCTCTGTAAGGTAGAAGACTGACTAAACACTTTAGCACATATATTACATTCATAAGGTCTGTCACCAGTATGTGTTCTAATGTGTGACTGCAAGTATTGAGTCTGACTAAATCTTTTATCACATATATCACATTTATATGGTTTTTCACCTGTATGTGTTCTAATGTGCTTTTTCAATTGTTGGTTCTGACTAAATTCTTTACCACATAAATCACATTCATAAGGTTTCTCACCTGTATGTGTTCTAATGTGTCTCTGCAAGACTTGATTCTGGCTTAGACCTTTACCGCAAATAGGACATTTATATGGTTTTTCACCTGTATGTGTTCTAATATGCTTCTTCAATTGTTGATTCTGACTAAATTCTTTACCACATAAATCACATTTATAAGGCCTATCACCTGTATGTGTTCTAATGTGTTTCTTTAAGTTGGAACTCGTACTAAACCATTTATCACATATACTACATTTAAAAGGTTTATCACCTGTATGTGTTCTAATATGTGTCAGTAAGGTAGCATTCTGAGTAAATCTTTTACTACATATATCACATTTAAATGGTTTTTCACCTGTATGTGTTCTAATATGTGTCCGTAAGGTAACTTGTTTACTAAACGATTTACCACATGTGTCACATTTATGAGCTCGAGGTTTATCACTTGCATGTGTCTTTACTTGTTCTTTTAACAGATCATTGGCCGTAAGCTGTTTGCTTTTAGCATCAAAAGATTGCAATCCATCCTCAGTATGCAATCTCATATTATTTAAAGAATATTTTTCATCACATTTGAAGAAGTTTTCGGTTTTAATTGTTTTACACGGTTTTAAAATTTGCTCTTCTATGATGTTATTCATATCAACCGATTCTTTCTTGCAGCCTGTTAAATCACTCATTATACTCTTATTCTGTGATAGAACCGTATGGTTAGCACGTTTGTTTATTGGTACTCGTTTTTATTTGTTGGCAACACTTGATTGGATCAGAATTTGTACTGTTATAGCTACAGTATGTGAAATCCAGTATTTATTTCTACTTGATGAATTACATGTATATATAATACACTAATAAAAGAAAATGTTATATTACAATTGATATGCTGTTCTTGGTGACACAAGTTTCAACAACCATGCATGCTAAATTAACAGTGTGATGATACTTTTGATGATTTCACATATGCCGTTCACTACTAAATCTTTCTATACACTGGACATCCATACATTTCTGAAAAAATAATTTTAGTTTTTTTTTATAAAGAATGACATAAATTAAAATTATATTCGTGCTAGTCCCTATTGTAAGACACCTTTGATGTCTCCCACTACGACACATTTAAGAAAACAGGAATTTGCGCTCACTGCTATTTTTTTTCTTCAAAGAAGCATGGCCACATAGGTTGATATAATAGCAAAATCACAAGATACAAAAGTACCGGTATATGCCTGGATTTTTTTTATAATAAAAGTTCCGTCAGATGTTGGGGGTATTCATCCCAATTTGATTTGCAGGTTGATAATGTAATCACCGATTTCTAACATCTGTCGAAAACCAGGAACTTTAAAAATAAACCAAATTTGGTTAAAATTTACTCAATTTTGTCAAATTTAAAATTGGTTGCACCTCTCTAGCAAAATAGTAATTACTGTATCCGATCAACATTTGAATCTGGAAGTGTTTTTCTTATGACTTTAGGAATAGGCGTGTGTGGATAAAAAGATGGAGTTACCCTCTTGAAATAAAGTCATTACTTACTTACTTATCATCATTTACTTAATTCATTGTTTAAACCTGTATACATTCGCAACTGGAATTCTTAATGTGTGCCATTTAGATATTTATAGTTTATTCATACTTTAGACATTTTTCCTTCATCAATGTACAATGTATTGATCAGTGTCTTTATTTTTCATTTCAATCTTGCGTGTATTTTTTTTATATTTACATTTTGGCAACAAATGAATATCATAATTCATCTTGGGGCCGCTGTGGTCGTGATCATATGGTGGTTGGATTTACAACTACCTACAAGTGCCTATCACCACTAATGTTGTGAGTTCGTATCCCACTCAGGTGAGGAGTACTCGATACAATATTATGTGATAAAGTTTGTTAGTGATTTGCAGCAGGTCTGTAGTTTCTCGTTTTCTCCATCAAGAAAACCGACCAAAAATTCAAACTGAAGTGTAACTTGCAGAATCAAGTTCAGCATCTTACTAAAGTTGATCTGCTCATGGCTGCCATCAACAGCACAGTGGAAAAATATATTAATAAACTTTATAAAGGAAATGTATCATTCGATTCACAGGAGGCTAATTAAGCCAATAAAGGCTAAAGGATGTATTACATAGAATAGAGATTAATACATCATCCCGGCTATCATCACGAGACTGCATCTCGGGATGATATGGAAAAGGTCATGTATTAATCTTTTTATCATAAATATGAAACTGGAATAGTCTCCCCCTGAACACTGTGAAGATTGACTCTGTTGCGTCATTCAAATGAGCTGTCTCACTCATTAACCACTAGTTCATCAAAAACTCTTGTATATAGGTTTATCTTAAAATCAAAAGTAAAAAAAATCCTCATTAAATTTCATTTTCTAAATTAAAATTGTTAATCTTATTGCCTGAAGAGTAGTACCTAACGTAATTGGCGAATTCTTCAGTTAGTTGAAGACGGCCTCTTTTTATAGTAGAAGTAGAAGTGGACAGACAAGGCCAGGGCAAGGCTCTGTCTATGTCTAGGCGATTTTTTTTTAGGAAGCACTTACAGGTTATCCAACTTATTGTTCTGGTAATTTCGCAGATTTGGGAACTGTCGACGACTGCTATATCATTACTATCAATGCTTTTAACAACTCTGCGTACTTATTGAACTACTTCTGACTGTAATACATCTATTTTAGCTGGGACTTTTGTTCTTCGAGTACACATCCGTTACAAATGCAGGGGGATACAAATTCAGGGGAGAGAAACACGATAGTCATTCTTCGGAACACTCCCATTCGAGTCTTTTCGCGATTCTTCATTGTGTAGTCTACTACCGGTAATTATTTTGCGGTGCAATGCCATACATTTTTAGCTCACCTGGCCCAAAGACCCATGTGAGCTAACAATTGCCTTTATTTTGTGTCCATTGTAATTAACTCATTGAAAAAAATCATCTCTGAAACTCTTGAAACAGTTAAACTAATTCCAACTAAACCGTTTGCATTAATGGTAATTCAAATTACTGAATATTATGCTAATCCGTTATCAAACATGACTGCCGTTGCAAAAAATAGAACATAAGGGGCCAAACAGAAGATTTTGAAAAAAAACTCAAAAACGAAAAGCAAATTTCAAAATTCTGCCATATATTAAACTGATCAACACAAAAAGATGTACCAGATCAGATGTGAAGTTTTCAAAAATCTTTACTATTACCAATTTTTGGAGTTAAAGCCCTTTAAAGATTGATCTTTTTTACCTTGGTTATTTATGTAGTTTTTGGAAATTATCTCGGAAACTGTTTCACAAAGATGGCAAGTGTAAATTGCACAAATGTTAAGCAAGACAACATTCTTGCAAATAAAATGGAAATCGGATGATTCATGTCATGCATGTAGGAATAATTGTCCTTGAAAAGTAAATGTTGTTCCATGTTATGGAGTTTTTGGCTGTTGGCTAGAAAACTGCTATAGATACTTGATAACTGTTACTTGTAAAAATGATCAACAAACAAGTCCCTGGAAATTTTTATGAACCCTAGATGACCAATGTAGGAATTATTGCCCCTTAAAAGTCATTTATTCCAATTTCTGGATATGATCTCAGAAACTAAGTTATGTGATGGAGGAAATTTCATAAAATACCAGTTGGAGGCAATGGGTGTGGTGTAAAAAAAAATTGCTTCAACTCATCATGACCAAGTTGCAGACCAAATATTAGATTTTGGATAAATAATAGAAATAGATACAAACATATCATTTAATTTCCTGTTCTGTGTGATAAAACAAACATAAGAAAATAAAAACAAATCTGTAATTATATATTGCATCAAACTTGCAACTTTATGTCACTAAAATAAGAAAAATAAACCAAAAGTTACAATATAGCACCTTGTAATAGATAGAACAAATACTGATAGAATAAATAAAAATGTAAAAAAAGACAAGCTATACATTTAACAACTGTAAAGTTAAACAATATAAAACGGCACCTTCCACAAATAATAATAAATCATAGCAAATAATTTTTTTTTAACAAAATTGACAATATATGTAATAACAGTAACAAGTTATACAATATAATATCTTTGGACACTTTCTATTTTTATCCTACATATCAGACATTGTTCTAATTGGATGCCACATTTGTAACATGTACAGATGTGGCCACATGGTAAGATGATGACATCTGCTGCATCGTCCATACAGATCTTGCACTCTGAAAAGAGAAAGGGAAAACAAGATTAATTTCACAGAACAGTAATCCGAAGCTTTTAAAAACTACATGTATCATCTTGGCGTTTTTTTATTTATTGGCATCTGTGATTTGTACTGCCGTCATAACTTGACTTTTCCCATACGCTTACTGTTGTTATATTTTCAAATTAATTTGCATATCCAAACATATCAAGATGAAGAAAATGGAAACTATTTGGGTGATTACCCTTTTACTTCATCGAGTCAAATACTTAAAATGTATTATGCTTATGATCGGATGTGTTTTGTTAAATATTCATTAACCATTGTCTTGATGTATGTTATCTTATTTTTACCTGACAATTACATTACCGAGAGGTAAGTGTCTGTGACTGACAAATATTGCATAAAATCCTGCCACAAACCAACAAAAAAAAATATGTATATAATAAAATAAAATAAGTTATTACATACTTAGTTCAAATAAAGTCATTTTTGTATGACCAATATGACCGGAAGAAAACTGTCCATATTTTCACACCCCGGGAAAATAACCGGTTATTGGATTTCTACAAGATCATTTCCATATCGAGGCCCATATTGACCCGGGCCAATATGGGCCTCGGCTTCGTCTCAGGCCAATATGGGTGTCTCTTTTCTAGATGTCAGAAGTATGTAATAAATAGTTTAATACATGGGCATTTCCATATTGGCCTGGTTATCATCCCTCGACACATATTGGCCCTTGACTCCGTCTCGGGCCGATATGGGGATTTCCATATTGGCCTGGTTATCATCCCTCGACTCCGTCTCGGGCCAATGTGGGGATCTCGGGATGATAACCAGGCCAATATGGAAATGCCCATGTATTAATCTGTATTTATTATACCTCAGTATATATTTTCTATATAAAATGAAATGCAGATAAAATTACTATTTTGCACATAAAAATCCAATTGCAGATTTTGTTTAAATAGTTTTGATGACTGATCATGACTATTATCCCTAGGAAAATAATCTCGAAGACTATTTCCCTAGGGAAATAGTTCAGTTCAAACAGCATACGTTTTCCCGCGCTTTTATGGTTCGGATCGTTCGTGTTTTAACGTACATGCACCTACATGCCCGAGAGATACGATTATTTGTTTACCAGACGATAAAATGGCATCTGCTGAAACTTTAAACTGGTTAGAATTGTTGTTAAAACATGCTTATTGATGATATTTTTTCTTAATATTACTATTAAGAACTTCTATTTGTGTCTTTTTAATAACCATATTTTCTCAGATTTCCTAGATTGCATTTGGTATAATAAAACATTTATTTACTGGCTATTCGGACAAAAGCAAGTTTATTGTCCCCCTCGCGTCAGGAAATAGTTGGCGTCTCGGGGGACAATAAACTTGCTATTGTCCTCATAGCCAGTAAATAGGTGTATACTATGAACTGAGGTGTTTCGCAAGTGCAGCATGTCCACAAGTGAACGTTGGAAATAAGTGTGTTCCCAGTATTCTGCATGACACAGTGGTTCAAATCTAACATATCCAAGAAAATAATAAATTACGGCGACATATGGCTATACGTATGGATGGGAACTTGTAATCTCACATCAAAAAACAAGAAATACTTCTCATTGAAATCCGAAAACGACGAAGAAGTTGATAAAATTATATCTAAATATAATGAAATTATAAAAATTACCAACAGATACCCAGGCACCAAAGTAACATTCCTGGAAACACCTGTCTACTCTATCAAAAACTGGAATGAATCAAAAAGATACAAAGACACCAATGTATTTGTAGAACAAGATGAAAACCCGTCAAAGCAAATATACACATTAAACGGCAAAGTCAGAGAAATAAACAACAGTCTTGGCACACATTCACCAGTTTTTTCATCAGATCTGAGAGCCAACGACAAGTACCAGTGTGGAAAGGACAGGAAACTGAAGACCAAAAAATATTACAACTTCAAATTACACTCAGACGGCATCTATCCAGACAGCCTGCTATCAAACACCTGGTTAAGGAAAATATCAGAACAGGCCAAAAGAGATTGCGGGGAAAGTATCAGCAATAGTAACACGAACTAAACAGTCGCAGTAAGCATATTTAGTCAGCGTGGGTTTTTCCACACTATACTGAATCATCATGTTTACACTGACTGTTATATTGCTGATGCACATAATCCTGAGCAACACCAAAGAGACAACAAAATCATGGGGCCACCAACATCTAATCCATAACTTGATGAACACCAAGATGCATAGTGCAGGTAGACGGCCACTATGCCTGCCAACTTATACCAACAAATACAAAAACGTATTAATATTAACTATAAAACTATCTGGAGACATAGAACTAAATCCTGGACCACACAAGAAAGCCAGTGTCTATCCATGTGGACTTTGTGAATTACCAGTTACATGGAACTGCCAGGGAGTTTGTTGCGATGACTGTAGCATATGGCATCACAAATCCTGCATAGAGCTATGTACACAGGATTATGAACTACTAGAAAGATATAATGTACAGTGGCTGTGCTGCAAATGTAAAAGCATCAATGTTAGCACATTCACATTCAGAAGTTACGAATTGGAATTATCAAACATATACGAACCAATTTCTGACTTAAACATTACCATAGAGTCCATACCATCTGTATTTATCCCACTAAAAGCAAGCAGTTCAAACAGCTATACAGGAAACTCTACTAGATCAAGATCCACAAGGAACTCTCCTAGAACATACCTAAGTAGCAATCCATATGACACATCAGTGAAGAAAAACATGCGCATCATGACAGTCAATTGGCGTAGTATTAAAGATAAACGAGCAGAATTTGAAACAGCCCTGCATTATCTTAAACCAGATATAATCTGTGCAACAGAAACGTGGCTAAAAGGTGTCAAACCAGGAGTAAACCCCACCAAAGATGCAATAAAATATAGCGAAATCTTTCCACCAAACTACAATGTTTACAGGAACTATGAGGAGGAGTATTCATACTCGTAGAAAAATCTATCACCTCAGTGGAACAAACATCTTTCATCAAAGACGGAGAAATAGAATGGGTAAAAGTAAAAATGAAAAACAATAAAGACCTATTAGTAGGATCATTCTATATGCCACACAGAGAACAACAACACCTTGAGGAACTAAGTAAGTTCCTGGAAAAAATTGAAAACCAAAACATAACAAAAATAATATTAACAGGGGATTTCAATTGCCCTGACATAAGATGGGACACACAAACAGCATGTGAATCAGACAGAGAGATACAACAAGGACTAGCTGACCTAATGGATGCGAACAACCTAACCCAAATACACGACTCGCCAACTCGGGAAAACAATATGTTAGACCTAGTATTTGTATCAAATCCAACACTAGTAAAATCATCTGTAAATGTTCCTGAAATATCAGATCATGAAATTATAATAACAGACTTTGAGACTAAAGTACATCACCAAAACACAACAGCCAGGAAATGCTACATCTACAGTAAAGCTAACTGGAACACAATAAATAAAGATCTAAATACACTAAATGAAATAGTAGAAGAGAAGCAAAAAAATGGAGCAGATGTACATCAGCTTTGGGATATTTTCAAGAAACACCTATTTGGGACCATGAATAACAACATTCCAAATAAAGAAATCAAATCACGAAAGAACATACCATGGGTCAGGAGGAAAGAGCGAAAAATGTTAAAAAAGAAACAGCGGCTATACAAACAAGCACGAAAAACTAATAAATGGACCAACTACAGAACGTTCCCAAAAGAATGTAAACGCCACCTACGAAAAGCGGAATGGGACTATGTAAGAACAAACATCATAGACGGGCTAAACAACAACATAAAACCGTTCTGGAAATATGTTAAATCAAAACGTCAAGAATCAGGAGGAATAGCACCACTAAAGAAAGGAGCAAACCTCATAAGTGACAGCAAAGGGAAAGCTGAATTATTATTAAACCAGTTTAAATCAATCTTTACCAAACCAACAAATAATGACCTACCATCGACTAGGATACAATCAAAAAACAACATCAGACAAATCATCATTGATCAAAAGGGCCTAGAAAAACTATTAACAAACATAAATCTATCAAAAGCATCAGGGCCAGACAATATACCAAACGGATATTAAAAGAATGCGCAATGCACCTAGCGCCACTACTAAAAACCATACTACAATATTCTTTGGATACTGGAGAACTACCCAAAGACTGGAGAGATGCGAACATCTCGAGTATCTTCAAAAAAGGAGACAATCACCTACCAGAAAACTACAGGCCAGTATCACTAACATCAGTCACCTGCAAAATACTGGAACACATCATCTGCAGACATCTCCTACAACACCTGGAGAAAAATAAGATCCTAACAAATTTAAACCATGGTTTCAGGTTCGGATATTCTTGCGAAACCCAGATAATCACAACAATCAACGACTTCCTACAAGAACACGATAAAGGACAACAAGTAGACATTGCCATCCTAGATTTCTCCAAAGCATTCCACACAGTACTACATGATAAGCTTCTACACAAACTAGAACAATACGGCATCAAAGGAAACATTCACTCATGGCTAACCAACTTCCTATCAACCAGAACAATGAGAACAATAGTGGAGGGTGAAAGTTCAAAGGAAACATCAGTAGACTTGGAGTGCCTCAAGGGACTGTACTCTGACCGATAATGTTCTTATGCCATATAGATGACCTTCCAGACTGTGTCAACTCGTCTGTCCATTTGCCGACGACTGCCTACTATACAGAACGATCAAAAAGGAAGAAGACCACCTCACACTGCAAGCAGACATTAAACACCTTGAAGGATGGGCAAATAAATGGGGCATGAGATTCAACACTAAGAAATGTTATGTCCTTTCAATAAACAACAAGTCATCTAGATATTACCAATTAGAAAAACACACACTACAAGAAGAACAGGACAATCCATATTTAGGACTCAAACGACCTGAAATGGAGCATCCACATAAACAACGTGTGTAAAAAAGCTAACGCAACACTGGGCTTCCTGAGAAGAAATTTAAGAAATGTCCCTGAAACATGCCGAGTAAGATCAATCATGGAATATGGAGCTACCATCTGGAACCCACACCTTAATGGAGACATAGACAAAATAAAACGAATACAGAACAGGGCTATAAGGTTCGCTAAAAAAGCCTACAAAAGTAGAGAAACAGGAGGCATCACGAGGATGAGAGAAGACCTTGAGCTGGAGACACTAGAGGAAAGACAACTTAGTCTACGTCTGATCCTAATGTACAAGGTGGTTGAGGGGTTGGTACCAGCACTACCAAACAGATAATTTCGTCAAATTAGCTAGACCGAAAAGGAACATCAAAGCAAAACATTTTGAAGATTGCATAACATCAAATATAGTAGAGAAACGTACATGCAATAATACACAAGGACTTGAATTACCAGATTACAAGAAACAACAGTACCAACATTCTTTCTTTGTGGACTCTGACTCTGACCACGGCCACGACAGCCCTCAACTTTGATATGATGTGTGCAATATTAATTTTAAAATCAATATCAGTAAAACAAGATGAAGATGACGTTGTTAAAACTACAGAATATTTTACATGGATCCAATATGCAAAGAGTCAGTGACTTGCAACAGGTCGGTGGTTTTCTCTGCGTACTCCGGTTTCCTCCGCCAATAAAACTGACCACCAGGATAAAATTGAAATATTCTTGAAAGTGGCATTAAACACCATAACCCTAACCCAACATGCAATGACATACTTCTAATATGTAGGAAATTAATCTATGAAATTTGTTCAGGGCACAATCAATCAAATTGAACATGCTGGGTATATCTTGACAGGAGCAGGTGCTAATGAGTGAGAACAATACTGATAAAACCAACTAGTGCTGTTTCTTCACATTGCTCGAAATAAATGGTTATAGCTAATTATATATTTTATAGCTTATAAAAAATATAACCTCAAAATCGGAATATATATATATATAGTAGTTTCAACTATATATAGACGTTAGATAATACCGAAGAGATAATCAAAAGCGAACAATCCAGAGAAACTGGCAGCATAAGGTCCACAAGACGAAGACAAACAAAACAAAAGAAAAACACAACACAATATGTGTTGGACACCACTATGAGCAAGCAGACACAAATAACGTAAATAAGACATGATACATCATACATATATACTCTATTACTATGACAAAGTAGTAAATAATATACATCAAAGTAATTTTGTTCTCATTGATGCAGAGTTGTTTTTCAAAAATATGAGTACAGTCAAACCTGCCCATGCGGTCACCTCTATCAAGCAGTCACTTGTATTAATATTTATAGTTCTGTCATAGAAACTTTTTTATGGATTGAACCATTTTTAAGAGATCACCTGTCTTAAAAGACCAATTTTACTTTGTCTCAAAGGTGATCTCTTAATACAGGTTTTACTATATATGGAGATTGAACAAATCATGTTGCACTAAATATGATTATCACTGGATCTATACTTCTGCTTGTCGACTACTAGTCCCCGAGGGTATCATTCGCCCAGTAGTCATTGTATCAGCACTTACAGTGGCTTACTATATATGTATTTGTTATTGAAATTTACAGTTAAAACTAAAGTTCTCCTCCCTCTGGGAATAGGTGAAGGTGACCTTAGCCTATTTTGGCGATCCTGTTTAGGTCCATTGGTTTACTTCCTCCCATTACGGTTTTAAATTATTAGCTTTCAAACCTTTCGACTTTGGTCGTACCTGATGAAGGTTATTCCGGAAACGCGTCGTGCGCACTAAATTAGATATCTACGTTTTTATTAGACGTAATAATTACTTATTTGATTAATTATGATTGATATTTTATATTTCAGAAAGACGTGGATTAACAGGGAATGTCGTTATAAATCACGCCCATATAGACATGTGTACAGATTCTATTAAGAATAAAACAGTCAACGTATAAAACAATGAATGTTGCTCAACTGTACCCTGAATATATATCTAAAAGGTCATTTCTGGTTACTTTTGTTCATAAGGGTAATAACAAAATTACCGAACTCCGAACAATCTTACAAAGGGAAAGTCAAAACTCATAATTATATAGACAGACAAAATCAGTCAACAACCAGAAAACTGTGAAAACCGTAATGACCCTGACTTGGTACAGGCATTTCTAAAGAAATGGTGGGTTGAATCAGATTTTAAAGCGCCAAATCTCCCACTTTCATTACGGCTCAAAGTTTCCGGCTATCACAATAACAGTATTTATAACAATACTTGAACAAAACATAGTATTGCTCAATGTTTAGTGTTCTGTGTGGTGATTTGTAAATCAATGTTTGTCCTTTTTCTTATGGTCACTGCATTGTCAATTCTTCTTCGATTTACGGCTTCTGATTTACTTTGGTATCTTCAAAATATTCCTCATAGGATATCAAACATACATTTCTATGTAATATTGCATTGGCAATTCAATTATTCTTGTATTAGTTCACTAAATAATTCCATACTTGGTGTCTATATTGATGGAATTTATCCCATTGAACTTGAAATAATGGATACACCCCATATATAGTTAGGTTGACTACATGTAGAATTTGACAACGAGAGCAGACTGAGTACGAAACATTACGACAATAGAGGTGGTTTGATTTTTCCTATTGTGAACTTTCCATTTGTATGTACAACATTCCAACAAATACGGACTATATTTCTCTCAGTTGATCCGATATTCCAGAGCGTGTGGTTCCTGTGATGATTTCATTGATAAAGGGTTGCTGCTAACAAGGAAACTACCGAACCAAGGGTTCCTAGTGGTTAAGTTCAAGCCATCAACTCGAAAGTTTTACGGTCGACACCATGACTTGGCTAACTGTTATGGAGTATATATAGGTATCACAAATGACCACGGATATGTTTCGTTTGTCATGACTTATCACCAGGTGTTCAACAAGAGTAACACGACGGGTGTGGAGCAGGAACTGCTTACATTTCCGGTTGTTGGTGGATACCAAGTATTATATTATGTACATGTATTTACATTTATTTTGTGATAATATATGCTACATGTATTTTCAAAATTTAATACACTTTTATAATTTTAAGGAAGTTGAACTTTGGACTTGAGTTGTACCAACATTCAGTGTTGAAATAAGTTACCCTGAAAAACATAATGTGAATTCATTAAGTATTTTGTAATACACAAAAAGTACCTGAGTTCGCATATAAAACAAGTCGAGTGCTCCCGATTTGTATTTATTAAGGATTACTTACCATCATTTGTCAAAATGGCGGCGTTCTGGACGGAAAAGGGGGTGGCCTAATTAGAAATCAATAAATTTCTTTCTTTACATGAAATCGACATACCAAAATGTATAAATGTGTAGTTTAGAGTGTATTCGATGTATAACACAAAACTTGGCGTGATTGGTAGCTTTATTTTATCATTTTTGATACGTTTTTAGATGCATGAAGCTCTACTTTTTATTAGTAGCATAAAATCTCACAACGCGAGATAAAGCGAGAAAATACGAGATTCATATCCTTCTACTATATAAATCCTTGATTAAAGGTAAGAAACTATAATAACATGATGATGAAAATAAAGTCAATGTATTTATTTTAACTGACATTGGTAAATTTAATTATTCACATTGTAAATAAATTTGTGTTGGTGATATTTGTTCCCAACTGTCCAATATTTTGTAATAATACAGTTTTGAAGCATATACAATCAAAATGTGATACATTAAAAAAGACTCAATCAAATGTCCATACAATATATTCAAAAACTTATATTTATCAGATAACAGAATAAATATTATATTTATAATACTTGTACCTGGCAGAATAAATATAAAATAATACTTGTACATAGCAGAATAAATATTATATAATACTTGTACCTAGCAGAATAAATATTATATAATACTTGTACCTAGCAGAATAAATATTATATAATACTTGTACCTAGCAGAATAAATATTATATAATACTTGTACCTAGTAGAATAAATATTATATAATACTTGTACCTAGCAGAATAAATATTATATAATACTTGTACCTAGCAGAATAAATATTATATAATACTTGTACCTAGCAGAATAAATATTATATAATACTTGTACCTAGTAGAATAAATATTATATAATACTTGTACCTAGCAGAATAAATATTATATAATACTTGTACCTAGCAGAATAAATATTATATAATACTTGTACCTAGTAGAATAAATAGTATATAATACTTGTACCTAGTAGAATAAATAGTATATACTACTTGTACATAGCAGAATAAATATTATATAATACTTGTACCTAGTAGAATAAATAGTATATACTACTTGTACATAGCAGAATAAATATTATATAATACTTAATTGTAACTACAAGAAATAAAACTCAAATTATATGTCCATACAAAATAATTAGTTATAATGGTCTCTGTGAATATCAAGTTTATAAAGAAAAGATAATTTTCATAATTTTCAAGGTTTTATATGACTAACACTCTTAATCTTCCACAATGTTTGTTCCTCAGAAAATTTATTTCTGGATCAGAAAATATTTTATGTAATATTTGTTCCATTTTAAACTTATTTGTCCCTTATAATATTTGTTTCTAAGAAAATTTATTATATAATAAAAGTTCCGGATAGGAAATTATTTTATGCAATACATGTTCCATTGTACTGGTATTTTTATTATGTCAGTGGAACATGTATTACATAAAATAAATTCCTTTTAGAACTTTTATTACATAATAAATTTTCTTAGGAATAAATTTCATAGAGGAACTTCTGTTCCGTCACACATCTATCCATTACATCGGCGTCACGTGTATAATATAATTAGTAACAGCTGATAAATGTTTTCATGTTAAACTTTAAATGATATATTGTATTTAATTGTTATGTATCTAGTTAGTGATGGATGTACTGTACTCTTATGTGGTTAAGCATGGTCGTGCAAATTTTGTAACGTTCCGAAACTTTAACCTTTTCCTCTTATGCATGACATCAACACACGTATATCGGTTTAACTGAAGGACGAATCATATCGGTGGTGCAATTGTTAGCGTGCTCGCTTCGACTGTGGTAACATGTGGGTTCGAGCCCCGGTTAGGTCAAACCAAAGACTGTAAAATTGATATTTGCTGCTTCTCTGCTAAACGCGTACACTGATGAGTAAGAGCAGAGACTTGTTGGCTCGGAATCAGAATAAAATGTCCACGTGAAGCGACATGTCTAGACGCGGACTGCTGTGTCAGTGAGCTAGCACTACAAAAAGCCAACCAAACATATTAGTCTAGTATAAAACTGACATCATTATCATTTCAATGAATGCAACTTGTTCTCGCCATGATATGGCTGAAAATTTCCCCATTCAGCATTACAACAATCACTTACTCACGGACTATCGCCCATCGACTATCATTAAATGTAACTATACACTTGTGAAAAGAAAACACAATGTTATCTCTAATTGTATAATTTACTAACCCGCCATCAAATGTTCTAAAGCCAGTTATTACTTTGCCTTTGTCTACTCTGTAAATTCTTCCCTGAGCGACATCATTGTTGAAATGATTTCTGCAGTCTTTGTTTGAATAATGAAGACCTATAATGATAGATACATATACAATATACGTACATTGTCGGAAAATATTAAATTTATTTGTACGAGCTTAGCTGGCTTTTATAACTTGTTTAGCAGCGAGCTGTGATGTCAGTGCTTTTACTGGTACCGTTTATTTCTGTCGCTCTACAAAAAAAGGTACCATAAATGCTTTATTAGGTCCATAACTAAATACCACTGAATTGTATTTGAACTCCTTTATTAGTACTATTCGGTCAAAGCAATTTGACTGCCCAAATAGAACAAGTGCAGGATAACATAAATATATCAAGCATGATAAATACCTGATAAGAAGAGTTTGAAGATACATGTCAAAGAGGTAATCAGAATCTGTATATCGAAGAAGAACAGACAACACAATGGCCAACAGAAAAAGTACAAAAGGACAAACAACGATCTACAAAACATACACATAAAACTAAAGATCGAGTAGCACGAACAACACTAAAACCCGGGGTGAACTCAGGTGCTCAGGAAGGGTAGGCAGTTCCTGCTGCACTAGTGGCACCTGTAGTGTTAATCTAGTTACAAAAAATATACTAATCTAAAACGAAACGAAACGAAACGAAAAATAAAAAAAAACTCCCACATGTGAAAAGATCTAGTGTCCACTGAATGAGCTATTTAGAGAATATATTTTTGGTTTTTTCCTTTGGTTTCTATGATTTTTAACTAAACGTTCAAAAATATTTCAGCAATATTGTGGCGGTCAGTTTTATTGGTGGAGGAAACCGGAGTACTAAGAGAAAACCACCGACCTATCGCAAATCACTGACCAACTTAATGTTGTATTGAGTACACCTTGCCATGAACAGGGTTTGAACTCACAACTTTAGTGATGATAGGCATTGATTGCACAGGTAATTGTAAATCTAACTACCATTCGATTATGACCACGATAGCACCCATACTTTTGGCTATTGTAAAGAAACAATACGTATAATTCAATTACCTGGTTCTGTACAGCATTTAACCGTCACCTTCTGACCAACAACATGCCATCCACTGACATACCCATATTTAGGACAATGAAAAGGATGCTTCAGAGGTTGTGCTGTTATATAAGATAGCGTTACAAATTGATCATTAGATACAATATATCTATAGTACAGAATGATTTTTGTAATATCTAATGACATCGCGTACGGGTACGTGTCAGGGGTCGTATATACAACCGACCAATTAGCGACGAGAATTTCAAAGTGCTGAAATCCCAGATGTCAGCGTTGATAGACAAAATGTTGTTATGTTTTTGTCGATGTTACTGTTAAGAAAGGGCTTACAAATGTAGAACTTTGTGTAATATGTGAGTTATCTGTCCATGTTACTCATCTGACTGTCCATGTTACTCATCTTTTTTGCTTTTTTGTGTTGTCCTATTATGTGTCTTTACGTTCTTATTTCCGTGTTGTGATGTTCATTACGATTTCCACATAAATAAGATGTCGGTTGGTCTTTACCTCCAGTTGTTTGTAGGAAGACTCTGTTTTATTTACGTTGTGTGTGTGTGTTTGTGTATAGTGGTGTACAACACATATTGAGTTGTGTTTTTTGTGTTGTTTGTCTTCGTACAGTTTCTCTGATTGTCCATTCTTGATTTTATTTTCGGCTTTCTCTAACGTTTTGTTTCCTTACATAATCTGGAATGTATTTAGATAGCAGTTTGCATACGGTAATAGGCGTCACCTTATTTATTGCTAAAACTTGCCGGGTTTATCAATATATTCTAACGATCTTTCATACAATTTCCTGTGTAGTGTTCTGTCAACCATTTTTGGTCATTTTGTATTTTATTTCTTTTAGGTTATTGTATTATCTGTCCTTCATTGATTTGCGGATACTGGGTACTCCTGTAGTATTTTCAAACTTTTCTTATTCATTAGATTGAATCAATGTCCCGTCATAAAATTAATATATGTTAAGGTTATGGTGTTTAACGCCACTTTCATTGATATTTCAGCTATATCGTGGTGGTTAGTTTTATTGGTGGAGGAAACCGGAGTACCCGGATAAAGTTATTATAAGCTACTATGACGTTATTTTAAGCATAGGATAAACAACGTAAATCAAAATGGATTTGATTTAGAATGTACCAACATTCAAAGAGTTATTACTTAATTATTGGAATTTGTCTGTCGTAGAGGGGACAATTGGTAAAGAAAACAAACATATATCCATATGCTGAATATTTCTGGAGAATATTGTGTGCCAACCTCGCGATGTTTTAGCTCGATTCTCATGTTTGGTTCTTTGTCCTTTTGTTATAATATTTCATACAATGATGACAGTATTTGTAAGATGACACTTCCTATATTTACTATTTGTGAAATATCGCTTATGTGTCCAGTTAAAATTCAATATGTAGTGATTATCAATTAGAAATAAATGGATCTACATGTTAGGGGTCACCTTAATTTCGCTCACTTTCAACTATAATCATAAATTATTGTCATTATTGAAGACCTTAATGTAACTGTGTGGTGATGAACAAATGTTGGGATCCATGGGACAAGCTTGGCCCAGCCACTTTTTATTGATGTGCCTGCACCAAGCCAGGAAAGTAACAATCATGTCAATGTTTCCACGATGTTTCTGTCGAGTTTTGGAGTTGTTCTGACAGCGTGGTTGTTTCTCATTGTTTACCGGTCGAGTTTTGGAGTTGTTCTGACAGCGTGGTTGTTTCTCATTGTTTACCGGTCGAGTTTTGGAGTTGTTCTGACAGCGTGGTTGTTTCTCATTGTTTACCGGTCGAGTTTTGGAGTTGTTCTGACAGCATGGTTGTTTCTCATTGTTTACCGGTCGAGTTTTGGAGTTGTTCTGACAGCGTGGTTGTTTCTCATTGTTTTACCGGTCGAGTTTTGGAGTTGTTCTGACAGCGTGGTTGTTTCTCATTGTTTACCGGTCGAGTTTTGGAGTTGTTCTGACAGCGTGGTTGTTTCTCATTGTTTACCGGTCGAGTTTTGGAGTTGTTCTGACAGCATGGTTGTTTCTCATTGTTTACCGGTCGAGTTTTGGAGTTGTTCTGACAGCGTGGTTGTTTCTCATTGTTTTACCGGTCGAGTTTTGGAGTTGTTCTGACAGCATGGTTGTTTCTCATTGTTTACCGGTCGAGTTTTGGAGTTGTTCTGACAGCGTGGTTGTTTCTCATTGTTTTACCGGTCGAGTTTTGGAGTTGTTCTGACAGCGTGGTTGTTTCTCATTGTTTACCGGTCGAGTTTTGGAGTTGTTCTGACAGCGTGGTTGTTTCTCATTGTTTACCGGTCGAGTTTTGGAGCTGTTCTGACAGCATGGTTGTTTCTCATTGTTTACCGGTCGAGTTTTGGAGTTGTTCTGACAGCGTGGTTGTTTCTCATTGTTTTACCGGTCGAGTTTTGGAGTTGTTCTGACAGCATGGTTGTTTCTCATTGTTTACCGGTCGAGTTTTGGAGTTGTTCTGACAGCGTGGTTGACTCTCATTGTTTACCGGTCGAGTTTTGGAGTTGTTCTGACAGCGTGGTTGTTTCTCATTGTTTACCGGTCGAGTTTTGGAGTTGTTCTGACAGCGTGGTTGTTTCTCATTGTTTACCGGTCGAGTTTTGGAGTTGTTCTGACAGCGTGGTTGTTTCTCATTGTTTACAGTTCATGTACATCACATTTAGCTGTCATATTCACTAAGACAATAATCTTGTTTGTGATACTCATTTAAAATGACATACAAATATAACAACACCAGCAATATACTTACATAGGTATATACACTTTACAAATTTTCCTGGTCCTGGTTTGCATGTAAAACAGGAGTTGTCAGGAAAAAGCTTATCATGGGCATCACCATCTGCGCACATCATCGATATTTCGTATGGTCGTAGCTTTAATGTTGTTATGATTGGCAAACATATTAGAAGAAGGAAAGCTTCCAGCACTGTTGAAATATAAGAGAAAATTGTTTATTAGACTTTTTGCATTTCGCCATTTTTAACTAAATATATTTCATCCAAGAACAAATTAATAGAATATTATTAATATAATTCAAGAATGGTTTCAAATTCGTACATATATGTTAACACTACGCATTTCACATCAATAGAAAATATATCAGTACCCCTCCCTCTACTCATATAATCTAGTCATGATGATATGATATTGTGATATATAAATAATATGCACTAGACTAAATATTATATAACATTGATGTGTTAATCTATATTTCTCCCATTATTACGGCGTTTTAACCCCGCTGAACCAGTGGTGGAAAAATCTGTAATCCTCTAGAGGATTAAAATGTCTCGTGCCTTTCCCCGCATGTTGTCAAATCGGTAAAGCAGTGGATTTTGAAATAAAGTTCGTGTTAAATAATGGGAGGAACAAAGTCTCCTCAGTTCAGTTGCCCATGTGGGTTACGATATTTCTCCACTCTCGAGAGTTAAATATAAAATTTTAAACACTCGCCTGACGGCTTGTGGCTAAAAAACTCTTTTGGGTGGAGAAATATCGTAACCCACGGACTAATGAAGGAGAATATATATATTTGCCCGTGATTGAAATGATTAATAAACATTGTATGACAAGGGCGTTTTTGTAAACTTGTAATGACTTTCGTCAAATAAATTCAGCTGATTGTTTGGTCATTAAAATACAGTTCAATCGAAACTAAGCTAAAACTAAAGTTTATATGATGACAAAAAAATTAGATTTTTTTGACAAAATGTTTGGGAGAATTGTATTTGTCCCCTCCCCCTCCCTTTTCCCTCTACCCCTAAAATCACAAATGTTAATATTGTACAAATAGTTTGATTTTTTGATTTATCAAAACGATTTTTGTTCCAAGTTAATTTGTTTAATATTCAGTTTACTGATTTGATTCTACATTGAAAATTACCATGACAACGTAGAGCCCCATAAGGAGGAAAAACGAGTTAATATTTTGAATCATACTCTGGATCATAATCAAATCATATAAAATAGAATATAAACTGGAAGTCCCTCAGTAACATACCCCGGTTCTTCACTCTGGTTACACATGACAATATAACAATAGTACGGTCCATGAAACTAGTTTAACCCCGTCACTTTTATTGAAGTGCCTGTCTTGCCTCTGTTTATACGAATTTTCTATTATATTTGGAACTGCTCCGAAAGCGTGGTATTTATTGTTTTATTTCCTCATTTTATTACTGGAACAGCCATACAAATCAAACAGTACAATAAGTATGACATACATAATAGAATGTCTAGTAGTTTTCAGAACATGTACAGTGAATATTGACCTTGTAATATATATAATTAGGTCAGCAATTGGTGAACACGATATATATGTGATTTGATTTGATTTGATTTCATTTATTGTGCTTAACGCCACTTTCAGCAATATTTCAACTACATGTATATCATGGCGACAAGTTTTAGTAGTAGAGGAAGCCGGAGTAACCGGAGAGAAGCACCGACCATGGGCAAGCAACTGGTAAACTTTATCACTTGCGGCTGTGAGTCGGGTGCATAGATTCATATGGACATAACAAATAAGGCAATATCAACAAAATTTCTCAACACCATTATCAGAACAAATCATGGACAGACATAAATTGTTATGCAGTATGGAGGTTTGCGGAGTTCAGTAACGTGTGTAACGACAACTTTGCATCTCCGACGTATAGAACCAATCGATCATTGAGGGATAAAGCCTTGTTGGGTGTTGTTCCACTCGTGCACAAGAGCGTCACGCTGCTCATGTAGTGTTTCCGGTGGATTGTGACGGTAGCGAATACGTCTACCGAATTAATCCCATACATGTTCAATTGGTGACAGATCCGCTGATAATGCCGGCCAAGGAAGAACACGGGTGTGATTCTGGTTCAGAAAGTCTTGACAAACACGAGCCACGTGACATCTTGCATTGTCATGTTGAAAGACGTGCTCAAAATTTCGCTGTTGAAGAAACGGCAAAAGACCGATAGGATCAAGAATATCGTCTCTGTATTTTACGGCATTCAATGTTCCTTGAACAATTTTGAGCTGAGTGCGACCATCATGACAAATTCCAGCCCAGACCATAACACTTCCGCCTCCAAAACGGTCAGATTCGTACACACACTGGTCCGTAAAACGTTCCCCACGCCTGCGGTACATACGATAACGTTCATCGCTGACACCAAGTGAGAATCGGGATTCATCACTAAAAAGGATGTGTTGCCAGTTGTGAAGCCTCCAACAACGGCGTTCACGAGCTCAGACTAGTCTCGCGGTCCTATGGCGTTATTTAGCGATTGGTCCTATCACCGGATGCCTAGCTCTGAGTCCAGATTCACGTAGTCATCTGCGAACAGTCTGAAATGCGGACGTTTGCTAGACCAGGTGTTCCACGGGCAGTGTCCTCAGCCATTATCATACGGTTCCGGAGGTGATTAAGGCGTACTTGTCTGTCTTCAGGTTGTGACGTTACACCCGGCCTGCCGTTACGGGTTCATTATTCGTCCTACCTGTTTGTCGAAGACGCATCATTAGCCTTGAAATGGTTATTCTAGACACATTAAAGTGGTCTACAACGGCCTGGTGAGTCATTTCAGCCTGAACCATACCCGTGGCTCGCTCACGGTCATTTTGACGGAGCCGTGGCATCGACGTTCTTGTGAAAATTCTAATTTTCAGAATGGTAACTTGTTTACTTTTGTTGACAGCACAATTAATGACCGCAGGTGATTTAAATGCCTAATTCGATCATCGCAAACTCGATCATGGGACGGAAAATTTACTTTCCGGAATTTTTCCGTAACGGAACAGGATGCTATTGTTTGCTTTGTGAGGATAAACTCGTTTAACGAAAACATTGACGCAAATGATCACAATTGTTTTGGTTTTAACATAAAAATATATTTAAAAAACAACTTTGTATCGTTTCTTTTGTTGACTAGTATATTAGCTATAGTTTCCTCGCACTTTATGGTATATAAATATATGTTATTTTTCTTTATTACATAAGGCTCTACTTTACTGTTTTTCTATTGGCCAGAAGCAATACACGTGACATTCCGTTTTCTAGCATATTGATTAGCAAAAAGCAATTTCTGTGCAATAAAAAATCATATTGCACTCTCGTGCAAAATGAATGAATGAAATTACGTGGCACGAGAGTGCAATATGGTTTTTTATTGCACAGAAATTGCTTCTTGCTAATCAATATGTTAGAAAATTTCATAAAATAAAAAAAAAAAAAAATAATAAAAAAATTTCAAAATTATAAAATTAAAAAAACAAAGAAAAATTAAAGTTCAAAATTTAAAAAAAAATCAAAAAATTTCAAAATTTTTAAAATTCAAAATTTTCATAACTTTCAAAAATGATAAAATTTTCCAAAAGTTTCAAAGTTTCCATAAAATTTCAAAATTATAGTAAAATAGAGCCTTATGTAATAAAGCAATTACTACACTTGAACTTGATCAATATAAGGTTTTATGGAGCAGAGTACAACAATATTGAACTCGGCTCCTCCATGAAACCTCATAAGATTCGCCTCGTTCAATATTGTTGTACTCTCCTCCATAAAACCTCATATTGATCTCGTTCAAGTGCAGTAATTGTATAATATTAGTACATTTTATTATAATAATTTAAATTAAAGTTATTCGTAAATATCATTTTTTTCTTCAAAAGTCAATAAATCCACACATTTCCCTCATCAAAAGACAAGAATGTTTTTTTTATTCTCGAAACAACGTTGCGATATTTACCTTTCATGATGTTATAACAGATTCTATTGTCGTATAATTATCAACTTGTGCTACAGTAATATCACAAACTATTAGCCTACACATTCTCTGTAATACAGTTAAATATAGTACAGAACTTGAACATGATAGATAATATGGAAGATAGATGATAGGGAATATATATATCACAACGAGATCGAGGATCACTATTGTTCTGAAGTTATTTCATATATTAATTACACATTTATATGAGTCTTTGAAGTATGGGTCGTAGTGGTAGTGAGCGTATGGTAGTTGGCTTTGCTGTTTGCAAGCTTAAGGCCGGTAATATACTCCTGTGGAATGGTTATTGCATTTATGATAGACATATATCTATAAAGTGCGATAGTCACATACTTTCATGTACGTGGAATTAAATTATGTACATGCAAGGGAGATAATCCATTTCAGTCATGTCAGTTCCAAAATTTAATAAGACAATCGTAGAAGCAGGCAAACACGATGCCTTAGCACACATATGTATACACGACCACTCACTTCAATAAAAAGTGGCGGTGTTAAACTAGTTTTAAGGGCCACAAAATATATATGGAATAAGGGTAATAACAAAATTACCGAACTCCGAACAATCTTAAAAAAGGAAAGTCAAAACTCATAAGTATATAAACAGACAAAATCAGTCAACAACCGGAAAACTGTGAAAATCGCAATGACCCTGACTTGGTACAGGCATTTCTAAAGAAATGGTGGGTTGAATCAGATTTTAAAGCGCCAAACCTCCCCTTTTCATTACGGCTCAAAGTTTCCGGCTGTCACTATAACAGTATTTATAACAATACTTGAACAAAACAGGTAAAACAGAATATAACTTATTCCAAATAATGCATCAAACTTGTTTTCGCCATGACATGGCTGAAAAATTGCTGAATTGGCGTTCAACGACACTCACTCACTTAATGCATTGCTTTTTTCTGATGATACACAAATAGTTTTGTTAATTCAAGAAATATAAATCCACCATTTATATTGTCCAATTATGCGTGACAGTGACTGATGTATACTTATAAATATCACATAAAATATCAATCTCATACTTAGTTAACACGTTTTTTATTAACAGAAACACTATACACTATATGAATTTAAATTAAATCAAAATGTTAACGGTTGATGACATCATGTATATTAATAGAGGCGTGTCCTACATTGAGTCAATTCTTCAGTCTCATTAGCATTTTTTTTTTAATATGAATTGTCAGCAATAAACACAGAAATATAAATATTGTTTCCTGCAAAATTTAAATGTTAATTAATTTAACGAACAATGTCTGGTATATTAAATATATCATACAATTAATATAAAACAATTTATTAGTAAAATCTATCTTTCAATGTTAACGCGGTACACTGACATGCACAGTCCTGAAAGGCATAGTCATCGCAAACGCGTTATGAATTCGTATTCTTTGCAAAACAGACAGCAGACGGTTTAACATTTAAATGGTGACTAGGAGATTATAATTACCTAAACTTCGGGTCGTGCATTATGCCTTCTAACCTTGGGACATATTTCGGCATAATTATAACATGGACAACACAATATTATTGTATAACTATCATATCTCGCATGGCGAGATATACTCGATACAACATTATGTGATAAAGTTTGTCCGAGCAGTGACCTGCGGCAGAACGGTGTTTTTCTGTGGGTATTCCGGTTTCCTCCACCAATAAAACTGACTGCCATGATATAACTGAAATATTGTTGAAAGTGTCGTTAAACACTCTAACCCTAACCCTTCCATTATTTCTTGGAAATCGCAACTTTAGTGGTGATAGGGACCGATTGCACAGATAGTTGTAAATCCAACGAACATATGATCACGACCACGGCGGCCCCTCAACAGTTGGTAAAGTAAAGTGAAATATTAAAACAAAAAATAATAATCTTAATTGAATTTATTATTATCTTTAAATTGTAACTATATACTAGTCAACTAAAGAAACGATACAAAGATAATTTTAAAATATATTTTTATGTTAAAACCAAAACAATTGTTTATTATCATTTACGTCAATGTTTGCGTGAAACGCGTTTATCCTCACAAAACGAACAATAGCATCCTGTTCCCTTACGGAAAAATACCGGAAAGTAAATTTTCCATTCCATGATCGAGTTTGCGATGCTCGAATTAGGCATTTAAATCACTTGCGGTCATTAATTGTGCTGTCAACAAAAGTATACAATTTTCACAAGAACGTCGATGCCACGGCTCCGTCAAAATGACTGTGAACGAGCAGTGGGTATGGTGTATGCTGGAATGACTCACCAGGCCGCTGCAGACCATGTGTCTAGAACTTACCATTTCAATGCTAATGATTCGTCTTCGACAAACAGGTATGTCGAATGAGAAATTTTGTTGATATTGTCTTATTTGTTATGTCTATATGAATCTAAATTATACGATTTGTGACGATTTTTTTTCTCTATGTAAAAATATTGAGCATCAAACCCTTGTATCGTTTCTTTAGTTGACTAGTATATATATCGAATACAATTTTTGTGGAAAAAAAGTGCATCCCATTAATCATACCCTCTTAAATCCAATTACAACATGCATCATGTTCCGCTATATATATAGTCAAGATTTAAGTATGTGGGGGTTAAAGGGAAACTTCGCAAAAAAATATTTTTTTATATGTTTTTCCTTATGTATACATATGGATGTTTAAATATATTAGCGTTTTATTATGTTGGATAAGGGAATGCAATCGATTTAAGATTCGGTCAACGATAGATGGATGTCGCCATTTTGATAGCATCTCGATACCAATTATCACGTGATGTCTAAATACCACCACGCACCAAAACAAACGTGACAAACCGGGGTCCTCAGTCAGTGTCGATATGGCTTGTCAGGCGTAATTCTTTTTATTTTTCTTATTATTCTAAATATATGAATTTATTACACAATCACTTTTTGCAGATTTACGTTTTGTTTCTATATACTTATGCAAAACAAACGAATCGGAGAAAACGGTCCGTTTTTAATGAGACACATTTACAAAAGAATTTTTTTCGAAAATTGAAGAACTACTAAATTATGTGAAAAAAAAAGAACGGACATCGGAACAATGCCATGAATTCGTAAAAAAATTAAAATAGGCCTATGCTACGGGGCAAAATTGTTTTAATGATATTATTTATAAGATCGCACTGTGTAATCGATCGTTCATGCACTACAATAAAGCTACACATAAACTCTGCTTCTTAGCTAAAAGCACAGAAAGTTACAGGGTAGGAAGCCATAAAATTGAGAGGATTATGTAAACATATAATTTGTAATAGTTTTCATTTGACAATTACAGACGATGAGTATTATAAATACTTTTAAAGTTTATTATACCAAACTTCAGGGTACATCTCTTAGGTAATATAATAATTTGTTTATGGAAATACAATATTCTTATTCGCCAACAGTAAAAAGATTAATCTGTTTCCATAACGTTATTTCTGATTTGAACAAAGCGTAACATATAATATGTCTCTGCGTAAAGAAAAAATTTTTTGTTTATTTTAATCACGTCTTTCGAACTGGTGGACCCTTCTGATTAATCTCAGAATAATCATAAAAAATATGGTTGTTGTTTTTATAAGGAAAAATTGCATACGAATGGTTTTTGTCTATTTTGCTTTTTGGGGTTTGCAAGAAGAATTTTCTACCCTGCCCTGTTCACCCTGTTTTACTTCATAATTTTGGTTGTTGCTATATCATTCTGATGAGGCACAAAAAAAATCAAGATAAAAATGAACAATTCCATATAACTTACGATCAATGTTAATCTTAAGATTTTTGTGTGAAAATAGCCCCAGAATCATTGCTGCATCAGGCGCGGATCCAGCAGTTTTGAAAACGGGGTCCCAGGCTCTTGTTTGCCAAATTTTACTCAATTTATACACGAATTTTATTAAATTGTCGAACACCCCCTTGATCCGCCAGTGTGCATTAATATGCACCCATTCCTAATGTATACTTGATCAGAGTCGTGTATTTTGATCCCCTATTAGAACCTTTAAAATGTGTATTGCATCTCCTATTCTAGTCACGGGTAGTGTTAACGGGTCACAAAATGTGTATTGCGCTTCTGATTATTGCCAAAGATTGTGACACATGTATTCTAACTTGAATAATACTGCGCCCTCTATCGGCATTTTCGCTGCAGCGACTAGCGGGAGAATAATATAACGACTGGATTATTCGGGTTACATGTATTCAAGTATTCGGTCAGAGTCCCGTCGACCGGATGTAAAATGACGCTTGTATATTCTGCCTGGCGACTTCCAGTGTGGACCTAAACTCATTACGCAATATTAGGTACCCTGCTGAGTGAACCAGTGTGAATGTACCTGTCGTTTTCAGAATGAAAATAAAAATAAGTAAATCCCGCCTTTCACTTCTTATTTCAGGAATTATTTGCCTTAATTTATTGAAGAATAAAATATTTAAAATTAAAATATGGTCTCTCGCTTCTGAAAATGCATGAAAAATACAAGAAATATATTTTCCGCATAATATTTTACGTTTCGCTCATCAAAAATGACAAACAAACCAAAAAAAAAGGAAAAGAAATTAACATTTTTAAATCACTTGCTCGCTCCAACGTTTTTAGCACAAAATCCGAAGAACAAGAAGTAAATTTGGTGTGGCCTAATCTCTGTATATTTTGAGTGCTCTTCATCTGTTTATACCGCTCATGATCATGATCTCTTCCGAACTTTGTCTGAATGAATATCAGTGGATATCAAAATTATGGTCAAGTTGCTTGCGGGGTTCCGAGCTGAAAAAAATCATATATTTAGGTTTTGTGCCTTCTGGGGGTCACTGAGTAAAAAGGTTTTTTTTCTTTAAACACTAACTTTGTAAACTCAGTTGCCACCCGATCTCCTAACTTTTAATTTTTAGTTCTTTAATTAAAATCAAAACATCTTTTATAAACACCGATCGTTAAAATTGTGAATACATATTAATTATGATGAGACAGCAATATATAGTTAGGCCAATTTGGCGCCTCTAATAATGAAAACTTATAATTTCAAGGATGGTGTATACTTTTTTATCATCTAAAACATAATTACAATTATAATTGTTCCTGTTATTTCAACATTATATTCATTCTAATGTTTTAAAAATATTTTATCTTTAATGAATAAATAATAAACGATCTACCAACTCGTCTTGGAAAGCAAATACTGTGTATTCAAATTCCCATTTTATTAATCCGATCAATACACAAGTTACGCGTTGTCAAAATTGTCCATTATATTTTTCAGCACATTAGCAGTAAAACAAAATGAACATAATTGTAAAAGGGATCCTACATAAGTGAATACAGGTGACTGTTGTAAAACACTCTTTCCGTTGTAAATATAAAGGAAATGAAACATTTTGTTCATTTAGAATATAACCTACTTTTTCGACCAATCAGATTTCGAGAAGTGACCCATTAAGTGCCACACTTAATCATTAAGTTTTTCAAAGTAATGTAGGTCATGACCCCATGTACCTGTGCTTTTACGATCATAATTTTCCTTACGTTGTCTCAGGCACTTCAATTTTAAAAATTCCTTCGGCTTCGCGCACACGCGTTTCATTTTTAATGCAGCTGTTATGTGGGGAGGTCAAGTAGTCGTGAGACAAAGATATATTTTCGCTTTCGTCATTCAACACGTCCTCCATCATGCCGTGGTAAAATCCGTGCCACGCACGTTCCAGCAAGCGTCTAGGGTGTGACGTAAGAAATGTCTGGAACATTGAACCAATGAAAAAGTAGGTTACATTCTAAGTCAGTTAGAGTATATTAAGTGAAATTTTATTGGTTAAGAAGGGGGTCGCATCGCTTCGCTCGCTCCGCCCCTTCTTAATCATTAAAATTTCACTTAATATACTCTAACTATAACTTAAAACAGCTGTTCACTTCAGTATTTAATTTTCCCACGGTTATTAGATTTAAATTCCAGTCCTCTGAGCGCTTTAAATGAAGCGAATTTAACATCAGCGACCCAGACTTTAAATTTCAAGCCCACAATGCAATTATCGGGCTAAAAACGTCACAACTCATGAACAAATTAGAAATTAATATTACAAATTTGCGATTTGCTTCGTTATTTGTGGAAATATGTCGATAAAACTTTGTGAACATGTATTTTATATCACCAGGAACATATTTAGTTAACATGTAAAAAATCGCAAATTTCCCTTTAATATACGTAATGTATCAGGTCATGTACTAATTGACAAATACAAATATTTGTTTTATGTTGTACCTATATCACACCTGAGAACACCAGGTATAATTAGACTGACACATTTGATAATACATGTATCTTAATTTGCAATAAAATCCTTTAATTTAAAAAAAAAAAGGGATTTAATTGGCTGTAAATTGATGGATCGGATCTAATCAAATTCTTTAAAATGACTACATTACAACATGAACTTTAGGTGCCCGCAGATAATAAGTCGAAATGTGCTCTAACTCGATTGTTAGCTCTAAAACATGCACTCCCCACCCATCAACAATGGATCAGCTGACACAGAAGCTCTCGTATTAATAAATAACACCTGTGTCATTTTAAAATATTTTGATAAGACAAGAACCATCGTTTTGATAAAAATCAAAGGGTATTGTACAACACAATGCATGATAAATCTGTGCAGAATTTTGTTTGCTGTTTGTTTTTATCTGTATTGTTGTTGGAGATCCAATTATTCTGTGCCTCTCCTTAACGTTTCCAACGACATATGCCATGATAATGTTTGTGTGTAATGGTTGGAGTTAGTGAGTGATTGTTGTTTAGCGCCAACTCAGCATTTTCCCCCCAGCTATTTCATGGCGAGAACAAATTGATTTTCAACGCGATGATGATAGGATCCGCTTTGTAAAACACCAACAAGCTTAGTTAGAGTTTTTGATAGTGCTCGCTCACTGAAACAACAGTCCGCGGGTAGACATGTTGCCCCACACATGATGCTGATTCCGAGCTATCCAGTCTTTGCTCTTTTCCTTAATGATGCATGCGCAGCAGAGAAGAACAGTAGTTTTTCTTTTTATTGATATTGTTGGAATTGTTAACCATCACAGTTTAAACTATCTTTACATAAAACACATTTAACATGAGGATAACGCGAATTTTCTCATAAAAGTAATCCCGGGGTGAAGTCCGACGCTTCTCCTGTTCTGGTGTACTACTTGTTGTGGCGTCATCTTTTACAAAGTCGATGTAGTACAAATGGGGTCACAGGAGGACATGTATCCTTTTGGGATTTTCAATTTTGTCTACATAAAAGTGGAGGTTTTTTTTGTAATTTGATTATCTTTGAAAAGGAATAAACATGTAATGTGTACACTCATTTTCACGAATCACATAAATACAGTAGAACTTGTGCAATCCGACACCTGAGTTTCCGACATCCAACAAAAATCTATGGTCCCAAAGTATTTCTGTTAACTAAAATAAAACCTGAGTAATTTGACATCCTGTACAATCCGACACATTTCCCTGGTACCTGGGTGTGTCGGATTAGACAGGTGCCACTGTATTCTTCTCTTGACACTCATCACACATACTTAGTTCATTATCATTATATCTCTCTATTTTAACCATGAACATTTGTTAATGCTACTTCAAGAGGCTGCCATTTCATGTTGAAGCAATCACCAACTACAGAGGGTGATAAGAGACGTGCAGAGTACTTTTCCATTTTTATTTCAGAATTAAAAATTATAACCACAAGTTTGGTAACATATCCTTTTAACGTACATATAGAATACAAGTAATATTTGAAAAATAAGCAGACAAGTTGGAATAGGTAGAGTACTTTCAAGCTGTACATTTCCCAAGAAAAAACCCTTTGGAGTCAAGATTAGAATATATATTTTTTAGAAAGTCCATGACTGAAAACTAGGAATTTTTTTTGCTACATTACGGTTCCAACAAAAAGTGTTTATAAGAAGAGTTTGAATATACTAAAAGGGTAATCAGAATCTGTAAGAAGGACAGACAGCACAATGGCCAAAAGAAAAAGGACAAACAACGATCTACAAAACATACACATAAAGCTAAAGATCGAGTAGCATGAACCCCACTGAAAACCGAGGAAGAACTCATGTGCACCGGAAGGGTAATCAGTTCTTTTATTAGTTCCCTTTGCTTCATTGCAAAGGAATTACAGTTCAATTGTTTTTATCTTAAACTTATAGGGATTTAGAGCTAAAATTATGTGAATTACTTTGCATGTATATTGGAAACATTACAAGTTATTATTTTTTGATAATGAAAAGGAGTCTGAAAATATTAAGACCCCATTCGGTTCTTCTATATCAAATTTATTTGACCATTTATTAATAATATTTACAGGAACAACTGTATTTTTATCTGTAAACTGTCAATAAATATCTTTACAGGGTTTTTGGTCAATCTGTACCTGATGAATAAACTTATTCTCCTTATACTCCCCGCCAAGATATAACTGAAAATTGTTGAAAGTTGCGTTAAACACCATAACCCCCTTATACTCGTATCTTAAATTATGACTGGCCGGAGGACCCGGAGAAAACCGCCGACCTATTGCAAGTCACTGACAAACTTTATTACATAATGTTGTACACCTCGCTCTGATCCAGATTCGAACTCACAACATCAGTAGTGATAGGTACTGATTGCATATGTAGTTGTAAATCCAACTACAATACGATCACGGCAACTGGTTCATATTAGGAAAGACATAAACTCATATTTACTAGTTACGTTCACCCAAGACTATCTATGCTAAGAAAAGTTTGAAGATACCAAGGGGTAATCAGAAGCCGTAGATCGAAGAATAGCCGAAAGAAAAGGGACAAGAGGACACACAATGATCTACAAAACATTACACTGAAAACTTAACCTCGCGCAACACGAATCCACTGAAAACCGGGACTGAACGCGGGTACTCCGGAAGGGCTAGCAGTTCCTGCCCCATATGTGACACCATCGTATTACAGTTAAACGACACGAACATTATCTGGCATCGAAATCTTGTTGGACACCATTATGGGTAAATAAATACAAACATATTAAACATGACCTCCCGACAAAACAAAAGGGTGTATAAACGAATCGAACATCGTTTTTACACAGAAAATAACACGGATCCAAAAGCGTGAAGAGATGTAATTTGGCACACAAAAAACAACAACACGAACCCTATTACTACATGTAAAAAACGGAGGTAAACTCAGTAGCTGCAGAAGGGTAAGTCGTTCCTGTTCCACATGTGGTACCCGTCGTGTTGCTCTTGCTACAAGCTCAGTGATAGGTAATGTATGTTTACGGTAAACGGAACATATTCATGGTCATTTGTGCCACAGGTATTCCTTAACGGTTAATCAGATCATGGTGGCGATCGTTAATACTTTGAGAAAGATCAAATCAAATTTCATCTTAGAGGAGGAATACATGCTGGCTTAAAGTCTAATAATTCAAAACTACTTAATACAATTTTTATGATTAAAATTAAAATTCCGAGAGAAAAAAAAATGAAAAAAAATCCAACATTGTTTTTTTTTTCTATATTGAACTCGATTTTTAATTCCTATTTCCATAACAATATCAAATATTTTGTTTTTAGTTATTTGTGGTCTTATGTACCTCAGTATCGGAATATTTTCATGTTCTCTTACATTCAAATTTGTTCTTATAGACCATGGGCCAGGCATCGTAATTGGAAACCACCCCACACCACAAGGCCAATCGTAACTACTCGGCCATTCTCGCTACCCTGCAAATAACCTCGTACTTGCATAGTCGAAATTCTTCTTAAATTGTTTGCCGGAAGTTAAGTTAAGTTAAGCCGCACAAAAATATAGTCCACGAAAATCCAATATGGAAGACATACTAAGTAAAATCTAATCATACAAAACTAATTAAAACTTTAATTGAAATATAGAAAAGTGTTTAAAATATAACTTTATCAAACTTTCATGTAACTGACATGTGAAAAGTAGTGCGATTTATACGCCTAATGCATACGAGGTTATTTGCAGGGTAGCGAGAATGGCCGAGTAGTTACGATTGACCACAAGGCAAAGTATTTGTTTTGTTCATTCATTTCATATAAGAAAATGATTTGTGTTGATAGTTTTCCGGTTATTACAGTCAAACATATTTTTCTCAAATTTATTTTGTATCTTCAGCCTTTTCTTACTATGTAACTATAAGAAGAAATACTCCCGTCAATTGAAACTGGTTCGTTTAATTTTTTACCATTATTGCATATTAACGTATCCCTTTAACATGAGAAGATGGTGTGCTAAATCTTTTGTTAGACCCGATCTCGATGTCGACCCACTATGACTAAATTTCGTTTTGGTACTCTCATAGTTTGAACGGTCATTCAAGTTATCGGGTAAGCAATTACCGAATAGTGTTTAAGTTATGCAATTCAATCATTGTTTCCGGAAGTGATTTGTGAAACATGAGATACTTATTACAGAAGTTTTTTGTGATGACTGTCTGGAATTTCAAAAAATCTCTCTTAGACGTTCTTCTGCTAAAAAAAACCATTCTGTTATTGTCGGCGTGAATATATACATCCTTATAAATAGATAACCATACAGAGAGGGATGTAGATCCATAGTTTCTTTCAACTAAATCTCCATCATTCGTACATGTAAAGCTACCACAATAATGTCTATCTGCAATCCTTTTAATGAGATCTCTTCCTAGTACTACAAACATCTCATCTATAGAACAATCACGATGGGGCTTATTTCCTTTCCCGTGTTTCCATCCATAATACAAAATTGGAGATTTAAGTTCGTTTAATCTATTTAGCATTTGTGGAACACATAGGAAAACATCATCATCTATCCTCGCTCCTAGAACCGCATCCGGATAATTTTCGTGCACGTATTTATACCATTTGTACACCTTTTCTCCATATTTATAGGCATATCCATGATGTGTTACATTTAAATACAAGATGTCTTTGTAAACATTATTTTCATTTATAGAATCATTTGTTGGTTTGTCAAGGAGAAACTTATAAGTAATGCGAAACGGAATCTGCTGCTTAAGTCGACTTAGTGTCGAAATCCATGTTGCTCTCACCGCTGTTCTTCTAACAGGATCTTCGGTAAGGGATAAGATTCCTAATACTAAATGAGGCAGCTGTTCTACTTTCCGATTATGTGTAATATTGTACTCTGTTTGACTTTTTATCTGTATTTCTGCTGTTATTTTAGAAGTACGGTTTTTTTCTTTGAATGATTGTTTTTGTTGTAACTGGCGATTCTGATGCTCCTCTACGATCTGATGAAACCTGATTTCGTATTGCTGTAGTCTTCTGGTACATTTTTCATGGTAGAAAATGTGAACAAATAAAATGACAGAGAATGTAATTATGCATAAAACATCTCGTTTTCTTGCATCTTTCTTATATTTCATAAATGCTTTGACAATCATTTTGTTAAGACTATTGTCGATCTGCGCTATCTGAAAATAAAGATAAAGATAAAGATCGATATTATAGGGTTATTGCATGAACATTGGTGAATATTGCCACCGGAAGTATATCATATTGCACAAACTTGCTAGTGATATGTAATATTGATACCACAGTTTTCCCACTTAACGGTTACACAATCTGACGCAAAGCGTGAGATTGTTTAACCGTTTAACTCGGAAAACCTTGGTATAAATGATTTGTAACACGAAACCACACAATATCACATCTAGGTCGTTGATTATTGCGCGGCTCTCTAGAGTAATAAGACTACAGCCCATATGATATTTAAGGTGTGCAATATCTAGTATCTGCATGTATTATTTCATAGTTCTTGGCTGTTGCTTACATTCTGGTATATAAACAATAAAAAAAATCAAGTGAAAATAATGCATTCATGTTACCAACTAAGCAGGCGACCGTTTCACTGAAGTGATCCTAAATCGCAAGATTATTACGTTAACATATGTATACGTGCGTTTCACTAAACTAGTCTTAATCGTAAGAGTTACGACTTACGACAAGTAAGAAGACATCTCCTGTAATGGAGGTAGACGACGATCATGGCAACGCCAACAGATCAGAAATTGATTGTAACATAAACAGAAACACACCTATATATCTTATATTCAACTAATTCAACTAATTCTTATATATATTTGCTTCAAGTGGTTAAAAGAAAATAAACCAAATTAAAGCTGTTAAGGAAAAAAACGTATTTGTTAAGTGTAAAATTTTACCCATATTTGAGAAGATTTATTTTATATACTATATTTTCGACGAGCTTCATGTCATTTGTAAGGGTAACATTCAAAAGTGTGGCCATAGATTTGACACAATGCATTCATATTCTGCACCGATATTCTGTCTGTGTATGATATGTACATGAAAGTGTTCTTGGAATTTATTTCTACGCAAATCTAAGTACATTTGTACCCTGCGTTAATCAAATATTTTTTTGTTGTAAGCGCGTATTTGATAGAGTGAGTGAGTGATTGTTGCTTAACGCCAACTCAGCAATTTGTCAATTATATTATGGCGAGAACAAGTTAATTTTCAATGAGATGATGATGAAGTCCACTTTGTACTAGACCAACACGCTGAGTTGGATTTTTATAGTGCTTGCTCACTGAAACAACAGTCCGCGGGTAGACATGTCGCTCCACTCGGACACATTATTCTGATTCCGAGCCAACCAGTCTTTGCTCTTTCTCCTTAATGCTGCGTGCTTAACACAGAAGCAACACATACCAATTTTATAGTCTTTTGTTTGACCCGACCGGGGCTCGAACCCACGATCTAACGCACTCGAGGCGAGCAAGCTAACCATTACGTCACCGATGCGGTCAGATTTGATAGAAAGCTCATTAAAACAAAAAATAAGGTGTAGATGTTTCAATGATTTTATGCGACTCTGAAGATGCATGCATCTAATATTAATTGCTCGCTTCAGTTGATTACAGCTCTCATACAAAATATAGATAGCAACACAGGCGCTGGTGGCACGGAATAACCACCCCCTTCTTATCTTTCTGCTTAAATATTTATTTTCAATCAAATTTCGTTATGATTTCATCTCTTTATTCTTTATTTATCGTGTTCGTGTCAAAATACACATTCGAACCTTATTGTAAATTGTATATTACGGCCCTATATAGTCACACGAGCGCATGTGAACAGCAATACATCTCGTCAAATGAATCATGGAGAGGTTGAAATCGTTTTAGAGAGTTGTAATTGGTCGATCGTAAACTTCTCATTCGATAATTGATAAGAGAGCCGTTTAATAATTGTCAGAGTGGTTCCTTGATCTGTAAATGAATTGAAGAACTAGGTTCAAATAATGATTTTGATACATGTTCAATTTATTTGTTGTGCGGTGCAATTAAATTAAAGTGGCTTCGACTTATCGCGAAAAATCCCCATTTCTTCTCATGTCTCTCTTCCTGAAAAAGAGCTACAAACAAGGGTGTCATCTTTATTACGTGCACGTTGGTCTACGATTCAGGACTTGATGGTACCTACCACCACTCTTTAGGTCTACGATTCAGGACTTGATGGTACCTACCACCACTCTTTAGGTCTACGATTCAGGACTTGATGGTACCTACCACCACTCTTTAGGTCTACGATTCAGGACTTGATGGTACCTACCACCACTCTTTAGGTCTACGATTCAGGACTTGATGGTACCTACCACCACTCTTTAGGTCTACGATTCAGGACTTGATGGTACCTACCACCACTCTTTAGGTCTACGATTCAGGACTTGATGGTACCTACCACCACTCTTTAGGTCTACGATTCAGGACTTGATGGTACCTACCACCACTCTTTAGGTCTACGATTCAGGACTTGATGGTACCTACCACCACTCTTTAGGTCTACGATTCAGGACTTGATGGTACCTACCACCACTCTTTAGGTCTACGATTCAGGACTTGATGGTACCTACCACCACTCTTTAGGTCTACGATTCAGGACTTGATGGTACCTACCACCACTCTTTAGGTCTACGATTCAGGACTTGATGGTACCTACCACCACTCTTTAGGTCTACGATTCAGGACTTGATGGTACCTACCACCACTCTTTAGGTCTACGATTCAGGACTTGATGGTACCTACCACCACTCTTTAGGTCTACGATTCAGGACTTGATGGTACCTACCACCACTCTTTAGGTCTACGATTCAGGACTTGATGGTACCTACCACCACTCTTTAGGTCTACGATTCAGGACTTGATGGTACCTACCACCACTCTTTAGGTCTGCGATTCAGGATTTGATGGTACCTACCACCACTCTTTACCTTACCATAACCTTTTATCGTAAGTCGTAAATAATATTTCTTAACGAAGTAGTCGTAAATCTTAAGAGTGCACTTACGTCTACGTTTACGACTTACGACTTTTATTTAGTGAAGCGGTCGCCAGAACGTACCAACACTTAAAGGTGCTGACGGCTATTTATAGCCCAGCGACAGCCCACCCATATTACCTCCAAAGACTGTTCCATGCTCTATCAAATTCCAAATCAAACAGACCTAAAGGCTTATTTTTACTTGTTTTATTTCTAAATTAAAACATTGAAACTGAAATTGGAAATCCTATGTAACAGGAATATAAATACCTCAATATATCTGAAATCAACAAGAGGTATGATAAAGGTCGATAGTTGAGTGAACGAGTCATTGTTGTTTAACGTCAACTCAGCAATTTTTCAGCTATATCATGGCGAGAACAAGTTAATGTTCAATGAAATGATGATGAGATCCGCTTTGTACTAGAACAACATGCAAATACCAATTGCATAGACTTTGATTTGACCTGATCGGAGCTCTAACCCACGATCTACCGCACTCGAGGCGAGCACGCTAACCATTACAACACCGATACGGTTGTCGATTGTTGATAATACGACAAATATCTCAGAAATTATAAAGATCGATAGTTGATTATACGATAAATATATCCGATATCAGCAATAGGAACGATAAAGGTTTGATTGGTTGCTTTATGGTGTTTAACGCCACTTTCAACAACATTTCAGTTATATCATGGCGGTCAGTTTTCTTGGAGGAGGAAACCAGAGTACCCAGGGGAAAGCACCGACCAGCTGCAAGTCACTGACAAACTTTATCACATAATGTTGTATCGAGTACACCTCGCCTGAGCGGGAATCGAACTTACAACATTAGTTTAAAGCTATTAGGAATCTAACACTGTTAATCCTTACCTTGCATTTTCCTTTTCTATCAACGTAAATTTTCTACGTTATTGTACAGATCTCTTCTATGTAGTTATTATACCTGCATAATCTTAAATTTTTATTAAAACAGACAGAAACATCTGTAAGAAAGCTGGTGTTTTTATTAATATTATACAGTTATTGACTGAGTCAGAGGATAACAGCTGTTTTGTTTGACCCCGGGTCAAACACACCAGCTGTTGTTCGAGGAACCAGTCTATAACTGATTTGTTATACCTTATCATATTTAATGCTTTCTATTTTAATTTCTTTTCCTGTTTTTAGTTTTACTGGCTTATCGCGATCAGCTTATAAATTATTTTTCGTTTCTTTTAAAATCTCCTCTTTTTCATCTTCAGACAGATCGGCGAACCTGGATGTCGCCATTTTTGTTTTTAGTAAACGTTACACAGACGACAGGGAATCACGTGACATACGAGTGCAGCTATTTTAAGTAACCAATAAAAGTAGGGCAAGCGGTCAACAGATCGGACCCGGTCCAACAGACCGAAAACTGTTGACAGTCAACAGATCGCTGATTCAAGGATTTTTAGATTTAAAAAAAAACAGTAAAAATGTTGATTTTTATTCCTAATACATTTATATAGAGAAAAAGTTATAAGGTATATTAAACAAACTATTTTAGTAACAGAAAGAAACAACCAACATTCTGTTAAGTTTCTATAAATATTCATGTAGAAACAACCAACATTCTGTTAAGTTTCTATACATATTCATGTACATAACAGAGCAGAAAAACAAAATATTATGCATATCTGATATTGATTTTTCTCATATTTTTTAATATTTCCGTTTTTATAGTTTGAACATATTTTATTTGTGTAAAAAGTAGCAAATCCGATTGGACACTTGAAAGTGATTTGCGGCAGGCCAGTTGTTTTCTCTGTGTACTCCCGTTCCCTCCACCAATAAAATTGACCACCAAGATATAACTGAAATCTTGTTGAAAGTGACGTTAAACACAATAACCCTAACCCCTACACGCCACGATATAGATGAAATACTGCTAAAATTGGCGTTAAACATCAATCAATCAATCCAATATACATGTACTTGTCCGATGAAACTAAATTTCTATAAATCCGGGAATTGTCCTTTTTCATTTCGAGAATTTACCCTAATCTCCCACTCGTCGTAACTTCGGCTGATTCCGTACCTTCATCAAACCTCGTCCGTATTACGATAGCTCCTATTGGAACTACTTTCGGAAATCTTCAATGAAGGAGGTATTAAAATAATTTCACTTTCGAATATTCGTCCAATAATAATATATTTTCATTCGTCGCAATGTCGGCTGATTCCGTACCTTCATCAAAGACCAATATTTTTCAAAACAAACTTTGTCGCCATTTTAGATCTTATTCCCGGTGCGCAATGCTTGATTGAAGTGATACGGTCTTCCGGCGAAGAAATGTGACGCGTAGACGCATATCAAATACCGTATTACAGCCGAGGTATTGAGGAAGCTTCTTCTTCTTCACATTTTCTGGCCGTCCTTCACCACTGAAGATTATTGGCCGAGCGCCGTATTAAATTTAGATAATACATAAGTTAACATATGTACAATAAACAATGAATCAAAGGTTAAAACTATATACATTTGATAACTACTATGAATATGAGTGATTATGGTGTGAAAATTGGAATCAAGGCAGATACTGGGATCATGCTCTTGAAACCGTCAACTGTGTCTGCAGTGGTAAATGTTGTAGGCAGTTGATTCCAAAGTGTGATAGACCTGGGGAAGTACGAGTATTTGTAGCAGTCTTTTGATGTCTGTATGTGCCTGAATGAATTTGGATTTGTGTGTCTGGTTCTGGTGTCAACTGGAATTAATAGGTTTGAATATGGTATGGCAACTAAGTGGTGTATGACTTTGTAAAAGAATATGAGTCTGTACCTTATGCGGCGCACCTCAAGTGGGGCCCAATTTAAGTCAGACATCATATCTGTTACAGAGCTTGTATTGTGGTACCTGTTACTGACATAGCGGGCTGCTCTCCGTTGAATTTTTTCAATTTGAAGTTTTTGCTGTTGTGTGTGTGGGTCCCAAATGGTGTTACAATATTCCAATTTCGGTCGGACTAAAGCTTTGAATGCATGTTCTTTGATGGCTGGTGAATGTACTTTTAAATTTCTTTTAATAAATCCTAGTGACTGATTAGCTTTAGTTGTTATGATGTTGATATGTTTGTCCCACTTTAAGTTATTCTGAATGGTAATGCCTAAATATTTTGCAGTCAGCTTTCTCTAGTGTGTGCCCATGCAATTGATATGTATGCGATATTGTTTTCCGCTTTTGTGTTACACTTACTACTGTGCATTTGTCTGGGTGGAAGTGCATGAGCCAGTCTTG
Organism: Bathymodiolus septemdierum; assembly: GCA_963383655.1. Lineage (NCBI taxonomy): Eukaryota > Metazoa > Mollusca > Bivalvia > Mytilida > Modiolidae > Bathymodiolus > Bathymodiolus septemdierum. The sequence goes on along the minus strand of OY726530.1, from coordinate 26,203,901 downwards.
TTCCCATTTACCTGCAGCATCGAGGTCTTGTTGGAGTTTGAGTGCATCTTCTTTGTTTTTTATTTGTTTGTATATGATGCTGTCGTCTGCAAATAAACGGAGAGTGCTGTGTTGGATGTATTCTGCTAGATCGTTTATGAATATGAGAAATAATATAGGACCAAGTACTGTTCCTTGAGGGACACCAGATGCTACAGGTATTTTGTTAGATGTTTCTCCCTCAAGAATAACCGTTTGTGTTCTGTCTGTAAGAAAGTCTTTTATTCAGTGAAAAGCGTTACAGTTTATACCATAGTAGCTGATTTTGTACATGAGATGTTTATGTGACACTTTGTCGAAAGCCTTAGCGAAGTCCATTATTATGAGGTCAGTTTGGATGTTTTTATCTGATGATTTGGCCAGGTCATGAATGAATGATACTAGTTGTGTTTCACAAGAACGGGATGATCTGAACCCGTGCTGAAGATCGTATAATATATTATTGTATTCTAGATGTTTCATGATACTGCTTGTTACAACATGTTCTAAAAGTTTGCAGATGATACATGTAAGTGAGATCGGTCTATAATTTATAGGGTTGTTTTTATCACCTTTTTTAAATGCAGGACAGACACTAGCATATCTCCAATCATCTGGAATCTTACCGGTTTTGAGTGACAAACTAAATAATGTGGTTAAGATAGGTGCTATTTGTGTAGTGCACTCTTTAAGTATTCTGCCATGTATATTATCTGGTCCAGATGCTTTGTGGATATTTATATTTTGTAACAACTTATTAATTCCATTTTCAGTGATGATAATATTAGGCATTTGTGGATATTGACTTTGCCCTTTGTTTGGTATTGGGTCATCAGTTGCTGGTGTAAATGCCTTTTGAAATTGTTCATTAAGAATGTTTGCTTTAGTTTTAGTGTCAGAATGTAATTGACCATTTTGTCGTAATGTTGCTATGTTTGCACTTTCAGATTTTTGACTCTTTATGTAAGAAAATAGATTTTTTGGAAACTTTGAGGATGTTGGTGTTTTGTCATCGTCAACTGGTATATTACATATCATTTTTTCTATGTACTGCCAATATGCTGTTCTCTGTTCTTTTTGTATGTTTGCTTTCATTTGTTTAAGTTTAGAATCTTTACACTTGCCACTAAGTTTGTATTTTTTATATTTCTTTTTGTATTTTGACATTTTTGTTTTTATTTCATTAGTTATCCATGGAAGGTTCTTTCGATGTTTAAGCATTTTCTGAGGGATGTTTTCTGTCTCTGATCGGTGTATTTCATTTTTTAGTAAGTTCCAGATTGTGTTGACATCAGAGTCTGAGTATTTATCTTTTATTTCTTTCTCTAATTTACCCAAGTCTTTGTTTATATTTTCCCAATTTGCTTTGGAGTATTTAAATATTTTTCTTGGTTTTGGTTGGCATCTTCTTAAAGAAGCTATACATTCTATATAAACAATGTCATGGTCAGCAATGGGAGGCAATGTTTCTACTTTATTTACTGTTGCCATGTAATTTGTTAAAATAAGATCTAATGTTTTATCTTTGCGTGTTGTTTTATTAACTACTTGAGTAAGCGAATTGTCATTTATTATATCTAAAAACTGTTGATGTTGTTTTTGATTTGGTTTTCCTGGGAATACACTTAAGGTTTCCCAATCCATATGACCAAGGTTAAAATCTCCTCCAACAATGATGACTGATTTTGAGCTAGGGTTGATTCTACTGAGTGACTGACTCAAAGGTTCAAGAGAAATATCATCATCTGGATGTGGTCTATAATACGCACATATTTGACATTTTCTTGCATTTGCTATTGTCAGTTCAGCCCAGACCATTTCACAGTTTGTTTTCAGTTCCTTGGCTTCATTTGAAAGGAATTCATTTGTCACAGCTATAAGTACACCACTATGACTCAGACCTTGTTTGTTTGGTGGTCTATCGGTCCTGTAAACAGTATACTGATCTTGTGGGAAGTATTCATATGAGGATATGGTTGGATCTAACCAGGTTTCTGTACCAATTATAACATCAGGTTTTGTTGTGTCTAATAATATGTCTAGTTCTGGTTTTTTGTTTTTTATAGATTGGAAATTTATATTTACAATTTTTAATGGTCTCTGTATTCTATTTTTTACTTTGATTCCTGAACTACCTTTCTTTGCCTGGTGTGCAACAGGTGAGGAACAAGCATGTGGCTTTCCTGGACTATCAATTTCACTCAGAGCATGGTATGTGTTGTTTGTTGAAAAAGAAGACAACTCAGTTTGGTAAAAGAATGAGCTACCAAAATTTGGCAGTCCACACTTTATACAGTTCCATGATAAATTACTGATATCCATTAGATTGTACATTGTGGTGTCCATACCACCTTGGCAGTCAGTATGATACCAGGTTTTACATGTATCACATTCAAGGGCTTTACTGACCCAATTGACATTTTTACCACAGGAACCACAAGGCCACCTGGGTGACCTCGGTCCTGGGTTGAGTTCTACTTGCCCACTTAATAATAGTTTGATAAGAAGATGATGGTTCTTCATTGTGGGTCTAAAAGTTTTGCTTAGGTATCTTACTTTGGAAGAATGATATAACCAATAGTATAAACAAACATTATGGTTAGTATACTGATATGATTGGTAAGAAAACAAATAAGCTAAATGGTCATGTGGGCATTTTATCTCTGCATGTACAATATTTTGTGATACATTTTCAATCTGTGTTAAGTTCTTACACACAGCTAATATGATGAATACTATGACTAATATGTTCATGGTTTTCAAAATGATAAATATTTATTGCTTTGTTAGTAATGAAATGGTAAGACAACACATTGACAAGTACACAAATGTTAGACACAATATGCAGGTTATGACTGGACTCGTGTGCTTCCCACGAGGTAAATGATTGACAAGACAAATGAGCAAATTAATATATGAATAGAAAAGTAAATAAGTAATATTAGTATTAAATAATTTCACCTTGTAGTAATCGATGTCTGAAAACCATGTGTTTTGTTTATACCGGAAGTGGTATTTGTAGGCAGTATCAGCTATGAAAATTTATACAACTGTTCAAAACTCTTATTTTAAAAACTATTTAACACTTTTGTGTTGTAGTGTTGACAATAGCTAGTTATCAAATGTTTCCAGCCAAAAGTTGATGAAAATGATGCCTTTAAACAAGTATTTCAGAAAAAAAATTGTTGACAAATTTTAGTTCGTGCGGCACCCGGCGAAGCGGACTCACCCGAGGTTTGCCGATTGCCTAATCTCCTTCACATCACCCGCTTCGAAATAATAATATTTATTGACAGTTCGATGGAAATCAGTACGACAGCATGCGCGCTTGTATTTGACAGGAAACGGGGCGTTTTGACGACGAAAAGTTACCCGGATGAATCAAATTCTTTCATGAAACGAGCATGTCCATTTCAACAAATAATGTCCCATTATATTAAATGTTGATAAATGTTGTTTCAAATATTTATGGAATGACGATAAAAATTTACTTAACAAAGAGTTTAAAATTTTTAAATCTGCGAATATCCTAACAGATTAAGTGTTACTTTAAATTATATATATAATTATTAATATAGCTTATACAAATTGATAAATCGAGTTTGACTTATAATTTTTGTCACGACATCGAAAATTAATTTAAACTCCAAACATTGTTACAATGTATTTAAACATTATTATAATAAATCAAAATATGCACCAACAGAATAGGGGGTTAATAAAATGTTGTGACTGATAGATTTCGGTGTCTTACCCAGCTTTAAACGACCGAGAAATGTACTAAATGCTGTCTTTGTTCAGTTTTAATGACAAAGTGTCGTGTTCGTTGTATATTTAAAAGAAATTACTTATCACTTCCTTGTTTTATGCATATTTTAGTTTTAGTTTTTTTATTTGAGATATTGTCCATAACACTGGTAAGTTGTTATCACATTTTTTTCGTGGATTTTCATTTTATTATGATATCATAGATTTTTCTGTGATTGCACGATTAGATTATTTAAAACTGTTCGTTCAGTGGTATTGTTTGCTTTTGTTTTTGTTTGTTTGATTTGTTTTGTTTTGCTTTTGTTTTTTGTTTTTGTTTTTATGCTTTTTTTTCATTTTGATAGTTCCAAGAATGAATATAGAAATGAAAACAGCATAATCTACATTGTTTGTCTGTAATCTACATGTCAGTACATGTGGTAGAATGTACTACTTTCAAGAGAAGAAACTCGTGTTTTACAATGGGTTAGGAGTTATGGTATTTAACGCCACTTTCAACAATATTTCAGTTATATCGTGGCGATCAGTTTTATTGGTGGAGGAAACCAGAGTACCCGGAGAAAACCACCAACCTGCCGCAATTTAATCACTGATAAAGTTTATCATATAATGTTGTGTCGAGTACACCTCGCCATGAGCGGGATTCGAAATCACAACTTTAGTCGTGATAGGCTCTGATAGCATAGGTAGTTGTAATTCAAACTACCATACGATCACGACCACGACGGCCCCTCTATTAAGATAGGTTATGGATGTTAATGAACATGAAAGATTCTCCCATTTTACAGTTGGACACAAATTAAAGTAAATTATTTCTGTTCTACATTTCACAATTGCAGTAGGAACTTCGATATGGGACATAACTCATACGGTAAATGAGCATGAAACGGATCCTATTCTGCAGTCTTTTTTTTTAAGCTATAAAATAAAATGTATAAACTATCTTCAGTATTTATTAAATTAATGCTTCCATCTTGAAAGTTGCAATTTTCTTTCGGTTTCAGGATAAAACTATGCCCCAGTCGATGAATAAAAGAGTGCGCTTAGATATGCGGTTAGCAGCACCAGTACACAAAGACTCGATTAGAGGAAATATTTTTGACCTTAGTGTTGAAACTAGAAAAAGAGCTCTCAGAATGAACGAAGGTCAATATTCAAAATTACAAATGAAAACAAAAGTTCTCGACAAAAACCAAAGAGAAAGAAATATTAAAGAAAGCAAAAGAATCGAGAAAATTGACAAGTCGGTGAAACAATTATGTATTTACAGGCAAGTTTTACGGAACTTTCACTATGATAATCTAGTGAGTGTCAATAAAAAGGCTAGAGAGAATCCGAGAACTACTACATCAGCTAAGAAAAGACTTAGTGACGAAATTAAAATTTTGCATTCCGGTTTTTCAGTGGACATATTAAAAACAGAAATGGACGTCTTATCCAAAGAACAAGACAAGAAAAGGATACACTTAGATAAACTTCATCAGGAATATATTATTTCAAAAGCCCGAAGTGACATTGCACTTTCTAGAGAAGGGACATTTTCCGCATTAATACGAGACTATAAAAACAGATGTATGGAATCTCCTCAACCATTTCAAAAATGCATACAATCTACAAGAAAGAAGACTGAAACGGGTGTCTTAAAATTTCCAAAAATAAAATTATGAAATAGAACGCCTACATTTTATAAGTAAAATTATATGTTATATGTTAAGTTGAGGTCATCACTTTGAACGTTTTACGAAATATTTTTGTCACAAATGACCACGGATATGTTTCGTTTATCGTAGTCAAAATCTCGTCCTTTCTTCGTGCATGACTTATCACAGCGTTTGTAACCAGAATACACGACGGGCGCCACTAGTGGAATAGGAAGTGATCACTACCCCGGAGCAACTTAGTGCACCATCGGTTTTTAATTGAGTGCATGTTGTTCAATATTTATTTTTCTGTGAAGTGGTTTGTTGATCATTGTTTGTCTCTTTGTCCTCTTTCTGTTGTCCATTGTATTGTCTGTCCTTCCATTTATGGCTGCGGATAACCTTTTTTTGAAAACTGATATGTACATGTTATTACTTGAAAACCTGCTACGAACAAATCAAACATCTCTCATTTTAATGTGATACCAAATAAATTGCAGTGACCGTCTATTTAATACCCATACAATATTGTAACAAACGATGCCGAAAAATATGCAAAAATATAAGAAATAAGTATCAAATGCATGGTGATGAAGATACTATTACTTTCAATGCTGTAAAATGTACAAATAACGTAGCGGGATTTTTATACAAATAATCAGATATTTTATAAATAAACGCTAGAGAAAACCGAAGGGCCAATCTATAAATGGATAATCCAGAGTCACAGACAACACGAATAGAACAAAGACAAAGAACAAACAAGCGTTACAGGTGTCCACGATATGTTCCTGTTTCTAATACTCTGTGAACAATGTACAAGATTCCATTTTAGTGCCTTTACAAGAAAGAACAGTTTATTATTTTGCTTGACTCTTTTTTGTTGGAAAAATATGAATGACAGTAGATTTTGGTGTAATTAAGATCGTTAATTGAATTGAAAATAGGCAATTTAAAGTTATATCACGGCGGGAACTAGTTACATGTAATAAATATGATGATGTCCGTTTAATACTAGACCAGCACACTTAGTTGGATTTTTATGGTGCTTAGTCACTTAAACAACATACATGATGCTCACCTTAAGGTGGTACCGTACACTTCAGGTAAAATTTGATCTGCTCGTTTAATTTTCTTATTTTTTTGGCGGTGTGTTTGAATATATCCACTGGAATAAATATCAAAATTTTAGCAAATTCCAACCAACAGACTCGGATCTATAAATTCACTAGCCGCATAGCAGCTTTTCTCTCTGTGGTTTTGATCACGGAGATGCTTGAAATCTGCATACAAACATCATATGATCAAAACGTTCAACTGATTTTAAAGAGTTATCTCCCTGTAGAGTATGGTACCCCCTTAATCTCGTAATTCTGATTCTGAGCCAATCCGTTTTTGCTCTTTCTCCTTAATGTAGTTGCTTGAAAGGGAAACAGCAAATACCCACAATCCACCGCTCTCGAGGCCATTACACCACCGATGTGATTCAAATGGAATTATTCAGCATCATACATTTTTAGGAGAAGTCGGGATTGCTGATACTTTTAGGGGTTACGGTCATGGTGTTTAACGCCACTTTCAACAATATTTCAATTATATCGGCAGTTTTATGGGTGATAGAAACTGGAGTACCCGGAGAAAATCACCGACAAACTTTTATCACATAATGTTGTATCGAGTACATCTCGCCATGGGCGGAATTCTAACTCTTTAGTGGTGATAGGCACTGATTGCATAGGTAGTTGTAAATCCAACTACCATACAATCACCACCACGACGGCCCTTTAATTCTTTTCGACACCAATTATTATTACATTACACAATGAAGATGAAGAAAAAGATAGACCATTAAAGATACAATTGTTCCAGGAACGATATATAATGATTATGGTATTCATCTGAGGGATGGATGCAGGATGCTATGCCAGAGGTTGTGACCATTTTGTAGGCGATGTGTCTAGGGTAGCCAATCGGGTCCAGGGCAGTGCACGGTGAGATAAAAACCCTCGGTAAAATTACAAGAATTAGTCATTCGACTATGTACATGGTAATAAAGAAAATAGAATTGCATAATTCAACAATGGAAGGTCGGCAGCCTATTTCTTAGAGGTGGTGCCCTAGTCTGAATCCGTATCTGCATCTCAGGTGTTGATGATCTTGGGTTCAAAACAGTTTGGGCTAAAACCAAAGACGATCCAATTGGTGATTTTGCTTCTATTTCTATGCTAAGCATGCATTATTAAGGAGTAGGTACAATAACTGGTTAACGCGGCATAAGGATAACGTTAGTGGAGGGACGTGTGTACCAATGTAATATTGTAGTTTCAGTAAACCAGCACTGTATAAATTCACTCAAACGTGTTGATCCGGAACAATCAGGCGGGCGTCATCATTATCTCGTAAATTAGGATAAAATATAACGTGTTCTTTCCATAATATTGTTGAAAAGTTGCTGAACAACAATCACTCTCCCCCTCCTATCTGCACTTGATCTACGTATACACATATATACTATGAAGCTACTCTTTTAGAACAATTTAAATGGTTTTATATACATTTCAAATATTAATCCATTTAGAAAAAATACCATCCCTATTAGAAATTATTAATTTCACATGACGATAATCTTTAATTGTTTATTTAGCCGAGAAAAATGGTACTGAAGATTATGTAGCATGTTATTCAGCTATAAAACGAAAGAACAATGCACTACATAAATCTTACTTGACCTAATGTAGGTGTAATTCCAACAAAAAATGTAATGATTTTTTTTATCAAAATTGTCCAATTTTGTCTTTCAATCTTCATCTGAGATTAACCTGATTCGTCTTTGTGATTCAATGGAGAGGATATGGATAGGGTCGGAACAGTATGCCTTGCAATGGGCTATCAACGACCACAAAGAATATATATCATTTGCTCATTTAGAGTTACTGTGAATTTACACACAAGCAGCTTGACATTCTCCAAATAACGTTCTGGCGTGGTGTACAGAAAAGAGCGTAAATGTAGAATTTAAGCCTGAACAGTATTGTTTAGCGCAAGTGACCATGTGAGAGATAGGATTTTTATCAGATTGCAACAAAAACAGCTTATTTAAACATAGGTGTTTTGACCTATTTCTGTCCCATACTGCTGTGTGCTTGGTAGATTCAAGTAGTAAGACAACAAATTACTGGAATGATAAGCAATTTTTACTATCAATTACAATTATAAATGCTATATTTATACAATTTTTAATACAACTTAGTTATATTTTAATATATTACACAATGTAAAACATTAGTCTTTCGTGGATTTTGATTGCTACTAATCGTCCTTACGGGAAGGTTTTGCCAATCTTTTTTTGTTCAATTGATGTATAATGTTTCACAAAATACATTGAAATAAGCCAATTACCACCCATTTGAAGCAAACAAACCTTCAGAACGGCCAGATTATCAGTTACTTAGAGACAAATCGAACTGCCCAAATTCCACACTATCACTAGGACCTGTGTATTGACCGCACATACTGCTACCCCCATAGGCCAGATTACCCCAATAATTTGAAGCACTCCCTGGATTACAATTGTACCTCTTCCTGAATGTAATGTAGCCGCTACTGGGATCATGTGATCCGTTTATGAAATAATTGCCGCCAATTTCATCACAGCCATTTCCATATACGGCGTCATACTGGAATGTCAGTTGAATTCTAAACGGGAATAAACGTCCGAACATATCACAATAATATCCGCACCAATTACCAGATTTTCCATGGTAAGACTAAAAAAAAAGCGTAATAAAAAAAAAAGTATTTTAGTACAAGTTTTATGGATGTTCGATCTATAAAAAGTTTGAAGATATCAAAGGGATAATTTATTCGAAGCCGCAACTCCAAGCACAGACAAAACAAAAGCCACAAGAAAATGGGAATAAACGACAAACAACGATCTATAAAACTCTACACAGAAAATATGTCTTTTAAAATATATTAAAACTAGAATATATGTTATTTTTTTATATATCGCCCGTCTGCCTGGAAGAATCAAGCCATTTCGAACAATCTCCCCATGCCCTTGTATCTATACTTGTATCCATATACATTACATTTTGGACCAATAAAACTAGTTTAAGCAACCATTATTTTTATTGAAGTGCTTTTACCAAACCAGGAGAGTTACTGGTCATATATATGGGTGTTAGGGATAACGCTTTTGTCTGTTTTTACGAATTTAAGATTAAAAATTTGCAACTGTTCTGTCGATGCAATATTTTATGTTTTTCATTTTACTTGTAAATGATAAAAAAAAATCGAAACTGAACAAATTCAAAATGGATGAATGTTGTGTATCCGAGTTCGACTTTGAAATAGAGGCAACTCAATTATCTGAAATTGGAAAAAGTAAGTTAATTCTAAATCCAACAGATTTTCGGCAGGTTGAAAGTCTAGTCTAGGCTCCTTTTGATGTGTTTTGATGGAAATGAAGACAGCGGTCTCTCAGACTGAAAAAAACCCACCTCCTTAAATTTGTTGTATTTCTTTATATGTTTATTGCACGTTTTGTTTTCTGTTTTGTTTGTTTTGTCACAAGCTGTTTATTTGACAATAACATTGTCATCAGTTCCCAATCAAAGAGTAATTGGTTCAGAATAATCACGATACAGTTGAAAAATTCAGCAATCACAAAAATATCAATACCACAATTTTACCTTATTTAATTATTAGTAAACATACTAACATTAACCCGGAACTTTAAATATAAATGAGAAAATCCTGTTCTATAAATAACATTTCAAGGTATAAATTTACTTAGGTAAAAAGTTCCTTCTAAGCATAGAATGTAATAAATTCAGGAAAAGTTGTTGAAAAGTATTCTGTCACTTATTCATAAATGGCGAAAGATGGTATTGGTCATTTAATTTTTGCTCAAAGTTGTCAGACTGTTGTTTCTCAGCTGTTATGTCTTGATTTAAACATATTTTATTGATAAATAACATATAAACTTTTGTTTCATAATACAATAAAACATAGGATTCAGAAACAAGGTATGTCTTATGATGGCCTTGTGTACTATGTAATATTTAAATGATTGTTGAGGCCATCGGCTCTCTATAATAGAACTGCTATTATACATATGACGTCTATTACGAAGATCAAATGTATAATGTTCAAGATTAAATATATTCTGTATAATGTTCAAGATTAAATATATTATGTATAATGTTCAAAATTAAATATATTATGTATAATGTTCAAGATTAAATATATTATGTATAATGTTCAAGATTAGAACTTCTTATATAACATTGTTCACCCAGTTATATTTTACTCAAACATTTACAATTATTTGCTTGAATTTTGGAACTATTCCAAGTGTGATTTTTTTTCAGTTGAATAGTACATTGCATGTAGTTTTAACATTCATAAACATTTTATCCCAAGCGATGGTCGATTCTCACTGTGTATTTCTACTTCAGTCTTAATTTAAACTTGTTGCCCTATATGTAAATATATCACCCCGCTACTTTCTCCTTGTTATCATAGTGATAAATATCTAAAACAAATACGTACCATGTGTCAGAATGTATTATCATTCGATACCACTCTACCAATAAAAGCTGTAACGAGAAATGAGCATGTGCATACATATATGACTACACTGGGGTTAGGGTTAGTGTTTAACGCCACTTTCAACAATATTTGTAGTTTATAGTAGAACTTATGAGAAGGATTTTTATATGTATAATTTCTGCATTGTAATTTTGTTTATTTAATAAAATCATCTACATCTAACGCCGCTTTTGTGAATACCTTTTTTTTTTTCTTTTTCTATTTTTCTTTTTTATTCAAAATTGGACATGAATTGAGTCCAGAATATTTTTTGAAAAAATATACATGTATATATATGAAATATACAGGAAAAATTGGAAGTTTTCGAATACTTTTGAACATCGACTACTCTTTCCATGAGTAGGAACATTATCAAGAGATACATCGTGTAACATTTTTCTTCAAATCACATAGGCGCAGATACGTGTAAAAAGAATTCTAATATATGAAAATGGAACCCCTAAGTCATGTTCGTTTATTTCAAATTACAAACATGGTGACCATCTCTCGACAAGAAGTGAGTATATAATGAAGACAAATAGGACAGGGATTCATAAAGAATAACAATTTGGACAGGATCTGTGAAAAAAACAAACAAACAAAACAAAAACAAACAAAAACAGGATAATAATTTGTTTTCTTTGGTGCATAAAAATTTTAAATTTGCAACAAAAAAAAAACTTCTAGTCCTGAGCAATGAAAACATATAATAAATATAACATCGAGTGAGTACAACATTAAGAAGATATAGGACAATGTGAGAACAATCTGGACAGGATCTGTGAAAGAAAACAAAAACCAAGAACATAATTTTTATTTGTTTTCTTAGCACACAAAAAAAATACTTCTGGACCTAAACAGATAAAATATATAGGAAAGATATGGAGGTAGTATATAATGAAGCCACAATAGGACAGGGGTTATAAAAGAAAAAGCAGTCTGGACAGGATCTGTTAAAGAAAAGAAAACAGGAAAATATTTGTATTTGTTTGTTTTCTTAGAGGAAAAAAACATTTCCGCAGAAAAAATACTTCTGGTTTGAAAATATATTACAAAGATATCGAGTTAGTACATAAAGAAATGCAATAGGGTTATGTTGTTTATCGCCACTTTCAACAATATTTCAGTTATATCGTGGCGAAGACACAATAGGACAGGGATTCTAAAAGAAAAAAGCAGTCTGGACAGGATCTGTTAAAGAAAAGAAAACAGGAAAATATTTGTATTTGTTTTCTTAAAGGAAAAGAAAAACATTTCTGCGGAAAAAAAAACTTCTGGTTTGAAAATATATTACAAAGATATCGAGTTAGTACATAAAGAAATACAATAGGGTTAAGGTTATGTTGTTTAACGCCACTTTCAACAATATTTCAGTTATATCGTGGCGAAGACACAATAGGACAGGGATTCTAAAAGAAAAACAGACTGGACAGGATCTGTGAAACGGAAGAAAACAGGAGAATATTTTTATTTGTTTTCTTGAAGAAAAACAAATTAATTCTGCGGGAAAAATACTTCTGGCTTTGACCAGTGAAAATATATAACTAAGACGTCGGGTGAGTACATAGTGAAGACAAAATAGGACAGGGACGCTCAAGAAACAAAAAGATAAAACAAGCAAACAGGATTGTATGTGTGAAGGGAAAAAGGAACATAAATGTTATTATTAGTTTCCTTGGTCACTTATTATTATCATAGGGAAAAAATTGGAAGAAGGTAATTGTTTAAAAAAAATTGTATTTCATTAAGCAAATATACATTAAATATGACGAATATTTGTATTATGTGCATATATTTAATTAATTGATACTTGTTAATTACATATTTAATTTTTAGGTGGGGAAGCGGCTTTATTTTTTTTCTTCTGTTGCGACATTTTACAGACAAAAATAAATAAACTCGATAGATTGATAAATACAAAAAAAATATATAATCTTGAGCTGCTGCTGTTAACAAGAACTGTATTTTACAATTGGATGAATAGTCCAAAATATAAATAATGTGATCATTGTTTCGTGTGAAAACAAATTCTCGTAGGGGGAAAAAAAACACAGTTAAAAATTTAGTCCCTAGTTATGACTAAGAGTAGTAATAGGGTTATACTTACAAGTACATGTATATTATTTTCTGTTTTTTAATGAACACACGTCCAAAGATTCCGACAAAATGTAGTCACAGTTCTAGGGAACCCATCTTTAACACTAAAATTATAATTATGTCTTTCGTATGGAAAATGTTTTTCTTGTGTGCATAACATGGTTAATTCGATTCACATGTCTCCAGGTTGCAACCGTATATGTTTGTTTGTTTTGAAAGATTTTTTTTGTTTGTGTCTAACATTTGGGTTTTTTCCAACTGCATCCGTATCTATGTGCAAGGAATTAGACATTACATACATATATGTATAATATTTGTTCCGAATGTACATACACACTTTGTGATTTTTAAAAATACCTTTAAAATTTGAAATCTATGAATAGATAATGAGTATTTATTTACATCCTGTATCAACAAGGTTACTACGTGGTAATAGTGATGTACTTTTATCATACGATGTCCTGGTGGATAGTCGATGCACTATGCTTGATTACAAGGGAAACGTATGACAGCAGTCTACTAACCATAGAATCGACCATGCACAAATAAAAAAGAAAAACAAAATAAACAGTAGTAGTTTATTGATCTCAGAAACAATAAGTATTCTCCTATATTTTATTTTATATTATAAGAGGCAGGAACTGTTTATCCTTCCGGAGCACCTGAGTTCACCACCGGTTTTTTGTGTAGTCCCTGTTGCTCCTCATTTTATTTTTCTGTGTTGTGGTGCGTTATTGTTTGTTTTGTTTGTCTCGTTTCTGTGTCTTGTGTACTCAATGTTGCCAGTGTCTCTGAAGTGTCCATTCTTGATTACCCCTTTGATTTTCTGTAACGTTTATGTCTAAAAACATAACTGTAATTTTCGTAAAGGAATATACAACATTTTTTCCCACACATATAATGTGTGTATTTTGACATTTGTAAATTGTTTAGCGTAGTATAATAAAACGTCAAGTAAAAACTCTCAATTTTTAATTGATTTGCACGCAATAAGCCAGCTAAGTGAGCGGTGTGTTAGGAATATCGATGTTTGTCTCTGTTTCTAGCTAGCTTAGTGAACGGTGTTAGGAATATCGATTTTTGCCTCCGTTTCTACGATTGCTGGATAACATTTTGGAACTGTTCCGACTCTGTGTGTTTTATTATTTTTTATTTTTTGTATTTCGATTTTTTTTTTCTGGTTTTTGCCTTTGTTTTGTTTTGTTTTGTTTTTGTTTATTTTTGATGGGCATTTATAGAACTTCCCATACTTTACTTCATGTCTGGTGTACTATATAATCAATGGAAAAAACAGAATACATTTCCTTTATCGTAAAATGGTCATTTTTAATGGCAGGATGACACGAAAAAACGAAAGGTGTAATTTCAAATTTGACATTGAACAAGACAGACAATGAGTGTAAGTGAATAGGATCATACATTTATATGAAACGGCGGCTGTATCACTGTTCATCTTCACAAATAAAAACGTAGATATCAAAGGTGCGCTCGACGCCTTTTTGGAACACCCTTCATCAGGAACGCTCAAAATTGAAAGACTGGAAAGCCAAATAATTTAAAAATTTGGAAACAATAAAACCAAAATCACCCTTGGCTGAAGGAGTAGAACCTTAGTTTTATTAATAATTACATTATTTAGGAACTGTAAATTTCAATAAATAAATATATCTAATAAACCATGTGAGCGCCGAAGCACTGACTTCTGGTCGGATGATACCATCGGGGACGAATAGTCCACCAACAGAGGTATCATAGTCAACATGATACATGAATGTGTGTATAATTACGTATCTAATCTTGAGATTACTGGTATTCTTACTGTTCTAACTGATAAGCGTAACAACTATCTTGTTTTCTCTGAGTATTTTGTGTGTACCATTCGCTTCATTTTTCATTTGACTATTACATTGTCTTGTATTTCAATTTACGGGTTTCAGAGGTTCCACTGTGAGGTACACTGTTGATATATTCAAGCTATTTTTAGGAACGCGTTGTTTATATATAACTCAAGTACAACATCACGTGTTGAATAGTGGGACTGCCCTCAACATTTCATGAGCAGTATATTGGAGGAAAATGTTATCATTTAAAAAAATCTGAGATCCAGTATCAAAATAAGTTTACTTTGAAGAGTAGAAATTGCATTACGTTCGTGATAATATACATAACCACATACTTCACGTATCTTAAATCACATTATTGATATGCTGCAAAGTGAAAGTTGTTAGATCTCAAAATATGATTAAAATACTTGTAACTTGCGAGTTATTATATTTAAAGGACACACACTCCTAAGAATAACGGCTACAAGCAAAAAAGTAAGGCCAGTTAAAATATTTGATCGTTCAAATGGATCAAGAGTTACTGAGTACAATGTCAGCTACAGTCCATAATTGAAAATAATCCAGCTTTTGGTGCTACTGCTCTTTGACATATTACTCGAACAAAGCTCACATTTGCGTAGTACCGTCAACAGCTATCCCGGTAGGGTATGCTATATAGCCGTCACTCTCCAATCTCAAGACACGCGGCAATCATTAAAAAAATGTTCGCTTCTACATTTTTCTCTACGTAAAATAGCCTGCAGAATTACAATTTGTTATACCTTACTATCGATAAGAATTGTTTTCGTCAGCACAAAATGGAAATGGTTTGATATGGTAACTGAGAGAAATAATCTCCATCATGGATCGGTTGATCGAATTCAATGTTGCATTCGATTACATACAACACTCTAGTATAAACTTGTGAGTCTTTGCTTCCTAAATTGAATTCATTAGAACTTCACGACGTGTGCCCTGCCCTACATATTACAGGGGATAGTAGCAGTCTCCAGGTCAACTGATTTTAGCTTTTTTGTATGGGTAGTTAATGTTTTTGCTACATCTATTTTGCCGAATGTTGAATCTGCTTAGCAGAGATGATTGTGCTGAGTTCATCCCTGATTTATTGTTACTCGATCTTTAGTTGTATGTGTATGTTTTGTAGATCGTTGTTTGTCCTTTTGTACTGTTTCATTTGGCCATTGTGTTGTTTGTTCTTCTTTGATATACAGATTATGGTTACCCCTTTGGTATCTTCAAACTCTTCTTATGTTTTATATGCTTCCTTATATTTCTGGTTTGAAATGTCGGTTACGGGTTCCAGAAAAATATGAATCAAGAGGAGCCGACGTTCGTTCGTGTTTGATGCTCAATATTTAGTTATTTTTAATGCAGTATGTGTAGATCATTCGTTGTCTTTTTGTCCTTTTTCGTTTGGATTTCCATAGTCAGATGTGATCGATTTACGGCTTCTGATTACCCAGTTGGTATCTTCAAACTTTCTGTCAAATAACATCAACACTCACATCGCTCACCTGTGCTGTGTTGTCTACGTCCATTATGAGTTGTTGTAATGTACCATGCAATTTGTATTCCTCCTTTGTCTTTGACACAGAACAAATTGATATACATTTGTCATCCTAATGGCCAGAAAGAAAGAGATGAAAAAGACAACACTGATCAACAAAACACTATACAGGATTTACATGAAACCCACAAAAAGTGCAACGGAAGGGTAAGCAGTTCCTGCTTCACTAGTGGATCCCACTATGCTATTGTTTAACTACACGCACTAATCATCTGATATGGCAATAGTGTTTGGAAACCAATAAACGTGAATAAATACAAATACCATAAACAATGACCCATATCCTGTTCTTTATGTTACACCATGTAACATCCACGTTTGGTTTTCGATCACTAACTGAAGAAGGACCGACCTTAAGAGGTGTGGGGTTCAATTGTTCTCTGTAAAATTGCAGTGTGTGTGTGTACTTGAACAGCTGAGAGTATATAGCGCAAGCGCGGGGCCCAATTAGGAACAGCTGGTTTAAGGCCGGTCCTGATCTGAAGTTATTGTATCTGCAGGTTATAAACATTCATTTTATTTTTACCGCTGTTACTTTTTCTAGTATTTCTCTAATGGTCTTTCCAAATTATTGGTGTAGAGCACCTCTGACGAATATAAGCACAGAAATACTTATTAAATATGTGCTTTTTAAAAAGAAATTTTATTGAACATGTTTCCTGTGCCAAGACAGGAAAGGTAGGAATCATGCATATGCATGTTAGGGGCATCGATTATGTGTCTGTTTCTACGATTTTTGAAAAATTCCAACAGTATGATATTTTTCTACATTGTATAATCTACTTTCAATTTAATTTTCATGTTTTCATGTAATAGGCTTTGGAATCGTCTCCTATTCCCACTCTCCACAGTCATGTTACTGTTTTACCGTAATAATAATCCATATTTTCCCGTATTATGTCTTGGAGTCCACTTATATTCCCACATTTTATAATACGTGAGTGATTGAGTACTGTTTAACACCAAATGATAAAAATGTTCAGCTATATAAAGAAACTTTTAATGAGATGATGATATCCACTTTGTACTAGGGCAACTCGCTGAACTGGATTTGTATAATGCTAGCTCACTAACATAGCAGTCCGCTGGTAGACATATATTTTATATAACTTTTTGTGTAGCGATTTAATCATAGTAATTATCCATGTTTTTTCCTGATATATTTTGGAATCGTCTCATGTATCAGCTAATTATATTTAATGAAAGAATATTTATTTCATTATAGGGGGCCTGTGTGGTCGGAAAATCTATCGGAAATAAGCGTAAAAATCAAAGATTAGGAAGAATTATTTTATCGTAGTTTTGCATCTCCTTATAACCGTGGGGTATTTATAGATGATGATAACTCGTACGTTAATGGGAATGTTAGTGATTGGTGTTTCCCGCCAACTTAGCAATTTGTCAGCTATATATCATAGCGAGAACAAGTTAATTTTCAATCAGACGATGTGGTCCGCTTTGTACTAGACCAACACGCTTAGTTGAAATTTTATAGTGCTAGCTCACTGAAGCAACAGTCCGCGAATACATTATCCTGATTTCAACCAGTTTTTGCTCTTTCTCCTTAATGCTGCGTGCTTAGCGGAGAAGCAACAACTACCAATATTATAGTTTTTTGTTTGATCCGATAAGGGACTGGAACCCACGATCTACTGCACTTGAGGGGAGCACGCTAACCATTACTCCACTGATGAGTTGTATAAGCTTGGACGTGCTACAAATTATTTCTTCAATTATTTTACTAATTTTAGTTCATTGAATATACGTCGTTTTTACGGAATAAAATAGAAAACAAAAAATATCAAACCGTCCGAAAATTGTAGAACGATAGGTAAAATTGATACACACATGATACATGTTTGTTCATTATTGTGGCTATGGACAAGCAATGCGATAAAGAGTGACGGGATTAAGCTATGTGTATGAGCCTAAGCATCGTCTCTTATTGATAGGATGCGGTCATGCTAATATTTTCCACCTATGAGTAATATGCAAACCCTCATGTATTGCTGTGTGAGCAGCATTGATGCATAGAACGCTGAGTCTAATCTTAATCTGTATGCATAATATATATATACAAGTCCTTCGTCGTAATTCAAAAGTTGTCATCCAGAGGCGTAGAAGTGGACCAGAAAGTGGAGGGTAAGTGTAAACCTGAAAGTAGGGAGCAACCGAAAAGTTAGGATGGCAATCTTCAGGAGATGACTGGTTCTAAAATTTCAGCTCTAAGTTTGTTTTTGTCAAAAAAGTGGGGGTGGGAGCAAAACATAGTTTTGACCTTCTCACTTTTGAAAGTGGGGACAAGTGCCACAGCGCATAGATGCCTGAGTTCTATATGACAGATCCGATGGCCATAGCTATAATTTTTATATTAGAGAGTATACATGACCATCGGAAGACATAAACTAGAAACAATGGTCTATATCGAACCAAATTTTATTTGCCAATACCATCTCTCGTCATCTGTACGCAAACGGCAAAATAATTTTCAACAAGGTGTTTTGATATCTTCAGACAAAGTTTTGAAAGATAATAAGAGACGATTTTGAGGAAAACAAAATATTGACATATTAGTTTAGTATTCAGAAGACATTGATGTTGCAAAAACTTTTAATACATTGAATGCACTCTACAGCTATAAGCAATTTTCGTATATGGTTCAGGCGTGGATCTATGTTTTTGAAAGGACATAGGGGTTATAATTTGGCCGATTTTTATTGTTTACCCATGAATACAATGGAAAGCAAAAAATGCAACAAAACTCAGAATAAAACCCGATACCCATAGCACACATATAGATGACGGCTCACTCTCTTGAGTTGGTGAAGTCTAATGGAGTGGTTAAACTAGTTTTATATGCCCATAACTTCCCACGCAGTGGAATGATGCAGTAATTTATGTCTTTTCCGTAAATATTGGGTTTTTTTTATTAAGAAAAATAAGGAATTACAACTCCCGACTTCGCATTCTATCTGTATATAGTTACAAAATCGTAAGTTAAAACATTTATTTTTTTTTATTGAATACTGTTTTATTGTGGTTAGTATTACAGCATAAAATAAAATACACATAAAGAACTGTTTAAAAAGGCAAATTGGCTGTTGCGATCACTACATTTTCGACATCTCCTTCCAGTCGTAAAGCAGGAAATCATGCATATCAAAAATGCGCTGGTACTGGATCTATCCACACACAGAGTATTGGTCAGTTATATTAAGACATTAAACAAATATAGCAGCGTTGTGAGCACTACACAATAACAGTCAACCATTTGTAACCTATAAAATAATGTGAATATTAAATTACCAAATTAACATGATATTGTAACCATCTGGTTTTTTTCAATTGTAATTGTAGAATCATTGTACTTTAGGCTCAATTTACTATTAATTTTCCTGTTTGAAAAAAGAAATTACCACACCGTCAGGACAGTTCTAAATTCCATCCGAAAATCGATATCCCTAGCATACATATACATGACCCTCATTCTTCGGATTTGATATAGTCACTTCAATAATAAAGATATGTATATTTAACTAATAGATTAGACGCAAACAGTTTGTAAGCTGTATGAAGGGATGTTAATGCTCATAAATAAACGTTAGAGATACCGAAGGGGCAATCAAAAATAAACAAGCCAGAGAAACTGGCAACATAGGGTGCACAAGAAGACGAACATAAAAACAAAAACACAGCACAATATATGTTGGACACCACTATACGCAAACAAACTCAAATAACGTAAATAAGGCATGTACTCGCCTACAAACAACTGGAGGTAAAGACGAACCGAACATCGTTTTGATGCGGAAATCTTAACTAGGTTAACACAACAACGTATTATGGAAGTCCGTGTATCAAGCTAGGAACGTAAGCGGTCATGTTTAGCTGATTCTGTTCATGTCATTTAACAGTAACATGACGGGTGTCATAGATGGAGCAGGAACTGCCAACCCTTCCGGAGCTTTCGGATTTTAGTGGTGTTCATGTTGTTCGATCTTTACGTTTATGTGTAATGTTTTTATATTGTTGTTTGTCCTTTTGGCCGTTGTGTTGTCTGTCCTTCGATTTACGGCTTCTGATTACCCCTTTGGTATCTTAGATTTACGGCTTCTGATTACCCATTTGGTATCTTAAATTTACGGCTTCTGATTACCCCTTTGATATCTTAGATTTACGGCTTCTGATTACCCCTTTGGTATCTTAGATTTACGGCTTCTGATTACCCCTTTGGTATCTTAGATTTACGGCTTCTGATTACCCCTGTGTTATCTTAGATTTACGGCTTCTGATTATCCCTTTGGTATCTTAGATTTACGGCTTCTGACTACCCCTTGGTATCATGAAACTTTTCAAAGGGAATTAGTTTTCCTTATTTCTACGATTTTTTGGGGGATTTTGGAACTGTTCGGACAGTGTGGTATTTTTTCACCAATAAAACTATAAAGTTCCCTTTGGACTTTAGAACATGCCTAGCCACTCATTTCCATAATATAGGGCAATTAGGGCCTATCACCACTAAAGTTGTGAGTTCGAACCTGTTCATGGCGAGGTGTATTCGATATAACATAATGTGATAACGTTTGTCAGTGACTTCCTCCGGGTACTCCGGTTTCCCCCACCAATAAAGCTGACCGACACGATATAACTGAAATATTGTTGAAAGTGGCGTTAGATATAATATATAATATAGGTCTATGTAGTGGTCGTTAAAGTAGATTTCGCTGTTTAAGTTTTGATTAGATTTGTTAACATAGCATAATTCTATAAGAAACACTTACTGGAAAACAATCTCAATCACCAAACTTGCCGGTCGATCAATCGCTTATCAAGTACTGAGTGACAACTTAAATGCTCCGAACTCCACACCACTTTGACTTGTGTATATTCCGCACGCAGAACTTCCACCACCTGCCAAATTACCCCAGAATGTTGTAGCACTGCACGGATTACATTTGTATCGCTTACGAAATGTGATTTTTCCACTACTGGGGTCATGTGATCCGTTTATAATATATGAACCACTGCTGTCACACCCGTTGCCATACACAGCATCATATCGGAAAGTTATTTGAGCTTTAAATAGGAAATTAAACCCATATTGATCAACGTAGGATCCACTCCAAATACCAGACTTTCCACAAAATGCCTGAAATGTTCATGAAAGTAATGACTATTTTGTGTGTAGGTAAATTATACTTGTAATTTGTTTTCAGCTAATGTCAAAATAGAAATACATTGTATATGAAGTCGAATTTGCGAGCGTGTGACTCGAAATATGACGACAGAGATTCTCGTTTATTTCTAGGACTTTTGTAGCCAATGTATGGGTATTTATTGTAGTTCATGATATCATGATGAGCTTGAAGCTACCACAGAAGTAATCAGACGCCGTAAATCGAAGAAGATCAGACAACACAATGGCCAAAAGAAAAAGGACAAAAGGACAAACAACGATGTACAAAACATATATATAAAACTAAAGATCGAGTAACACGAACCCCACTAAAAATCGGGGGTGAACTCGGCCGCTAATTCAATGGAAACTAATTTTGAGACAGATACTGTTATAGATTAAGCCCAATGTCATTTGATAAAACAATGCTGAAATTTTTCACTAATTAGTATGAAAAATATGGATGTAAATGTACATGCGTGAGTATCTAACATTACACTTAGACACAAATTAAAGTAAAGGAATAGCGCTTTTATTGCTGTTCTGTACTTAACAGTTACTGTAGGGTCCTCAACAATGAACTGAGCTCATACCTAAAATGAATTTGAACAACCCATACTCTGCACTTTGAATAAATAGTTAAATATGCAATTTGTTGCTCTGTTGCTCAATATGATTTTGTGAACCGTTACTTAGATTATTTAATTAATTTCTAATCAGGCTTAATCATACATTTAATGTTTAATGATATTGTCAATATATACAGTTCAGCCATTTGTAGAAAATAGTATCTGCTATGTGAATGTTAATTTGTATTGAATTAAATATTTGGAAAAACCACAGCGGTAGTCTAGTAGTCAGCTTGCTCACCTCGAGTGCGCCAAGTCATGGGTTCCAAAGACTATACAATTGGTATTTGTTACTTCTCCGTTAAGCACGCAGCATTAAGGAGAAAGAGTAAAGACGGGTTGGTTCAGAATCAGGATAATGTGGTAAAATGGGGCGACATGTCAATCCGCAGGCTGTTGTTTCAGTGAGCTAACACTATAAAAAATTCAACTAAGCGTGTGTTGGTGTAGTACAAAGCGGACCTCATCATAATCTCATTGAAAATTAACTTGTTCTCGCCATTATAGAGCTGACAAATTGCTGAATTGACGTTAAATAGCAATCACTCTCTCACTATAACTAGTAATAATAACAAAATGGTCTAGATTTTTTTTTTAATTTCTTGTTTTCGTTTTTTGTTTTTGTTTTGTTTAGACGTTAAGCATACCTTTTGTTTATGTATTTACAAAATAAGTCCAGGTAAAATAAGAACTTACCATTGTTCTCAGTGTACGGTGATCAAATTATCGTCTTGCGCCAAAGCAATCTATAACAAAAGATATGTACGTAATGAAATAACCAGCAGTAGTTATCAGATATAATTAATGTGCGAATTTCTCTCACGAAAATTTTTATTGAACTAAACTTGAGTATTTTCCGGGGTATATTTTCTTTATTTCTGGTAACCTTTGTTAATACAATGATATGCAGATAACAAATTAAATGACAAAGAACAACAATGCATAATAACAAAACATCTATTTACAACAGGAGAGCGAGAGAGAGAGAGAGTTCTATTTTTCCGCCATCAGGACATGTTTATGTTTTCAGTGCTAATGAATACGCCAGTATGCATGTTCCTTTGGTGTTGGACGGAGTAATTTGCGTACAGATAACAAGAGATTGTATTGACAATTAGATTGTGGTTCAATGTTGACCATTGTTTGTCTATTATGTTTTCCGATGATGTCTAGAAATATACACTTCTCCGTCACCAAGATTAAATATATGAGCAAAACATATTTGCAATTAGCTTAATCTCACAGCTTTGCCTATACCAAGTCAGTAAATATTACATTTTGTATGGTCTTGGAATTGTGTTAAGAGACAACGATTTTTCTCTCCATTTCTTCCATTTTCCTATTACATGTATATCATATTATTTCCTTGTTTGTATTTTGGTGTGGATTGCTTTTCGTTTTCATGCTTGAAGTTTTTTTCCTTTGTTTTTGTTTTTTTGTTTGTTTATTTGTACGAAGACAAAACTTTTAAAAAACAAAAAACAGTTTATCATTACTTCTGCTCAATAATCAACGGAATTTTAATAATGTATGTCTTGACAATAATCAACGGAATTTTAATAGTGTATGTCTTGATACAAAAATGTACACCAATATATATATATATGATATACAACAGACAGTGAGCAGAAGTGTTTGGAAGCTTCCAATTTTCCCTAAATCTTTCATATAAAACTACAAATTTCCACAAAAATTATTCTGAAGTCAATTAACGTACGATTCTGATTTTGTTTTATCAATAAAAGCAAGATTAGTTGTAGTTTTACTCTACGAATCCAAAATAATTAAATAAATTACAATTTTTAGAATATACAAGTTAAAGACAAAAATAAATTAATTTTCATGAAAACATTGATAGTACTTTTGCAGACAAATAACTTTTTTTTGTAATCTTCAAATATTTAATACAGACATCGCAGACAAGACATTTACAAAACAAAAGCAAAGACACACAATGCACAGTGTATATATAATTTTAATCTAGGGTTAGGGATTATAGTGTTTAACGCCACTTTAACAATATTTCAGTTTCATTTATAATATATTTTAAAGATAAGAAATGTAATTGAAAACAAATCACACGAGGCCATTATTAAAATAAAAAATAATAAGAACTGAAACGCCATCGTCGGTAACCCACGGTTGATTCCGATACGTTCCTCTCTCTCCATGATCCGTGGGTCAAATCGCTTGTAAACATTCGTTTTCATGAATATTCAAAGTTTCGAATTAACCAATCAAAATCACGTTTATGAAAGTGAAACTCTTTGGTATCGGAGGTAAAAATCGTTCTGTCAGTAATGGATGCACCCATGAAAATGTGTGGATGAAGTGTAGTGCTGTATAGAAACAATGAGTCAACTTGTAAAAGTCCCTCAATTCTTTCACTCCAAATTTTTGCAACAGGTCCAACATTTTTAACTTTTAACCAAACTCATTATGAAAGGAACGATTTGATTGGTTGAATCGCATTTGAAGTTTGTAATGCAAAGACTCATGAATTATTCATGAGTACGAATGTTTACAAGCGATTTGACCCACGGGTGATGGAGAGAGAGGAACGTATCGGAATCAAACGTGGGTTACCGACGATGCTGAAACGCATGCTTCTCAAATTTATTTGAAAGTGACTACTAAAAATTGTTATTTTATATA
Organism: Bathymodiolus septemdierum; assembly: GCA_963383655.1. Taxonomy (NCBI): domain Eukaryota; kingdom Metazoa; phylum Mollusca; class Bivalvia; order Mytilida; family Modiolidae; genus Bathymodiolus; species Bathymodiolus septemdierum. The sequence continues at coordinate 26,178,912 of OY726530.1, read as the reverse complement.
AATATAATGAAAAAATAGAAATTTCTGAATATTTTATCCACTATTTGTAGCATATAAAAAATAATTCAACTAAAATGTTTTTACTTACACAATATTTAATACAGACATCGGAGACAAGACATTTACATAATAAAAACAAAGACACACAATGCATATAATTTTAATTTAAAGCTTATTCATTTATAATATATTTAAGATATATATATATATATATATATATATAAATAAGTGAAAACAAATAACATAAGGTAATATCTAAATCATAAAATAATTCAAAAGCATGCTTTTAAAATTTATCTGAAAATGACTACTAAGAATTACATTCTTTTCTGCTATTTCATATGAAATATATTGGAAATACCTAATTTTTTTGCTAATATATTGAAAAAATTGGAAGCTCCGAATACCTTTCTCCACTATTTGTAGTATATACAAATAATGATTAAACTAAAATATTTTTACTTACACCACGATGTCTAAACCTTAATAGTTGTACATCTAATCTGCTCACTCACTCTGATAAAATGCTTCCACAAGGGTCCGAATTCCATCATACATAAACATTGTATTGTTTATATGATTTTGTCTTGGAAACGTTTTTATACGGATGGTTTGGTTTCCCATGCTGTCTCGATACATATGTGAAGGGATTTAAGGTATTCCCCGGTGCATTCAAAGTAGTTATCTTTAAATAACATAGTAAGTATATCTTCAAATCTGTTAGTAGGTAATGTTTATTTATTTTCATCCGGTATTGTCGATATTGCCATGAAGATTTAAGTGAATACAATTTGCATAGAAATGGTCATTACCATATGAACAGCTTGAAATACAGTAAAATCTGTAATAAGAGGTCACCTTGGGACAAAGAAAAAGTGGCCTTATAAGACAGGTGACCTCTTAAAACAGGTTCAATTCATATGAAATTATCTATGACAGGACTATGAAAAGGTGACGTCTTAATACAGGTGACCTCTTGGGCAGGTTTGACTGTACTAGAAAACGTGTATTATTTTCAGATATCTAAACTTTGCAATGCATTGTCTCTTTCGTCTTAATCCTGTGTAGAAATAATTTAGAAAATAATAAGGAAGAGCAATATTATTCATGTCAAACCTCGTCGTTAATCTACTCTTTTTTTTTTTTTTTTTTTTTTTTATTCCATAAACGTTAGAGAATACCAAAGGGAGCCATCAAAAATGGACAATCCGGACAAACCGGCAACATATAGTACACCAGACGAAGACAAACAAAGCAAAACACAACACACTATGTGTTGGACACCACTATTAGCAAACAAACACAAATAACGTATATAAGACATGACCTCTCCTACAAACAACTGTGGTAAAGACGAACCGAACATCGTTTGTATGCGCAAATCCATGTATATTAATCCACACTGTTATCGTTTGGTGCTACAATAACATGTTTGATTGAAAACCGGTCTATTTTGTTGATTTTTAAAAATTTATTTTGGATTTAAAATAATTGATATTATTGTTAAACACCATAACCAAACCAAACCAAATCATTCATTATAAACGGAAAAACACAATGGAAAATACAAATTCCTTATTTTCAATCCCACAAGGCGCAAAATGATCAATTAAAAATCATACAAAGGAAAAGACAGACACAATGCATAAAATGTATTTACATATATATATATATATATTAAAAAGTCAAATGAAATCCGTATGCTGGTACATATAAAAGAAATTATTAAAAAAAATGTTGTGAAAAATCAGTTTTGTTCTTTTTTTTTAATAATTTCTTTTATATATATATATATATATATATATATATATATATATATACGTCTGAAAATTAAACCAAACAGTGTTAGAATTAGATTTTAGAGCTGTCAAATTTTTGTTCTTCCCTCGACGGGATTTGAACCCACACCATTGATGCACTGCAGCACCATTCGCTTAGCCTTACGTCCAGCGCCCTAGACCACTCGACCACATCCACATATAGTGAGTGAGTGTTGCTTAACGCCACATAAACAATATTTCAGCTACATCATGGCGAGAAAAAAGCTATGTTAGATCAGAGATGATGATGTCCACTTTGGACTAGACCAAGTTGGATATTTATAGTGTTAACTCAATGAAACAACAGTCCATGGCCATGGGTAGATATGTTGCTCCACTCGGACACATTATTCTGATTCCGAGCTAACCAGTCATTGGATATATAAACAATGTATCTAATTTACAGATTCCCAAAAAGGATACCCGGCTGTATTATTATTTTTTAATATATACACCCCACCCAAAGCTGATAGAGTTAGAATTTTGGCTGACATTTGTTTGTCCTTGCCTCAGCGAGATTCGAGCACACATCGTTGGACATTCAAGTTGAATTTGGACGAAGGGGCTAAATAGTCCATCATTATGCTAAGGAAGTCAGTGTTCCAGTGTACGAATGGTATGCAATCGAATCGAATCGCGCTAACTGAAAAACAAAATATATGTTACTATTTCTACCCATTATCGTCCATTTCCACACAAAAATGAAATTACGAAAGCAAAACATAAAGCATAGAATAAAAACTAAACTATTTTGAAGAAAATGTCTATAGCATGAAATTCGTATTTCATCATTACTATCGTCACCATAATATTAGTCTGTACGCATAGACTAATAGGAGTTAGGGTTGTGGTGTTTAACGCCACTTTCAACAATATTTCATTATAGGCTAATACGTTAAAGATAGTACACATTGTTATAGATCGAAAGACAATATATTATTTGTAAAATGATTAAATAAAATTTGGATAATTATAATTTATTCTTTGTTATTGATGTTGTTGCTAGGTAATATCCGTAATCTCAGGGTTTTGTACATTATGATGTAATGATAAATTACTTGTTAGTTACTAGTAAACAAACTACGGCCATTTAATGCAATTCCAGGTACTGTTCATTATCCACAAAACCAGGAACAAAAATAGTTTGATATTCCCCTAGAACATTTTATTTTTTATCTTAATGGGTTTATAAGACTAATTTAAACAGCCACTTTTTATTGAAATGCCATGATATTTAGCGCTCCTGTAAATGTGTGCTAGGGGTGTCAATTTGGTGAATTGAGAATTGTCTACGATTTCTAGAATGGGTTTTGAAACTGTTCTGACAGTGCAGTATTTTTACTTATTCATTTCATTCCCTTCTAAAGAAATTTTTGAATCTATAAGTTTAATTATAGACAAAAAATTCCCGTTATCATTTTTTGGCCATCACTTTGAATCAGTTGTCACCGCAACCTTTTATATGGCGATCTCCTCTGAAACCACAGGGAAATTGTTAACCATATGAAAGCTAGGTCAAACTCTGAGCCCCGTTCATGGTAAGGTGTACTCGATACAAAATTATGTGATAAAGTTTGTCAGTGACTTGCTACAGATCAGCGGTTTCCTCCGGGTACTCCGGTTTCCTCCACCAATAAAACTGACCGCCACGATATAGCTGAAATACTGTTGAAAGCGGCGTAAAGCACCACAAACCAAACCAAACCACAAAACTCTGAATCGTCTTATTGCTATGTACATATATATGATGCATAATCAACTCCTTAAAGACATAAGGGTGTCACTTATCAACTGATAAATACGATTATGGGGAAAACCTGCTAGACAAATTGATTTATTACACTCTTGGGAAAAGGCACTGTCTAGCTTTACTAGACGGCACATTGTGATGTTATTGTCATGTTAGCAACGTATTTCTGTAAATAAAATCGCAAGGCAACTTCAAAAAGTCAAATGAATTTAAGCAAAATCACAAGGCAACCACAAGAATCCATCGCGGCATACAATTGTGACTTGGGTAAATAATTGTGCGTAGTCTAAGCCTGGTGAGCCTCTATTCAAAATTTGTTAATTGTTCCGGTTAATTACGAATAGTAGTTTTGGGTTTGTGTATTCTAATAGTTACATCAGTCATAAAGTGTAAATTATATTTTGATATCTTGAAAGGTGGAATGTATTACTGCATTATTATTATTATTATCTCTTTTTAGACTGATAAGTGTCCCCATTTCAACAAATGCTGTGTAACAAATAGTCATTTCTTGAATTCACAATAGTTGTTTGGTAATTGATACAATCCGGGATGTTACTCCAATAACCTCAGAGCATAGAGTTAGTCATTTATTTTCCCAATTTATTTTAAGGAAATCGCTTAAATGCTGAGTAAAAGCAAGTCTTTTCTGGTTTTCAAATTACCCGCTTGTAAATTGCGAAAATCCAGGATTTTGCACTTATAACACCAGAATCCTTCCTCGAATCCCGGGTGGTGGCAGACTTGCTTCACGAGTCTATCGAACTACCTTGTAAACATCTTGGCTTCGAGTCTGAGTGTCATTGTTTTCTCTCGCGTATGCATTTTCTTTATGCAACAGTTGGTTCCTAAGCGATATTTGTATGTTTGTAAGAAATAAATGTGTTTGTTTATGAAAATAACTTAAAGTAATAACAACAAATAATTTAAACGTCCATTATCCATTATTATAATATAAACCTGTAATATGCATATATGTGTGCAATAAACCGTTTAACATTCTCAATGAAAGGTACGGTAAATATCCCAAAAATGTACTACCGATATTTTATTTTATGGTTTATTTAGTTCATAATTATGTATTATACAGTCAAGCCTGTTTTAGTTATCACCTCTATAAAGCAATAACTTGTATTTATGTGACCTTGATTTTAATGTCCATTCACAGTGCATTTCATATTAAATAAACTTGTATTTAATGACCACCTGGCGTATGGGACCGTATTTGAATATTCCTTGGAATGTCACATAAGATAGGTTTGAATGTATATAATACTACTGCTTCTTCTGTCCGATACTGACAGTCATGACAAGACTGAAAACTATATGAAAGGTGTAAAAATATGATAGAAAAAATATTGTATGCCTAGGGTATTAGAGAATGTTAAGGTAGCATAGATAATGCAATACAAACTAACCCTTACTAGTACAATTCTACAATAGTTTATATTTGTACTAATTTGCTTTTCAAAATGTGTTGAAAAAAATTACACCCATGAATAAAGAAAATAAAATGTAATCTTAAAAAGGAGAAACTGTGATAAAGAAAAAAAACCTTGATTAATAATCTTACCAGGTCTTAAGAAAAAGGACAACGCAATGCGTATAATTTTAATACTTTCAACAGTTACAAGTTTAATTCCTTTCAATTGGTTTAAAAATAATTGTTTCGGATTCTATATATTCTACGTTTTCATACATGACAACAAACGATAATCGTCTGCACGACAATCTTGCTATTGTATGAAAATTAATTGGAACATGTTCGAATCTACCACAGATGCAATTCGAAGCCCTAACTTGAAGAAAGACCGACAATACAATGACCAATAGAACACGAAGAAAAAAGACCAAACAATAGTCGACATAACACTACACCATACATCTAAGATTGAGAAACAAGAACCCCAACTCATGTGCTTCGGAAGGGTAAAACGTTCCCTCGCCACTAGTACCACCCGTCGTATTACTCTTGTTACAAGCCCGTTGATAAGTTATGAATGAGGAAAGAACGGATTCAGATTACGACAAACGGAACACATTCGTGGTTATTTGTGATACAGATATTCTGTAACGTCATGTTGACAATTGTAAAACTTTGGAAGTGATGACTTCCACTAGGACTATTTGTTCAGTAGCTTCCTTGTTAGCAGCACACCTCTATCAAAGAAATCATGATATAACCACAAGCTCTGAAATATCGTATCAAATGAGATATATATTTTGCATATGCGTATGCTGATATCATAATACGTATGGTAGTCATGATATATTGTAAACCGGCATAGTTTCGCGCAGTTATTTTGGCGATCTACCGACTTGATCTAACAGTTTTAATTTTGTGTGTTGGCATCTTCTGTAATGGCAACTCATTTTAGTTAATATACTGTCAAATATTCGACATTCAACCGCGAAAATAAAACGGCCGCGAATATTTCCCGTTATACAGTAGCTGAAATATAATTATTTGGCCTTCCAATGAATTTGAGCGCTCCCGATGAAGGTTATGCAAAAAACGCGCTGTGTGCTCTAGTAGCTTTCTTGTTGCCAGCAGCCCTCTATCAAGGAAATACTGATTGGAACCATAAGTTCTGGAATATCATATCAATTGAGATATTGATTCTGCATTTTGCATATGCAGCTACTATAATACGTAGTCATGATATACTGTAGACTGGAATATTTTCGCGGTCTACCGACTTAATCTAACTTCGCGCAGTTTTAATTTCGCGGGTTTGGATCTTTTGTAATGGCAAATCATATTAGTTAATATATTGTCAAATATTCGCGGCAGTTTTTATTTTCCCGTATGACATTCAACCGCCAAAATAGCGAAAATAAAACGGCAGCGAATATTTCACGTTATACAGTAGCTGAAATATAATAATTTGGCCTTGCAATGTTTTAAATTTGAGTGTTCCCGATGAATAATATGCAAAAAAAAAGCAAAAACGCGCAGTGTGCTCTAGATTAGATATCTACGCTTTTATTACATACCTATTCAATTTTTACATATATTGGCATCATTTCGTGTACAATATCAACATTTTTTCATTTTATTTTTTTTCAAGCTTCACAGATAAATACCAGTATATAAAAGTACCGGATGAATATTATGCAAAAAACGCGCTGTGTGCTCTAGATTAGATATCTACGTTTTTATTACATACCTATTCAAGAAGAGTTTGAAGATACCAAAGGGGTAATCAGAATCCGTATATCGAAGAAGAACAGACAACACAATGGCCAAAAGAAAAAGGACAAAGGGACAAACAACGATCTACAAAACATACACATAAAACTAAGATCGAATAGCACGAACCCCACTAAAAGTCAAGTTTACATAACATTACCATCATGCCGTGTACAATACCCACCTTAATTCATTTGATTTTTTTTATCAAGTTTACAGATAATTCCTAATATATAAAAGTACGTAAGAAACATAAAAGGACAAACCAATATTATCTTAGTTGTTTATAAAACAATATAAGAACTTGATACTGAAGGTGATATCTTACAGTACTTTTTTTCTATTTATAGTAATATTAATATGTAAATATAGTAACCATAGATAGCTCTTAGCAATAAAACTAGGATTTGATTTGACTTAGCGCCACTTTCAGCAATATTTCAGCTATATCATGGCGATCAGTTTTAGTGGTGGAAGAAGCCGGAGTACCCGGAGAGAACCATCGACCATGGGCAAGTAACTGGTAATCTTTATTACTTGCGGCTGCGAGTCGAGTGCACCCTTTTTTGTAATGTACAAAGCCAGACGCGAACCTACGCCATATTGGTGATAGGCTTGTACGAGTTGCTAGGTAATCCAACTACCTAACTCATTGAGCCACCCGTGCCCTCTATATAAAACTAGGAAGTTTAATAACATAAAAAAATGCTTTAGTATTATTTATGATTTAGAGGTCACTGCTCTACTCATATTTCAAGGCTGAGTACGTTGATGATGTTTGTAAATGTTTAATGTATTTCAAAGATTATTTTCAGTCTCATTAATATATTTTACAATCGTTAAAAATCCACTTAAAAATTGATAACTTTATGATTTTATGTTAAATATTTGTTTTCCTAATAAAACAAAGTATTATATTATTATGCTTCTGATATTATGATTATAAAATAAAGTTTAAACGGTGATGGTCATCAACAAAACGAACAATCACCTCTGATCTTAACTGAACTCACTGAACACAATAAGACCCAAAACATATGATGTTGGGAATCCAGGTCCTGGCTTTGGACAGACACAAACAGGTGGCACAGTTAAACCGGTTAATGGATTCCCAACCTCTTGAATATGTTTTTTTCTCGATATCCTGAATTTTTGTCATTGTCTTCGACCGCCTATTTTGTGCAAGACCTCACACTATAAAAAATATTCTTTGTATTACTCTGACATTTTGTATATTTTATCGTACTGATGTGCAAATGTACAGTGCCAGAACTAAAGAGCCGTGCACAAAAAGTTTCAAGATAACAAATGGGTAGTCAGAAGGACAGACATGACAATGGCCACATGAAAAAGAACAAAAAGTCAAGCAATGATCAACACAACACTACATATAAAACTAACTATTGAGCAATACGAACGTCAGTAAAATCGAGGACGAACTCAGGAATACTAAGCAGTGAAATCAAAAACAAATCTGCCAACTAGAAGACCCTGTTATGCAATGTCTAGGTGCATAAAAAATTACAAATAAAAAGAGATAACGACAGCACTCGATGAAGACATCTCCCGATAATAGTAACTACATGAACCCGAATCTGAAGTAATCAGAAACAATGTAACACGTCTGGCAAACGACGTAGTTAGATAAGAAGAAATTATAGAAGTTGTAGGAGAAATAAATGGTCCCCTTCAAGCCCATACCACCATCCATACCACCAATAAAACTGACCGTCTTGATATAACTGAAATATTGTTGAAAGTGGCGCTAAACACCATAACCCTAACCCATAATATTGGTCTGTACAAACAGACTAATAATATAAAGATAGTACACATTGTTATAGGTCGAAGGACAACAATACATAATTATAAGATAGTTAAATATAATTATCTTGGTTAATTATAACTTATTCATTGTTATTGCTGTTGTTGCTATGTAATCTCAGAGCTTAGTAGAATATGATGTAATGATAAGTTACTACTTAGTAAGTAGTAAACAGACGACGGCCATTTAATACAATTCCAGATTTTCTTCATTATGCAAAAACCAGGAACAAAAATAGTGTGGTATTCCCCTAAAACATTCTATTTTTATCTTAATGGGTTTATAAAACTAATATAAACCGTCACTTTTTTATTGAAGAGCAGTCATGTATATTTGTGTTAGGGGTATAAATTTTGCCTCTGTATCTACGATTTCTAGAATGTATTTTGAAACTGTTGTGACAGTGTGGTATTTTTACTTTCAAAAGGGTTAGGGTTGTGGTGTTTAGCGCCACATTAAACACCATAACCATAACCCTTTTGCCATCACTTTGAGTCAGTTGTCACTGCAACTTTTGATATACTGATCTCCTCTGAAACCACAGGGAAATTTTAAGCCATATTGTGTATGAAAGGTCAATCTCTGAATCGTCTTATTGCTATATACATATATCTGATGCATAATCAACTCATTAAAGACATAAGGGTTTCACTTATCAACTTCAATATGATTATGGGGGAAACAGCTAGACAAATTGAGTTATAACATTCTACTTGGAACAGGGCACTGTCTAGCCTTACTGGACAACACACGGTGATATTATTGTAATGGGTTCGGGTTATGGTGTTTAACGCCACTTTTAACAATATTTCAGTTATATCGTGGCGGTCAGTTTTGTTCGTGGAGGAAACCGGATTGCCCGGTGAAAACCACCAAACTGCTACAAGTTACTGACAAACTTTATCACATAATATTATTGTTCTGTAAACAACATATAGCTACAAATAAAATCACAAGGTAACTTAAAAAATAAATCGAAATTAAACAAAATCATAAGGCAATCACAAGAATCGATCGCGGCATGCAATTGTGATTTGAGTAAATAATTGTGCGTAGAGTAAGCCTGGTGAGCCACTAATTGTTCAGGTGAATTTCAAACAGTAGTTTTGGGCTTGTGTATGCTAATATTTATTCATTCATAAACTGTAAATTACATTTTGATAACTTTAAAAGTGAATTGTATTGCTACAAAATTACTATTATCTTTTTTAGACTGATAACTGTCTCCAATTTATTTCAAGAAATGCTGTGTAAAAAAATAGTAATTTCTTGAAATCACAATAGGTGATTGGAACTTGACACAATTCAGGATTTTACTCCAATAACTCCAGAGCATAGAGTTGGTCAAGCATTTTCCCAAGTTATTCTAATGAAATCATTTAAATGCTGATTAAGAGCAATAGTGTTTTCTGGATTTCAAATTACGCGCTTGAAAATTGTCACAATCCAGGATTTTGCACTAATAACACTAGACCCTTGTCTGCAAGACCACCTTGCTTCCACGGTTGGCAAATTTGATTCACAAGTCTATCGAACCCCCTTGTAAACATCTTGGCTAAGAGTATGAGAGTATTTTTTTCTCTCTCTCATCAATACATGTTTACAATTGTTGGTTCCTAAGCGATATTTGCTTGTTTGTAAGATATAAATGTGTTTCTTTATGAAAATAACTTATGGTAATTTTTGTATCAAGTTATTTAAACATCCATTATCCATTATTATAATACATACCTGTAATATGCATACAATGTATATGACTTAGTGTGCAATAAACCTTTTAACATTCTCAATGAAAGTTGCGATAAATACCCCATAAATGTGTTATCGATATGTTATTGTATGGTCTATATAGTTCATATGCATTATACATGTATATAATACTTCTGCTTCTTCTGTCCGATACTGACAGCCATGACCATGTTGAAAGCTATATCAGACCTGTTAAAATGTCATAGAAAATAATGTCATATGCCTAGAATATCACAAAATACTAAATAATACAAAGGTAGCATAGATAAGTATATACAAGGTAGTACTTACTAGTACAATTCTACGATAATATTATGTATTTGCAATATAAAAAAAAATCAAAATGTTTTGAATAAATGACACCCATGAATAAAAACAATATATAATCTAATCTTAAAAAGGAGAAACCGTGATTAAGAAGAAAGAAACATTTATTTTGCGGTCGCCACCATGACTTGGTTGACCGTTATGGAATATCTGCGTCACAAATGACCATGGATATGTTCCACTTATCGTAAATCATTCGGTCATTTCCTCATTCATTAGTGATCACCGGGTTTGTATAAAAATTAACACGACGGGTGCCACTGGTGGAACAGGAATTACATACCATTCTGGAGCACCTGAGTTCACCCCCGGTTTTCAGTGGGGTTCGTATTACTCGATCTTAAGTTATATGTGTATATTTTGTAGACCGTTGTTTGTTCTTGTTCTTTTGGCTTTTGCGGTGTCTGTCCTTCTTCGATTTATGAATTCTGATTACATTTGTTGGTATCTTCAAACTCTTCTGATTAAAAATGCTACTATGGAACTTCGGGTCTTATCCTTCGTTATTTACATTTCTTGGAATTTCGTGCAGTCTGAGTTTGTGCCTTTTTTTTTACCTACGAGTTGCACGATCGTTCGTTTGTATCTAGATTGATGTTAATATAGACAAACATTAGATTAATGAATTATTGCAATCTGTCGTGGATAAATTGAAGAAAAAACAGATGAAGACAAATTGGGCAAAGCACTTTACATGTATGGCAAGCTTGGATATAACAAAGGGGTAATCAGAAGCTGTACAAAGATGGAAAGGCAACACCATGGTAAAAAAAAGGACAACACAATGTGTCTATGACAAACGGAGTATATCCGCGGCCATATGTGATACAGATATTCCGTAACGTCATGTTCACAATCGTAAAACTTTAGAAGTGACAGCTTCAATTTAACTATTAGGAAGTCTTGGTTCAGTAAAAACAGAGGATGAACTCAGGAAACTAACTATTGAGTAATACGAACTCCAGTAAAAACAGAGGACGAACTCAGGAAACTAAGTATTGAGTAATACGAACTCCAGTAAAAACAGAGGATGAACTCAGGAAGATAACTATTGAGTAATACGAACTCCAGTAAAAACAGAGGATGAACTCAGGAATACTAAACAGTGAAAATAAAAACTAATCTGCCAACTAGAAGACCCTGTTATGCAGCTGCTGCAATGCCTAGGCGCATAACAAATTAAATAATAATAAGAGATGACGAATACACTCGATGGAGACATCTTCCGATAATAGTAACTACATGAACCCGAATCTGAAGTAATCAGAAACAATGTAAGAGGTTTGGCAAACGACGTAGTTAGATAAGACGACATTCTAGAAGTTGTAGGAGAAATAAATGGTCCTCTTCAAGCACCAAAATAGCACTGTATTACAGGCTAATGACGATAACGGGAAAGAAAATAACCCCGCAGAATATCAGTATCTTATTTTCTTGCAAGACTTTATAGTATATCAATGTGGTATTTTCTTGCAGCATAGCGTATTTTCCTATAACTACTAGTAGCATATTCGTGTCGTGTTTAATTATTTGTACTTGTAGCCTATTGGTATCGTATTTTCCTATACGTACGTGTAGCATATCCGTTTCGTGTTTTCTTATTTGTATTTGAAGTATTTTTGTATCGTATTTTCCTGGCATATCATTGTCATATTTTCTTTTAATTTATTTGGTCTTGAAGCATATCATTGGAGGACTGCTATTATATTCATTAATTAGTTTCAAACTATTTTATGATTTAAGTCAGCATTAGTGATTTCCCCATTTGCAAACGACGAAAACAGTAATAGTTGATTAAATATTTTCGAGAACCTTACAAAACGTATTTAGCGTTCAAAGATAATACATTCTCAAGGTGTAACATATAACAGTCCAGTACATGGGGAAGGGAATGTGATAACAATAACAGATATCATGAGATGACAATGTAATATTGATTCATAGTTCAGTAATCTAACAGTTAAAGGAAGGTGTCTTGAACATACCTTTGTATTGTTGGATGCTTTGTCAGTTTGAACAGCAATATATTTGTCATGAAGGTTAGCATGAAGAGTTTGAAGATACTAAAGGGGCAATCAGAATCCGTATATCGAAGAAGAACAGACAATATAATGGCCAAAAGAAAAAGCACAAAAAGACAAACAACGATCAACAAAACATACCTAAAGATCGAGTAACACGATCCCCACTAAAAACCGGGGTTGAACTCAGGTGCTCCGGAAGGGTAAGTAGTTCCTGTTCCATTAGGATGTTCTGCGACAATATCAGCATATCTGAAGATTGATAGTGATTGTGTACTCATGTACCCTTTTAATTTATTAATTTATATCCATGAAAACTAATAGCTTTAACATACAGAGATGGCTTATTAGATATATTTTCTATCGGAATTTAGTTCTTAAATCATGTCTACATTTTTATTACTATCAATTGGTCGAATCCCGATGGTATCATCCTCCCAGTAGTCAGTGCTTCGACACTGACATAATTTATAAGATAAATTTTGTATCGAAATTTAGTACTTATATCATGTAATTATTATTAAAACTAAGGTTCTCCTCCCTCAAGCATATTTGACCTTAACCGATGTTGGCTATCCTGTTCAGGCCCTTTGGTTTTCTTGCTCACAGATTTTTAAATTATTTGGCTTTCAGATGTTTTGACTTTGAGCGTACCTGATGAAGGTTATTCAGGAAACACTTCGTGTGCATTTTATTTAATATATACGTTTTTATTACTATCACTTGGTCGATACCTCTGCTAGTGGACTATTAGTCCCGATGATATCATCCGCCCAGTAGTCAGTGCTTCGACACTGACATGGTTCAGGAGATATATTTTGTATCGGAATTTACAATTCGTAAATCATGTAATTATGATTAAAACCAAGGTTCTCCTCCCCCAGGCATAGATAACCTTATATGATTTTGGCGATCATGTTTAGGCCCTTTGAGTGTTGTTGTTCACAGACTTTTGAATTATTTGGCTTTCAGATGTTTTGACTTTGAGTGTACCTGATGAGGGTTATGCCAGAAATTAGTGGTGATATTTACGTTTTTGTTAGAAAGGTTATCTAAGTTTAAATATTGCTAACTGTATTAAGAAGAGTTTGAAGATGCCAAAGGGGTAATCATAATCAGCATTAACTCATGGAACAAAGGAGTGTGGGAGTAATGATAAAATCAGTTGTTATAAATCTGATTATAAACAAAAAGTGGGTATATAATGGGTGTGTATGTTTTGTATAGATGATTCTAAGCGATTAAGGTTACACAAATAACAAAGGGAAGATTTTCGTAATATTAATTTTAAGCATATCGTTGATATACTGAGAATTCAAGGTTGCATACATGTATAATGATTATATTGTTACGAAATTAGCCAACAAGTCATTTAAAGTGTGTCTTTAAGGTCAAACAGTTGTTAAATACTATATGTTTACAACATAGTTTCTACTTTCACTTTCTCTGCTGTTTACAATCACTATAGAAATTATAATATGCGCTGTCAAGCACGGTTTGGGTATGATAAAAACAGGGAAATAGTTGGATCATCAGTTTCAAGATACTTTGTACTCTTTGTGGCTATTATTAGGTTATACTAAATCATTTTGGTGATACGGACTTTTGAACCCTTATGATTTCGTGAATTTTGTTCTGATTTTCATGGACTGTCAAATTTCTTTTAGGACCCCTTATACCAAATTTTCGCCATGTGTTACAACACTTTCTATGCGTTATCATCGAAGCATATACGTGTTCAGAATCACCACTGAGAAATTATATACACTGTATTGTATTCTAGGAGTTATCTTTCCTTTGACTAACAACCTTCGTTCTTGTACATTCTTTATATCAATGTTATCATTTCAAATACGATTCATACATACACGCACAAAATTAATATCGTTTTAGATTGGATTAAAATGATATTCCCTACTTGTAGGCAGCATGCATTTCTATTACGTAATTTGAAACTTGTATACTATCTAATATTGGCTTTGTCGGAAATCATAACGGACATGACAAACCGGAACTAAGGACATGAAGAGGATGAACAACACGGACCCCACTAAAAAACCAGGGGTGAACTCAGGTGCTCACAAAAGAGTATGTATACATAAAGTATGTGACATATTTACCATTTATACACAATTAACGCATATGTAAACATTTCATAAAATATCGACAGTGCCGTAAAAGCATAGCATGACTATCGATTTCCTGTGAACAATAAAATGAAATTTAATTGCTCATTTACGGGTAAATTAAAAAAAGGAAATGTGCTTATGAATGTGAGAAAATTATGATCGGTAAAAACAAGACAAACGAAGGGCATACAAGAGATTTACAAGTAAAGAGCGATCTGTATACAAATAAAATACAAACATAAAACTAGAACAAGCAAAGCAAATAATATAAATTCGCACAACCGGAACTCCCACAGTAAGACCATGTGTGCACCGGAAGGGTTAACTTCTGTCTTCTTAATGCCATCAGTCGTGAAGTTCTACTTCCCAAAGAGAGTTAAAGGAAACACATATCTCCATGTTATACTGGAAACGTGTCTGAAACCAGTTGATATCAACCAATATGTATTGACGACCATAGAGAGTTTGTTACAACGACTTAATTATAAGTTCCTTGGAATGGTTAAGTTATTTGGCAGACAACGGTAGGACTCTTAACAAAACGTAATGCATTAAGGGACAACAGGAAATAACTACTTACATGTAAGAAAGGAAGGTTTAATATTACTAAAATAACGATTAATAGTGACAATCGCTGCATTTGTTACACAATCCTCATATAGATGGGCACAGACTAAACCTAAAATAAAGTAATCAATAGGTTGACACCGTATGTGCCTATTTTGTGTCTTTAACTAGGTAAACGTTTGCTACCTTAATTTGTAATTTCATCATGATTGGTATTTACAGTCACGTTGTTTGTACCATATGTCCAACTGATGTGTGTTAGTATGTGTAACAAATCCGTATCGTAGGTGTGGAAATACGTCAAAAATGGAGAACTATATATCTCGTTTTCCAATGCTTTCGTCATAAATACGTAACATGATTAGAGCTATGAGTTTCGTAATTAACTGAATGCGTGTTTACATCTGTAAACGTAGATTGTATTACATTTGTACAATCATACCCCAGTAATGTTATTGTCCAAAAGGGCTTTAATGTCAGTTAAAGGCGGCTGTTGGATGCCTTTTTTACTCTGTATATTAAGTTGTTATAGGACGATGATTTGCAGTTCGTTTTTAGCAATTTCACCCATTTTAGTGATAGGAAGATTGAGTAAACTCGATTAAAATCAGAACAGTTCATGCATGCAATTAACGTCTCTCATGACTTGGCTAACCATCAAAAGACATATACTTGTACTTGTAAGCGTATATCCTGAACTTTGTTGATAAGTGTCAATTTACAAAGACAAAAACCAACAACTCGTAATCCATATTAGATATATATTTTTCATTCATTTCTTTTTTTATTGTTTTGTTTGTTGTAATGCAACTTTCAACTATATTTCAGTTATATCGTGGCGGTCAGTTTTATTGGTGGAGGAAATCGGGGGACACGGAAAAAACCACCGACCTGTCGCAAGTCACTGGCAAACTTTATCACATAATGTTGTACACCCCGCCCTTATCGAGATTCGAACACACAACATCAGTGATGATAGGCACTTATTGCATACGATAACGGCTACGACGACCCTTCATTTCTTTTCTAAAGATTATCTCAAGATACGTCTACTCTAGTGACCTTGATGCAACAATCTGCATATTAACAGATTTTGGAAGTTCGCAATTTGACTTCTTGTTGCGCAACACCTTTGCATTCAATTATACTGTCTTGCAACGCTCCTTAGTATTTTATTAAATTATTCTTTTGACATTGATGGCTGAAGTGTATTCGATATTTCGATAATTTGCGGTTCACTTGTACTATTGTACGAACGGACAACGTCAACCACTACGATGACCGGTTCTTTTATTTCATGAAAGCTTTGTTGGTAAATATGTCTGGCTTAATGCCATGAATAACGTCACAACTACGTAGTAATTTGCATAATCGTGTAATAAAAATGTAGGTATCAAATTGAGAGCGCAAGACGCGTTTCTAGACTAACCTTCATCAGACACTTTCAAAATAGAAAGATTGGAAAGTCAAATAGTTTAAAAACCTTTAATAGAAAAAAGGACCAAATCAGGATAGCCAAAATTGACTATGATCTCCTATGTAAAGCACTTTAACACCCTTCATTCGGGCTAAGTATAAATTGCAAAATAACTGCATAGTTTTAGAATAGTTCCGGTGTCAATCAATGATTTTACTGTCGCAATTTTAGTTTTAATGAATATTCGTTATATTGACAATTTGCATAACACTATAGAGTTATTTCAGTTCAAATGAAATAAATTCAAATCCGTATAATCTCAATTTTCCATGATCAGTTAATTTTTTTATTTTACATAGTGTGACGTTCACTCAAATTCTACGTTGCATCCAATGTTGCTTTATCAAGCATAACATCAATATTTAAACATTATTTATGCTTCTAATAAAGCCATATATTGGTAACCATAGCAGATTAGGGCTATCGTATCTAGTCCCGTTGTTTTTAGATTGGCATCCACAATTAACTTTTATTAAATGTAGAAGTTGTCTTGTTTTTGTGTGAGCTTTCAGTGAATAAACTAAGCTAGAGGTAAATACCTAAAATCATATTTTTTGGAAATAACCAAATAAATCAGTATATCAGCACATATATATGAATATCAATCTTTATGAAAATAAATCAGGACATTATGAGCACATATATTTTATTATCAAACTTTATGAAAATAAACCAGGACATTATAAGCACATATATTTTAATATCAAATATTATCCCAAATCACATCAATATGAAAATGACTGATGTTATGATTAATTAGGTTGGAGCGAGCAATTAAAAAATATTGTCCAAAATTCTGATATTTCTAAATTTATAAATAGTTATTATTCTAAAATTTTGAATTTAGATTTTAAGAAAATATTACATAATATTTTAAATTAAGACTTTTTAAATTTTACAAAGCTATTTTGGTTAATTTTAACAAAATTATTATTTTATATATGAATTTTTACAAAACTTAATATTTTTATATTTTTATATATCTTATATATTTAGATTAAAAAAAAATTCTTTATAAATTTCACTTTTGAGACCTGCATTTCCAAATTTATTTACCTGTAATTATCATTAATTGTTATATAAACACATGTAGTAATATGTTTGTTGGCATACCTTGAATATGATATTTCAAATTGTTGGCATAGGTTGAAGACACCATGCACCTTGGTATGGGTCGTCTATGAAACGGACCACTTGTAGGTATAAGACCCAGATATGAACGTTTCTATTGATACTTCTATCTGCATTCGTCTTCATCGACTATTTGGTTGTCGCTTTGGCAATTTTTGTCATGCCGTTCCTTGGAACACAATAAAACATCCACTCTCATGTCGACCGAAGGTGTACTGGTTTACATCTAGATTCGAATGCGCATCCACAGCTCTCAGTACAAAATTATATTGCGGGAACAGATACTATATCGCAAATAGCAAAAATATTTATCGCACAATTTATATTGAAAGAACGGATGCATGTAAATTACGAATTTATATGGAAACGAATTTAGCAAGTGATATATCAGTTGAATCTATTTCACAATGATACATTTTATTTTCAAATAAATTTGCACTAATTTTTAATTCGTTTTAATTACGTCATCACTTCATTTACAGACGCAATTGACTTACGTTGTTCATATCATATTTTCAAATGATGTATGTCAGTATATGTAACAAGTCCGTATCTTATTTCCAAAAGCACTCGACTCGCACCCGCAAGTGATAAAGTTTACCAGCTGCTTGCCCATGGTCGGTGGTTCTCTCTGGGTACTCCGACTTCTTCCACCAATAAAACTGATCGCCATGATATAGCTGAAATATTGCTGAAAGTGGCGTTAAAGCACCAAAAATCAACCTATCAATATATTTCCAAAAAATACATAAGAGTCAAGAGTACATAGATATACATTAAATAATTCATACACTACATGATTAGAGACTATGCGTTTCACGTTATTGTAAATCTAGGAGTAACGTATCTTTGCTTGAGTAGCTTTTGTGTCATCAGCTAAGCTCTTTCCAGAAAATCACTGTATATGGGCACAAGCTCTAGATTACGATATAGAATAAAACGCAACAAAGAAAACTAAAAACAACACGAACCGCACATAAAAACGAGAAAGAACCCAAGTGATGGAGAAGGATAAGCAGTTCCTGTTTCTTATCAGCCACCCGCTAAGCTACTCATAGTCAAGTCCGTTAAAAGTCATGTCGGTGTTAGAACAAAGACCAAATCTACATTAAAGTGAAAATATCTATTGTCATTTGAGAATCATTTGAGAAATGGATATTTAATAACGACCAACCACTTCATGATGACAACCGTGAAATTGTTTTAGCGTCCAGGGCACACTGCAACATTCTGTTGGTAGCTTTTGCGTCAACAGCTATGCTCTGCCCATACAATAACTGTAATGGGCACAAAACATAACTTAACGTATGAGCTCTTAAATGTAGACTCCATACCCTGGTGCTGATAAAGGAAAGCTGGCAATTGGAAAAGTGAACATATCCAGTTTGTCTTAGAGTTTTGTTTGTAATTGTATCGATTTAAATGTGAAGTTCAAGGTAATAAACAGTCAATTGAGTGTCAGTATTATGCTTTATTTCAAACTCATGTGGATAGATAATCGATGAATCGAGAATTATTCAATGACAGACCATCAATACAGCCACAATTAAAATGATATGGAAATGTTTTAAATCACCAACCCTTTCTATTATTTTTTTCGTCTTACTTTTCTTCCCTGTGTTTCTTATATTCCTATTGGAATAAGTTGTTCAACACATGAACTGTAAACAATTTTAGACATGTTAATTGGCATTATCAAGTCATAAGCTTACAAATGTCACATGAACATAGACAATATCAAAAGTCATATGTTTAAACTACAAACTTCGGATGTTGTTGTTTTTTTTTAGATTATTACTTTTATTAATAAATATTTTTCTTCTTTTAATTTTTACGTAGATTTGTTTTCTTTCCTCTGTAACAGACAATACTTTTACCAAACTTGACTATATACATGAATAACACTGCGGGTGCATTTAAAGAAGCAGGAACGGCTTATCCTAGCTTCGCGAGCACATGGGTTTAGCTCCGGTTTTTGGTGTGGTTAGTGTTGCTCATAATTGTAGTAGTCTGTGTTGTGCTTTGTTTGACTTCCTCCTGTGTCTTGTGTACCCACTGTTGCCAGTGTCTCTGGGTTGTCCATTGTTGATTACCCCTAACGGTTTTTGCTAACATTTATGTACGAGTTACAACACTTCGCAGAGGGTCAGCTCGAAATCTACCAAACTTATTGTTATTGGGAATTATCACGGTAAAAAATAGAGATCAATGGCGAATTTATTACACAAAGTACAATATAGAGCCATGCCTTATTTGAGAGAATAATAAATAGAATAATTCTATATAGAAGCACAATATTAAACAGTTGGTCAAATAGGGTGCATGCTGAGGGAATCCCTTGTAGTGCAAAATGTATTCTTTTGTAAATAAAGTGTTTATTTTGATCGTCAAATTGGTTAATTGTGGGTGGAATCCCTCTTTAAAGGGGAAACAACTCTTGAGACAGAATGGCAAGTAGGAAATTGTATTATTGAACTATACATTTACGCAAAGATATCAGACCCGAGTAAGGTGCTAGTTTTAATTTACAAGATACTTGCTTCTTTTTACTGGAATTCACATAGATCTTGACACACTATTTGCTTTGTTTAATTAGTAAGAAATGTTATGGATGTAAATGAACACGGGAGAATATTCAACACTTCGGTTTTCTCTGACGTTTATATAGACACAACAATCAAGTAAATAAACAACTCATGTATTTTTCTAGCTTTGCATCAGAAAGGACCGTTAGAGATGCACAGTGATGTTTCTAATTGTGTAATATGATGTTCTATATCTTTAATTTCTGACAATAAAGGAGATATTTTCCATGACATCATAAAATTGTATGTAATTTCAACTGTTAACAGCATATAAGGAGCTTTGAATGTTCTTAAGACGTATAACACAGGAATGAAAACAGAACTGCAAAGAAAACCCTCGCATGAGTCAATACATTAAAACATGAGAGAAAAGAAGAACATTTTGTCATTGTTTCATGTTTTCAAAGCTTTCAAAAATATCACTATTGAATCTACAAAAAAGCCACTAATAGGAAATAATGAGGTTTATCTTTGTGAAATCACATGTTGTATAAAGCTCTTGGAAACACAATCCCCCTAAAAACATTTTAACGAACGTGACAATCTTCTAATCAGATTGTGTAAGCTGTATATAATCATTGGTTAATCTAATATTAACTGTTGGTTAGCACGCGCAATATGCATTTAAATTGCATTTTTTATATTGAAAGTTGTTCAAATGTCATATTTGTTTCATTAAAGCTGATTAAAATAACAATAAACAAATAATACTACAGCAAACACATCTTTCGAATATTGTTGGTGTCTTATGGTGTTTAACGCCCCTTTCAACAATATTTCAGTTATATCGTGGCGGTCAGTTTTATTGGTGGAGGAAACCGGAGTACCCGGAGAAACCCCACGACCTGTCGCAAGTCACTGACAAACTTTATCACATAGCTACACTTACGATAATTATTTATCTTACGTAGTTTTGTGAAAAGGGCTGCAGAGGTACATTTTTACAAAAGTAAAGAGGGAAATAGTATGTAAAATTATTTCATAGAAAGATGTGATAATTGTGTAATACTTTCTGGTCAACAATTACAATTACTTTAATATTATGTAGCGATGTATCACTATCATACTTTAATGACTGATTGACTTATAATGATCAAATGTCTCTTCAAATATCAAGACTAGCAACTGCACTCACTGTGATGAAAATTGATTCAACGTATTTCTACATGTAGAGATGGCTATAACTGTTACTTTGATAAGTATTATTGAAGATTGATAAAAATGTTCAAATGAGATACCATTTGTTGCATAGTATATGCTTATGGTCTTATATAAGGATTTGAACTACCTATCCCCCTCCCCCACCTCCACCCCTCAAATAAAATAAAATAATAATTACTCATAATTAAGCATAACTCTGGAACGCTGACCTATATTTGATCAATCTTAATGTAATTTAAAAATATTAGATAAATAGGATTTCAGAAACTTATATATGATAATGCTTGAAAACCAGAGGTGGATTTGAACAAAATAGGGTTTCATTTCATCCAGTGGTTCGGAAGAAGATTTTAAGATTTCACATTTTTCAACCAGTCAGATGCCATGGCAATCATCTTGGATGTTAAACAAGTTCACTGGACACAATTTTGGAAAAGTGCCATCCAATGTTTATCACAATTTGGCCCAGTGATTCTTGAAAGTTAACAGAAGCCGGAAGCCAAGCAATGGTAAAAGGTCACTTGAATCTTCGGTGCCAGTAGGTCAAAAGATTGTGTGTAAAATTAAATAGTGCTATAAAACTGTTGAAAAAACTTGAAGGTCATTCGATGGGTAGCAACAGCTTTATTGGTTCTGTATGTGTGGTTCACCCCTGTATGACTTTGTTTTGAATGTTGACATTTATGGTCGATTCAAATTAGTCCATTTGGAATTTTTATGTTTTTAGTTTCGTGTTTTGATTCCGATGCGATTCCCATTTGAAAACAATGTTATGATTGTTTTTACTCTCATTTGTTTTGTTGAGTGTTCATGTTGTATTTTTTGTATATATTTACGCATACTGTTGTTCAACACGCTTTCTGTGTCCGATGATATTCGTATCGTTGATCAATTGCACGACGGGTGCCACATGTGAACCAGGTACTTCTTACCGTTCAGGAGCTAGAGTTCACCACGGTGTTTTTGGTGTTGGTCATTTTGTTTTTGTTTTCTTTGTAGTATGTTGTAGGTCATCGTTTGTCTTTTTGTCCTTTTTGAGAAACTGGATTGTCTGTCCTTAGATTTACTGTTTTTGATTAGCTAATTGGTATTGCTAAACTTTTCTTATATAGTTTACGACAAACGACCGAATGGACTATAACAACGGGTGCCATGGGATGGCAATATATTGCGTGATTTTTTGGATCGGTTGATCTAATCATCAACTGAATTTTACGTGATGTTTAAGTCCATGGGCTCTCTTTTGTCGAACTGGTATATAATATTATAATATATTATGCATAAAAATCAGTGCTCGTATAGAGGGTGATTTGCGACCATTAATAGTGTAATCAATCTATTTTTACTGCAGGACCTGTACCACAAGTGAGCGATCATGTATTTGTGTTCGATGCATCGATTTTTCCACTCGATCAAGTATTGGTGTTAGATGTATCGATTTTCCCACTCGATCATGTATTTGTGTTAGGTGTATCGATATTTCCACTCGATCATGTATTTGTGTTCGATGTATCGATATTTTCACTCGATCATGTATTTGTATTAGATGTATCGATATTTCCACTCGATCATGTATTTGTGTTCGATGTATCGATTGTTCCACTGTTTCTACGATATTTTTCAGTTGGATTGTGGTACTGTTCTGACAGTGTGTTTAAATTGCAATTTAATTTTTATTTCAAAAATTCATCCATGTGAACTATATCAATAGTAAGTGATATATCGTCATTCATTTCATTTTTATTTCAAAAATTCATCAATGTGAGATATATCAATGGTAAGTGATATATCGTCATTCATGATCACACATTAATAGCCGTCCAATTCTGTGCTTCCTCTTTTTAGTTTTCTGTGTTGCGTTGTGTTTTTTTGTTGTTGATTTGTTTGTCTTCCTCCTGTATCTTGTGTGCCCAATCTTACCACTGTTTTTGGATTGTTCATGATTCGGTTTGCGTTTTGTTTGTCTTCCTCCTGTATCTTGTGTGCCCAATCTTACCACTGATTCTGGATTGTTTATGATTCGGTTTGTGTTTTGTTTGTCTTCCTCCTGTATCTTGTGTGCCCAATCTTACCACTGTTTCTGGATTGTTTATGATTCGGTTTGTGTTTTGTTTGTCTTCCTCCTGTATCTTGTTTGCCCAATCTTACCACTGTTTCTGGATTGTTCATGATTCGGTTTGTGCTTTGTTTGTCTTCCGCCTGTATCTTGTGTGCACAATCTTACCACTGTTTCTGGATTGTTTATGATTCGGTTTGTGTTTTGCTTTTCTTCCTCCTGTATCTTGTTTGCCCAATCTTACCACTGTTTCTGGATTGTTCATGATTCGGTTTGTGCTTTGTTTGTCTTCCTCCTGTATCTTGTTTGCCTAATCTTACCACTGTTTCTGGATTGTTCATGATTCGGTTTGTGTTTTGTTTGTCTTCCTCCTGTATCTTGTGTGCCCAATCTTACCACTGTTTCTGGATTGTTCATGATTCGGTTTGTGCTTTGTTTGTCTTCCTCCTGTATCGTGTGTGCCCAATCGTACCACTGTTTCTGGATTGTTTATGATTCGGTTTGTGTTTTGTTTGTCTTCCTCCTGTATCTTGTTTGCCCAATCTTACCACTGTTTCTGGATTGTTCATGATTCGGTTTGCGTTTTGTTTGTCTTCCTCCTGTATCTTGTGTGCCCAATCTTACCACTGTTTCTGGATTGTTTATGATTCGGTTTGTGTTTTGTTTGTCTTCCTCCTGTATCTTGTTTGCCCAATCTTACCACTGTTTCTGGATTGTTCATGATTCGGTTTGTGCTTTGTTTGTCTTCCTCCTGTATCTTGTGTGCACAATCTTACCACTGTTTCTGGATTGTTTATGATTCGGTTTGTGTTTTGTTTGTCTTCCTCCTGTATCTTGTTTGCCCAATCTTACCACTGTTTCTGGATTGTTCATGATTCGGTTTGTGCTTTGTTTGTCTTCCTCCTGTATCTTGTGTGCACAATCTTACCACTGTTTCTGGATTGTTTATGATTCGGTTTGTGTTTTGCTTTTCTTCCTCCTGTATCTTGTTTGCCCAATCTTACCACTGTTTCTGGATTGTTCATGATTCCGTTTGTGCTTTGTTTGTCTTCCTCCTGTATCTTGTTTGCCTAATCTTACCACTGTTTCTGGATTGTTCATGATTCGGTTTGTGTTTTGTTTGTCTTCCTCCTGTATCTTGTGTGCCCAATCTTACCACTGTTTCTGGATTGTTCATGATTCGGTTTGTGCTTTGTTTGTCTTCCTCCTGTATCGTGTGTGCCCAATCGTACCACTGTTTCTGGATTGTTTATGATTCGGTTTGTGTTTTGTTTGTCTTCCTCCTGTATCTTGTTTGCCCAATCTTACCACTGTTTCTGGATTGTTCATGATTCGGTTTGTGCTTTGTTTGACTTCCTCCTGTATCCTGTGTGCCCAATATTACCACTGTTTCTGGATTGTTTATGATTCGGTTTGTGCTTTGTTTGTCTTCCCCCTGTATCTTGTGTGCCCAATCTTACCACTGTTTCTGGATTGTTCATGATTCGGTTTGTGCTTTGTTTGTCTTCCCCCTGTATCTTGTGTGCCCAATCTTACCACTGTTTCTGGATTGTTCATGATTCGGTTTGTGCTTTGTTTGACTTCCTCCTGTATCCTGTGTGCCCAATATTACCACTGTTTCTGGATTGTTTATGATTCGGTTTGTGTTTTGTTTGTCTTCCTCCTGTATCTTGTTTGCCCAATCTTACCACTTTTTCTGAATTGTTCATGATTCGGTTTGTGTTTTGTTTGTCTTCCTCCTGTATCTTGTGTGCCCAATCTTACCACTGTTTCTGGATTGTTCATGATTCGGGTTTGTGCTTTGTTTGTCTTCCGCCTGTATCTTGTGTGCCCAATCTTACCACTGTTTCTGGATTGTTCATGATTCGGTTTGTGTTTTGTTTGTCTTCCTCCTGTATCTTGTGTGCTCAATCTTACCACTGTTTCTGGATTGTTCATGATTCGGTTTGTGCTTTGTTTTTCTTCCTCCTGTATCTTGTGTGCCCAATCTTAGCACTGTTTCTGGATTGTTCATAATTCGGTTTGTGCTTTGTTTGTCTTCCTCCTGTATCTTGTGTGCCCAATCTTAACACTGTTTCTGGATTGTTCATGATTCGGTTTGTGTTTTGTTTTTCTTCCGCCTGTATCTTGTGTGCCCAATCTTACCACTGTTTCTGGATTGTTCATGATTCGGTTTGTGTTTTGTTTGTCTTCCTCCTGTATCTTGTGTGCTCAATCTTACCACTGTTTCTGGATTGTTCATGATTCGGTTTGTGCTTTTTTTTGTCTTCCTCCTGTATCTTGTGTGCCCAATATTACCACTGTTTCTGGATTGTTCATGATTCGGTTTGTGGTTTGTTTGTCTTCCTCCTGTATCTTGTGTGCCCAATCTTAACACTGTTTCTGGATTGTTCATGATTCGGTTTGTGTTTTGTTTGTCTTCCTCCTGTATCTTGTGTGCCCAATCTTACCACTGTTTCTGGATTGTTCATGATTCGGTTTGTGCTTTGTTTGTCTTCCTCCTGTATCTTGTGTGCCCAATCTTAGTACTGTTTCTGGATTGTTCATGATTCGGTTTGTGTTTTGTTTGTCTTCCTCCTGTATATTGTGTGCCCAATCTTACCACTGTTTCTGGATTGTTCATGATTCGGTTTGTGTTTTGTTTGTCTTCCTCCTGTATCTTGTGTGCCCAATCTTACCACTGTTTCTGGATTGTTCATGATTCGGTTTGTGTTTTGTTTGTCTTCCTCCTGTATCTTGTGTGCCCAATCTTACCACTGTTTCTGGATTGTTCATGATTCGGTTTGTGTTTTGTTTGTCTTCCTCCTGTATCTTGTGTGCCCAATCTTACCACTGTTTCTGGATTGTTCATGATTCGGTTTGTGTTTTGTTTGTCTTCCTTCTGTATCTTGTTTGCCCAATCTTACCACTGTTTCTGGATTGTTCATGATTCGGTTTGTGTTTTGTTTGTCTTCCTCCTGTATCTTGTTTGCCCAATCTTACCACTGTTTCTGGATTGTTCATGATTCGGTTTGTGTTTTGCTTGTCTTCCTCCTGTATCTTGTGTGCCCAATCTTACCACTGTTTCTGGATTGTTCATGATTCCGTTTGTGCTTTGTTTGTCTTCCTCCTGTATCTTGTTTGCCTAATCTTACCACTGTTTCTGGATTGTTCATGATTCGGTTTGTGTTTTGTTTGTCTTCCTCCTGTATCTTGTGTGCCCAATCTTACCACTGTTTCTGGATTGTTCATGATTCGGTTTGTGCTTTGTTTGTCTTCCTCCTGTATCGTGTGTGCCCAATCGTACCACTGTTTCTGGATTGTTTATGATTCGGTTTGTGTTTTGTTTGTCTTCCTCCTGTATCTTGTTTGCCCAATCTTACCACTGTTTCTGGATTGTTCATGATTCGGTTTGTGCTTTGTTTGACTTCCTCCTGTATCCTGTGTGCCCAATATTACCACTGTTTCTGGATTGTTTATGATTCGGTTTGTGTTTTGTTTGTCTTCCTCCTGTATCTTGTGTGCCCAATCTTACCACAGTTTCTGGATTGTTCATGATTCGATTTGTGCTTTGTTTGTCTTCCCCCTGTATCTTGTGTGCCCAATCTTACCACTGTTTCTGGATTGTTCATGATTCGGTTTGTGCTTTGTTTGACTTCCTCCTGTATCCTGTGTGCCCAATATTACCACTGTTTCTGGATTGTTTATGATTCGGTTTGTGTTTTGTTTGTCTTCCTCCTGTATCTTGTTTGCCCAATCTTACCACTTTTTCTGGATTGTTCATGATTCGGTTTGTGTTTTGTTTGTCTTCCTCCTGTATATTGTGTGCCCAATCTTACCACTGTTTCTGGATTGTTTATGATTCGGGTTTGTGCTTTGTTTGTCTTCCGCCTGTATCTTGTGTGCCCAATCTTACCACTGTTTCTGGATTGTTCATGATTCGGTTTGTGTTTTGTTTGTCTTCCTCCTGTATCTTGTGTGCTCAATCTTACCACTGTTTCTGGATTGTTCATGATTCGGTTTGTGCTTTGTTTTTCTTCCTCCTGTATCTTGTGTGTCCAATCTTAGCACTGTTTCTGGATTGTTCATGATTCGGTTTGTGCTTTGTTTGTCTTCCTCCTGTATCTTGTGTGCCCAATCTTAACACTGTTTCTGGATTGTTCATGATTCGGTTTGTGTTTTGTTTTTCTTCCGCCTGTATCTTGTGTGCCCAATCTTACCACTGTTTCTGGATTGTTCATGATTCGGTTTGTGTTTTGTTTGTCTTCCTCCTGTATCTTGTGTGCTCAATCTTACCACTGTTTCTGGATTGTTCATGATTCGGTTTGTGCTTTTTTTTGTCTTCCTCCTGTATCTTGTGTGCCCAATATTACCACTGTTTCTGGATTGTTCATGATTCGGTTTGTGGTTTGTTTGTCTTCCTCCTGTATCTTGTGTGCCCAATCTTAACACTGTTTCTGGATTGTTCATGATTCGGTTTGTGTTTTGTTTGTCTTCCTCCTGTATCTTGTGTGCCCAATCTTACCACTGTTTCTGGATTGTTCATGATTCGGTTTGTGTTTTGTTTGTCTTCCTCCTGTATCTTGTGTGCCCAATCTTAGTACTGTTTCTGGATTGTTCATGATTCGGTTTGTGTTTTGTTTGTCTTCCTCCTGTATATTGTGTGCCCAATTTTACCACTGTTTCTGGATTGTTCATGATTCGGTTTGTGTTTTGTTTGTCTTCCTCCTGTATCTTGTGTGCCCAATCTTACCACTGTTTCTGGATTGTTCATGATTCGGTTTGTGTTTTGTTTGTCTTCCTCCTGTATCTTGTGTGCCCAATCTTAGTACTGTTTCTGGATTGTTCATGATTCGGTTTGTGTTTTGTTTGTCTTCCTCCTGTATCTTGTGTGCCCAATCTTAACACTGTTTCTGGATTGTTCATGATTCGGTTTGTGTTTTGTTTGTCTTCCTCCTGTATCTTGTTTGCCCAATTTTACCACTGTTTCTGGATTGTTCATGATTCGGTTTGTGTTTTGTTTGTCTTCCGCCTGTATCTTGCTTGCCCAATCTTACCACTGTTTCTTGATTGTTCATGATTCGGTTTGTGTTTTGCTTGTCTTCCTCCTGTATCTTGTTTGCCCAATCTTACCACTGTTTCTGGATTGTTCATGATTCGTTTGTGTTTTGTTTTTCTTCCTCCTGTATCTTGTGTGCCCAATCTTACCACAGTTTCTGGATTGTTCATGATTCGGTTTGTGGTTTGTTTGTCTTCCTCCTGTATCTTGTTTGCCCAATATTACCACTGTTTCTGGATTGTTCATGATTCGGTTTGTGTTTTGCTTGTCTTCCTCCTGTATCTTGTGTGCCCAATCTTACCACTGTTTCTGGATTGTTCATGATTCGGTTTTTGTTTTGTTTGTCTTCCTCCTGTATCTTGTGTGCCCAATCTTACCACTGTTTCTGGATTGTTCATGATTCGGTTTGTGTATTGTTTGTCTTCCTCCTGTATATTGTGTGCCCAATCTTACCACTGTTTCTGGATTGTTTGTGCTTTGTTTTTCTTCCTCCTGTATCTTGTGTGCCCAATCTTACCACTGTTTCTGGATTGTTCATGATTCGGTTTTCTCTAGCGTTTACTTACTTCACATAGAGTTTGTTGTGTGTCGCAGTTGATACGATATGTTAGAGCTTGTTCTTCTTATACGGAAGTTATGTAAAATGTTCTCTCATTACTAGAAGCCTTGATTTAGGTTATTACTGCAGGGATATGACGTTTCCGTGTTACAGCTAGTAGTTAGCATGAACAAACTTAAATTTAATGTATGATGTATTATTCTAGTGGACTTGGCATTTAGAATATCACGATGGGTGCATATAATAGGAGAGGAACTGCTAACCCCTTTGAAGAACTTGTCAATGTCCATGTCAAATATAACAAGATGCAGTAGTTACGCATGTTTCATCATAGTGTCACTAATTATAATCATATTTTAAGATTAGTTATATATCGCAAAAAAAAGCACGACCCGTGTTCCTGTTTTAGAGAGGCGTATGTAATGGCGGACCATGTAGATAAAATAAAAAATAATAATATATACATGTCAGAAGTGCCATTTTGCTTATCTAAGATTCATTTCAATACCTGCTTTATCTTTCTTATTTGTATTAGGGAGACGGATTTATATAAGTCTTCTTGTTTCTGAATCCCTACGTTTTGTATTGTATTTTGTATATGTGCATTATTTCTAATAAAATATTGTTTAAACTAAGAACTTTCAGGTTTCCTGTGATGGTCTGTGTTGTCTAATCTTTGCCCTTACTCCACAGTGGTACGTGCTTAGAGTAGAAGTATCAAATACCAATGTTAATGTCTTTGCTTTGAAGCGATCTGAATCAAAGCCATGATCTACCGTGTGCGAGGGGAGCAAGCTTTGCATTAGGACGTTGGTACTGTTGATGATAAGGTCGACTTGTTATGCATCTACGATAGAACACAAGTGTCTGTGCGCACACTAGTGGGTGGGATGTTTGTAATAAATACTTAACTCGAAACAATTAAATGAGTAAGAAATAAGAAAACTGACATATTTTTTTAAAATATTTTATAGCATAATCTCATTTATACAGAATAAATAAAGAAACGCTATAACATGTTTTCTATATATGTGTACGTCATTGCTCATTTCTCTGTTCTCAGCGATCTTGAATCTACTTTAAAGTGGGTCTCTGATAACGTCCTCGTAATTCCAGGGTGCAAAGATCTACCCACTTATAATCGAGTATATACTTCTGAATTTAAATATGTATTTATACCATATATGATGTTCAATCTTGATGATTAGATACCTTAAATGATAAATACTGACTTTTAGCACATGTAAGATTTTGCTGCTCCCAATTGCAACGGAAATGAACAAATATACATGCATTTTCTTCAATATACTGAAAATCAAACAATACACAAATGTATTCAGAAGACCGACAGGACAAAATATATAGTATTTTTTTAATGCAAAGAAAAGACCCGTTGTTTTTATTTAGTCATTCGATGGTAATGAAATGAAAAGTATGCAGATTAAGACCCTCACACGGAAATACGTGTCCGACATATTGATATTGCACCGTCCATCCGGTTTGGTTCATGACACTGTTGTATGCAAAGAGTTCCTAGCCTTCTACTTTCTGCCTTACAAAGATCACATAGAAGTCGACAAATTCGTTTGCTTGTATGAAATCGACCATAATCAACCTTTTTTTCGCTCCTAAAAAATGCATCTGATAATAAGCGTCTTTCCAAGTTCAAGAAACTTTCAACTCGTTCAAAATATAGTTCACGCGTAGTTATTCCAGGTAATGTTAATAGACTCAATACAACAATAGGAAGCAGTAACAGACAAATTGGTGTCATTCTGAAATGAAAATATTTTTTTTTTAAATTATTTCAAACTCAGACTTTGAGGTAGACTGTATGTTTGTATGCGAGTGATAGGATTTCTTCATGTCTTAAAAATTGATCAAGTAACATTCAGATTTGTTTATGTATATATTGTTGAACTTGTTGTTTTGAATATGTATGAAATATTTACAGCTGGACGTTCAGCAATCAAGAATCAATATATATATATATAGCATTTCCTTTGTAAATTTCCACGTAATTCTGATTATAGTCATGGATAATCAGGACAGGATGATACATGAAAACACATAAAGTGTCTCGGATATTTGAGTGTTATTTTGAACAAGTATTTGAATAAAAGATATAATGTAGTTAATAAAAAGCCATCACTACGTAGAACAATTGTTGTTTTCATGCAGTTTTGTGTACGATTACATTTAGAATACATATCACCACTAACGTTGCGAATTCGAATACCGCTAAGGCGATGTGTACTTGAAGCAACATTATGTGATAAAGATAGTCAGTGACTTGCGGCAGGGCGTTGGTTTTCACCGGGTACTCCGGTTCCCTCCACCAATAAAATTGACCACCACGAAATAGCTGTGATATTATTGAAAGTGGCGCTTAACTTGTTCCGGGTTAGCTCCAACATATTTCATTGTTTAAAACCAAATTTTAAAAACTGAGGCTTACCATGTTATTTTGCGTTTTTCTCATCAAAGACAGGAAACTTTTTTTTATTTCAATACCAAATTGATACAAACTGCATACACTTATTTTGCTTTTTATTTGTTTAGCTCTTTGTTTTATTTAGTTTTGTTTTCTGCGTGCAAGGCGTTCGTCCCCCTAAGATTTGCAAGCATATGTTACACAACATTTACTTTTATCATAATGCCAGTGCTTGCGATAATATTTTTCAAACCGACGAAGTTCGCTCACCTGGTCCCCTTACTAGGGTTCTTTATTATACCCGTGTAGGACTTTCAGATTCAATAGCTGGTCTAGATTTCACCATGCTCACCGGGATGAGAGTCGCTGTAATCTGTGCGACTTACCACCATACCACTATGGTTCGTGCGTTCGACTCCTGTTCCGGTTTTTAGGTGTGTAATATTGGATTTAAATGGGATCATATCATTTTCATCTATAATTATTACAAAAAGTGGACTTACCTCCCCTTGATTTTTTTCTTTCTTTGTACTTCTCAACTCTAATCGCTTTCCATTGCATTATGACTGCAATAAAAGAAAAATGTATTCATGTATTAACTTTCGTGCTATTTTTGTATGCTGACCGCCTTTTTAATAAAAATGATACTTTGTCAGTGCGACAAAGTGAATATGTTTTTTAAGCCTACATTTTAAATTGCTTATCTTCTCGTCTAGATGTTTTTTTATTCCACATTTTAAATTGCTTATCTTCTCGTCTAGATGTTTTTTTATTCCACATTTGTAATACAATATTAAACAACAAAAAAAGCTTAAGTGCTTATTCGTGTTTTTATGGGAAAACGTTTTTACTAATGAAAACGTAGATATCTAATTCAGTGCACACGATGCGTTTCTTAAATAATCTTCATCAGGTACGCTCAACCCAACATATTCGAAAGCTTCATGATTTAAAAGTTTTTGTGAGCAAGAAAACCAACGGGCCTAACTAAGCATGATATCCAACATCGGCTAAGGTCTCTTATATGCGAGGGAGGAGAACCTTAGTTTTAATAATAATTACATGATTTAAGAACTGTAAATTCATATAAAAATTTCTACCAATTTTAATATCTGCACGGTAAAACTCATATACGCACGCCACTTAGGTCGTTAATGTAATATCGATGAATGATAGAAGAGTTTGAAGATACCAAAGGGGAAAGCATGTTAACAGTATTAAAATGAAGGGAAAACATCACACTGTCGAAACAGTCCCAAAATTCAATAGAAAAAAATTCGTAGAAAAAGACAAAATCGATATCCCTAGCACATCGAACTTAAGTGTGCACAATCAGGGCCGGATTTACCATTGTGCTTAGGTGTGCTTTAGTACAGGACCACGTTGGCCAGGAGACCGATCTTCCTGCAAAAAAAAGTTCTACGGTGGATTTTTTGCTTATGTGGTGCAATTTTAAATTTGAAGGCGCTCTGTTTCAGAGGGATTCCAAACATAATGATAGAGTGATTTTTCAATAGGAGTGTGCCACAAAGCAGGCAGTCATGACCTCCTTCAGGGCCAAGTAAGGGACGTCATAACTTAACTAGCACAGGGCCTCATTTGTCCTAATTCCGGCACTGTGCACAATGCGTTTGTAAAATTGTGCATTGATAAAAACATATATGAAAGGTTAATTGTTACGCAAGTATGAAAGTTAATAATTTATTAGTTTTGTAATACGCGCAAAATAAACAATGGTATTCCTTGTAATATTTGATATTATATTTCTAATTTCTGGTTAGTAATTTTGCCGAAGCTTCTGAGGTCCATATAATATTTGTTTGGTGACGGACCGGTCCATATACTGCCATATGACTCGAAGTGACATGAACTATTTGCTATATTATACTTTTTATCTAAAATAATAATGCAGGTACCTGGCCGGTCCATATACTACCGATCCATATACGAAAATAGTGACCGGCTGCGCTAACAAAGACAAGTAGGGAAAATAAAAGCGTAATGTGTAATATACTAATTTATGGACTGATTGATTATTCTGCAATATCAATCAGCATTTCAGCTATTTTCAATAAATGCAAGTGTAGGTGTAAGGGGACGGACCGTGGGTGCTAAAATCGGTCAGGTTTATAAAAAAAATTATATACGAATTCAATAAAAAAAATTGATGAGATAAAAAATCATAGAAGGAATAATAGTTTTTTGTATGCTATGAAAAAGAAAATAAATAGTTCTTACACATTATGATTTCTATTCTTAAAATGTATTTAAATTTGTACCAGCTGAATAATTCCCTGGATAATCAGTGGGGTGTAACAGGATAATCAGTGAGGTGTCACAGGATAATCAGTGGGGTGTAACAGGGTATATAAAGAGAAGCTTGCACTCTTGATTAGATTTGTAACAAGCAAGAATTCAAAATAAATAAAATTATTATGTCGTTTAAAATAAATCGGTCAGGTTTGATTGCCTCACATACAAGAGGAGTTAATAGTAGGATGGATCAGACAATCTTGATTTGTACTGGATATGAAATAACAATTACAAACACTATGTAGATCTTAGGAACAATGTTACAATTTTATTTTGCGTACAAGGCGTGGTGACTTTCTCCAAGGAAGGTACAATTATATCAGTGCAACATATGACCGTAGTTACAATACTTCCTTACTTTCGTCTTTCTTCACTTATCACCGTTTTTTTTACAAGAGTACCATGAATGGAGCAGAAACTGCTTACCTTACGAATCACCTAGGTTTACCACCGGTTTTTGGTTTGGGGGAGGGGGGGGGGGAGTTGTTCAATCATTTGCTTTCTGTGTAATGTTATATCATTGTTTGTCTTTGTGTGTGTTTGTTATTGTATGTACTTCGATTTATTGCTGCTGATGCCGTCTTATGGAATTTAAAACTTTCTTTATATATGTACAAGTGTGGACACAGAAATGTGCTGTCCAAAAGGCAAGTGTGGATGTCAATATTTCATATTATTAACTTAAAAAAAAAAAAAAAATCGTGGACACAGGGGTCCTGGGTTTTTTTTAATAAAAAACTAATCCTGGATTATTATTTTTGCTTAAAGTCCAGTCCTGTGTTTTTATTTCAAATTTTCATCATACCCCCCTCCCCCTCCCAAGGGATATAAAATTGTATCATTAATAATAAATTAATAAAAAATAAATTCAGATTTTCTATTTAAAATAATTCTCATTTACAAAACCACTGATAATTGTTCATTTTTTAACGTTGTTTAAGCTTTAGTCGCACCAATTTTTTATTTTTCTCTTTAAACTGTCGAAACATAACATTTATTTAACTAAAATTCACAAATAAAATCACCCCCCTGTTTCCCTTTTTTTCTTGTTTAAATCAATGATCAACAATATTCCAGAATCAAACAAATGAATAAATATAACATAGATTTCTTTTACATGCATCTTTTTACCATGCGTTGTCATTGTGTTTTAAATCGGTCATCCAATCAGGACGCTCATTATTCTTGTCCAAGATAAAAATACATCGCTAAAATTACCTGTGGATGTTTCCCCACTTCAACTCGTAAATTTACATCGAAATTGGAGATATTTCGTCATAAAACTTCACACATGGTTTTGTCTACCATATTTCTTGAAGACAAACATAACATTTTATTGCATTTATCAATATTTTATGAGTATCAACAGTTTTTTCAACACCGTATCTATTTCTCGATACAGCCGCCCGATTACAGTGACCCGTGACCCAGATTAGCTCGTTCCGGCAGTTTTTTCTTAATAATGTTGTTTAATAATCGTCATTGGGACACTTGATACACCCCGAAACTCTACAACATGTAATATATGTCCTTACTCTTTAACGGTGGGATTCTCTCTAGCAGAAGCGAAATAATAAATGATACTTTTATATCATAACATTGCATGCAATTTTGGTTTTATGGTTTTTACCGCCACTTTCAACAGTATTTCAGTTATATCATGGCGGTCAGTTATATTGGTGGAGGAAACCGGAGAACCCGGAGAAAACCACCGACCTGTCAATAAGTCACTGACAAACTTTATCACATAATGTTGTACACTTCACCCTGATCGGAATTCGAACTCACAACTCAGTGGTGATGATAGGCACTGATTCATTGCATTTCCGGAACTGAATAAGAAAAAAAATATTTTGTCGTCATTTTTTATATATAATATTTAATGATAAAACAAGCCTAAAAAAAAACAATTAAGAACTTTCAAATTAAAAAAAGGAGACGTCGAGTTATGTGAGATTTGTGACCTTTTGAAGTGATATTTGTATCAGATATTCCTAGAATAGATGTAGTATACAATATGCTCAAATTATGAAGGTTGCTGGCTCATTTATTCTGAAAGGTTTCAGATTATAGTCGTCATAGGTTAGGTTGTATGTGTGCAAATTAATTTTCCTTTGCGATATTCAATTATTTTTCTTCTTACTATTCGAGCGTTCTTTATGACAACGCTGTTCACTAAGTAATATATAAACGTTAGAGAATACCGAAGGAGCAATAAAAATGGACAATCCAGAGAAACTGACAACATAGGGTACACAAGACGAATAAAAACAAACCAAAAACACAACACAATATGTGTTTAACACTACTATGTACAAACAAACACAAATGACGTAAATAACACGTGACAAACAACCAGAGGTAAAGACGAACGGAGCATCGTTTTTATTTGGAACTCGTAGCGCACATCAGAATGAGGCAGTCAGAACGTAAAGACACATAATATATGAGGATTGTCATTTTACTTACATGTGCAAACCATTTGCATGGCCGCATTTGTTCACTAAGAGGGGAGGTTTTGATGAATATAACCAGGGTAACCCCGTCACTTTTTATTGAAGTGACTCCGTCTCGGGCCAATATGGGGGTCTCGGGATGATAACCAGGCCAATATGAAATGCCCATGTATTAATCTGTATTCATTATTATTATTATTATTATTATTATAATTACTATTGGCTTTCTAACCCTTTCTTATATACTTCGAGCTGCCCCGGTGTAAAGTATTCCAGAAACATGTCGTGTGCATTAAATTAGGCAGTAACATGTTTAATCTGTTATTTAAGTATTATGTATATATATATATATATTATTTAGAAGCTACCCCTTTACAACGGGGTCGCCAACCACCAGGGTAGAAGCAGTGGCGCGTCTATAGTTAATAAATACAAATGACCGTATATACAATAAAAGGATAATCATACATAAAAGAAAGTCCATATCTTAAAATGCATAAGAAAACAACACACTACATAAAACATTAAAGAACAATGTCAGAATAAAACATGATTAAGATAAATCATTTAATATTTCAGATCTAAGCTTAAAACATTCATTCAGAAACATTTTCCATGAACATCATAAAATATTCCAAATTCATTGCTAAAAGCATTACCAATATCACCAATTAAAAACTAGACGACAGCTCCATAAATTTAAGACCATATTTCTGATTTTCAACGAAACTATCAA
Source organism: Bathymodiolus septemdierum (assembly GCA_963383655.1). Taxonomy (NCBI): domain Eukaryota; kingdom Metazoa; phylum Mollusca; class Bivalvia; order Mytilida; family Modiolidae; genus Bathymodiolus; species Bathymodiolus septemdierum. The sequence continues at coordinate 26,141,585 of OY726530.1, read as the reverse complement.
AAACTTTAAAGAACTCGTTACGGATAGACGAAAAGGTAGGGCAATGTAACAGAAAATGTTCTAGATCTTCGTCCATGTCCGTTTTACATAAGGGACAAGTCATTTCCCCAGAGAGATTCATTCTACACAAATATTTTATATCCTATATGTATAATATAGGAGGGTTTATGTATAATACAATCTGATTCAACCCACCATTTCTTTAGAAATGCCTGTACCAAGTCAGGGTCATTGAGGTTTTCACAGTTTTCCGGTTGTTGACTGATTTTGTCTGTTTATATACTTACGAGTTTTGACTTTCCCTTTGTCAGATTGTTCGGAGTTCGGTAATTTTGTTATTACCCTTATAGGAGGGTTCATGTCTTATTTACGTTATTTGTGTTTCTTTACGCATAGTGTTGTCCATCACATATTGCGTTGTGTTTTGTTTTTGTTTGTCTTCGTCTATGTTGCCAGTTTCTCTGGATTGTTCATTTTTTATTGCCTTTTCTGTATTCTCTGACGTTTACTCACGTTTAATTTGTATAATGGCTCATATTTATGCAGCCATTGATCCTTATATTGGTGTTATTTGTGTTAGTAGAATTATTATTGTTATTACTGTCCATTTCATATTGTTCTCATGACCATGATATAGTGTGATCGTTTGAGATGAAATTATTATTTGCATGATTTTATTGTTGTTTATTTTCTTATATTACTAGCATTCTAGTTATTTAGATGAGACATTTGATCAAAATGTCATCCTAGTTATCAAATACAATTGATAAAAGTACATAATAAATAGATCGATGGTAACGAAAAATAAGCATTGAAAATAAATGTTAGAGAACACCTAAGGGGCACTCAAGAATGGACAATCCAGAGAAACTGGCAACATTGGGCACACAAGACACAGGACGAAGACAAAAAACAACGAAACAAAAAACCTTTTGTATATGAATATATCCAATTTAGTGCACAGGGCGCGTTTTTAGTATAACCTTCATGAGCTCTCCAGTTATTTGTAGGAAGGCTCATATCTTATTTACGTTATTTGTGTTTTTGCGCATATTGTGTTGTGTTTTTGCTTTGTTTGTCTTCGTCTTGTGTACCCTTTGTTGCCAGATTCTCTGTGTTGTTCATTCTTGATTGTCCCTTCGGTATTCTCTAACGTTTACTAGGTACTCTCATAGTCAAAAGATTCGAAAGCCAAATAAGTTAAAATCTTAAGGAGCATGGAAACCTAAGGTCCTACATAGGATAGGCTTAAGGTCACATATTCCTGAAGGAAAAAAAACCTAAGGTTCTACATAGGATAGGTTTACGGTCACATATCCCTGAAGGAAAGAAAACCTAAGGTTCTACATAGGATAGGCTTAAGGTCACATATCCATGAAGGAAAGAAAACCTAAGGTCCTACATAGGATAGGCTTAAGGTCACATCGCTGAAGGAAAGAAAACCTTAGGTCCTACATATGATAGGCTTAAGGTCACATATCGCTGAAGGAAAGAAAACCTAAGGTCCTACATAGGATAGGCTTAAGGTCAGATATCCCTGAAGGAAAGAAAACCTTAGTATTGGTGATACTGGTAATGACATTATTTGTACATGTTTGGCAGTTCCTTTTGGTACATTTCATTTTTAATAGATATAAAATGTACCTACGTTTTACAATTACCAAATATATATATATATATCATATTTTTTTTATTTAGTATATTCGATTTTTTAGGTGAATCAGTGGTTTTTGTTTTCTGTTACTACAATTCTTCAGTTGGATATTGGACGTGTTCCGTCAGCGTGGTATTTAAAAAAATTATTCGTGAGTAGGCATTGAAGCAATCTTTCCATATAATGAAAGACATTTAATACGAGTGAAAAATTCGTATTACTGTGTAAATACAATGGCTATATATACCATTTAGTTGCATCAACGTGAGACACACGGGGCGCTATAAACGGAGATCTGTGATCTGCTGTGTGGGGCAACACCTCCCAAATTGGCAACAGTTGATTGATTAGGACAAATAAAACGCCGCACTCGCCTTGTGAATTACAGTGATTCCGTAAATCTAGAATACAAGGTTAGGTGATAATAAATGGAGAAAAAAAACCTCACTGTCTAATCCATGATCGTTAAAACAGGGGCAAAATTGATACCCCCTACCACACATGCATGACCGCACATTTTCTTGCTTTGGCACAGACACGTCAGTGTATTGAGGCTGGTCAATATTGTTTTATTGATACCTCTAACATACATATACATGACCGCTCACTTTCCTGCTTTGGCACAGACACGTCAGTGTAATGAAGCTGGTCAATATTGTTTTATTGATACCCCCTAACATACATATACATGACCGCTCACCTTCCTGCTTTGGCACGGACACGTCAGTGTAATGAGGCTGGTCAATATTGTTTTATTGACACCCCTAACATACATATACACGACCGCGCACTTTCCTGCTTTGACACAGACACGTCAGTGTAATGAGGCTGGTCAATATTGTTTTATTGACACCCCTAACATACATATACACGACCGCGCACTTTCCTGCTTTGGCACAGACACGTCAGTGTAATGAGGCTAGTCAATATTGTTTTATTGACACCCCTAACATACAAATACATGACCGCTCACTTTCCTGCTTTGGCACAGACACGTCAGTGTAATGAGGCTGGTCAATATTGTTTTATTGATACCCCTAACATACATATACATGCCCGCTCACTTTCCTGCTTTGGTACAGACACGTCAGTGTAATGAGGCTGGTCAATATTGTTTTATTGACACCCCTAACATACATACATGACCGCTCACTTTCCTGCTTTGGCACAGACACGTCAGTGTAATGAGGCTGGTCAATATTGTTTTATTGATACCCCTAACATACATACATGTCTGCTGACTTTCCTGCTTTGGCACAGACACGTCAGTGTAATGAGGCTGGTCAATATTGTTTTATTGATACCCTTAACATACATATACACGACCGCTCACTTTCCTGCTTTGGCACAGACACGTCAATGTAATGTGACTGGTCAATATTGTTTTATTTATACCCCTAACATACATATACATGACCGCTCACTTTCCTGATTTGGCACAGACACGTCAATGTAATGAGGCTGGTCAATATTGTTTTATTGATACCCCTAACATACATATACATGCCCGCTCACTTTCCTGCTTTGGCACAGACACGTCAGTGTAATGAGGCTGGTCAATATTGTTTTATTGATACCCCTAACATACATATACATGACTGTTCATTTTCCTGCTTTGGCACAGACACATCAGTGTAATGTGACTGGTCAATATTGTTTTATTGATACCCCTAACATACATATACATGACCGCTCACTTTCCTGCTTTGGTACAGACACATCAGTGTAATGTGACTGGTCAATATTGTTTTATTGATATCCCTAACATACATATACACGACCGCTCACTTTCCTGCTTTGGCACAGACACGTCAATGTAATGAGGCTGGTCAATATTGTTTTATTGATACCCCTAACATACATATACACGACCGCTCACTTTCCTGCTTTGGCACAGACACATCAGTGTAATGAGGCTGGTTAATATTGTTTTATTGATACCCTTAACATACATATACATGTTCGCTGACTTTCCTGCTTTGGCACAGACACGTCAATGTAATGAGGCTGGTTAAAATTGTTTTATTAATACTCCTAACATACATATAAATGACCGCTCATTTTTCGGGCTAGGTACATGCATTTCAATGCGGGATTATACTAATTTTATGGGGAGCCAAAATTTCCCCTCTTAGTGAAATAATGTGGTCATGCATGTGTTTTCCACGTGTGAGTAAAATGTCGACCTTCACATCTAACTGGGTCAACACTTTGGTGTCCTGATCTTGAACTTGTATTCTGCATGTCCATAGAAAATATTTTACATATTTTATTACAAGATGATAGATCTCGTATACAAATATAATTACAATCACGGGTATCTAATCAAATATGATATTGTGTCCCATATTTTTAAAGATATGTTGTTTAAAAATGATTTTAAGTTGAAGTATGACACTTTAACTCTAGTGAATCCTTGACACCGTCCATATTTTCAAAAGATACAATATGCCTACTGTATTTAAATCTTATTTCATTTGCTATATATAATATTTCTTAATTAATAAGTCTAATTTCGTTTACTTTTAAGTAATGTTTATGACTAATTATTTTACAACAACACTTCCCACCCAAGTTATCTATATGTGGCATTTAGTATTTTTCCAATGTATGGAAAAACACTTGCACGATCATTTCAGGGTTAGAGTTATAGTGTTTAACGCCACTGTCAACAATATTTGTGGTGGTCCACCGGACTACCCCTAGAAAATCAAAGACCTGTGGCAAATCACTGACAAACTTTATCACATAATATTGTATCGAGCACACCTCGCCATGAGCGTGATTCGAACTCACAACGTTAGTATTAATAGATACTGATTGCACCTGTACTTGTAAATCCAGCTAGCATAAAATCACGACCAAGACGGCCCCTAAAACAAAAATATAACATATCTTTCTGTGACAACATTACAAAACAAATGGCCGAATTGTACTGCCATTAAAAAAGATTGAAAGGTATATTCCAAACAAAAAGTGTACTTACAAATTTCTCATTTGATTAATTAATCACAATATATAAATGGCCTCATTCAAGGAATATTACAACTTAAAACCCATACCAGACTAATGACGTTCTTGGCGTGTGTCTGTTTATAAATACCAAACTTTTACACCACTTTGTGTATACCGGAAACTAAGAACCGTATTTCCGCCTAAGCTTACAATGGAATTTGCCAAGCGTATTAATGACACTGAATATTGTAACCTTATAATTTTCATCATATAATGGCGTCTGTCAAATCTGTATTCAAATATCGTTGGCCTAATGAGAGTTTATAGACATTTCACTCCGACGTAAAAACATGCATTGGATAATGATATATTTTTATCAAACTTTAGTTACGCATCATGAGCATATGACTGTAAACTGTAAACGAGCGTAGGACACAAAAGTCAAAAGAAATTTTTACATCGAAGAGACAATTGTATTATCGAAAATGTAATTCAAGTAGGTGCGGCACATACAAAGAGGATTGGGAATTACTTCAGTTGTAACAAAGCGTTCAGATTAATAATTGTCGAATGATTTTTCTTTAATTCTTTTTTAATGTGGAGCGTAAACTTCAATGGACAAAAGGGAAATATATACGATTGTTTACTCATGACGTCGCGCTGTTACAACATGAACGAAATTTCGTGTCTTGTGCACGACCACACATTATCTCCCTTTGGTCTTGATGCACGACAGATTTGATGGACATGTAGATTGGAGGTCGCCTACCTACGTTTATCGTTGTGAGTTCTAATCCCGTTCAGGCGAGGTGTACTCGATACATCAGTATGCTATAAAGTTTGTCAGTGACTTGCGGCAGATCGGTGGTTTTATCGAGGTACTCCGATTTCCTTCGCCAATAAACGCTACTTTCAACAATATTTCAGTTATATCGTGGAGGTCAGTTTTATTGGTGGAGGAAACCAGAGTACTCGGGGGAAAACCACTGACCTGCCGCAAGTAACTGACAAACTTTATCACATATTGTTGTATCGAGTACACCTCATCATGAGCGGTATTCGAATTCACAACGTTGATTGCATAGGTAGTTATAAATTCAATTACTATAAGGGTAATAACAAAATTACCGAAATCCGAACAATCTTACAAAGGGAAAGTCAAAACTCATAAGTATATAAACAGACAAAATCAGTCAACAACCGGAAAACTGTGAAAACCGTAATGACCCTGACTTGGTACAGACATTACTAAAGAAATGGTAGGTTGATTCAGGTCACGACAACGAAGGTCCCTTATTGATCACTAGATCTATATATGTTTGAAATTTAGAGTTCCTAAATAATGTAATTTACATAAATCTTATGCCTTATGGTCAATATCCCTATGCATAGGAAGGTCCCGGGTGGCTCAATGAGTTAGGTAGTTAGATTATCTAACAACTCACACAAGCCTACCACCAATACGGCGTGGGTTCGCGACTGGCTTTGCAAATTACAAAAAGAGTGCACTCGACTCGCAGCCGCAAGTGATAACGTTTATTAGTTGCTTGTCCATGGTTGGTGGTTCTCTCCGGGTAATCCGGCTTCTTCCACCACTAAAATTGGTCGCCATGATATAGCTGAAATATCGCTGAAAGTGGTGTTAAGCGCCAAAAATCAATCAATCAGTCAACCCTATGCATAGATAAACTTAGCTAATTTTGGCTATCCAGTTTTTACCCTTTCTTGTACTTACTCCCAAAAACATATACATTATTTGTCTTTTCAATCTTTAGACGTACCTGACGATGGTTATTCTAGAAACATGTCATGCGCACTAAATTATACATGTATATCAACGTTTTATTAGTATCACTGAGTCGATACATCTACTGTAGGGGTAGTAGTAGTCCCTGAGAGTAACATCTGTCAAATATTCAATGTTTTGGAAATGACATGGTTTATTAGATACAATCACAAATGGACATTCCAGAAAAACTGGCAACATAGGGTAAACAAGACGAAGGAAAACAAAGAAAAACACAACACTATGCGCAAACAAACACAAATGACGCAAATAAAACATGAGACCTCCTACAAACAACTGGAGATAAATAATATTTTGACCATGAACGTAGTTGACGAAGGTTATTCCAGAAAGACGTCGTGCGGACTAAATTAGATTAAAGGTGTTTTTTTGTATTATGTTCATCATTGAAGACATCATGATATGGAGAAAAAGTTTTCTTTTTATCTTTTATATTTTGATCTGCGCGTGACTTTTAGATGAATTGACTCGCATTAAAGTTTCTGATTACAGATCCAGATACATGTACAATGTACTAGTATTTGCAATGCCATATATACATGTAGTTATTGTTACTATTTTTATTGAATCATGCTGATCAGAAGAAATTCAAGGTTATTGTTGATTGAAATGGTAAAACATTAATTATTGTGATATAGTTATTTGTAGAAAATAAATATATTTTTGAAATATTATTTATAGGATGCAAACAAAAAAGGGTGAAAGCTCTGAATAACACGATAAGAACCAAAAGAAATGTCTTGTTTATGTAATTGCTAGCTAACATAAAATGAAAAACAAAAATACCACATTGTCAGAATAGTTCCAATGTCTAATAGAAAAATATTAGAGATATGCAAATTCGATACCGCTAACAAGGGGCCATCGTGATTCTGCTCTTACGGCGGTTGGATATACAACCAACCATGCAATCAGTGCCTATCACCACTAAAGTTGTGAGTTAGAACCCCGTTCATAGCCAGGTGTACTCGTTGCAACATTATGTGATCAAATTGGTCAGTGACCTGCGACAGGTCCGAGGTTTTCTCCGGATACTCCGGTTTCCTCCACCAATAAAACTGACCGCCACGATATAACTGAAATAATGTTGAAAGTGGTGTTAAGCACCCGGCTAAACCAAACCATACCCCTAACACATATATACAAGACCGCTCACTTTCCTGGCTTGGTGCATGTACTTCAAATTTTAGTTATACATTTCTGCCTTGTGTAATATGATAGCATCTTATTGTTCGTGTATGTAATAGTAGTATTATTAACAAAAATGTGCAACTATGTCTGTGCAGGAGCAAAGTAAACGTTTGTGAGTTTCCTCTTACACTATCCAGGGGCGGATCCAGGCCCCCACCCCCTAAAATTGGAGAAAAAAATGATTTTTTGGCGTAAAATCGTGATTTTTCACACGAAATACTTCCTCCGCTCGGCACAATTTTTTTAAGTGCGCCCCCCCCCCTAACTTGAAATCCTGGATCCGCCCCTGCTATCGGGTTAACAGTCTTCCAATTACTTTGCACTTTTGTGGTCTCATTTTACATATCATGCTTTTTGGTTTTGACTCGTGACATGTTTAAGACGTGAAGCTGAATTTATTTTATTTTCATATAATTACACCATTGACAAATAAGCCCATGTGGTTGGTCAAAAGGTAGACACACGACTTAAGAATTTAAGATTTATCAGTCAATGAAGCGCGCAACCATTCAACTATGTCCACTTCAGTGAACTATTTTCTAACTTATAACTACAGACCATAACAACAGTCGAAAAAAAAATATCAAAAAAATATACCGCATTGGCGAAACAGTTCCAAAGTTCAATAAATAAATATTAGAGCGCGGCAATATCGATACCCCTAACACACATATACATGACCGCTCACTTTACTGGCTCGGTACAGGCATTTCAATGAAAAGTGGCGGGGTTAAACTAGTTTGATGGACATATTCCCTCCCCCCTCTTAGTAAAATGATGTGATAATATCAGTGTAGAATATAATATTAAACCAAATAATAGTAATCTCAACTGCATTCAATATTATAGAAAGTTATTAAATGTATCTTACCTAGATTTATACGGTGATAAAAACGCTAATAGAATTAAATCTTCATTTGAACCGTGCTGCACACAAAATATACGGTTCATTCCCATTTATCCAACTCTTTGAAAAATAGATAGTACAGGTAAAAAATAAAAGTGGGATAAATGAGATCAAAGGTAATCAAGAACAAAGGAAACTTATTTAAAGCTAGGGTTGTGTGACAGGTGAATAAGTGGAAAAAAATTAGGATCAGGACAATGTAAAGATTTGATTTGATTTTTGGTGTTTTAATGCCACTGTCAACAATATATCAGCTATATCATGGCGACTAATTTTAGTGGTGGAGGAAGCCGGAGTACCCGGAGAGAACCACCGACCATGGGCAAGCAACTGTTAAATTTTATCACTTGCGACTGCGAGTCGAGTGCACCCTTTTTTGTAATTTACAAAGCCGGGTGCGAATCCATACCGTATTGGTAATAGGCTTGTATGTATATGTTATCTGGATGTGAATTGATTGATACCGAAAATATCAGCCTGCCGAGTCAGAATATAAAGCTTGGTGGCGAGTGAGCGAAGCGAAAGAGTCACAAACTTCATATTATGTCGAGCAGGCTGATATTTTTCAGTATCAATCATATTCACATTCAGATGACATGTTTATTATCCTTAAATCAAACATAAACACGGATACATCTATATTTGTATTTTCGCGGGAAAAATCACATGATTCAAAATATTCAAAATACACTTCCCCAAAACATAGATTCATTATAGGATTAAACGCATTTTTTCCGGAGTTTATTGATGTATAACCTGGACCAAGTCACTCACAAACTGTCATAAAAGTCGGAATAAACTCCCGAAAAAATGCGTTTAATCCTTATAATTCTGTAACTAAGGATTTTTTTTTCATTTGTTTTGAAAATTTACCTTTGGGGATCCCCAGTACGCACACATACATTCCATTGATGTGTGTCGGCCATGAATAACAAAATGAACTAACCTTTTTTAAGTTGTTTTCCTACATTGATAACTAGACGGTGATGTAATTAAGTTACTGATATTTTCCAATTTGATGGCATTTTGCATTTAGCTACTCAAACAAGTAAAATGCTCACAAAATCGTAAAATAAATCAGTAACCAGCTTGTGTCAATGAGCGTCCCTTGTAAACAACGTCACAGGATGACGATATATTACAAAAGTCAAAGTCGATAGATGGTTGTCTTAAGTATTTTTTCCGGAATTTTTTGTACAAGCTTTTTTTTCATTGGCATTTATTTTTTTATTTCATATCTAACAATAATTGTTGATTATTAACAATAAACATTGTTTCTTTTATCTTTTTTTATTATCGGGAATCCAAGCCGCCATTTTGTTTACATTACGAAAAAAGTAGCCCGGTGAACATCGTCTATCGAAAAATAAACTGACAAAAACCCCGCCTCCATAAGCGCTTATACCCAATCAGAGTATAGGATTTCTAATTATGTAAATCATATAAGAATTATAAGTAGTTTTCAAATATACCATTCATTTTTACAGGTTTAAATAAATGTTAAGATTGTTGAATTTTTCCTTTAATGGTGATATTCATTGGGTTTTTTTTTATTACAAACATCAAAGTCGGCAATTCACCGGTTTTGTTTACCAATGCCGTTCCGTTTTAGAAAACATAAAGGTCACGACCTCGCTTATGACGTAAAAATTATGACGTCTCAGCAGAGGTTATCAAGAATTGTGACAAGTACATTTTTGTAGGACGATGTTTGTTGATATTGCTGACACGACAGGTCATAGCTTGATATAATTTTAAAAAATAAAATGTTAACTAGCTAATGGTGTTACTGAATTTTATTTACTTTTGTCATCTTCACAGGAATTATCGTTTAAATGTTGGGAGAATTTGGTGATAACTCCTGCTCACTGTTGATAAGTCCACCTCAGCTCACGCGAACTTTGATACGAGTTTTGCTTATGGAGTCAGCAGGTAGATATAGCGGGAGGGAAGGATGATAACAGTTTGTTAGATCCAACGACCTAACTCATTGAGCCACTCGGTACCCAGAGGACAATATCTACTACATGTCTATGTACAACAGTTAATATTTATTTCCATATATTTCATTTAAAATGAAAAAACAAATGCAAATTATTATTATTTTTTTTGACTGAAATCAAAATTTAATTGAATATGATCATGATATTTCTATATTTTGCTTTATGAGTTGATCTTTATCTTTATGATTTCTCTAGAATAACTTTATGAAAATTCATATTGAAATTGTATATAATGTACCTTTTTATATTTTATATTTTATATTTTTCCTCCTGCTTTACAATAAAATAACATTCTCTTGAAATGGTAAAAATGTGTGAAAAGTTTAAAAATACTTCGGACAAGGTGATCCTAAGTCTCGTACGTCCGATACCACTGAAACCCGGAACCCGTGTGTAATAAAAGTGATTTTGTTAGGTTGTTTTACTTATATTGATATTTTTTAATTTATTAAATCTCTTCTGACATACTGACAAGAATTTTTGTTTCTAGCGGAAGTTAACTTTTGAGATTTCGTATTGAACGACAGTTCGATTAAATGAGACTAGATTCGGCCCTAAAAAAAAAATCGTACCTGATATATCTCGGCCCAAAAAATCTCGACACTTTTTGATGACGTGCCTGTTTCATATTAGTTTCCAAGGGTCTCATCCATCCAGTAGTCGATGAGTTAGCACTGGAATGGTTTATTAGATCTATTTATTATTGGAATTTATAATTTCTAAGTAATGTAATTATTATGAAAACTGACATTATCCTCCCTCAGACATAAATGACCCTCGTCTGTTTTGGTTATCTTGTTTAGCACATTGGTTTCCTCCTCCCAAAGACTTTTAAATAATATGAAACAGGCACAACCTGTTTGAAGGACGAAGTCCTATAATTTTAAGAGGGAGGCGCGAGAAGGGAATGTATTATTTTTTTTCAAGTACTTTTTAAAGCTTTTTTTGATTATTTGTCTGGATTCTTTGACTTATGGCTGTTCCGTTCATTTTACCTAAGCCGCTCTTCCGCCGAGAATCTCGTAGAAAGAAATTTTTTAATTAGAATTCTATTTCAAGTTTATTTTGATTTTGCATAGAGTAAATAATTAAAGAAATGGGAATTTTTCAATGAAATATATATCTTTTGCGTTTCTAAATATCAATTTATCTATTTTAAAAATTTCCGGTGAAAAGATAATTTGGCTATAAATAGATAAAGGAGGAAAAATCGTACAGCCTTACAGTTAAAAGGACTACGTCCTTTATTATTCTACTTTCCAAATCGTCTTACTTTGAACATATCTGATGAAGGTTATTCCACTAACCTGCCGCAAGTCACTGACAAACTTTATCACATAATGTTGTATCGAGTACACCTTGCCATGAGCGCGATTCGAACTCACAACTTGTGGTGATAGGCACTGATTGCATAGGTAGTAATAAATCCAACTACCATGCAATCACAATCACGACGACATCAGCATCATGGAAGAAGCTACATGTAACTACAATTCTAATGTAGTAGTTTAATATTCCTGGTTTGTGATTGGACAATGCTGTAATTTTCAAGGTATCAATTCAACGGTTGAAATATCATGAGATATTTTTAGAATTTTAGCCGATTACCGCTTACGTCATCTTATCAATAATGTGGCAATACACATTTATACACATGATTATCTTAGAATGGAAATAACTGTAAATTGCATTTGAAAATTTCACGGCATTAATTGTCGATTTAATGGTGTAATTTTCACGGTATCAATTCCATGGTTGAAATAGCATAATATATTTTTATAGAATTTTAGCTGATTACCGCTTACGTCATCTTGTCAATAATGTAGCAATACACATGTCTATGCACATGATTACATTAGAATGAAGATAATTGTATTGTAATTGACAATTTCACGGCATCAATTGTCGATTTAATGGTCGCAAATATTCGTTAACTGGCTCCGCTGTCGCGTCGCCAGTATACTCAATTTGTAACCATCAACAGAGGTATTGACCTCTTGATAGCAACGAAATCGTACATATCAAATTTAGTGTACACGACGTTTGTCTAGAATAAACTTCGTCCGGTACACTCAAAGTCGAAATATATTGACCATTATTGCAGCAAAAACCCCAAAGGAACTAAACAGGACAGCCAAAATCAGAATAAACGTCATTTTCCCTTGTGTTTGTGGTAATTTTAACAATTAAACATGTAGTATGTTCTTACCTTTATATTGCAATTTATAAGAATACATGTCCCATGGCCATCTTGTGCTTGGTATTTTGAACATGTTAATTGTATCATGTTCCTGCCTTATGTTTGTAATATATCGGATTAAACGTCCCATAACTATATTACGTTTTGTAATATTAACAAATTAACGTACCATAACTACCTTATGTTTTAAAATTTTAATAAATAAACGTCCCATATAACTACCTTATGCTTTGCAATTTTAACAAACAAACGTTACATAACTACCTTATGTCTTAAAATTTTAACAAATAAACATTCCATATAACTAACTTATGTTTTGTAATTTTAACAAATTAACGTCCCATACTACTTTATGTTTTGTAATTTTAACAAATAAACGTTCCATATAACTACCTTATGCTTTGTAATTTTAACATATAAACGTCCCATATCTACCATATGCTTTGTAATTTTAACAAATTAACGTCCCATAACTACCTTATGCTTTGTAATTTTAACAAATAAACGTCCCGTATAACTACTTAATGTTTTGTAATTTTAACAAATAAACGTCCCGTATAACTACTTAATGTTTTGCAATTTTAACAAATAAACGTCCCATATAACTACCTTATGTTTTGTAATTTTAGCAAACAAACGTCCCATAGCTACCTTATGTCTAAAAAATAAAAAAATAAACGTTCCATATAACTACCTTATGCTTTGTAATTTTAACAAATAAACATTCCATATAACTACCTTCTGTTTTGTAATTTTAACAAATTAACGTCCCATAGCTACTTTATGTTTTGTAATTTGAACAAATGAACAATTAAGCGCCCCATATAACTACCTTATGCTTTGTAATTTTACCAAACAAACGTCACATAACTACCTGGGGCCCGTTCTTGAACTTATGATTAAGCTAGCCATATGATTAGCCGTAATTACATTTTTAATTCCTAATCACATAATCAGCTAATGCAATGATTAAATATGATTAGTGAATACGTTGATTAAAAACAGTTCAGCAACAGAATGTAATCATTGTATTAGCTAAGCATGTGATTAGGAATTGAAAATGTAATTACGGCCAGTCATATGGTTAGCTTAATCATAAGTTCAACAACGGACCCCTTATGTCTTAAAATTTTAGCAAATAGACGTTCCATATAACTAACTTATGCTTTGTAATTTTAAAAAATCAACGTCCCATAGCTACTTTATGTTTGGTATTTTAACAAATAAACGTGCCATACATGCATAACTACCTTATGTTTTGTAATTTTCATAAATTAACGTCCCATAACTACCTTATCCTTTGTAATTTGAACAAATTAACGTCCTATAGCCACCTGATGCTTTGTAATTGTAGCAAATTAACGTACCATAGCTACCTTATGCTTTGTAATTTTAACATATAAACGTCCCATATAACTACTTAATGTTTTGTAACTTTAACAAATAAAAGTTTCATATAACTACCTTATGTTTTGTATTTTGAACAAATAAACGTCCCATATAACTACCTTATGCTTTGTAATTTTAACAAATAAACATCCCATATAACTACCTTATGTTTTGTAATTTTAACAAATTAACGTCCCATATAACTACCTTATGTTTTGTAATTTTAACAAATAAACGTCCCATATAACTACCTTATGCTTTGTAATTTTAACAAATAAACATCCCATATAACTACCTTATGTTTTGTAATTTTAACAAATTAACGTCCCATATAACTACCTTATGCTTTGTAATTTTAACAAATAAATATCCCATATAACTACCTTATGTTTTGTAATTTTAACAAATTAACGTCCCATAGCTACCTTATGTTTTGTAATTTTAATAAATTGACATCCCATAACTACCTTATGCTTTGTAATTTTAACAAATTAACGTCCCTTTATAGCCACCTGATGTTTTGTAATTTTAACAAATTAACGTACCATATAACTTATTATACTTGAATATTGAATTAACAGTCAATTATTGGATTATCTCTCTTTTTTTGTTTCATTCCTTATAAACTGCATTTTTCTTTTAATTGTAACATTGTCATTTGATATATTGTTTGTACAACTTTACTCTCCTAATGGAGGCAAATAAAGAATATATATAACTACTTTATGTTTTATAATTTTAAACAAATAAACGTCCCATATCACTAACTTATGTTTTATGATTTGAGTAGCAAATAAATGCCTCATATAACTACTTTATATTTTGCAATTTTAGCAAATAAACGTCCCATATAACTACTTAAAGGGGCATTATCTGCCAAAATCGTAAATTTTTGTTACCCATAAAAGCTATCAGATATGATTGATGCCTTAATAAAACGTGTTTCTGTAACTTATAAATATTATGAAATGTACGCGCATCGATGGAAAAGGTGCAACTGCTCGTGTTTTGAGATCGACCAAGAAATGGACGCCATCTTATTAATTATCGGCATTGTTTACGGAGTTTGCCGAATCGTCATTAAATCAGTACAACAATGCACCTATTTCTTATTTTCTGTGAATCTGCTTTTAGTCGGCGTTAATTACGGACAAAGAACCATGCAAGTTTGCAGTTAATAAGCGACAAAATACAAATTATTCGTTTTTACCTGTCATTAGTAAGGTCAATTGCAAACGGAGAAAGCGAGGTCAAATCATTTGCTTGCAAGGAAATAATAAATCGATGGTAATTTTCGTTCTCAAAAGGCGAACACTGGTACGATAAGCTGCTTAATGTGAAATATTTACCTTTATTTCATCATTTTAAAGATATTTACCAAAACATATAATTTTTTGGGTCAAATTCGTAGCAAATTCCTCTTTAATGTTTTGTAATTTTAACAAATAAACGTTCAATATAACTACCTTATGTTTTGTAATTTTAACAAATAAACGCCCTATATAACTACTTAATGTTTTGTCATTTTAACAAATAAACGACCCATAACCACCTGATGCTTTGTAATTTTTAGCAAATAAACGTCCCATAACTACCTTATGCTTTGTAATTTTAACAAATAAACGTTCCATATAACTACCTTATGCTTTATAATTTCAACAAATTAACGTCCCATAACTACCTGATGTTTTGTAATTTTAACAAACAAACGTTCCATATAACTATCTTATGTTTTGTAATTTAAACAAATAAACGTCCCATATAACTACGTAATGTTTTATGATTTGTAATTCTAACAAATAAACGTCACATAACTACCTTATGTTTTGTAATTTGAACAAATAAACATCCCATAGCTACTTAATGATTGATAATTCTTACAAATTAACGCCCCATATAACTACCTTATGTTTTGTAATTTGAACTAATAAACGTGTCATATAACTACTTTATGTTTTGTAATTTAAACAAATAAACGTGTCATATAACTACATTACGTTTTGTAGATTTTAACAAATTAACGTCCCATAACTACCTGATGTTTTGTAATTTTAACTAATAAACGATCCATATAGATACCTTATGTTATGTAATTTGAACAAATAAACGTCCCATAACCACCTGATGTTTTGTAATTTTTAGCAAATAAACGTCCCATATAACTACTTTATGTTTTGTAATTTGAACAAATAAACGTCCCATATAACTACGTAATGTGTTATAATTTTAACAAATAAACGTCCCATAACTACTTAATGATTTATAATTCTAACAAATAAACGTTCCATATAACTACCTTATGTTTTATAATTTCAACAAATAAACGCCCTATATAACGACTTTATGTTTTGGTATTTTAACAGAATAAACGTCCCATGTTCCTAGCTTATGTTTTGGCATTTCAACAGAATAAATCTCTTATCTTATTCTTACCTTATATCCCATGGTTAAATTTTTCGTAGTTAACATGATAAGAAACCAGAATTAAATAATCACAATTTTGTTCAGATCTGTAGATTAATCTTTCTCATAATTTGCAATAAATGAAAAATAGCAGATTTTATATAGTAATATCAAATATATATATACTATCGGATTACCTAACGTAAAATGATACCACGCACGTAATTAAAAGACAACTCTCAGAACCCAAAAGGCTTTATAATCACGTCTGCAATTCCTAATAAGGAACGTAATCCCATGTATTCAATAAACAAAGGACTTTCATTTATAAAACGCGAGTAAAGTAACACAGACATTGGTTAATTGGTTTGTTTTAGCTACCTGCTTTTTTGAAGGACAAATCATAAAATATACCATTGATAAACAATACATATACAAGATAAAAGGAAACTTCCATTATATTTTGTATATGTTTTTATGATATACAGCTCAAGATGGGAAATAGCATTGTAGAGGATTTACTTGGCTTTTCATTCGTTTTTGATTATCAAATCTATTGAAGTAAAAACCTGATAATCATTTTCCATTTTTTTCCATTCCGTTATATATTTGTATAAATAGTGTTGATGAAATAGTATTAATAATAAAAGGGCATTACAATTTCCACCTATATTCATGATTTGATTTTGATTTGATTTTTGCTGTTTAGCACCACATTCAGCAGTACAGATCCTGGATCGTATAAGTTAGCAGATATTTCGTATCGTTTTTCGTTCGTTTCGTTTGCGTGTATCGTTCGTTCGTTTTTCGTTTTCCGTTCGTTTGCGCTTCGTTCGTGTAATTGGTTCGTTCGCTTCGTGTATCGTTCGTTTCGTGCATCGTTCGTTTCGTTCGTCAGTTTAATTACACGTACCCACGAAGCGAAATACGAACGAACGACACACGAAACGAACGAACGAACGATACACGAAACGTTTTTTTTTCTTTTTTTTTTCTTTTTTTTCTTTATGCCTGCTGCGTTCTTGCTTGTTCCTTTTAGTTAGCATCCTTTTTATTTTTAGTTCATTATGTTTTAGTTAGCATCCTTATATTTGTTAGTTGATGTTTTTACTTTAGCTTTCATTCTGATTTCTAGCTTGATTTTATACTGCTTTTCGTGTCAGCATGTTTGTGTATCAAGTATATGTGCATACTGTATGTATGGCTTTTTAAAATATTATGTGCTTTATTTATTTATATGTGCTGTATGTTGTATGCATGTTTGTGTATCGAGTATCAAGTATATATAGCAAATACTGCCATATGACCTGAAGTGACATGAACTATTTGCTATATTATACTTTTTATCTAAAATAATAACGCAGGTACCGTTCCGGCACCGAATCGAAAACGAGGCAGTCCAGTCTCAGTCCATATAACATTATATTGACCGGCTGCGCTAACAAAGACAAATAGGGAAAATAAAAACGTAAAGTATAATATATGTGGATATGTATGGCTTGATGATTTTAAATTATTATGTGCTTTTTTTATATGTGCTGTATGTTGTAAGCATGTTATGTCATGTATGTGTTGTTCAATGTATAGTCGAATTTAAAAGCTTGTTAGAGCTTGTGTTATGCTTGTTGTACATGCTTCGACTTTGAATAAAACTTATTTATTTATTTATTTATAAACGAACGATACACGATACACGAAACGAACGCACGCTTCACCAGATCACGTGACACTTATAAATAAACACTGTTTGTAAACAAAAATGGCGACGGGCAAGGTTAACAGGTTATCGGTATCAATACGGCATTTAATTATAGAGTATTCAAAGAAATGTTTGTCTGCAGTACATATCCAGAGACTACTACATCGTAAACACAATGTAGCAACAACTAGACAGTCAATCTTCAAGTTTGTGAAACGGCATAGCAGTGCAGGCGTATACTCCGATAAACCAAAGGATATGAACTAAACGGAGTAATCAGCATTGTCATTATTTTTTTCTAAATTTACATTAGAAAAAACCCGTATGAGTGCATTTTCTTTGACATGAAAAACATACTTATTGTAACCTACCCCCTGGTTTCCAGTCGGCGAATTGTGTCCCCTAACATTGCGCACCTAATTTTATTTCCACTCGGTGTAACACTAAATTTTCTTAAATTATATGAAAGTTTGCGTTAGCATAACAAAATATAAATAAAATGTATTAACAGTAATCATATTTTAAGTGCACTAGAAGCACTTTTCCTGGATTAACCTTCATCAGTAGTGCTCGAAGCCAACTGATTAGAAGTCCAAAATATTACAAAAAGTTGAAGAGCGAAGAAAACCCATATAGACCTAAAATGTACAGCAAAATAAACCCAGCTAAGGCTATACAAATGTTAAATACTTTATATTTACCATAAAATATGACGATATATTCAATACAATGCCCTGCTGGGGTGTTGGGAGTTAAGCAAAACCTAACATTTTGTGAAAACGGAAGTTTATGTACACATTCCAATTTTTTTCGAGTTAAAAACAAAATAAATTTTGCATTAACAATTCATAAACACAATTAAAATATATACCCATTGGAAGCATTCAAACGGGCATATGCGCAAAGTTAGAGGGTATGCGATGTTTTCCAGACTGGACTATTTTATTAATTGTTTTAAGGGAAAACATATTTAATAAATGCTTTTTTTCTATAATTTACTCTACGGACAAATAAACAAGAAATCATCTACATGTGTAACATCTACATGTATGTAAACAAACGCCTCTGGCAGTTTCACCTGGGAAATACATGCACTGCAGGTGTGAAATGTCAACTCTTAATTTCATTCTAATTAACAATTATATGACTTTTTGAAGCCGCACACCTCTCGGACAGCACATTCTGCAGCTACCTGTGATTTACCGTAGGCTTGTGATATTACTATAACTCGTCCATCTCATCGACGAACCGTAATGAAAGCGGGAGGTTCTTTAGAAATGCCTGTACCAATTCAGGGTCATTACGATTTTCACAGTTTTCCGGTTGTTGACTGATTTTGTCTGTTTATATACTTATGAGTTTTGACTTTCCCTTTGTAAGGTTCGGAGTTCGGTAATTTTGTTATTACCCTTAATTATCGATCTAAGCCACCCACTGATCTGTCGTCACCATTACAATCTCATGCAGGAAATAGTCTAGCCTCTCAATCATCTCCTATTGATCTTACAGAAAACCTACCATGTACACTTAACAAATCCGTCAACATTGCTGACAATCCGCAATGCCCTTTTTTAGACAAAGGCCTGATGGAGATAGACAAAAGGGAAATGTGATTGATAATATTAAACTTTCTTCATTCAATGTGGAGGGTCTCCGTGGTAATGCACCATATCTAGAGACTATTATACCTTTTAGCAATATTTTATGTCTTCAGGAGCATTGGTTATGGCATTATGAACAGCAAGATACAGCTAAATTTCTAAAGGATTACAACTTTACAATTAGGTCAAGTGACTGTAACTTTCCCAAAACTCACCATGTTCGTTCAAGAGGTTACGGGGGAGTACTTATAGCATGGAAACATGATATAGATAGCAATGTGAGACCACTTAATGATGGTAATAAGTGTATAGTTGTAGTTGAAATAGATTGACTACCTCGTCCGATTTGTTTAATTAACTGT
This sequence comes from Bathymodiolus septemdierum, assembly GCA_963383655.1. NCBI lineage: Eukaryota > Metazoa > Mollusca > Bivalvia > Mytilida > Modiolidae > Bathymodiolus > Bathymodiolus septemdierum. The sequence goes on along the minus strand of OY726530.1, from coordinate 26,121,414 downwards.
TATATGCCTACTTTTGGCTACTCGGATACATCCGAAAAATTCCAGGATAATTTTGATTTACTTGAATTATAATCCAGAAGTACTGCGAATCTCATCAAATTATTCTAGTTGGGTAGATACGTCTCGAAAAAACGATTCGGATAAACGTTTTCGTGACTTTGTTCAGAGAAACATTACGTCCACCACCAACATACCAACATGGATTTGGATCATCACAAATAGACTACATTTTCGCTAGGTCGGAAAATCTTGTAACAAATCTAATTATCTCTGATAGAGACAAATGTAATACATCCAGTCATGTACCTGTGAATTAGTACCAGATTGCCGAATCCCAGATTGCCGAATACCATATTGCCGAGTCCATTTTGCCGAATCCCATATTGCCGACTTTTGTTAAAAATGACAAAGTTCATAATATTAAAAAAAAATATTGATGATGTGTACATATTTTATTGAAAGCAGTAATTTTTTGCGCAATTTTAATTAGAAAAACCATAATCAAATGCATACTGATTGATGAATAGGAGATGCCGATCCTCATTACTCAAACAATGGAAATAAACTACAAATAAGTAAATGTTTATTTAGAGTTTTACTAAGTCTCGCTCAAATGCAAAATTTGGGACCTATTAACAAAACAAAAAAATGTGTATTCTCTCATGTTTATGCTAGTTATTATTCACAGAGCATATGTTTTGAAATTATTTCTTGGCATCCTTCATCTTGACAGAAATCATGGTTGTCTGCAGGACTAATCCACCGTATATCCTTTTGACTTTGAGCTCGAATGCTATAATCTAAACTCCCTTGTATGTCGGACCATTTCAAAAGAAATATTTATTTAATTATTTACAATATTCCTTCATAAATTAGAAGCATTATTCTACTTGCAATAACAATATTATTCATATGTCGGCAATTTGGGAATCGGCTAATTAGACTCGGCAATTTGGGATTCGGCAAACTGGGAATCGGCAATTTGGGATGCTACCGTACCTGTTTGTTGTACCTTGAACTGCGAAATTTATCTAGTGAAAACAACCACATAATTACCAACGAGTCAGAGAAGACTGCTGTGGAAGGATATCATCATTAATTAAATTTATAATTTTAATAAATAGATTAATAAAAATATAATAAAACAAAAACAAAATATTCGAACAAAAACGAATCACAAAGTTTTTTTTTAACCAAAACGCCCCCACTATTTTTGTGTATCAAATGTTTATAAATGTCTTCCCACGCTCCGTTTTGTTCGAATATTTTGTTTTCGTTTAATTATATTTTTATTTAGATTATAAATTTAATTAACGATGATTGCATTTAATTAAATGTATGTTTCATTAATTATTACAATAATCAAAAGCCTTTATAATTGCCAACGGTCTTTGATGGGCTTAATTACTGGTAATAAAGTAAAAAAAAACACAAGCCAAGGTATTGAGAAAAACAAAAGTACAAAGCCGACAAAGGAATTTTGAGAAATTTAAGCTTTGATAACAATAGATAGTGTATTCCAATTAAGGTCCCACAAAGGGCAAAGTCATTACAATGATTATATAACAGTAAAATACACAATAATAAATTATACAAAGAAACAATACAAACTGTCAAATCATTTGTTCAGTCGTGACATCAGTAAAATGGCTATGCAACATAGTATCATAGCAAAAAAAAACCATAGATTTGGTCAACAATGATACAAGTATGATAACGTGATGAAACTTTTAAAATATGTAGGGTCAATATGGAAAAAATAGTGTCACAGAATAATATATGATATTTAATAAAAGAAAACTAGATATAAAAAAAATACGACCTCACAAAAAAATATAGAAGCTTACCAACGAAATAAAATGTATACTTTTTAGTTCAATTGTCCAGTAATCGGTCGTAATTATATATTATTCTGTGCGGTCCTGCAATGTCATGGTCGCTCTTTAATGGAAGTTGAATATTTCTGGGGACGTCGCAAAAGTATGGTTTAGTGAAGTATGATCGTCTGCTCTCCAATAAATTATGCGGCGGAGAAACTTAGGTAGGTCTCCATCCATAAATACCTCAATGGTCAAGCGAAAACAGTACATGAAAAAAACAAAACGATTTGTTTACATTTGTGCCGAAAAATGTATTGGAAGCCTTCTCTATTATATAACAGTGACACTATTTTTTTTATATCATCCTTTGAGTAGAACAAATGATTACATATGTCGTTTTTTTCAACAAAAAAAAGTGGGGGCGTTTTGGTAAAATGTGCAGGCGCTTTGGTAAAAAGTGGGGGCGTTTTGGTAAAATGTGGGGGCGCTTTGGTAAAAAGTGGGGGCGTTTTGGTAGTGGGGGCGTTTTGACCTGTTACCCTGCGAGGCTCTGCCGAGCAGTCCCCCTGTTTCGTGCCAAATACAAATAAATCTCGTATAAAAAGACACCATACCTATATTGTCTTTATACTGCAATACTATATTTTTTCCTCACTGTTCTATATAAAAAAAATAATTAAAATTCGTATTCCCGGTCATGGGCGCCATTTGACAATCAACCACTGGCGTAGTAATCGAAGGATTATAAACAAACTTATTCTTGCGCAGTGCAACATAAATAGGCAGAAAAAGGATAATTATTGGTATTATAGCAATAAATTTTATCTAATTGACAACAGTAACAATAACAAATGCAACAAAAGATGATTATTTAACATGCAATTTATAAAAAAAATCGGAAAAGAAACGGGAAAATGTTACAAGGTCACGGTCATCAGCTGATTCATTGTGGCGGATGTTGATTTCCAACGTAAACATTGAGATTGTTGATGTTCAAATGTGCGCCATAAAAGATCGAATGTATGCGACTTGACATGTTTGTTTGGGATGAAAACATCGGAGCGGAAATATCTAGCTCTCCCTATGTGCAACTAGACACGGTGGCTGATGCAACGGGCTGAATTGCAGGGTTGGCAAAAAAGCGGGAAATACTCATATTTCCCAGGAACGCGGGAAATACCGGTATTTCCCGGGAAATACTGGTAATTACCGGAAACTACTGGGAAATAAGATTGATTCTTAATTTGCAAATATAATGGTACAGGAAACTACTAAATTGATATTTTTGTTTTGCATGTATGACCAAAATTGCATATAAAAAATCTTTAATGGATACAAATATAACTATAGTGGCCATACAGAAAAGAAAAAAAAATAATGGATAGTGTTAATGTACAGACATGTAAAATTGATATTGGGAAATTGATATTTGTTAAAAAAAATATTGATTTTGATAGAAATATTAAGAAAATTATTCTTTACTTGTAATCCTCACTTTGTACCTCCTTTGTTTTATATATAATAGTGATTAAAACCATATTCTGAGCTGCTTTTGACATGTTTATTGTTTGTCTTTACAATCTGGACTTATTTGATTTCTAAAGGTTATTGAAGATGTGTTAATTAGTTTGTAAAAACAAATTAAAAAAGTCAGTCATTATTGTACTATAGCATAAGGGAAATTCCCTAGGGTTATTAGATTACATGTATACAGCCTGGCAAAACAATCAGCTATTGTTAGAAATGCCATCATGTTCGGCTGCTATTGAGAGAATCTTCTCAAACTTTGGCATGATTCAGTCAAAATTAAGAAATAGAATTGGTCTTGTTAAAGCAGGAAAGCTTGTTTTTTGCTACAGAATGTTAAGGGGGAAAGATGAAATAGGTTGGTGAACTCTGAAACTGTATGGCTGAACTGAAAAGTGTAGATATAAAATTGTGGTGACAGTTTTAGCATGTTTTTAATAAGTTTTTTGTATAAATATTATGTTTATATGAAGATTACAATTTCAAAAGTTGCCTGAAGTCCTTCTTAATGGTCCTACACCTAGGCTGTATACCCATATTTATTAAACTAGTGTAGTTTTCAACACTGTGTGTTAAAATGTTAAGTTTTTAGCAACTTTCAAGAAATTAATCACATCTAAAAATCATATTTCCCAGTATTTCCCACTTGAGCTCAAATTTAGAGTATTTCCCAGGACGGTATTTCCCGGTAATTACCAATGGGAATTCCCGCCACTGGTATTTCCCGGCCAACCCTGCTGAATTGACGACGGACATCACTAATATTTGTTCCAGTTCTAGTTTTTGTTTGTCTTTCATTTAGTTCCAGATATTTCACTCCATTTGAATCAGTATTTAATGTTACGTCACCCCATCTGAAATCAAATATATCATACTATGTAATATCATTAATAATATTATTATTTATTTTTTAGGTAAATACCAGACAACCTTTAGACTCGTATGATTTTTAGGAGCCACAAAAATGCAGATATTCGACCAATTACTAAACAGAAGATTTATTAATGTGTCATCAGACATTCATCATGTCTATTAAGAATGGATTTGCATGTTCAGTGTAACATAAACATCAAATATTGGAATTTAATAGTTCGTTTATATTCTGTTTATGTGCAAACTCAGGAGTATATAATGGAATCGGGTCTTTTTCTTAATGTAATTCTATGAGTTTGAGGAGAACTGTACATTTGTGGATATGGATTGACAATTTAAGTATGCTTTTATTGTGTTTCGTTGGATCAAGCAGATTTCAGCATGTCATTGACTATTTCATATGTACATGTACTAGTAAAAATTAGAATTATGCAAAAAGTTTTATTTAAAAAAACCATCATACTGGTAGATGATAGCAACATTCAAATTTTAAGTCAATTTATTTTGTCCAAAATGAAGCGGAGTCTGCAGTGGAGACAAAATTTGTAAAATAAAGTTTGACAAGATTACAAACCTTAGATCATAATGCTCTGAAACACCTCGTAATCCAAACTGGATACAGTTGTTCATCCACACAGTGCTTAGAAGCGATTCTGGGCTGCTGTCTCCAAGTAAACCTTTTTCATACATGTTGATTTCATTGTCAGTTATTGGCTGTGAGCGCTTAGGTTTATTCCCTTTCCCTTTCTGTTTAAGAACTTTTTGCTTTGCATTCAAAGTTTGACGCGTTAAGTTAGATGAATCATCATTTTTATTCCCCATGATACTATGGCCATATTTGTGACGCCTCAAATGTCTGTCAATGCTACTAACATAACCCCTCAATGTTGATGGTCATACTTTGTTCCGTCCTTTTTCCTTACAGTCAGTTAGCTATCAACGGATCGGGCTCACTATATTGGATATTGTGAATTTCTCTGGTTTCCTCTTTGACAGTAAGAAATCTTTTGAACAATGCTATGTCATAGAATGATTTTTTGGCAGTATTTTTGTTTTGTTTTTGGTCTACAAAGTTCAAAGTTCAAGTCTTCAGTTTAATCCATGTTGAGGAAATTTGTGTCAAATTGTTAGTCATGTGTAGTAGTCACATTTTCCTTATTTGCTGGGTCCTGATCAGCCAAAGAGACAATGTTTTCCTCAGCAGTTGCATCTTGCTCCTGAGCTAACATTTGCATGAGCACATTTTGCAAATCCTCATCTTCAAACACAGGAGAGGGAGGGACAGGTTCCTCAGACACACGGGAAGACATTAGTGACCAGTCCAGTTTAAAATTTGAAACTGTATTCTCTTGGTCAGACATCAGTCATCTTGTTGTATTTTAGCAGACGATTTTGGGGGGAGGGTTTACGGCAACTCACTCTTTTTCCCTTGTCTTTTATTTTTAGGAACAATAACACATATCTTTTATATTTTTTATTTGGAACAAATATCAAACAAATTTCTTTATTCAACAAATGATACAACCAGAAATATTTCGCCGGCGATACGATACGAATGTTGACATAATCGTCATGGAAGCGGCCATGACACTTCCGAAAGTAGTTCCAAAAAGGGGCGTGGCCTAGATGCTTTATACAGGACATTGTCCAGTATAAAGCAAAAGTTTATACGACCCCCTTTATCAATGCTGTAAAGTTACCAATTGCAGTATAATAATACTGAACTACATAGAACAACGCTGCAACATGCAAAGTGTCCAAAAATTGAACGTCCAGACCAAATCAAAACATTCGTAGACCAAATTAATGGCAATATTTTAACTGCAGCTAGACGTGCAGGTCCGTCTAAACAGATCCGATTCAAAGGTCCTAAGTGGAAAGCTAGCCCCGCCGTAAGAGAATTGTTACAACAAGGAAAATATATTCACAAAAACTGGATGGACCTTGGTAAGCCACGCTTTAATCATCATATAGTAGATGAACGCCGCACCATTAAAAGACTCATTCGATCACAACAGCGACAAGACATAGCATGTGAACGGAAACAATTCTACAGTCAAATACTTGAAGCTAAAGGTTCCAATAGTTTCTATAAACTTATTCGAAGAGGTCTTTCAAACACTGAATAAACCAAAAGGCTTCAGAAGCGAAGGTAGAATTATAGTTGATCTAGACGATCAATGTAAAGACTTTTCAAATTTTTATGAAGACAACTAGTAGAATTTAACTCTGACTACCAGAAAGATGTCTCACAGCATATAGACTTGATTCGAGAAATTATTAATAATATGGACAGCGATTTTATACCTATTTCCCATTATGAAGTTACCACAGCTATAACTAAGTTAAACAACAAGAAATCTGGTGACGAACTCGGAATAAGTACTGAACACGTTAAACTTGCTGGTCAATCTATCGTAGCCGCATTAGTAGAACTGTTCAATGCCATTTTAGAGCACGGTTACATACCACCACAATTTCTTTCAGGAATTATAACACCAGTATACAAAAAAGGACGTGATGCCACTGACTTTAGTAATTATAGAGGAATAACAGTTTCATGTACTCTAGGGAAAATTCTGGAACACGTAATACTCAATCAAATTGAACATCTACTACCTTCATATTACAATTTGATTTCACCAAAGGAACGTCTATACTTCTTGCAGCATTGGTTATTAACGAATCTATAACAGAAGCCAAGGAACTGAATTTACTATTATTTATAGCTTTTCTCGATTCACAAAAAGCTTTCGATGTTGTAGACCATCAATCTCTAAAATGTAAACTTTTCCATAATGGTATAAACGGGAACATATGGAGTCTCATGGATACTTGGTACTTCAATCTATCATCAAGAGTTAAATGGTCTGGCCATATCAGTGATCCGTTTCCGATCCAACAAGGAGGGCGGCATTTTGTCAACAGGTCTCTACAAAACCTATATCAATGAACTACTACTGACCCTTGAGCGTAACAGAGTTGCAACCCACATTGGAACAACGTATGTAGGCTGTCCTACGGTAGCAGATGACTTAGCTCTTCTCGCAAATTGCACTTCTGATTTACAACTAATGCTAGATGCTACAAACTCTTTTGCAAACAGAGAAAAATATGTTATTCATCCAGAGAAAAGTGCAATTATAATAAGATTTCGAAGAAAAGTACTCGTTTTGAGGTAACTGATTGGAAACTCGGCGATAAAGAAGTCTAAATATCACAAACTGCTACTCACCTTGGCATACTACGTTCAACCAGGAATGACATGACATCCAACGTTGAAGACAGAATCTCTTGTGCGAGAAAAACAATCTATAGCTTAATCGGTACTGGATTACCAATGGATTACCACTTACAACATGTATTAAACTATTCAATACATATGTACTTCCACGCCTTATTTATGGATTAGAAACATTCATCCTAAAACCCACACATTTCAACTTATTAGAAAGATTTCACCTTAGCTTTCTGAGAAAAATTCAATGTCTACCATCTCGGTCAATTAGAGGAATTACCTACTTATTGTTAGGAGTGAGACCTATTACCACAGAAATCCACATTAGACAACTTAAATTGTTATGCAGCATTATCAGAAATGAAAATGTAGCGATAAAGAACATTCTATTGAGACAGATACATACAAAGTCCGATGATTCGAACAGTTGGTTTACCCATATCATCAATTTGCTTGAGCACTATGACCTGCCTACTATAAAAAACATTAGTACATATAGTACCGTGTAAGATAACGTGGAAAAGAGAAGTTAAACTAGCAGTAGATAATCTCTGGAATCAGAAACTGATCTCTGACTGTTCTCAAAAATCATCTTTAGCTTTCTGTGAAACCGCAATCTTGTCCATCGGAATCGTCCATAGAATCTGGACCGCAGTTCAAAACAACATGAAAGATGTGCGCCGGGGTGGAATTAAGGCTAGATTACCAACAGGTACATATATACTCCAATGCAATCGTAGCAAATTTAACCAACATGAAGTAAGTGCGATTTGTCCTCTCTGTCAACTGGAAGATGAGGACACACTTCACTTTCTCATTAAATGTAGGAACTGAAGTTATTATTAGTGACATTGATGAATCCGTCCGGAGAATTCTATCAAATGACTTTAATCTACTGACTAATGTAATCTTAGAACCGGATATACTAACTAGACGAAATCTACTGAAGTGCAATGACGAAATAATTAGTAAAATAGAGAACTGTACCAGAAGATTATGCTATGCTCTACACTGTGGTAGACTGCATATGACTAACTCAGGAATGTCGAAGAACTAGTCTTCATGATTTTATTTATTTTTTCCAGTATCTGTGACTATAACTAAATATAGGGTCACCAATCTAGTGGTGGATGATACAAACCAAAGAAGAAGACAGCTTGACCGGGAAAATAACTGATACACCTATGTCTGGTTGTCAATACAGAATCCGAATAATTATATAAATATAAATTCTGTATAATTATATAATTATATAAATATAAAGTCATATTTGGAAGTCAAATATATGAGATTTAAAATTTAATCATAAATATAATTATTAAACACATTGATAATATAAACTATTTAATATAAATTGTATTATCCTATTACTTTACCGACTAATTTATCATTTATATATATATCAATTGCGTATAAAAAATATGCTATAATGTCGTAATTAGTCAACAGAATTCGAATGTTTAGCATCGTCTGTTGGTGGAATCGCCATTAACACGTGATTAATTATGAATCGTCTGCAGTTACGAAGTTTGCCGAGCAGCGTGTGATAACTGCTATAAATAACTGAGGATGGATGATGAGGTAAGCATGTTGCATGTAAATTCAATAGAATTAATATAATTTAAGAATTATATCTATGAAATTGGATCCCGGGTAATCAGTTAATATTATAATATCCGACATTTTCTTCATCAGCAAACAATTCCGCACATGTACAAACGCTTTCCCGAATGAATTCACTGTCAGGTCGTAAAAATATTGGGCGGGTCAACATTGAATTCTTTCCTGGATGGAAGAAAATCAAACAGCGACGTATTTCCTTCGTTCTAGGCTATTTACGTATGCTATTATGAAAAAATTCAACTGCAATATATCTTTATGGTTTTTTAAATCAAAGTTTAGGTCTTATATGGGAAACATATTGTTTTATTAAAATGAAAGCCTGTATGCCTTTAAGTCGTGGTTTTGTTGTATTATTTTTCCCGTGTTCAGCCCCGATTTGAACACCATGTACCCAATTTAAGTATTAAAGTTCCCTAGCACCTAACAAAGACCGGAGGTTTCACGTGAAAGTTCTTTGTATTTGTCTTGGCCTCTCCCCGCTCCCTTTTTAAGGTTAGTAGTCATGATACAGTTGAAAATGACCGAAAGCGGCGACAACAATATCGTTTTGGGGTCGTCGTGGTCGTGATTGTATGGTAGTAGGATTTACAAGTACCAGTGCAATCGGTGCCTATTGCCACTAACTTTGTGAGTTCGGTTCCCGCTCAAGCGAGGTGTGCTCGGTGCAACATTATGTGATAAAGTTTGTCCGTGACATGCGGCGGATTGATGATTTTCTCCGGAAACCCCGGTTTCCTTCACCAATAAAACTGACCGTCATGATATAGCTGAAATATTGTTGAAGGTGGCGTTAAACACAATAACCATAACTCGTGTACGTTGTTATGCAGTTCTAGTACCAGTGAGTGTCATTGCTGTGTGTCTTATAATGTCATATGATACTGCTTCTGGGATATTACAAAAAAAAAATGTTTTATTTATTTCTTTATATGAACGAGTATTTAAAAAGAGTAATCTTATCACATTACTGTTACATGACAAAAATGTACAAAAGAAATATTACACAATGTTAAATAGAATTGATTTCGCATTTCTTGCTAATTTAATTTCATACATTAATCAGAAAAAAAGATAAATGTGCTAAGATAAACATTTAGGATATTGCATAGAGCGGCAGAAAATTGTGACAAACTTTAGATACATGTAAAACCAAGCTATGCGTAGTTCCGTGTTGTGATGTCCACTACGACGTTCGGTTCGTCATTACCTCCAGTTGGTTTTTTTGTTTGTTTATCTTGTGTCTTGTGTATTGTAGTGTTCGACACGTGTTGTGGTGTGTGTTTTGTCTATTTGTCTTCGTCTTGTGTCTTGTGTGTCCAATGTTGCCAATTTCTCTGGATTGTCCATTCTTGATTTCCCCCTTCGGTTTGCTTAACGTTTATTTATATGGAGGTAACTTTCCTCTTGTCATACATTCTTGAATACACGTTATTAAGGCAAACCGCTTTAACAACAAAAATTCAATCGAATTACATGAATTCATCGAGTTTGCATTAATAATAATCAAAGTAAAACAAAATCATGCAGTCAAGGATTGCGTTTGATCCTTTTGTCATTATTTAGACGATAAAATATGTTTAAATCTAAATCAATTAGCGCTTAATGTAAACTGGAAATTATTATAGACAAAACATTTGGTTTACATACATGATAGTCATATCATGAATCATGTAAATGGCATACATTTCAGAAACTAGGTAATATCTCGTAAATCAATACAATAAAACTGACGTCATTCGTAACATGTAATAACATAATACTGAACCAGATATTGACCAATAACGTAACATATGAAACAGATATTGACTAATCACGTAATGTTTGAACCAGATATTGACCAATCACGTAAAATAATTCTAATCTACCATGTTCCATAGAACCATATATTGACTAATCAAGTAACATCATTTTAATCTACCATGTTCCATAGAACCAGACATTGACCAATCAAGTAACATCATTTTAATCTACCATGTTCGATAGAATCGGATATTGACTAATCATGTAACATTACTTTAATCTACCATGTTCCATAGAACCAGATATTGACTGGTCACGTGACATCATTTTCATCTACCATGTTCCATCAAACCAGATATTGACTAATCAAGTAACATCATTTTAATCTGCCATGTTCCATAGAACCAGACATTGACTAATCAAGTAACATTACTTTAATCTACCATGTTCCATAGAACCAGATATTGACTGGTCACGTGACATCATTTTCATCTACAATGTTCCATAGAACCAGATATTGATTAATGTAACACCATTTTAATCTACCATGTTCTATAGAACCAGAGATTGACTAATCATGTAAAACCATTTTATTCCACCATGTTCCATAGAACCAGAGATTGACTAATCATGTAAAACCAGTTTATTCCACCAAGTTCCATAGAACCATACATTGACTAATCACGCTACATCATTTTAATCTACCATGTTCCATAGAACCAGAGATTGACTAATCATGAAAAACCATTTTAATCTACCATGTTCCATAGAACCAGAGATTGACTAATCATGTAAAACCATTTTAATCTACCATGTTCCATAGAACCATACATTGACTAATCACGTAACATCATTGTATTCTACCATGTTCCATAGAACCAGATATTGACTATTCAAGTAACATCATTTTAATCTACCATGTTCCATAGAACCACATATTGACTAATCATGTAACATCATTTTAATCTACCATGTTCCATAGAACCAGATATTGACTAATCACGTGACATCATTTTATTCTACCATATTCCATAGAACCAGACACGGACTATTCAAGTAGCATCATTTTAATCTATCATGTTCCATAGTTTTCAATATATAAAAATGAAAAAATATGTCTGTTTTGAAAACAGCAGCTTTAAGGACAAAGACTGTTTGGTTCGAAGTTCTCCGAAATGTCTGTGAATTAAATGCTGTTTCAGTGAGCTAGCACTGTACAAAGTCAGCTCAGTGTCTTGGTCTAGTGAAATTTCCTCAATAGTGACTCTTTCTCGCCATTATATGCCTGAAAGGTTGCTCACATGGCATTAAGCAACCTTCACTCATCCTTCCTCTCCAATTTAGTCAATGATTCTTTTACAATGAGACCTGTGTAAGTAAGACCCTCAATAAACTGGACTCATGTGTATAGCGAACATTAAAGACAGTCCCAGTGTAGGAAACATGTGCTAATTTAACCAGCTTTGCTTTGGTTAGGATTATGTTGTTTAATGCCACTTTCAACAATATTTCAGTTATTTCGTGGTGGTCAGTTTTATTGGTAGATGAAACCGGAGTACCCGGAGAAAAGCACCGACCTGTCGCAAGACACTGACAAACTTTATCACCTAATGTTGTATCGAGCGCACCTCGTCTGAGTAGGATACGAACTCACAACGTTAGTGGCAATAGGCATTGATTGCAAAGGTAGTTGTAAATCCAGCTACCATACGATCACGACCATGACGGTCCCACATTTAACCTGAATAAACCGAACACTTGTTTATCCCGAAGGCTTAGTCATTGTAATTGTCAACAAACAGATCGTTCATCATTTAAATAACTATTTTCATTTAAATTTATTAATGTGCTTAAAGTCATAGTCAATCGAGTAACGCTTGATCATTTCTTGTGTATTACGTCATATAGGTAGGTGAAGGTCGGTACAAAACATGGCACTGCATCACCTGTTATTTTAAACGGATATATTTCTGTGATATTAAAAATCCGATTAACGACGAATCGTATCAAACAATAACCATTATTACAAAAGTAGGTATTAATTTCTTATATACAAATTAACGCGACGCCATTGTAAGAAATGTTAGACATGCAGCATCCATATTAATATCCACTCATATTTGTGTTCGCAGCATTTGTCCCTATTTCCACACATGGTAAATGTGTACTATGTGTTGTTTCATTCCACGCTGAAACATTTACGGTGTACAAAAGTATGCAGTAAGCTTGCCGCTATCTCACATCAATCATATTTGAATGCATTGTTTGCAATTCTCATGCAAATATTACAATAAATTTGTAGTAACATTGCAGTCATATCGAAATATATATGTTTGTTTGCTAAAAGTTTGTACGTAACTTTGGGAATGTTATATTGTTTGCAGAAAGTTTTGAAAATTAAAGATGTTTGATCAGAACATTGCAGAAATGATCAGCTATGTCTGAGCATAATTAACTTTCAACTTATTCTCGGGCTAAATTTAAAATTGGTTTGTAATGATTATGAATTGAACTTGACATGTGATGAGGTGCAAATCTCGAATTCGATGGGACCATGGAAAAAATTCGAGTCAACCGTAGTTCGACTCAAGAGGAGCTACGAAAATACCGGAAGTGTGGTTTGCTTAACAACGAAAGGGAGACAACTCGAGCGAAATTTTGAAGAGCTAAAACCAGCATCGCATGTCCCTATTCTCGGAACGATTTTAAACATATTCGATGTTTTTGTTGATGTTTTTTTCTCTCCGTTAAATTCTGTGAATCTTGTGAAACGACTGATAACTTCTAGATATCTTTTTTTGTGTGAATGAATATGTTTATCCGTTTTGTTTATGTTTTTCACCTGTTGCATTGTCATTAAACTTCACCCATCATGACGTATTTTTCTTTGTACAATAAATGGTGTGCTTTTATTATTCAATAAAGTGTAGAAGAAAACTATTCTTCTTTAATCAAAATTAATTTCCGACAAATAATTCAATAGATAAAACGCTTCCTTTGTGTACTTTTCATAATCATTGATGTATGCCGACCCAAGCGCACTTATTATGAATCGATAATTTTTGATTGTACACATCTAACCTGTGTCATAATACCAAGCCAATTCAAATATTATCACTAAAGAATTTGACAGATTGTGAAATAAACATGTGAAATAGCCTAAGGTAAAAATGTCAAATTCAATGACCGGATGTTTCACCTGTGATCCGATTTTAATCCTAAGGTAATACACATGTTTTGACAGGTAAATTTGACTTAACGAATGTAAATAATATGGCTTTCTACATCTCTGGACCAAAATTTTTATTCGAGACAACCGAAATTTCGCCTCATCCGAATTCGACTCAACAGGAGTCAAATTATATATATTTATACACAACGAAGTTCGGGACTTCGATAAAAATTCGACTCAACCGGAAATTCGAGTCAACCGAATTCGAGACAATGAGAGTCAACTGTATTTTATTAAATAAGCGGGGGTCGTCGTACTCGTGATCGCATGGTAATTGGATTTACAACTACCTGTGCAATCAGTGCCTATCATCACTAAATTTGTGAGTTCAAACCCATTCCATGGCGAGGTGTACTCGATACAACATTATGTGATAAAGTTTGTTAGTGACTTGCGATAGGTCGGTGGTTTTCTCCAGTTTCCTCCACCAATCAAACTGACTATCACGATATAACTGTAATATTGTTGAAAGTGAGGTTTAACACCATAAGCCGATCCCCTATTAAATAATCTTGAATTCTTTAAGAAATAAACATAACATGGCTGACTTGTTGAATGTATTATAGTTAGTGTACGATAAGTAATAAAGGTGCATGCACATGGAAAATAAAAACTGATTGCAGTAATAATACATTTGTAATTGTTTATCAGTAAACGTTAGAGAATACCGAAGGGTAATACAAAAATAGCCAATCCAGAGAAACTGGAAACATAGGGTACACAAGACGCAGAAAAACAAACAAAGCAATAACATAGCACAATATATGCTGGACACCACTATGCGCAAACAAACACAAATAACGTAAGTAAGACATGAGCCCCCCCCCCCCCTACAAACAACTGGAGATGAAAGCGAACAGAACATCGTTTTTGTACAGAAATCATAACCTAGCTTGAATTTTCTTAATTTGGAAAATAAGTTATGTATTATAATAAGGGTAATAACAAAATTACCGAACTCCGAACAATCTTCCAAAGGGAAAGTCAAAATTCATAAGTTATTAAACAGAAAAAATCAGTCAACAACCGGAAAACTGTGAAAACCGTAATGACTCTGACTGGTACAGGCATTTCTAAGGAAATGGTGGGTTGAATCAGATTTTAAAGCGCCAAACCTCCCGCTTTCATTACGACTCAAAGATTCCGGCTGTGACTATAACATTATGTATAACAATACTGGAACAACATAGGTAAAATAGTTGTCAAAGCAGTACCAAATTCAGTGAGTATAGGTTTTGTGAACTACATCCTAGTATATTTATTCACATTCTTATTTCACATATTTCAACTGTATATAGTTGTTTTTGGTATTTAACGCCACTATCAACAATAGTTCTGTTAAATCGTGGCAGTTAGTTGTATTGGTGGATGAAACCGGAGTGCTAGGAGAAAACCTGTCGTAAGTTACTGACAAGATCTATCGCAAAATGGTGTATCGAGTACACCTCACAACGTTAGTGGTGATAGGTATTGATTGCACGGGTAATTGTCCAACTACCATACGATCACGACCACTACAATCCCCTGAAAATATAAATTGTTAAAATGTAGAAAGAACGAATTAATTTTTCGATATATATTTGTATATTTATTTCTTCATATAAAAAAAATCAATGATTACTGGTATGACGTAAATAGTAGCAAGTTCGGTTTAGTTTGATTGGTATGTCGCATGCATATTTACATTATTTTCAAAAAATAAAAAAAATTATCGTAACCATTTACACATAATTTTGCAGAATCATATCTTTAGTCGTATGAACAATTAGACGGAATACTGGCAAACAATATCAAGAATAATTGCAGAATTATTTGATTACAACTCCTTCTGTATATCTTTGAGGAAGATATTTATTACCAATGAACATTCAAAAAGGCAGATTCGCATTCAACGTTAATCCCCAAGTGACGGGTGACTTCTAACAAGAAAAGTTTGAAGATATGAATAGGGTAATTAGAGGCTGGAAATAGGAGTCAGACATGCAATACAGTGGTAGAAGTAAAACGTGCAAAAGTACTAAAAATGTTGGCCAAAAAAACACTATGCAAAACACTTAAGATTGAGCAAACCAAATTCCACTAAAATTCGAGAGTGTACTCATGTACTCTAGAACCGAAAGCAATTCCTGTTCCAAAGAAAATGATGCCATGTGTCAAGAAAGTGACAAAAATGAACAGAAAGAAGGGATTGTGACTATGATAAAGTGAGCATATCAGTGATCATCTGTGACACAGAATTCCGTAAAGGTTAACAAGAAGAGTTTGAAGATACCAAAGGAGCAATCTGAATCCGTATATCGAAGAAGAACAGACAACACAATGGATAAAAGAAAAAGTACAAAAAGGACAAACAACGATCTACAAAACATACACATAAAACTAAAGATCGAGTAACACGAACCCCACTAAAAACAGGGGGTGAACTCAGGTGCTCCGGAAGGGTAGGCATCCTGCTCCACTAGTGACACCCGTCGTGTTAGCAAAGTATTAATGGCGACCGTAAACCATACTTCAACTTAACCATTCTGGACCTTGGCAGATAAATGATTGACAAAATAACGGATGGATGATGACTGATAAGGTGTTGTACGGATAATACATGGACGGAAGGCGGGTGATGGAATTAGAAAATAACTAATTACTTTTGCATAATACTGATAATAAATGTTAGAGAAAATCGAAAGGACAATCAAGAATTGACAATCCAGAAACATCGGCAACACTGGGCACACAAGACACAGGGCGAAGACAAACAAAACAATACAATACAACACAGCACAGAAAGCTAAAAGGATGAGCAACACGGACAGTATAAAAAAATCGGGGGTGAATCCGGATGCTCGAGAAAGGTATTCAGTTCCTGCTTATTATATGACATCCGCCATTTTAAATGACAAAATAATGACGTGGCACCTGTAACCAATAATATATCAAGTTGTATTTATAATTAAATGATAATTTAACTGTCTCGTTTCTCATTGATCGTGCCGATTGATTTACGATTGCATTTTTTATTCGGTATACTATTACTCCGGACAAATTATCTCTGATCACGTTTAGCACTTACTTTGCTCAACACCGTGTCAATACAATATAAGCATGGAAGTCTTTCTATTTTGAGATTGAAAGAAAACGCTAGTAATGTACACAATGTCATAAAGTTAAATGTTCAAGCTAAATTTTAACCACAGTATAGGACATCTAAATGGTCAAGAAACAGAGCGTTGATATACCGCGATATCACTTTAAAATCTGATTTAACCCACCACTTCTTTAGAAATGCCTGTACCAAGTCAGGGTCATTACGGTTTTCACAGTTTTCCGGTTGTTGACTGAATTTGTCTGTTTATATACTTATGAGTTTTGACTTTCCCTTTGTAAGATTGTTCGGAGTTCGGTAATTTTGTTATTACCCTTATTTAGCAAATATTATATTTTAACGACAATCGAATAAGACAATGGGTGGTATATGTGAAGCAGCAATAGCTTATCATTCTGGAATCTCGAAATGCAATTTTAGAGAGGATGATGTTATTCTATTTTAGTTTGTTTTCAGTGTTCTGTGTCTTTTTAAAACAAGTATGCATTACGGTTATTTAAATGTCGGTTGCATTGTCTTTGGGTTTTTTGTTCATTTACTTTTGAGCGTACGTGATGTAAGGTTATTCCAGAAACATGTCATGTCCAGATAGTTCGATAACTGTTTGGTTTTTACTTCATCGCAACAATTTCCTTTCTGTATTACTTTCAATGGTTGTGCTTTTATTTTGGGGCATAGTGATTGATATACAGTAATTTACCATGTTGAAGTATTTATTCCCTACTGGTGTACAAACAACTAATGATTTACATCTTAATTTCTTTACAACAATCTATACAATTTTGCTTCATTTCTTTTAAGGGTCGAAGTAAATATCTCACATTTCCTATTAGCTTAAGTCCGATCGTAAATGCATTTTACACAAGAAATGTGTGATTCTACGATTTTATTTTTTCCAAAAGGTCCGAATTAATAGCAAAAGTTATCAAATTAGTGATACTCGCTTGTTGAAGCAGCATAAATTCGTCTTCTTCCTCATTACCGTGTGGTCCCCGTCATCGCGCGTCTTCTTCGTCATTACCGTGTGATCCCTGTCATCGCGCGTCTTCTTCGTCATTGTCCTGTGGTCCCCGTCATTGCGCGTTTGCATAGTCGAAAACTTATGATTGGGGACATTCATAACCGTGTAGAAGCCGGTGTAGACATTTCAAATCAATTTGTGATTTATTTACACAGATCTAATCAATCCAAACCAGTAAAGTATTTACTTACTCAGCTCAAGTAATATTTACCCAGTAAAGTGCTATGGATAAGATAGGTTATACTCCCATTTGGTTTGCATGGGGTTGTCTTTTATTTATGTTATTTGCCTGTATCTAGCCATTAATGGGCGTGGTCGTGCATTTGTGTGCTAGGGATATCGATTTTGCTTCTATCTGATTTTTCTATGGGAATTTGGAGATGTTCTGACAGTGTGGTATTTTCCGTTTTTCATTTTATTTTATTCATAAACATATACTGGCATCCAACACGATTTCCATATCACATGTTGCTTGTGTCGTTAAACAATATTGCCTGTTTTTCTTCGATTTACGCCCTTTCTGATTACCTATTTGGTAATCTTTAAACTTGTCTTACAATGTTTATATCTCCAGAAACAATTGTTTGTTTTTTTGTTGTTTTTTTCTCATATTGTTGTTTACCAAAATAAAAGATATGAAACAAAAACCAAATCTCAAATTTGAATAATCGCTACAATCATATTTTCAAAATTTGCATCGCTTCAGCCTTTACACTCGTATGTCAATAGATAAAAAGATTAACAATTCCGTCAGTAAAATTCCAATCATTTTTGTCAATGAAATTAATCTATTTGTAGATTAAGGATCTCCTTACACAGTAAAAATTATTTTTTTTTCTCCGAAATCTGGAATTTAATCACGATCAGGATTAATATAACGTAAATAGCAAAGAAAATTGTGTTTATGTGTATGTGGGAAGATGAGCAACAATAATACTTGATTGGCGCTAAATCTACTTGACAAATACAAACGTGAAATGTAAAAACCAATACATGTTTGTTTATCTATCCTAGAATTACAATAACAGAAGCGTACAATATTTTCATTATAATGTAAATGAGATGAACGGTTTTTATGGAGATAATATCCATGTCTAATACGCTAAGCAACAACATTCACTGACTGTCCATGTTTGGTTTGTCATTTATTTTTTGTGATAGTGTGTGGTCTCGAATCTGTCCACGCTATTAGTTTTTGTTTATATCTGAATTGTAATCAAATTATCAGAAGGGGGTTGATCATGAAAGTTTAAATAATATAAACAAAGGAAACGGGGACAAAGTGAGCAATGTAGGAATTATTGTTTTTCATGTAGAAGCCGCATAAAATAATTAACAATTTACAAAGAGGCATCACATTTCTGTAGATAAATCTTGAAATAAATCTGGATTCTGTAAGAAATAAAAATGAACGACATGATGTACTGCAACAAAATTCGGCGATTTTTTTTTCATTTAGTTTTGTGTATATTTTTATCATTTTTAACCCTTTGTGGGAAGGGGGTAGAGTTTAACTGTCATATTGCAAATCAAATACATTTAAGAATCAACCCAATACATAAATTAAATTTTTGTGTTTTAGTGATGTCTTTGCTATAACTTGTTATGCAATACACAGTTAACTATCAGTCATAATGATAGTTATCTTTCTACAATATGAATTTAACACCTTTGTTGCAAAATGACACGACTGTCTATTCCCCTAAGTACCAAACCCGGGAAGCATCGCATCGCTGTTGACACGGTCGACCTTCAGCAGACTACATGTCTAGAAAGCGCTACCACTTCCTTCAATATTAAATTTTAATTAATCTTCAAAAACATATAAAATTAAAGAATAAATCAATATAAAACTATGAAATCCTAGCAAAGAAATTTAAAAAAGGAGACAAATGGGGTGAAAAATGCCCGTCCGGTTCACGTATCTGAAACCTGGGAGCAAATAGTTATATTAGGTTCCTCATGAAGCTTTTTTTTTTCAGATAAAGAAATTCAGATATTCAGATGTTTTAATTTGAAAAAAATTAAATTCCTTTTCATCTTCACTACAGAAATTGACCGACAAAAAGTTTTAATTTGTTTTACAATTTAACAAACAAAAAATAAATAAAAATAAAACAGAATTGAAAAATGCACCTTAAGATGTCACATTCAAAGTTAAGTTATTTCTTATAAGTTAGGCACACTTTTTATCATTATTACTTCACTTTAAATCGTATAGTAATAATTTCAAAAAGCGTATATTATAATTTATATATTTACTTTTTAATTTCATACAAAATATTAATTTGATTACCCCTTTTTTCTTATGCTTGAAAAGCAACAAAAAAAACAAAAAAGGAAAAAAAGTGCATGCAGTTTTTTATCAAGTAGGATTTATACAGATTTTGTATGGGGAATATAACGGTAATTACAAAAAAATACATACCAGGTAATTTATTTGTTGTCATTATATCATTGTCATTATATCTCCGTTTACAAATCACTTCACAGTAGGTGTTATCATTGAATTTTAAGCCCAAATAACAGTATATTGTGACACCTGTACTAGAGAAACCATACATTAGCGTATCGATAAACCCCGAGAACATAATATTTTGACACTTTACTAATGGCGGACACACTCGGAAGTCGATAATGGCCGCGCCCATGTTTTTAAGAATAAAAAGGTCTATAGTGTAGATTGTTGTTTTAGCACTTAAGTTGGGGACACTTAAAAGTTTTTAATTAATTTTCAAAAAGTAATTAAGAAGTGAAATAATGAATGTAGGAAAAAAAGTAACAGGAAAATAAGTCACGGAAAAAGGTCATGGATGAAAAGTCACAGGAAAAAAAGTCACATATATAATGTCATCTTTCAGATAATTAAAGTTTTTTGTAAAAAAATATTTCAATGCCTTAATCTTTAATTTGTTTATACTGTAATTAATATATTCTTCCTGAATAGAGACCCAGTTGTTTAATTAGTGCATGTATTTAATTCATGAATGACTCAGAAACCATAATGATTGAAATGAAAAGGGGTAATTTAAATAAAAGTAGCCACTTGATTGCTATTAACATCAGAGAGAACCAACAAAAAGAAGATATGGGAGCGCAACAACAACCGTATCAGACGTCTTAAAGACCGTTTCAACAGTGGACTTATCAGCCTTGGTGACTTCCTTTCTGCAGTTGGTCAACTGTCTGGACTTTAAACACTAACTTGATTGAACTGTTATTTATGAAATGTACTGTGCTTAACTTGTTTAGTTTCTTTGCTTAAACATTAGTGTGCTGACATTGTTATAGTGCTTTCTATAAATGTTTAAACATTATTGTGCTGTCATTGTTATAGTGTTTTCTATAAATGTTTAAACATTATTGTGCTGTCATTGTTATAGTGTTTTCTATAAATGTTTAAACATTATTGTGCTGTCAATGTTATAGTGCTTTCTATAAATGTTTAAAGATTATTGTGCTGTCAATGTTATAGTGCTTTCTATAAATGTTTAAACATTATTGTGCTGTCATTGTTATAGTGCTTTCTATAAATGTTTAAACATTATTGTGCTGTCATTGTTATAGTGCTTTCTATAAATGTTTAAAGATTATTGTGCTGTCAATGTTATAGTGCTTTCTATAAATGTTTAAACATTATTGTGCTGTCATTGTTATAGTACTTTCTATCAATGTTTAAACATTATTGTGCTGTCAATGTTATAGTGCTTTCTATAAATGTTTAAACATTATTGTGCTGTCAATGTTATAGTGTTTTCTAGAAATGTTTAAACATTATTGTGCTGTCATTGTTATAGTGCTTTCTATCAATATTTAAACATTATTGTGCTGTCATTGTTATAGTGCTTTCTATAAATGTTTAAACATTATTGTGCTGTCAATGTTATAGTGCTTTCTATAAATGTTTAAACATTATTGTGCTGTCAATGTTATAGTGCTTTCTATAAATGTTTAAACATTATTGTGCTGTCATTGTTATAGTGCTTTCTATAAATGTTTAAACATTATTGTGCTGTCAATGTTATAATGCTTTCTATAAATGTTTAAACATTATTGTGCTGTCATTGTTATAGTGCTTTCTATAAATGTTTAAACATTATTGTGCTGTCATTGTTATAGTGCTTTCTATAAATGTTTAAACATTATTGTGCTGTCATTGTTATAGTGCTTTCTATACATGTTTAAACATTATTGTGCTGTCAATGTTATAGTGCTTTCTATAAATGTTTAAACATTATTGTGCTGTCAATGTTATAGTGCTTTCTATAAATGTTTAAACATTATTGTGCTGTCATTGTTATAGTGCTTTCTATCAATGTTTAAACATTATTGTGCTGTCATTGTTATAGTGCTTTCTATCAATGTTTAAACATTATTGTGCTGTCAATGTTATAGTGCTTTCTATAAATGTTTAAACATTATTGTGCTGTCAATGTTATAGTGCTTTCTATAAATGTTTAAACATTAGTGTGCTGTCATTGTTATAGTGCTTTCTATAAATGTTTAAACATTATTGTGCTGTCATTGTTATAGTGTTTTCTATAAATGTTTAAACATTATTGTGCTGTCATTGTTATAGTGCTTTCTATAAATGTTTAAACATTATTGTGCTGTCATTGTTATAGTGTTTTCTATAAATGTTTAAACATTATTGTGCTGTCAATGTTATAGTGCTTTCTATAAATGTTTAAACATTATTGTGCTGTCATTGTTATAGTACTTTCTATCAATGTTTAAACATTATTGTGCTGTCAATGTTATAGTGCTTTCTATAAATGTTTAAACATTATTGTGCTGTCAATGTTATAGTGTTTTCTAGAAATGTTTAAACATTATTGTGCTGTCATTGTTATAGTGCTTTCTATAAATGTTTAAACATTATTGTGCTGTCATTGTTATAATGCTTTCTATAAATGTTTAAACATTATTGTGCTGTCAATGTTATAGTACTTTCTATAAATGTTTAAACATTATTGTGCTGTCAATGTTATAGTGCTTTCTATAAATGTTTAAACATTATTGTGCTGTCATTGTTATAGTGCTTTCTATAAATGTTTAAACATTATTGTGCTGTCAATGTTATAGTGCTTTCTATAAATGTTTAAACATTAGTGTGCTGTCATTGTTATAGTGCTTTCTATACATGTTTAAACATTATTGTGCTGTCATTGTTATAGTGCTTTCTATTAATGTTTAAACATTATTGTGCTGTCATTGTTATAGTGCTTTCTATAAATGTTTAAACATTATTGTGCTGTCATTGTTATAGTGTTTTCTATAAATGTTTAAACATTATTGTGCTGTCATTGTTATAGTGCTTTCTATAAATGTTTAAACATTATTGTGCTGTCATTGTTATAGTGTTTTCTATAAATGTTTAAACATTATTGTGCTGTCAATGTTATAGTGCTTTCTATAAATGTTTAAACATTATTGTGCTGTCATTGTTATAGTGCTTTCTATCAATGTTTAAACATTATTGTGCTGTCATTGTTATAGTACTTTCTATCAATGTTTAAACATTATTGTGCTGTCAATGTTATAGTGCTTTCTATAAATGTTTAAACATTATTGTGCTGTCATTGTTATAGTGTTTTCTATAAATGTTTAAACATTATTGTGCTGTCATTGTTATAGTGCTTTCTATAAATGTTTAAACATTATTGTGCTGTCATTGTTATAGTGTTTTCTATAAATGTTTAAACATTATTGTGCTGTCAATGTTATAGTGCTTTCTATAAATGTTTAAACATTATTGTGCTGTCATTGTTATAGTGCTTTCTATCAATGTTTAAACATTATTGTGCTGTCATTGTTATAGTACTTTCTATCAATGTTTAAACATTATTGTGCTGTCAATGTTATAGTGCTTTCTATAAATGTTTAAACATTATTGTGCTGTCAATGTTATAGTGTTTTCTAGAAATGTTTAAACATTATTGTGCTGTCATTGTTATAGTGCTTTCTATAAATGTTTAAACATTATTGTGCTGTCATTGTTATAGTGCTTTCTATAAATGTTTAAACATTATTGTGCTGTCAATGTTATAGTGCTTTCTATAAATGTTTAAACATTATTGTGCTGTCATTGTTATAGTGCTTTCTATAAATGTTTAAACATTATTGTGCTGTCAATGTTATAGTGCTTTCTATCAATGTTTAAACATTATTGTGCTGTCATTGTTATAGTGCTTTCTATAAATGTTTAAACATTATTGTGCTGTCATTGTTATAGTGCTTTCTATAAATGTTTAAACATTATTGTGCTGTCATTGTTATAGTGCTTTCTATCAATGTTTAAACATTATTGTGCTGTCAATGTTATAGTGCTTTCTATAAATGTTTAAACATTATTGTGCTGTCAATGTAATAGTGCTTTCTATAAATGTTTAAACATTATTGTGCTGTCATTGTTATAGTGTTTTCTATAAATGTTTAAACATTATTGTGCTGTCATTGTTATAGTGTTTTCTAAAAATGTTTAAACATTATTGTGCTGTCATTGTTATAGTGCTTTCTATACATGTTTAAACATTATTGCGCTGTCAATGTTATAGTGCTTTCTATAAATGTTTAAACATTATTGTGCTGTCATTGTTATAGTGCTTTCTATAAATGTTTAAACATTATTGTGCTGTCATTGTTATAGTGCTTTCTATAAATGTTTAAACATTATTGTGCTGTCAATGTTATAGTGCTTTCTATAAATGTTTAAACATTATTGTGCTGTCAATGTAATAGTGTTTTCTATAAATGTTTAAACATTATTGTGCTGTCATTGTTATAGTGTTTTCTATAAATGTTTAAACATTATTGTGCTGTCATTGTTATAGTGTTTTCTATAAATGTTTAAACATTAGTGTGCTGTCATTGTTATAGTGCTTTCTATAAATGTTTAAACATTATTGTGCTGTCATTGTTATAGTTTTTTCTATAAATGTTTAAACATTATTGTGCTGTCATTGTAATAGTGCTTTCTATAAATGTTTAAACATTATTGTGCTGTCATTGTTATAGTGTTTTCTATAAATGTTTAAACATTATTGTGTTGTCATTGTTATAGTGCTTTCTATCAATGTTTAAACATTATTGTGCTGTCATTGTTATAGTGCTTTCTATAAATGTTTAAACATTATTGTGCTGTCAATGTTATAGTGTTTTCTATAAATGTTTAAACATTATTGTGCTGTCATTGTTATAGTGCTTTCTATAAATGTTTAAACATTATTGTGCTGTCATTGTTATAGTGCTTTCTATATATGTTTAAACATTATTGAGCTGTCATTGTTATAGTGCTTTCTATAAATGTTTAAACATTAGTGTGCTGTCATTGTTATAGTGCTTTCTATAAATGTTTAAACATTATTGTGCTGTCATTGTTATAGTGCTTTCTATAAATGTTTACAATGTTTTAGCCTACACATGTTTGCATATTCATGTTTGATTTTAATTATGAATGTATTGTTTGCATTGAGTAATTAATTAAATGTAAATTTAAGTTTTATTTATTACTTTTTGAAATTCTGGAGAATTGTACTCGGTTTACATTATTTCATAGAATAGAGAATTGAAATGGGGAATGTGTCAAAGAGACAACAACAATGCATTATCAGGCTGCATAATCATCACACATAGTTCCTCTCTTACAAAGTTTTCTACTATGGTCAGTTTAATTGGAACTGCTGATGAAAGGTCAGTGATATTTGGTATGGTGTTGCAACATACATACTGCAATCATCTTGTCCGTCCGTTCGTCCACAAGCAATTTTGGTCACATTTTTCTCTACTTCTACTGGTCCAAATGATTTGATATTTGGTATGTGACTCTAGCATTAGTTGTACATTCCAGGGGCGGATCCAGCGGGGGGCGCACCCGACGCGCGCCCCCCTAAAATTGGAAAAAATAAGATTTTTTTGGCGTAAAATCGTGATTTTTCACACGAAATACCCCAAACAATTTTCGTGCCTCCTTCCGCTCAGCGCAATTTTTTTATGTGCGACCCCCCCCCCCCCCCCTAATTTGAAATGCTGGATCCGCCCCTGCATTCTCTCCTGCTTTCAGGTCTGTTGAATATCTACTTCCTGTTTGACGGAATGGTGACTTAGTGAAAATCTTTGCGAGTGGGGGTATACTTAGCATGGCATCGCATGCATTCTTTTTTGGTATAGTGTTGCATCATTATCAGTATATCTTAATTTCATGCAGGTAGAGCTACAATGAAAACATGGACAGAAAAAGAATACACAATCACAACCCTAATACACTATAATTTTAATTTAAAAGAGGTTTTAGACCTCTATTTCATAAAATTTCATTAAGTAGACGAAATGGGAATTATTAAATTTTCAACGGCAGACGAAATGGGAATAGACCAAATGGAAATGGTCAAATAGTAGACGAAATAGGAATAGACCAAATGGGAGTATACCAAGTGGGAATTTACCATTATCATAATGTCTATGCACAGACATACATAATAAAAGAACTATCACTTTCTATATTTAGTTAAAATCTATTGAAAATGAAGTAAAATATATTGATTTAAGAAGAAAACATGAAATAAAGAAAATGACATATTTAATGAAATATGAAATAATATATTTGTTGTAATTTGATTTAAAATAAAAAAAGTAATTAATAATTAAAATATCACATGATTTGTTCAGTAAAATTTTTCAGACTCTGTTCAGACAATGTTCAGACTCTGTTCAGACTTTTCAGAAAATGTTCAGAATGTTCAGAATCTGTTCAGACTTTTTAGACAATGCTCAGAATGTTCAGAATCTGTTCAGAATTTTCAGTCAATGTTCAGAATTTTCAGTCAATGTTCAAAATGTTCAGAATCTGTTCAGACAATGTTCAGAATGTTCAGACTTTTCAGACAATGTTCAGACTCTGTTCAGTCAATGTTCAGAATGTTCAGAATCTGTTCAGACTTTTTTCAGAATTTCTAGCACATAAACTGGTCTATTCAGAATTTCTTGACTTTGTAGTGTTTGATACCCCGGGTTTGCCTATGTGTCCATTTGTCGAATGATATGTGACGTATGATAAATATAGATTATAACATGGCATTTTCCATATATGCCCTGGTATCATCCCGAGACTCCCATATCAGCCCAAGGCGAGAGTCGAAGGCTGATATGGGTCGAGGGATGATACCAGGGCTGATATGGAAAGTGTCATCTTATAATCTGTTTATCACATATTTAACCATGATTGAAATAAATTAAAAGTAAATGAAGAATTTATGTTTATTCATCAAAATAACAACAAAATAAATAACGTGTAAAAGTCAAGAATATAATTCATCATATTTATCATAGCTATTAAACATCACTTTTCAAAGTAAATCAGAGGTCCAATTCTTATCATTTGTGTCATAAAAAAATTATTGTCAGATTTCCCTGGATATTTGAGTATGGGAATATTGCTATTCTGGCGTTGGGCATTATGGGAACCAAATCGATAACGGTTTATTAAACAGAGTTATTATTAGTAACCGTTGACTGGACAGTGTTATTACTGACGGAAATTGGAGTAACTGACTGTTCTATTTTCACAGTTTTCAATAATCGACACGATGGCGTGAATATCAACATTCGCCATCACTAAGATATCTACTGATGGAAGCTTGGATACATTTCAATGAATCGGTTCGTAATCCTGTTTTGATTTCGTGCGCACTGAAAAAAAATCCTCCAGAGTGCATGTTCATCTCCTCTACTCCAATATCTTCGGGATAACAGAGTTCTCCCACTGTTGATAAACAATCCTTGAATATCCGTATGTCACTCTTAGTTTTACCTTTTTTATTGACATTCTTCATCTCTGGTGTATGCATAGATTTGTTGTACGCTTTCTCGTCTGTCATGTTTGCTTACGTGTCCCAATGACGTCATCGACTTAGGGCAAAATAACCGATTATTTGCTCCGGGCACTGATATGGATCGGGCACTTCTTTCTTTATTATACTTGCAAAAAGGTACATGTTTCGTACAAATATGTGATAAACAAGTATACAGTGAAACAGTTTTAAACGAAACTCTGAATAAACCAGAATCATATATGAACCAAACTTTAAATAAAGTCACAATTCAAGAAATCTTTTGTTAATGTACCTGCACAAGTCGAATTCCTGTCTATTCCGAACAGGAAAGTCGGGCCCAGTGAGGTTCAGTTTAAACAGGTGTCACTTTATTAACGAAGTTTACAATGGAAGGCTATCAAATTTACTAATACTCTCATTATCACGGTAAAATATGCCATAGCTGATGCCTCAATTCTTTACCTCAATGCTATTGTTTCAATGACTTTTCATCAGTCAATAAATCCTATAGTTATATATGTATAAATCTGTGATAATGCAGTCTATGTAATGTTTCTAACATAAAAGCACAATGTTATTTGAGGCTATGTCAGCTGGAACAGTCACTTTGTCCCTTTCCTTTTGGTCATTGTATTGTCCGTGCTTCTTCGATTTGTGGCTTCTGATTACCACTTTGGTATCTAGAAACTTTTTTTTTACTTTTTTGCGAGAAAAGTGCATATAGTTTTATATCATTTCAATATCTGAAAAGCAGCATAAATATGTATAATATAATTTGGGGCGTTGTCAACAAAGTGTGAGTGAGTGATTGTTGTTTAACGCCAACCCAGCAATTGTTCAGCTATATCATGGCGAGAACAATTTAATTTTCAATGAGATGATCATGAAGTTCATTTTGTACTAGGCAAGCACGCTGAGTTGGATTTTTATAGTGCTAGATCACTGAATCAACAGTCAGCGGGTAGAAATGTCACTCCACTCGGATGCATTATCCTGATTCCGAGCGCCAATCAGTCTTTGCTCTTTCTCCTCAATGTTGCGTGCTTAGCGGAGAAGCAACAAATACCAATTTTATAGTCTTTGGTTTGACCCGACCGGGGCTCGAACCCACGACCTACCGCATTCGAGGCGAACATGTTAACCATTACGCCACTGATGCGGTTCTTTGTTAACTGGAACAGCCACTTTCATTAAAATATATCATGAATATGGTATAACCTTTTTTGTACAATCGGATTGTTGGTAGCAAACAAAGCAATTTAGTATTAACTTATACCAGTTTCAAAGCATCAACGATCATGTCACAGGATCACTCGTAATGAGGTTTCTTCAAATCTCTCATGCAGCGACATATCAGAAAAGATGAACAAGTTAGATATGTGATTTTAGTCAGATTGAGCTGGAAGATAACTATCATGAAATATCATGATTAAACAAGAACAGTTTGAAGCAAACAAAGGGAAAATTAGGAGACGAAATCCAAGAAGGACAGATAATACAATGGCCAGAGGGAAAAATGAACCAAATGGTAAACATTGGTCGACAAAACCCCATACAGAAAACTCAAGATTAATCAATTCATTCCCCACCAACAACCAGATGAACTCATGTGCCCAGGAAAGGCTAACAGTTCATGTTGCACTAGTGGTCTTTACTGATGAGCATAATTCATTTTTAGGTACAAATGTATTTCAGAGTTTGTCTACCCAACATCAGTTTCAAATTATCATAAATGCGCATGTAAACTTTTGAAACGTGTTATTGAAAATTATATAATTTAGTGCGCACGACGCGTTTCTGGAATAACCTTCAAAATTTACGATGTTATTTTTTAATATGTATTGCAATATACAATCATGTATTGTGTTTAATAAGTGCAAATCAGATTATTTTGCATGTGACAATGGAGTTAGACAGCCCGGAGAACATTTACCTCCGTTTTTATTTTCTTTATTCTTAAATGACTTAGAAACTTTTCTAGAAGCCAAAAATGTTACAGGCTTAGAATCAATCTCAGGCGATCTCGAAAACCAGTTAAATATTTATTTGAAATTATTTATAATACTATATGCTGATCATACGGTTATATTATCAGAATCTGAGAGTGATTTACAGGCACAGCTCGATGCTTTACATGAATACTGTTTAACCTGGAAGTTGAAAATTAACATTGATAAAACTAAAATTGTCAAATTTGGGAGTGGTCGTACACCTCAAAATTTATCTTTTAAATATAATGGCTCCGACATTGAAGTAGTCAAAAACTTCAATTATCTCGGTATTATTTTTAGCAAAACTGGCAATTTCAATCTGGCAAAAAAACGTTTAGTGGATAAAGCAGCTGTTTCTATGTATGAAGTACTGAAATTAGGAAGAAAACACAACTTATCTATAAAATGTCTATTGAATCTTTTCGATAAAATGGTTAAGCCAATTTTACTTTATGGCTGCGAAATATGGGGATTTGGAAACAATGACGTGTTAGAAAAAGTACACTTAAAATTTTGTAAAATGATTTTGAACCTCAAGACGTCTACTCCGAATTATATGATATATGGTGAATTAGGTAGATATCCGGTCGAAATCGACATTCAAATTAGAATTATTTCTTTTTGGGCAAACATTATTTGTGGAAAACAATCCAAAATATCATGCATTATGCATAGTTTATCACCCCATTTGTACTCGCAACAAAATTACGATATTAAATGGATACAATTTTTGGAAAAAATATTAAACGAAACTGGTTTTTCTAATATATGGCAAACGCAAACTTTCAAAAGCATCGAGTGGCTAAAACAAAGCATAAAACAAACATTGTTAGACCAGTTTTTACAGGATTGGAATTCGTCAGTCCATAATTCCCCTAAAGCATTTAATTATAGAATTTTCAAAACTGATTTTAAATTTGAAGCATATTTTAATATTTTAGATGAACAAAATTCCCTTCTTTTATGTAAATTTAGAACAGCAAATCATAAATTGCCCACAGAAAAGGGAAGATGGAGTAGTATTCCGAGGGAAAAATCGCTATTGCGAACTTTGTCAAAAGAATCAAATTGGAGACGAATATCATTACATATTCGAATGTACTAATTTAAGCGAAAAACGTACTTCACTACTTCCAAAACATCTAATTGAACGTCCCAATAAAATAAAATTTAAAAACTATGTAAATTTATTAGATATATAAATATGATTGTTTGTCCTCCCGGCTAATTCCATCTGTCGATTTACTGTATTTGTATATATTGTATATAGTTTAATCTGTTCATTTATTTGTAACTTCTCTGTATATGTGCTATGCACTGTCAGTTTGAGAAATAAAGATATTATTATAACATTAGATACGCTCAATATCGAAATATTGGGAGGGCCCGGGTGGCTCAATGAGTTAGGTAGTTGAATTACCTAACAACTCATACAAGCCTACCACCAATACGGCGTGGGTTCGCGTCCGGCTTTATAAATTACAAAAAAGGATGCACTGGACTCGCAGCCGCAAGTGATAAAGTTTACCAGTTGCTTGCCGATGATCAGTGCTTCTCTCCAGCTTCTTCCACCACTAAAACTGGTCGCCATTATATAGCTGAAATATTGCTGAAAGTGGTGATAAAGCACAATAAATCAAATCAATTCAAATCAAATCGAAATATTGGAAAGCAAAACAATTCAAAAAAGTTTGGGAGCAATAAAACCATATGGCCTAAACATGATGGTCAAAATCTGATAAGCTCACCTATGCCCGAGGGAGGATAATCCTAGTTTTGATATTAACTACACCAATTAGAAAACTGATTTATGTTTGTCATTGTAACGTCAGACAAGTTCAATAGAGGACATATACACACCCCCGCAAGGATATCAGATGTGCCATTTGAGACGATACATCTGCAGATAAAAAAAAAACTTCATTAAGTTTATATCGTAGGTTTTCAGCTGTACCTGAATGGAGTTTATTTGCATGCTAGAATCTTGTAAAATATCATTTACCAATAGTCTTGGTTTTTTTTGGAAAAATTCGTCTACCCAGTTTTTGCATGTTAATGAAGATGAATTTGAACACAATAATCTGAAATGCTACTTACGTAAATATATAAAGATTTAGATATACTTTGGTGTACACGTACAAAGATTAATGAAAGCGGAAAGAAAATGTAGGAGTTTATGGGTCTAAAACACGGTTAGACAGATGTTTAGAGATTGGGAATAGATCAGGAAGGAAAACACTTTCAAGGCGCAGCTAAGCATATGTCTAAAGTTTGGGAGTCGCTCAACAATGAAAGCAATTTCAAGGCACATCTAAGTATATTTCTAGAGTTTGCGAAAGGTTCAAATGAAAACGATTTCAAGGCACAGCTAAGCAAATATCCAAAGTTTAGGAATAGTTCAACCATGAAAACGATTTCAAGGCACAGTTACGAATATGTCCAAAGCTTGGGAATTTTACTATGTACTAAGATACTAGGAAATACCATGAAACTAAATATAAATATATAAGAAGCTTTAAGGTAATAATTACTAAAGGTTGTGACGAAACCAATCTTCTGCGACTAATTGATCGATTGTTGTTCAACGTCAAGTTTGTAGTAACTTAGCTATATTCATTACGTGAACAAGATTACAAACATAATATATGATGGTATTGGGATGAGTCAATAACGGAAATTTCGATTGCCACAGCAATTATCCACTAACGACAACTCGTAGCAAAATGTGCTCGACTGGGGCTGCTGCAAGTTGTCTATTACCTGTCGGGGAAGTGACATTATTAATACACGAGACGCTCATCCATGTCCCGTCCTATTTTTGATCAGTCTTCCACAACTAGCGGCCTCCAGTTTCGGAGGGTTGTACCCCTAATCTGAGAAACTAGGTTTTATTTCTATTCCATGAGTAAGTCACTTGAATTAAATTGATATACATCTACAAAGAAGGGTGTCTATTATAACTGTATCTATAGTAATCAAGACGACAGACACAAATGTCTGAATATAGCTCATGCAATTTTACTTTGCTTTCGTTGATGTATCGGTAGGACATTTCAGATACTTTGATATCTCAATAATACCAATTCCAGGTTGTAAGTGCAGCTTTACATTCATTCAAGCAATGACAACTAATTTCAAGAACTGATTCTAGCATTGGTCTGCAAGTAGATATTGAATATCTGACACAATTAGCGGACTAATTCCATGAATTAATACTGTAGTACAGTGATAAACGCTCTGTTGGTGTATTGCACAAAACAAACCAAATCATAAACATATTTGACATTTCAAAAGGAATAAATTGTTGGATATTAATCGTTATCTAATAAAACGTGACATAAATCGTTATCTAATAAAACGTGACATAAATCGTTATCTAATAAAACGTGACATAAATCGTTATCTAATAAAACGTGACATAAATCGTTATCTAATAAAACGTCACATAAATCATTATCTAATAAAACGTAACATAAATCGTTATCTAATAAAACGTGACATAAATCGTTATCTAATAAAACGTGACATAAATCGTTATCTAATAAAACGTGACATAAATCGTTATCTAATAAAACGTGACATAAATCGTTATCTAATAAAACGTGACATAAATCGTTATCTAATAAAACGTAACATAAATCGTTATCTAATAAAACGTGACATAAATCGTTATCTAATAAAACGTGACATAAATCGTTATCTAATAAAGCGTGACATAAATCGTTATCTAATAAAACGTGACATAAATCGTTATTTAATAAAACGTAATATAAATCGTTATCTAATAAAACGTAACATAAATCGTTATTTAATAAAACGTGACATAAATCGTTATCTAATAAAACGTGACATAAATCGTTATCTAATAAAACGTGACATAAATCGTTATCTAATAAAACGTGACATAAATCGTTATCTAATAAAACGTGACATAAATCGTTATCTAATAAAACGTGACATAAATCGCTAATATATCAACAGAAGGGACCGAATTAACTAGAAAACGTTGAAAACAACAACAACAACAACAACAACAACAACAACTCATCAATAGTACATAAAACATATCTATTATATTTTAAAATTGAACTAGTTTATGAAATATACGAAAAAGGTCAAAGGTTATACAAAATAAACGCCTATTGCAGAACAGGTTAATCTCCAAGAACTGCACACAAATAGACAATTAGCAATTCATCTGTTTTAGTGGGGTTCGTGTTGCTCGATCTATAGTTTTCGATGTAATGTTTTGTAGATCATTGGACGTTTTGTTTTGTCCTTTTTTTCTTTTGATCATTGTACAGTGTAATGTTTGTACTTTTATTTACAGTTTTTGATTACCCCTTCGGTATATTTTTGCATCCTCAAACTTTTTTTGGTACAAAAATTAATTTCCACAGCATAATACTCCTTTAAGCAAAGTACAATTTCCATTATTTGCTGTTGGAATTGTTGTTATCTATAATAAATTATTTCTCTCTGGTTCTTGAGAATACTGATTTTTGGGGGATTTTTTTTCTACATTGTACCCACAGACCCTTTGGTCTTCATTTGTGCAAGCTTGAATATATTTATCAAAATGATGATTCCTGTGATTTATATTTGCATTTCCAAAATTATTTCTTAAATATATAAAGAGTTAGTTTTCTAGGGATAAACTTTGGACTGACGCCAGTGATTGGGTCCATTAAAACTTTGGACCAACGTTTGAACAAATATAAATCTACATATCCCGATATTTCTCATTCACAGGTTTGTAACTAGAGTTACACGACGGGATCCACTAGAGGAGCAGGAACTGCTAACCCTTCCGGAGCACCCCCAGTATTTAGTGAGGTTTGTGTTACTCAATCTTTAGCTTTATGTGTAGTGTTTGTAGATCGTTGTTTGTCATTTTGCTCTTTTTCTTTTGGCCATTGTGTTGTCTGTCCTTCGATTTACGGATTCTGATTACCTCCCTTAGGTATCTTCAAATTCTTCTTATACTTGTATTTGCAATATTAATTCTTATTAAAAAAGAATATTTTAGTTTCCTCGTCGTAATATTTGTATGAACGCCAGTTATTGTGTCGTCACTTTTTGGACCAATGTTTTAGCAAATAGAAATCTACATATCCCACTATTTCTACACATCAAAATATTGTAGAATTTCTATTGCTGCTTCTTGATGAGACATGTTTTATATATATATATATATATATATATATTTTTTTATATATATATACATGACATTTGACATTATTGTAAAATACAAATGAAATAAACATGAAATGAAAAAAAAAAAAAATATATGACTATAAAACTACTATAGACAACTTACAACAATCTGCTTAATATGTACTACGACAATTGTTTTCTAATTTTATTGGTAAAATCAAATTATTCTTTTTTCATATAATCTATGACAATAAAAACAGAATTGCCGTTACAAGTTTTGGATTACAAATATTTCGTCTGACATATCATTGTAATCTTTATTATTTTTAAAAGTACAACAACCACTCACACTAAAAGATAAGGATTAGGGTGTTTAGGGTTTTGGTGTTTAATGCCACTTTCACCAATATTTCAGCTATATTGTGGTGGTCAGTTTCATTGGTGGAGGAAACCGGAGTACCCAGAGAAAACCACCGGTCTCCCACAACTCACTGACACACATTAACATATAATGTTGTATCGAGTACCCCTCGCCATGAGCGGAATTCGAACTCACAACTTTTAGTGGTGACAGGCACTGATTGCACAGACAGCTGTAAATCCATCTACCATACGATCACGACCACGACGGCTCCTTAATAGATCAGGATTGTGAAGTTTCATTAAATAAATTGTTGGCCATATTTAATCCTTTCGAGTGGTACATTTTAAAACGTGTAAAAGTCAACAATATAATTCATCATATTTATCATAGCTATTAAACATCACTTTTCAAAGTAAATCAGAGGTCCAATTCTTATCATTTGTGCCATAAAAAAATTATTGTCAGATTTCCCTGGATATTTGAGTATGGGAATATTGCTATTCTGGCGTTGGGCATTATGGGAACCAAATCGATAACGGTTTATTAAACAGAGTTATTATTAGTAACCGTTGACTGGACAGTGTTATTACTGACGGAAATTGGAGTAACTGACTGTTCTATTTTCACAGTTTTCAATAATCGACACGATGGCGTGAATATCAACATTCGCCATCACTAAGATATCTACTGATGGAAGCTTGGATACATTTCAATGAATCGGTTCGTAATCCTGTTTTGATTTCGTGCGCACTGAAAAAAAATCCTCCAGAGTGCATGTTCATCTCCTCTACTCCAATATCTTCGGGATAACAGAGTTCTCCCACTGTTGATAAACAATCCTTGAATATCCTTATGTCACTCTTAGTTTTACCTTTTTTATTGACATTCTTCATCTCTGGTGTATGTATAGATTTGTTGTACGCTTTCTCGTCTGTCATGTTTGCTTACGTGTCCCAATGACGTCATCGACGTAGGGCAAAATAACCGATTATTTGCTCCGGGCACTGATATGGATCGGGCACTTCTTCCTTTATTATACTTGCAAAAAGGTACATGTTACGTACAAATATGTGATAAACAAATATACAGTGAAACAGTTTTAAACGAAACTCTGAATAAACCAGAATCATATATGAACCAAACTTTAAATAAAGTCACAATTCAAGAAATCTTTGTTAATGTACCTGCATAAGTCGAATTCCTGTCTATTCCGAACAGGAAAGTCGGACCCAGTGAGGTTCAGTTTAGACAGGTGTCACTGTATTAACGAAGTTTACAATGGAAGGCTATCAAATTTACTAATACTCTCATTATCACGGTAAAATATGCCATAGCTGATGCCTCAATTCTTTACCTCAATGCTATTGTTTCAATGACTTTTCATCAGTCAATAAATCCGATAGTTATATATGTATAAATCTGTGATAATGCAGTCTATGTAATGTTTCAAACATAAAAGCACAATGTTATTTGAGGCTATGTCAGCTGGAACAGTCACTTTGTCCTTTTCCTTTTGGTTATTGTATTGTCCGTGCTTCTTCGATTTGTGGCTTCTGATTACCACTTTGGTATCTAGAAACTTTTTTTTTACTTTTTTGCGAGAAAAGTGCATATAGTTTTATATCATTTCAATATCTGAAAAGCAGCATAAATATGTGTAATATAATTTGGGGCGTTGTCAACAAAGTGTGAGTGAGTGATTGTTGTTTAACGCCAACTCAGCAATTGTTCAGCTATATCATGGCGAGAACAATTTAATTTTCAATGAGATGACCATGAAGTTCATTTTGTACTAGGCAAGCACGCTGAGTTGGATTTTTATAGTGCTAGATCACTGAATCAACAGTCAGCGGGTAGAAATGTCGCTCCACTCGGATGCATTATCCTGATTCCGGGCGCCAATCAGTCTTTGCTCTTTCTCCTCAATGTTGCGTGCTTAGCGGAGAAGCAACAAATACCAATTTTATAGTCTTTGGTTTGACCCGACCGGGGCTCGAACCCACGACCTACCGCATTCGAGGCGAACATGTTAACCATTACGCCACTGATGCGGTTCTTTGTTAACTGGAACAGCCACTTTCATTAAAATATATCATGAATATGGTATAACCTTTTTTGTACAATCGGATTGTTGGTAGCAAACAAAGCAATTTAGTATTAACTTATACCAGTTTCAAAGCATCAACGATCATGTCACAGGATCACTCGTAATGAGGTTTCTTCAAATCTCTCATGCAGCGACATATCAGAAAAGATGAACAAGTTAGATATGTGATTTTAGTCAGATTGAGCTGGAAGATAACTATCATGAAATATCATGATTAAACAAGAACAGTTTGAAGCAAACAAAGGGAAAATTAGGAGACGAAATCCAAGAAGGACAGATAATACAATGGCCAGAGGGAAAAATGAACCAAATGATAAACATTGATCGACAAAACCCCATAAAGAAAACTCAAGATTAATCAATTCATTCCCCCACCAACAACCAGATGAACCCATGTGCCCAGGAAAGGCTAGCAGTTCATGTTGCACTAGTGGTGTTTACTGATGAGCATAATTCATTTTTAGGTACAAATGTATTTCAGAGTTTGTCTACCCAACATCAGTTTCAAATTAACATAAATGTGCATGTAAACTTTTGAAACGTGTTATTGAAAATGATATAATTTAGTGCGCACGACGCGTTTCTGGAATAACCTTCAAAATGTACGATGTTATTTTTAATATGTATTGTAATATACAATCATGTATTGTATTTAATAAGTGCAAATAAGATTATTTTGCATGTGACAATGGAGTGGGACAGCCCGGAGAACATTTACCTCCGTTTTTATTTTCCTTATTCTTAAATGACTTAGAAACTTTTCTAGAAGCCAAAAATGTTACAGGCTTAGAATCAATCTCAGGCGATCTCGAAAACCAGTTAAATATTTATTTGAAATTATTTATAATACTATATGCTGATCATACGGTTATATTATCAGAATCTGAGTGATTTACAGGCACAGCTCGGTGCTTTTCATGAATACTGTTTAACCTGAAAGCTGAAAGTTAACATTGATAAAACTAAAATTGTCATATTTGTGAGTGGTCGTACACCTCAAAATTTATCTTTTAAATATAATGGCTCCGACAAAAACTTCAATTATCTCGGTATTATTTTTAGCAAAACTGGCAATTTCAATCTGGCAAAAAACCGTTTAGTGGATAAAGCAGTTGTTTCTATGTATGAAGTACTGAAATTAGGAAGAAAACACAACTTATCTATAAAATGTCTATTGAGTCTTTTCGATAAAATGGGTAAACCAATTTTACTTTATGGCTGCGAAATATGGGGATTTGGAAACAATGACGTGTTAGAAAAAGTACACTTAAAATTTTGTAAAATGATCTTGAACCTCAAGACGTCTACTCCGAATTATATGATATATGGTGAATTAGGTAGATATCCGGTCGAAATCGACATTAAAATTAGAATTATCTCTTTTTGGGCAAACATTATTTGTGGAAAACAATCCAAAATATCATGCATTATGCATAGTTTATCACACCATTTGTATTCGTAACAAAATTACGATATTAAATGGATAAAATTTTTGGAAAAAATATTAAGCGAAACTGGTTTTTCTAATATATGGCAAACGCAAACTTTCAAAAGCATCGAGTGGCTAAAACAAAGCATAAAACAAACATTGTTAGATCAGTTTTTACAGGATTGGAATTCGTCAGTCCATAATTCCCCTAAAGCATTTAATTCTAGAATTTTCAAAACTGATTTTAAATTTGAAGAATATTTTAATATTTTAGATGAACAAAATTCCCTTCTTTTATGTAAATTTAGAACTGCAAATCATAAATTGCCCATAGAAAGGGGAAGATGGAGTAGTATTCCGAGGGAAAAATCGCTATTGCGAACTTTGTCAAAAGAATCAAATTGGAGACGAATATCATTACATATTCGAATGTACTAATATAAGCGAAAAACGTACTTCACTACTTCCAAAACATCTAATTGAACGTCCCAATATAATAAAATTCAAAAATTTAAATCCTGCAAAAACTATGTAAATTTATTAGATATATAAATATGATTGTTTGTCCTCCCGGCTAATTCCATCTGTCGATTTACTGTATTTGTATATATTGTGTATAGTTTGATCTGTTCATTTATTTGTAACTTCTCTGTATATGTGCTATGCACTGTCAGTTTGAGAAATAAAGATATTATTATAACATTAGGTACGCTCAATATCGAAATATTGGGAGGGCCCGGGTGGCTCAATGAGTTAGGTAGTTGAATTACCTAACAACTCATACAAGCCTACCACCAATACGGCGTGGGTTCGCGTCCGGCTTTATAAATTACAAAAAAGGATGCACTGGACTCGCAGCCGCAAGTGATAAAGTTTACCAGTTGCTTGTCGATGATCAGTGCTTCTCTCCAGCTTCTTCCACCACTAAAACTGGTCGCCATTATATAGCTGAAATATTGCTGAAAGTGGTGATAAAGCACAATAAATCAAATCAATTCAAATCAAATCGAAATATTGGAAAGCAAAACAATTCAAAAAAGTTTGGGAGCAATAAAACCATATGGCCTAAACATGATGGTCAAAATCTGATAAGCTCACCTATGCCCGAGGGAGGATAATCCTAGTTTTGATATTAACTACACCAATTAGAAAACTGATTTATGTTTGTCATTGTAACGTCAGACAAGTTCAATAGAGGACATATACACACCCCCGCAAGGATATCAGATGTGCCATTTGAGACGATACATCTGCAGATAAAAAAAAAACTTCATTAAGTTTATATCGTAGGTTTTCAGCTGTACCTGAATGGAGTTTATTTGCATGCTAGAATCTTGTAAAATATCATTTACCAATAGTCTTGGTTTTTTTTGGAAAAATTCGTCTACCCAGTTTTTGCATGTTAATGAAGATGAATTTGAACACAATAATCTGAAATGCTACTTACGTAAATATATAAAGATTTAGATATACTTTGGTGTACACGTACAAAGATTAATGAAAGCGGAAAGAAAATGTAGGAGTTTATGGGTCTAAAACACGGTTAGACAGATGTTTAGAGATTGGGAATAGATCAGGAAGGAAAACACTTTCAAGGCGCAGCTAAGCATATGTCTAAAGTTTGGGAGTCGCTCAACAATGAAAGCAATTTCAAGGCACATCTAAGTATATTTCTAGAGTTTGCGAAAGGTTCAAATGAAAACGATTTCAAGGCACAGCTA
This sequence comes from Bathymodiolus septemdierum, assembly GCA_963383655.1. NCBI lineage: Eukaryota > Metazoa > Mollusca > Bivalvia > Mytilida > Modiolidae > Bathymodiolus > Bathymodiolus septemdierum. Next base: position 26,080,641 of record OY726530.1, on the reverse strand, counting down.
AGCACATATCCAAAGTTTAGGAATAGTTCAACCATGAAAACGATTTCAAGGCACAGTTACGAATATGTCCAAAGCTTGGGAATTTTACTATGTACTAAGATACTAGGAAATACCATGAAACTAAATATAAATATATAAGAAGCTTTAAGGTAATAATTACTAAAGGTTGTGACGAAACCAATCTTCCGCGACTAATTGATCGATTGTTGTTCAACGTCAAGTTTGTAGTAACTTAGCTATATTCATTACGTGAACAAGATTACAAACATAATATATGATGGTATTGGGATGAGTCAATGACGGAAATTTCGATCGCCACAGCAATTATCCACTAACGACAACTCGTAGCAAAATGTGCTCGACTGGGGCTGCTGCAAGTTGTCTATTACCTGTCGGGGAAGTGACATTATTAATACACGAGACGCTCATCCATGTCCCGTCCTATTTTTGATCAGTCTTCCACAACTAGCGGCCTCCAGTTTCGGAGGGTTGTACCCCTAATCTGAGAAACTAGGTTTTATTTCTATTCCATGAGTAAGTCACTTGAATTAAATTGATATACATCTACAAAGAAGGGTGTCTATTATAACTGTATCTATAGTAATCAAGACGACAGACACAAATGTCTGAATATAGCTCATGCAATTTTACTTTGCTTTCGTTGATGTATCGGTAGGACATTTCAGATACTTTGATATCTCAATAATACCAATTCCAGGTTGTAAGTGCAGCTTTACATTCATTCAAGCAATGACAACTAATTTCAAGAACTGATTCTAGCATTGGTCTGCAAGTAGATATTGAATATCTGACACAATTAGCGGACTAATTCCATGAATTAATACTGTAGTACAGTGATAAACGCTCTGTTGGTGTATTGCACAAAACAAACCAAATCATAAACATATTTGACATTTCAAAAGGAATAAATTGTTGGATATTAATCGTTATCTAATAAAACGTGACATAAATCGTTATCTAATAAAACGTGACATAAATCGTTATCTAATAAAACGTGACATAAATCGTTATCTAATAAAACGTGACATAAATCGTTATCTAATAAAACGTCACATAAATCATTATCTAATAAAACGTAACATAAATCGTTATCTAATAAAACGTGACATAAATCGTTATCTAATAAAACGTGACATAAATCGTTATCTAATAAAACGTGACATAAATCGTTATCTAATAAAACGTGACATAAATCGTTATCTAATAAAACGTGACATAAATCGTTATCTAATAAAACGTGACATAAATCGTTATCTAATAAAACGTAACATAAATCGTTATCTAATAAAACGTGACATAAATCGTTATCTAATAAAACGTGACATAAATCGTTATCTAATAAAACGTGACATAAATCGTTATCTAATAAAACGTGACATAAATCGTTATTTAATAAAACGTAATATAAATCGTTATCTAATAAAACGTAACATAAATCGTTATTTAATAAAACGTGACATAAATCGTTATCTAATAAAACGTGACATAAATCGTTATCTAATAAAACGTGACATAAATCGTTATCTAATAAAACGTGACATAAATCGTTATCTAATAAAACGTGACATAAATCGTTATCTAATAAAACGTGACATAAATCGCTAATATATCAACAGAAGGGACCGAATTAACTAGAAAACGTTGAAAACAACAACAACAACAACAACAACAACAACAACTCATCAATAGTACATAAAACATATCTATTATATTTTAAAATTGAACTAGTTTATGAAATATACGAAAAAGGTCAAAGGTTATACAAAATAAACGCCTATTGCAGAACAGGTTAATCTCCAAGAACTGCACACAAATAGACAATTAGCAATTCATCTGTTTTAGTGGGGTTCGTGTTGCTCGATCTATAGTTTTCGATGTAATGTTTTGTAGATCATTGGACGTTTTGCTTTGTCCTTTTTTTCTTTTGATCATTGTACAGTGTAATGTTTGTACTTTTATTTACAGTTTTTGATTACCCCTTCGGTATATTTTTGCATCCTCAAACTTTTTTTGGTACAAAAATTAATTTCCACAGCATAATACTCCTTTAAGCAAAGTACAATTTCCATTATTTGCTGTTGGAATTGTTGTTATCTATAATAAATTATCTCTCTCTGGTTCTTGAGAATACTGATTTTTGGGGGATTTTTTTTTCTACATTGTACCCACAGACCCTTTGGTCTTCATTTGTGCAAGCTTGAATATATTTATCAAAATGATGATTCCTGTGATTTATATTTGCATTTCCAAAATTATTTCTTAAATATATAAAGAGTTAGTTTTCTAGGGATAAACTTTGGACTGACGCCAGTGATTGGGTCCATTAAAACTTTGGACCAACGTTTGAACAAATATAAATCTACATATCCCGATATTTCTCATTCACAGGTTTGTAACTAGAGTTACACGACGGGATCCACTAGAGGAGCAGGAACTGCTAACCCTTCCGGAGCACCCCCAGTATTTAGTGAGGTTTGTGTTACTCAATCTTTAGCTTTATGTGTAGTGTTTGTAGATCGTTGTTTGTCATTTTGCTCTTTTTCTTTTGGCCATTGTGTTGTCTGTCCTTCGATTTACGGATTCTGATTACCTCCCTTAGGTATCTTCAAATTCTTCTTATACTTGTATTTGCAATATTAATTCTTATCAAAAAAGAATATTTTAGTTTCCTCGTCGTAATATTTGTATGAACGCCAGTTATTGTGTCGTCACTTAAAACTTTGGACCAATGTTTTAGCAAATAGAAATCTACATATCCCACTATTTCTACACATCAAAATATTGTAGAATTTCTATTGCTGCTTCTTGATGAGACATGTTTTATATATATATATATATATATATATATTTTTTTTTATATATATATACATGACATTTGACATTATCGTAAAATACAAATGAAATAAACATGAAATGAAAAAAAAAAAAATATATGACTATAAAACTACTATAGACAACTTACAACAATCTGCTTAATATGTACTACGACAATTGTTTTCTAATTTTATTGGTAAAATCAAATTATTCTTTTTTCATATAATCTATGACAATAAAAACAGAATTGCCGTTACAAGTTTTGGATTACAAATATTTCGTCTGACATATCATTGTAATCTTTATTATTTTTAAAAGTACAACAACCACTCACACTAAAAGATAAGGATTAGGGTGTTTAGGGTTTTGGTGTTTAATGCCACTTTCACCAATATTTCAGCTATATTGTGGTGGTCAGTTTCATTGGTGGAGGAAACCGGAGTACCCAGAGAAAACCACCGGTCTCCCACAACTCACTGACACACATTAACATATAATGTTGTATCGAGTACCCCTCGCCATGAGCGGAATTCGAACTCACAACTTTTAGTGGTGACAGGCACTGATTGCACAGACAGCTGTAAATCCATCTACCATACGATCACGACCACGACGGCTCCTTAATAGATCAGGATTGTGAAGTTTCATTAAATAAATTGTTGGCCATATTTAATCCTTTCGAGTGGTACATTTTAAAACGTGTAAAAGTCAACAATATAATTCATCATATTTATCATAGCTATTAAACATCACTTTTCAAAGTAAATCAGAGGTCCAATTCTTATCATTTGTGCCATAAAAAAATTATTGTTAGATTTCCCTGGATATTTGAGTATGGGAATATTGCTATTCTGGCGTTGGGCATTATGGGAACCAAATCGATAACGGTTTATTAAACAGAGTTATTATTAGTAACCGTTGACTGGACAGTGTTATTACTGACGGAAATTGGAGTAACTGACTGTTCTATTTTCACAGTTTTCAATAATCGACACGATGGCGTGAATATCAACATTCGCCATCACTAAGATATCTACTGATGGAAGCTTGGATACATTTCAGTGAATCGGTTCGTAATCCTGTTTTGATTTCGTGCGCACTGAAAAAAAATCGTCCAGAGTGCATGTTCATCTCCTCTACTCCAATATAATCGGGATAACAGAGTTCTCCCACTGTTGATAAGCAATCCTTGAATATCCTTATGTCACTCTCACTTTTACCTTTTTTTATTGACATTCTTCATCTCTGGTGTATGTATAGATTTGTTGTACGCTTTCTCGTCTGTCATGTTTGCTTACGTGTCCCAATGACGTCATCGACGTAGGGCAAAATAACCGATTATTTGCTCCCGGCACTGATATGGATCGGGCACTTCTTCCTTTATTATACTTGCAAAAAGGTACATGTTACGTACAAATATGTGATAAACAAATATACAGTGAAACAGTTTTAAACGAAACTCTGAATAAACCAGAATCATATATGAACCAAACTTTAAATAAAGTCACAATTCAAGAAATCTTTGTTAATGTACCTGCATAAGTCGAATTCCTGTCTATTCCGAACAGGAAAGTCGGACCCAGTGAGGTTCAGTTTAGACAGGTGTCACTGTATTAACGAAGTTTACAATGGAAGGCTATCAAATTTACTAATACTCTCATTATCACGGTAAAATATGCCATAGCTGATGCCTCAATTCTTTACCTCAATGCTATTGTTTCAATGACTTTTCATCAGTCAATAAATCCGATAGTTATATATGTATAAATCTGTGATAATGCAGTCTATGTAATGTTTCAAACATAAAAGCACAATGTTATTTGAGGCTATGTCAGCTGGAACAGTCACTTTGTCCTTTTCCTTTTGGTTATTGTATTGTCCGTGCTTCTTCGATTTGTGGCTTCTGATTACCACTTTGGTATCTAGAAACTTTTTTTTTACTTTTTTGCGAGAAAAGTGCATATAGTTTTATATCATTTCAATATCTGAAAAGCAGCATAAATATGTGTAATATAATTTGGGGCGTTGTCAACAAAGTGTGAGTGAGTGATTGTTGTTTAACGCCAACTCAGCAATTGTTCAGCTATATCATGGCGAGAACAATTTAATTTTCAATGAGATGACCATGAAGTTCATTTTGTACTAGGCAAGCACGCTGAGTTGGATTTTTATAGTGCTAGATCACTGAATCAACAGTCAGCGGGTAGAAATGTCGCTCCACTCGGATGCATTATCCTGATTCCGGGCGCCAATCAGTCTTTGCTCTTTCTCCTCAATGTTGCGTGCTTAGCGGAGAAGCAACAAATACCAATTTTATAGTCTTTGGTTTGACCCGACCGGGGCTCGAACCCACGACCTACCGCATTCGAGGCGAACATGTTAACCATTACGCCACTGATGCGGTTCTTTGTTAACTGGAACAGCCACTTTCATTAAAATATATCATGAATATGGTATAACCTTTTTTGTACAATCGGATTGTTGGTAGCAAACAAAGCAATTTAGTATTAACTTATACCAGTTTCAAAGCATCAACGATCATGTCACAGGATCACTCGTAATGAGGTTTCTTCAAATCTCTCATGCAGCGACATATCAGAAAAGATGAACAAGTTAGATATGTGATTTTAGTCAGATTGAGCTGGAAGATAACTATCATGAAATATCATGATTAAACAAGAACAGTTTGAAGCAAACAAAGGGAAAATTAGGAGACGAAATCCAAGAAGGACAGATAATACAATGGCCAGAGGGAAAAATGAACCAAATGGTAAACATTGATCGACAAAACCCCATAAAGAAAACTCAAGATTAATCAATTCATTCCCCCACCAACAACCAGATGAACCCATGTGTCCAGGAAAGGCTAGCAGTTCATGTTGCACTAGTGGTCTTTACTGATGAGCATAATTCATTTTTAGGTACAAATGTATTTCAGAGTTTGTCTACCCAACATCAGTTTCAAATTAACATAAATGTGCATGTAAACTTTTGAAACGTGTTATTGAAAATGATATAATTTAGTGCGCACGACGCGTTTCTGGAATAACCTTCAAAATGTACGATGTTATTTTTAATATGTATTGTAATATACAATCATGTATTGTATTTAATAAGTGCAAATCAGATTATTTTGCATGTGACAATGGAGTTAGACAGCCCGGAGAACATTTACCTCCGTTTTTATTTTCCTTATTCTTAAATGACTTAGAAACTTTTCTAGAAGCCAAAAATGTTACAGGCTTAGAATCAATCTCAGGCGATCTCGAAAACCAGTTAAATATTTATTTGAAATTATTTATAATACTATATGCTGATCATACGGTTATATTATCAGAATCTGAGTGATTTACAGGCACAGCTCGGTGCTTTTCATGAATACTGTTTAACCTGAAAGCTGAAAGTTAACATTGATAAAACTAAAATTGTCATATTTGTGAGTGGTCGTACACCTCAAAATTTATCTTTTAAATATAATGGCTCCGACAAAAACTTCAATTATCTCGGTATTATTTTTAGCAAAACTGGCAATTTCAATCTGGCAAAAAACCGTTTAGTGGATAAAGCAGTTGTTTCTATGTATGAAGTACTGAAATTAGGAAGAAAACACAACTTATCTATAAAATGTCTATTGAGTCTTTTCGATAAAATGGGTAAACCAGTTTTACTTTATGGCTGCGAAATATGGGGATTTGGAAACAATGACGTGTTAGAAAAAGTACACTTAAAATTTTGTAAAATGATCTTGAACCTCAAGACGTCTACTCCGAATTATATGATATATGGTGAATTAGGTAGATATCCGGTCGAAATCGACATTAAAATTAGAATTATCTCTTTTTGGGCAAACATTATTTGTGGAAAACAATCCAAAATATCATGCATTATGCATAGTTTATCACATCATTTGTATTCGTAACAAAATTACGATATTAAATGGATAAAATTTTTGGAAAAAATATTAAGCGAAACTGGTTTTTCTAATATATGGCAAACGCAAACTTTCAAAAGCATCGAGTGGCTAAAACAAAGCATAAAACAAACATTGTTAGATCAGTTTTTACAGGATTGGAATTCGTCAGTCCATAATTCCCCTAAAGCATTTAATTCTAGAATTTTCAAAACTGATTTTAAATTTGAAGAATATTTTAATATTTTAGATGAACAAAATTCCCTTCTTTTATGTAAATTTAGAACTGCAAATCATAAATTGCCCATAGAAAGGGGAAGATGGAGTAGTATTCCGAGGGAAAAATCGCTATTGCGAACTTTGTCAAAAGAATCAAATTGGAGACGAATATCATTACATATTCGAATGTACTAATATAAGCGAAAAACGTACTTCACTACTTCCAAAACATCTAATTGAACGTCCCAATATAATATAATTCAAAAATTTAAATCCTGCAAAAACTATGTAAATTTATTAGATATATAAATATGATTGTTTGTCCTCCCGGCTAATTCCATCTGTCGATTTACTGTATTTGTATATATTGTGTATAGTTTAATCTGTTCATTTATTTGTAGTTTCTCTGTATATGTGCTATGCACTGTCAGTTTGAGAAATAAAGATATTATTATAACATTAGGTACGCTCAATATCGAAATATTGGGAGGGCTCGGGTGGCTCAATGAGTTAGGTAGTTGAATTACCTAACAACTCATACAAGCCTACCACCAATACGGCGTGGGTTCGCGTCCGGCTTTATAAATTACAAAAAAGGATGCACTGGACTCGCAGCCGCAAGTGATAAAGTTTACCAGTTGCTTGCCGATGATCAGTGCTTCTCTCCAGCTTCTTCCACCACTAAAACTGGTCGCCATTATATAGCTGAAATATTGCTGAAAGTGGTGATAAAGCACAATAAATCAAATCAATTCAAATCAAATCGAAATATTGGAAAGCAAAACAATTCAAAAAAGTTTGGGAGCAATAAAACCATATGGCCTAAACATGATGGTCAAAATCTGATAAGCTCACCTATGCCCGAGGGAGGATAATCCTAGTTTTGATATTAACTACACCAATTAGAAAACTGATTTCTGTTTGTCATTGTAACGTCAGACAAGTTCAATAGAGGACATATACACACCCCCGCAAGGATATCAGATGTGCCATTTGAGACGATACATCTGCAGATAAAAAAAAAACTTCATTAAGTTTATATCGTAGGTTTTCAGCTGTACCTGAATGGAGTTTATTTGCATGCTAGAATCTTGTAAAATATCATTTACCAATAGTCTTGGTTTTTTTTGGAAAAATTCGTCTACCCAGTTTTTGCATGTTAATGAAGATGAATTTGAACACAATAATCTGAAATGCTACTTACGTAAATATATAAAGATTTAGATATACTTTGGTGTGCACGTACAAAGATTAATGAAAGCGGAAAGAAAATGTAGGAGTTTATGGGTCTAAAACACGGTTAGACAGATGTTTAGAGATTGGGAATAGATCAGGAAGGAAAACACTTTCAAGGCGCAGCTAAGCATATGTCTAAAGTTTGGGAGTCGCTCAACAATGAAAGCAATTTCATGGCACATCTAAGTATATTTCTAGAGTTTGCGAAAGGTTCAAATGAAAACCGATTTCAAGGCACAGCTAAGCACATATCCAAAGTTTAGGAATAATTCAACCATGAAAACGATTTCAAGGCACAGTTACGAATATGTCCAAAGCTTGGGAATTTTACTATGTACTAAGATACTAGGAAATACCATGAAACTAAATATAAATATATAGGAAGCTTTAAGGTAATAATTACTAAAGGTTGTGACGAAACCAATCTTCTGCGACTAATTGATCGATTGTTGTTCAACGTCAAGTTTGTAGTAACTTAGCTATATTCATTACGTGAACAAGATTACAAACATAATATATGGTGGTATTGGGATGAGTCAATGAAGGAAATTTCGATTACCACAGCAATTATCCACTAACGACAACTCGTAGCAAAATGTGCTCGACTGGGGCTGCTGCAAGTTGTCTATTACCTGTCGGGGGAGTGACATTATTAATACAAGAGACGCTCATCCATGTCCCGTCCTATTTTTGATCAGTTTTCCACAACTAGCGGCCTCCAGTTTCGGAGGGTTGTACCCCTAATCTGAGAAACTAGGTTTTATTTCTATTCCATGAGTAAGTCACTTGAATTAAATTGATATACATCTACAAAGAAGGGTGTCTATTATAACTGTATCTATAGTAATCAAGACGACAGACACAAATGTCTGACATAGCTCATGCAATTTTACTTTGCTTTCGTTGATGTATCGGTAGGACATTTCAGATACTTTGATATCTCAATAATACCAATTCCAGGTTGTAAGTGCAGCTTTACATTCATTCAAGCAATGACAACTAATTTCAAGAACTGATTCTAGCATTGGTCTGCAAGTAGATATTGAATATCTGACACAATTAGCGGACTAATTCCATGAATTAATACTGTAGTACAGTGATAAACGCTCTGTTGGTGTATTGCACAAAACAAACCAAATCATAAACATATTTGACATTTCAAAAGGAATAAATTGTTGGATATTAATCGTTATCTAATAAAACGTAACATAAATCGTTATCTAATAAAACGTGACATAAATCGTTATCTAATAAAACGTGACATAAATCGTTATCTAATAAAACGTGACATAAATCGTTATCTAATAAAACGTGACATAAATCGTTATCTAATAAAACGTGACATAAATCGTTATCTAATAAAACGTAACATAAATCGTTATCTAATAAAACGTGACATAAATCGTTATCTAATAAAACGTGACATAAATCGTTATCTAATAAAACGTGACATAAATCACTATCTAATAAAACGTGACATAAATCGTTATCTAATAAAACGTAACATAAATCGTTATCTAATAAAACGTGACATAAATCGTTATCTAATAAAACGTGACATAAATCGTTATTTAATAAAACGTAACGTAAATCGTTATCTAATAAAACGTGACATAAATCGTTATCTAATAAAACGTAACATAAATCGTTATCTAATTAAACGTATCATAAATCGTTATCTAATAAAACGTGACATAAATTGTTATCTATAAAACGTGACATAAATCGTTATCTAATAAAACGTAACATAAATCGTTATCTAATAAAATGTGACATAAATCGTTATCTAATAAAACGTGACATAAATCGTTATCTAATAAAACGTGACATAAATTGTTATCTATAAAACGTGACATAAATCGTTATCTAATAAAACGTAACATAAATCGTTATCTAATAAAACGTGACATAAATCGTTATCTAATAAAACGTGACATAAATCGTTATTTAATAAAACGTAACATAAATCGTTATCTAATAAAATGTAACATAAATCGTTATCTAATAAAACGTAACATAAATCGTTATCTAATAAAATGTGACATAAATCGTTATCTAATAAAACGTAACATAAATCGTTATCTAATAAAACGTAACATAAATCGTTATCTAATAAAACGTGACATAAATCGTTATCTAATAAAACGTGACATAAATCGTTATCTAATAAAACGTGACATAAATCGTTATCTAATAAAACGTGACATAAATCGTTATCAAATAAAACGTGACATAAATCGTTATCTAATAAAACGTGACATAAATCGTTATCTAATAAAACGTAACATAAATCGTTATCTAATAAAACGTGACATAAATCGTTATCTAATAAAACGTGACATAAATCGCTAATATATCAACAGAAGGGACCGAATTAACTAGAAAACGTTGAAAACAACAACAACAACAACAACAACAACTCATCAATAGTACATAAAACATATCTATTATATTTTAAAATTGAACTAGTTTATGAAATATACGAAAAAGGTCAAAGGTTATACAAAATAAACGCCTATTGCAGAACAGGTTAATCTCCAAGAACTGCACACAAAGAGACAATTAGCAATTCATCTGTTTTAGTGGGGTTCGTGTTGCTAAATCTATAGTTCTCGATGTAATGTTTTGTAGATCATTGGACGTTTTGTTTTGTCCTTTTTTTCTTTTGATCATTGTACAGTGTAATGTTTGTACTTTTATTTACAGTTTTTGATTACCCCTTCGGTACATTTTTGTATCCTCAAACTTTTTTTGGTACAAAAATTAATTTCCACAGCATAATACTCCTTTAAGCAAAGTACAATTTCCATTATTTGCTGTTACAATTGTTGTTATCTATAATAAATTATCTCTCTCTGGTTCTTGAGAATACTGAATTTTTGGGGTAAACTTTGGACTGACGCCAGTGATTGGGTCCATTAAAACTTTGGACCAACGTTTGAACAAATATAAATCTACATATCCTAATATTTCTCATTCACAGGTTTGTAACTAGAGTTACACGACGGGATCCACTAGAGGAGCAGAAACTGCTAACTCTTCCGGAGCACCCCCAGTATTTAGTGAGGTTTGTGTTACTCAATCTTTAGCTTTATGTGTAGTGTTTGTAGATCGTTGTTTGTCATTTTGCTCTTTTTCTTTTGGCCATTGTGTTGTCTGTCCTTCGATTTACGGATTCTGATTACCTCCCTTAGGTATCTTCAAATTCTTCTTATACTTGTATTTGGAATATTAATTCTTATTAAAAAAGAATATTTTAGCTTCCTCGTCGTAATATTTGTATGAACGCCAGTTATTGTGTCGTCACTTAAAACTTTGGACCAATGTTTTAGCAAATAGAAATCTACATATCCCACTATTTCTACACATCAAAATATTGTAGAATTTTTATTGCTGCTTCTTGATGAGACATGTTTTATATATATATATATATATATATATATATATATATATATATTCTTTTTTTATATATATACATGACATTTGACATTATCGTAAAATACAAATGAAATAAACATGAAATGGAAAAAAAAAAAATATGACTATAGAACTACTATAGACAACTCACAACAATCTGCTTAATATGTACTACGACAATTGTTTTCTAATTTTATTGGTAAAATCAAATTATTCTTTTTTCATATAATCTATGACAATAAAAACAGAATTGCCGTTACAAGTTTTGGATTACAAATATTTCGTCTGACATATCATTGTAATCTTTATTACTTTTAAAAGTACAACAACCACTCACACTGAAAGATAAGGATTAGGGTGGTTAGGGTTTTGGTGTTTAATGCCACTTTCACCAATATTTCAGCTATATTGTGGCGGTCAGTTTCATTGGTGGAGGAAACCGGAGTACCCAGAGAAAACCACCGGTCTCCAACAACTCACTGACACACATTAACATATAATGTTGTATCGAGTACCCCTCGCCATGAGCGGAATTCGAACTCACAACTTTTAGTGGTGACAGGCACTGATTGCACAGACAGATGTAAATCCATCTACCATACGATCACGACCACGACGGCTCCTTAATAGATCAGGATTGTGAAGTTTCATTAAATAAATTGTTGGCCATATTTAATCCTTTCGAGTGGTACATTTTAAAACGTTAAATTGTAATTGACGACAACATCACTAACCACAACAACGATATATAAGATATCGAAATAGACCCACGTATCGTGGTTCCGACTAGCATTTCTTACTGATTTCCGGTTGGTTCATTTATCACGACGGGTACTACATGTGCATCAGCAACTGCCTGCCCTTCCGGAACACCCACGGTTGTCAGTGGAGTTCCTGTTGCGCGATCTTTGATATTTTGTGTACCGGTCTAGGACCAGTTATCGCCAAATTGCATGCCACATGCAAACGCCTGCGAATTTTTGGAGTTGAGAGCTGGACAATAGAATTAATTGTTTGTATCTTTCCATATACCAAAGATATCAAATAAAACCTGATTAGAACCAATATATATATATATATATATATATATATATATATATATATATATATAAAGACCACGGGGGAATCATGTGGACATAAAATCTAAAAATAAAAAATGAACATGTTGAAAGTGAAACATTACCTCAAAACCTGAGGAACATTCCAAAATTATCTTTTCCAAATATTAGCAGTAAATTAGCACATCCTGAATACACACACGTCCTTATGTCATGATTTTCTCTAATCGTAGCATTCCAGAGAATCTTGATTTCTCTTTTAATGGAAAATCAGTGCCCATTACCACTTCTCATAAACACTTAGGTGTTACATTTAGCAATGATGCTAAGTGGAATAACCATGTTGATAATATTAAAAGTAGTGTATCTAAACATTTGAACATTCTACGTAAATTGAAATACCGTCTTAGTCGCACTAATTTAGATAAACTATATCTTGTGTACATTAGACCACTTTTTGAATATGCATGTGAACTATGGGATAACTGTGGAATTGGAAATTCTAAAAAAACTGGAACAACTTCAACTGGAAGCTGCCAGAATTGTTACAGGCTTACCTATTTTTACCAAAACTGAAATTTTATATAGAGAAACAGGTTGGGAATTATTATCTGCGAGACGGAAGAGAAGGAAACTTCAACTTTTTTATAATATAGTTAATAAAAATACCCCTAATTATCTTTGTACATTGATTCCCCCCACCATACAACGTACGTGAGTGTATCCGTTGAGAAATGGGAATGATATTATTTTACCTTTCTGTAGAATGTCTTCGACTAGTGATTCCTTTATCCCCTCAACAATAAAAATGTGGAATAGTTTAAATAACAATATTCGAAACGTTGATACTTTATCAAAATTCAAATCTGAATTAAAGAAAATCGATGAAACTGAAAATCATTCTGTCCCTAAGCATTTTTTCTGTGGTCCTCGAAAATTAAATATTATTTTAACTCAGCTAAGAAATTCAGCTTCGTTTTTGAATTTTGATTTATTTCGAGTTGGAATCGTATCTGACCCATCTTGTCGATGTGGTGCAGCCCTTGAAAATTTAAAACATTTCTTTTTAGATTGTCCTATATACATACAAGCCAGAACTATATTGATAGGTAATATCAACAGGGTTACAACTTGCTACACTCTAGATATTGAATTTCTGACATGTGGCAATGATAATTTAACTTATGAACAAAATTGTATTATATTTAAATATGTTTTTGATTATATTAAATGTTCAAAAAGATTCCTTATTGTATAACTGGAATTGAATTGGGTGAACATGCACATCATATGAATCCATCTTAATTTTATTTTTCTTTCTGTTTGTGAATATTTATCATTGATTCGTTATCAGTGCTACATATAGTAATGCATGCCTTTTATGTACTTCTCTATTGTAACATATTGTAATTTGGAGAAAACTTCATAAGTTTTTTTAACTTGTGTCTAATCCATTTTGTATGTTTAATTGGCAAATAAAATATGTTTAAACTAATGTTTGATTCATGTTTTCTATATCTAATTAATTATCGTTTTTGTGGTATTGGGCATATCTGCATTTTTGTCTCCTTTGAAACGGAAAAATAACAAATGGATCTACCAATAATTGCTGAACACTAATAACACCTTAGTTTTTTTTAAGACATTTTCCTTTACCTGCGCTGCTAATTTTGATCTCATTTTCTACATCTAGTAAGATGGCGATAATTGGTACTGTCCCCTTCCGACTAACCGGCAAAAATCAACAACTTTTCAAAGGGTCTCTTATATGCGCGTGAACAGGAAAATTAAAAATATTTCCATCTAAGGTTAGTCTTAGGGTAACATTTAAAATAATTGGGTATTTAAAAGGATGTATTGAATGATATAAAAATAATCTGACAACAACAAGCAAAAGATGGCGATAATTGGTCCTCGGCTAGTAGTGTTTTGTAGATCGTTGTTTGTCCCTGTGTCTTTTTTTCTTTTGACATTAGCATTGCTTGTCCTTCATCGATTTACTGCTTCACATTGACTCCACTCTAACTTGTTACTACTTCACATTGACTCCACTCTAACTTGTTACTGCTTCACATTGACTCCACTCTAACTTGTTACTACTTCACATTGACTCCACTCTAACTTGTTACTACTTCACATTGACTCCACTCTAACTTGTTACTACTTCACATTGACTCCACTCTAACTTGTTACTGCTTCACATTGACTCCACTCTAACTTGTTACTACTTCACATTGACTCCACTCTAACTTGTTACTACTTCACATTGACTCCACTCTAACTTGTTACTACTTCACATTGACTCCACTCTAACTTGTTACTACTTCACATTGACTCCACTCTAACTTGTTACTGCTTCACATTGACTCCACTCTAACTTGTTACTACTTCACATTGACTCCACTCTAACTTGTTACTACTTCACATTGACTCCACTCTAACTTGTTACTACTTCACATTGACTCCACTCTAACTTGTTACTGCTTCACATTGACTCCACTCTAACTTGTTACTACTTCACATTGACTCCACTCTAACTTGTTACTACTTCACATTGACTCCACTCTAACTTGTTACTACTTCACATTGACTCCACTCTAACTTGTTACTACTTCACATTAACTCCACTCTAACTTGTTACTACTTCATATTGACTCAACTCTAACTTGTTACTACTTCACATTGACTCCACTCTAACTTGTTACTACTTCACAATGACTCCACTCTAACTTGTTACTACTTCACATTGACTCCACTCTAACTTGTTACCACTTCACATTGACTCCACTCTAACTTGTTACTACTTCACATTGACTCCACTCTAACTTGTTACTACTTCACATTGACTCCACTCTAACTTGTTCCATTCAAAACATCCGACCATAGACTCATTCCAGTGATATATGAATTGTCATTACGTCACAATGCACATATATCTTTGAAAGTCATATTAACTTATGTGTTGCACATTGTCAAGATGTTTCATACATAATATTGTAAGTAAGACATTAAATATTAGCTAGTGTACAATTGTGTACCAACAAACGAGTCATTTTTCTACCAAATCTCTAAATCCTGAACATGGAAATAACAATGATACGAGTGCTTGGGACAATCTAGATCCTGGTTTGAGAATGCACAAACATAATTAATTGATTGCTCCCATTTGCTGGATTGATTATTGCTTAACGTTCAGAGAGAAGTATTTCAGCTACTACCGCTATATTCAAATAGGATATATCATTTTGTTTTAACATTTTCACTCTTAGACATACAAGAAGCTCTTACAGTAAGACTATATTCAGAATGAGAACAAGTTCAGCAACATTTTAAGCAAGCGTTAGAGAATCCCGAAGGGGCAATCAAAAATGGACAATCCAGAGAAGGTGGCAACATAGTGTACATAAGACGAACAAATCATTGGAGATAAAGACGAACGAAACATCGTTTTCATGCGGAAAACGTAACGGACATCACACCACGGAACTCAGAAGTTCAGAACATAGAGACACATAATAGGTTAATACAAAAAACTAAAACGATAAGCAACACGGACCTCAACAAAAAACCCGGGATGAACTCAAGTGTTCAGTAAGACTATATTCAGGACTGGAACGAGTTCTATAATATTTTAATACTATGCAAAACAAGGAGGGTGTACCAGTGTGACAACAGGGGGAGCGACATTTGACTACCACTGGATTAATATGGAGAATTGTGAGTGCTCCGTCCCCCCCCCCCCCCCCCCCCCACCCCCGCATATGCGACAACTTTGAACTCGTTAGGCAGCTCTGCTCTGCTGGTTTAGTCATGGGTACGATCACAAGTACCCAGAATGCAAACCAATTTGGTGGGTTAAGCTGGTTAGAGTGGTTCGAAATATATTCTTATATATGGTTGTTACCTGGTAACGTTTTTCAACAATTTCTCAAAACAGGAAATCATATATTAACATTCTCTTTCTTATACATTGTTTTATGTGTCAATTATGAATCTTTTGCTGTACAAATATATAACTATGTAGGAAATTCTGTAAATTTTGCCACATAAAACAATTATTGTACTTGTAGTTTAACATAGAACATTTGAAGTGAAATGATATTTTGGAGACAAAACAATATCTGTAATTTATGTCACAGCCGTTGAAATGCATAGCAAAGTACATTTTGAAAACGTAAGATAATTCCAGTAATTTATTATAGTTCATTTTAATTAAGGGTTTAGGTTTATGGTGTTTAATGCCACTTTTAACATGAGAAAGCCACCGACCTGCCGCAAATCACTGACAAACTAGTTCATTTGGTGTTTAACTAACTTTTTGCTACATGAAACAATTCCTTTAATTCATCATTTAACATTTTGTAATATATGAAACAAATCGTGTAGTGTATTAAAGCATTAGAAGTGAACATACTTTTAGTTAAATGAAATAATTCTTAAAATGTATTATAGAGTATTTGAAGTGAGCGTACATTTTGAAGAATAAAAAACAGTGTCTGTAATTCATTATAGAACATTTGATATTCTAGTAAGTAATTTTTTGTCACATAAAAACCACTCATGTAATTAAGGTGTGTATATATTTTTTTTTTTTTTTTTTTTGTCACATAAAGCCTTTCCTGCAATTTATTAAACTGCATTTGAAGTGCATTTAGTTTTCCCACATAAAACCATTCGTCTAATTTACTATAGAGCTTTAACAGACAATAATATCACTGTATATAGATATGTAGAACAAAAAAATATTGAATTTTGAGACAAAAAAATAAGTAATAAGTGCGTAGATCTTAGATTGATCGTCTATGCCAGTTATATACATTTATATATTACAGATTAGCTGTATATGTATAGAGTTGCACTCGGATTGTCACGATAAATAACAAAAATAATGGCTGACATTTTTAAGGTGTGTATATATACAGTGACGTGCAAAAAGTATTCGGTCACTGTAATATTTTACTATATATTTCATATAAAAACCACATTTTTTAAAAACATTATTACAAAGTCCACTCTTGATCGATTTTAATGATTTTTTTACCAACAAAGGAAGAATTAAATGTAGTTTTATACTGTAATTTTAGCATAATTTTATAATCTATAAATTGTATGAGTTCACGAGTTAAGCACACAACTAAATTTCGAACGTCAAAAACGCAATACAATGATAGTACATTTGAAGACAAGTAATTTAAGTTTGTGTTTAAATAATGAATATTTAAAATCTGTGCTTCAAAAAAATGTTTGAAAGTAATCACAGAAAACTACATACGTTCTCGTTTCTGTTGGTAAAAATATCATCAAAATCGAATAAGAATTGACTTTGGAATAATGTTTTGAAAAATTGTAGTTTTTACATGAAATATACAGTAAAAAAATTACAGTGACCGAATACTTTTTGCACGTCTCTGTATATATCTTTATTCTCATAAAGCCAATGTGTAACAATGATATCAGCGTCCTCCTCAAATAAGACGAGTTTTAAGTGCAAGACAAAGTCGAACAGTGAACCGTACACATATTATGAAACATACAAATAAGGGACCGCCGTGATTGTGATCGTATGGTAGTTTGATTTACAAGTTGTGAGTTCGAATCCCGCTCATGGGAAGGTGTACTCGATACAACATTATGTGATAAAGTTTGTCAGTGACTTGCGGCAGGTTGATGGTTTTCTCCGGGAACTCCCATTTCCTCCATCAATAAGACTGATCACCACGATATAACTGAAAAAATGTTTAAAGAAGAGTTTGAAGATACCAAAGGCGCAACACCATAACCGTAACAGTTAACACTATCAAATGGAATCCGGTCAAAGTACAATGTACATATCATTATACACATATTGTTTATTGATATGTATTAGGTTGAAGAATAACATTTATAACAGTAAGGGTGTATTATTGCTTAACTAAAAATGAGCATTTTTTTAGTCATATAATAGCGAGAACAAATTGCATTTTGTTGTTGATGATGATGATGATGATGATGTCCACTTTGTACTAGACCAACACGATAGTTTTTTTTAACCAACACACATTATCGTGATTTCGAGTTAATCTTATAAGTATTAATGTCTTGTAATTGCATCTGATCGGATTTCACTATGACATCTCTCTATAATATACAAATTTAGTAGGATTTTTTGATTGGATTAGTCCTATTTATATTTTTATTGTCATTTTTCGTGATATCTTCGGTTTCATTACTACAATAAGTTTAAAATTTTAATATTATTTTTAATTCTTTTAAGTACGAGTATATTCGTAGGTAGCATATACATGTTATAATAATTGTCTCTATAATGAGGTTACTGCGATGATACAAGACATTGAACGTCTATGATGTTTGATTCAAGATTTTTTTCTACGAAACTATAAAATCACATAACAGATCTGTCTACCAGTGTGAGGTTAGTGTGATATTCCCGCCTTCCTGCAAATTCAGGGTAAGAGGTTAGGGTTATGGTGCTTAACGCCACTTTCAACAATATTTCAATTATATCGTGGCGGTCAGTTTTATTGGAGGAGGAAACCGGAGTACCCGGAGAAAATCACCGACCTGCCGCAAGTCACTGACAAACTTAATGTTGTATCGGGATTCGAACTCACAACATTAGTGGTGATAGGCATTGATTGCATAGATAGTTGCAAATCCAACTACCATACGATCACGACCACGGAGGCCCCTAGTTCTCTGCAAATTTAAAATGTATTTTCTTCTAATGATGGTTACTGGAAACAAATGCTCGAACACACATTTTTAAATTGCTGGATCGATAAATACAGGCTAGTGGGAATTTCAGTCTGTTTTCACATGTGAGATATGTGTGCATGTATTGTTGGTGTGAAAATGTGTAATAAAGCATGTCTACCAATTTTCATTTAAATCCACCAACACTCACAATTTGAACGGTCAATTTGAGCCGTTATGAAAAAAAAAAAATTTAAAAAAAATTAATAAAAAAATATTAAAAACATGTATTTATAATATTTATATTTATTAAATGAATTAAAAAAATATTGAAAATATATTATTTTGAATATTAAATATTTTTAATTTGAGGATTGAATTCATGAACAATTCTAGTTGGCATGAGTGCTTAATATTAGGATTGTGTAATAAGTTAGGTTACAATGTATCTGTGTCCACAGTTGTCCACGAAAGTACATGAACACCTACGAACTCAGAAATGTATTTCGTACCATTTTCCCGTATAGCTTAAAGTGTATGTGTATGTGTATCATCAAGTCCACGTTTGTTTTAATTCCACGAATGTGGTTCCATTTGCTTTACTATTTAAATAATCAAGTTTAGTCAGTTTTAACAAGTTTATGTAACAACACTCAGACATAAATTTTGTAGCATGAAGACATCTAACATGAAGTCCTTCTTTCGCTTTGTAAACAAACGAGCGATTTATCGATTGGGTATAATCTCATTACCACATGCGCTGGTTCATGTGACTGACTTTCCAGTCGTAAATGTACATGTTGATGAATTATCGTCTGCTCGAACTTGGCAACATAAATTGTGTGCGACCTTGTCCGCAAGTGTAAATATAAATTACCGTCTTCCAATCAAAGTATTCTACCGTATTTGTACTCTTAGACATATCAGAATCGAAATAATTCATGGAAGCCAGAATGTGTTTTGAGTTTTAACATGGCTTGGCGGATATTAGTAAATTTTATCCCTCGCCTCTGGCTCGTGTAAATTTATCCCTCGCCTCTGACTCGGGATAAAATACTAATATCCGGCAACCCATGCTAAAACTCAAAACACATTCTGGCTTCTATGATTTATTTCGCAAATATAGAATACATGGCGGAGTATGAGAATACAACATATAGCTTAAACAATAAATATAACAACATTGAAAGTAATCTTTAAACGGTGATCTCCTAGGACCAAACATTCTCTGCCAAACTTGTTCTGGACGTACTGAAGTGTTTGAAGTTGAGCGTTTGCCATACTTGGCTTTGAAATCTGATTCAACCCACCATTTCTTTAGAAATGCCTGTACCAAGTCAGGGTCATTGCGGTTTTCACAGTTTTCCAGTTGTTGACTGATTTTGTCTGTTTATATAATTATGAGTTTTGACTTTCCCTTTGTAAGATTGTTCGGAGTTCGGTAATTTTGTTATTACCCTTATAGAATGATTCAAAACTAATATCGTTTATTCCACAATTCATATTCCGTGAAAAGGTGAAGGTCATAGGAAATCTACGCTTATAAAAATAGTGCAAATTGGAAAAATATTTTTTGTGACGAAGAATCTAGAAAACACGAATAATATATTAATGACCAAAAAGTCAAGGATACTTGAAACAGGACGACTTAATTATTCATTATCACTGTTTAATAACTATATCAGAATTAAATAATGATTCATTTCTTACAGTGAGTGGTGACTCGGAAATCATAAGTTACGTCCATATTAGATTACATACTTTAAACAAAATAAAAATATCACGTTTACTAAAGATTGACTTGAATCAGAGACATCAATTTTTTTTAATCCATCGAATTGCATACCTTTATATATCCTTTTATTTTCAAACCGACAGTGCATAACATATCTATAGAGAGAAATTACAATAACAAATAAAAAGACTTATTATGTTCAGATGCGGAAGATTGACTAATGAAACTAGCTGGCAGGACAGACTACCTTGTTAATATACAATTAATATGTACCAGGATGTCGAAAATTGAATAAAGTTGAAAGTTGATCTGTTTGTCGCCATTCTGCTAAAATATTGATCTTGCTTAAATTCAGTAAGATGCCTCCATTCCATCAATTACAAAAAACGACAACAAAACTGCACACGAATTCAAAGCAATATTATTACATTTTACAACTGAAATTGTCTGGGGTTTTATGTAGAAGATACTATATGCGAAATGGAGCATGATTCGAACTTGAAATTCAACACATGTAAACTTAAAGAAAAGAAACAAAGGGCAGAATAAGTATAATCTTGTAAATCACAAAAAAATAAAAGTAAAATATGCAGAATAAAAATAATCTTTTTGTGCTTGCATTCTGCTTGTATATTTTATAACATGTGATTTTATTAACACATGAAACGTAATGAAAACTTATGTATCTTGGAGTGTTACTTTTTCAATGTTTACTATAGCCTGTAGGTATTTAGTAATTAAAATAATTTCTAAATGACATCCTTAATTTCGTTTTATTCTCCAAGTATCGTACATTTAACTTAATTATCTGTCATAATTTTACCAATTAAAAAACAAAATTGCATATTTCGTTAAACATGTTAAAGATATTTCATCAAACTCATACATATTTTGGCAAATTTGTAAGATATTTAGTCAAAATTGTATAAGTTTTGCAATTTTTTTTATTAAAATTAAGCATATTTCACTTTTAATTCAATAGTAAATTATATAATTCTTTACAAGATTTTACAGTTAAAATACAGGTAAAAATATAACTACATTTCAGAAACAAACTTTAATTGTCAAAACAACATAACCCCTATGTTTATTTATACCTGTAATTAAAAGTGGGAAAACCAGGATGACACCAACTTCACAGTATGGGTACCTGTGCGGCGCAACTGAAGTGTTTACGTAAAGTTTGTGGGCACGTTACCGTTTCCGATCATCGACTGTCAAAACCGGAAGGGTTCAATGTAAGTTTTTATGTTTATATGTGGTAGTAATCATTGCTAATGAAGACAAAAAATTACCGACACCCGCTGATATAATACCTTTATACGCCAGGAAAATTTAAAACATATCTGTTGAACGGAAATATCCTTTTTTTACACTTAAACTTGATTTTGATGTTGCGTAAACATTGACATCATTGTCTTCTCGCTGAATTCAGCAAGGACGACCCTGATTTTTTCAAAGAAGCTTCTTCATACAACGAATTATCACCACACAAAGTCATGTCTCGTTCCAATTTACATTTTTTGCATAGTTATAAACATATAATTTCCAATGACTGTGGGCATTTTAATGTTACACTGTGGGCTAGGAATATGTAATAAGAACACATTTTACACATTTAGATGCCCACAGTCATTGGAAATGATAAGATTATATTTATACAAAAAATGTAAATTGGAACGAGACATGACTTTGTGTGGTGATAATTCGTTGTACGAAGAAGCTTCTTTGACAAAATCAGGGTCGTCCTTGTTGAATTCAGCGAGAAAACAATGATGTCAATGTTTACGCAACATCAAAATCATGTTTAAGTGTAAAAAAAGGATATTTCCGTTCAACCGATATGTTTTAAATTTTCCTGGCGTATAAAGGTATTACCGGTATATCAGCGGGTGTCTGTAATTTTTTGTCTTCATTAGCAATGTTTACTACCACATATAAACATAAAAACTTACATTGAACCCTTCCGGTTTTGACAGTCGATGATCGGAAACGGTAACGTGCCCACAAACCTTACGTAAACACGTCAGTTGCGCCGCACAGGTACCCATACTGTGAACTTGCCAGGCCCCCTCAGAATCAAATTATTTCTGAAAATTATTTGCCTATATATTATTATGAGATAAAAAATGTGTGCTTTCTTTCACATTCTTGTCTCTTAGGCCAAATAAATTTTATATTTAGATTCTCATCTCCTCCCACCCCATTGTTTTTTGCTTCAATTTCATAATTTATTAGATATTTCTTTAAAAGTCCTAGTGATTTTTATGAAAAGGGTAAACAAATAAATTATTCAAGGGGTTGTACATACAGTTGCAATCTTTTCAGGAGTTTTGATTGGCAATGATATTGAACATGCTGCAGTTTCTGCATACCTGTAAACCAAATTTGGGATTTATTAAATTTTATATTTATACCTGAAGGAGAATATATGCATATCATGCCACCCATCCACTCCCTCTCCCTTTTCCAGGAAAAGCAAATGGTCCGTGTGTAAAAATGAAATTACTTTTAATGTATAATTTGAAGGATTTGAAACAAAGTAGTATTCATTTTTATTAAAAAAAAACAATGTTTTAACAAAATTACAAGTTGCGGATGCAGTGTCCCCTTACTGGGCCCCGCGACATTTGCTGAACTATACACATAATGCCGCTAAAAGACATTTACGGCGGTTTAGATCATAGATGGTGATATTTATTTATTTTCCATGTAAAGAGATCCTTGTTTAACGTTTCGCTAAGGGGAAATTATTTTTGATCGTGGATTGAATGGAAAATAATGGAATGTAAATCGAAACGAAAATGATGTTACCTGTCAAGAAGAATCTTGGCCACTTCAGAGTTCGTTTCCAGACGAAGAGCGGTCTTTATTTCCATCCAATGATCATATTCATCTCCAATACATATTCTGTTTTTGCTTAACTTAGCATTCGTTGCTTTTTTGTTTCTTTTTCTGGCAGAATCGCTCAATTTACGCTTCGGACCTGGCTTCAATTTCTTTGCCTCCGACATTTTCTTCATCAACACTATAACGGAGCATGCGCACAATATCTAGCGAATGAGTTCAAATCTGAGGTCAATAGCATATGATTTTCATTATTGTCCGGGTAGCAAGAATTATCGAAGACAGAATAAAATTACGTTTTCTCCTGAATTATACATCGTAGCTCTCAAAAAGTGAATGGTTTACGTTCTTTATATATTTAATCTTTACATGTATCAGCAATTTTTAGAAAACTGAAAATAATGATTTTGGCATTTCATTTGACTTTAATGAACAAAGTATGCAATGCTATAGAAACTTACAGATTTTCTTAATAACAATTGCTACCTTTGCCAATAAAAAAAGTATCTGATACGTAGTCGCAGTTATCGTCCTTTAATATATATCCAACTGACCTACTTTTAAATAAAAAAAATAAAGAAACTTGAAATTCATCACGTTCGTTGTGAACTAGATTCACCCTATCTCAAGATTCAATTTGTCTATGTCAAGAATCTCATAATAATTAAGAATCATCTTAATTCTAATAAATACAAGCATACGCCATCTGTTATGGAGACGTCTTAAATTTATTGGCACTTAAAAGAGAAAACGGAGCTTTATCGTTCTTATTTTCAAAATTATTTCTGCTTACGCTAACAAAGATTTGAACGATATGAACTTTTTACAATGTTCTTTTTTAAAAAGTTATGTCAAAATTATTGCTACATTTCGATAACAATACAGGTAAACAAAACAATTCTTATAGGTGAATGCTCAACAAGTTATTCCCATTTCTGTTTTGTTTTCTTCATTTATAATACGTTTAAGCATCTGGACATGTTTTATTACATGTATTTTTTTTAAATTTACAGTTCCGACAACATGTAATTTATTATACTAATGTCAATATCCCACATCAGGCACAGGTAACCTTAACCACGTGTGCTTTACCTGTTTAGACCCGGTATTTGGTTTACTGACTACCAATGACGTTTACATTGGACTTAGGAACATGTCTTATGAAGGATTTGGTTTGTCAATGATTTGCGGCAGGTCGGTAGTTTCATCCAGGTAATCCGGTTTCCTCCTTTAATAAGGCTGACCGGCACGATATAGCTGAATTATTGTTGAAAGTGGCGTTAAACACCATAGTTTTCGATATCTATTTTTTTTTATTAACCTTAGCCGATTTTGAGGGGCCGTCGTGGTCGTGATCGTATGGTATTTGGATTTACAACTACCTATGCAATCAGTGTTTATCACCAACGTTGTGAGTTCGAATCTCACCCAGGCGAGGTGTACTCGATACAATATCATGTGATCAAGTTTGTTAGTGACTTGCGACTGGTCGGTGGTTTTCTCCGGTTTCCTCCACCAATAAAACTGACCGCTACGATATAGCTGAAATTTTGTTGAAAGTGGCGTTAAACACCATAGCCCTAACGCTTATGAAGGTTATTCCAGAAATGCGTCGTGTGCACTAATAAAAATTAGATATCTACGTTGTTTTTTTTTTAAGTCTGAGTGATGTTCAATAAACTAGTACTACATGTGTTCTTACGTACCATTACCCGTTGACATTCTATATCAAAATATAGTTCCGTGGGAAGCACAATATACGTCACATTTCGGATGTAAATTTCCGTTACATATTGCTTGACATTTTTTTCCGGAAGATGATTTGCTGTTATGTTAAACTGATCATGTGCTCAATACAGACGTTACTAATTATATATCACACAGTCAAAATGTTATTTATTAAAAAAAAAGCTTTTTGGTTCGTTATAAAATTTTAAGACAATTGAAATAAACATTGCAGATACATTTTTTGTATATGTATATATAGATTATATAACACTATTATAATGGACTGACTATTTTTATTATTAGGAGTTAGTTGGGAGAGGTCTATGTTTTTTTCACACCGAGTAAGACATTGTTTTTCACGCAAAGCAAACATCTGTATTCAGATCTATTCTCACTTTTTGCATACAAAGTCAGTTATTTTTCTTCAAATTTTTAGTAAAATTTCCTGTTGAATACTAAGTATTGCGCGTCAGATTATTTTGGGGTTTTTTTCCTACAAATTTTGGAGAGTTAAAATTTGCCCTATTTCTGGTTCAGATATGTCGCATGTGGATTGTTGTGGAGTGCTCAATGAGCATAACATTGTGTTAAGTTACTCTATTTATTGCAAATGTAAAATTCATAATAAGACTAGATATAAGGGGTCTACAATTTCACTTTTAGTGGGAGGTGGGAGGTGGGGCTATGTTTTTTTCCGCCGAGCCAGAATATTTTTTCAATCGAAGCAAAAATCAGATTATCGCCATGCCCTTGGCAATCCCGTTTGTTTTGTTTCTTTATTTATTGAACGGGGGATCGCCCTGGTTGTTATCGCATGGTAGTTGCTTATCACTAATAATGTTTTGAGTTCGAACCCCGTTCGTGACGAGGTGTAATCGATACAACATTATGTAATTAAGTGTCAGTGGCTTGCGAAAGGTCGGTGGTTTTCTCCGGGTACTCCGGATTCCTCCACTAATAAAACTGACCCCCACGATATAACTGAAATATTGTTGAAAATGGCGGGAAACAACATAACCATAGCCCCATGCCTTTTATTGAATAATGGGTACATACTGTGGTCCAAATGTAGTTTTGTCTTGAATGTACGAACCACATAAGCAGTTCATGTGTTATTAAAGAAAATAAAATAATTTCCAGTTCGATGTATTACATTTTTAGCGCATTAACTTTATATTTACACACAAAAAAACCCATTAAAATTGAACATAGATTTTTATTACATTTGCGCGCATTTCTTTACAGGTTAAAAGTATACAATTAAATATATTATATGTATCTATATTTAAAGAAAGCGTACATCTTCCGTCTGTGTAAGTCACTAGTTTACCAAACTAGAGGCCTTTAGTGAAATTTCGGACAGGACAAGTCCGTCTATTGTGCAGGTAAAACAAGCAGTACACGCAAAATAAAGAAATTTAAAATCTAAAATTATGAGAATAAGCCGTGTACATTACACTACCATGATATTTCAGCAGAATTCAAATTTCTGTCTATTCATAGCGTGTATTAACTCACATGTTATGTGATAAAGTTTGTTGGTAACTTGTGACAGATCGATGGTTTTCTCCGGATACTACGGTTTCCTCCACCAATAAAACTGACCGCCACGACATAACTAAAATAGTGCTGAAAAAGTAGCGTTAAACACCATCAAACAAACAACTCACGTGATTCTGGTGTCCTCTTACTAGTTTAAGGTACATGCAGAAACCGTAGAGAGTCGGAATATAATGACTGGATTATGCGGGATTAAGTATATGGATTTCTCATATCAAAACAGCCATAAAATGCTATACCCCCGGTAATATTTATTGATTTCATTTAAATTCTGTTTTATTCGTTTTGTTTGTTTGTTTTTTGTTTTTTTTTTCATTTTTTTTGTTGGTTTTTGGGGGTTGTTTTTGTTTGTTTGATTTTTGTTTGTTTTGTTTGTTTGTTTGTTTGTTTGTTTGTTTTTGTGTCGATATTGAAGATACAAATAAACTATAACACAGTTACTTGTCTCGATCAACATACATGTATGTTTACTATCCACATGAATATTTCAGTAAAGTTAAGGCGATCGAGACAAGTGCCTATGATACAAGAAACTTGAATATATACTCAATGTCGTGTTATGCATTGTTAATAGGTAATTGCTGACATTGTCCTGCTCACAGATAATATTTTGTGAAACTAATATAACAATTTTATTAATCAAGCACACATAGAAATATAATTTAAAAAAATAAGAAAGCAAATCTTTTAATTACTTATCAATTATTATGCAAAATAAATAATATACAGACAATATTTAAATAATGCAGTTTGCTTCAGAAGCAAATATTAAATAAAAGCACTATATAATACAGATTCATAACGCACCATTTTTGACCTTTCATCAATCAATATTTTTAACATCGCACGTTATTTATTTCACCATGGTCGCCAAACAGCACCATGCAGTCTTAGTTCTTCACGAGGGCGTGTGGGTGACGGCGAACAGTCTAACCCAGAGTCAATATTACCACTTGAAGCTGAAGGCGATGTGGAACTATTCACCGTTGACCGATCACTGTGCGCAAGATTTTCACGTGGCGACGAACTAAACATTGAGTTTGTTGGAGATAACTGATAGCGCATACTTTCGTCTGTTGTTGACAAATTGTGTGGCGTGCTGTTATCAGACACACGTGACTGTGGACGAGATATATCGGGAATGTGCGTGAAACTCGATGAACTTACTTCATGCTGGTAAAATCCAGACAGACATGAATATAAACTTGTGGTCAGGTGATTTGATACACAGGAAATGATGTCATTGCTGATCCAACTGTCATTCAAACTCTTGAAGACCTCGTTGACACATGTGGTATATCCTTTATTGAAATAGTGCATCGCCAATTGAGAATTTTCGTCATCTGAAGAAAAAAAAACAATAATTTTTATTTATTTCTAGATTTAACCAATTGTACGAGAATTGTCAGTTTTGGAATAATATGTATTCATATTCATGGTGTTCTTTAAATTACTTAGATATATCACGCTCAATTTATTTTTGCTCAAATCCAACTTTCGGCTTTCAATATCTTCCACCCCTTAAAAAAAGTAGTGAGATAAGGATATCTTGACCTGAAAGATATATAAAAGAAAAGTACTATGACATTGTCGTTATCAACAAGAAATGTTTGTGGAATTTTAATAAAAAATACCAATTTTTCGTGTAAAAAAAATGATTTCCCCCCCCCCCCCCCCGGTCCCTTACGAAGGTAAATTAGATCACTCTTGTTGTTATGGAAATTAATTTATATAATTTCGTTCACGCAACGATATAACTAAAATACTGCTAAAGTTTATGTTAAGACACGAATCAAGTGAGTAAATCGGATATTAAGATAAAAACGTGGACATCAAAGTTAGTGGACACGACCCGTTTCTGGAATAACCTGCATCAGGTACGCTCAATATCGAAATAACTGTATCCCGGAACGCCAACATTTTGAAAGATCAAAGAAAGTTGTCCTCCCTAATTAAGAGGGATTAAGGGGTCCCATTAAGGGTGGATGATCAGAGCAATCGCAGGTAAATAAAGGTAAATTTGATTCTCTTATTTGTATTTTCTATATAAATGGAATCAAATAAAATACGAAAACATAATAATCAATGAATATTTATTATTAAATTTTAAAACTATAATATAAGCACACATGAAATATGAAAAAAATAATAATGAATATTTATTATTAAATTTTAAAACTATATAAGCAAACATGAATTATGAAAACATAATAGTTACTATTTATATTAAATTTTCAAACTATATAAGCAGACATGAAATATGAAACATAATAAAGATTCTTTTTAGACGACTTTTTAACTGTCAATAAAAGGTTTTATACGTATTATGTGAACTGTGATAAAATGGATCTTACCTTTTAACTGATGAGATGATAACTTTTTAGAATTAGTGGTGAAATGCATATTTTTATATCTAAAGTAGTCAATCAGATGCGAATCTATAATTTTAATGAACTTTTTAAATGGCGACACGGTTGGGGGAAACAGATGTGAAATACAGCAAAGTGATATGATATACATGTACGCCATAGACCAATTTTAGACTATCCTTTTCATGTAATTAACTTTTAGCAGCAATCTGACATATCGTAAAATCTTAATTGTTTATAGAGGGTTTTTTATGCTAAGTGTGTGTGGGTAGGACTTCACTGTAAATA
Source organism: Bathymodiolus septemdierum (assembly GCA_963383655.1). Taxonomy (NCBI): domain Eukaryota; kingdom Metazoa; phylum Mollusca; class Bivalvia; order Mytilida; family Modiolidae; genus Bathymodiolus; species Bathymodiolus septemdierum. Next base: position 26,050,746 of record OY726530.1, on the reverse strand, counting down.
TGTGCACAAAATCGAATGGTGGAGGGAATACGAGCACTGTACATAAACGGAGCATCTGTTCTACATACTGACGTATGGTTCTCCTACAGAGGGGGTTAAAGAAGAAGAAGAAGAAGAAGAATGAATATTTATTTTTCAATTTTAAAACTATATATATGAAATATGAAAACATAATAATAAACTTTAAAACTATTATAAGCACTACATTTTGAAATATATAAATGTCAATGATGTTGGTATTTAGCTTGGACCATCTGCTCTCCATATGTTAAAGTTTTAATTAATGGCTTATTTTCTTATTGGATTTTTTTTTAAAAATACAACAAATAAATTATAATATTTCTCATTACTTTGTTATTTTTTTTTAATTACAAAAAATATTTTATTTCATTTCTCATTACATTTTAATCAAATTTAGCATATAATATTTCACTTATTAATTACTTGAAACCCCCCCCCCCCCCCCAACTTTCAAGTGGCCCCAACTTAATTGCTAAAACAACAATCTATCCTCTATGTTGTTTTAAGAATGTTGGCGTTCCGGGAACACCCCATCGAAATATTGGGAAGCCAAATAATTTAAGTGTATGAGAACAATAAAACCAAAGAGCTTTTGTAGATGAATACCTTGAGAGATTTGTCTTTGTTGTTGATCTTCAATGTACCGAACAGTCATCTCCATAATGTCTGCTTTCTCCAACTTATTTTGGTTCTGAAATAAACATAAATTTATGTTATTCAATTTTTATAAAGTTTTATTAAAAAAAAAAAAAAACACAACAACAACAACAAAACTTTAATGATTTGGTCCCATAAAACTAGTCTAAGCCCACTATTTTTGTGTATTTGAAGGCCGAGGTTGTCGTATTTGTCTGTCTCAACGACTTTTCTAATGGGTTTTACAATTGTTCTGATGGTGTGGTATATGTATATTTTTTCTCTCTCATTTTATTCCATGATTTTTATAAGATGGTTATTTTACATTTCGCAACTGCATTGAAATACAATTTGACTTTTCTTGAACATGAATTAATATTAGAGTCACATGTCATTTTTTATGTGTTTTGATTGGTTTAAAAAGTTGAGGGATCTCCTGTACTTGGCGATCGCAATACTGGTATACTAGTATTGTGCACAATACTGGTATAAAAATGTGTTCCAGTATTGTGTATACCAGTATTGTACCAGTATTGTGATTTAAAAAAAAATTATATTTTACTTGTGTATAGTATTGTAGTAAGTATTGTAATAGGTATTGTGGAAATGTTACTACTAGTATTGTCAATACCCGATTCTACAAGGATTTTTATGTGTGTAGGGTAGCTATGTTGACTTTGACATGAAAGACTGCATAAAGTGTTGTATGATATATTTATTTTGTACAGTTATAACATGTGAAAATCGAGCACTATTTCAATGAAAGCATACATTAAAGCACATTTTACAACAAATGATTTTTTCAAGTAGGTCTTTTTTCCCTAGGGACATTGCAAACTTCAGTGATCTGTGTTGCGTTTTGATTAGTTGGAAAAGAAATTCTTATGATCACAACTATGTAAACACATGCTTACATAAGACTTAAATACCTAATTTTGCTTATTATTATTATTTGCTGTATGCTACATGGTTTTTTTAATGTCCCTTTGATAAACAGTCTGAGTGCTAAAAAAAAAAGGAAAAAAAAAGAAGAGACCATGGCAAATTTTTACTCAGAGCTAGCACCCAACGTTATCTTCAATAAAGACCCTACTGCAGTACTAAGACTACATGAAAGACCACAAGCTACTGACAACAGCATGCAACTGCTTAACCTGCACCAAACCAATGGAAATGATAACCAGACCACTCAGTTCTACATCAGATGGGTTTGGCTGGCGATGCACCAACCAAAGATGCCCTAAAAGACACATGTACAGAACTATACGAACTGGGTCCTTCTTCGAGAAATCCAGAGTTCCACTAGGGAAATGGTTGTACAAATGTATATCATCTACTTATGGAGTTACCAAACCAAAGAGAGAAGACGGTGATCCTTATGTACCAGTACCTCCGTGATGTCTGCACCACTAAGTTATTCAACACACCCATACAACTAGGCAGCCAAGATGTAGTAAAGATAAAGTACCGATTTAAAGAAATGAAAGGTGTATCATCACACCTACTACCTAGACGAAAGAATGGCGTGATCGTTGAGACAACTGTGGTAACCAAGCTTTCGGCAACATCCTGGAGCACATAGCAGAACAGAACCTACATTTGTAGTTTAAGACATTTCATAATAGGACAATTAATGTTATCATCACTTGTTGTTATCTTGTTGAATTATCACGATGATTATGATGTATTACTGATACGATGTTATAAATCCCAATAAAATGATACACAATGAACTTGTACTTTTAGTATGCTTTTCAACAGTTGATGACATGAACCTCCTAATATGAAGCAATCCAATACACTACAAAAAATCCAATATCTTAATTACATTACTGGTATACCAGTATTGTACAAAATTTTGAAAAAAAATCACAATACTGGAACAAATTTTTATACCAGTATTGTGCACAATACTAGTATACCAGTATTTCGATCACCAAGTACAGGAGATCCAAGTTGCCTTATTTTGAAAAAATAAATATATTTTTCTATATCATAGCAAAAAAAGTTTGAATTAATTTATCAGGATTGATCGAAATTATTTGTTCGGTTCATTCGAAATAACCTCAATCAGGTTGTACACACCCTTGCGTAACTTACCCGGTGTGTACAACCTGATTGTGGTTATTTCTTCATGAACCGAACAAAAATTGCGCGATCAATCCTTAAATGATGTCTTATCAGTTCAAAGGAAATGTGTGTGCTATTTATTCAAAGCATGTGTTTAATTGTGAGTAGTAATTCTAAGATGAAATGGAATGAAAACTTTCGATAAAATAAAAATATGAAGAGAAATGTACTCAAGTATTTATCAGCCATTATCTAAATATTGTATACAGATTATCAACCGGAAATAAATGTGTTGTTATTTTGACACCTATTTTCTCATTCAGGCATATTAATTGCAAATTAGCCGATATTAACTATATTATCATCTATGAATCGACTGTCTAGCCAACACAGCGCGCGTGTCGTTCTATTAGAATATACCCAAAGGCACGACTTTAAACGTGTGATATACCGTAAAAATGTCGACAAACGTCTATCTCTTAGTACGCGTGTCAACCATAAAATCGCAAATAATTGCAATAGCTGACACTCCAGAATGATGTCATTTTTATCAAATGAATTTTTAATTAATATTTTTATTACCTATTATTCTGATTGTTTTTGACGAATGTATTTTTACAACCCTTTCAATAACAAAAAAAAAACAACAAAACAAATAAATGTTTTTAACAATTTTGTGTTCTTTTTTATCCAGTCAGAACCAGTTAAAGAAATATGACAATGGTTATTTGTTAAAATCGCTAACTAAATTATGCTACATCAAGTAACGAGTTTCGAATATTAATTTCGACGAATGGGTCAGGGAGATCACCTACCTCCTTGTTTGTACCACGTAAAACTAGTGTTTTCAACTGCATCAGACTGTTATTTATACGTTCACGTCTACGTTTCTCTGTTAAAGGCTTATTTGTCTGAAAGAAAGTAAAATAATTAGTGTTAACTCTTAAGATAAAAAAAAATTGTTAATTGCATATTTACTTCGAGTGTCAATACTAAAATTACTTAAAAAAATATAGTATATTGAAATTATCATCTTAGACATAATACAATTATATTTTAAAAAAATGCACACTTGTAGATAATGCTTTCACAAATTAAAGATATTCCCTGTATCAGCTATGCATCATATGATATTGTTTAAACGGAGAATTCATGATAGAACAGATAAAAGTTAAATTTTATAAAGAATGTTAGGTTCTCACCAACCTCAAACAGTACGATCATTTTCTTTATCATATATGCAAAAAAAAAAAAAAAAAAAACATGCAAAGAAAACAGAAGCTTTTAATGGAAATCTAGGTTCTGACAGCCACAAAAAGTAAACCAATTTCGCTTAGTGTATTCCATTCTTTCAGTAGAGGTATATAAAATCAGTATGACTCTCATTTCATTACATAATAACTATTTTTGCCAGACAAATAACTAACAAAATTATATTTTTCAACTTATTACTTTACTTGTTTTAAATAACAATTTTACCTTTCTTTTTTGATGAAGCATAATATCTTCGGTTTTCATGATGTTTGTGATTTCGACAGACTTTATCCTTAAATGATGTGACACAAAATGCGAGATAGAAAGAGGTCCGTTCAATTTATTTCACAATTGACTCTCGTTCCGTGCTGCTGTTTATTATAATAGAGTTTGTGATTTATGGTTTTAAAATTGAAAATTGCTGTATATATAATCCCGAACGTGAGTATTGCCACTTCACAACCCCGGGAGATTATATTAGGTGTGGCTTTACCATAAACAAAGACCTGTCAATTAATAGGTATATTACTGTCAACACATCGTGCCCTATTAAGGGTTAATTACAGTTTGCTATGATAAAGAATAAATACATGTATCTAGTTTATTTTAGATAAATGTTTATATTGTAATTATGTTATATTTACTTGCTTAGGGTTTCACGCGTGCGTGCTAGAGGCCGATCTCGTAAGTAGATATGGGTTATTATTTTTTAATCTAACTGTTTTTACAACCAAATGTCAAATATGATTGCAATTTTACCGACTACTGCAATTTTACTTTTTGTCATTGTTATGTTTTAACTTGTTGATTTGTTTAAAACTTTTTGTTTGGTTAAAACAAGGACGTCCTTTGGTTAAAATAGTTACATATATTTTTCTTTAAAATTAAACTTTTTCTGAAATGGCATAAAAAACGGCTTCTTCGGATACATTTTCACTTTGGCAATTCTCATACATTAATTTGAATATTACTGGATTTTTTAAAACTTAATTTTGTTAACGTACATAATTTTTACTCAAGAAAATCTTCTTCTGAAATGGATCAGAAAAGACTACTTCGAATGCAATTTCACTTTTGCAATTCTCATATCTGTTTTTGTTGTTGATTAAAAAACATTTTTTTATTAACATAGTTACATACATTTGAAATTTGAAATTAAACTTTTTCTGAAATGGCATGAGAAACAGGTATTTCGAAAGCCATTTTACTTTGCAATTCTCATACTGGAGGAAGCTTAGAAGACTATTTAATTATTATGGGGATAGGGTGTGTGAGGTGGGGGTATCGTGATGTACGACTCTCCCGCAGTCATATTTTTTAAGGGAATTTTTTTTTTTTTTTTATTTCATCAAAATTCCTAGATATCAACTGAAAAGTCAAATTATTTATGTTTTGATATTTTCAGATCAATTTATTAAAGTTAAATGGTTCTTCCCTTATGAACGCATGGAAAACTTTTCTTCATAGCGGTGCAAAGTTGTTAATCAATGTAAATATAGTGCATGTGACATTAACAACCATATTTAAATTATTTATAGACCTAATCAGTTTCCAGAATCAGGCATATAAGGAGAGAGAAAATACTTGTCACACAAGCGCTTCCAAATACAAAATATACAATCATAGACTAAACACATAGACTGACGAGTTCTGTCCACTGGCTCATAGGCTACATTTAGTAAGTGTGCATCAAGTGATAACGCAGATTGAGACAGAGTAATCAGTCTAACCAAACACGCTGATTTAGACCGATTTAATAAAAATTACTACACGTAAAACGAAAAATCTATTTTTTAGAAGAACAAGTTACTGTACAAAGACATACTTCAGTTATAAGGTTATTACATTACAATACTAAGTAGTTGTATTCACATATAGAATCGGATAAGAATTTTTGTCACATCTAAGGGGCGTTGGAGTGGGGGGAGGGGGGTGGGTGGGGTGGAAGTGGCTAGGAAAGTATGGAGAGCAAGCTTTAGATGTGGATCAGAAAGTGTGGGGATGCAATTTTCATCCAAAGACCAGAAAGTGGGAACATGTGCCCCCTTGTATCCGGCTCCTACGCCCCTGTATCATTCTTGTCCCACTCTTTAAAAGTGAGTTGTTGTGATTGTACCAACATAAAGAGTTTCGATTTTCCCACATTTTTTAAGAGTTGTAATTATTAAATGTGGGAAACCAGGATTAATATTAATTCTAATGTAAACACAATATTAATGTTTATATAGTAATTATATGTAAATGTAAGCAATAAATATATATCATGAAAAAATCAACATCTAGTTCTTGTGAATACAAATTTTCAAACAAATTCAAATATTTTTTGATATTGTTTTCTATTTTTGAATGTTTTGAAGCATATGCTATCATGAAATTACATATCAGCATGTAGGTATTATAGAGTGTTCTGGCTTTGGTGTTTAAAGCCACTTTCAACAATATTTCAGTTATATCGGAGTACCTGGAGAAACCACCGACCTGTCGCAAGTCACTGACAAACTTTTTCAAATAATGTTGTATCGAGAACACCTCACCATGAAAGGGACTTTAGTGTCGGACTGCGCATGTTTTTCTGTGTTAAACAGTCATTTTAAAGGGACATTTTGAGACGATATATAGTCCTATTGGATAATAAACAAACTGAAAATAAAATCTGAAGGATATACAATGTAATGTTTTTCGTAGTTTGCACAAAAGTGATGCATATATAATATACTAGTCTAGTACTGCTCCCGAGTACATGTATGCGATGCACGTGCAGAAAGTTTGTCATGTTTTTTTTCCGCAGAAATATGTTGGGCATAAACGTGCAGAGCTGTGTTAAAAACTTTGCTCTTTTATTTATTTACAAGAAGTAATTAGATTGTCTGGAATTAGCTAAGATGTGAGCTACAAATGTACTCACGGTTCATAATATTTTCAAGATTCGAAAATTAAAAGCTCACAATGCCGAAAATACGCATTTGATGAAGTGATGATACAAGCGGAAACACATTGTTAAGTTCCTGACTTGGGGCAGGTACTTTCCTGTAAATATTGAAGGTCAAACTGGGTATTAAAGCGACAAACTTCCGACTTGTATGGCAGGTATTTGAGTCATATGTCCTAACTTCATGTAGGCTTAGCTATCATTTCACATATAGATCGTTACAAAAGCCACAGGCGCTTGTGGCACGGAATTACCATCCTTTATTTTAACTTTCTGTTTACATATTTATTTTCAATAAAGTTTCTTTATTATTTCATCTCTTTTTTCTTAGTTAAACTTGTTCGTATCCATATTAAAACAATCTTATGTTAACAGCATGGTACATGTGTCGACACTATATAACTCTTAATCATCCGTGGATATTTACAAATAATAAGAAATAAAGAAATTTTATTGAAAATAAATTTGTAAACAGAAAGTTTTCTTCATAGAATACTCAACAGAATATTTTTATAGGAATGTAAGTCATGCAATTATGTTTTTTTTTGCAGACAAAAACAGCAATTTTTAATGTGGTTGCGAAAGGGAGGAGGATACACACATATAAACCACAAATACTCATAGATGCATGCAATACAAAAATGTCAACAAAAAAAAAAGGTTACTAGTGAGAGATTGTTAAATGTCTTGAGAGCTATTTTTAGCAGTATCATGAGGAGAACAAGTTACATTTGGATGAGATAACGATGATGGCCTCTTTGGACTAGACCAACACGCTGAGTTGGATTTTTATAGTACTAATGCACTGAAACAACAGTCCACGGATAGACATGTCACTCCACTCAGACATATTATGCCCATTCCGAGCCAACTTGTCTTTGCTCTTGCTCCTTAATTATCCACGCATGGTTAACAGAGAAACAGCCGATACCAATTGTATAGTTTTTGGTTTGACACGACCAGGGCTCAAACTCAAGATCTATAAATATCCCTACTAGGTGTAAACATACTTACCATTGCATCACAGATTTCAAGTAAGCTAGTAAATTAGACAGGCGACACGAGTAGACCCGCTTTTAAGTTTGTAGGTGGTTTTTTTTGTGTACCTTTAAATCCATATCTTTTCATTATTTCACTTTCGAAGGGTCAGTCGTGAGCGTATGGTAGTTGGATTTACAACTACATTGTACCTGTGTACATCAGTTTCTATCACCACTAAAGTTGTGTGCTCCAATCTCCCTCATGGCGAGGTGTACTCGATACTACCTTAGTATGTGATTAAGTTTGTCAGTGTTTTTCTCTGGGTGCTCCTGTTACCTCCACAACTAAAACTGACCGCCATGATATAACAGAAATATTGTTGAAAGTGGCGTTAAACACCATAACCCTTACCCTAACCCTCACATTTGAAAAGATATACATGTAGTAGTTGTTGACAATTTAACCTGAACACAAACAGACCTATTTACAGTAATTACCTGTATATTATTGTAACAGAAAATAGGGTTCAATATAAACTACTCTAGTATAATCTCACAATAAAACATTTTTCCTGTCATATTTAGTCGACTACATCATTTCATTAAGAGAGGAGGTTTGGACCAAAACTAGTTTGATCCAGCCACTTTGTGTTGAAGTGCCTGTTCCAAGTCAGGAAAGTGAGCAGTCATCTACATGTGTGTTAGGCAGGGGCGGATCCAGGATTTCAAGTTAGGGGTGGGGGAGTGCACTTAAAAAATTGCGACAAGCAGAGGGATGCGCGAACATTTTTGCTGTATTTCGTGTGAGTGAAAAATCACGATTTTACGCCCAAAAAAAATCATATTTGGGGGGGGGGGGGGTGCCAGGTGCAACCCCCCCCCCCCCCCCCCTGGATCCACCCCTGTTAGGGGGTATCAATTCAACAATCTTTCGATAGGATTTTGGAACTGTTCTGACAGTGTTTGTTTTCCATTTCATTCGCAATACAGGTAACTGAAATTAACAACCTGCTGACAATACACATGAAATGTTTGAGCTGCACTTTTTGTGTGGAAAAAAAAGTCAGGGTTTTTTTTTGGGGGGGGGGGGGGATTAAACATCTTTTTGTGGACAATAAATGGCTACATATGGTAGATACATTGAACATGAACATCTTACATGTAATGAATGGTCAGTGAATAAACAAGAAAAAACAACACATGTTTTGAATTTTATTCCACAACCTTCATAATTGTTATGGAATGTCTGTTTAATGAACAAAAAAAAACTTTGATTAGAACTACAGTGGTTGCTAACACTTCTATTGAAAAATAAATCAAAAACAAAACAAAGATGTAATAAATGACCATACATACAATGTAAACATGATACAGAGTTGCCTCCCATTAAAAGAAGTTATTTCCCTTTATGTAAATGAGTCTATGATGAATTCAAGCTGTCACATTGTGCTTATAGGGTAGTAAAACTATAGAAGCAAGGTCGGTATTGTTATTCCTTGGGTTTGAAAAATACAGTTACACAGTACAATGTAACTCTGCTGCAAATGGACATAACATCCTTAGTATCGTATGTAATTTATATAAAATTTTACAAAAGGATAGAGGGCCCAGGTGGCTCAATGAGTTAGGTAGTTGGATTACCTAACAACTCATACAAGCCTATCACCAATACGGCGTGGGTTCGCGCCCGGCTTTGTAAATTACAAAAAAGTGTGCACTCGAATCGTAGCTGCAAGTGATAAAGCTGACCAGTTGCTTGCCCATGGTCGGTGGTTCTCTCCGGGTACTCCAGCTTCTTCCACCACTAATCTGGCCGCCATGATATAGCTGAAATATTGCTGAAAGGGGCGTTATTATGTGAGCATGGAATAAGAACACAAGGGAAGTAACTCATATTATGAAAGACAACTCTGCATTATCAAAAAGTCAATAAAAAATAGACATTTCAAGGAATCTTTTTAATAATCCCTGAATAATGTGTGACAGGTGTTATATTTTGTGAATTTCTGTGTAATATATGAACAAAAATGAAATACATGTAGTGTGATAAAACTAATGTTTATTAAAAATTTTGACTCTTCCCTTGAATAAAAGAGAAATCGATGCCAACTCTCATTATAAAGTGGGAATCTTCAATATCAAATGTATTTTTATTGTTTGAACTGGTTCTGTCAGGATTTGAAAAAAAAAAGAAAAAAAAAATTTGATCAAAATTTGAATAAAATATTAATTCATTTCTTTAGTTTTAGACAATTTTATACATTTCATTACAAGACCATATTTGAATGATAAAAATAATATATTTAAATTCCATTTTTTCAAACAAACAAACAAACAAAATATTTCCCATTATGTCAAAACTTGGATATATATATATAAGAAGTGGTGGCAACCATGAATATCTCCCAATACAACATTTGAATCAGCTGACACTCAAATTGTCAGTCATGTGACACACTTAGTATATTCTACAATCTCACACTACTGAAATATCATATGACACCATCAATGCAAAACAATTTACTTGAAACAAGACATTCACCAAATACTTTCAGCAGTGGGAAAAAAAACCAACAATAAATATCCTTTCATACTTATAACTTGAACACCATTCTTAAAATAGAATTAAACTATCATTTAAATATTTAAATGAAATGTCTCATTTTTTTGCATATCAATTACCAACAAAAATGAGTTTGGGTTTACAAATAATACTATTAATTCAATAATTTGCATATTTAATTAAGTGTTAATGTGACCTTACATTCATGAAAATTATTAACATAGCAATTTTGATCATAAGATCTTAAGTGTAAATTATTTATCTATACTACAAACCATGGTTTTTGTGTAAAATTACATATAATTAATAAAGGAAAATAGATGAGTTTTGGTACTACATAAATTTTCCCTGTGTAAATAAATATATATATATTTAATACTGTGAATGTGAAAATACAATAAATAAATATATAATACATACCAACAAACAAATAAATACTGGCATTCAAGAAAAAAATAAACAACAATGAATACTTTATATTAAAGAACACTAAACTAATATTTTCCTGTTTTTTTTTTTGCATCAGAGGACTTACAGCCAAGTTTATATGTGTTATTTCGTTAGATCAAGTTTCAGAAAAAAAATATCTGGATATATAATATGTAACTCAGATCTATGTCCTTTTTCAAATTCTCAAATCAGGGTCCAATTATCAAATTTATGGCCTTTCTAAGGTTCTCAAATCGATGTGCACTGACGCATGCCCTAACCCTAACCAATAAATCGACCATAGATCTGAGAATTTGGAAAGGACACTGATTTGAGAACACCCTTAAATCGGACCGTGATTTGAGATGATGATGTCAGTGGATGGAGATTTGAGGAGTGGACGCCGATTTGAGTACAGATGCTGATCTGAGTCTATCATATATACGACATATACAAAGTTTAATATTGAATACAATGAACATGGCTTTAGGTCTATGCCCCGATGAGTGACTGTTGACTTGACTTAAGTAACAAGAATTAAAACATTAAAAAAGAGAATTGAGGCGTAACGTACAATACTAATTCTATTAGAAAAATATTCCAAAATACAATAATAGACATCATGGAACTTTATTTTTAAATACTGATTTGACTAGGAATAATTGCATTAAATGAAAAAATTTATATACCGTTGCATAAATTAGCAAAGCCGTCTTTTGGTATATGCAGAACGCAACCTTATGCCTTAAAATGATAATATATAATTTGCATAAGAACAAGTATCAGACACTTAGGCACAGAAAATACTATTGACATGTGTGACTTTATCTAAATCTGGTTTCATTCAATTAGTAAAATTTAAATTAAAAAAAAAAAAAATGGACAATCAGTCCAGCCTACTATTATAAAAAGCAAAATGGCCAGATTCGTTTCATATAAAAATAGTTTGACTATCTTTTCCTTCAATAAATATATTTGTTTTCTACTATAAAATTATTAGCACTATCATATACCAATAGTCATATATACAATGTATATAACCTATAAGTAACCAATCAAATAAATGAATAGATCTTTGGCACATTCCTGCTTTGATTCTAAAATTATATGTTTTTATACATTTCTACAAGAGTTATTTCCCTTATGACTGGCTAAATGGTACCTGGTATTGCAAGACCAATGCAAAGGACAACAAATTTATGATATAATTCTCTCATAATTTGCATATATTTAGACCAGGTAAAAATGAGAGGATAATTTTATAGGAATTTGAAAATTCACAAGTTGTTACAACACTAAAACAGATTATGGGGAAAAAATATATGTTATTTTCATGAAATGACACCAGTGCCGGATTTACCTATAGGCTTGAGAGGCTTAAGTCAAGGGGGCCTCCGGCCAAGGTGTATAATAATTTTGACACTGTCATAGTTCTTTCTTACATAAGCATTCATAACGCAATGTAGTTTCTAAATTCCAACTGTTTATAAAACAATCGTCAAACTTGCTCTAGTAGTGAGGGTGGCGTAGGTAGTGAAATAGCTTAGGGCCTCTCTTCATCTAAATCCGGCACTAAATGGGACCCTTTTGCCTGCTACGTATAATTTTAGAATCAAAGTCGGAAATGTGCAAATGGTCTATTACGAACAGGAATGTTATGACACAATAATAAATTTATCAACCAAAGGGACTTAACTCTAACAACGATTGAGATCACAATACTGTATGATGCTTCAAAAGAAATACACAAAATAATTTATATATATATTGTGGTTGCAGTTCTTTGCTTGCAGCTATATTGTATAAATTTATAAAATAAATACAAAAAATATATCAATTCTTAATATAAGAAAATACTTTCTTTAGACATAGTACTGTATCTTTGGGAAAAAAATATATGAAGGTGAACCCTTAGTAAAAGGGAAAAGATTTTTGCATATCTATAGACAAATAAAATGTAATGAAACACTAAACTTAGAAATATATTCTATAATACTGTCACAATATCTGATTTTTCAATGGATTCTCCGTTTTTATTAACACTGTATATCCCAAAAAAGCCTGAACTTGGATATTATTTTTTTTTTAAATCACGAATCTGACGAAAAAGCTTAAACAAATAAAAAAGAAAAAAAAAGAAACTTAAGACAAGTTGCAATTTTCGGATAGGTTTTTTCAAAAAAGTAAACCATTACGTTATCACCTGCCAAATTATTAAAAACTTATAATTAACAAAAATAACATATTCTGGAATGTTTTAATTTTTCGTATATATATATATATATATATATGTGTATATAAAAATATTCTTTGTGAAAAAGAAAAAAAAATAAATCTGTATATGATACCTCCATCCACTCCTGAATATAATTATTTGAAAAGCATTTCATTCTGAGAAGCATCTATATATTGCATAATTTATAAAAAAAATATTGAATAACAGATAACAACAGGTTTAATCTGTCTACAAATTTGTAAAAAAAAATATTGGAATGTCAGCAGTAACATAATTTTTAACATACATGTACATGTATTTAAAAAATATGAATGGACGATATTTGATATTTTCGGGAATATTTTTTTTGGAACATCAGCAACAATTGTAATGATTAAATCTAACAGTATTTGTACATTGTATAAACTTATTACAAAATACAGTAGTCACCCCAGGGATAGAAATTGGGAAGTTCAAGCTGGTAGCCCAGACAAGATTTTTGATAAAAAAATGTCTATATGTTTAACTAAATTATAGGTAAAAGTTTAGTAGCCCAGTAATCTAGGGGCCATGGGCGACTGGGCCCCTGTTAATTTCTGTCCCCGAGTCACCCTCTTATGAGGCCATTTTTTCATTACAGGGTTAGGGTTATTAAGGTATGGTGTTTAAGGCCACTTTCAACAGTATTTCTGTTATATTGTAGTGGTCAGTTTTATTGGTGGAGGAAACCGGAGTAAACCACAGACCTGTCGCAAGTCACTGACAAACTTTATTATATAATGTTGTATTGAGTACACCTCACCTGAGTGGGATTCAAACTCATAACGTTATTGGTGATAGACACTGATTGCATATGTAGTTATAAATCCAACTACCATATGATCACGACCACGACAGCCCCTTTTTTCATTACAGAAGGTGTGGTCATTATAAGAGGGGGGACTACTGTATACTTATTTGACAGTCTGACAGGTACATAAAAAAAAGACAATCATTAAATTCACTCAAAATATCACAAACAAATTTAGTTCTTTACAGAAAAAAAATAACAATGTAACAAGTCTATTCTGAAAAACATTTTGTAGAATTTCAAAGTATTTAAAACAGTTTATTAAACAGTTTTGTGCATAATGACGTGTAAAAATGGTTTTGTAAAAAAAGTATATATATATATTTTTTCATAGTTATATGACTCTACGTAACAGATATATGCAAAACACCGAGCTTAAAGTGTGTAAAGCCATGAATTAAATGAAGCATGAAATAGTTTACTTACAACCATTATTTGATATCAACAATAAATCATCAATTTAGAATAGGTGGTCATGTACATACAACTATTATTTTGACAAGTAACCAGTTATATTAGTGAGACAAGGGACCAGTCATTTTTGTGTGACAAGTAACCAGTTATATTAGTGAGACAAGTAACCAGTCATACTTGTGTGACAAGGAACCAGTCATACTTGTTTGACAAGGGACCAATTATTTCTGTGTGACAAGTAACCAGTCATAATTGTGAGACAAGGAACCAGTCATTTCTTTGTAACAAGTAACCAGTAATATAAGTGAGAAAAGTAACCAGTCATACTTGTGTGACAAGGAACCAGTCATACGTGTGTTTGATCGTGCAACAAGCTTTGAAAGTTATTTCCACTGTACAGTGATTTCTGAAAGTTTAAGTGCAGGTAAAAATATGCATACATGTAATTTTTTAATTCTTCTCATTAGAAACTTTATAAAAGATTATACTGTGACAGTTGTCTGGTCATTTTGAAAAAATACCTTTGATTTACAGCTTACAAAAGTACCAGCAAATGTTTTAAATCGATCAATCTTTACAAAATTTTGTACTGAATCAGTATCTGAAATACTCTGGGCTGGTAATTAAGACATTAAATTAGGTAATTAAAATAATTCTTTACACGGTTAGTACACATATAATTATTGTGTTCAATTTTTGTAATTAAGTTCAAGCTAAACCTGTTTGACTGTCCTTAAAAACTCTTTAACTAGTATGGTAAATAAATGGTGTCTTCTTCCTATTCACATATTTTAAAGTTACAAAAAAAAAAAAAAAAAAAAAAATGCATAAAAATAACAAGACACTGTACTAAAAAACATTCCTCAAAAAGGGGGAGCCTTTCATTGTTTGCTCTACAGCATGAAAAACAATGAATTACAAAATTCATTTCATTATTAAGTAGTTTATAAACATTCGTTAGCATGTTTCAGTTTGTGAGAGGCCATCTGAGCGGGCCCCAAGACACCATAATTACAACCAGCTTTAAGACAGTGATAGTGACTTTGTTTACCAGAGTACTGACAGGCAAAAAATCCACAGTCATCTGCAATGCCGTATTTGTGAAAGCCCTGAGAATTAATACTTTCCATTTTAGCATGGTTTTTTCGGTGGGTGAGCACTTTGCTCGAGTCTGTACAGCTATAATCACATTTGAGACAGTGAAAATGAGACGCCTTTCCTTGGTATTCACATTCTGCTCGATGACAATCTTGGTTCATGCGATACTGTTGCATTTCTCCTCCTGTCAAACTGTCGATTCTTTCATGACGTAAAGTATGCTGAATGAGTCGTGAGCGATCACTGAAGCTATATCCACAGTCGTCCCTGGCACAATGAAAGTGAGTGATACCTGAACGGTAAGCACATTTTGAATAACCACAGTCGTCCTTGAATTTAATTCGTATGTATCCATCAGGAATTGAATCATCTTTCAATCTCTTAAGACTAGGGGCAGGTTTTTTGGTTTTTGTAATGACAACACCAGTATCAATAAAATCTTTATTTTTTGGTGCAACACGCTTTCTTCCAGACCATTTACTGAGATCTTGCGCTTTGTCCATGTTTTGATCAAGTGACATATCCTCCATGTCATCTGCTTCTGATATTACCAAGCGATCTTCGTCATCATCAATTGAATTTTCGTTCATATCTGGAGTTTCTGTGTGAGCCTTTTGTGCTTTAGCGATCATATTTGAAAATGTACTAGGATTGAGATTTAAGGATGATTCAGCATCCTCCGTTCCTTCTCCATCAGTAGCAGTTTCTGTTTTAACAGGCAAGGCATTCCAGTTCATATTTTCTGGCTTAGGAGCAATGTTTACCGGACCTTGTGGCATGCCATCATTTTTGGCTAGCTTAATACCATGCCTGCTAATGTGTGCACGGAGACGAGCTGGATCAGAAAATGCCTGGCTACAATCAATACAATGATAATGATCTCGTTTCTTCAATTTGCAAAATGGACGGCCACAATTTTGTTGTGAAAGAAAATGCATATTATTTTTCAACATTTGCCATGACATCTGAGGAATAACGTTGCTTCCTTTCTGTTGCAATAAGACAGTGAGAGGCGCTGCCACTAAAGGTGTAATTGTACTAGTTACTGTCGGTGATTGGAGTTTGAAGGCAGACTGTGGGGCTATGGTACTGGTAACACCAGGAGACAGAAGTGGTATTGCAGACAGTGCTATAGACGGAACAGTAATCGGTGAGATGGTGTTAGAAGCCAACAATCCACTAGAAATAGCCGTCGATGATACCATTGGCTGAACGGATATGACCGAGGACATCTGGATACCTTCAGCCTTTGAAAGACCAGATAA
This sequence comes from Bathymodiolus septemdierum, assembly GCA_963383655.1. Lineage (NCBI taxonomy): Eukaryota > Metazoa > Mollusca > Bivalvia > Mytilida > Modiolidae > Bathymodiolus > Bathymodiolus septemdierum. The sequence goes on along the minus strand of OY726530.1, from coordinate 26,034,022 downwards.
TGGGTAGAATGTCCCTGACGTTTTAATGGTTGAATTTTGAGCAAGTGTCTTTGCTACTGTAGGTGCTATAGGAACTGAGGGCAGAGCCTCTTGAAATGGCATTGTTTGAATCACAGTCCCAGATTCTGATGCTTGATGTTTTTTATCGTGTTGAAGCATTGTACTATGTCTAACAAATGAGTAGTCACACTTGGGCCGAACACAATGGAAATGTCTATTAGCTTTATTATTGTGGCAATGTGGTCTTCGGCAATTTACGTTCCTGTCAAAAAATTCAAATCCATCGATGATATTCACAAAGCTATGGAAATCTTTTGCATGCAAATTCAAAACGTCCATTCTGTCTGTGGCTTGATGACAACGTGGACGGGCACAATGGTAATGCTGTTGAAAACGATAAATACAATATTCGTCGGGACAAACGTCTCCCTGCTTGAATATTTTGAATCCATTTATGACTTGTGGTACACCATAATTATCTACTTCAACTCCCTTTGACGATTCTTCAATTTCTTCGTTTGACAATTCAACCTTTGGTATTATTGGGATGTCGTTTCTAGGATATTTCGGGGGTCGCCCTCGTCGTTTCGGTGATCCATCTTCATTTTTCGCTGAAGAAGGCCTATATGCTTTACCTGCCGAAGCTCTTGCATATTCGTGTATTCTATAATGTTCTAATCGACCAAAGGTTGGACCGGAATGAGGCACAACATGGGAACATCCAGTCTGAAAATAACATAAAGAAATATTCAATAAATTGTCTGGATTGGTTTAGTTAATGGTGTTTAACACCATTTTCAACAATATTTCAGCAATATCGCAGAGGTCAGTGTTATGGTGGAGGAAACCGGAATACCCGGAGAAAACCACTGACCTGTCACAAGTCGCTGACAAACTTTATCACATAATGTTGTATCGAGTACACCTTGCCATGAACGTGGTTCGAACTCACATCTTTAGTGGTGATAGGCACTGATTATACAGGTAGTAGTAATTTATCTAACTACCATATGATCACGACCACGACGGCCCATTCATAAATTGTCAATGCACCCCTACAATGTTGCAGAATCACTGAAAATTTGTTTCGAAAATCAACATTAATTAATAACAATCATGAAAATAGCATAAATTATGCATAAATGCATGATTCGATAATTGTTTTACACTGCAATGTGTTGGACACAATTTTTTAAATAATTTCTGTCAGATTGTGAACAAACTTCTTGATGTTCTTTAAAGATGTCATGTGTTATATAAAAAAGCACCTGTTTCAAACAATCTAATTATATATATATATATATATATATTTTTTACGAAACACAAACACAGATTTTGTGAGCCACTCCTGTAAGATTTCCAAAGTGTATATGTAACGCACCATTTAATACTACATTCACAGGTCAAAAGCATTTTCACACTAAGATATTTCCCTATATATTTCATATAAAACCAATTATTTTCAAATATTTCAAAAAAGTCATTCCTTATCAGATTTTCATGGAATTTTCAGCATTAAACGCCGAAATAAATAGTTTCTTCTTCTTATTATTTTCATATAATTTTATTCTACTTTTCCTAAGGACATGATTTAAACACAAAGTTTAATTTTTTCACCAAATCTTACTATATATAATCATAGAAAATTGAGACATCGAGAATTTATGTTTGTGTTTAAATCATATATGCTTGTAAATTAAAGTTCGAAAAAAATTCAATGAAAATATTAAAATAAACTCTAATTAATTCTGCTTTCAAATATGAAAATATCAAGAAAATTGGATAAGGAATGATTTCAGGAGAATGTTTTGAAAATAAGTGGGTTTATATGACATGATAAGGAAATATCTTAGTGCCGAAATACTTTTGACCCGTGAATGTAGTTGCTATGGTAATGGCTGTTATTCATAAATCCTCTGGAGGTTCAATTCCAGCCCTCTGCTTACTCTAATTATGATATTAATTCAATTTCTGTCGAAATTGGGAGGCAGATATAACCCTTATTGTAACTGTCTTTTTAACAATTAAAGTGAGTGAGTGAGTGATTGTTGTTTAACACCAACTCAGCAATTTTCAGCTATGTCATGGCGAGAACAAGTTAATTTTCAATGAGATGATGACGAGGTTCGCTTTGTACTAGACCAACACACTGAGTTGGATTATTATAATGCTAGCTCACTGAAACAACAGTCCACGGATAGACACGATGGCACTCTCTGACACATTATCCTGATTCTGAGCCAACTAGTTTTTGCTCTTTCTCCTTAATACTGCATGCTTAGTGGAGAAGCAAGAAATACCAATTTTATAGTCTTTGGTTTGACCTGACCGGGACTTGAACCCATGATCCACTGCACTCCACAATTAAATACTTTTATACATACCCAAATACAGTGGAAGTGTTTTTCCTTTAGGTTGTATTCACAGCTGTCGGGACACATCTCTAGTTGTTCATACGTGTTATAAGCTACAGGAGTAATACGATCTTGTAGTTCATGAAACCTACAAAATAATTTACAATATATTCATATGATTTTCAAGCTTGTCAAGAACAAGAAAAGAAAAAAGAAAAGAAAAAATATGTGTCTTTGAGAAATATATTTTTGAAATACATTAAATAACCCATCACATATTGTATTTTCTTTCCAAAATTAAACTTTATCCAAATGCTCTTGTTTATCTTGAACAAATTATTTAAAATGGGTTAGAAATGAGCAGCTTTTTCTATTTTTTCAAAAGTAGTTTAATAGTATCACACTATTACGTACCTTGCATGTTCCCTCACACCATCTTTAGACTTGAAGAGAACAAGACATCCCTCTACTTTACAATGATAATGGTCCTTGTATAAATACTGACATCGTGAGTTACAAGGGTCGTTAGCAGTATATCTATAAAAATAAAAAAATAGTATAAATACTGACATCGTGAGTTACAAGGGTCGTTAGCAGTATATCTATAAAAATAAAAAATAGTATAAATACTGACATCATGAGTTACAAGGGTCGTTAGCAGTATATCTATAAAAATAAAAAATAGTATAAATACTGACATCATGAGTTACAAGGGTCGTTAGCAGTATATCTATAAAAATACAAAGTAGTACTGAAGAAAAAGAAAAAAAACCAATAATAGCTCTAAAATAATTAAATCTGTATGACATCATTTCCTTAACTGTATAATTACTTAGGTCAAAGTGTAAGTCTCCCTCTACGGAGGATCTGGAGGTCGCTTATAGAACCCAGAAGTCCTGGGTTTAAATGGTGTAAAAATCCTGAATTCTGGTCATCTCTTGGCACTTAATTTCACATTTTGGAAACAGCAATGCGTGCTTAATGTCACTTTCAACATTGTAGTGGCAAGCTTTATTGGTGGAAGAAACGAGAGTACCCAGAGAAAACCAAAGACTGGACAAAAATCAATGAAAATTAACACACAAAGTTGCACAAGTACACTGAGCCATGGGTGGGAATAAAACTCACATCTTTAGTAACTCTGGTCGTATAGAGATATGCAAAAAAAATTTACTAAATACAATTCAATTGTGAGTACATATGAATGAAATAATAATCCCATATTTGATTTTTAGCTAGAGTTACTCCCCTTTTACAAGAAAAAAAATTGTGCTGATCACAAGTACATGTTAATGGGAAAACCCAAAATTTTAATTCAAATAATTGACTTCAGCTAGAATTACTCCCCTTATACAATAAAAACTGTGCAAAAAAAAAAAAAAATCACATCACAATACATGATTAAAATAAAAATTCAAATTCCAACATGTCACAGTACAGAAAAAATTGTATTGCATCACCCTTTGCCCTCATAACTCTTTTTACATTAGTGATTTATACCTGATGAGATAGCTCTTCCAAGATTCGTCTTTTTCTCGTTTATCAGTGAGTTGGTGTTTTGCCGACATAGGTGGTAAGAGGTGCTGAGGTGCTATTGAGGTTGTCATATAGACAGGTTGTTTATTTTGAGGAAGAGGCACAGAGAAAGGTAATTTGTCCACAGGTTTGGAGTCGACTGCTAGACTTTCCGGAGAAACACCTGGTATCGGTAACGTCAGGGAACTATTTAACTGCTCTCCTGATATTCTTGTACCATAATCTTCAAGTACAGATGATGATTCTTTACCAGTGACAGACAAATTTTCATCAGCGATTGAGGACTCGTCATGGAAGGATTCCGACTCGGACTTGAAGCTCATTTGGTCTGACATACTGTCTTCTTGCACATTGTCAAATTTGAATCGCTTTGCATCAAGAATTTCGGCACTGTCTGGTGCCTCTCGTTTGATTGTGATCGGGAGCATCATGGATTCGTGAGCTACCTGAGATGGTGGAATGCCTTCATTTATCGAATCCATAGATAGGTCTTGTTCTGAGAAATTTCCTGAGTAATTCACTGAACTGTCTCCTATGGAAGAATTCTCCATCATGTCCTGGCTGCCGTCTCTGTATTTTTGGTATGCAGTCTCAAATTCTCTTCTTTCGTGTTTTCTTTTATGTGAATACAGCTGTGCAGTAGAGTGAAGAACATAGTTACATGCTGAAAATAATTAATAAAAAAGATCTTTTAATGTATAGCATATTGAGGACAGTAGTTGTATGTTTGTTTCAAATATAATCTTCCTGATACCTCACATCTGTTAGATAGAAAGCATAGATGGAATGTTAATCAGTTAGGAACTAGTGTTGGGAATAGGCTAGAAAAAAGGAATAACCAGATGTCTGTCATCGATTTGATTTTCAATAATAATCTGAATGTGTTGTTTTCTAAAGATGTTAACAGAAAATATTTTTTATTACAATTGTTATTACCATAAATAATGTTTATTCAAGTATAAAAGAACATATTTATTGTTGAAGCGGTGCTCTTCTTGGTTAGCATATGATTTCTGACATAATTTGTATTTATCGAACTACCATACGATTACAATCATGACCACGACGGCCCCAAATTTTCTAATATTATTGATAAGACACTTCAATATAATCAATATGGCTATGTTAAAAAAAATTGAACAATTTTCATTATTTTAGCATGTACATACATTATAATTTTACCCCCATTTTCTTTATATTTATATGCAAAATTAATTCCTTTAATTATTCTTTTTAAATTGTTTAGCCTCAGATTAATAAACTAGTTTCTGAACAAATTCATTTGATCTACATTTCTTCAAAATTAGGACTTTGGTCTTTTCTTTTCACTCAAATTTTAGCCAGCTGTTTTGTTCATTGTAAAAAAAACTCAAATAAAAGATATTTTTGGTACTAGTAAAATTTAAATAAATTGACATTTAGTGACGACTCGCATTAATAGCTCACCTGATCTAATACAATGTATATGATTACTGACTTTAGAGTAGCGACACCCTAAATATCCACAGTGTTCATACTTCATAAACTTTTTAAATCCATCTTTAGCCAAAACTTCGTCTTTCTGGTGGTATGTCTTGTGTTTTTCTGTTAAAGAAGAAAGAGTTCTTGTAAGAATCAAAATTATAATAAAAATTAAAAAGCTTGCTTTTCAATTGTAACCAACAAAATATGTGCGTGCGAAATAAAACAAATAAGAAGAAAAAGGAAAAAGAAAAAAAAAGAAAATAAATAATTTTCATACTTTACATAGTCATAAATTATCCCCCTTTGATTGAGAGCAGGATAAACTAATTAAATAAGGAAGAAAATGTCACAAGACCAGATTTTCTTGTGCCAGCTTTTAAATTTCTAAGTTTGCTTAACCGAAACTGTAACTCACAATCTTTTTATATGATCATAGATAATTGGAACTTAAAAAAAAATATTACAAACAAGAACCTTTCCCCAGCTATGGATAAGAAATAAAAATAAGCTTTCTTGAAATCAATATATCAATGCAAAACATGCAAATCAGAAATACTTACCCATATCAGCTTTATTTTTGAATGTAAAGTTGCAACCAGAGCGACGACAATGAAAGTGAGTTGTTCTTTGTCCATAGAATGAACAGGTTGGTGTACCACAATCTTCGGTAGCTCTAAACCTTTGGAATCCTTCCTGTATTATGGCTGAATCTTTCCGATGGTAATTAGCATGCATTTGAACATCAGAGGTACTGATATACACCTTGTCACAGCAGTCCTACAAATAGAAGTACATTTAAGAACAGAGAGTTAGTATTGCTTAACACCTACTGAGCAATCAATCTTTCATCTATATCCAGGTGAGAAAAATTTACATTTCGATGAGACAATGTTCGCTTTGTACTAGACCTTAGTTGGATTTTGATAGTGCTAGGTCACTGAAACAACAGTCCGAGAGTAGATATGTCGCTCCACTCTGTAGTGCTAGGTCACTGAAAGAACAGTCCGAGGGTAGATATGTCGCTCCACTCTGACACAACAGCCTGATTTTCAAATCAACCGGTCGTTGCTCTCTCTCCTTAATGCCACATGATTAGCAGAGAAGCAACAACATACCAATTGTATAGTCTGGTTTGACTCGACCGTGGCTCAAACCCATGATCTACCACACTCAAGATGAACATGTTACTGGTTTGACTCGACCGTGGCTCAAACCCATGATCTACCACACTCAAGATGAACATGTTACTGGTTTAACTCAACCGTGGCTCAAACCCATGATCTACCACACTCAAGATGAACATGTTACTGGTTTGACTCGACCGTGGCTCAAACCTATGATCTACCACACTCAAGATGGATATGTTACTGGTTTGACTCGACCGTGGCTCAAACCCATGATCTACCACACTCAAGATGAACATGTTACTGGTTTGATTCGAAAGTGGCTCAAACCTATGATCTACCACACTCAAGATGAACATGTTACTGGTTTGACCCGACCGTGGCTCAAACCCATGATCTACCACACTCAAGATGAACATGTTACTGGTTTGACTCGAAAGTGGCTCAAACCCATGATCTACCACACTCAAGATGAACATGTTACTGGTTTGACTCGACCGTGGCTCAAACCCATGATCTACCACACTCAAGATGAACATGTTACTGGTTTGACTCGACCGTGGCTCAAACCCATGATCTACCACACTCAAGATGAACATGTTACTGGTTTAACTCGACCGTGGCTCAAACCCATGATCTACCACACTCAAGATGAACATGTTACTGGTTTGACTCGACCGTGGCTCAAACCTATGATCTACCACACTCAAGATGAACATGTTACTGGTTTGACCCGACCGTGGCTCAAACCCATGATCTACCACACTCAAGATGAACATGTTACTGGTTTGACTCGAAAGTGGCTCAAACCCATGATCTACCACACTCAAGATGAACATGTTACTGGTTTGACTCGACCGTGGCTCAAACCCATGATCTACCACACTCAAGATGAACATGTTAACCAATGCGGTTGATCATGGAATGCCATGATGCCATGAATTATTGATAAAATTACTATCAATTTTAATAAATTGCAAACAAATCCATGGTCTAATTTCTGATACATATCATGAATGTACATCTCATTGTATTCATTTTTCAATGGCCTCTTTCTAAATATACAGTAAATCCTGTCTACACCGAAATCTCAACAAACCAGAATCTTATATAAACAACTTCAAATAAAGTTCCAATGTAGGAAATCTTTGTTAATTTAACCTGTGTGAACCAAACATCTGTCAATTCCTAAGGCAAAAGCTGGTCCCAAAGAGTTCCGGTTTAGACTGGTTTCACTGTATTTGTTTCCAACCTATACTGACGGGCCATCATGGTCGTGATCATATGGTAGTTGGATTTACAACTACTTGTGCAATCAGTGCCTATCACTACTAAAGTTGTGAGTTCCAATCCCGCTCAGTCGAGGTGTACTCGATACAACATTATGTGATAAAGTTTGTCAGTGACTTGCGGAAGGTCTGTGGTTTTCTCCGGGGTCTCCAGTTTCCTCCACCAATAAAACTGACTGCCACGATATAACTAAAACATTATTGAAAGTGATGTTAAACACCATAAACCCCAAACTCAAACTATATTCATGCAAATTTTGAAACAGTTCCATTCAAATTTACCTGAAGACAGTGATAGTGGGTTTGTCTTCCATTATGTGTACAGGAACCAAACTTTACACTGCAGTCATCTAGAGGGCTGTATCTCATGAAGCCATGTTGTAGAGATTCTTCTCGTTTCCTGTGCCACTTGTAATGGCGGACCATTTCTTCCTTCTTGACGAACACACGGAAGTTGCAGTCCATACAATGGTAATGTTCACGATAGCCCAACTCTTTACAATACTTAACTTTACATTCTTGTCCATTAGTAAACCTAAAATATAGAAGAGTAAATGATAAAACTATTGCTAATTAGCCTTCCTAAAGTGGCAGCTCCTGGTTGTGGTGGATGTTCCAAATACACAAGTCACCATACTAATAAGATGTAAATTATTAACTATAAAAACCCAAATAAGTGTGTTGGTCTAATACAGAGTGCAAATTTTTAGAAAAAATCAAAACCTAATTTTGTTGGTGATGGAATTTCCTTTAACCCTCATGTACATGACTGTCCACTTTAATTTTTTTTTTTTTATAATTTATTTTACAGATGTCTCATTTTTACCGAAATATGGTGATATTCATTTATTTCGACACACCCCAGATTATTAAATTTGTCTTTCTCTCAGTGATAAAGTTTGTCAGTGACTTGTGGCATGTCGGTGGTTTTCTCTGGTTTCCACCATCAATAGCACTGACAGACCGCCATGATATAACTAAAATATTGTTGAAAGTGACATTAAACACCATAACACTAAACCTAACCTTTCACTCACAGCATTTCAATTTATATCAGATTACAAATAAATTAGGAGTTATCTCCCTTCCACCACTGAGTGACATACCTTTTAAGATATTTAGAGTATTCTGCCAGTCCATGTTTGACTGAGTTCGCTGACAACGGAGATTTGGCCACTGATGCTATAGGTTTCACGTTGGACACTAATTCTTGTGGTAGACTAGAGGTACTGGTCATTAAAGCAGGCCTTAACCCTGAAACAGAAATAAAGATCTATGTTAAAAGCACAGAATCAAGATAGAAACAACACAAAATAAAGTATATATGAAAAAAAACAAAAACTAATTCTTTGCCGAAAATGTCCCTTTGTAATATTTTGTTTTACTATACAAAGTTACCATGAGTAACTATCTTGCCAATTTTTATCTTTTTTTTAAGCTTATCTCCTTTAATCAGTCAGAGTTAGACCATCATATTAAAAATCACAAATACTTATTTCCAGACTTAATTGATCACACAAGCTCATTTGTTCAGATCCTCAATTTATTTCAACACATGTAGTGCTCGGCTTACTCGAACGTTATTCAAGAAGTCTACAAAAATTTACAAATACTCATTCCAACTTAATTGATCACAAGCTTATTTGTTCCAATCGTTAAGTTCTTTCAACACATGTAGCGCTCGGCTCGAACCGTTATATTAAGTTTACACCTTATTGTGTTCCAGTACCAGCTCCTTCTATCAGTATACAAGCTCTGTTTGCAACAAAAAATACAAGTTTTAAACAAATCAAAAATGTGTATTATGATAAAAAAAAAAAAATGTGTAAAACTAATTAAGCTTAATAACTCAATATTTTTGTTTTAAATTAAGTGTTAGTTTTACTACTTCTCATGACAATTACACGGAAAAAAAATTCTATACATGTGCAACAGAATGTGGAACACATTCAATTAAAAAAATTGATGTTCTTGCATTTTATCATGCGCAAACACTAAACATTAACATTCCTTTGAGTCAATTAGTTTTTCAATTGATGTCCTAAAAAAATTAATAAATTATGCATTATATTCCAAAACAAACAATTGGCTGTCTTGTTTATTTTTTGGTGTAAAATTTAAATGCCAACATTAGCATGTGAAATAATATAAATTTATTTAAAACAATGGATCGACTGTAATGAATTGTAATTTTTCAATATGAAGATTTTGACTTTAAATTGCAAAGTGAAGACTGTCTTTATTTCTTACATAAATTTCAAGTTCAGAATTAATTACTAGAAATTAAATTAAATAATTAAATTGTACTGAAATTAAAATTAAATTGTACTAACATTAAAATTATGTTGTCAGAAATAGTCATGCCGGCACATGTTTGACTTAATTTTCATAAAAAATATGCAAAACCGAACTTTTGATGATTTTTTTCCAAAGGTTTTCATTATTCAACTCAATACTAAGTATATAATTTATGCTAATATTTTTTTAAAGAGCTAATGGATTTTGAAAAGATCTATAAATTGGCCCAAAAAATTGGATTATCTTAGGTCAAAATATACAAAATTTAGTAAAATTATACATATATCTGACTAGAAATAAAGTGGACCTTTTTTTCTAAAAAAACATGATTTATTTTCCTTAATTCATACCACAGCAAAAAATTTCAATATGAAGATGTAATAAGGGGTTGGGTGGGGTGGGGAGTGGGAGTTATGAAGATGTAATAAGGGGGTTGGGTGGGGGTGGGGAGCGAGAGTCAAATATCAATATGTTTAATTGCCCCTTAATCATGATCAATGATATATTTGGTTAATAACTATATTAATTTGTCGTGATTTCTAAGTCTGAGACACGCCCTACTCCCATCTAATCTGATGGGTTAATTTTTATGACACTTCAGAGGTTCTAATTGAAGTATATGAATGATTGAAATGGAAGAAAATTTTAGATGTATTTAGTGCCGAGTATAGAAACTAGAGAATCTAGATTCTTGACCTGCATCAGGGTGCCCACTGAGTTTTGAAACTGGGGGTGCAATGGGGTACAATTGCTGTTTTTTCCTTAACTTTGTACCCCTGCATATAGAAAGTCCCTACAATTTTGGGGGTAAAAAACCCTCTGCAGAGGGTAAATGGGCATGCTGCATAGTGCATTCATGAATAATATGAAATTTATCGGAATTAAATGGCATTTTCGCTACAGCTAGGTAACAATGTTGAATTCATTGCATTTGAGGAAGAAGAAAAAAAGATGGTCCATGTACATACACAGGCCTTTCAATAAGTGGTGGCACCAGGTACCTTTACCTCCCTCAAATGATCTGTGGTACCTCCTGATTTTAAAGAGTGTTGTACAAGATATTCATGAAAATTGTTCAAATGTTAATATAAAGTACTGCCTGTAAATAGTGAAGTACTGGTAGACTTGAAAAATATTGAAAGTCCTGATACAATATCTGAATTAAATTTAAAATTATAAATTATTCAGGAAATAAAGATCATGATTAACAATTCATTTATTGTTTAAAATTAAATTCTGATCCTTAACGCTGACAGAATTATTGCATACGGTGACAATTGTTTAGTGCAATTACTACACTCTTTCATGACTGGATACATAAACTTTGAGAAATTAATATCATGTACATCATGTTAATTTCACCAATTATGTATTCACAGTGGCATCAGTACATGATGTATTTTAATTTAAATTGTCCCCAAATCTCAAAAAATGACAGAATTCTAGCTCAAATTTGCATTTTCAAGTGAAATTTGAAGGAAGTAACGAAAATGATGTGACACAAATTATGCTTTGTAGAAATGCGAGCAACAATCCACGATTTGAGTGACATGTATCGTTTGTTTTTTATTTCAAAACTTGTTTAAAATTCTAAAATAGTTTTGTTATGTATATATTTTAAATATTATATAAAATAAAACGACAAACAAAAATTAGAAATAAAAATATTTCACATAATCATGGTTGAATTACATTCGACAAAAATGCAAACATGTATATTTTTATTTTTTTTTTTTTGAAGAGGAAGAGATATATTTTACAATTTAGATTTCATAATTCATATAAATGTATGAGATTACGTGTAACATATAGCTTACTGTATTCAAATGAAGCCAGATAAATCTTAGTCGATAAAGAAATAAAAATAATAGATCCTTATTTAAAATTCTTGAAACTTGAGTCTTTTTTTTAATAATTTTGTCACTTACAGTTAACCAATTACATCCCTCCCCCCTTTATAGAAAGTTCTTTGTATCCTTGCTTATTGCATAGTATGTAACATTTCCGCCCAACTACATTTGATAAAGTTTGTCAGTGACTTGCGGCAGATCCGTAGTTTTCTCCGGGTACTCTGGTTTCCTCCACCAATAAAACTGACTGCCATGATATAACTGAAATATTGTTGCAAGTGGCTTAATGCTTAACACCATAAACCTAACTCCTAACCCAATAAACACGGAAACTCAACCATAGATAGCACTCAGGTAACCTCCATTTACAAAGTCAGCACCGCAGGGAGCTAATCTCACATTATTTGCCCAGAAAGCATCGCCTACGATTCTATATTTTAAACTTCACGTTGCATCTATAGCACAAATGTTTCAACAGAAGGACAGGATGTATATACTACATATAAGACATGACATTTTATCAAATTTTTATCAATTATAAATTGAACAAAATGTCAAGTTTCACCTGTTTATCAAATTCACTTTTCACATTTTAAATTTTATAGAATCTAGGCAAAATATAGAATTAAGTCAATATTTTATCTTAAATTTCACCTTCAAAACCATGATAATTCTTGTGAAATTCTACACCTGACTTTTTTCTACCAAATTACCTGTTTTAACCGATTTCTATATCAACTGAAAAATATGAATGTACAGTACTTGCATTTAAACTAGTATACAAATTTTATCAAAAAAGGCCTTGGTTAGTTTGTCAAATATTCACAAGTCATAAATTTTGTAAAGTTTTAAATTTCGTTTTCTAAGTGAATTTCCAAAAGAAAATGTTTTTCTTTAGAAATTCTCCACAATGTGGTATAAATCCAACCAAAAGCAGTTTTTTCATTTTTTGTTTTCTATATTTTAGCTCAAACCAGTAATATCTGTCTATTCACATTTCAACAACAATTTATACAATTTTGTAAAACACCTCTTTTCAAAATTATAATTTATAAATAAGTATTTATTTAAATGTAATGCTACTAAAGTGAATATATTTCCTCAATAGAAAATCTATTTAATTTTGTGAAAAAAAAATCAAATCAAATTAGAAATGCGTGACTTTGCCACAAAAATCAATCTACGTACTATAGCACTATTTTTTTTCTATACAAAACTCCATATACAAAATTATTATGTAAAACTCATAAAAAAGCTATTGTCGTCCTTGGCAATGAATAGTAAAATTACAACAAATTAAATGTTCTAAAATATTATATTTATTTTATTTACGGTGTCCTCTCAACCTTTGAAACATAACATGTATTTATCTTTTTGGGACTATAAAAATGTAGATAAAACATTCAATCTATATGTATAACAAGTTTTGATCTGCGACATCACAAACTTTGGTTGCCATAACTCCCATGTATAAGCATACATATAAAGAATTTTATACAAAAACCCCCGTGATACTAAGATTATCTATCTGCCTAATTATATAGTATCATAGCTACAAATTTCAACATAGGGTCTATTATAATAATATAATATATATGCTATTTAAAATGAACAAATAAAACTTAAATTGGTGAAAATTTAAAAACATGAACAAACAAATTTTGTTTGGATTAATACATGTCTGGTACTTAACACCACGTTGAAAAATTAATAAAATTTGTTGTTTGTTTATATAACAAAAGTATTTGAATTTAAATAAAAGAAAATTTTAATTTACTATCTCAAATTTCTGTAATTTTCACTTTTTTCACCTAATGGTAAGAGTTAAATGATTTTAAACCACTTTCAAGAAAGAAATGAACAACCAGAATTGTATATCTCTGTGTTGTTCATTAATTCCCTATATGAGACAGCTGAGAGTTCTGGCTGCAGGATGACTATATATTAGGGATTGCAAACTGCAGGTTCATATTATTTATTATTTGACAACAGAAATTAAAATGAAAGAAAAATATAATCCCCTCCCACCATCTAAAAGTTAACTAGTTTTATTATTATTCTAGTAAACCAGATGATAAAAGTTAAATAATGGTCAACCCAATGGAAGGAGTCATTTCCAGGGGGAAGAAAAAAAGGGGGAGATCATAATTTGGGTTGGTGACAACAACATTGATAACAACAGATTCAATTTCAATTCAAGGCATCAACAAAAGCTTGGAGCATGGAACAGAAAAGTTTCTTCATCAGTGGTTTAATCAGATTCCTTTATTAAAAGGAGGAGGGGGGTTTTAGGTTTATGGTGTTTAATGCCACTTTCAACAATATTTCAGTTATATCTTGGTGGTCAGTTTTATTGGTGTGGGAAACCGGAGCACCCGGAGAAAACCCAGACCTGTTGAAAGTCACTGACAAACTTTATCACATAATGTTGTACACCTCGCCTTGATCGAGATTCGAACTCACAACATCAGTGGTGATAGGCACTGATTGCATAAGTAGTTGTAAATCCAACTACCATACGATCATGGCCACAAAAAACGTAAACTATTTAAAGGCTTAATTCTTCATAATAAGGTGGACGAAGTTTAATAACTTACACATTTTTTCATTAACATATTCTCGTTTTTCCAATTATTTATTATTATTATATTTTTAAAACATGAAAAATTTATGTATCTTTTTGTTTCATAATGTCTGACAGCTTATAATAAACTATATTCAACACATGTTCATCAAAATCTCAAATATTTTTTATACTTAATGTAAATTATATCCAAATTAATAATTGAAATTTTGTGTGTGAAATTTATCATTCTGTCAAACAAAATATCTGTCAAATTACTCACAAAACTATGTTTTTTTTTAATTTGATTTAAATTGTAGGAATTCATAAAATTCCACATACAATAAGGAAGGGTTGACTTGTATGGTTATTTCATTTAATAGTAGACTGCTACCCCTCATATAAGGCGACTGCCATCAAAGACAACCCCTCTTATCAGGCCATATTTCGGATGCTCTAAGATGGTAAAATACTACTTAATTGCCACCCCCCCCCTCCCCCTCCAAGAGAGACCACCCTTCTCTATAAGGTTTCTTATAATAAATTTTGTGTTTCATACTTTATCAAAATCTACTTGTAGTTTTAGAGTAAAAAAAAGTCTCATTAACTTGCAGCAAGGATATAATATTCCCTAGATCAACCTTTCTGTATTTCCCTTTTCTTAGGACTTTGAAATATTATAGAGGAATTGTTCAAATTGTTGTGGTTTATGTATAGGCAGTGATAGAAATTGGGGAGGGGAGGGGGAGGTTGTCTCGGACGCTTACAATTTGATATAGGCATCTTAACTATATTGCCAGGGCAAACAAATTCCTCAACAAAAAACATATTTTTTTTTAAATCAGGGAGCAAAACAATTTTCTTAATTTCCATAAATGTGCATCATTAACCACTAATACTCTTCATTTTCAATTATCTTTGGCTTTGTATTTTTTGTAAACTTGGCATTAACGTAAAAATTCAATTTTCAATTTATATTTTGCTTGTATGGTCATAAATAATAATCTACTGACAAACTTATTAAAATTTCATTCCCATGAAAAATCTGCTCAATACGTAGAATAAATAAAACCCATTCATTAATATAGATTTTGTAACCTTTTAAACAAATAATTCTTTGAAAACTTTTGTACCATTAAGGCCAAACATATCTGTATTGCCATAGCAACACTTAAATAATCTGAAAAACCATTATTCCGATACTGATAGTACCCTGATATGCCTAGGACCACCAGTAATTATAAAGGTACACAATCCATTATTGGAAAATTTACTTTCTAACACTCCCCGATCGTAATAAGCAGTACATGTATCATCTCCCATAAAAAGTATAAGGTAATTTTATCAATGAATATTGATCACGATGGTGAAAAATGAATACAAAAAAAAATTACCAAGAAAACAATATCGCATAGATATCTATGATACTTATGCCATAGCCTCCTGATAAAACTTGAATAATTTATTAGGGAAAGCAGGTATTTTCGATTATTTCCAATTTCTCTCTTTTATGGATTAACCACCTTGGGTTGCCATAGAAACTGATCAATCAAATAATTCTACTGTGGAATAAAAGTTTTGTCTCCCATTTACAGTCAAGAAAATCTATGCTTTTTATCACTTATTGCTTAGAAACCTTGCATAAACTTTGACAAACTCTGTTGGCTCGGAAGAATGGAAATAACGTGTCGGCATGCATTCCTTTGTTCAGCAGAGAAAATCCAATGTGTTAAAAACTACATATTTACTAGCAGTAGCAATACAATTTCTTCACTTTATGATTTTATTTTCAAATAAGTAAAATAATTATGTTTACTTTTGCATAACTTATTGATCTTTCTGGTTATTTTATAAATTTACACGTTTTTACACTCTGTATAAAGGAAGAAACAATTTTTAGGGCTATCAGGTTTATGGTGTTTAATGCCACTTTCAACAATATTTCAGTGGCGGAAATTGGAGTACCCGGAGAAAACAGCCAACCTGTCGCAAGTCACTGACAAACTTTATCACATAATGTTGTATTAAGTACACCCAGTGCCGGATTTACCTATAGGCTCGATAGGCTGAAGCCTAGGGCCTCAAAATTTAGGGGGCCTCCGGCCAAGGTGTATAATATTTTTAACACTGTTATTGAACTTTCACACTTATGCTGTCATAATGTACTGTACTTTCTAAACAACCCTTCATTTCAGAATATTGCAGAATTTTAAACACCCCTCATCATCTTTGCCTTTATTCAAATTGATTAAAACACTTCCATCTTCCTCCAGTTGTGAAAGTGGGGAATTGGGAGGGGCCTCACAAGTGAAATAGCCTAGGGCCTCTCTTATCTAAATCCGGCACTGAGTACACCTCACCATGAACTGGGTTCAAACTTACAACTTTAGTGGTGATAGGTACTGATTACACAGGTAGTTATAAATCCAACTACCATACGTTCACGACCACTGCGGCTCCCAAATAATTTTCAAGCTCTATGTCTCTCAATTTGTCTATGATGCAGCTTTAATTCTGTTTAAGGCATAGATACCTTACTTTACTAATAAAAATAAATCAGACAACTGCTGATTTTAACATGGTCCAAAATGCATAAATACGGTCAATTATTTGTATGATATCTACATTTTTATTACTATCACTCTAGGTCAATATCTCTGCTGATGGACTACTAGTCCCCGAGGGGTATAATCTACGGTGTAGTCAGTGTTTTGACACTTACATGATTTATATAATATAATATATTATTGAAATCTACAATTCTAGAATAATGCAATTATTATGAAAAGTGATGTCAATCTCCTTCATGTATGGGTAACCATAGTTTATTTTGGTTACCCTGGCTGTATTATAAGGCCCTTTAGTTCAGCTTGATTCCAAAGAATTTTCACATTGAGCATAAAGTAATTCCAGAAACAGTCCTCAAAATGGAAATTTTAATTTACTGGTCCGAATCAAATTCTTGAATTGATCTTTTATATACGTATATATCTAAATAAAAATTGAGAAATTTACTGGTCTGAACAAAGTTGTACTGGTCTTGGGCCGGAGGACTGGTGCTCACCATGAGGACTGCAGAAATAAATTGTGGACACTTAAGAAATGAGATATTTACATTATAAGGTTACTGACACCATATATTTCTAAAAATACAAATATGTATGTACATGCATACATAGGTCACCAAACAGTACATTATTTTCTATATAATGTTGGTATTAATTTTGAAATCTGACAGAAATTTAAATGACTGTAAAATAGATATTATATTTTTTATGTAAAAAAAAGTGTCTTGCTAAAATTGTGTTTTTCCTTTAAAAAAAAATTGCATCCCCCCCCCCCCCAAAAAAAAAAACAACATCAGACAAATCCTAGACCAATCAGAAATTTGGTCAGGTAGATAAATCACGAGAGACACAAATGCTGTCCTATCTGTGTTATAAAAGGTACAACTATCTTAAAACAAAAGTTTAAAATCCAACTATTTTTCACAAATTTTTATCTATTTAAATTTAGTTATTCAAGATCATTCATATAACCAAATTATACTGCTATCAAATTTCTATGATATCTATAAAAATTTGAATAGATTATGAATGTTCTACAATTTCTACTCTAAAACCTTGAAATTTAACCCCTGGAAGTGATTACACAAATGAAAATCTGGTGTATCCAGAAAAATATAAAATTATTATAGTAGACTCTCATTATTGTCAAAAATTGTCGAATTGACATTTATTATGCTTGTACATGTATCTGGTGTGGGAAAAATAGATTATAAGTACTTTAGGGGAAAAAAAAGTCTTAAAAACTAAATTTGGCATTTCCTTTCCACTGCATCTATTAACACTAATTTAACAAAAATATCTTCATTTACGTTTACTGTAAATTGTAAAATTGTCCCCAAACACTTGAAATCATACACTTAACCAACTTCTCAGATTTCTGATATAAAACTAGGATAAATAGACATCCTGAGTCTATATTATAAACATTCTGCGTAACTGCATCAGTGGTGTAATGGTGAACGTGCTCACCTTGAGTGTTGTAGATCGTGGGTTCGAGTCCTGATCGGATCAAACCAAAGATTATAAAATTGGCATAAATTGTTGCTTTTCCACTAAGCATGCAGCATTAAGGAGAAAGAGCAAAGTCTGGTTGGCTCTGAATCAGGATAATGTGTCCAAGTGGGGCGACATGTCTATCCGCAGACTGTTGTTTCAGTAAGCTAGCACTATAAAAATTCAACTAAAAGCGTGTTGGTCTAGTACAAAGCAGATCTCATCATTATTTCATTGAAAATTAACTTGTTCTCACCATGATAAAGCTGAAAAATTGCTGAATTGGCATTTAAAACAACAATCACTCACACACTCAAATTCTATGTGTAAAAAAATCTTCAGTATTTTAGAAATTAAAAGTTTTAATTTAAACAAATCAAAAATTCTATAAAGTGTAAGACAGTTGATCATTCAGCTACTGAAAATTTTGACCATGTTATGTATCTATTCAATCATAATATTTTTTTTAGAAACCCTAGAAGTCATTGAGAGTTTTTAACAAGAAAATGTGTGGATGTTTGTAAAAATGAAGGAGAGTCCATCTGAATCTGGGGTTAAAACACAACAAAATGTTGGTTCGGTTGGGTCGCAATGTTTATCATTACTTCAGCAACTTTTATCATCAGTATCAGACTGATCATGGGAGGAAAGCTAAACAGATATAACAGGCTGATTGGTGAAACCCCCATATATGCCTTGGCTAGATGCATAGAAACCTTAAGTCTTAAGATTGGTAACAGGGCTTATACCAATTTGAGTGGCTTACATGTGGCATGTGGTCAACCCGCAATGTGTCATGGTCTTGTGGCTGGGGCATTGTAGGAAATTACAGCAAATTGTAAGCAGCCGAACACTCATTTCCTTAAAATCTAGACAATTTCCATTGCAATTTTCAGAAATTCTACAGCCACAGGCCCATCCAAAAACAACAACAGGTCTCAGGACTCTGGACTTACACTAATTTTAATCCCTGTGCTGGGGTTCGAAATCTGGACTTTAATAGGTCATAATTCAACCCAATTCTCAACTTGTTTTTCAAAGGAGGTGGGAGTGGGGTTCGTACAAACCCCCAAAACCTCATGCCTATTGATTGTAAAAAAAAAAATTGTTGTTAAGTCAATGATGTGAGATTCTGAGAGTTAAGACTTTACATCTCTACTCAAACTTAATTTTAACTTTCATTGTAAAATTGTCACTTTTATGTCCAAATATGGCTAAAAAAAAAAAAATTGGATTAAGGATCATGTAGTCCAATGCATTCCAGTAATAATAGGACAAGTTGCTAGGCTTAAAGGAGAACCTATCATAACAAAATTTACACTTATTTTTATTACTTATCACAAGGTTTCTTTGCTTTAAGAATTTATGAAATCACATATTTTTAAAAATAAAATGTCTGCAAATGCATCATAAAAATTAGATCACATATTTTCGATACTAGATACAAATTTCTATAGCATTATGACTCTCAAAATATGATCTTTTTTCTATACAATTCAAGGTTTTAACATCAAGAAATAAAATTTTATTGAATAACAATTCATTCAATTTTCAAACATTTACTTTTATGTTGGTTCCTTGCCAAAAAAAAATTAAAAATTCTCTTGTATTTAAGAAAATGAACTTATTCTGCAAATACAATCTTTTTTAAAAGGACTGCCTTTTATTATTATATATTTATTACCAAGTTCTCGTATTTTTGCAGGAACTATTTAACCATAACTAAGTTAACTTAAAAAGCTTAAATGAATTTATTGAAAAAAGTACAATGGGTGTTTAAAGTTGCTTAGGAAACTAGTACAAATGTTAAATCTTTAAGAAATTGTTTTATAGAAACACAGCCAAAAATATGTGGAATATCGTCACTTTGTTTGAAAAGCTCATTAAATAATACCTTAATCCCCAAGATTAAATAACGGGAGAAAAAAATAGTTTCCTCAGTTTTTAAATCTCTTAATTTTGATGTCATTAATAAGCTCAGAACTGGACACATGTATGTGGTCAAGGTCATTAAAAATATTAAAAAATTTAAATACATTTTTTTTTTCACTGAAAAATTTCAATTTTGATTAATTCTCTTAATTTAAAAACGTAAATATCTTGACACAACAAATATATTAAAAAATTTTAATTCTTTTTTTTTTTCCACCAAAAATTTCAATTTTGATTAATACCCTGAATTAAATTTAAAAACGTAAATATCTTGACACAACAAAATATTCATATAAAAGGAGTTTTTGATCAAAACCAATAAGTCAGAACAGAATTTAAAACACAAATTAATCATAAATGTACACATTCTCAAATAAAGTTTACACATGCCAACTAGTTGCTATAGGGACACAGATCTATAGAAGACTATATTGCTTAATTAGGTATTTTGTATATATTGTGACCTTTTTCACATAGATTAAAAGTTTGAATGTTGTAACTATAGAATTCAATGGTCGGTGAATCAAGATATAACAGTTTGTTATAGTTAATCCAATGCGTTTATGTGAAAAATACTTAAATACTATATAAATCTTTTTAATGAACAATTAATTTGCCAATAAGTTTGAACAAATAATTTATCGAAATAAATTCTACACATACAGCATTTTATCTGATAAAAAGATTTTAAATGTTTAGTCTTGTTTCAAAATTGCACTTTTTTGTGTGGATACAAATAATAAAAAGACACAAATTAAATCAATCTTCTAAACACATGAGTGCTTCTATAAAAATAATCATTTGTTTTAAAGACTAATTTATTTAATTGCAAATAAAAGATTTTTAACTAGTATCGTGCTATGGGATAAAATTACATTTAACCTTTTTTTTAGATTTGTTTAAAGAAAGATCTTTATAAGATTAAATAAATATTAATTAAATAAAAAAAAAAAACATTTGAATTTTTGAAATTACTAAAATGCCCTGAAATGCATGTTTAGTACTATTAGAAATTTTGTATCGATGCAGTCCTAACGGTGAGTGCTGGTCCTCTGGCCCAAGATCAGTAAAACTTGTTTGGACCAGAAAAGTTTTCAGTTTTTACTTAGAACTATATAAAAATAAATTCAAGAATTTGATTCAGACCAGTAAATTCAAATTTTCATTTCAAGGACTGCTGGATGGTATTTTTTAAGATTCTCATCGCTGGAGAAAAGAAAATATACATAAATATCTGGAACATGATATGTTTGGTATTTCATGGAAAACTTCTGTTGCCTGCCTCCCATCATTGATAACACATGTCTGATCATACTCAGATATTCTCTGCTCATCACACTTCAGCAGAGTTCACAAAAATTCATCAGTCTTGTCAGACATGACCAGCAAAATTTGGGCAGATTTTGCTTAAAGAACTAAAAGGTTGGTATTTTTCAAGAGAAAATTAATGAGAACTGACATTTTTTTTCACTAGGACCACCAACCCCATATGCAATTTCGTGAACCCTGCTTCAGACACTCAAAAGAAGACTTCTTTGTTTCAGAGTTGTCCTGTTTCTGATTCACCTATTATATATAAGAAGTTGTTACAGCAACATATAAAACTCAAATTTTAGGATTCAGGTCGATAGGTCACCAAAAACACCCCTCCTAAACCATGTTATTTCACTTACTTTATCCAAATACAGTATAAAAGTAGTGTAAATCAATTTCTGGTCCAACAGAATGTACTTTAAGCATGTAAAGTGCAAATTATTAATTCCAAAAATGAAAAAGTGTTGGAACCAATAAGAATACAGATGAATTAGCATGGATACTTGTAACAAATTTTTTTTATGAGTCCAGAAGACGATTCTGAAAATTTTGGTGAGTCCTAGTACCATTGTAAAAATCTAAAATTTTGAAACTTTGGTGAATCCTAACTGAAATGGATAAGTCCAGGAATCCTCTCTGAATTAGTCATGATTATTGGTTAAGAGGAAATTTATTTCAAGAGTCTCATGGATGTTGAGTTGGAGAGTAACAGAGCCTGATGATCCTCAGAATACCAACGATGGTGGTCACTAATTGATGCATTAATGTGCAAGACAACAATGATAAAAATGAGCCTCAACTCTTATGGGCAAGTGAAAAGCTAAATTCTTTGACCAACAGACCTCCAACTTCAATAAGCCATTTTCTCCCATTAACATTAACAAGTTTGGTAAAGATCCATTGTATGGTACTTAACACAGTCGGATCCATCCAGCCCACCCCCACCCCCTTTTTTTTGGAGCCAAGTTATAGACTGGCAAAACCAAGTTTTAACAGAATATTTCCAATTTCGTCCTTGTCCTTTTTTTTTTACCATACTTTGTAATTTTCGCTTTGAAATGGCATGCCTCGGCATCTTTTGATTTTTGAAATCCATTTTTTTTAAAGATGCCCCCCCCCCCCCCTTTATCGAAATGTCTTGATTCACCTCTGCATAAGCAAATGAAAACAGTGAGCTTGACCTTATAGCCACAGTCTCTAAAGTCAATAGCATTCTTCAACAACCAAAGGGGTATTGATCTGACTGTTTGGTGAAGACTGAATGTAAGGAATTGATGCTAATGTCCGTGTTTCAATTGTAGATAACAACCGTTTAGCAACTCAGCCTATGAAGGACCAATAACTCCTTTCACCCAACATTTTGTGTGAGTCTAAAATGTCTCAATTAAAAGACCATTCTACCTACATATAATTGATTTTCAACAGATCTGTCTCTCAGCAATCGTCCAAATAATTTCCTTCAACTCTCTAACTAGCCTCTTGGTTTCTCAACTAAAACTAAAAACACCTCCCTCTTACCATAGAAATACATTAATCTACAAACCTTCGCCCGGTATCTTTAATTTCTGAGCTGTACTGACAAAATTTGCATAGATTCCTTTCTGTTCAGCAATACTAAAATTGGTCAAACCATTCTGCTGTGGAGACACCGCTGTCAAAACCTTAGCAATGTCTTTGCCTTGAGCCATGGTAGTCTGTAAGATCTGTTTAGAGGTAAAGCTTTGAAGAGGCACATGCTTTGTAAGGTGATCAGAATTTCCACTAAAACCATACATTGATAGTAATTCATTCATTGTACTTTCAGCATAGTCTTTTAATACAGTGACATCTTGGCTCTGCTTTTTCACTGAATTCTCAAAATTTTGTTGTTCCCTCTCAGCAGTTTTTGATAAATCTTCAGCAGTATTATTAGATGATTCAGCAGTTGTGGACAAATTTTCAGCAGTAAGGGACAAGTCCTCGGGAGTCTCCGTTTCATTATCATCTAATTTACGTTTGTGGTCAAAATGTTTATCGTTTACATTTTCTACCGTTTTTGTGACCGACAGATCTAAAGGTACATTTATAAGACTAGACTTAGGGTTTGATGATTTACGAGAATGTTTTCTGTTATTGACGAAAGACTGTGATGGCGCTGGTGTAAATTGTTTATTATTGCGTAACGCAGATGCTGCCACCATCGCTGACACAACATCAATGGACTTTTCACCGACAATATTACCGTTGAACAAATCCACAGCAACGCCACTATCATTAGAAATATTGTTTTTATCACATGACAAATCAGATTCATTTTCCAAACTTTCGATATCATCCGATTCATTTTCTGGTGGGAATGTAGTATTTTGATTATTCAAAGTATATTCCGCAAGTTCGTCTTTTTCGTCAATATCATCTATTTTATCGACAAAATCTCTCACCTGGTTTATATTTCTCGGAACAGACAGTTTTCTTTTCCTACGACTAGATGATGATACATAATTTGACACATTACCGTTCGTCTCGACTGTTGCATCGCAATTAATACTTAACAAGCTAGTTTCTTCTGGTTGGACTATATCGACACATTTTCCGTTTGGTAGTGAGCTACAAATATCAACATTGTTGTTACTCTCTTTGCGGTTATCAATTTCTTGGTGTAAGTTCTGTATCGGTGTAGGACTGTCATTGTTTATCTTTTTAAGTTTGGCACAAATTGCATCGAGGGACCGAGGCTTCGTCTTAAGAGCCATGTTCCTCCAACCATTGACCCAGCTATCTCCTGAGGACAATCTGTGGCCTCCTATCTTCTGAAAAATACAAAAAGTCATTTGAAATTAACAATGGTTT
This sequence comes from Bathymodiolus septemdierum, assembly GCA_963383655.1. Lineage (NCBI taxonomy): Eukaryota > Metazoa > Mollusca > Bivalvia > Mytilida > Modiolidae > Bathymodiolus > Bathymodiolus septemdierum. Next base: position 26,009,408 of record OY726530.1, on the reverse strand, counting down.
TATCTGGGTACTCCAGTTTCCTCCACCAATAAAACTGACCACCACGATATAACTGAAATATTGTTGAAAGTGGCATTAAACACCATAACCCCTTGAAATTAATAAATGCAAAATGACAAGTTCAAAATTATATTGAGAGATAATTTTCAATAATAGAATATACTGTATACATGTATCTCAAAAATGCATAAGCTTTCCCGCCTTAGCAAATAGCCGATGTTTGCTTAGAAGTCAGCTTAGCCACTGTCCCACTGGCTCTTGGCCTGCCTGTGATTTTCTTTTTGGGTCAGCTGATAATTTTTTAATAGAGGATTCATTTAGTGTGTGAAACTACATTTTGTGGTATCTTAGACCAATCTCTATTTTACATAGACCTCACTGTATACACAAAATTTTGAAAATTTTACATAGACAATTATCTATAGGTCTACCACTAATTTCGTACACTGTTATTATGAGCCAAGTAATTTAAAATGGTCATTTTATGTTTTGAATTTGCATAAAATTCCCAAATATATGAGATTTACTTTACTCTAACACTTCTATGTGTATTTCAAATATTATATGTTGTTCAATGAAATTAGAAATATATCTTTGAAAACGAGATGCATAAACACAAACATTCGCTTACAAATTTTACCACAAAAAATTTACTTTTCATAGAATTTATTAAAACAGTAATGGGGTAAGCCTTCTTACACAATGACAGTTTTATTAGTTACGTACATGTACATAAAATCCTTCAAAACAACCCTGTCCGCCTCCTCCCCCTCCACTTCGACCCTTCCCAAACCTGCTACCCCACAAGTTTCATGAAAATCTTGCCCTATATTAATGGATTTTTCAGGTATAATTAATTACAAACTAAACACACAGTTTTAAACAACTTTCAATTTCACAATTTTGTGGGAGAGTCTATTATTCTTAAGTAATAACTTTTTTTGATTATCCAGTCATAAAAACATTTAAAATTTTTTAAAAATTTTGTTTAACATCAAATAATATTAATAAATTCTATAACCCAGTTTTCTGCTTTATAAATTTTGTAATCCTACCTACCTAAAAGTGTGTCTGTGCATGACAATAAAATGTGAAAATATAATAAACTCTTCCTTTTAAAGTTAAAAAAATGTCAATTGATTCCATGGCAATATTTAAATACTCTTTAAAGAACAAAAAAAATATTCCTTTACAAAAGAAATGAATAGGTAGTTTTTTTTAAACAGTGAAAAGAGGGTATAACATAATTTAGAAATTTCGTCATTATGACAAATTCTTCAACAAAGAACAAAAATCTTGGGTATATTATGATATCTATGGAAATAAAAAAAAATCCTAGTATTGACAAATTGTTTCTACAATAACGGGACACTAAAGAAGAAAAACAAGTATTTATCGAGGTTTTTGTGGAAATCCTCTTATTTTTGATCTCAGCTTATTATTGACAAAATAACCTGTCAACCATAGCCAGTCTGGGAAATAATTATCAATATATTGAATTATTGATTTCATTGATTTTTTGGGACAAAACTATGATAAAAAATTGAAAATGGGTCTTTAATAGATTTTCAACTGATGATTCAATTAATTGACTATCTTCCCATGTCATAATAAATATGTATAAATAAAACATTTTTGCCAAGTTAATATATTAATAGACACCATTTATCAAGTTAATTTCAAATATGAAAGAATGAAAAAAAGAAGAACATAGCCCTAATATCATTTTCTCTGGTTGTTCAAAACATTTTTTAAATGGTTATTAAACAGGCTTCATTATCATAAAAATCTGTATAAAATTCTATTTTTGTTTTTAGAAAATGTACACATGTGAGTAAAAACGAAAAAAAATATTAAAATTTTTACCTGTTAAGTTTAAAATTTCAAGGTATGATCAAGTTTTCTTGCCAGCATATTTTTACCGAAGTATTTAATAATAATATGTATATATATAATACAAAACTCACCATATATAATTTCATTTGAAAAATTGTATAAATACCAAAGAATGATCACAAGAGTTTTAAATCTTGACAAAAAAATTAATCTTCCATAATACCTTTAAAACATTAAAGTGATATTGTGCTAATGAATAATTATTACTTGAAATGTTTCCTAATTTGCATATTTTTGTGACATTTACACATCAGATATTGTTTGGTAATTATTAAAATAAAATGAATTGATAAAGATGACAAATAAATGAGGTAATCTATCAAAAAATGTCACATTTCTGTAAATGTAAACATAGTAGAACTAATTATCAAATTAATTTAACAAATTTAGTGTTTAACAGCAAACACTCATCTTGTCTTAATCATAGGCTTTGATCTTTGGCTATGGAGTTGTCCCCCCTTTTAATTATCAAATTAATTTAACAAAATTGGTGTTTAACAGCAAACACTCATCTTGTCTTTATCATAGGCTTTGATCTTTGGTTATAGAGTTATCCCCCCTGTTAATTATTAAATTAATTTAACAAATTTAGTGTTTAACAGCAAACACTTATCTTGTCTATCAAAGGCTTTGACCTTTGGTTATGGAGTTGTCTCCCTGTTAATTATCAAATTAATTTAACAAATTTAGTGTTTAACTACAAACACTTATCTTGTCTGTATCAACTGTTTTGATCTTTTTTTATGGAGTTATCTCCCTCTTTTATAATGAATACTGTACATTTGTTCCCTTCTTATAAGGCTATCCCTAATTGGAGTTGTCCCCCTTTATATAACTAATACTGTACAATCATTCCTCTCTTATAAGGTTACCCCTTTAGCAATGAAAAAGTAGTCTTATTTGAGAGATGGCCTCTCTTAAAGTGGGACAATTTAGTAGTATTTCTCTATCTCCATGCTTCTGCAATCTGGCACTGATAAGAGGTGTGTCTTTGGGGGAACCGCATCAGTGGTATAATGGTTAGTTTGCTGGCAAGTGCGGTAGATCGTGGGATCAAGCCCTGATCAGGTTCAAACAAAGACTATAGGATTGGTATTTGTTGCTTCTCCGCTAAGCATGCAGCATTAAGGAGAAAGAGCAAAGACTGCTTGGCTCGGAATCAGGATAATGTGTCCAAGTAGGGCAACATATCTATCCAACTGTTGTTTCCATGAGCTAGCACAATGGTAATGGTCTAGTACAAAGTGGACCTCATCATCATTTCATTGAAAATTTACTTGTTCTCACCATGATATAGCTGAAAAATTGCTGAGTTGGCACTATACAACAATCACTCAAGTCTTTGAAGGAGAGGTGCCTTATAAGAGGGGAACTAATGTACAGCATTCCCCATTTTACATGTAACTGAAACAACAACCCTGATCTTTAGTCCTATAACATAAAACTCTGTACGTTTCCAAGCATTTACTTTTAATGTTTTTTATTGGATTTTATTTTCTCTTTCTTTTAATTGCAGAAAACGTATAAAAAACATTAAAAGAAAACGATTGGAAATATACAGTCTTCTAGTGAAATACTAGTAAGGCCTATAGATGGTTTGGATGATTGCCACAAGTCAAAAGGGAGATAATTTAAATGATCGGAAAGTTTTTGATTTGTACAGGCCACAGAATCAATGATCATTCCTGACAAACTGTTGTTATCAGGAGTGGCTACTAATTTTGATTGATTGATGGGCATTTAACGCCAACTTGAGTAGTATTTCATGTGACATGAAAAAAATACATAAAATAATTTTCTTAGTTATTATTGATAAGAAATAAGACATGACCTTTAGGGTCAGGTGAGCTAACTATACTTTTAACAACAATGACCTTGCCCTTTAACAAACTGACCAAAATATTTCTTTCCCCAAGCCAAGTGTTTATATATGATATGACCAAGATTGGTGACTATCAAATTTATGGTATACTTATTAACTTTCTTAAGATAATGTTCAGACAAACATGCCAGTAATGAAAGTTTCTCAATTAGAAACAGCGACCCTGCCTGACCTTTCTATTTTGAATTTCCTCCAAAGGGTACCTAACCTCTGATCAACATTTATGATTATGAAAAGGTTTCAAGCATAAACAACAGACCACAATGGATGGACAATGAAAAAGGGTCCTTTGCAGTCCTCATGATGAGCACTGGTCCTCAGGCCTAAGACCAGTAAATTTTTCAGTTTTTTTAAAGAACTATATAAAAATAAATTAAAGAATTTGATTCGGACCAGTAAATTCAAATTTTCATTTCGAGGGCTGCCTTTGGCCTTCGTTCAGCTTCTAAAAGCAAATAACCTAAGAACCAGTTGGTTTAAAATATAAATTTGCCTATGTGCCTATATACTTGAAGATAATGATAAAAATATGACAAAGCCTAAGAGTGATAGCTTAGCATGGAAAGATTTTTACTTTAGTTTCTAATTGATTGATTGATTGGTGTTTAACGCCAACTTTAGCAGTACATGTATTTCATCTACATCATGGTTTTAATTTCTAATAATTTGCTCAAAGTTCACGCACTTTTCTTTATGCCTGCCAATGATCGATTTTCTACGGAATAGTGTTACAATTTAGTCCAGATTAGAAATCGTGTACTGTATATCAATTTAGATAAAATTGACAAAAATAAAATGAAATGTAGTGTACACATTTAGAAAGGTATATGACCCAACATGACAAATCACCTAAAAATGTCAAAATTTTGTCAATGTCAATAAAAAAAAATCAGTGTACAATTCATGACTAATAAAATACTAAATTTATAATAATCCAACCTTCAAAAGTGTGGGAAACTTTTTTTTCAAAATAGTTTTCATTGTGACGATATAAGACTTTTTCAGAAATATCAGAAGATCTTTTTTACTCTAGCTTCAAAATAATTAAAGGACAGTTTAAGGACAGTGATGGTCAACAATTTCACTATAGATCAACTAAACAAACAATCATCTCTCACCTAAAATCACAGAACAGATGAAAGACAAGAAATGACATATGGTGTCCAAAAATCCAGGCCCAGGGTTGGGACAGGCACAAAAATGAAGCAGGGCTAAAGCGGGTAATGGATCTGCAAGTTCTAAGAGGACACTTCACATTCTAAAAAATATTTCTTCACAGAGAAGTTTTTAGAAGATGCTAATAAGTGCAAGTTTAGATCTGTGGTATCATTCAACAAATAGAAGGATATTCTTAGTAACAATGGCCATCTTGGATGGAGAGTGAATGGCTGTCAATAAATGACAAATTATGCAAAACTCATCAAATTTACAAATTTCAACATAAAACCATGAATATATTAAACTACTTATCATCATCTATTATTTGTTCTTATACTTCAGGTTATAATGTAAACATTTTGGCCATTTAAATAAAGAAATATATTTTTATATACATTAATTTTTAGTCACAGTGGTTATCTTCGATAGATGGCACATTTTTTTTTGTAATTTGTTTATTTTTCCAAGAACAGATTTATACATACATGATTCTATAAACACAATGTTTCAATGCACAAAAGTTACAATGTAAAAACAAGTTGATCTTCATAACATACTGTTTTGATAGATGGCACATTGTAAGATATAATTTTGAAAGTGGACCTGACCCAAGGATCATCATTGTCCATCACATCCAAGCTTGGTTCATGTGGTCCAGCAATTTTAGACTGGTCCCAAAGGTTAATGCTTAAATTGAAAAAAAAAAAATGACAAATTATCTCCCCTTAAAAGTTAACTCAAAAAGTCATACAGCTATATTGACCAAGGTCAAAGATGCAGACCTATGTAGTGAACTCTGCTTATTTCCTTGTTGTTTATTCAATTAACTCTTAAATCATTTATCTGGTGGATTAACAGTCTTCACGATGAGCACCAGTCCTCAGGCCCAAGACCAGTAAAGCTTTGTTTGAACAGATAATTTTTTTTTGTTTTTATTTAGAACTATATAAAAATAAATTCAAGAATTTGATTCGGACCAGTAAATTTAAATTTTCATTTCGTGGACTGGATTAATAGTGGTTTGCTTAATTCTTTTTTTTGTAGAGAAAACTGCCATTGTTTCTGAGATATAGGTGGTAAATCTTAAACAGTTAAATACATACATAAAATAATGGAAGTTGCTGGTAGTTTTACAAAACCCCACTAACAGAGTTAACTTATCTTCCCATGTTATATCAATCCCATTCCATGGAAAAATAATTTTATGATTTATGAATTAAAGTAATACAAGGATAGCAATATTTTAGTTAAAATTTTCATGATGGAATAGTCAATGAGTTAGTTTTATTGGTATAGTAACTCACGAGCCAACCACAGACCTTATATTGGTCATTGACAGTCATGTCAAACATCTAAATATAACTTTAGATAGACGATATACAGATTATCCAATGCAGGCCCAATCCAAGACATTATTCTAAAAAACAGTCCTCAAAATGAAAATTTGAATTTACTGGTCCGAATTAAATTCATGAATTTATTTTTATATACCGGTATTTCTTAATAAAAACTGAAAAATTTACTGGTCCGAACAAAGTTTTACTGATCTTGAGTCGTAAAGACCGGTGCTCTTCATGAGGACTGAAATAATAATATACAACACCATTTTTCATTTAAAATATTGAACATTTTAAAACTGAGCTGGATCCTAAATATTAGTCATGACAAAAGGCCAAATTTAGGATTCCTGGCACATGTATATGTAATGAAAGTTTTCACTGGCTTGAATTAAACCAAAATGGGTGATCTGTAGTCACTAATAAAAAAAAAACTCCAGTAAAACAAAATTAGTCATTATTTTATGTTAAATTCATTAACATTCATCCCAATTATTTCATTAACAATAACAATTACTAATTAATATATCATACATGTATACATAAGAAGAAAACAATTAAGACTTTTATCTATTCAAGGAAAATACATTTTCATTAAGTTCAATGCAAGAAATTGTGGTCTAAATTTGAAAAATGTGCATTTTGTGCATATTCATCAATTTCCACTTGTTTCTCTATCACTTTTTTATGTGAAGGAAACAAGAATTTTATCTACTCAAGGAAAATACATTTTTATTTTATTTCACAAGAATTTGTGGTCTAAATTTGAAATATGTGCAATTTTGCATATATTCAATAATTCATCTATTCCCAGTTGTTTCTATCAATTTTTTATGAGAATCTTCATTTTTCCCTTCTCCTTAGACTAGAATTGATTTTTGTCAAGTCTGTTATTATGTTAACCAGAAATTACCTGTTAAACAATTATTCAATTAAAAGTACTCCAAACCAATTAAAAATCAATGATATTTACCTGATACAGGTGCAAAAATAAAGGGTCCAAATTTTGTAAGGTTAATTTCACTCTCAGGCGAGTATGGTTCAATAAGATGCAAAACCTACCTGAAAGTTCCGATGAGAAATTTGGGTATCGTCATGACAACCGTAACAAAATTCTATTGGAGGGTATGCATCAATACTTTTGAGTTGCTATAACAATCAAATTGTCCCAACAATGATTTTCTAACAGAAATCAATTAGCTTAGCTAAAAACTTGTTTCTCCGGTTAAACGTGAATATTTATTGTGAAGCTAATTCCAAAGTTTTTATACACCTCACAGAACGCTATTGTATATTTTGTCATATTTAGGTATATCTCCTTTTCTGTGAATAATTGAAACATTAAATGTCCAATTGTAGCTATATCGATATCATCTATAATATCTGAATACTAACATATTTTAAACTTTGTCAGAATATAATACTGGTTAACAAGAAAGAACATTAATATTAGGTTTATTGATAGGCCAATAGAAGTTTTTCACAATATTTGTCTATTTGACCAACAGCTCAATATTAATAAGCTCCTATTAAAAAGATCAATGTTCAAAAGCATCAAGTTTCACATAATTGTAACCTAAAATCCATGTTTTTTTGTGAAAAATACAAAAAAGGTAAAATATCTCAGGGAATTAAAAAGGTATTGATATAAAATCTGTTTTTTGTAAAAAATACAAAAAAAGGTAAAATGTCTCGGGGAATTAAAACAAGGTATTGATATTGTTTATTACTGATATTACAAGTGTATTATTTTTTTCACAAATATCATATAATTAATTACTCATTACATTTGTGGAAAAAAAGTAAAGCGTCCATTTTTTTTTAAGAAACAAAGCCATAAGTTAATACGACCTTTTCATGTGCAACATGAACTTGAAGTCTAGCTAGAAGGGGGTAGGAGAGTTATGGTGTTTAACACCACTTTCAACAATATTTCAGCTATATTGTGGCGGTCAGTTATATTGGTGGAGGAAACTGGAGTACCCAGAGAAAACCACAGACCTGTCGCAAATCACTGACAAACTTTATCACATAATGCTGTATCGAGTACACCTCGCCATGAACGGGCCTCCAACTCACAACTTTAGTGGTGATAGGCACTGATTGCACAGGTAGTTGTAAATCCAACTACCATACGATCATGACCACGACAGACCCTAAGTTTAGCAAGGATGGGAGTTGTGCCCTATTAACATGTGTTTCATACATATCACCTTTTTGTTAACCTCTATTGCATTTTGCTTGACCCAGGAGGGTGCAAGAAAAGTTTGACAGTACCATAGGGGTAATCAAAACCCATAATTCTAAGAAGGACAAACTTTACAATAGCCAGAGGAAAGAGAACAAAAAGACAAACAATGATCACCAAAACACTACACAGTAAATCAAAGATTGAGTAACAAACCCCATTAAAAACTAGTGATGAACTGACATGCTCTAGTAATGTTCATATTAAGATATTACCTTATCATGTATCATAGGAGCCGTCATGGCCGTGATCGTATGGTAGTTGGATTTACAACTACCAATGCAATCAGTACCTATCACCACTGATGTTGTGAGTTCGATTCTCGATCAGGGCGAGGTGTACAACATTATGAGATAAAGTTTGTCAGTAACTTGCGACAGGACGGAGTTTTTCTCCGGGTCCTCCTGTTTCCTCCACCAATAAAACTTGACTGCCACGATATAACTGAAATATTGTTGAAAGTGGCATTAAACACTATCAAACAAACAAACAAACAAGTTATTATAGTTTAATTAACGACAGAATACCTAATAATTTTTAAAACAAGTAGCGATCATAGGGATTACTGTTAATATAATATGCCAATTGAGCAATTTTTCAGCTATAATATAGCGATAACATGTTACATTTTGATGAGATGATAATATGTCCGCTTTGTACTAGACAACACGCTGAGTTGGATTTTTATAGTGCTAGCTCACGGAAATAACTGCCCGTGGGTAGATATGTCGCTCCACTCTGACACGATGTAGGATTTCAAATAATCTCAATACCTATTTTGTTAAGTAGGAACTCTAATATTTCAGACATGTCACATGTTTATTAACTTCTATTGCTTTTGCCTTGACCTACGAAAGTTTGAAGATACAATAGAGGTGAATTGTCCTGGCATCAAATTTGAACTCAATAAAAATTATTAAAAAATTTTTTTTGAATATTGAACATTTTGTTAAACATTTAGTTTAACAAAATGTGCAATTACCTTTAAGATGAACTTTGACCATTACAATTCTAGGACTGTTATCTTAAGTGCCCTCTGTTACATGTAAGTACAAGTAAGATATACAAATTGTGAAATCTTTGTATTTTATTTTAAGTATTAATTAAATGTTAACCACATTAAATATTGAAATTTATGGAATTTAAAAGGAAACTTGAATGACAGGAAATCTCTTTTTAGTGTTTTAAACTTGTATAACTTCCGAAGGAAATATAATTAACTTACATCAAATGATGAAGCTACTCATATTTAATCCCTCAAATTTTTGTGAATTTTTTTTCTATAGGGGAGATAACTTCATTTAAACTTTTATCACTTGAGAGGATGTATATGCAACCAAATGAAATATTTGTAAAACAAATTGAATATCATTTTCTAGGGTTACGGTTAGGGTTATGGTGTTTAACGCCACTTTCAACAATAAAATATTTCAGTTATTTCGTCTATCATTTTCCAACATTGTCTTCAAAGATAAAAATAAATGAAATTTGTTTTCTAAAAGACTCCTCAAATGGTTTCCTGAAAATAAATTTTCCTTAAAGAATGATGTAGAAGATATATATATATATTATGATAAAGATGTTGAAGTAGAAGATATATATTATATATATGCATGACATAAATGAAAAGGAATTTCATATTTTTATACAAATTTTACATATTTAAATTCTACTAATTATCCAACGTAAATATTATTAGTTGATTAAATTTAATCTTCCTCTAGATTTTTTTCAAACCTGCAATACACATTTTTTTCTTTCATTTAGCTACGATTTTGACCAAAAAAATTATATGTTTTGGAAATTGGTAAATAGCTTTAAAATCGAACCACTTTTCGCCTTTTGAGAACGAAAATTACCATCGATTTCTTGCAAGCAAATAATCTGACTTCGCTTTTTCCTATGCAACTGACCTTACTAGTGACAGGTAAAAACTAATAATTTGTATTTTGTCGCTCATTAACTGCAAACTTGCATGGTTCTTTGTCCATAATTAACACAGACTAAAAGCAGATTCACAAAAAATAAGAAATATCTGCATTGTTGTACTGATTTAATGACGATTCGACAAACTCCGTAAACAATGTCGATAATTAATAAGATGGCGTCCATTTCTTGATCGATCTCAAAACACGAGCAGTTGCACGTTTTTTCCCTGATGCGCGTACATTTCATAACATTTATAAGTTACAAAAACACGTTTTATTAAGGCATCAATCATATCTGATAGTTTTTATGGGTAACAAAAATTTACGATTATGGCAGATAATGCCCCTTTAACTAAATTATCCAAGACAGCTAATACTGTGGTAAAATTATTAAAGTAATTAAACAGGTATTTTTATTTGCATGGGCCAAATTTGTATTATCCTTCCTTAAAGCCCAAATTTATTGTTGTCGAAGTTACGCATGGCAACTGTATATAGTTTGACAAAGTACTTAGTTAACAGTAAATCATTTTGGATAAACATTAATAAAATGTTCATATTATTAGCTTAAAACCCAATAATTCTTAGCAAAAAGTCCTACATTTTCGTCCCTGGGAGTAACATAGATTATTACAAAAATGCATAACAGGTCTTTTATAATTTTTAAATTCTATTTTGAAAATTCTTTCATTACAGTAAACTTCTTAAAAATTTAAAAAGTACTATTGAAATTTAGCTTTATTTCACACTTGGGATCTAGCCAATTTTTCGATATGGATTAATCTTTAAATTTTCATGTTCCAAAACAAAAGGTATCTTGTTACTATGGTTATTTAAACAGCCAACATTAAAAATAAATTTACCTGTAAAGGTCTATTAAAGAAAATGACACAGTTGCTACATATATAATGGGTATATATACCTTAAGACAATTTTCATGACTAAACATGAATTTGCTATGACTATAAATATCCATGGTAACTAAAATTACTACACATTATAAATCTTGTCAATCAATATTTTTTTTATTTAATCTTTAATGGAGTTTAATCTCAAACACTGAAACAGGACAAATACTTGAATTCACATAATTTACCTTTTTTATGAGTGTATATTATCTGGGTCTATAAATGTTTAATGAAGAACTTTAAATTTAAGATGAAATTTATATGTTAAATAATCATTTTCAAGTTTTTTTTCTCCTCTACAATTGAAGACATACATTGTATGCATAATACATGCATGTTCAAGTCATCAACCATAGAGAGTGCATTGAATAAACTGTATTATTTTTTTCTTTTCATAATGACAAACTTTTGTGTACCAGAATTTTTGCCAGTTCAAATATTTGTTATTAGCTACAATTTAGATGGCTCTGCCCAAATTTGGAAATGAAAGAACTGCAAAATACTATGCAGACCAGTTTCCTTCAGTGTGACCAACATATTATTGACTGACTGTAAATAGTTTTAACCACAAAATTTATTTCTGTTGGCACCACTTGTAAATATGTTATAAACTGACTGAATTTATTATTATTTCTTATTCCCACGCATGTGCAGCAGCTAGTGATCATCCAGTGGATGGATAGCTGTATACCGAAAGAAGAAGACTGAGAGACAGTGGAAAGTTGATCAGTGTTTGCTGTAAAGAGGAACATTTGATCATTTTCAATTTCCCATTCACACAATTTCTCTCTTTACAAACATTTGGAGCAAATAGTTCCGAGTTCTGAAAGTTTCCTTTGGCTAAGAATAGAACTCTTAACTACAAAATGTATTGTTTTAGCATAATTTAACCAGTTTTGTTCTTTGCATAGCAATTATGGTTTTTTTCTGTCAGAACATTCTATTGTTTTTGAGTATTCTATTTTGTCAATAGTGCAGTGTCATATTACCCAATATAAATATTAAATAGTATTTAATTATTAATAATTATACACAGCACTGTAAGAAATAATCAAGCATATATTACAAATGTATTTCCTGAAATAAAAAAGAGGAGGCCTAGCCCTATTCTACATTTCTAGTTCTGCTAGCCTAGAACCATAATTTATAGCAATAAGCAGGTTGCTGATGAGAGACACACAATGTGCTCAATTTATTATCTTCAATGAAAAAAATTACACAATGGAGGCATAATAATTATCAATAATAAAAAGTCATTAAAGGACAAACGACGTTGTTAATTCAGACACCTGTTCACGCCACTTCACTTGCACGGGGAATATAAAAATTCGTCTGCAAAACTTTTTTCTTGCATTTCTTTCCTTTTCAAAAAAAAACAACAAAAATAGACAAAGTGCATAGGCAGATATGTGAAATTTTGGCACTTAATCAAAAATAATAATCGACTTGTCTGTACCTTGACATTAAAAAACTTTTTTTTTTTCGATAAAACCATTTTAGGGTGAAAAGTACAAAAATGTAAACACATTCTCTCAAGTTATTTGAAACTAGAAAAAAACAATAATAGTATCATGTCAAACCTATTTTCACACAATAAATACAAGAAGTTGTACATACCGAACATAGAAGATTACGTTTTTGGAAGAAACAACTTTTTTAGTGAAGTAAAAATTGCGAGTTACCTCTGTCCCAGATCATGTGGAAAGTTGAAAAATGATCTCGTAAATTATCACGGTTTACGAGATTTAACGTGAACTCCACTTTTCTGAAATTCCAGTTAGAAACGGAATTGTCCTAAAACTCACATAATATAGGCCTAACGACAAATTTAATATTACTTTGTTTGTATTTTATGATGTTCACATTCATATTTAATAGACGTTCTCAACTTTAGACTTTTAGGAAGTACGATCACCCTGACAACCGTCAGCCATTTTTCATAATCAAAACATTCACAACGTGTTTGGATTTTGTGCGGCAAAATGTCTGATAACGAGGCAGAAGAAACTTTTGGAGAGGAAGAAACTGAGGATGCAGGTGGCGAAGAAGGAGAAGAAGAAGTTCTTGGCGAGGAAGAAGAAAAACTTGGCGAGGAGGAGGAAGTTGAAGAGGAAGAGGTGTTTACAAATCGTAAAACTTTTGAGAAAAAAAAAGGGGGGTGTTGATGTTATCACACTCTCACTCTCAGTAAGGGTATTATAAGATGATATTTCGAGTTATATTTAGACGAAATATGTGGTTAAATAAATTGAATTTGACATATAGTAACGGCCTTCTCAAAGAGAAGTTAAAATTAAACATAACATGACATAACTAAGGCCTAAGCATGACATTTGAATGTAACAGCAGTAAACATTAACCAAAACTAGTCATCACTACATCAGCTCTTCTAGTTCTACCCAATGCACAGGGCATTGTTGACTATCCATGCATAAGTACAAACAAGAACATAGATTTTTTTTACACCTTGTCGCTTCAAACATCTTTTTTTACTCCCACTCCCAATCCTATTTGTGATGTTAAAAAAAATCTATATGGTATGTCAAAAAACCTATATAACTCGCAATACATTTATCTTTTCAAAAAATATAACATGTTCACCTTCTGTTGACCTTTTTTTTTTATCGCAACGGTCGTTTTTGTCATATCACCAAAATTAAAATTTCTGTGTACCAGAAGTGAAGGTAAGGGGGGAAATTTGAATGGAATGATTTTCCTTGTTTGTTGGTCTCAAAATTCACTCATTAGATGTAAGGGAACGACATTTAACTTTAAAGGGGGTTATGGTTTTTTTCTAAAAAAATATTCTGATAACCAATTGCTGAAAAAATATTCTGATTTTGGTGGAGGAAAAAAAAAATCTGATTCAGAGTTTTTATCATATAATTCTTGAAAATTCTTAAAATTCTATAACCTAAGGTTAAATTCTGGAAAAAAAATTTGCCCTCTGCACGACAAAAAAAAATTAGATATTCTAACTCTCGTGTTGTCCGAAAAAATAATTTCTGAACGAAAAAAAAACCCATAGCCCCCCCCCCCCCCTGCAAGTTAAATGTTCGGTCCCTAAATACATGAAATTTACACTTAGTATTGAGTATTAGAAAGAAACGCTAAAATGATCGTTCATTTTTATACCTGGGGAGGGGGGGTATACTGTTTTACCTCTGTCCGTCCGTCCTTCCGTCCAAGATATTTTTCGTCACATTTTTCTCAGTAACTGTTGAAGATGGCTTTCTTTATTATTCCCTGTTCAGTCTGTTCGCACTTCGACAAGGGAATGCGATATATATAGTGGTCTTTGTTTTATTGGTTTCGCACTGCCGGTACTATAGCTGTGTTCTACTAATTATAAGTTAATGAAACAGATCGATGTCTTTTTTTATACCCCCGCTCCCCGAAGGGGGAGGGGGGGTATACTGTTTTACCTCTGTCCGTCTGTCCGTCCAAGATATTTTTCGTCGCATTTTTCTCAGTAACTGTTGATGGCAGAAATCTGATATTTGGTCACAAGCATCATATAGGTATACCATATTGTGGATAGCGTTTTTGGACCCGTCAGATTCCTACTTCCTGTTTGCCGACTTAGTTGGTTTTTATACACATTGAACATATATGCACATTTTTCGTCACATTTTTCTCAGCAACTATTGATGGCAGAAATCTGATATTTGGTCACAAGCTTCATATAGGTACCCCATATCGTGGGAAGCGTTTTTGAACCCATCGGATTCCTACTTCCTGTTTGTCGACTTTGTTGATTTTTCTACACATTGAACATATATGCTCATTTTTCGTCGCATTTTTCTCAGCAACTATTGATGGCAGAAATTTGATATTTGGTCACAAGCTTCATATAGGTACCCCATATCGTGGGAAGCGTTTTTGGACCCATCAGATTCCTACTTCCTGTTTGTCGATTTTGTTGATTTTTATACACATTTAACATATATTTGTATATGCACATTTTTCGTCGCATTTTTCTCAGCAACTATTGATGACAGGAATCTGATATTTGGTCACAAGCTTCATATAGGTATGCCATAATGTGGGAATTATTTTTGGATCCGTCAGATTCCTACTTCCTGTTTGCCGACTTAGTTGGTTTCTATACACATTGAACATATATGCACATTTTTCGTCACATTTTTCTCAGCAACTATTGATGACAGAGATCTGATATTTGGTCACAAGTTTCATATAGGTACCCCATATCATGGGAAGCGGTTTTGGACCCATCAGATTCCTACTTCCTGTTTGCCGACTTTGTTGATTTTTCTACACATTGAACATATATGCTCATTTTTCGTCGCATTTTTCTCAGCAACTATTGATGGCAGAAATCTGATATATGGTCACAAGCTTCATATAGGTACCCCATATCGTAGGAAGCGTTTTTTGACCCGTCAGATTCCTGATTCCTGGTTGCCAAAGAGCGGGGGTATCATAGGTGAGCATTAGCTCACAGTTCATCTTGTTTATTTTGATTGTAAATTTTCTTTTTTCCATTATTGTCGGTACCGCTGCTGCTTTCACTTCTTTGCTAATATAGATTCAAATTTTGGCGATATCATGACAAAAACAACCACTGCAGTAAAAAAAAAGTAATTGAAAGGTGAGTTTTATATGTTTTAAAAAGATCAATGTATTGCTGCTATTAAGTAAGCTTATGGTAAAGTTGAAGTCATCGCCCGAGTCCCCCCTCCCAACCCTGGTTTATAGTGAGGTTTGTGTTGTTCAACTCTTAATGTTTTTGTCTTTTAGGCAATGTATTGTCCGTTTTACGACTTCTGATTACCCCTTTTTTCCCCCGATATGTCAACTCATTTTACAAAATCACTGAAATTTGTGATCTTGCTAATTTTGTTTGGGGGAGGGGGGTTGCAAAATTGGACATTGGACTTATTTTCACTGTCATTCACAGTCACTTTCTCCACCAAAAATCATTTTTAAATCATCTCTTTTTGAACCAGTAAGTCAATTATATAATTGGGTAGTAATTTGACATTTTTTAAAAGGACAAATCACTGTTCCACTTGTTTTCTAATGTGACGCTATAATGATGTCACTGATGTCATCTCACCAAATCCTTGATATACATACTATTGTTGCTATATATTGCTTAAAATAGACTTCTCGTCACATTTCAAACTTCACCTTCGATACAATGTTACTCTGAGATATCCATTCTCGCAAAATATATCAACGATAGTACATATATATATCTACATTGTATACATATGTACATTTATTAGATGAAATTTATAATTACTGGATATTTTTTTTACCATTTCAGAAAGTTCCCGATTTACTATTAACAGAAGAACATATTGCTGAGTGTTTGTCATTACTCTGTAAAACAGGAGATGGTTTAGCTCATGCGTATGTTCGTCTTGACGTACACGACAGGTAATAAAATGAAGGAAAAAAAAACACAATGTCGGAACAGTTCTAATATTTAATCGGAAAATTGTAGAAACGGAAGCAAAATTGGGGACCCTAAAAAACATATACATGACTGCCCTCTTTCCAGGCTTGATACAGGCACTTCAATAAAAATGCACTTGGTTAAACTAGTTTTTATTTGCCCAAACCTCTCTGTTTAGTGAAATGAAACAAACTTGTATGTGTTTTCCACATGATAGGAAAATACCAACCCTCGCATATACATAACTGGAAGAGCAGTTTTGTTGTAAAGAACTCAGTCCTAATTTTGAACTTTATGCATATCTTCGTGACACAGAAGTTGTCATATGTATCATATTGATATTAATTCTATAAAAGAACTGATGGCATTAACCAGTATTTAAATATTAGATAATACACAATGCCATCGGATGACATAATAGTGAAGCAATAGTCAACTTGAACCAAAATCTAATAATTAGACTAATTGCCAATAGGGGGTCGTCGTGGTCAGATCGTATGGTAGTTGGATTTACCTATGCAATCAGTGCCTATCACCACTGAAGTTGTGAGTTCGAATCCCACTTAGATGAGGTGTACTCAATACATTATGTGATAAAGTTTGTCTGTGACAGGTCAGTGGTTTTCTCTGGGCATTCCGGTTTCCTCCACCAATAAAACTGGCCGCCACTATATAACTGAAATATTGTTGAAAGTGGCATTAAACATCGTAACCCCTAACTAACACTACCATTTTTCGCCATCTGTCAGAATACTAAAAAATTGTGCAATTTAAAACAATTTTTTTCTTCCAACTTCATCAGTTTTATCTCCTCAAATCAGAGCCTCAATTATCTTTGTTGGATACCAATTTTCACAGATATCGCTATACCAATAAAATTCAATACAATGTATGTTAGCTCCATGGATATTATTGTTAATGAACATTTTATTTTCCATTAAGGCATAAAAGAATTAATCTAAAATCGAGCCTGAACAGAACATCCTAGAAGTTAATATTGAGTTCCGTCAGTTCTTTTCAATAAGCATGTTGGTCGAGTACAAAACGGACCTCATCATCATCTCGTTGAAAATTAACTTGTTCTCGCCATGATATAGCTGAAAAATTGCTGAGTTGGCGTTAGACAACAATCACTCACTCAATATTTTTCAAGTGTACTAATAATTACTGTTGATACTTTTTAAAATAAAATTTGAACATATTTCATGAATATCTTAAGCAACTCTCTGAAGTTAGGAGGTACCAAATACTATTTTAAATGGGTAAAATTACCTGGTACTGTCACATTTTGAAAGGCCTGGTTCTATTGACACTTGTTTTTAGAATAAAAGACTAACCTTTGAATTCTAGTTTATTCAAAGTTAAACATGTAGTTAGTAAGTTACTACCAGTATAAAGGTTTTGTAATATCTATTGGCTGGGATAACAGTCTTAAAGAAATGTTAGATTGTTGAAATCATCATATACTGAAGTAGTGTCATAGTTTAGCAGAGATAAAAGTTAGCTTGGGCCCAATAATCTAAGATCACTAAAATTTGGCCTGGGCCCTTGAAAATTTTCAGACAGTACTGAATAGTGCAGCTGGCTGATGAAATTTTGAACATTTCGTGTGCAAAATCAATTGCTGGGCTACTTAAATTGTTATTTTAGGGAACCCAGCTGGTAACAGCAAGTTTTGCCTCTGTTTAATATAATTTCTTGTCTATTTGTTGTGCAGGAAAAACCTTAAGTTACAAACAATCATAGGATATAAAATTAACAGCAGAAATGACCAAAGCTTGATAAGGGGAGATAACCTTGATTACAAATTTATTAGAAGTATCATCTTTTATGAATTCATTTTACATACTCTTAGAAAGTAGAAAACAAAATTCTCACTTTTGTGAAAACAAATATTACTTTGCAGATTTATTAAATGTCATTGTTCATTCATTATTCATACTCTTAAAAAGTAGACAACAAAAAAATATCACTGGTGAAAATGAAAATATTTTTTGGGACAAATTTATTAAATATCATCGATCTTTCATTTATTTTCCATACTCTTATGGTTGTAAAGTAGAAAGCAAAAACATTCACAATTTTGTGATAATGAATAATATTAAATTATTTTTTTTGCAAATTGAATAAATATCATCTTTCATTCATTTTCCATGCTCATGAAAATCAATAATGTGAAATTAAATGATATTATTTTTAATGAATTTAATGAGAGGCCATCATGGTTGTGATCGTATGGTAGCTGGAATTTCAACTACCTGTGCAATCAGTAGTTGTGAGTTCGAACACTGTTCATGGCAAAGTGTATATATGATACAACATTATGCGATAAATTTTGTCAGTGACTTACGACAGGTCAGTGGTTTTCTGGGTACTCCAGTTTCCTCCACCAATAAAACTGACCTCCACGATATAACTGAAATATTGTTAAAAGTGATGTTAAACACCATTAATAACCCCTAATCCTAACCCTTTTTGTATCATTTCAGAGGACTTACAGACATTGGAATACTGAAGTCATTTATTCATCTTCGATACATCGATCTAAGCAAGAATAATCTTAAAGACATATCTTGTCTCAGTGCACTTACACATTTATTAACACTGAAAGCCGACTATAACCTTTTATCAACAGTGAAATTAGAAGAAATGCCATTTTTACAAGTAGCAAGTTTTAATGACAATAAATTAAAAACGTTGGAAGGATGCAGTCACCCAATGTTAGAACATTTAAGTGTAAATAGTAAGTAATTTTGTAGATATGTTGGAATATACTATGAAATTAAAAACTAATATATGTTGGACATAGACAGGGCCAGATTATGACCTTTTGGGGCCCATAGGCTAATGAAATTATGACCCCCTCCCCTCAGACAGATCCCCCTCTCATTCACTTACACCTGTCTTGAATATTATTTACTCGTGATATATTTTAGCGACATTTACATAGCTTGAAGTGAACTTATTGCAAATTCTTTAAATAAACTAGAATAGCTATCTTTTGATTGTCAATAAAAATATTCTTTAAGAAATACCACTATTTTACTATTTATTGTCCCAAGCTTGAGGGCCCCCTCTAGAGAGCTTTAGATTTTTGTAACTTTTGAATCTATTGACCTATTTTTAAAATCTAATGACCATCTTGATTGTCTACATCAGCTCTGTTTATCTGATTACATTACAAACAAGTATTTTATCCTTTAAAAAAATATCTCCCTTCTAAAAGGACATTATATTTCTATCAAGTTAGATATCATTTAAATAGAATTAAAATCATTATAATTATAAAGTACTATTAGATATACAAAACCACAAAGAATGAACAAAATTATTTCTTTGTTTTTCCAATGCCTTTCAAATTAGAGTTATCTCCCATTACTTAACAGAAGAAACACATTTTATAAGGAAAATCGAACATAAAATGTGTGTAAATATTTAGACAAAAATACTTATTCACTTGTGTATTTTCAGATAATTTGATATCAAAAGTTGATACATTGGAACCAGCTAAACTAGCAAGACTGCATACATTAGAATTAAGAGGCAATAAATTGACAACCACAGACGGATTCAACTTACCAAATTTAAAAAATCTGTTTTTGGTAAGATATTAATTTTGATATGAATATAATAAATGTTTATTTGCAGTTGGTCTTATTGTTTGGTTCATATGATATGGCATATCTAGGTTTTTTAATTATGTCCCCCAAACAAAGTTTGGGAGACATTGTGTTTGCTCCGTTTCTTATAATTCTTTCTTCCGCCAAAAGTTTATCCGACACATTTCTCGGCGACTACTGAACGGAAATCAATGAAACTTCACAGGAATGTTAAGCACTATGCGTAGATGGTCATTCCGTTAGCAACTTAAGTGGTCTACTGTATCTACGATGATACTAATGTAGTACTTGGTGACAAATATTTGAAGGTAAAATTGACATGAAGGCACTGTTTAGAGTTCTAATTTAGATTTAAAGAAGCAATCTCATTCACTATTCTCTCTGTAGAATACTGAAGCCAGAAAATTAGTGTTGTGTGAATATAAACATCATCGGTAGTCCATGACTGGTCATGCTCCGATGCTCTTCACTCAGCACCAAATTTTACACATACATGTATTTCAGTGATATGCCTTTTCATTGTCTTCTTCTTCTTCCTATCAACAGGCACAGAATACAATCACTACTATAGAAGGGTTAGACAGACTGTCTAGTCTTACAACATTACACATGAGAGGGAACCAGGTGAAGACTTTAGATGGGTTTACTGACGGTCTTCAGGTGTTACAGTATATTAACTTGAGGTATGTACAAACTAACAGAAAGCACTCTCATTTATAGATGAAGATAGGAGGTGTAACAAGAATATCAGAATATCAGTAAAGTTGGCATAAATATTTCAACATGATAGACAACATCTTCTAAGTCTACCCTTCTCACAAATTATTATACCCCCGCTCCCCGAAGGGAGAGGGGGGTATACTGTTTTACCTGTGTCCGTCCGTCATTCCGTCCATCCAATATATTTTTCGTCACATTTTTCTCAGCAACTATTGATGGCAGAAATCTGATATTTGGTCACAAGCTTCATATAGGTACCCCATATCGTGGGAAGCGTTTTTTGACCCGTTAGATTCCTACTTCATGTTTCCCAAAGAGCGGGGGTATCATAAGTGAGCATTAGCTCACAGTTCATCTTGTTTTGAGAGGTTTTTTTTTCTGATATTTTAAGGATATGATTATCACGTTTTTACAATATGAAAAGTTTATGAAAAGAAAGTTTACACAGAGATAATTCCACCAATAACAACAAAATGGACAACTACCTCTCGCCTCAAACTATTGAACACAAAAAAAGACCATGAAATATGGAGTTTGAAATCCAGTTCCTGGATTGCGGCAAGGCACAAAAAAGTGTAGGAGAGTTAAACCAGTGATACTTTTTCTTTTAAATAAGTTTCCCTGTTCAAGTACTAATATAAAATCGTTATCATCTTCAAAATCGTCGTCACAGTTGCCCCCGGCACTCTCTTCCCATATTCATGCTTTAATATTACAATTTTCATTTTTGTGTGTGTTTTATTTATAGGGAGAACAGTGTAATGGATGTCAAGGTAGAAGTACCCAAACTACAGTGCCTGCCTCTTCTTAGAGCCATGGTGTTATCTGGTTTGTATAATGAATAGACCATTTGCACATTTCCTACTTTATTCTAATAATAATGTATTTTTCTCATATTCTGTGCAACATTTTAATGTTGTAACTACTTGAGAATTTTCTGTCTGCTATGAATTTATCCTCTGATTTCTACAAAGTTCATATATCTACAAATTATCGGAGAATATATATACTCTAATCTGTGTTTCTTTTCATTGCTCTTGCATGGAACAGGTACCAGTTTACCAGTTATAAGGGAAATAACTCCTATTAAAAAAAAACGTCAAAAAATAAGTGTGCGAAATTAGCGCAAGACCTATAGACAGTCACAATGTCTATGTAAAATCACGCTGGTCTATGTCAAATTTTCTAAATTTTGTATTTAATGTACAGTGAGATCAATGTAACATAGAGATTGGTCTAAGATACCACAAGATCTAGTTTCACACACTGAAAAACATATTATTTTTTTAGCAAATCAGTAGTGTGCAATCGGTCTACTAGCCTTTCTGTTCTAAATTATTAACATTTGAAGAAAATACAAGATTGATTTTGTATGGTAGGAGTACAAGGAAAATAATTGTCATACTGTATTACAGAATAATAATTGATCCAATGAATGATAATAAAAAAAAAAAATATGGTTTTGAAAATTATTTTGAATTCATAGCTCTGTCATTAATAGCTAGACTGGTTGGCTCGGACTCAGGATAGCGTATCCGAGTGGGGCGACATGTCTATCTGTGGACTGTTATTTCAGTGAGCTAGCACTATAAAAATCCAACTAAGCATGTTGGTCTAATACAAAGTAAACAACATCATCTCATTGAAAATTAGCATGTTCTCGCCATGATATAGCTGAAAAATTGCTGAGTTGGCACTAAACAACAATCACTCACTCTTTTTTTTTTTTTTTTTTTACAGAAAACCCCTGTACTGAGGAGGATGATTATAGAATTGAAGTTTTGATTGCTTTACGTAAATTGGAGAGATTAGACAAGGAGGAATACCAAGAGGAGGAACGAACAGAGGCTGAGGCAATTGCTGAACAGAGAAAAGAAGATGAGGCCAATGCTGAGGTAAATTGAGGTTTCATTAGGGAGGAAAATATATAATTATTTTACAAAACATATTTCATTAAAAGAAATAGGTCATAATTTTTTTAATCTATATTTAGTAATAGAATGACAAACACATATATTTTTTTTCCATTAGTCTTGTTTAATCAGTAAATTTATAGTAAATAGATATAGATCTGTAAAATTATAGTCCAGTAATTTTTGTTTACAAGAATTCTAGTAAATATGATAGACTCAGATCAGCGTCCTGACTTAAATCAGCATCCACTCCTCAAATTGGCATCCATTGACATCATTATCTCAAATCACGGTCCGATTTAAGGGTATTCTCTAATCTGTGTCCTTTCCAAATTCTCAAGATATATGGCCGATTTATTTAGGATTAGGGCATACATCAGTGGACGTCAATTAGGAAAGTGAGAAGCGGTCATAGATTTGAGAATTGGATGCCAATTTGAGAATTAGAAAAAGGAAATAGATTGGAGAATTGGGACGCTGATTTGAGAATTTGAAAATGAGGTACAGATGTCTGTGACATAGAAAGTGGACATGGATTGGACGTCGATTAGAGGCGGGACGTCGATCTGAGTCCTACAAATATGTGACACCTGTAATCAATCAATAGAATTTTTGTTTCCTTTTTAGAACTATGAAAGCATAGAAAAAAATGCAATTTTCCACATCAGTAACATGAAAATAAACAGTTTAGATTAGACATATTGTCTTCCAGTATACCAACTTTTCACAAAATTTACTCCCCCCTCTATTTTGTTCTCTATGGTAGGCCATTAGTATTAATGACTGGTTTCAAATAGTCTTCTCCTGAAACAGTGATAAGCTAAATAGACAAATTATCAAAATGGTTTTCAATTTTTATTAGATTTACCAGTTTTTTGTTTTTTTTTGTTATTTGACATATACAAAGAAAGATAACTCTTACTAAATTCAGTTTTTAAAATAGCCTGCATATACCTATTAAAAGTTATAAGACCTTGTAATATGATAAAACATATGGAATATCAAATCTCATATTGTTTTTTTCCCCTGTATTTCATCAAGTATGACAAAAACTTTAAAAAAAAAATTTAAACCAAACACATTCAGATTAAATGTATTTTGATACACAGGTGTTTAGATTAGACAGCTTGTTATAATTAAATTTGAAATGACTTCATATATTGGGACTAAAGTATTTTGGAATTAAAGTGAAATCTGTCTAATCTAAGCAACATTTGGACCAATTTTCTGTGCAGAATAGACAGGTGAATTGGGACTAAAGTGTAACTGTCTAAACTAAGCGACATTGGGACCAATGTTATTGTGCAGAATAGACAGGTGAATTGGGACTTTTGGTAAATTTTATGTTTAAATTACAAAGTATTTCAGTTGGGTCTATGTACTTATGGTGAATTTTATTCTAAAATTGCAAAGTATTTCAGTTGAGTCTATGCAGGTTTCAAGTTATATGAATGCTTTCAACAAAACTAAGTATGTTATAATAATATCCCTAGAATCTCCCATGTAGACCCTCATTACATGTGTTTGTTTTGTACAGAATAAGGAGGATGGACAACAACAAGAAGAAGATTAAAAGAGTAGGACTGTGTACTGCTTCATACTGACATTATAGAGTTCAGTTATGCTCCATTCATGCTTCAGTTATGCTCCATTCATGCTTTCAGATAACTTTAATCTTGTGGGATGCTGATCATGTTGTCAATTGTGACTAGTTGGTTGTTGTTTTTTTTACAAAAATATAATTTTAAAATTTTTGATCAAAAATGGACAAGAAGTTGTAAAATGGAAAGAAACCAAATGTTTTTTTTAATTTTTGGATCAATATCATATATTTTATTCACATAATCTAGGCACATTTGTTGAATTTTTACATTAGTATTGTCCATCAATAGAACAGAATATGTCACTTATCATCATGTGTATCCCACAAGAAACAGGCTTGTTATATATTATATTTATAAATTGTATTTCCCAAAAAATATGAAGCACAGTAATATCTTTTATCATATTAATTAACAAACAAAATTGTGATTTCCCCCCCCCTTGTTTTTCTATTTTAGAAGTTATATTTAATTAAAAGGATATATATGTATATTTATTCCCTTCTTTGTGTTTTTCTAAATGTGGAAAGAAATGATCTATTCACTGGAAAGGGTGATGAAAATTATTATTTTGCTTCATTGTTTTTTTTCTCTTAATTTTGTATCAAAGTTTTGATTCCAATATAATCATACAAAACATTTCTACAGGAAGCCAACATTTAATTGGATGGTGTTATTTAAGAGAACTAAAAATAGATAATTATGTACAATTGTTCACACATTTGGCATACTTTTATGAATGCTCCATTGGCATATATTCATAAATACTTGACTGACATTTCTGTATAAATTCTCCATTGGCATGTCTACATTAATGCTCCATTGACATGTCTACATAAATGCTCCATTACCATGCCTACATATATGCTCCATTGGCATGTCTATATAAATACTCCATTACTATTTCTACATAAATGCTCAATTGTCATGTCTGTATAAATGCTCCATTGGCATGCTTTCATAAATGGTCCATTGGCATGTTTATATAAATGGTCCATTACCATGCCTACATAAATGCTCAATTGTCATGTCTGCATAAATGCTCAACTGGCATGCCTACATAAATACTCCATTGGCATGTATACATAGATGCTCCCCTGACATGTTTCATAAATGCTCAATTGACATGTCTACATAAATGTTCCATTGGCATGCCTACATAAATAATCCATTGGCATGCCTACATATATGCTCCATTGACATGCCTACATAAATGCCCCATTGACATGTCTACATAAATGCTCCATTGGCATGTCTACATAAATGCTCCATTGGCATGCTTTCATAAATGATCCATTGGCATATCTATATAAATGGTCCATTACCATGCCTACATAAATGCTCAATTGTCATGTCTGCATAAATGCTCAACTGGCATGCCTACATAAATACTCCATCGACATGCCTACATAAATGCTCCATTGGTATGTCTACATAAATGCTCAATTGTCATGTCTACATAAATGCTCAACTGGCATGCCTTCATAGATGCTCCCCTGACATGTTTCATAAATGCTCAATTGAAATGTCTACATAAATACTCCATTGGCATGCCTACATAAATGCTTTATTGACATGTCTACATAAATGCTCCATTGACATGTCTACATAAATGCTCCATTGACATGTCTACATAAATGCTCCATTGGCATGCCTACATAAATGCTTTATTGACATGTCTACATAAATGCTCCATTGACATGTCTACATAAATGCTCCATTGACATGTCTACATAAATGCTCCATTGGCATGCCTACATAAATGCTTTATTGACATGTCTACATAAATGCTCCATTGACATGTCTACATAAATGCTCCATTGACATGCCTACATAAATGCTCCATTGGCATGCCTACATAAATGCTTTATTGACATGTCTACATAAATGCTCCATTGACATGTCTACATAAATGCTCCATTGGCATGCCTACATAAATGCTTTATTGACATGTCTACATAAATGCTCCATTGACATGCCTACATAAATGCTTTATTGACATGTCTACATAAATGCTCCATTGACATGTCTACATAAATGCTCCATTGGCATGCCTACATAAATGCTTTATTGACATGTCTACATAAATGCTCCATTGACATGTCTACATAAATGCTCCATTGACATGTCTACATAAATGCTTCATTGACATGTCTACATAAATGCTTCATTGACATGTCTACATAAATGCTCCATTGGCATGCCTACATAAATGCTCCATTGACATGCCTACATAAATACTCCATTGGCATGTCTACATAAATGCTTCATTGTCATGTCTCAGGGCTCACCACACATAGTAAAAACAGGGCGACTTGACTTCTCTCTCTCTTGACTTGAGGGCGAAGTGAGGGGAAGTCTGGGAGACTTCCGAAAATTGATCCAAATTTTAAAGTTTCTTTCCCAAAAACATGCCAACATAAATGCTCCATTGGCATGTCTAGATGGATGCTCTATTGGCATGTCTACATATATGCTTCATTGGCATGACTTCATAGATACTCCCCAGGCATGCCTTTATAAACACTGTCGGCATGCATGTCTACATAAATGCTCCATTGACATGCCTTCATATATGCTCCATAAATCAAACCAATGGATATTCATGATGATACCATTCTGTTTTATAAAGATTATGACATGTGACCTGACCTATATGATAAAAGAAATTCTGACTCTATCCTCTACCTCGTGTGAAAGAAGAAAATGATAAATGATATCAATTTCTTTTGTATCATGTGAACTTGAAAGAATAAACAAGCAATGTGACATGGACTTGAAGCCAGGGATCTAAATCTGAACTTTGATAGTCATAGTTCAACCAAAAGTCTGATTTTAACATTCATAATTCAACAAAAAATCTTTGCTTTAATAGTTATAATTCAACTAAAATCTGGTGTTTAAGGGGAAGGCCCACAGATGTAAGTTTGAATGGTTTTACCAAGTTTTGAAGTAATTTTAATTTATATCATTTTGTATGATTCTATTGTGGAAATCTCAACTTTATGTTTATTGTGAAGCATGCAGATATTTAATGCAATTTTATGCTGCTTTGTTGTATATTTCATTTTCAGCTGTATATAAAAATTTAAGGAGGAATAAACAGTGATTTTTATTATTATTATAAATGAGAGAATGGAAAATTGAAAGATATTTTTGTATGTTCATGTAATAAGCTGGAGTTCAGGTAGAAATGGAATATTTCAGATAAATAATTTGACTGTGAGCCTTAAAATTATGCAAATTTGCCCCTGCTAATTATAAAATGGTTACTGCTTTAATAATTGTTAATTGTGCTAGAATTATATTGGTTATTTTTTTGGTTATAAATACGAGTATAATCAGTACTTCCATAATGACATGTTGCCATGATATAACTATCACTTGCTCACTCACTCCACAATATAATGGCATGTCAACACTGATAAAAATATGTAATTCATTTAAAATTTGGCGTAAGCCCGCCCGAAAGTAGACAAAAAAATATTAGTGAGTTACTATTCAAGTTTTACTATGAAATGGTGAATTGTTTATTGTTCATGATCATTGGTTTTCAAATGTTTTCAAGATACTTTACTATCTGTGTTTTGATTTCTCTAACTTGTTCCTGCCATGATATGGCTGAAAATTGCTGAATTGGCATTAAACATCAATCATTCACTCACTCAACTTGATAACATAGTAGAAGTTCATGTGACATCATACTATTTTTATGGTGAATTTTCATATACAGTGAAACCAGTTGAAACCGAACCTTATCTGTGGAGTTCAGAATAGACAGGACAAAGTTCGGTTTATACAGGTCAAATTAACAGTGATTTCCTACATTTGGTCTTTATTTCATGTTTGGTTTAATCAGGATCCCAGTTTATTCAATGTTCGGTTAAGACAGGTTTGACCGTTTATTCACTGTTCAGTTTAGACAGGTTTGACTGTTTATTCACTGTTCAGTTTAGACAGGTTTGACTGTTTATTCACTGTTCAGTTTAGACAGGTTTGACTGTTTATTCACTGTTCAATTTAGACAGGTTTGACTGTTTATTCACTGTTCAGTTTAGACAGGTTTGACTGTTTATTCACTGTTCAGTTTAGACAGGTTTGACTGTTTATTCACTGTTCAGTTTAGACAGGTTTGACTGTTTATTCACTGTTCAGTTTAGACAGGTTTGACTGTAATCATATTCATTGTTTTTCACTTCAGGGGATATATATCGTGGTATGTACAAAACAAATTAAAAAAAATATTATATTTGGCTCAGATATTTATTTTATGTAGATTGGTTTTGGTAAATTAAAGCTATTACTTTATTCAAACAATGACATGATTTTGGAATACACAAGTGTATGCCTTTAAATTTAGCCTTATAATTATAGTGTGTTGTTTATTGCAATATTTTAAAGAAAAGAAAAATTCTCATATTTATCAAAACTTACTTAATTATAATTGGATTATCACAGGAACTGATAAATATGTGTATTGGTATTTATGACCCACATTTGGTTTCCACTCTATAACTTAAGTTCAACTTGAGCAAATCTTTTAAAATATATATACATGGTCAGAAACCAACAAAGGAAGGACAAGTTTGATTTTGGACTTCACCACTTTTGATGCCCCTGTTTACTATAGATGGAAGTGGGAACATCCATGTCCTATTGACACATTCGTCCATTTTTCGTTCAAAAATCTCTAAAACAATGGCATACATTGAAGATTTTCTGGTACTCTCTTTTTGCACTTGATTGAAATATGTGAGGAACCCCCAAAAAAACCCATCTTGATGCAGGACCAGCCTTAGCTTAGGAGGTGCTGGGTCCATTGCTGTTCTCTGTAAAACCTAGTGTGTTGTTGTGTGTACTGGAACAGTCGGTGGTTCTCTCCGGGTACTCCGGCTTCTTCCACCACTAAAACTGATCGCCATGATATAGCTGAAATTAATTGCTGAAAGTGGCGTTAAACACAAAAATCAAATCAAATCAAATACTTGAACAGTCAAGAGTATATAACTCCAGCGTGGGGCCCCTTAAGCTTGGGGCCCAATTGGCTTAAGGCCGTCCCTGTCCTAAGGCCAAAAAAAAAATGTGTGTTTACTGTCACATGTCAAAAAAATCTAGGGTCGGTCGGTCGGCATTAATTTTTTTATTTTTATTTTTACTATTGGCAAAAACTGAAATAGTCATTTCCAATTCCGGTATTTCATTTTTGAAATTTCCGGTAATCCATCATTTGTTGAAGCTGTTCTATGACGAGTTACACAGTTTTTCTACCTTCTTTGCTCTCAATTTCGACAAAAAGCTAGTGGTTGAATAAATAAAACATTGCTGCTGATTAAACAACAAAAATGGTTATCCGAATTCAGTGTAAAAATTGATAGGGTCGCTAGAAAAAAATAGGTTTGAATAATTGCCGATAAAAAAGGTTAGGGTCGGCGGCTGAAAAATAGGGTCGGTCGGGTGACCGTAAACACACTTTTTTTTTTTGGCCTAATGTAAAAGAATATAGCTATTATCATTTTTTTGCATTTTTAGCATGGTGTGTATTTTTACTTTTGAACATTGAACTATTTTGAACATGGACATATTACTTTTTATTAATATACTAACTAAGTTTTCTGGCTCCTTCGCTGTTCTATCTTTGACTTTAAAATCATGTAGAATTAAAACAAAATAATCACTTCAGATTTTTGTGTGAATATTTGTAGATAGAAATCTTAGCAACCATTAAATTAACCTATTTTATCATTCACCCTCATGATGTAAATTCAGTCAAAAAATATGCAACATATGCATCAATTTTATGTAAATTTTCAACAAAAACAAAATCAAATCAGTTAGGACAGAATAAATTTATTACACATCAGGTTGATATTAACCCATCCAGCCTCAGTATTTTAATCTAGAATTGTGGCTGTGACAATATGGTACAGTAGTCCGCGGTTTTAAAGACCACCCGTTCTGCAATGAAAATGTGGCTTTATAAGAGGGGGTGACCTCTGTTGAGGGTGACAATTCAGTATTATTTTATGTATCTGCTATCTGGATTGCAGCAGGTCAGTGTTTTTATCCAGATACTCTTGATTTCCTCCATCTATGGCGTGTCAAATTAAATTAATCATATTTCTGAAAGTTTCAATGCCTTTGTAGCTTTATTTGTCACAGGGTTTGACATTAGCATAGTATAGCCAATTGTCCTAACTGGGAAGGAGTTGTCTCGGTTGTGATTTACAACTACCTGTGTAATCAGTGCCTATCACCACTAAAGTTGTGAGTTCGAACCCAATCATGGTGAGGTGTACTCAATACAACAATATGTGATAAAGTTTGTCAGTGACTTGCGACAGGTCGGTGGTTTTCTACGGATCCTCTGGTTTCCTCCACTAATAAAACTGACTGCCACGATATAAGTGGAATATTGTTGGGGTTTTTTTGTTTTTTGTTGTTGGTTTTTTTTGGGGATAAATTTTCATTTTTTTTTAAAGACAACACATTCATCACATCACATGCACAGAACAAGACAAACATATTATAAGTGTAAATTACAGTTATTGCTATTTATGTGCTCTGAAATCAATTGTAATTGTAATTACCACCCTATTCCAAGTGGAATATTGTTGACGTCAAGCACCACACCAATAACCCATATATTTGTACACATGTTAATGTGATGTTTTCTTTTGAATGATTTTTTTAGATATAAGACAAAATCCCTTAAAATTTAATTGAATTATATTTTAATAGATGAATGACCATAAAGATTGAATTGAATATTTTCTATTTTCAGGATGAGCAGAATTCAGATGATGACGATTAATGATATATGGAAAAGGGAGATAATCCAAAGACATTCTCTGTGATATAAATGTTTTAAAAACATTGCTAAGGCACTTGAAATATATTTCTCTGTGTCATTGGGACCAAAGTTCTCTGTGATATAAATGTTTTAAAAGCATATTGCTAAGGCACTTGAAACATATTTTTTTGTGTCATTGTCTGCTTTTTAAATTATGATGTAAGAGTTTTATTGACTTGGAACAAGATTTTGAAAAATTACTTTTTTGGGAATTTTAAAGAACAATACAAAAAAAACTTAACAGAAGGACATATTTTATGTAAATAATTTAATTTATTATGTATATTTGTAGTTATATTGTCTTTTTTCTTTTGTTAAAATATGAAAGAAATTTAATGTGGTTTTGAGGTTATTTTTATGGACAAACCATTTTCTTTCTTTGTCCCGCAATCAGACTTCACAGTCATTAAACTTTCTTGTACAAGATTCGTACTCATACTCCAAAATCATCTAATAAGAATGCTGTATTTATTGAAATTCCAATTACATTTCAATACGATGTTTTTTATCCCCTCGCCAACGAAGTTGCGAAGGGATATAGTAACGCTACCATCCGTCCTTCCGTAACATCCTTGTGAACACTCTAGAATCAACATCCTTCAATGGATTTTGACCAAACTTGGTACATACTTAATCCTTAAGAGAATCTGGAACCTATTGATTTTCAAGGTCATAGGTCAAAGGTCAAGGTCACCGGGTCAAATTTTTACCATGTGACATCCTTGTGAACACTCTAGAATCAACATCCTTCAATGGATTTTGACCAAACTTGGTACATACTTAGTCCTTAAGAGAATCTGGAACCCTATTGATTTTCAAGGTCATAGGTAAAGGTCACCGGGTCAAATTTTTACCATGTGACATCCTTGTGAACACTTTAGAATCAACATCCTTCAATGGATTTTGACCAAACTTGGTACATACTTAGTCCTTAAGAGAATCTGGAACCCCATTGATTTTCAAGGTCATAGGTTAAAGGTCAAGGTCACTGGGTCAAATTTTTACTGTGTGACATCCTTGTGAACACTAGAATCAACATCCTTCAATGGATTTTGACCAAACTTGGTACATACTTAGTCCTTATGAGAGTCTGGAACCCTATTGATTTTCAAGGTCAAAGGTCAAGGGATCAAATTTTTACCGCATAACATCCTTGTTAACACTCTAGAATCAACATCTTTCAATGGATTTTGACCAAACTTGGTACATGCATAGTCCTTAAGAGAATCTGGAACCCTATTGATTTTCAAGGTCATAAATCAAAGGTCAAGGTCACAGGGTCAAATTGTTAGGCGAGGGGATATGCCACGCTTTGCGTTGCCCTTGTTAGAATTAGTAATACTCCAAATACTCCAAAGTTTTATAACTTTAAGGCCAGTGTTAGCAAGATTGAGGGTTAGGGTTATGGTGTTTAATGTCACATTCAAACAATATTTCAGTTATATCGTGGCAGTCAGTTTTTTTTAGTGGAGGAAACTGGAGAAAACCACCGACTTGTCGCAAGTCGCTGCCAAACTTTATCACATGATGTTTTAAGTACACCTCGTCTGAGCGGGATTTCATGTTAGTGGTGATAGCCGCTGATTGCATAAGTAGTTGTAAATCCAACTACCATACAATAATGACCATGATGGCCTCTAGCAAGATTGAACATTTTGGTGTCAAAATCATGCATTCATATATAGACAAATTCATATCACATGATGCAATTCTGATGTAGTTTATATCCATTCCTCAGTACTGATCAACTTTTAAGAATATCTGTCTTTATATTCTATTGATTTCCATTGGAACAGAAGTTTCTTTATAGTCTGTTGAAGCATCTCTTCTTCATCCAGCAATGTCCTAGAATTAATTTAAATTGTGCGTCTTTGTTTGTAAATTAGTGATAATAGAAACCACATTTAGCTTTACGGGGTGGCAGCCTGGCTATGTTTTTATTTTTTCTGAATACAAATTTCTGTTACCAAATTTTATGGGAAAAAATTATTGACCGGAGATGCAAAAAATATGACATCTGAACCTACAGTTTTCAAAAAGAATTTTTTGTAAAATTTGAAGAGAAAATACTGATTTTTTCATGTAGAAAAAAGAAATGATCTGACTTTTTTTTTGGCAGGAAAACAATTTTCTAGCTCGAGGCCAGGTAAACAAACATAACCTTCAATCACATATGTTACAACACAGTTTCTATTAACCTGCTATGAAACAATCTGTGGCAGTATACATGTACAAGAAAAAATATATAAGCTGTGCCACTGAGAAACACCTTGAAATAAACAAGGCATCAAATCATTGTAAGAAAAGTTATAAAATACCCAAGTGGTAATTATCAGGACCCATAAATCAAAGAAGGAGAGAAAAATACAATGACCAAGAGAGTGGGTGAGTGATTGTTTCTTAACGCCAATTCAGCAATTTTTCAACTATATCATGGCGAGAACAAGTGAATTTTCAATGAAATAATGATGAAATCTGCTTTGTACTAGACCAACACGCTGGGTAGCTCACTGAAACAACAGTCCGCGGGTAGACATGTCGCTCCACACGGACACATTATTCTGATTCCTAGCCATCTAGTCTTTGCTCTTTCTCCTTGATGATGGTGCTTAGCGGAGAAGCAATACATACCAACTTTATAGTTTTTGGTTTGACCCGACTGGGAATCGAACCCACGATCTACTGCACTCGAGGCGATCACGCTAACCTCTATAAAACACTACAGGAAACTAAAGATTGAGCAACACAAACCCCACAGAACAAAACGTGTGTGAACTCAACTGCTCCGGACAGGTAATCAGTTCTGCTACTGCAACTGATCATGGAAATAGTTGCAATGGATATATTACAATCAATATATCCCTCCCTATATCAAAGAATGGTAATGAACATGAGCTTGTAATTTCTGATTTGTTCACACAAATGTAGAAAAGCCCATCCATTACTAGACCTGGAAGCAAAATCAGTAACAACAACTTTTGTAAACGAATTAGTGAGTAAACTTGGAACATTTGGTTGTAGCTATATAGTCAAACCCAGTTCGATTTTTTTTTAATCTTAAATATTCCAAGAATAATGGTAACCATCTCCAAATACAGAAAGGGGTCGTCGTGATCGTATGGAAGTTGGATTTATAACTACCCAGTACCTATGCAAACAGTGCCTATCACCACTAGCGTTGTGAGTTCGAATTTCCACACAGGCGAGTTTGTACTCAATACAACTCCTAAATGCAAAAAAAAAAAGGAGGCAATTGCTTCAACTCCATATATGTGCGCTACGTACGCCAGTGACATATACGTCATCCAAGCACAATCGGACCATGAGAGATGTCTGTTACAATATGATGATGTTGTCTCATTTGGTCCAACACACTGAAACATAGGTCTGAAGGTACATAAAAACGGAATATAAATATAATTGATATTGGCTGGTGATGAAAAACTGACTCCTGAACAAAACATGGAATTTTGTTCTCCTGTTTTCCTCTATTAGAAGCACCCAACGCTTTAATCAATGTAACTAGCATACTCACTCCTGTCCGTGTTATTTTTTGTTTTGTTTTGTTTTCTTTTATTTGTTTGAAACCTTCCTTCTTCCCTATCCCTCTGTTTTAAAGTTTTGAACATTTTATTTTACCTTATGTTTCTTTATATTTATTTATTTATTCAAATTGCATATTACACCCATATGAGTCAAGCAATTACAAAGCAAAAGCATGCAAACATATAAAAGAAAAACAACACAAACATAATAAATATGTAAATGTAGGAGAAATATTTGACCGGCGTGGACCCTGTCGTCTCAAGTCTAGTGATTGTTTTATGAAGGTGCAAACAACCGATAAAAT
Organism: Bathymodiolus septemdierum; assembly: GCA_963383655.1. NCBI lineage: Eukaryota > Metazoa > Mollusca > Bivalvia > Mytilida > Modiolidae > Bathymodiolus > Bathymodiolus septemdierum. Next base: position 25,974,072 of record OY726530.1, on the reverse strand, counting down.
ATCTGAAGTTGGATTGAGTATGTAATCAAGTCTATTCATGGGTGACATATTAGTAAAAGAAGGACATTTATTTTCAATAGTATTTATTCGTAAATTTCTTGGTTGCTGGTTTAAATGACAATTTAAAAAGAAGTGATATTCATCTTCTAAGATAATACAAGTAGTGCAAAGTCTTTGTTGACGGGGTATATTAATATATCGACCAGTTTCAATTTGCAAACAATGGTTACTTGTCCGAAATTTAGCTATGAGTTGTCTATTTTTAAAGCTTTTTTCCTGTATCAAATATTCTTCCAAAACAATATCATGTTTTACTTTATTATATTTCTTTATCATTATAGCGTTTAAATATATCAAGTTTATTTGTATAATGATCGCCATCATGTGCTATCATTTTTGTTTGTATTTTAATAAAAGGGAAAGTAATTCACTAAGGTTGTAATAACTTGTGTCGGTTTAGGTTTATGGTGTTTAGCGCCACTTTCAACAAGATTTCAGTTATATCATGGCGGTCAGTTTTACTGGTAATCTCGTTGAGATTAGGATTCCGAAGAAATTTTCTGTCTGTATCTTCATCCTAATCTCATTTCAAGCCCTATCTCTTCTTCTTCTTTCAATTTCCGCAAACGGTCATCTTATTGACGATTATGTGCCGTGCATGCGTGGGGTAAACAAATAATTTTTGATAACGTTCAAATAAATGTGATAAATATATACAGTGGTGCAGTGTGGTTAAAACTATGTACAGTTGACTGATAATTAGATGTGTTGTTGGAGAACAGATAGTGGTATCTGTTCTTTGAAGCTGTCAAGTGTGGGTCATTGTACAGCAGCAGCTGGGAGCAGGTTCCACTCTACAATGGTTTTCGGATAGAAGGAGTATTTATATGAGTCTAATTTTGTATGGATATGTCTATATGAGTTGCTGTGTGTGTATTGTCGTGTTCTACTGTCAGATGGTACGAGTAGGTTGGTTGGATATATAGCAACTAGATGATGTATAATTTTGTAGAAGAATATGAGGCGTGTTCTTGTTCTTCTCAGTTGTAATTGTGGCCATTTGAGTTCTGTAAGCATGTTCTTGACAGAGCTGATGTTATGGAATCTATTGCAAGGGTATTATGAAAATTTAAAATTTCCTCGGTGCATTCCGATGGATATTTTGGCATGGACGGATTGTGTCAGATCAAGTGCAGGTAAGATTTCATATATAGACATATTTTCTAGTTCAAATCTTAAAAAATATTGAGATTTCCTTACCTTTTACAGCGTATATCCGATAAAATATTCCAAAATCTACTTCGAACTGTCCGCCATTTTAGTGAACTAATGAACTACACCACGTGATCAAAGTCGTCACGGATTTTGCTACAGCCTGTTTCTAAATTAAAGGTCGATGTCAAATATTTATTGTGTATATGCAAGCATATCCTTTATCATCTTCGCTAGCCAAGGGTTACGATCCGCTCTACTCATCTTCACCCTTGGCATCGTCAGTCGGATTTTCGTAATTCCCGCGCACTGCCACCTGCTGGATTTTGACAGTTACGCCCCTTGTAATGATGTCATTTTCAGCCATTCGACGCGAGGCTTTCATTTCCTTTCGTTTGAATGCCCTGAAAATTGACTCGAGATTATAATATGGCTGATTTTCAAGCGAAGATTTGACGAGGCTCATACTGTTATTCATTGGTAAGCTAGTGCTTTTATTTCAAACTTACAACATTATTTTATATGTACACGCATTTTTATTTTGTTGACATTTTTCCTACAGAACATGTGCTTTTTGTAAAGCGCGTTCTGATTGGTTGCAGCTACCACTAGCTGCATTACATATAAACCGTCACCGTGTGACCTCGAAAATCCGTCTAACGATGCCAAGGATGAAGATGAGTAGAGCGGATCGTAACCCTTATCTAGCGAAGATGATCCTTTATGGGCTGTTGATTGGTTTTAATAAAATATTTATAACAAGATAAAAAAGTTCAAGTCGTGTATATGGGATTTTTAAATTATAATAAAATATTTGACATCGACATCTTGAATCTATAAACAGGCTGTATACAATGGATAGGTTCATTCTTACTCAACCGCAAACAGAAAGTATCAGTCAACGGAGAATCTTCAGAGTAGAAATTTGTAACATCTGGAATCCCACAAGGATCCGTCCTAGGCCCAGTACTTTTTGTATTGTATATAAACGACCTGCATGACGCCATGGGGTTTGCTAGTGAACCGTACTTATATGCTGACGACACAAAGATTTTTAAAGAAATATATAAAACTAGTGACTGTGAAGACTTACAGAAAGATATGCATCTAATGCATGCCTGGTCAGAAAAATGGATGTTAAAATTCCACCCAGACAAATGTAAAACAATGCGGATAGGTCGCTCAAAGGTTGAAAAACATGAATATACTCTTAAGGCTGATTTAAAACCAATGGAAGAAACAATAGCAGAAAAAGATGTTGGAGTAACTATAGACAATAAACTATCTTTTGATAAACATATTACAGAAAAAGTTAACAAAGCCAATTCTATAATAGGAGTAATCAGACGTACATTTGAATACCTGGATTTGAAAACATTCAGAATGCTATAATTATGTCAACTTAGTAAGACCTCATCTCGAATATGCGAACCCAGTTTGGAACCCATATCTCAAAAAACACATAGACATGATTGAAAATATACAAAGGAGGGCAACGAAACTAATACCAGAACTTTCCGACTTGTCATATGAAGACCGTTTACGTCGCCTAAAACTGCCATCATTGTCATACAAAAGATCTAGATGAGACATGATAGAGGTATACAAGATTATGAGTGGTAAATATGATCCTGAAATTTCAAGCATTTTCCAACATCAAGAACAAGAAAACCGTAACACCAGAGCACATAAATACAAATTATTCAAACCAAGATGTAGACTAAACATAAGTAAAAATTCATTTTGTATCCGAGTTGTCATTATGTGGAATAGCCTTTCAGAAAATGTGGTAACAGCTAATACATTATTAACATTTGAGCGACGACTAGACCGATATTGGGAAAATCAAGATTAATTCTACAACTATCGTGCCGTAATCACCACCGGACAGAACAGTTTAGAATCAGATTCTGAAGAAACAGCTGGTCCAAGAGGCAGATGATTGCCTTCTACCAGAAGAGGATTTGTAAGCATCTGTAAAATCCGTGACAATTTTGATCACGTGGTGTAGTTCATGAGTTCACTATAATGGCGGACAGTTCGAAGTGGATTTTGAATTATTTTATGGGTGGAGAATACGGGAGTGTCCAGAGAAAACAACAAACCTGCCGCAAGTTACTTGTGTCCATCGCATTTGCTACTGTTTACATAAATAAAATATGTTCACACTATAAAAACGGAAATATTCAAAAATATGAGAATAATCAATATCAGATATGCAACAGATGTTTCAGTCTATTTTATAAAGTCCCATTGCCGTTTTAATAAAAATATTATGTTGGTATAATAACTACGTAGAAAATTTGCGTTGATAGAAAAGGAAAATACAAGGTAAGGATTAACAGTGTTAGTTTCCAAATAGCTTTAATCTAAGAAACACAGTGAAAGTAACAGCGCCACCTATAAAAAAACGGAAGTTCGGAACTGACGGGGTTTTAGGTTTGAGGTAAGGAAAATACCGTTTAATGTTGTTTGAATCTTAACGGTATTTTCCTTATCTCAAAGCTAAAACCCCGAGAGTTCCGAACTTCCGTTTTTCATAGGTGACGCTGTTTACTTTCACTTTGGGTACATGGAGTTCTCTACTCGGGCGAATTCCTGACAAAAACGACCGCTGCGCCTTCACAAGAGGTAGTCGAGGGGAGGTCATGATATTTTTTGAAAAGAATAAGGTCTTGGGAGTTGAACTAAACAGGGTTTTGAATATATTAGAAGGAATTTAAAAAACAAACACGACTTGAAGCGAGCGGGGGTAAAAAAAGTGTCCGCCCTTGTACATGTTTATGCATTGATAGTATGTTTACGTGGATAGTGATAAGGCCCTGTGCGTTAGTGAGCTTTCTATCAAATCCGCGTTTACAATATTAACAATAATTTGGTATTGTCTTGAATTCCTTCAGTTATTCAAGTTTTTCTTTGCAATTTCTGAATTTTTCCGGTATTTCTTCTTTCGTTTTTTGTTTTTTTTTAAATTTCTTTAGTTTTTGTCTTTTTTTATTTATTATTGTTAGTTTTTTGTCTTTCGACAGAAAAAAAAAATATGTTTCATTGATTTTTATTTTCAGATAGCGCAAATTGACAACAATTTCAACAAAATGAAAATCGTACCGTCTATGGAATGTAAGAAAAACACAAGAGGAAGATATGTTTTATGTATAATTACATTCGCTTTCATTTTATCTGTTCACATTTTTTACCATAAAAAATATACCAGAAGACTACACTCATACGAAATCAGGTTTACCGTGCAACCAAAACAGTTTTCCAAAGAAAAAAGTTCTACTTCTAAAATAACAGCAGAAATACAGATAAAAAGTCCAGCAGAGCGCAATATTACACATAATCGGAAAGAAGAACAGCTGCCTCATTTAGTATTAGGAATCTTATCCCTTACCGAAGAGCCTGTTCGAAGAACAGCGGTGAGAGCAACATTGATTTCGACACTAATTCGACTTAAGCATCAGATTCCGTTTCGCATTACTTATAAGTTTCTCCTTGACAAACCAACAAACGATTCATTAAATGAAAATAATGTTTACAAAGATATCTTGTATTTAAATACAACACATCATGGATATATTAATAAATATGGTGAAAAGATGTATATATGGTATAAATATGTGCACGAAAATTACCCGGATGCGGTGCTAGGAGCGAGGATAGATGACGATGTTTTCCTGTGTGTTCCACAAATGCTAAATAGATTAAACGAACTTAAATCTCCAATTTTGTATTATGGATGGAAACGCGGAAACGAAAATAAGCCCAATCATCTTAGATCTTATATACATGTAGATGAGATGTTTGTAGTACTAGGAAGAGATCTCATTAAAAGGATTGCAGGGAGAAATTATTGTGGTAACTTTACATGTACGAATGATGAAGATTTAGTTGAACGAAAATGGGGTTCTAACTCTCTCTCCGTATGGCTATCAATTTATAAGGATGTATATATTACCGGCGACAATGATAGAATTATTTATTTTACCAGGGGAAAGTTGCCACAGTTCCAGAAATTCATCACAAAAGACTTTTGTAATAAGTATCTCTTATTTCACAAAGCACTTCCGGAAACTATGAGGGAATTACATGGTTTAAACACTATTCGGGAAATGTTTTCCAACAACTTAAATAATCGTTCAAAATAAGAGAGTAGCAAGATGAAATTCAATCATAATGAATCTACATAAAGGTCGATACTTTCCGGACAGATCAAAAGATTAATAGAGCCATCTGCTCCTGTCAAAGGAAAACATTTGTATGCAATAAAAGTAACATATTTAGCTAACCCTGTTTCAGTTGGGAGGTAGTTAAAACAATATTTCTTCTGTCTAAAGCTGTAATAAATATTGTCAAGCTATCTTATTGGTGAATGGCAATAAATGCTGATATTAAGACACTTCCAGTGTGTAATAACCCGGAATACAGTTCACATGAAATTAATGGAAAAAGTGTTAAAATTTCTCTGAGTTTATGAACATGATTATCTGTGTCCACTATCAGAACCGATACCATTGAATTCTTTAAGTAGATACCATATTGGATACAGGGACGTGGATATCGGGGGTAAGGGGCAGACTTGGGGTCAATTACTTTCAAATGTAATCGATTACATTACAATTACTTTGCAATTTTCATGATTACATTACATTACGATTACATCAATTTTCAAATGTAATCGATTAAATTACAATCACTTTGTAAATGTAATCGATTACATTACTAATTACATTTAATGTCATGACAACCAATATATTAGTGTTTTTATGTTATTTTGTCTCGTGTGCATCTGTCCAATATCTCTTTTTTCTTAATGTATTTCTTAATCAGAACTATGAATTACAATTCAGTTGTAATGTGATCATTACATGCAATAACAAACAGTACATTGTAAATTATGAGCAATTCTCATTTTCCTATTTTTCATAAAATATGTCTTCTCTTATTACTATATATGACCAATATTCATTCCATCTATTAGTAAATATTATAACATTTTAATAATATATATCAAATAATTACAAACACCCTGTGAAAGTCTATTGGGGATTATAAACTAGCAGTTAATTACCTGATAAAATTTGTAATTAAAGTATTATTTATGACACCAAATTATGTAACAATCACCATTACTAAATTTCACACCATTTGAGTGTTTGTCCTTGATATATAATCCAGAAGATAAAAAAACAAAAATTATTCTGATTCTAAAAACTTGCTTACAAATGTACATAATTTCTCAGTCTAAATATGAAAACTAAATCCTTAATTTATGTAAATAGGTTTAATAAAATATTTATTACAAGTTGCATATTTTCTAGTTCAAATCTGCAAAAATATTGAGATTTCCTTACCTTTTACAGCGTATATCCGATAAAATAATCCAAAATCTACTTCGAACTGTCCGCCATTTTAGTGAACTAATGAACTACACCACGTGATCAAAGTCGTCACGGATTTTGCTACAGCCTGTTTCTAAATTAAAGGTCGATGTCAAATATTTATTGTGTATATGCAAGCATATCCTTTATCATCTTCGCTAGCCAAGGGTTACGATCCGCTCTAATCATCTTCACCCTTGGCATCGTCAGTCGGATTTTCGTAATTCCCGCGCACTGCCCCTTGTAATGATGTCATTTTCAGCCATTCGACGCGAGGCTTTCATTTCCTTTCGTTTGAATGCCCTGAAAATTGACTCGAGATTATAATATGACTGATTTTCAAGCGAATATTTGACGAGGCTCATACTGTTATTCATTGGTAAGCTAGTGCTTTTATTTCAAACTTACAACATTATTTTATATGTACACGCATTTTTATTTTGTTGACATTTTTCCTACAGAACATGTGCTTTTTGTAAAGCGCGTTCTGATTGGTTGCAGCTACCACTAGCTGCATTACATATAAACCGTCACCGTGTGACCTCGAAAATCCGTCTAACGATGCCAAGGATGAAGATGAGTAGAGCGGATCGTAACCCTTATCTAGCGAAGATGATCCTTTATGGGCTGTTGATTGGTTTTAATAAAATATTTATAACAAGATAAAAAAGTTCAAGTCGTGTATATGGGATTTTTAAATTATAATAAAATATTTGACATCGACATCTTGAATTTATAAACAGGCTGTATACAATGGATAGGTTCATTCTTACTCAACCGCAAACAGAAAGTATCAGTCAACGGGGAATCTTCAGAGTGGAAATCTGTAACATCTGGAATCCCACAAGGATCCGTCCTAGGCCCAGTACTTTTTGTATTGTATATAAACGACCTGCATGACGCCATGGGGTTTGCTAGTGAACCGTACTTATATGCTGACGACACAAAGATTTTTAAAGAAATATATAAAACTAGTGACTGTGAAGACTTACAGAAAGATATGCATCTAATGCATGCCTGGTCAGAAAAATGGATGTTAAAATTCCACCCAGACAAATGTAAAACAATGCGGATAGGTCGCTCAAAGGTTGAAAAACATGAATATACTCTTAAGGCTGATTTAAAACCAATGGAAAAAACAATAGCAGAAAAAGATGTTGGAGTAACTATAGACAATAAACTATCTTTTGATAAACATATTACAGAAAAAGTTAACAAAGCCAATTCTATAATAGGAGTAATCAGACGTACATTTGAATACCTGGATTTGAAAACATTCAGAATGCTATATGTCAGCTTAGTAAGACCTCATCTCGAATATGCGAACCCAGTTTGGAACCCATATCTCAAAAAACACATAGACATGATTGAAAATATACAAAGGAGGGCAACGAAACTAATACCAGGACTTTCCGACTTGTCATATGAAGACCGTTTACGTCGCCTAAAACTGCCATCATTGTCATACAGAAGATCTAGATGAGACATGATAGAGGTATACAAGATTATGAGTGGTAAATATGATCCTGAAATTTCAAACATTTTCCAACATCAAGAACAAGAAAATCGTAACACCAGAGGACATAAATACAAATTATTCAAACCAAGATGTAGACTAAACATAAGGAAAAAATCATGTTGTATCCGAGTTGTCAATATGTGGAATATCCTTTCAGAAAATGTGGTAACAGCTAATACATTATTAACATTTGAGCGACGACTAGACCGATATTGGGAAAATCAAGATCAATTCTACAACTATCGTTCCGTAATCACCACCTGACAGAACAGTTTAGAATCAGATTCTGAAGAAACAGCTGGTCCAAGAGGCAGATGATTGCCTTCTACCAGAAGAGGATTTGTAAGCATTTGTAAAATCCGTGACAATTTTGATCACGTGGTGTAGTTCATGAGTTCACTATAATGGCGGACAGTTCGAAGTGGATTTTGAATTATTTTATGGGTGGAGGATACGGGAGTGTCCAGAGAAAACAACAAGCCTGCCGCAAGTTACTTGTGTCCATCGCATTTGCTACTGTTTACATAAATAAAATATATTCACACTATAAAAACGGAAATATTAAAAAATATGAGAATAATCAATATCAGATATGCAACAGATGTTTTAGTCTATTTCATAAAGTCTCATTGCCGTTTTAATAAAAATATTATGTTGGTATAATAACTACGTAGAAAATTTGCGTTGATAGAAAAGGAAAATACAAGGTAAGGATTAACAGTGTTAGTTTCCAAATAGCTTTAATCTAGGAAACACAGTGAAAGTAACAGCGCCATCTAAAAAAAAACGGAAGTTCGGAACTGACGGGGTTTTAGGTTTGAGGTAAGGAAAATACCGTTTAATGTTGTTTGAATCTTAACGGTATTTTCCTTATCTCAAAGCTAAAACCCCGAGAGTTCCGAACTTCCGTTTTTCATAGGTGGCACTGTTTACTTTCACTTTGGGTACATGGAGTTCTCTACTCGGGCGAATTCCTGACAAAAACGACCGCTGCGCCTTCACAAGAGGTAGTCGAGGGGAGGTCATGATATTTTTTGAAAAGAATAAGGTCTTGGGAGTTGAACCAAACAGGGTTTTGAATATATTAGAAGGAATTTAAAAAACAAACACGACTTGAAGCGAGCGGGGGTAAAAAAGGTGTCCGCCCTTGTACATGTTTATGCATTGATAATATGTTTACGTGGATAGTGATAAGGCCCTGTGCGTTAGTGAGCTTTCTATCAAATCCGCGTTTACAATATTAACAATAATTTGGTATTGTCTTGAATTCCTTCAGTTATTCAAGTTTTTCTTTGCAATTTCTGAATTTTTCCGGTTTTTCTTCTTTCGTTTTTTGTTTTTTTTAATTTTTTTTAGTTTTTGTCTTTTTTTATTTATTATTGTTAGTTTTTTGACTTTCGACAGAAAAAAAAAATATGTTTCATTGATTTTTATTTTCAGATAGCGCAAATTGACAACAATTTCAACAAAATGAAAATCACACCGTCTATGGAATGTAAGAAAAACACAAGAGGAAGATATGTTTTATGTATAATTACATTCGCTTTCATTTTATCTGTTCACATTTTTTACCATAAAAAATATACCACAAGACTACACCCATACGAAATCAGGTTTCATCAGATCATAGAGGAGCGTCAGAATCGCCAGTTACAACCAAAACAGTTTTTCAAAGAAAAAAGTTCTACTTCTATAATAACAGCAGAAATACAGATAAAAAGTCCAGCAGAGCGCAATATTACACATAATCGGAAAGAAGAACAGCTGCCTCATTTAGTATTAGGAATCTTATCCCTTACCGAAGAGCCTGTTCGAAGAACAGCGGTGAGAGCAACATTGATTTCGACACTAATTCGACTTAGGCATCAGATTCCGTTTCGCATTACTTATAAGTTTCTCCTTGACAAACCAACAAACGATTCATTAAATGAAAATAATGTTTACAAAGATATCTTGTATTTAAATACAACACATCATGGATATATTAATAAATATGGTGAAAAGATGTATATATGGTATAAATATGTGCACGAAAATTACCCGGATGCGGTGCTAGGAGCGAGGATAGATGACGATGTTTTCCTGTGCGTTCCACAAATGCTAAATAGATTAAACGAACTTAAATCTCCCATTTTGTATTATGGATGGAAACGCGGGAACGAAAATAAACCCAACCATCTTAGATCTTATATACATGTAGATGAGATGTTTGTAGTACTAGGAAGAGATCTCATTAAAAGGATTGCAGGGAGAAATTATTGTGGTAACTTTACATGTACGAATGATGGAGATTTAGTTGAACGAAAATGGGGTTCTAACTCTCTCTCCGTATGGCTATCAATTTATAAGGATGTATATATTACCGGCGACAATGATAGAATTATTTATTTTACCAGGGGAAAGTTGCCACAGTTCCAGAAATTCATCACAAAAGACTTTTGTAATAAGTATCTCTTATTTCACAAAGCACTTCCGGAAACTATGAGGGAATTACATGGTTTAAACACTATTCGGGAAATGTTTTCCAACAACTTAAATAATAGTTCAAAATAAGAGAGTAGCAAGATGAAATTTAATCATAATGAATCTACATAAAGGTCGATACTTTCCGGACAGATCAAAAGATTAATAGAGCCATCTTCTCCTGTCAAAGGAAAACATTTGTATGCAATAAAAGTAACAAATTTAGCAAACCCTGTTTCAGTTGGGAGGTAGTTAAAACAATATTTCTTCTGTCTAAAGCTGTAATAAATATTGTCAAGCTATCTTATTGGTGAATGGCAATAAATGCTGATATTAAGACACTTCCGGTGTGTATTAACCCGGAATATAGTTCACATGAAATTAATGGAAAAAGTGTTAAAATTTCTCTGAGTTTATGAACATGATTATCTTTGTCCACTATCAGAACCGATACCATTGAATTCGTTAAGTAGAAACCATATTGGATACAGGGACGTGGATATCGGGGGGTAAGGGGCAGACTTGGGGTCAATTACTTTCAAATGTAATCGATTACATTACAATTACTTTGCAATTTTCATGATTACATTACATTACGATTACATCAATTTTCAAATGTAATCGATTAAATTACAATCACTTTGTAAATGTAATCGATTACATTACTAATTACATTTAATGTCATGACAACCAATATATTAGTGTTTTTATGTTATTTTGTCTCGTGTGCATCTGTCCAATATCTCTTTTTTTTTAATGTATTTCTTAATCAGAACTATGAATTACAATTCAGTTGTAATGTGATCATTACATGCAATAACAAACAGTACATTGTAAATTATGAGCAATTCTCATTTTCCTATTTTTCATAAAATATGTCTTCTCTTATTATATATGACCAATATTCATTCCATCTATTAGTAAATATTATAACATTTTAATAATATATGTCAAATAATTACAAACATCCTGTGAAAGTCTATTGGGGATTATAAACTAACAGTTAATTACCTGATAAAATTTGTAATTAAGGTATTATTTATGACACCAAATTATGTAACAATCACCATTACTAAATTTCACACCATTTGAGTGTTTGTCCTTGATATATAATCCAGAAGATAAAAAAACAAAAATCATTCTGATTCTAAAAACTGGCTTACAAATGTACATAATTTCTCAGTCTAAATATGAAAACTAAATCCTTAATTTATGTAAATAGGTTTAATAAAATATTTATTACAAGTTGCATAATGAAAACATTATCATATAATCCAATATTAAAAGGAAAATCAGCACCAAAATAAAAAGTAGAAATATCACATATTTCTGAATATCAGATACAAGCCCCATTAGAATATTCTTTAAAAAAATAAAAAAATATTTTTTTTTACAAATATTACAACTTGCTATTTATCAGTTAATTTGTAATATACATGTATGTACGAGCATCATAAATAAATGTTTCTGAAAAATATAATTTACATTTTGCTTTTTATATAATATCTTTATTGAAATTTAAATCTCTTTTTAAACTTGTATAAGAAATCTTCATGAGATACCTATGTTTTGGTTTATATAAAATATTTCTTTATCTTATGCGAATCATAGCATGAGGACATGGTGATAGTCTTTCATAAAAGCAATTTCATATATGAAATCTTGAAAGTTGTGTCAGATAATTTAAAATTTTAGAGCTTGTTGTGTTTTAAACAAGCCGACAAACTGTTTTCACTGAATTTTTGAAACCCTAAAGAAATTGAAATTGAGATATTATTTGTTTGGATATCAAATCTTTGAAGTCATAATTTATACTTAATATTTTTTGTAGCTGTGATAATTTTGATTGCAATTAAGCATATAATAATATCTACATTATTTGCTTAATAAATTTCATGAAGAAAATTCATTTACATAAATCATACATTAAATATCTAAGGAGATATATGTTTCAGTTAAGACAAAATAAGTCAAAATGATGAAAAATAATCTAAATATAAACAGAAAGTAACCATGATTACAGGGTCAAAATGAATGTAATCGATTACATTACGATTACATGTAAACTAAAAAATGTCCGATTACAGATTACATTCGATTACATGAAAAATGTAATCGATTACAAACGATTTTTTTACGATTACAAATTACGATTACCCCATGTCTGGTAAGGAGGGACAATTATCCCATCTGCACGTTGGAAATGTTTTACCCCATCCCACTTTTTTGGCATTAAATGTAAGAAAAGCTTAGATTATCAGCATGGAAGCAACACATATTGTTCATTTGACCAAGTGGTATAACGATATGCTTTTTGTATTGACGGTTTTGAATACTTGCCCCTCATTTGTGACACATATAATCCGTAACTGCTAACCAGGTCATTGAAGTAATGAAATCAACCTAACCATTAGGAACCCTTGGTCCAGTAGTTTCCTTGTTAACAGCAGCTCTCCATCAAGGAAATCCTAATAGGAACCACAAGCTCTGGATCAGAATATACGGTTGCCGCTGGAATGTTGTTACTGTTGCATTGTTGTAGTTTGAGGTGTTGTGTGCAACACGGGGAACTAGTTATTAGATAAATACACCATATCAGAGTCCAAACATAAAATCCAATGTGGATCCCTTGAATAAGGGGCACCAACAGAAACGTAGACTGTATGTATTTCACATGTTTATTACTTTTGAAGACTAACTACAGAACTTCTAGTTACACAGAGTATCAAACATATAAAGGCATGCATGCATGTATGAATTTCAACACAGGAAATTAATTCTCGCCACATCCAGACATTTAACGACTTTTACCGAGTTATCAAAATATTTACTGATAACTGTACTTGAACCTTCAACATTCTCAAAAAGACATTAATTTTAATTAGCAAGGGAAATAGCATAAAGTATGACCGTAACACTACATATAAATGGAAAGTTCCCAATGGTAAAATTAAAATCATCACTTATGTCGTAAAGTTTCGTTCTTGACCGACCCCCACTATCAATTTCGAGGTGTAGGTCAAGGTATGAAGCAGACCTAGCTGTATCTGTGGTGTGGTATCCTTTATTTCAAGCTCAATTGGCTATAAGCGGTTAACAAAATCACCAAAATAAAAATTATTTAGTGTTCAAAGCCATTATCTAAATAGCAGAGCTTGATATTAAAGAATCGGGATATATTTTTATCGTTTTTCTTTAGAAACCCCTGAATGAAGTCTGCGTCGTTGGAATAAAAAAAACCAAGTCGGTGAGAAGTGGAGCACAGATAGTGCGCATAAGAATGCCGACTGTGTTGAAAAACTCGTCCATCAAGACATCTTCAATGTCAAACTACTGGAAAAATATTTCACAGGAAATTAATGAAAAAAAGTGAAAATTTCTCACAGTGGAGGACCAAGAATATCTTTAATTATTTAGAAGAATCCATATTTGATATACGTGTACACAGGAGCTTCATGAGGATTGAGTGAGTTATTGTTGTTTAATGCAAAAGAGCAATTTTCAAGCTATATCATGGTAGAGAATAATTTGCATTCAATGAGATTTTAAAGATGTACACCAACACGCTTGATTGGATCTTTATAGTACTATGCTAGCTCACTGAAACAGTCCGTTGCTAGACATGACTCTCCACTCGGACACATTATCCTGATATCAAGCTAACAAGTCATCGCTTTTACTCGTTATTTTTAAAGCTACGTGCTTCGATGAGAAGCAGCAAATACCAATTTTATAGTCTTTGATTTTACTCCTCCGAGGCCCGAACTCACGATCTATCACACTCGAGGGGAGCATGCTAACCATTACACCAGCGATGCGGTTTTTCAAGACGATAATCATAGGATAATACATCTGGTCGATATTGATATTCAAATTCATTGCATACCACGATAAAGGAGGAGGAAGACGGAGCGCACTGAGATTTACCGTCGATACTGGGCTGGAAGACGGAGTGCCCTGAGATGACCGCCGATACCTGGCTAGAAGACGGAGTGCCCTGAGATGACCGTCGATACTGGGCTGGAAGACGGAGTGCCATGAGATGGCCGGTGATACTGGGCTGGAAGACGGAGTGCCATGAGATGGCCGTCGATACTGGGCTGGAAGACGGAGTGCCATGAGATGGCCGGTGATACTGGGCTGGAAGACGGAGTGCCATGAGATGGCCGGTGATACTGGGCTGGAAGACGGAGTGCCATGAGATGACCGTCGATACTGGGCTGGAAGACGGAGTGCCATGAGATGGCCGGTGATACTGGGCTGGAAGACGGAGTGCCATGAGATGACCGTCGATACTGGGCTGGAAGACGGAGTGCCCTGAGATGACCGTCGATACTGGGCTGGAAGACGGAGTGCCATGAGATGGCCGGTGATACTGGGCTGGAAGACGGAGTGCCATGAGATGACCGTCGATACTGGGCTGGAAGACGGAGTGCCCTGAGATGACCGTCGATACTGGGCTGGAAGACGGAGTGCCCTGAGATGACCGTCGATACTGGGCTGGAAGACGGAGTGCCATGAGATGGCCGGTGATACTGGGCTGGAAGACGGAGTGCCCTGAGATGACCGTCGATACTGGGCTGGAAGACGGAGTGCCATGAGATGACCGTCGATACTGGGCTGGAAGACGGAGTGCCCTGAGATGACCGTCGATACTGGGCTGGAAGACGGAGTGCCATGAGATGGCCGGTGATACTGGGATACTGGGCTGGAAGACGGAGTGCCCTGAGATGACCGTCGATACTGGGCTGGAAGACGGGAGTGCCCTGAGATGATCGTCGATACTGGACTGGAAGACGGAGTGCCATGAGATGGCCGGTGATACTGGGCTGGAAGACGGAGTGCCCTGAGATGACCGTCGATACTGGGCTGGAAGACGGAGTGCCATGAGATGACCGTCGATACTGGGCTGGAAGACGGAGTGCCCTGAGATGACCGTCGATACTGGGCTGGAAGACGGAGTGCCATGAGATGGCCGGTGATACTGGGCTGGAAGACGGAGTGCCATGAGATGACCGTCGATACTGGGCTGGAAGACGGAGTGCCATGAGATGGCCGGTGATAATGGACTGGAAGACGGAGTGCCATGAGATGGCCGGTGATACTGGGCTGGAAGACGGAGTGCCATGAGATGACCGTCGATACTGGACTGGAAGACGGAGCGCCCTGAGATTTACCGTCGAAACTGGGCTGGAAGACGTAGTGCCCTGAGATGACCGCTCATACCTGGCTGGAAGACGGAGTGCCCTGAGATGACCATCGATACTGGGCTGGAAGACAGAGTGCCATGAGATGAACGGTGATACCTGTCTGGAAGACGGGCGTCCTGAGGTGATAACCGATATTGAACTGGAAAACGGATGTGACCGCCGATACTGGGCTGAATGATGGGTAGCCCTGAGGAGACCAACGATTACTGGCTGGAAGACGGAACGCCATGAGGTAACCACCGATACTAGGCTGGAAGACGGAACGCCCTGTGGTAATCGCCGATTCAGCGCTGATACCTGTCAAACGTGTTCACAGACAGTAGTTAGTTTGCTACAAATTCCTTTGTTGCAAACATTGATGCGGGAATTCGCATCATGGAGATGACAGGCTATCGCTATATGTTGTTTTTCTTCCCTGTAATTATGACTCCTTATTTAGTCTGTTTTTTATAATTGTATTTTTATTTCTCGTAAATGGTAACTCAAATTATCTCATAACGTGACCACACTAGATAACGACGACATCGATATTCCGATGAGTCACGTTCTGCTCTTTCCAAAGATATATAATTTATCCGTGTGTCATTACTATTAAGGCAAATCGGCAAAAATCGATACCATTCTACCCTACTATTAGTTACTAAGACAAGTTCAAGTTTTCATTTTTATAATCCGTTTTATTTACATTTTTTACATTAAATATTGCAGGATTAAACAATTATGCATATTCTAATTCAATGAAGGTACACATTTAACCAGGTGTTATTAACATTAACGAATCGATAACGGCCAACGTGAGATTGTTTAGCTGACATTCTGGTATATTTCAGGAGTTGTCTTTCTTAGTATAGATGTAATTTTAAACATTGACTAATATGTATTGTATTTGTTTACAGTGCTATTAGTTTTGAAAGTAAATAGTCTATTTAACTGTATTACCAACGAGTTATATATATTGAATACTACTGCATGGTTTATTAACCATTGTAAGCCATTTTGAAACCCAGACAATGATTACTATCAAAGCAAATTTCACTTTTTCTTTTGGCCATTGTGTTGTCTGTTCTTTCTCGATATACGGCTTCTGATTACCCCTTTGGTATCTTCAAACTCTTCTTCAAACCTATTGTTTCATTTTCTAACTTCAATATTGCACATTGCAACATGATAACTGTGGTGTAGGGCCGCCACGATATAGCTCAAATATTGTTGAACATGGTGGCAGTGATGCTGTCTATCCTTTTATGAATACTGAACAATTTTCCTATGGAGAAAATCAAACACCAATGCAATTAGAATGAGTTTAATAAGCTTTAGTGATATTGATGACCCCAATTATTTTTGTACAAGGGGCTACACAGTTCCATATTCCTTCGTTATCTGTTTGTTTATGTGGATTTCATTCTCCAGATGTTTTGGAGTTCAGTGATTTGTACTAGGAGGTAGCTGTTCGCTATGTAAATAATGGTTGCATTGTTGAACAAAACTGTATAAAGTTTCTTTCATAATTTAATTTCATCTAAATTCTTCTATGAATTACTGACAAACATTTGATGATGATCACAGATGACTACATCTTATATTTCCTATATCAACCATACGTTTACTAGATGTGTTACACTAATTATATTATGTCTAATATAAATAAGTCTTTTAAAGATTATTTTACCGCAAAATCATTACATAATGGAGGTCTGACAAATTAAATTTGCAATAAACATTTTATTGCATTTTATTAAATATTATTTAGCAAACGTGCTATAGCATATAATTAAATATTATTTTATTTCGAATATGAAGATTTATTTGGATATTTTTGCTACACCGTGGAAAATGCATTCCGGATTTCATGGAAAACTATACTGTTAAACAATGTACTAAATATATATACTGTCAACGTCTAGATTCCATAATACAACTCGTTTCGTGATTCGAAACATAAATGTAATATTTAAAACAAGACAAAAATAACTTGCAAAAAGGTAAGGTTGACTCCCTTAAAGCAGGATCGTCTATTCGCGCGAAAATACCTTTTCATCTGTAAAGTCCAATAATAGAAGGCTATTTAAGCTAAGAATGCATCTAGTCGAAGGAGTCGTCCTTTGGCTAATATGGTTTATCCAATTTAATCTTGGATTTCCGCTCTCAAATACGTTACACGTCTTGGTTGTTCAACCTTTCGGATTGAAATAATTGATCATGACTACACAATTTCCTAGGGAAAGAAATGACAGGCATGTATAAAAAACTGACCGATAAAAACTGCATTATTGAGTAGGTGTCTTGAAACCATAGCAAATGAGTCGTGTATCCGGGGCTCGTTCAAATGTACAAATGCTAGTCCTTATGGGACTTTAAACCCATCAACCTTTCGACACTTCGGATTATCCATTAAGAGCAAAAAAAAAGAAAAAAAAAAAGAATAAAGACAAATACCACACTATTGGAACAAATCTACGATTCAATAGAATAAATCTTAGAAAGAAACAAAATCGATACCCCGATCACACAAATACATGACTGCTCACTTTCCCGGTTTGGTACATGCTTTCCTGACTTGGCATATGCACTTCAACAAAACGAGGTGGCATTAAGCTAGCTTTATCGGCCCAAACTTTTCCTCTTAGTGAAATGATGTAGTCTTGCAAGTTCTTTTACCATGTGATAAATATTTCAATAACGCAGCAGAGGGGTCGTCGTGGCCGTGATCGTAGGGTAGTTGGATTTACAACTACATATGCAATCAGTGCCTATCACCACTGATGTTGTGAGAATCTCGAACAGGGCGAGATGTACAACATTATGTGATAAAGTTTGTCAGTGACTTGCAACAGGTCGGATCCTACGGTTTCCTCCACCAATATAACTGAAATGTTGTTGAAAGTGGCGTTAAACACCATCAAGCAAGCAAACAAACAAACAACATCACTTCTAGACCGATCATCTAACAATGAATCGTTTTGTTAGGTTAGGTTAGGTTATGGTGTTTAACGCCACTTTCAACAATATTTCAGCTATATCGTTGCATAGTTTCAAGGAGCTTAATATAATGTGTGAATTGGTTGGGTTTTATGGTGTTTAATACCACTTTCAACAATATTTCAGCTATATCGTGGCGGAAAGTTTTATTGGGGGAGGAAACCGGATGACCCGGAGAGAACCACCATAATATAGTATCGAGTATCGAGCGAATATTTGGGTTTTTCGTGTGAAAAATCACGATTTTAGGTCAAAAAATCTTATTTTTTCCAATATTAGAGGGGGGGCCTGGATTCGCCCCTGAAACTCGTAAGTAAATAAGTAAAATAAATCTAGGAATATTGAGTATTGGAATAGTTATTCCAACTGTTTGGTGGATTGTATTACAAAGTCATTTCACTGAAGCCCTAGACAAGCCAGTTTTGATAGTTTGTAACTTGATTTTAAATTGTCATCTAATATAAATCAATGCTGATATCCAATTCCGTGATTTTGACAGTTACAAATAACCTATTGTGATAAATTGATGTTATTTTTATTAAATCTATTATAAAGATATTATTATCTGGTTTATTTTGTTATGAACTGCCATTTAATACAGGGCCCGGGTGGTTCAATGAGTTAGGTAGTTGGATTACCTAACAACTAATACAAGCCCATCACCAATACGGCGTGGGTTCGCGCCCGGCTTTGTAAATTACAAAAAGAATGTACTCGTCTTACAGCCGCAAGTGATAAAGCTTACAAGCTACTTGCCCATGGTCGGTGGTTCCCTCCGGATACTCCAGCTTCTTCCACCACTAAAACTTGTCGCCATGATATAGCTCAAATATTGCTAAAAGTGGCGTTAAGCACCAAAATCAAATCAAATCAACGAATTGTATTTACAAACTCATTTCACTGAAGCCCTAGACAAGGCAGTTTTGGTAGTCTCTAACTTGATTTTAAATTGTCATCTAATATAGATCAATGCTGAAATCCAACTCCGTGATTTTAAATTGTCATCTAATATAGATCAATGCTGATGATTTTGACAGTTACAAATAACCTATTGTGATAGATTGATTTTATTTTTTACTAAAACCTATTATAAAAATATTATTATCTGATTTATTTTGCTATGAACTGCCATTTAATAGCAAAATTACTATTTCATACATGCTTGTGTAATGTTATTAACATATAGACAATTTGTATTACAATCCACATGTATATACATAATGTATAGTCAATGGGCATAAGTATTCGTCACCCTCGATTTTACGCTATATATTTCATATAAAACCACATTTAAGAAAAAAAAAATATTGTGAAGTCATTTCTAAACGGATTTTAATCATTTTTGCACCAGAAGAAGCAGAAATATTTAAAGATTATATGTTCATTTTAGCATGATTTTCCGGTAGATTGCCTTTATTTTCTTATGATTTAAAGACAATTTTTGTTTTCTGACCTCAAATTTGCTATATATTTTAACAAAAATAAAATCGGAAAAATCAACATTTGTGTTTAATTCTAATATGACGTCCTTCAAACACTTTGAGTCCAAACCCGTGGTAAAAATAATATATACCTACACCCATTGTAATTTATGACGTCATCGACAATTTATAACGATATTTTACCAATTTTTACATATTAGAATCGAAATAATTAATGGAGCCATATGTATATATTGTTTTTACCACGGGTAAGTCTTTATGTCAGCTTTTTACCCCTCGCTGACGCTTGGGGTAAAACTTCGTGACATAAATGCCTACCCGTGGTAAAAACAATATATACATATGGCTTCCATGAATTATTTCTTAAATCACCAGAAAACAAAAACCAGGCAGACAAAAATTACTATCAGATAAACAAATAAAATTCAAAAAATTCTGCGTGTCTTGAAAAAAATTTCATAAAAATCTGCCCAGAGATAGCTTTAAAATATTTTTTTTAAAAACTGTGGTTTTATGTAATATATATAGTAAAAAATCGAAGGTGACGAATACTTATGTCCATGGACTGTATATGTAACCCTAACGGAGGTGTAATAGCTAGCGCGATCACATCGGATGCGGTAGAAGTTGGGGTTGAACCACAGTTCGGTGAATCCAAAGACTATAAAGTTGGTATTTGCTGCTTCTCCATGTAGCCCGCAGCATTCAGGAGTAAGACCAAATACTGGTTGGCTCGGAAATAGGATATGTCCGATTGAAACAACATATCTACCTATGGTACTGTTGTTTTAGTGAGGTAGTACTCTACAAATCCAACTAAGCGTGTTGCTCTAGTATAAAACGGACATCATCTCATCGAAAAATAACTTCCTCTCGCCATAATATAGTTAAGAGAAATGCTGATGTGACGTTAAGCAACAATCACTCACTCACTCGTTCACTAATCCAATTTATGTCTTGGTGTGTTTTATTTATCATGGAATTTCGGGTTATTCAGTGAAAAGACATCATCTGTTCATCAAAACGAGACAATAACGAATCTAGTTAATTTTCTTATTGCATTGTAAGAAACCTTGGTTATATTCAACTTAAAACAAATATACCAAAAATTATAAGTATGAAAATAATATGTTCAATTTGTACCATATAGTATCTTGTGCAAGGCGGACATCATCACCATTTCATTAATTGCTATACTTCTTCTCGTCATGATATGGCTGAAACCCTGCTGATTTGGCGTTCACCCACAATCACTCACTTAATAAGCATCATTCGTGATCATTTTAATGTTTCAGAGTAACTGATATTGCCTATCGAACTAACGTAACACTTGTGGCTTTTGTATCCTTATAGTAATAATCTTCAACATGGAACCATCAGATTCCAGAGGTGATTGAAACGCAGCATTCGTTGATGCTATTTGTGGGACATACATGCCTTTTTGTAGTCCATTTTATAAATATATGTAATATTTTCAGGTTGAGTGATGTTTGCCACTAGTGGAGCAGGAACTGCTTACCCTTCTGATTTTAAGTGGGGTTTGTGTTGCTCAATCTTGTGTTTTCTGTGTAGAGCTTTGTAAATCATTTTTTTCCCTTTTCTTGTGGGAATGGTTTTGAGTGTTCTTTAAGCTGTCTTTTGCACGTTTTTTTTTTAAATATTATTTACATTCATGCTACGAGTGATTCGTTTCCCATCAAATGGTTTAATTCCGATAATTCTTTGCGCATGTCACTAATCATGAATTATGATTCCATCATGTTATTGAATTCAAAGTGAGGCAGAAAAAATGGTTACCGTTGTTGATGGTGGTAGAATGGTCGACCATTTTTAGTTAATATCACATGTCAGTTTGATATATTTAATTTTGTTTCAATGCGTTACAAATTGACAGGAACTATTACAGCTATAAAATGTATTTATGTGACATGGAATGAAACGTCCAATGCAATTATACGAAAACAAGTTTTACAATAGAATCATGACACATTTGATTTTCATCAATCGTTCTGTTTTGGCTATCTTGGTGTATTTCATGATCCTAAGCGAAACAAAAAACCCATCAATGTATAATATTGCAGATTCACTCACTTGTCATTTGCGGGGTAATAGAGATTAAACCAATCATTCTCTTTGTGCTGTGTAGTTCTATTTCACCCATCAGATTTCAATGGGAAATACCCCACCCACACATAATTCGTCGATGCTACCGTAGAAACATCCATGTTTATATTGTAGAGTTGTTGAATGGGTGCTACTATACAAATAGCTTTACGGGTGCCATCGTTAACTTGAGTAACCGTTACGAAAGATCTGTGTCACAAATGACCGCGGATATATCAGAATCCATCCTTTCCTAGTGCGTGCCTTATCTCAGGATTGTAACAAAAGTAACACTATGGGTGCCACTAATGAAACATGAACTGCTTACTCTAAAGGCTTACCCGAGGTCAACGCCGGTTTTTCATGCGTTTCGTGTTGCCAATCTGTAGTTTTCTGTGTAGTGTTTAGTAGATCATTGTTTGTTTTTTTCTTTTGGCGATTGTATTATTTTTGTATGTGGACCGTTTGTTATTAAACCAATCTTGATAAAGTTTTGTTTTTTTCCCCTTTATCTTCCTTATAAAGAACTCTTTATTTAACATGTTACAGATTTGTTGCTGGTTCTTACCATTTCCAAAATATAAGGGGGTCAAAATGGGACCAACACCCACAATTTTGAATTTTTATTTTAAGTTCGATTTTGATATCTGTTTTCTTTTGATTGCTTATGATATTTCCTGTCTGTGTTTTTCAAGCAGATTTGAGTTAGCTCTTGTGGTTTCCGAGATTAAAGAGGTTTGCATTAGCCAAAAGGGACCAACACGAACAATAATAACTTTTAATAGTTTTAAGTCGGATCTATATGCACTATTTTACATTGTATTCCTTTGACAAATTCCTGTCTGGAATATGTCAACAGATTTGTTGTAACTTGTACCATTTCAGACCAAAAGTCCTATTTGTATGGGCTAGGTTTGGGCTTAGGATATTTAACGCCATTTTCAGCAATATTTCAGTTATATCATGGCGGTCAGTTTTATTTGTGAAGGAAATCACCGACCTGTCGGAAGTCACTGACAAACGTTATCACATAATGTTGTATCGAGTACATTTAGTCATAAACGAGGTTGAAACTCACAACTTTAGTGGTGATAGGCACTGATAGTACAGGTAGTTGTAAATCCAACTACCATACAATCACGACCACGACGACCCCCTATGAAGGACTAAGGATTTACAAATTACCCTATGTAAAATGAATAACATATTTTTGTATCAAAATGTAGATTTGATTGAACATAATGTGTATTAATGACCAGGTGAGCGATACAGGTGAGTTCTTGTTAAGTATTTTTTTTTTTTTATCAATTTGGCAAATGATTAGTTTCTCGTCTAATGATATAAATCTCGCAATATTTTTCGTGGTTGTCACATTCATCCTACTTATATCTTATTAGTATAACGTGAGCCAGAACATCTCTTACTGTTGTTGATGGTGGTAGAGAGGTCGACCAATTTTAGCTATATCACGTACTTGTCTATTTGATGCATCTTTTAAGATTTCAATGCATTGCAAATTTGATAGGAATTATTATAGCTATTAAATTCATTTATGCGTCATGATTTGAAACGTCGAATGAAATTATACGAAAACAAGTTTTAAAATTGAATCATGACAAATTAGATTTTCATCATGCGTCTTGTTTTAGCTGTCTTCTTCTATTTCATAGTCTATAGGGAATAAAGTTAACAAAGACCAATGTATAATATTACAGATTCACAGTGTTGTCATTTGTGATGCAATCGAGATTTACCAATCATTAACCTTGTCATGTGTAGTCCTATTTCACCCATCAGATTTCTAGGGAAAATACCTTCACCCCCACATAATTCGTAGATGCTACCGTATAATACATGTTTATATTGTAGAGTTCTTGCAAGGAAGCTACTGAAGCAAGAGCTTTATAGGTGCTGCTATGCATTGGTTGACCATTACGGAATATTTTTCGTCTTCATATTCTGAACAAATATTTTATTATTATGTATGTAATGCTGTTCTGATTATATGTGAATTGATGTAAGTAGCGGAGAAGACATTTCTAAGTTGTAAAACTTGTGTCTGATTCATTTGTTGTTATTATGAACAATAAAATAAGTTTAAATCATCTGTGTCACAGATGACCATCGATATGATCCGTATGTCGTAATCAAAATCTATCCTTTTCTCGTGCATTACTTATCACCGGATTGTAACAAAAGTAAAACTATGAGCGCTGCCACTAGTGGAACAGGAATTGCTTACCATGAAGGATGACCCGAGGTCAGCCTCCGTTTTTCATGATGTTCGTTTTGCCCAATCTGTAGTTTTCTGTGTAGATCATTGATTGTCCTTTTTCTTTTGGCGATTATATCATCTTTTGTGAATGTCCATTGCATCTGTTATATTCAGAAGTGACAAAAAATCTTTCTGTATTTTTTTGTACCTTTTTAGCCCACATAACACAAAACGAAATGTGAGCTATTGTCATCACTTGGCGGTGGTGATCGTCGTTCGCACACATTAACACTTTAATCTTCTGCTTGGAAGACTAATAGGAACGTTCAATGGATTGTCCTAAAACAGTATGGGTTTTGTTAATAGAAAACATACAAAAGAAACAAAGAGGCCCAACGGTGTCAAAAACGTCTTTTTTGTTTTTGTATGTTGCGCGCTTATTCTTAAGCCAATTTGGATCCATGTGTTCTCTTATGTTCCTTATAAATGTATCTTTGTCATGTTACAGATTTGTTTTGGTTCTTACCCCTTCCACTATATTAGGGGGTCAAAAGGGGCTAACACCCACATTTTTGACTTTTTATTTTCAGTCCGATTTTAATATTGTTGTCTTCAGATTCCTTATGATATTTCCTTGTCTTTTTCAAACATAATTGACTTAGCTCCTGCGTCTTGTGGTTCTGAGATAAACGAGTTTAAATCACATTACATAGACTGATTGATAAAGAAATTAGGTATTGAAAATTCACTTGGCAACCCTACAGATAACTGATTCTGATTACCCCTTTGGTTTCTTCAAGCTCTTCTTATAGGAGTCAACCGGAACCAACAACCAAAATGATAACCTTTTAAGTCGGATATTTGAATTTGTATTTAAGACCGATTTTGCTAGAATCCCCCCCCCCCCCCCCCCCCTAAAGATTTTTGTATTTATTGTTTTTTTTATTTTATGCCTTCATGAAATTTCAAACTGTGTTTTTCAAAACAGATTTGGTTTTACTCGAATGGGTTCCGAGATTAAAAAGGTTCAAAGGGGTCCTACAAGGATTAATACACAAAAGTTCGATTTCGATAAAAACAAATTCCCTTAGATTCCTTTTGAAATTTCCAGCATGTAGTTTTCAAATCGACATGACCTAACTTTTATGGACTCCAAGACTAACATGTTCAAATGCTGTAGTTTTACTCTTTCAGAGCTATGAGTGGACAAAAAGTTCCATCTTCATGGGTGAAAGATTAACATAGGACCATATGTGAACAAAATTACACATTTTCTCTTAAAATCTAGACAATCTGTATGAATCACCAAGTGAGCCTCTAGTTAAATATATTTTTATTAATTTGGTAGATGATCAGTTTGTAATGGTATCAATCCCGCCATATTTGTCATGGATGTCATATTTTATTAGTTTAGCGTAAGCCAGAAAACCACTTACTGTTTGTTGATGGTGGTGGAGTGGTCGATCAATTTTGGTTATATCACGTACTTGTCTATTTGATGCTTTTTTTATTTCAATGCATTACAAATTGACAGGAATTATTAAAGTTATTTAATACATTGATGCATCATGGAATAAACCGTCGAATCCAATAATACCAAAACAAGTTTTAAAATTGAATAATGACAAATTTGATTTTCCTCAATCGTTTTGTTTTCGATGTCTTCTTCTATTTCATAGTCTATAGGGAATAATAGAAAACAAAAACCAATGTATATTATTACAGATTCACTCAGTGTTGTCATTTGTGGTGCAATAGAGATTAAACCTGATATAATAGTCATTTCGGAAAAATCAGACTAATCCGACGTCTATTTCAATTAATATTAAATGCATCTAAAACACCCAATCGTGACTACTCGGCCATTCTCGCTACCCTGCAAATAACCTCGTATGCATTAGGCGTATAAATCGCACTACTTTTCACATGTCAGTTACATGAAAGTTTGATAAAGTTATATTTTAAAAAAAATTCTATATTTCAATTAAAGTTTTAATTAGTTTTGCATGATTAGATTTTAATTAGTATGTCTTCCATATTGGATTTTCGTGGACTATATTTTTGTGCGGCTTAATTTAACTTAACTTCCGGCAAACAATTTAAGAAGAATTTCTACTATGTACGTACGAGGTTATTTGCAGGGTAGCGAGAATGGCCGAGTAGTTACGATTGCTAAAACACCAAACACCACTATAGAAACTTTCCAATTGCTTCTAAATTATACGAAGGGAACAATCACCTCTCCCCTTAACTCACTGAACACAAAACAGACAATGTCATGTGGCGCTCAAATGCCAGATCTTGGCTAGGGACAGGCAGAAAAATGTGGCGGGGTTAAATATGCAATACAGTATCTGCTTACATAATTCACTGGTAAAATAAGGTGCTGAGATAAACCAATGGCTATGTGCTTTAATTGCCACGAGGAAAAATGGAGACACAATTTGTGAGTTATCTCTCTCATACTGTTGAATGAAACATGTTTTATCAAACGTTCTTTGACTCGGTTCTGGCAAATCAGATGTTTTCTTACGAAAGTCTAACCAATCTTCAAGCAAGCCTTTTCTACTGAAGATTTATCAAATCTAAAACGATTTTCCCTGAACGACAAAATTATAAACGATCTAGAACTTTCTCTAACAAAGGACTCCTAAAACATATAATGAGAAGTAATGTATCTTTATTTCAATGTTAAAACACGATCTCCATATCAGACATATGATATTCGTATCTTTTAACAGTGGCCTGACAGATGTTACTAGTTGAACAGGAAATGATAACACATTCACAACACCCTCTCCCACCAACGGAACGCATCAGTTCACTCAGTAATTTAATTCGCCATACATTGAGAGATGAGACGGGTGGCTATCCTTTCAGAAATGGAGAACATATTCGCTCGCATATCGGGCAAAACGTGTTCAAATAGTGACATCTTAAATTCATATATTAAGTTGTTTTCGTTGGATGCGAGGCTACATTCGTCGGGTATCTGACTACATTCGGTGTGTACAAGGCTACATGCGTCGGGTATCTAACTACATTCGGTGTGTACAAGGCTACATTCGTCCGGTATCTGACTACATTCGGTGTGTACAAGGCTACATTCGTCCGGTGTCTGACTACATTCGGTGTGTACAAGGCTACATTCGTCGGGTATCTGACTTACATTCGGTGTGTACAAGGCTACATTCGTCGGGTATCTGACTACATTCGGTGTGTACAAGGCTACATTCGTCCCGGTATCTGATTAGATTCGGTGTGTACAAGGCTACATTTGTCGGGTATCTGACTACATTCGGTGTGTACAAGGCTACATTCGTCGGGTATCTGACTACATTCGGTGTGTACAAGGCTACATTCGTCGGGTATCTGACTACATTCGGTGTGTTCAAGGCTACATTCGTCGGGTATCTGACTACATTCGGTATGTACAAGGCTACATTCGTCTGGTATCTGACTGCATTCGGTGTGTACAAGGCTACATTCGTCGGATATCTGACTACATTCGGTGTGTACAAGGCTACATTCGTCGAGTATCTGACTACATTCGGTGTGTACAAGGCTACATTCGTCTGGTATCTGACTACATTCGGTGTGTACAAGGCTACATTCGTCGGGTATCTGACTACATTCGGTGTGTACAAGGCTACATTCGTCGGGTATCTGACTACATTCGGTGTGTACAAGGCTACATTCGTCTGGTATCTGACTACATTCGGTGTGTACAAGGTTACATTCGTCGGGTATCTGACTACATTCGGTGTGTACAAGGCTACATTCGTCGGGTATCTGACTACATTCGGTGTGTACAAAGCTACATTCGTCGGATATCTGACTACATTCGGTGTGTACAAGGCTACATTCAGTGTATGTGAAACTACATTCGACGGATACCTGGCTAAATGCTGGTATAAAATGGTTTTGGTTTATGGTGTTTAACGCCACTTTCAACAATAGTTTAGTTATATCGTGGCGGTCAGTTTTATCAATGGAGGAAACCGGAGTACCCGGAGAAAACCACCGACATGCCGCAAGTCACTGACAAACTTTATCACATAATGTTGTATCGAATACATCTCGCCTGAACGGTATTTGAACTCACTACGTTAGTTGTGATAGACACCGATTACATAAGTCGTTATAAATACAACTACCATACGATCGCGACCACGATGACCCCTACTCATAATGATATAGGAGGAAAGAATTATATAGTCAATGCCTACACTCATAGTTATTTACAGCCTGAAGTCATGGCTGTCATGGTAAATATTATTTTCAAATTACGATATATTGTGCAAAATACAAAGTATTGCTTCAGGAACAACGAACTCCATATTTAGTATATAACATAAAACTTCACAGACGTTTAAATTATGGTTTCTTATATTGATAAGACTAAGATATTTTCGTATGTATACTTGTTTGTCTACCAGATGTATGTAGGGGACGTCGTGGCCGTGATCGTTGGATTTACAACTACCTATGCAATCAGTGCCTATCACCACTGATGTTGTGAGTTCGAATCTCCATCAGGGTGAGGTGTACAACATTATATTATAACGTTTGTCAGTGACTTGCGACAGGTCGGTGGATTTCTCCGTGTCCTACGGTTTCCTCCACCAATAAAACTGACCGCCACGATATAACTGAACTATTGTTGAAAGTGGTGCTACACACCATCAAACAAACAAACAGATTCATGTAAAACGGATATAAAGGAAATATAAAATATTGCTTTAGAAATAATGAACTCCGCATTTAATTTATAAAATAAATCTTCAAAGACATTATTAAATTATGGTTTTATATATTGGTAAGATGAAGTTGTTGTGCATATGATCTATACTTGTTTGTTTATACCAGATTAATTTAACACGGATGTAAAGAAAATACAACATGAGGATTTATTGCAATTAAACATCGTTTTCTACTAAAGAAACAGTTTGAGTTGCAATAAATAACCATGCTCGTTTCTAGTAAAGCCAAATTGGAAAGTGTTTAATAGAAATAGTATCTCAAAATCAATTTCATTTGGAAAATGCGACGAATTTCAAATTGCAGCTTATACGTAAGTATTTATTTTCTAAACAAAGAGCATCATAGGTTCGTACAAGGGATATTATCTAAGTCACCGATCAATAAAAATGATAAAAATAACTTCAGATATATACACAGAGTTTTAAATAAATGTAAAATTAAAGGCGGACACGTCCCATTGGTTTTTAAAAAGTCCTCTAAACCAAGAACGTTACAAGATACTTTTAATGATTTACTTTCTAATATACAGAAACCTCTTGGAATTCATCATATTCGTACAATCTTATTTTCACTACCTGTAAACTACCTCAAAGATCTTAGGGATTTTGGACTTGACAAAGGAGGCGTAGATCCTTTTTCTCCTAAGTACAGATTGTCTAGTATTATATGTGACGTGGCGTCCTTTCGTCTTTTTAAACCAGTTCGATCTGAACCTCTTCATGATAACAACAGAAAATTCCTCCATATTCCGTTTGCTAACAAAGGAATCGATGCTATTAACATCAGCAACATTCTTAATAGAAAAGAGGTCGTAAAAGAAATTCCACCATATTTCAAAAATCAATCTGTTCCCATTGTCTCCTATAGCTACACTAACAGCATTGGCCGTAAAATTTTCAACTACAAAGAAGCATTGCAAGATATTAACATAGAAGAGTACCTTAAGAACCCTCTGACTTGTGACTGCTCCCACTCTCCTTTTCAATACAACCCATCTGGACATGTAATCACTGGTGATCTGAATATCATTCAACATGAGAGTCTCCGAAAGGTGATTTCTCATGGTCCTAAATTCAGAGAACCTCAACACATCAATTGGAAACATAATTTCAAGATAATTATGGATGCTGTTGAAGATTATGCCAGAAGGTGGATAAAGAGAGAAGTAGACCAAGATCCTGAGCTAGAGTCCTTGTCAGACTGGGTTAGAACAATTAGGTCTCTAGTACAAGGTCGGATTCACAAACTCAAAAATTGTGTTAATAGTCGACCTAAGTCTGTATTTAAAGACCAAGAAGCCGTTAAGTGTCTTTCCTCTCTTCATGACAAATATGTTATCGTTCCTGCAGACAAGGCTTCCAACAATATCGTGTTTGTATGTAAATCATATTACTTCGAATGCCTAATTAAGGAATTAGGCATAAATAGCAACACCTCTAGTAATACCACATACAAATCAACTTCGTTCGACAAAGATGAAATCCTAGCTAACCACAGATCATTCATGACCTCTTTAAACATTCCCTCTGGTAAAGAGTCTGAGGATTTACCCTATTTATATTGGATACCTAAACTCCATAAGACACCATACAAAGAAAGGTACATAGCGGGATCATCAACTTGTTCGACGAAAGAATTGTCTATTCACCTGACAAAGATTCTGTCTGCAGTAAAAGAGGGACAACAGAAATATTGTGAAACTGTTTACTCGCGTAGTGGCATAAATCACATGTGGATTTTGAAAAACTCTAAAGATCTTTTGGATAACCTGAAATCAAGATCTTTCTCTCAGGTATCCTCCATCAAAACTTTTGATTTTTCAACTCTATATACCACCCTACCGCATGACAAATTAAAAACCCGCTTAAAAGAAACAATTCATAAAGCTTTTAGTCATAGAAACTATGGCTCAAAATTTGTTGTGTTAGGCTACAATTCCACATATTTTTCAAACAAAATTCATAAAGGTAAAACATGCTACTCCGAGGAACAAGTGATCAGTATGCTGGAGTTCCTCATCGATAACATATTTGTCTCCTTTGGAGGGACACTGTTTCAGCAGGTCGTCGGCATACCAATGGGTACCAATTGTGCCCCTCTTCTAGCCGATTTATTTTTATACTCATATGAGTCGGAGTTTCTTCAAAAGCTTGCAAAAGATAAGAAGATTCATGAGGCTAGAGCCTTTAATTTCACATACAGGTATATTGATGACGTTTTATCTATCAATAATTCTAGATTTGCAGAATTTCTTCCATTGATATACCCTCCAGAGCTGGAAGTTAAAGAGACCACCGATACAGCTTCGTCCGCATCATTTTTGGACTTATACCTCGAATTTGACGACAGTGGTCAACTCAGTACTAAAATTTATGATAAGCGGGATGACTTCAATTTTAAAATCATAAATTTTCCAAACATGTGCAGCAATATACCAGCTTCTCCTGCATATGGTGTTTACATCTCGCAATTGATTCGCTATGCAAGGGCCAGTAGCAATTATTCTGATTTCCTGAAACGTCATCTTCATCTGAGAAACAGGCTACTGGACCAGGGCTATAAAAAGATTCGCCTTATTCGATCTCTTAAAAAGTTTATAATCCGATACCAATATCTTGTCGAAATATATTCCGTCTCTGCAGAAAAAATTATAAGCGATGCATTTTCATATAGTGAAAATGTATAAAGATAAAGAAGTCAAAAATGTCAAGAATTTTTTTTGTCAATGTGTGACGTAAAAATATTTTTGACATTTACGTCACCGAATATGGTACTGCTTTGACTACTATTTTACCTATTTTGTTCCTGTATTTAAATACTGTTACAGTGACAGCCGGAACCTTTGAACCGTAATGAGAGCGGGAGGTTTGGCGCCTTAAAATCTGATTCAACCCACCATTTCTTTAGAAATGCCTGTACCAAGTCAGGGTCATTACGGTTTTCACAGTTTTCCGGTTGTTGACTGATTTTGTCTGTTTATATAATTATGAGTTTTGACTTTCCCTTTGTAAGATTGTTCGGAGTTCGGTAATTTTGTTATTACCTTTATTTAAAATCATAGCTATAGTTTTTTGTTTGAAAAAACATTGTATTGAATAATGTTTCTTATTACATTGAGAAATGCAACATTTCATAAAATCCATTTGCGAAAAAGATATTTTGATGTTGAATAATGCGTGATAAAGAAAATAATTTAGAATATAAGGGAGACTACCTATGTTCTGGATATCACAATTAAGCCATTTGATTTTCATGCTTCCAAAGACGAAAATAATAAAAATATATATATTTTTTTTTTGAGTGATCGTTTTTTTTTATTTATATATTTTTTTTTAGGCATTTTCAAAATATATACAGACATTACACCACAGCACAGACAAAGACATTATTTGTACATACATTTTCAATAAAATCATGAAATGTTGTATCCCCTTGTCTCCATGCAATAAACCAAATACATAGTTTATTTAAGATATATGTCATCAGATTTAGATTTACCTCCTATATATAAATATATATACATAAGTTTCTAATATAAGTTGTTTATGTATAAATAATTTTCTTGCATGTTGACAAAAGTAGACAAATTATATGGCTTTCCAATCTTTTGAACATGAGCGTACCTCATGAATGTTATAACAGATACGTGAGCGTACCTCATGAATGTTATAACAGATACGTGAGGGTACCTCATGAATGTTATAACAGATACGCGAGCGTACCCCATGAATGTTATAACAGAAACGTGAGCGTACCTCACGAATATTATAACAGATACGTGAGCGTACCTCATGAATGTTATAACAGATACGTGAGCGTACCCCATGAATGTTATAACAGATACGTGAGCGTACCTCATGAATGTTATAACAAATACGTGAGCGTACCTCATGAATGTTATAACAGATACGTGAGCGTACCTCATGAATGCTATAACAGATACGTGAGGGTACCTCATGAATGTTATAACAGATACGCGAGCGTACCCCATGAATGTTATAACAGAAACGTGAGCGTACCTCACGAATATTATAACAGATACGTGAGCGTACCTCATGAATGTTATAACAGATACGTGAGCGTACCCCATGAGTGTTATAACAGATACGTGAGCGTACCTCATGAATGTTATAACAAATACGTGAGCGTACCTCATGAATGTTATAACAGATACGTGAGCGTACTTCATGAATGTTATAACAGATACGTGAGCGTACCTCGTGAATGTTATAACAGATACATGAGCGTACCTCATGAATGTTATAACAGATACGTGAGCGTACCCCATGAATGTTATAACAGATACGTGAGCGTACCTCATGAATGTTATAACAGATATGTGAGCGTACCTCATGAATGCTATAACAGATACGTGAGCGTAGCCCATGAATGTTATAACAGATACGTGAGCGTACCTCATGAATGTTATAACAGATACGTGCGCGTATCTCATGAATGTTATAACAGATACGTGAGCGTACCTCATGAATGTTATAACAGATACGTGAGCGTACCTCATGAATGTTATAACAGATACGTGAGCGTACCCCATGAATGCTATAGCAAATCCGTGAGCGTACCTCATGAATGTTATAACAGATACGTGAGCGTAGCCCATGAATGTTATAACAGATACGTGAGCGTACCTCATGAATGTTATAACAGATACGTGAGCGTATCTCATGAATGGTACAACAGATACATGAGCGTACCTCATGAATGTTATAACAGATACGTGAGCGTACCCTATGAATGTTATAACAGATACGTGAGCGTACCTCATGAATGTTATAACAGATACGTGAGCGTACCTCATGAATGTTATAACAGATACATGAGCATACCTGATGAATGTTATAACAGATACGTGAGCGTACCTCATGAATGCTATACCAGATACGTGAGCGTATCCCAAGAATGCTATAGCAGACACGTGAGCGTACCTCATGAATGTTATAACAGATACGTGAGCGTACCCCATGAATGTTATAACAGATACGTGAGCGTACCCCATGAATGTTATAACAGATACGTGAGCGTACCTCATGAATATTATAACAGATACGTGAGCGTACCTCATGAATGTTATAACAGATACGTGAGCGTACCTCATGAATGCTATAACAGATACGTGAGCGTACCTCATGAATGTTATAACAGATACGTGAGCGTACCCCATGAATGTTATAACAGATACGTGAGCGTACCTCATGAATGTTATAACAGATACGTGAGCGTACCTCATGAATGTTATAACAGATACGTGAGCGTACCTCATGAATGTTATAACAGATACGTGAGCGTACCTCATGAATGTTATAACAGATACGTGAGCGTACCCCATGAATGCTATACCAGATACGTGAGCGTATCCCAAGAATGCTATAGCAGACATGTGAGCGTACCTCATGAATGCTATAACAGATACGTGAGCGTACCCCATGAATGTTATAACAGATACGTGAGCGTACCCCATGAATGTTTTAACAGATACGTGAGCGTACCTCATGAATATTATAACAGATACGTGAGCGTACCTCATGAATGTTATAACAGATACGTGAGCGTACCTCATGAATGCTATAACAGATACGTGAGCGTACCTCATGAATGTTATAACAGATACGTGAGCGTACCCCATGAATGTTATAACAGATACGTGAGCGTACCTCATGAATGTTATAACAGATACGTGAGCGTACCTCATGAATGTTATAACAGATACGTGAGCGTACCTCATGAATGTTATAACAGATACGTGAGCGTACCTCATGAATGCTATAACAGATACGTGAGCGTACTCCATGAATGTTATAACAGATACCTGAGCATACCTCATGAATGTTATAACAGATACGCGTAGTACGATTTTATTCAACCCAACCAGTTTTTTGCTAACAATATAAACGCAAACTGAATTGCCCCCGGTATTATATTATTGCCCCAACACCAAAATCCCCCGGTTTTAATGGGATTTGCGTTGCTCAATCACAGTCAGACACTGCCAGTATTGTAACTGGATTGCCCATGGATATTACAAAGACTGATTTGTAATATTTCGAAACTGGTTGTGAACCTTTTCAAAGTTGGCGACACAGAAGAAAACTCCTATTGTTATATAATAAATATTTTGCTCGGCACTATCTCCATGGGTGAATTTCCCCTACTATTCAAAGTACAAAAATCTATCCATTACGTAATTGTAGAGATTACTCATACGTTCTTTCATCTTTTAGAGAATGAATTAAACTTGAGAACTCTGTCCGTAATCGTGACACCCCAACTTTGATGTTCAGCCTCGTTCCTGAACAACGACTTACATAAATCAAATATAATATTTAGTCCGAATTATGTTTGCGGTGTTCCCCGAGAAGATGAGAATAATATTTTCTTTGAATATCGTAAATACTCGGATATTTGGGTTAGGGCTATGCCGTTCAACAATATTTCCGTTATATTGTGGCGGTCAGTTTTATTGCCAGAGGAAACCGGAGTACCCGGAGAAAACCACCGACCTACCTGAAGTCACTGATAAACTTGATCACATAATGTTGCAATCTCACCATCAGCGGGATTCGAACTCCTAGCTTTAGTGATGAGCATTGATTGTACACGTAGTTAGAAATCCAACTACCATCACGACCGCGATGGCCTCAAAGACTGATTTGCTATATTGTGTAACTTGATTTGGAATAACAATTGACCTTGCTTTACTTAATAGAAGTAACCAAAATCTTACTTAAGAAGATAACTGTTTAATTTTCAATTTTTTTTACAAGTACTCACCCTTTAATATTTGACTATATAAACGATTCCTTATTGCATCAACGTATAAATATAGCCAACATGATCATCTCGGCTACAGGAAAATTATTTTTTATTTTCAGTTTTTTTGTTCACTTTTACATGTGTAATTGTTACTTGTTTACATACATAAATGTGAATGCTCGGTTCATAGTTATATTTGTTATAATTGTTATGTAATTCAAAGGAGAAGACTTCACAACTTATTAAGCCTTGTGTCTGATCCTTTTTGTTTCTATGAGCAAATAAGATTGCTATAAATTGGACCTTTAGTTTTCTATGCTGTGTTTTATAGATAATTGTTTGTCGTTTTACCAATTTTCCTCTTGTCATTTCTGCCTTCACCACATTTTTAGCACGAATGACAAGAGTGGTATCACTATTGAAGCAGGAACTGCTTATCCTTACACGTGAGTTCAACCTAGATATTTTGTTGCTCAGTATTTACTGGTAAGTTTTTTAGACCAATGTTTGTCTTTTAGTCTGTTTTCTTGTTAGCGTTTGTATTGTCTTGTCTTTGATTAGTGGCTTCTGGTTACTGCTTTGTTTATCTTCAAACGTTTTTGGCAGACAAAACAACATAAGTGGAACATGTAGTATCAATAAAGTACTAGAACAAAATATTACAATCTAGATAATGTGCATTAAGACGACAGACGCATCACTTACCATGCACTTGAGATGTTTTACAAACTACCATTAATATTTGTAACAACACTTATGTGGCTGAAATGACATATTGTTTGCAACGATAACCATCTCTACTCTGTCAACTAATGAGTTATCTATTTATCTTTGTAATTAATGGACTCAATATAAGACAATTGACTATCCATGTAATGACTTGAGACAAAAATAACACAATTGATCTTCTTCATCAATCACGTATTTGTCATTTAGTCAAGTGTAAGGAAATGGAACACAAGGTCAAATACAGTTAAACATGTTCATGCAGTCTCCCCTATTAAACAGTCATCTGTATTAGAATGTCATTATTTTTTTGTCCTGCCATAGAGCATTTCACACGAATATAACCTCTTTTAAAATGGAGAACTTGTAATACAGATTTGACTTTACATTTCTTTTCATAATTTATCCATAAAAGTGACTGCAGAATTATTGGTAGTAGAAAGAAAATACGCTATGAACCAATTGTGATCAGCTGTCCTCTGGTTTTAGCCACCTTCGAGTTTACGTCGATAATATGTGGAGTGATTAAACTAGTTTTATGCCCCCCCCCCCCCTCTTAGTGATATGAAGCTGTCATGCAAGTGCTTTCCACATATAAGTAAAATGCCAACACCCACAGATAATTAAAAGTCATAATATGTAGTGTAAATTTATATCGTATTTCAGAATAAAATTCAAAAAGACCCGGATTATATGTGTTTCCCTAAAAGGCTTGCACATTAGTTCAAGCAACCAATTACAACCAATATCCGTGTAGATCTAATTAACCTCTCACCTGGGTACTTATTCCGCTGTCTTCAGTGGCTGGCGTATTCTGTGTTCATATTGAAGTTTGGGTACGCTTTGTTCTTCTTGTAACTGACAGCTCAATGGCTCAATGATTGGTTATCTGTCAATAATTGATTTTACAATTACATATTGTATCTCCTACAGTCGTTTAATCATATACTCAAAATACCTCTATAAATGATTTCCAGAGTCAGTTCTGTATACAGTTATTCAAGGATATCAAATACTAAAAGTCATCAACAGCTTTTAGTTGTCATCGTGAATTGGTCTTGCGAGCAATTAAGTGTTGACACACTTGTTTCTGTTGTTATAAATTATACCAGTGCCTCGTTTAACTTACATTGTACAATACATCAAATTTATAAATGAGGATTGAATGACAAGTAGTACGTATACAGCTGGTCAAAGTTATTCTTATGAAGATACATTATATTAGGAATTGTGATTTCGAGCATGATGTTCTCTTCAAAACTATGTATGCCTCGTGACTATACAAATGTCCTGTATGAAACAGTTATTTTAAACTTTTTGGAATCACAATGTGGTGATTTTGGGCCATTCGAATTGTTGTACTTGTATTGTTTATTCAGCAACCAGTCATACCAATAACCTGTCAATGCGATACCATGATCAAGGTGTTCAAAGTTAGGGTTTCATTAACCGGTTAAATGCCGCAACATTTTGCGTCTTCCACAAACCAGGACCTATATCTTCAATGTTATATGTCATTTTGTGTTCAATAGATTGAGGGGAGATGGGGATGTTCGTTGTGTTGGAATTGTTGACTAATACGTTATTTTCATTATTCTTTTAATAAATTGGTTATTATTATGTGCATGATTTAATATGTCAATCTTAAATAATTTGACCCAATGCTCCAGTTGTAGATCAAAATAAATAGATAGAAGCCCAATTTTCTGTTCTTTTTGTTACAACAATATGCTATTTTTATTCAAGATGCTTGTTGCATTCTTACTTCAAAAGCACAAGTCTACTTATTAAGTATTTCATATCAATATTTTCTTGCATGATTAAGTTAAATAATTTATGCTCGTGCTGACTCTATCCAATTGTTACGATTGTTAGTGGCCTAGCCGCGTACGGTTGCTTTTCCGCTAAGCACACATTGTTAAGGAGAAAGAGCAACGACTGATTTGCTCGGAATCAGGATAATGTGTCCGAGTGAGGCGACATGTTTATCCATGGACTGTTGTTTTAGTGTGCTAACACTATATAAATCAAACTAAGCGTGTTGGTCTAGTACAAAGCTGACATCATCATCATCTCATTGAAAAGTAACTTGTTCACGCCATGATATAATTGACAAATTGCTGAGTTGATGTTAAACAACAATCACTCATTTCACCGCTATGTGTGTTCATACAAGTGTCTCTGACAATGATAACGCACCGTAAAATGATAATACAAGATACAAGGTACTAAATAACTTAATTATTACTTCCTGTTTAATCGATCAATACGATATTTATATTTAGATTTAATGCGTTTTTTTCCTAATGTTACATTTCGTTTAATGTTTTATGTGGGACAGTTCTGAAATTAATAATAATGCTATCTCTGATTTAGCCTGTTAATTATTATGGCTTGATTTTGTAAATGAAAGTAAATTTACATGCAATTCCAACAATACAGTTACTGATGAAACTGATACAGGTGAAATTGTTGATGCTTCCCCATGGTATTGTAATTGTTCGTCATTGCTTGTGTGCGTCGTGGCTATTCCATGTTCAGGATCCATTCATCACTTTCTGAGTTCAACTTGAAACTGAATAGGTTTTGAATTAATACCCAAAACCATGTTGTTGTCTGATATGTGCCACTTTGCAGTTTTCAAATGTCCAGTTATGCCGCAATTAAACTTGCTATATTTTTCAAATCATATCTATCCCTATGCGGTTGGTATTTAGAATTGTGTAAGCAACTGTACTATTGTCGGAATTATGAATTTTCGGAGTAGACATTCTCGCAATGCAGGTGACTAATGAATACTACAACTTAAGTAACCAATGAAAATGCCATTACAATAGTCGCGTGTCATGCATAGCTTGAGGGCTATGGAAAATAACTGATACATTATGTACTTGACGGATTTGATTATTACTCAGTGACTTTTATTAACACCAACGAACCAAGTCTTCAGCTACATCATGACGCGAACACACTACATTAGATGGAATGATATAATAATGATATACGCTTTAAACTAAACCAACACGCTTATTTGAATTTCTATTAGGCAGTGAAACAGCCGTCCGCGGATGGACATGTCGTTTCATTCAGATATATTACAGTTGATTCCAAACCAATCAGTCTTTGCTCTTTTTCCTCAATGCTGCATGCTTAGTGAAGAAGCTTTATGCATGAATTTTATAGTCTTTAGTTTGACTCGAACGGGGATCTAACTCACGACCTATCACATTTCAGGCGAGTACGCTAACCATTACATCACTGATACCGGTAATGAAAATATATACTTTCTTGGAATAATAAAAATAATAATAATTTCTGCTTATAAAGTGAATTTATTTAGATGTTTACATGCTTACATATCTATAACTATTGATGACGAATTTCACTATATTATGGAATATCATTTTTCACTGAAAATCGAACCCAACTAATGAGTAGCAATCTCACTCAAAGGCCAAATAAATTAAAATTTAAAAAAATTATGTGTACTTCTGAAAAAACAAAACTAGAAAAGTTATGTAGATTTATAAGAAAAATAAACAGATCAGATATTCTCTAGGCTAATACTTAACTCCTCCTGTTGTAATGTAAATATTCTATGTATATATGTATTTGTGTATCTGTTATTTGTTTGTCATGTATGTGTTGTGTTGTATTTTTATGTTGTGTCTTCTCTATACCATTGTAATTTATGGTCTATTTGAGAATAAAGATTCTTGTCTTGTTAGCATCATATGCTTTAGAAATGTTGAAAACCTCTCAAAACATTTTGTTGTCAATTGATGATTTTGATTATTATCTTTTACAATACATACATACATATAGTCTCAGTTGTATTCCATATATATTCAACCCACTTAATCATGATCAATTATAGATTTTACTTCGACAGACAAATCAATTATGAAATTATATTAACTTGCCTACACTAAATGAAGTATAATGTCTTTCTAAAACATTCAATATAGCGCAAACTCCTAGAGTGTTAATATACAATATATTTAAATACATTGTAGTATATAAAATATAATCGCCTCCTTTAATTGTAGTTATAAAAGAGTGAATGTCGTATCTGCAATTGTCGCAATTACATGTGACAGCACTTGTATGACCGCATCATTTCGCTAAACGAGGAGGTATGGGCACATACAGCTAGTTTAAACCAGCGCGACGTTTTTTGAAGTGCCTGTGCCAAGCCAGGAAAGTAAATGATCATGTATTTGTGTGATAGGTGTATCGTTTGTAACTACAATTTTGATATTTTATTTTGGAACTGTTCCGACAGTGTGATATTTTTGTTATTCATTTTATTAGGTTAATCTGTACAACAGTATTATTTATATTTAGTGGTCATGTGTTGCCAACAGTATTATAGGTGATTGATACGAAGTTTTCCCGACAATTGTTTTTGTTTGTTTTTGTTTTTTCGGGAGGGGGAAATGTGCGGTCCATTATTAATATTCGCATCGTTTAATCCTTTCGGAACACCCCTGTGTATCGTTTAGTTGACAATTGTTTCCGTTTTCGTCATTTTGTTATTGTCTTATCTGTCCTTTGATTTACGGCTTCTGATTACCACTTTGGCATGTTGAATCTCATGTCGTTTATTTTCTATCGAGAAGTATGCGAAAATTAAGTTCGAAGATAGTAAAGGGGCAATCAGCAGCCGTAATTCAAATAACTACAGACAATACAATAGCCAAGAAAAAAAGGAATAACAATGATCTATAGAACTTGATTTACGTTTTTTTTCCAGAGGAACTGTAATAAAAGCTAAGGTAAGTGAAGCTTGGAGATACCTAGGTGTAATCAGAAGCCGTGAATCAAAGAAGTACAGTACAATGGCCACACTAAACAGAACAAAAGGACAAGCAATGATCTACAGGATCTCATGCCTTGATTTTTATTAATATTACAGGACTGTAATAGCAATTACGTTATAAATATGTATGTAATTCGTCCTCAACAATGATGATAAAAAATTATATATTTTATACATCATTAGAAGGCAAAATGATATTCAATGTAATTAAAATCGGATGGTTTTTTTTTTATTAATTTTTATTTTTATATTATTTGTTTATCTTTTTCCTATTTGTTTCCTAGGCGATTCGTCAGCAGAAAGACTGCATGATGATAAATTTTAAAAAGACAGTGTAAACAGTTATAGTCAATTCCACTAAATATCAACAAAACGGTCGGTCGCCTCTTGTCTTAACTGAACTCACTAAACACAAAAAATATCACGGCATATGACGTTGGAAATCCAGGTCATGAGTTGGGACAGGCACACAAATGTGGCGGGGTTAAGATAATATATGTAATAAAGCCAATGCACAATTATTCTTGCAAAGCAAAAATAGACAAAACTGGTTTTATTAGCACAACAAAATATGAATATCGTTGTATGAAGGTGGACCATTTCAACTAACTGTCCAACAAATAATAAAACTCAGTGCTATTTGGTTCGGAGAACTGCATTTTGGTTTCCGAGAATATTTGTTTGTGTTATTAACATAAAATAGTAGTAAGATCTAAAATATTATCTAAGATACCAAAAAAAAACGTGCAATATAGGGTAAAAGTGGTTGTGCTTTACGTTAATAAAACAAACCAAAAATGTTTGAGACTAAAATGTTGATTCTCAAACCAAATTACAGCCCGTTAGATAACTTATTACTTTGAACATATACTTTTAATTTTACCATCGAAAACAAGGCGTGTTGGTCCCTCCAGTGAAATATCATAAATGGTATCTGTGTTAGACTTAAATGTTATTGTCATTTTTTCATATTTCACATATGCAGTGTATTTGTATGGATTTTTCTCCTGGTTAAAAGAGTTTTTTATAAAGAGTGCTACCGCGGCAACTACACTCCCCGTTCCACATGTGGCGGTTTCATCTTCAATGTCACTCTCATAGGTTCTAACAAAAACATAATTTTCATCGTAAATCGTTAAAAAGTTTACCATCACACCGACATCACAATAGTCCGGATTATATCGTATCGCCTTGCCACGTGACAATACATCAACAGTTTGGACATCTTCAACAAAGGTGACGTAATGGTGACTACCGGTATTTAAAAAGTGAGTATTTTCATCAACCTGTTTAATAGTTTACCTCGGTATGTCAATTATACTGATTGTAACCAGATTAGTTAACGGATCCAGTCTTCCTCTATGTACTCCATCAAACGCTTCAAATGTAACGTCATGGCAACAAATTATAGAATGGCCATTTATGTATTGAATAACACACATTGAAGCGTTCCCACAAAAACCATTAACACTCCCATTTGGAGCGTAATACACAAATTTGAGGCTATGAGTAGCGGACATAGTGATGATTATTACTGCATCTGAAACTACACCAGTTCGTCTAGAACATAACGACTGAATGCACAACTTGGACACATCAATATCGCCCGCCATATTGTTTATGATGATACAGTCATTTCCAAGTCCTTCGTATTTTGAAAAGGTTATATCAATGCTTTTTCTAATGTGTGTGTGTGTGTTTGACGAGCCAATTCCGCATGAAGACCAAAATCGTTGTGAAGAAACATTTCCATTAAAACTAAGATCATATCATAGAA
The DNA here is from genome assembly GCA_963383655.1 of Bathymodiolus septemdierum. Taxonomy (NCBI): domain Eukaryota; kingdom Metazoa; phylum Mollusca; class Bivalvia; order Mytilida; family Modiolidae; genus Bathymodiolus; species Bathymodiolus septemdierum. The sequence continues at coordinate 25,930,691 of OY726530.1, read as the reverse complement.
ATATACTGAATGACAAAATGAATACAAAACTTTCAACAATCATAATTTTATCACTTAAATAGGTCACATATTTTGTGTGTAATTATTAGTGTTTTAGTATTATTGTGTATTTAATTAAATTAATTGAATATTTAAAATAAGACAGTTTTACATTTACTTTATCTCATCCATGTTCGACAATGAGAACAGGAACTGTTACCCTTCCAGAGCCATTTAAATGGACCCCATTCCTTTTCGATACCTCAATTATGCACACGAGCCCTATTTAATGTTTGATAGCATTAATACAACATGTACACTGTGTAATCCTTTCAAAAGAGAAAGACAGGGTGGTGGTGTACATCGGACCACTTCTCAGTATAGTATTGATGAATATATTATTACTATAATTGCAACATATATATTTTCCACATATTATTACTTAAATATATGGATTAATGTATTTGTTATCTGAATAATCTCATTAATACTTTAATAACAATGTCCTGTAAAGTGAGCCTGGTAAATACTCGAGATGTTGTGGAATTGAACGGGATGGCACTGTTAATAGTTCAAACATCACATGAACTGCGGGATCGTCTCATTCTATTTCGGAAGGAAGATACTGACATTCCCTTGAAAAGCATTATGTTACTTGAGTACAGATGACAAGAAGAGTTTGAATGACCATTCAGAATCCGTAAATAGAACAGACAACACAATGACCAAAAGTAAAAAGTACAGGCAACGATCTAAAAAACACTACACAGAAAATTATTGATAAAGCAACACGAATCCCACTTAAAGCCGGAGTGAACTCATGTGCTATGAAAGGGTAAGTAGTTTCTGCTCCACCAGTGCAACCATCTTGTTACTCTAGTTAGAAACCCGGTGATACGTCATGAATGAGGAAAGGACCGGGAAGTACTTACAAATATTGGAATATATCCGTGGACATTTGTAAGACAGATATTACATAATGATTAATTCATTGTGGCGACCGCAAAACTTCCGAAGTGATGATTTCAGATTGTACCAATATGAACCTAAGATATGACAGTGACAATTATATTTCTTTTTATTACATATAAACAGTGTTTCCTTATATCCATATGTCTGTCGATAGCGTTGATGACTACCTATCATCTAAATGATAGTTAAACCCATCGGCTCTCTATCGTAGAACTAAAATGTACATGTATAAGTTTTTGTTCTTCTCGAAGAATAAATATACCATATATTTAGTTAGATATTATGACTCATCGTTTTACAACAACGTTGTTCATTCAGTTATATGTGAAAACTGGTGCCATTAGTGGAGCAGGAACTGATTACCATTCTGGAGCACCTGAGTTCACTGCCGGTTTTTAGTGGGGTTCGTGTTACTCGATCTTTAGTTTTATATGTATGTTTTGTTGATCTTTGTTTGTCCTTTTGTACTTTTTCCTTTGGCCATTGTGTTGTCTGTTCTTCTTCGATATACGGTTTCTGATTACCCCTTTGGTATTTTCAAACTCTTCTTACACACATGTGGACAATGCTTGAATATCCACAACATTTTACAAAGAGAGATATGCTATGGCTCATAGAACATGCTTTAACCAGGAGAATGAATAGTCGTGTGTATGTATGTTAGGGGTATCGATTTTGTCTCTGTTTTCACGTATGTTAGTTAGATTGTACTTGACTCCGAAATTGTTCTCACGGTATTGTTAGTTGTTCATTTTATGGATCGTGCAGAAAACGTTTTAACATAGACATTACATGTAATTGCTTTGATATGATTCATTAACCACACATGGTATATTAGTATATTTTTTAAAAGAAAATGTTTGCAAAATATGTCATGCATGTATGACTTTGTTCATGTACTTTGTTAATCACTACTTTACCAGTTTCTTCTCTAATGGACCGGAAAACTTTTGTTTTCGGAACGCTTATATGAATAAAGATCAGCTTAGAAATGCACAGCGTGATATTCTTCTATTTGCATAGGCTTCTTAGTGGTCGTGATTGTATGGTAGTTAGATTTACAACTATCTATGCAATCAGTGTATATCAGCACTAAAGTTTTGAGTTCGAATCCAGCTCGTGGTGATGTGTACTCTTTACAACATAGTGTGATAAAAGTTGTCAGTGGTTTTCTTTGGGCAGTCCGGTTTCCTCCACCAATAAAAATTAACGTTATGGTATAACTAAAATAATATTGAAGGTGGCGCTAAGCACAATACATATCAATTTGTATATCTTGTATTGTTGTAACATGAACCATTTATATGTATTACTATGCCAAGCATATTAAAGCTAAATGTCATATCTTTGTTTGAGATGGCTTCATATGTAATGCTACTTCATATGCCGTCTAATTTCATGTTCATCGGAATATAATATGTTTGAATTAAATGAATACTATAATAAAAGGTGTATTGATCAACGCTCAATGGTAATGTCATCATATGAAAAATTGCTTTGCCACTTTTAACCCTCAAATATTTGAGGCCATACAACCACCATAACCGATTTTTTTATTAGATTTTTGAAACTATTTGGACAGTGTGATGTTTTTTGTTTTTCATTCTATTTAGCAAAAAGCTGAAAAATGCTCTGATCTCCAATCGAACATTTGCTGGAAGCGACCTAATTAGCTGTTTGTAACGCCTTTGTCGTTTTATCGTAATAACAACCGGTTCTCTGAGGACAAACTCCTTATAGAAAATTGAATATCACTTGTCTTCTGATGTTATGGTATTACAACCAAATGAAGCTTTGAATTCTGTACATAAAATGTGTATTGTTATGAGCAAAATGCTATAAAAATGTTAAAAATAAGTCAAACGTTACGAACGGCCATAACGTGTCCACCTACGCCTTTGCTAAAAACAAAAACAACACAAACATGCAGTCACATCAAAGACCATAATGAATTTAGATACTGTTAAATGGTTGTGTTATACTGTATGTCTATAACGTTACTCTTGATGCGGAACATTTTATCTTCATCTAAAAGAAATATTTTTAATTGATAAATGTTTAATGTTTTTTTTTGTGCAATTCAGAATTCAATTGAAAACAGTTATATTGTTATTATTCATGTTGAACATTTTATTTTCAGTTTTCGTCTAAAAGAGATATGTTTAATTGATAATGTTTAATATTTTTGCAATTCAGAATTCAATTGAACAATGTTGTGAGTGGGAAATCCGAAGCAGCTGTATCATGTTGCGGTATTAAATTGTTTCTACGTAACAAAATTCATTTTTGTTATTGATATCTTTCAGTTCAAACGTGTAGGTCTGTGTTTCTAAAGTTAAAAAAAAAACGGTATTGAATGGAAGCACGCAGTACAACATTATATATATTGTAATACCGTAAAAATACGGATTGTATTCCATTATATCTGATATAATGTTTAGTGTTTGATACTTCTTAGTGTTTTAATTGTGGAATGGCACGGGACTTTCGATTCATATACAACTTTGCACCGTTTCACTGGACATGCACTTTTTGTCTCGACATGTCCGAGATCGTATGAATAAAAATGCATATATCAAATTAAGTCCCAGGACGCGTTTCTGGAATAACCTTCATCGGGTACTCAAAGCCAAAATCGTTGGAAGTTAAAGAATTTAAAAAATCTTTGGGAACAAGAAAACCAAAAGGCCTAAACAGGATAGCTGGCCAAAATCCTGAGGGAGGTGAACTTTAGTTTTAACATTAATTACATGATTTAAGAACTGTAAATTTAGATTATAAATATATCTAAAAAACATACTAGTGCCAAAGCACTGACTACTGGGCGGATGATACCCTCAGTTACTAATAGTCCACCAGCAGAGGTATCGTCCCAGTGAAAAAGAAAACGTGGATATCAAACTTAGTGAGGACGACGGGAGCAAAAACATACAAAACAAGAACAAAACAAAACAAACAAACAAACAAAAATACAGCCCAAACAAACAGACAATCGGCTTAAACAGGATAGCCTATCAATGCCTATCTCATTTTACATTTGTGAGTTCAGTTTCTGCCTGTTGCAGTCCTACTATATATGAAAACTAATTTAAAAACTTTTAGGTCAAGAAACATGAATGAACAGTCGTGTTCATAGTTTGTTGACCTATACTGTTAATTAGTGCAATCATCCGTAAAATTAACGAAGAAACCAATTTAATTAACATAGATTTAAATCTTTATTGCCCTTTTTCAAATATTACCGATGTTATAACATTTATTGTTTTTAACAATTATTATTTCCAATACAATATAAATTGAACAGAAGTTTATTTCCTGTAATCGGAGAAAACAGCGTCAGATTTCTTAGAAAATCAATTTCGTGATGTGAAATTTAAATTGTTTATACGTGACAACATGCATTGCAACTGCATGTCTCATTGTTATTTTTGCAAAATTGGTACCTGCACTTAGAAAGCTGCGTTGGATATTTATTGCACGATACCAATTAACAGGGACACAATAAAATGATTGCTTCTTGTTATATTAAATGGTCTCACTTTGACGAAGAAACACGATTGTTTTTTTTTTACAACAAACCAAAATACTTTATTGTTGACATAAATATTTTGTCCCCACGTGTATGGTTCTGCCAGTAACAATCCCTTGCCGACGTATTATTATCTGCTATTTGTTGTTTATTTTTGCTGACATACTTTCCTATGCATATTCAATGTACGTATATTGTGCTTAAAAATAATGTTTAATGAATAAAATAAATAAATAAATAAATTTACACTCAAAAGGCAAATACATTGGCCAATATATGGAATCTACAACTTGGTCCACATTCGATCAGTTTCTATTGCGCCGCACTCTACGCAAGACGCACACTAACAGGAGACTATATATACATGTATATAAAGATAAAATCAAACACCTTTATAGCTTTATAGATATAGTAAATGCACTGATTGCTGTAGAAATACGACTATGTAATATATTGACGGTAGATTAAGGCATATGCACCTGCTACCTTTCACTACTGTCATTTTTACCGAGGTTGAGTTATTCAAATCTTTTGTGTCATTGATTTTCGTTTTCTCTACCCTGGTTGTCATCTTTTGCATTTGTCCGTAAGCTTTGGTATGTTGATACTATTTAAGGATGCACAATTAAATTATTTGCAGTTTTTGTCAATAATTGTCAGTTGCTATAAATTATGTATTTGGAGTGTTAAAGATAGTCTGGTTTATAGCTGTATAACATCGTTTGATCCTGTTGTCTTCTTTATTTTCAGACAAAATGCATCTGTACCAAGGTGTGTGTTTTCCTTAATTATAATGGATCTTGGGGATTGTCATATATTTATACCGGATTTGTAAAGGTTTCCAGAGATAACGCCCACATGGCTACACACAGCGTCTCCATATGGTGTATACGGGGAGCGATCTCTCGGTAGCGGGGGATTATAGGGTAATAATACGGAAAACTTCAGTGGGCCATAGTGAGTAACGTGTTTGGAGAGTACCACACCTTCATGCAGGTTAAAAACATTTTGCATATTTCAAAAGAAACCGTAAACACATTGTAGCCGCAACAAAACACAGATGGGTATCGAGGACATTTTGTTGACGGTCAGGTAATGTTTGCATTTAATATATTAGCTTAGACAGAATCAATATAATTACAGGTGCAAAATCATTATAGGTAATCTAAATTTGAATCTACACCCTTATTGACACACTACATCATCATGTGTAGGAGGTAATTATACATAAACATACAGGAATATGAAACAATACTAGTAAGCTACATGCCTGATACATGTAATAACATGAGAAATTAATTTGTTTTGCTTATCTAACTTTCAGATTGTTTTCAATTTTATCGTCGGTAGAGATTGACTTTATTGTATTTCGACTAGGCGATGGACACGGTTGATTGCGTTGCTAAAGAATAAATTACATGCAAACAATTATGTAATCAGTCAAAGATCTAATTAGAAACAAGTACAGCAACAATAGATTGAAAATATGCTATTAGATCAAACTTAGAGAACTTGAGATTTCCATTTCTGACAGAAATGTTGTTTAAGTGTATGAAGCTGCAGGTGTTAGAATAAAATTAAAATATTACAAGAAAGAAAAGAACTGTTTTTACACAAGACTGTATAGATGTAATATACAGAGACTGTTACAAGGAAATTGATAGTAGCTACCGATGAAGAAACATACACATTAGTCTTTGCATGTACAGTTACTGCAAACAAATGTGTTGATTTATTAACGTTTGTCTGCCATTGATGTAATAAGCTTATTGCAGTCTTTGATGAAATACAGTGTTAATACTCAATCGCTAAACGGGACATTGCTGTTTCGTGTTCATTGGCTGCAAAGTAAATCGACATACAATGCAGGATCTTCATTTGGTATAAATGTGATGTTATTATTAAATACTGTTAGTTCAATTTCTATAGTGCTAGCTGACTAAAACAACAGTCATCGAGTAGACATGTTGTTCCACTCTTACACATTGTCCAAATTCCGAGCATAACCGGTATTTGCTCTTACTCCCTGGAGCCACAAATTCCAATATTGTAGTCTTCGGATTAACACGATCGGTGTACGTACTCACGATATTGAGGCGATCATGCTAACCAATATACCACCGTTACGATGTTGATTTTTAGGAGCTCTTGTTGATATATCGTTGAAAATCAACAGATCTTCTACCTTTTACCTGTTAGTTTGATTATGGTGTTGTTTGCTGTATTTTTTTCGGAACTTGCTTCAGACTTGGGCATTCTGTCTTCATACTGTTATCACAGCCTTATATTAATCATTTTGTATAAATCTATCATGACGTATTGACTAAAATTGTACACAAGAATACCGTTTAAATCCAACAGTCACTGAACAGAATAATCGAGTCTGCTGGTAATTCGATTTTCAATTTGTCGCCTGAAGACATTGGTTTAATGGGTACTCATTGAATGTCTGACATTCTTCCAAATAAAGTAGTTAAAAGTGATAGGTCTTAATATATTGGAGTTGGACACCAGATTAAATTTTCAGATAAGTCGATCATGAAATAATGTCAAGCTGTTTCAACAAATTGTTTTATTTTGAACAATTTAAATCAATTTTAAATACTTTGATATTCTTATCTTGATTTGATTTTCTAGACAATTAGTAAAGTTTTCCGAGCTAAGCAATATTGTTTTATTTTGAACAATTTAAATCAATTTTAAATACTTTTATATTCCTATCTTGATTTGAATTTCTAGACAATTAGTAAAGTTTTCCGAGCTAAGCAAAATTGTTTTATTTTGAACAATTTAAATCAATTTTAAATACTTTTATATTCCTATCTTGATTTGATTTTTTAGACAATTAGTAAAGTGTTCCGAGCTAAGCAGATTGTTTTATTTTGAGCAATTTAAATCAATTTTAAATACTTTTATATTCCTATCTTGATTTGAATTTCTAGACAATTAGTAAAGTTTTCCGAGCTAAGCAATATTGTTTTATTTCGAACAATTTAAATCAATTTTAAATACTTTTATACCCCTATCTTGATTTGATTTTCTAGACAATTAGTAAAGTTTTCCGAGCTAAGCAGTTAAACACTCAAACGCGAAGCCTTATATAGCTTAACAGTTTAACTAGAAACCATGGTATAAATGATTTGTTGCAGGAAGCCATGCAATATCACATCTAAGTAGTTGAATATTACACGACTCTCGAGAGTAATAAAGCTACAGCCCGGGTTTAAGGTATCTGCGTGTAGTATTGAATAGTTCTTAGATGTTGCTTACGTTCTGGGATATACACCATAAAAAAAGATCAAAGGAAAAAATACATTAATGTTACAATATTTGTTTATACCTAAAAACAATTACAAAATTGAAGCAAAGGACTTTTTATAATAAACAAAAAATCGTTTTTTTAAGTAAAGTTTTATCATTAGCAGTAACCACATCTGCGGTGTAATGCTTAGCGTGCTCATCTCGAGTGCGGTGTATATCTGGGTTTGCGCACCGGTCAGGTCAACCCAAAGACTATGAAATTGGTATTTGTTGCTTCCTTACAAAGCACCCATACACAAGGACTGAGCAAAGACTGGTTGACTCGGAATAAGAATAATATGTCCGAGTGGAGCGACATATCTACACGTGGACTGTTGTTTCAGTGAGCTATTGTTAAAGATTCCATCTAGGGTGTTGGTCTAGTACAATGCGGACTGCATCTTCATCATCTTCAAACTTGTCGTAATCACTTCCTGGTCCTTTCCACATTCATGATTTATCACCGGGTTTGTGACTAGATTAACACGACGGGTGCAACTACTGGAGCAGGAACTGATCAACCTTCCAGTGCACCTGAGTTCACCCCCGGTGCTTAGTGGGGTTGGTGTTACTCGATCTATCTTTATATGTATTTTTTGTATATCGTTCTTCATTTTGTCCTTTTTCTTTTGGTCATTGTGTTATGTGTCCTTCTTCGATTTACGGAATTTTGATTACCCTTTTGCCATCTTCAAACACTTTTTGTTCCCGCCATGGCATAGCTGAAAAAATGCTCATAAACAATAATCACTCACCCAATATTCACCCATCATTAACAGAACATAGCTACACAGTTTGTAAATGTTGCTTTATGATAATTTGCGCCTGAGTTCAACCCCGGGTTTTAGTGGGGTTAGTGTTGTCCGATCGTTAGTTTTCTGTGTAGTGTGCGCTAGATTGCTGTTTGTCATGCGGTCATTGTGTTGTATATCCTTCTTCGCATTACGGATTCTGATTGCCTATTTGGTGTCTTCAAACTCGTCTTGCTATATTGTCAACGTCGACGTCCCATTTATCTTAAATATTCCACAAGACGTACACATAGTGCAACGAAAGTTCCATTTCCGAAAGTTTCAGATGAACAGGCACGTGAAAGCGAACAACATCGACAAAATCAAATACTATTAGAAATATAATCATTTTTCATGGGACAGCCTCGAACAACCTTTCTACTAGACCAGGGAATCAATAGAAAGGTAGAAAGCACTGCAAAATTACCACAACAGTAGAAACTTTGCAGTTTTTCAACACCAACAGACGGGTCAGAGTCAGATCCTATAATTTCAGGCATTTCCTCATTATTTGAGAATGGAATGCTACCACACGATAACTGTGTACTAACGACTGTAATAATGTCTGTTTTCTGTTTTTAAAGTAAATTCTTGATCCAAGTGAAGATTTTAATGCCTTTCTACATGCAGCTATGATCAAAATGGGTGTTTCCCATCCATGTTGCTATGGAGACGATATGAAGAGAGCCAAGAACAAAAATTCAAATAGGAAAAATCTAATTCGTAAAAGGTATATGTAGCAACTATGATTGAATCTGTGTGGGAGATTTTGTTTGATAAGAATATCATGTTCATGTTCATTTACATCCATATCCTTTCTGATTAATTTGTGTGTTGACTGCTCGACTTGTTACATTGTACTGAAGGGAAAAAGAAACGCAAGGTCAACATTTTAGGTGATTTAATATTATTTATTCGAATGTTTTTTTCAATATTAATATATAAGGATAAAAACACAAATTTAATCAACAGGTTTTTAAAATTTCATTAGATTTTAATCAATAATTCAAGAGTAATTGAAACCAATTTAACAGTACCTCCAATATGATAAAGTGAAATCGATTAACTCGTCAATATCTCGTATGCCCCCCCTCGCACATCTGTTACAGTCCTGATTCTCCTGTGCATGGAGTTCATCAGAGCATTTATCCTTCTCATGGGGATATTATTCCACTCTTCCAACAAGACAGCCCTTAATTGATCGAGAGTAGCGGGGGCATTCCGACGCCCCCTTACTCTCATGTCCATTTCGTCCCACATATATTCAATTGAGGACAAATCTGGACTATACGGAGGCCAATCGAGTGGGTTAATGCAATGATTGGCGAGAAAATCTTGACAAACTCTGGCTACATGGAGCCGGGCGTTATCCTGCTGGAAAATTAGGTGATGCTGTTGCACAAATGGAACTGCAACCGGCCGGAGGATTTCCTCCCTATATCTTACGCCTGTTAAATTACCGGCTATCACAATCAACGGCGACTTTAACCCGTGAGATATCCCTCCCCAGACCATAACCGAGCCACCCCCAAACCTATCCCTCTCAAGAACGCAAGCGTCGGCGAAGCGTTCCCCACGACGTCGGTATACACGACGTCGACCGTCCGGACTAAAAGGAGTGAACCACGACTCATCTGTGTAAAAGATCTGTCTCCATTGCCTCATTGGAAATTGTCTGAGAACATGTGCCGCCAACCAAGCCATACGACGCGCGCGACGTGGACGAGTGAGAGGAAAACCAATGTAAGGTCGACGAGCTCGAAGACCAAACTCGTGCAATCGGCTTCTCAGAGTTTTTGGGTGAATGTGGCGATTATGATTGCCTACCGTAGTTAAAGCGGTTTCAATGGCAGTAACGTGGCGATTACGCAGGCGGGCAAGACTAATAGCCCTGTCTTGACGTAGCGTCGTTACGCGCGGACATCCCCGTCGCGAACGTCTGCAACACTTCCAGTATCTCTCAGACGACGGACAAGACGCTCTATGGTGGAAACATTCACACCAAATTGCAAAGCAACTAGTTGTTGCCTTTGACCTTGCATTAGCAATGCAATAGCCTGACCCCTCTGAACTTTCGTCACCCGTGGCATGATTACAAGAGATTCAAATTACCTTTAAATAGTGGAAAGCGATGTGTATACCTCAAGAGTATAAAGTGGTATGACACGATGTGTTGACGAACTTGTTATCATTATTCTGCACGTGTTATTTGCTTTTTATCACTTTCTCTATGTCACTTGATACCTTTCACGGTTGAGTAACTTTAGACACCGATTATAGTGCACACTGACCAAGTCACTCGCCTGCCCAGCTTTCGTAATTTTACGTCACGCAGCTAAAAAATAGGAGCATATCATGTTACCCTGTGTTTCTTTTTCCCTTCAGTATATATTCGAGTTTGTTCTTTCAACGACTAAACCATGGGAATACGTTGTCAAGTATTATTACAAGATGACGGCTCGCTATTGTGTTACTAGATGTCGTAGATAGATTATATTTGTGTAATATATATTAGTATTGTCTTGACTATATTGCTTGAATGACAATTTCAATTTTAGTAAATCGAGATCCTATGTTAGTTGGTAATTTGTCGTATACATATATTATAATAGGATAGATATATCTGATAATGTTTTCTGTTTTAATAATGTTTGGAACCTGGATCAGTGACGAGGTTAAAAAGGCATACAGAAATGACCAACTTTCGTAAGAGAATTGTTTTTCTCAATGATGATTCAAGACGTTACTGTCTAAACGATTCCCAATATATATGTACGTTTCCTTACAGAATAAGTCTGTCGTGTGGGGTTATTATGTTTAACCTTACTTTCAACAATATTTCAACTTTATCGTGTAAAACTAACTACTATACAACCATGACCATTACGGCACCTGTATTATAAATACGTACAATTTGAAGATACCAAAGTAATAAGAAACCATACATTAACATAACGGCGAAACGAAAACGGTCAAAAAGACAACATAAAAATAACATACAGGACACTTAAGACTGAGCAAAATGAATCTTACAAGAACATTTTTTTTTGACACTATTATGCATAAATAAATCAAAACAACATGTAGCATTTACAGGCTATGCTTACTGGAAATAAACGTCAGACAAAACCCAAGGGGCAATCCAGAATGGACGATCCAGTGACAGTGGGAACATAGGGCACACAAAAAAGACAAGGGGAGATACACAAAACACATAATATTAAGAAAGGTTTGAAGATATCAAAGGGGTAATCACAATCCGTAGCTTAAAAAGGACAGATAACACAATAGTCAAAAGAGAAAGAACACACAAATATACCACACAGAAAACAAAAGATCAAGCGACACGAATCCCACCAACAATCGGGGGTGAACTCATGTGCTCCGGAAGGGTAGGTACTAGTAGCACCCCTCGTGTTACGTTAGTTACAAACCCGGTGATAAGTCATGAATGTGGAAAGTGGAACATATCGTGGTCATTGTGACACATATACCGTTAGTATTTTGAATATTTTTAAATCATGAACCTATTATATTTTTAATTGTTACGTCTACCAATATCCAAAATATATTTTGTTTGTTTATTATTTTGACAGAATAATATCTTTGATCTATTAATTGAGGTTTTCCTATACTGTAAGTGATAAGCAATAATCGAAATTTACTATTTCTGTCCCTAAGGCGTGACGCATCAGAAATGTTTGAAGGTACCAAAGGAATATGGATTATATTTGTTTAGTGATTGACATTTACTGTTTTTCGACTAGTGGATGAACACGATTGATTGTTAGATAATAAATAGAATACAAACAATTATGTAATCAGTCAAAAATTTAATTAGAAACAAGTACAGTAACGAAGATTTACATATGTTGTTAAATCAAACTTAACGAACTTGAGATTTCCATTTTCGACAGAAACATTTTGTAAGTTTATGAAGTTGCAGGTGTTAAAATGGAATTCATATCATATTACAAGAAAGCTTTGCTAGAAAGAAAACATGTATTAGGCAAGTATATATAATATAATAAATGAATAGAGATAGTTACAAGGAAGTTGACAACAGCGATATGTGAATAAGTATCGAGTCTTTGCATGCACAGTTACAAGTAAATGTGTTGATTTATTAACGTTCGTCTACCATGGAGGTAACATGCTAATTGCAGTCTTTCATGAAATATGGTATTAATTCTCAATCGTTAAACGGGACATTGCTATGAATTTTGTTCCATGTTTATTGGATGAAAAAAGCAGGATCATTGCTTGGTATAAATGTGGCGTTGCTATAACCTATTTTACCAACATGCTTCTTCTCTATGTTTTCAGTATATTTGTCTTAATGAAGAAGATTAAATACTGTTAGTTCAAGGGACCCGGGTGGCTCAATGAGATAGGTAGTTGGATCACCTAACAACTTATACAAGCCCATCACCAATACGGTGTGGGTTCGCGCCCGGCTTTGTAAATTACAAAAAAGGGTGCACTCGACTCGCAGTCGCAAATGATAAAGCTTACCAGTTTCTTGCCCATGGTCGGTGGTTCTCTCCGGGTATTTCGGCTTCTTCCACCGTTAAAACTGGTCCCCATGATAGAGCTGAAATATTGCTGTAAGTGGCGTTAAACACCCAACAAATCAATCCTGTTTGTTCAATGTCGATAGGGGTAGGTGGCTGAACCAATAATCCGCTGGTAGATACATCACTCCGCTCTGACACATTATCCTGATTCCAAGGCAAACATTTGTTTGATAGTTTGTTGACTTACTGTTAATTTGAATATTAAGGTAATTGCAAGCATCCGTGAAATGAATGGAAAAAAAAAAAACAATTACGATACATTTAAATCTTTATTGACTTTTTCCAATCTTTGCGAATTTGATCACATCAATTGTTTTTGACAATTATTATTTCCAATGCAATATAAATTGAAGAGAAGTTTATTTTCTGTAATCGGATAAACCGGATCGGTGGTGTAATGGTTAGCGTGCTCGCATCGAATGCGGTAGAACGTGGGTTCTGGTCGGGTCAAACCAAAAACTATAAAATTGGTATTTGTTGCTTCTCCACTAACCACACATCATTAAGGAGTTGGCTCGGAATCAGAATAATGTGTCCAAGTGAGGCGACATGACACTGTTGTTTCAGTGAGCTAGCAATATAAAAATCTAACTAAGCGTGTTGATCTAGTACAAAGCGGATCTTGTCATCTTTACATTGAAAATTACCTTGTTCTCTCGCCATGATACAGCTGAATAATTGTTGAGTTGGCGTTAAACAACAATCACTGACTCATTCCCAAAATTTTGGTATTTTGACAATATTGAAGATGCACAATTAATTATTTTCAAGGTTTGTCAATATGTATGTAGAGTGTTAAAGATAATCTAGTTTATTGCAAAGATCCGTAAAATGAACGAAGAAAACAATTTAGAGCACCGGAGTTCACCCACGGTTTTTAGTGGGTTCGTGTTACTCGATCTTTAGTTTTATATGTATGTATTGTAGATCGTTGTTTGTCGTTTTTTACCCTTTCTTTTGGCCATTGTGTTGTCTGTTCTTCATCGATATACGGATTCTGATTGCCCCTTTAGTATCTTCAAACTCTTCTTAAATCTGTATTGCCTTTTTTTCCAAACATTCCTAATTTGATAACATCGATTGTTTTTGGCGACTATGATTTCTAATACAATATAAATTGAGCAGAAGTTTATTTTCTGTAATCGCAGAAAACACACTGTAAAAACAAGTGTTTAGAACCTAAACATAATCCTAAACGCCAAACGTGTTCCCAGTTGGGAACATGTTTAATCTAAACATGCTTAGAAAGTGCAGCTTCATATTTCTTAGAAAATCAATCTTGTATTGTGATATTAAATTGTTTATTCGTGACAACATGCATTACAACTACATGCCTTTTTGTAATATTTGCAAAACAGAATTACAAAATAATTAATTAATGGGTAGCTGAATGTAGAATGTTGTGTCGTTTATTTATGGCACGATATCAAATAACGGGGACACTATTACGAAAAAAGAATGTTTTGTCATATTAAATTGTCTCGGTAAAACGAAGAAACGCGATATTTTTTTTATTTTTTTTTTTTTTACAACGAACCAAACTACTTTATTTTCGGTAAACTAGTTCGTCGACGGTTATATGGTTCTCACAGTAACAATTCTTTGTCGACGTCATATATTTTAATATTTGTTGTATATTTTTGTTGACATATTTACCTATGCATATAGAAAATGCACGTATATTCTGCTTAATAAAAAAATGATAATAAACAATAACTGACTAAATTTACACTCAAAAGGGAAATACATTTAACAATATATGGAGTCCACAGCACGGTATGTATGAGACCACCGTCTATTTCCCTTCGACCTGCATAAGATGCCGGCTGACAGGAGACTATATAAAGCAAATATTCATATATACCTACACTATGTAATATATTGATGGACTATTAAGGCAGGCACACCTACTACATTACCTTGCTACCGTTTAACCGAGTGTGAGTTATTCTGATCTTTTGCGTCATTGACTTTTTATTACTCGACCCTGGTTGTGATCTTGGGCAGTATCCCTTAATTTTGAGATTTTTACACCACTAAGGGTGCACAATTAAATTATTTTCAGGCTTTGTCAATACATATCAGTTGCTATATGTAGATCTAGTCTGGTTTATCGCTGTATACCATCATTTGATTCTGTCGTCTTTTTTACTGTCAAATTGCGTCTGTCTCAAGATGTCTGCTGTCTTTGACTATTATTGTCATATATTATACAGGAAGGATAAATTTACAGCACTTAAACCACAGGGCTGGTCACAGCATCCCCAGGTGCCGGATATGGGAAGCGATTTCTCGACGTGGGTTTTCAGGTAATGATACGGAAAACCTGATCGTGGACCATAGTAAGTAACGTGTTTGGAGAATGCCACGCTCTATGCAGGTTAAAACATCTTGCATATTTCGAAAGAAACCGTAAACACACTGTAGCCGCAACAAAGCACAGATGGGTATCGAAGATATTTTGTTGACGGTCAGGTAATGTTTGCATTTAATATATTACATGAGACAGAATCAATATAGCTAAAGATTAATCGCAATTGTTTTCCCGTTCATGAAGAAATAACCTCAATCAGGTTGTACACACCGTGTAACCCGCGATCAATCCTTATCAATAAATTCAAACTTTTTTGGCTATGATATTGAAAAATATATTCATTTTTTCCAAATAAGGCAACAAATCGTAAACAAATTTAAATAACTCCAAAAGTGCCTCATTTAAAGAAAATCACCTGATGACAACAGCACGCGACGCCTTGAGAACGACGTCTATTTTCAGATTCCGTACATTGGAAAATAACCTCAACTTTTTAAACCAATCAAAACACGTATAAAACGACATGTGACTCTAAAATGAATTAATTTATAAGTGCAAAGTCATTATGGGTAATCTAAATTTGAATCTACAGCTTTATTGACACACTACATCATCATGTGTAGGATGCAATTATACATAAACATACAGGAATATGACACAATACTAGTAAGCTACATGCCTGATACATGTAATAACATGAGAAGTTAATTTGTTTTGATTACCTAACTTTCAGTTTATTTTCAATTTTATTTTCGCTAGAGATTGACTTTATATTGTATTTCGATTAGACGATGAACACGGTTGATTGCGTTGCTAAAGAATAAATTACATGCAACCCATTATGTAATCAGTCAAAAAATTTATTAGAAACAAGTACAGAAACGAAGATTGAAATATTTTGTTAGATCAAACTTAACGAACTTTAGAATTCATTTCAAATAGAAAGTTTGTGTAAGTGAATGAAGTTGCAGGTATTAAAATTAAATTCCAATATTACAAGAAAAAAAAAAAGAAATGTTTTACACAAGAATATATAGATGAAATATACAGAGACGTTTACAAGGAAGATTACAACAACGATATGTGAATAAGTATAAAAACTAGTCTTTGCATGCACAGTTAGTGCAGGCAAATGCATTGATTTAGTAACGTTTGTCTGCCATTGATGTAACATGCTAATTCCATGAAACACAGTAATACACGCTTCTTTCTCTATGTTATCAATTTCCTATTTTAATGAAGATTGAATACTGTTAGTTCAATTTCTATAGTGCTAGCTGACTAAAACTAAGGTCCACGGGTAGACATTATGCTCCACTCTGTCACATTGTTTATTGCTGAAATTAACAGTTCCTAAAAAGTGTAATTATTAATAAATCTAAGGTTCTCCTCCCTGAGGCATAGGTGACCTAACCTGATTTTGGTTATCCTGTTTAGGCCATTTGGATTTATTTCTCCCAAAACGTAGAATTATTTGGCTTTCCAATCTTTCGATTTTGAGTGTACCTGATGATGGTTATTCTAGAAACGTGTCATGCGCACTAAATTTGATATATACGTTTTTATTGCGAGCAAGCCAGTAGTTGCTCTTACTCCTTATAGCCGCGTGATTTGCGGAGAAGCCACACATCGTAATATTATAGTCTTTGGTTTGACCCGACCGAGGCTCGTACCCACGATCTTAAGGCGATCACACTAACCAATATACCACCGATACGATCCTGAATTTTAGGAGTTCATGTTGATATATCGTTGCAGATCAATGTATTTTCTGCTTTCTCCTGTTTGTTTGCTTATAGTCTTGTTGTTTTCTGTATATTTTTGAATCTTGCCTCAGACTTGGGTACTCTTGCCTTCGTCTTGTTATCACAGCTTTATATTTATCAATTTGTGTGAATCTATTATTCCGGTATTGACTAAAAATGTATCTAAGAATACCATTTATATTCAACAGAATAATTGAGTCTGCTGGTAGTTCGAATTCTAATTTGTCGCCTGAAGGTCTAATGGTTACGCATTGGATGTCTGACATTCTTCTAAATAAAATAGTTAAATGTGATTGGCCTCAATATATTGGAATTAGTCACCAGATTAAATTTGCAAAGACAAGTCGATCATGACTGTTTAGACAAATTGTTTGATTGAACAATGTAAATCAGCTTTAAATACTTTTATGGTCTTATCTTGAATTTGATTGTCTAGAAAATTATATTTGTTCATGCCTTAAATGATAACGGTTTAGGTTTAGGTTTATGGTGCTTAGCGTAATTTTCAACAATTGTCCACTTATTTCGTGGCTGTCAGTTTTATTGGTGGAGGAAAAAGGAGAACCCGGAGAAAACCACCGACTTGTCGCAAGTCACTGACAAACTTTATCACCTAATGTTGTATTGATTGAAACTCACGTTAATGATGATAGGTACCAATTGCAGAGGTAGTTGTAAATCCAACTACCGTACGATCACGACCACGACGGCCCCTAGATGATAACGGAATAGAAACGAAGTATACAAAGTACGTTTTTACAATAAACATAAATTCGGTTATTCAAGTAATTGTATATCATTAGCAGTAAGCGCATCGGTGGTGTAATAGCTAGCGTGCTCGTTTTAAGTGTGGTAGATCTTGGTTCGGATCCCGGTTAGGTCAAACAAAAGACTATACAGTTGGTATTTGTTGCTTCTTCACAAAGCGTACATCACTAAGGAGTAACAGTAATCACTGGTTGGCTCGGAATCAGAATAATGTACCCGGGTGGGGCGACATGTCTACACGTGGAATGTTGTTTCAGATTTTTGGTCTGGAACAAAGTGAACTTCATCATCACCATTACATCAAAATGTAACTGTTTTCACCATGATATACTGTTAAATTGCTCATTTAGCGCTAAACAGCAATCAGTCATCAGGGAATGAATAGAAAGGTAAAAAAAACCCCACAAAATAGTAGAAACTTTGTAAATGTTCAAAATCAACAAAGTTGGGCGCAGAGTCAAATCCTATAATTTCAAGCAATTCTACATTATTTGAGAATGGGATGTTACCACGCGATGTGTGGGGGTTGAAGAGAACATGACTACGTCTGCTCTCTCTTTCCAGGCAAACATTGATCCATTGCATACTTACAAAAATCACATACACATTATTGGGAAGATTTTTTTAAATTCATGGAAAAAGGGGAATTATAGTAATGGTGTTTAACGCCCCTTTCAGTATTATTTAAGCTATATCGTGGCGGTCGGACGGTAGAGTGAAGATCTTAACACATTTCTACCTGCAGAGATATGATCACAATGGATGTTTTCCATCCATATTGCTATGGAGACGTTTTGAAGACAGTCTAAAAAATAATGTCTGAATAATCTAAGCTTAAAACATCTCATTGATAAATGATATATGTAGTAACTATGATTGAATCTTTGTGGCAGGTTTCTTTGATGTTCATTTATATTCATATTCTTTCTTATTAATATCTGTGTTGACTACTCGACTTGTTACATGGATTGTCTTATATCTAAAAGCTAAAAGAAAGAAATTCTGAAAAAATAGAAAGTTATAAAATCTTTGAAAAATATTGTTCGTAAAGGCTATATGTAGCAACTATGATTTAATCTTTGTGGCAAATTTTCTTTTATAAGAATATCATGTTAATGTTCATATATATCCATATCCTTTCTTATCAATGTTTGTGTTGACTGCTCGACTTGTTGCATAATTTTTTTTCTATTCAAGTATTAAGCAATTTGCATACGTTACTTTGTAGTATTTATGGGCACAAGGCGACAGCTCATTATTGTGTGTCTAGATGTCGTAGATAGGTTATATTTGTGTAATATATATTAGCATTGCTTTGACTATATTATTTGATTGGCAATCTAAATTTTAATAAATCGAGATCCTATGTTAATAGGTAATTTGTCGTATACATATATTATAACATGCAGCATAAATGTATCTGACAATATTTTCTGTTATTAGAAAGGGAATAAAGAAATGAGCAACTTTCGTAAGAGAAAATCAATTCAATTTTGTTCAATGATGATTCAAGATGTTACTTTCTCACTGATCTACAATATATATGCACGTTTTTGCTCAGAAAAAGTCTGTCTTATAAGGGAAGGGGTTAGGTATTATGGTGTTTAATGTCACTTTCAACAATATTTCAGCTATATCGTGGCGATCAGTTTTATTGATAGAGGAAACCGGAATACCCGGCGAAAAGCACCGATTTATCGCAAGTCACTGACAAACTTTATCACATACAGTGTTATCGAATACACCTCGCGAACTCACAGTTTTATTGGTGATAGGCACTGATTGCACATGTAGCTTTAAATCAAACTACCATACGATCACTACCCTGACTGTCCCCTGTATTATAAGTACAGTTTGAATATACCTAAGTGGTTATAAGAAGCCGTAAATTAACATAACGGTCAAACGAAAAAGGTAAAAAACACAAAATATTAATAACACACAGGACACTTAAGACAGAGCAACACGGATCTCACAGAAACACAATCTGTATACACAGGTGCTTCGGAGAGACAAATAATTCCTTCACCACTAGTGGCACATGCCTTGTTACTTCTTAACAACACAAACATCAGCTGATATTGAAAAATCATTTTGGACACCAGTATGCGTAAATAAATACAAGCAACATAACATTTACAGGTAATGCGTAGAGGAAATAAACGTCAGAGAAAACCTAAGAATGGACAATCCAGAGACAAAAGTAATAATGGGCACACAAGACATAAGACGAATACATATACAGCACACAACATTAAGAAGAGTTTGAATCGAAGGACAGACAGTACAATGGCTAAAAGGAAAAGGACAAAACACCATACATAAAACCAAAGATCAAGCAACACGAATTCCACCAAAAACCGGGGGTGAACTCAGGTGCTCCGGAAGGGTAAGCAGTTCCTACTCCACAAGTGGTACCCGACGTGTTGCATATCCAGATATTAGTCGTTAATGAGGAAAGTGGAACATATCTGTGGTCATTTGTGATTAGTATCTTGGATAATTTTAAACCGTGAACATACAAGCCACCAATATCCAAAATATAATTTGTATGTTTATTATTTCGGCAGATTGATATCTTTAATCTGTTAATTGTTGTTATTATACCTTACATTATATATTATATATAAAATAAAAGTGATGTTTTTACAAAATTGGTACCCCAGGGAAACATCACTGTTGTTCACCGGTCGACAAATGTTATGTTCCATGCCTGTCCGGACATACATCCGTTTTTGCATTCCGGAATTACAATCTTGACCGGAAGCTAAAAACACAAATATGAAGTTTATGAAAACACAAGATAAAAACACACAAATAAATGTTTATTGCATCCAACATTATTGTAAATAGAGTTTCGGTATAACATAACATAGCTAAAGGCCTCGGGAAAACAACACCCCTCGGGTGAACAATTCTGATGATCATCTTAAGTGCAGGCAATAATTGTATATTGTTCTGTAGTGTTAGTGATAGCAGGTATTATAATTTACTATTACTTTCCCTAAGACTCTAGCATAAGATGATATCAGGTATTCTAATTTAATATTTCTGTCCCTAAGCCTCTACCATAAGATGATATCAGGTATTCTAATTTATTATTTCTGTCCCTAAGCCTCTACCATAAGATGATAGCAGGTATTCTAATTTATTATTTCTGTCCCTAAGCCTCTAGCATAAGATGATAGCGGGTATTATAATTTACTATTGCTGTCCCTAAGCCTCTAGCATAAGAAAAGATTGAAGAGACCAAAGGAGTATTTATTATAGGTGGTTGGAGATTGACTTTATTGTATTTTGACTAGACAAGGGTCACGGTTCATTGCTAAAGAATAAATAGGAAACAAACAATTATGTAATCAACCAAGAATTCTAATTAGAAACAAGTGCAGGACTGAAGATTTAAACATGCTACTAGATCTAATTTAATGAACTTGATTATTCTATTTCCGACAGTCAGGCTGTGTAAGTGTATGCAGTTGTAAGTGTCAAAATGCAATCGAAATATTACAAGAAAGCTTATTTAACAAGAAAAATTTGTTTTTACACAAGAATAAAAGATGAAATATACACAGATGGTTAGAAGGAAATTGACAACAACGATATGTGAATAAGTTAGTGCAGGCAAATGCATTGATGTATTAACGTTTGTATACCATTGATGTAACAAGCTAATTGCAGTCTCACATGAAACATGGTATTAATTAAGGGTAATAACAAAATTACCTAACATGGTATTGCTATGGAATTTGTTCTGTGTTCATTGGACGCAAATTAAATCGACATACAATGCAGGGTCATTGATTGGTAGAATTGTACTAGAACATTTGCATAATACGATTCTTCTTTATGTTATCAGTATTCCTGTTTAATGAAGATGGGATACTGTTAGTTCAATTTCGATAGTGCTAGCTGACTAAAACAACAGTCCGCGGGTATTTTAATAAAGAGAATACAGAAATGAAGAAAGTGAAAATCAATTCATTTTTTTCCCAAAGGTAATCCAAGATGTTTACTGTCTAAGAAGAGTTTGAAGATACCAAAGGGGCAATCAGAATACGTATATCGAAGAAGAACAGACAACACAAAAGAAAGAGTCTATATTATAAATTAGTAAAGTTTGAGGATATCATAGTGGTAATAATACGCCGTACATTAATAAAACGGTCAACTAAGACAAGCTAAAAATAATACACAGGACACTTAATACACAGCAATGCGAACTCCACAAGAAAAACAAATAGTTTTATATACTCAGGTGCTTCCGAGGGGAAAGCAGTTCCTTCACCGTTAGCGGCATCAGCCGTGTTACTACTTAAGAACAAAACCATCATCTGATATTGACAGATGATTTTGGACACCAATATGCGTAAATAAATCAAAACAACATAGTATTTACAGGTAACGGAGATTACAGAGACACAGGCTACATTGAGCACACAAGAGAAAAGCGAAGAGGCAATCAGGAATGAAGAATTCAAAGACACAGGCAACATTGGGCACGCAAGAGAAAAGCGATGAGGCAATCACAACACAAAACATGAAAATACTCTTAGTATCTTGAATAATTTTTAAATCCTGAACGAACGAGTTCTTAATTGATACATACACCAATATCCAAATTATTTTTGTTTGTTTATAATTTCGGAAGATTTGTCTGTGCTGTAAGTGATAAGCACTAATAGAAATTTATTATTTCTGTCTCTAAGGCTTGACACATAAGAAAAGTATCAAGACTCCAAAGGATTATTTATTATATTTGTTAAGAGATTGACTTTATTGTATTTAGACTAGACGAGGTACACAGTTGGTTGCGAAACAAACAATTATGTAATCAGTCAAAATCTAATTAGAAACAAGTACAGTGCTGAAGATTTATGCCAAACAATCGCAGTGCTGAATAATGAAACATGCTTTTAGATCAAACTTAACGAACTTGAGATTTTCATTTCCGGTGGAAAGGTTGTGTAAGTGTATTCAGTTGCAGATATTAAAGTGGAATTTAATTATTACAAGAAAGCTTAGTTCGAAAGAAAAGAAAAGTTTTTAGACCAGATATAGATGAAAGACATCGAGATTGTTACAATGAAATTGACAATAACGATCTGTAAATAAGTATATATTGTAGTCATTGAACGCACGGTTAGTGCACACACATGTATTAATGTATTAATGTATTAATGTGTGTCATTGAAAGATTCATCTAACACTGGTCGAGCAAGTTAATTACCGTCTTTCATCAAAGACTATAAATACGTAATAAAAAAACGTTGATATTAAACTTAGTGCGATCGACGCGTTTATGGAATAGCATTCATCGGGTATTCTCAAAGCCAAAATATTTAAAAGGCACATGATTTGAAAGTCATACGAATGTTGTTTCGTTGTGTTCCTTGGATGAAAATTATACAGTCATACAAAGCAAAATCATTGATTGGTGGCAATGTTGTGGTATTATATAATACCCTTTTCTGTCTATTCAATCAAATGGGTTCATTGCATGAAGCTTGTTATTCCCCGACGGTTCGCTTACATACATACTAAGACCAATGATGAGTTGAACTGTGGATTTAAATGCAATATAAAATGTACAAGTGTCCGTATATGCGAATACTTGCTACATAAACATGTATTTTTCAAAGTAGTTGTGGGCCTTTATTCAGATGCTTTATTTATATCTTGCATGTGTGCTCCATAAAGAGAAATAAAGCGCTGACATTTAGCACATAGCGTCAATGCAGATAATGTCTGTACTTCGTATTAAATATGGCGATTTGGAAGAAAAACAATACAAAGAAAATGATTATATAAAATTGACGCTAAAAGAAGGTTACTTTTAAACATATAGAATGATATAATCATTGCATTGATAATATATTTATCTGACCACGATATGTTCCACATTGTGTGCCTCGTGATTGAATAATCTCGTACAACTTTCAGAAGACTTGTATGAGTTGTTGCATGGCAGAGATCTTGTGTGTTTTACCCTTTAGTTTTACCCTTCAATTTGGATCTTGCTTTCGACTTAGGCATTCTTTGTTTCTCTTGTCATCATAGCCATAATATATTTATGATTTTATTTGAATCCTCAAATCCTGTTGGTATTGACTAAAGCTGTTCGCAAGAATACCATTTAAATTCAACAGGCACTGAACAGAATGATTGAGTCTGCTGGTATTTCGATTCCCAATTTGTCGCTTGAAGATATTGTTCTAATGGGTACTCCTTGAATGTCCGACATGCCAATAACCACAGTAGTTAAATGTGATCAGCCTTGATATATTGTAATCTGACGTAAGATTAAATCGATCATGCAATAATGCTAATACCTGATGAAGGTTATTCCCAAAACGCGCCACGCCCACTAAATTTGACATCTGCGTTTTATTTTTGTTTAAACTCTTTCAACAAATTGTGTCATTGAACAACGTAAATTCTTGTAAATGTTTCTTTTTTTTTATTCTTTTGCCTTTGAAAGTAATTATTTTTGTTTATACCTTAAAATATAACGGAATAGAAATTACACGTGCAAAAAAGTGTTTTCAATAAGTAGAAAATACTTAATTAAAAGTTTGTGAACAAATGATATCACTATCCGTACATAGTTGTACAGAGTGTAAATGTTACTTTATGGTAATCTGTTATGTTGTCAATAACGTCACTTATATCTTAAATATTTTTAACAAAAGTCGATATAAAGCAACATATTCGAAAGTTTCCATTAAGGCAACCAGCTTCGGTGCAAGTAATTATTATTAGAAATCCAATTAACTCTCACGAGACAGCAACAAAGCAATTCGAACAGACACAAGAAGCAATAGAAAGATCAGAAAATAAAACCCAACAACGACCGCACCAGTAGAAACGTTGTAAATGTTCAGTACACACACAGGCGGAGGAAGAACAGGAACCGATGATTAAAAAACTTTATCAACTAGCTAATTGATTATTTAAATGATTTGTTTATTGACGGAAAGGGGGAACAGTGAGGATTGTCAGACAATTCTGCATATAGAGATCTGATCTCAAGGGCATTTCCCAACCATATTTCTATAGAGACGATATGAACAAAGCTACAGAGTTCAAGTCGGGAAAACCTAAACTATGAGCAATCGTTGAAAAATCTAATTCGTAGCAAATATGGTTGATTCTTTAAGGCAGCTTTTCTTTGAAAAAAATACATGTTGATTTGCATCACTATCCTTTATAGCTAATTTATATGTTGATTGTTCTACTTGTTTCATTGTTGTATATCTATTCGAGTTTGCTCTTTCAAAGATTAACCAATTTGAATACGCTACCATGAATTTGTACAAGATGGTGGCTCGTTATTGTATCACTAGAAGTCGTAGACAAATTATATGTGTGTAAGATACAGTAGTATTGTCTTGAATACATTGTTGCTTGACAATTTCAATAAAAGGAAATGGAGAGGCTATCTTAGTAGGTAATTTGTTTTATCCTGCAATGACAGCATTTACCGACCAATATAGCCTGCCTAATAGTTGTTTTGATATTGGTCAGTTATAAATAGAACATATAGCAAACTCATCGGGGCACATCGGGGGATCTTGTTTTCAAATACATACACAAAATTATTTCAAATACTTCTATCATCGTTTAGTAAACGTTTATTCACGATTTAAAATTGCAGGATAAATACAATACACGTGCACTGTCGAAGCATATAGGTAAACATGTGTATTCGGCGCGTTTCTAAGCCTCATACACATAGTATCTATATGCTTCGACAGTGCACAAGTATTGTATATATATACCTATATTATCACGCTATGAATATATCTGACAATGTTTTGTTTGATATAATAAAGAAATACAGAAATGAACAACTTTGTAAGAAAAGATCAATTCTAATAAATAGTGAAATTTCAAGATGTTACTTTCTGACATATCTACTAAAAATGTACGCTTACGTTCAGAAAGGTAAGAAAATCGAAAGTTCAATCAAGACTGAAGTTTAAAAATATCCAAGAGGTAACCAGAATCCAGACGTCGATATAATGACCGAAATAACAA
The DNA here is from genome assembly GCA_963383655.1 of Bathymodiolus septemdierum. Classification (NCBI taxonomy): domain Eukaryota; kingdom Metazoa; phylum Mollusca; class Bivalvia; order Mytilida; family Modiolidae; genus Bathymodiolus; species Bathymodiolus septemdierum. The sequence continues at coordinate 25,904,655 of OY726530.1, read as the reverse complement.
GGGGGGAAAAAACAAAAGATTGAGCAACAAGAATGCTGCAAAACACCAGGGGTGAACTCGTGTGCACTGGACGGTTAACTGTTCCTGCTTGACAAATGTTGGTCTTATCCATTTGTTGGTATTAACAATAAAATATGTCTGCTCTACTCGTAGTATCCGTCGTGTATCGACGCGGATATCATCTGATAAGGAAATCGTGATAAGCAACAACATAGGCAAATATATTTAAGTAACATATGGCTTACTAGTAACATTTACTGGGAAATAAACGTAAGAAAAAACCGGAGGGTCAATCAAGAATGGACAAAACAGAGACACTGGCAATATTGGGCACACCCAACACTGGTGACACACAAACAAAACTAAAAAATAGTATTGAGTAGTAAATCATATTAAGTAAAGGTTGGTAATGGGTCTTACATGTAGGTTATAATCTGAGCTAACTGCACGACATAATCAACTGGGTCACAGAGTCCGCTTATGCAACAATGCATCAATCACAATGTTTGTCAAAATCAGTCTTTAGTTACTGATAGCAATTCTGTATGATTGTCGATGCATTGCTGACTAATGAGTTCATTTGTTCATTTCATTGACCAAAAATATATTTCACTACGAATGTCAGATCACAAATTATTGCATAATTTCCACAGGATTTGATGGACTAAAATATTGATCATTGTGTTCTGATCATTAACAAGGTTTAATTTGACTTGAATATTGGGTTAAAGGAAGTTGGGTGTTGGGTTGAGCTATGGCTGTGTAGAACCACTTAATCATAAGCATATCACAGTATTGGTTTTTGGAATGTTAACTAAGAGAGACTATATTTTGACAAACTATCTGTTATTTTTGTTATCAAAAGAAGTACTACCATACGAACCAGATTCTATTAGTAGTATCACACATGTATAAAGTCCATGATTCAAACTTTCTTTATTAAAACACTGCTCACCCAGCTATATGTTAGGATTGACATGTTACTCACATGTATATCACCTTACATGACCGCATCATTTCACTTTTGGGATGGGTCCATCAAAACTAGTTTAATTCCACCACTTTTTGCTGAAGTTCATGTACCAAACCAGGAAAGGGTGTGGTCGTACGTAAGGGGTAACGTACCAGGTCAGGAAAGGGAGTGATCGTACGTAAAGGGTATCGAGTTTGCCTCTATTTCTACAATTTTTCGCTTGGACTTTGGAATATTAGTGCTTCGGGTTATTCTACCTCTTTTAAATGAAGGCGCAAAAAGTACTTTCTGACGGAAAAATATTCCACAAGGCCACTTCCGGTTTATTCGTTGTCGTCAATTTCGATAATGAACGCTTCTGACAGTGTATATTTTTTTGTTTTTCAATTAATTATATTCCATAGATTTAAATCATGACAATTTTTGTTATCTTTTTTTTTTTATTTGACAAATAATACTGATGAACTGTTTATTCTAATGTTGCTTGGTTTAATGTAATGGTTAGTAGAATATAAAATAAAAACGAATTACATAAATAATTTATTTTCATACAGTATTATATATTTATAAGCATACAAATTTGTGTAAGAAGATACAAGTCAACAATTTATTGTTTATGCGTAACGTTTCATAACCAAAGTATATCATAGTCTATAATCTACCAGACTGTTAACAGATACAGAACGAAACACCTGGTTTGTCAATTAAAAAGTCGTTTCGACTATGAGCGTATTTGATAAATGTTAAGGTTATCCTAGACGTGCACCGTCCGCACTAAGTAGTCAGTCTACGCTTTTATTGAAGTTATTCTGAAATCATATTTTTATACAATAAAACCTGTTTAAACCGAACCCCTGTAGGACTGAATAATTTGTTCAGTTTAGACAGGTGCTTGGCTTACACAGGTTCAAATTGCCTAGATATTTAGTAGATGGAACTGTAAAATTCTTACTGTTTTAGGCAGGTTTCCGGTTTACTCAGGGTTCGGTTTAGACAAGTTTCACTGTATATTAATAAAAACATAGATATCAAAACTAATAGGCTCGACACATGTCTGGAATAACCGTCATCAGGTACGCTAATTGGTCAAGAGATTTGAAAGCAAAAATATTTAAAATGATATTTAGTGATGTCTGTATAATGTTTTAAATGTAGAGCACATGACGCGTTTCTGGAAGAATCGTCACCAGGTACGGTCATATTCAAGAGATTTGAAAGCAAGATAATTTAAAATGATATTCAGTGATGTCAGCATAATATTTTCGTTTCTGATTTCTGATTTCTTTATGCAAAATACCATAAGAGTGTATTGAGTGGTTCAGGTATTTAAGATGCATAAAATCAGTTTCAAAACAAAAATTACAATAATCTTTTTTTTTCATCAATATTTCATTGGTTTTAAATATTAATGTTAATATATGAATGCATTGAATGCTCTATTTGTTGGTGTATGAATTACAGTAATGTGGCTGTAATTAGTTTCACTTGCACTACTCGAAGATTTATGGACGCTTGCAATAAAGGAACACTGAACAATAAAATGTGTCATGTATTCGAGCATTAATCCAAATGTCAGAAATAGTGAACCAATTTTTTTTCTAGTTATTAGTAGAATATTGTTTTCACGTGAATCCATGTGATCAACATAACTGAACTTTTCATTGCATCATTGCTAACCCGTTAACAGCTAAAACAGGAATGTTGGTGATATGTGCTAAGTGCAAGACGGGTTTTGGGCAACATGTTGTACACATACGGTACCATTACATTTCGTTTGATGTTGTATGGCTATTGTAACGGAATGAAAATTGAAGGCGATTTGTAATGCGATGCATTGTAGATGACATAATTTAGCTGTATAGTGGTCATTTTGGTTGCAGATGTGATTACACTTCCAGATGTTTTTCATTTTGTCTTGAAATGCAATATATTTTTCTATTACGAATGTATAAAATTAGCAAATATAATTAGTGTACTACATGGTATATACGACCCAATCTAATTAAACTTTCATGTTTGTTGTATGTCCCTATCTTTAGCAATACACGAATATTTAACAACATCCCATTTTGGGGTCATGTCATGTATCCTGTTATTATTCAGTTACCTATGAACACGAACCCCACCAACAAACCGGGGATGAACTCAGCTGCTCCGGTAGGATAAGGAGTTCCTGTTCCACCAGTGGCACCCGTAATTTTAATCTCTTACAAACGCGGTGATAAGTCATTTATGATGAAGGGACCCGGAAACGTTTACGACGAATGGAACATATCCGTGGTCATTGGTAACACATATATTTGGGGTTTGATGGCTTTCAGTTTTTGTTATTATTCTTACCTGGTATTCAGCTTTGACCGTCAAACTATATTTAAGAAATATTGATATAGTGACTAACGGATCAACATTCTTTGTCATGCACTCGATTTTGATATCTAATTATTTAGTAGTATGATCGCTGATTGGTCGGTTGAAAATATGAACCCTGATGTGACCTCCTTCGGAATATCGTAATGTGTTAGTGTATCATCAACGACAGTAGAAAATAAAGACAGATAACTGTGCAACAAACATCTAATTTTAAATAGATTTTGTAAGATCGAAAATTAAAAAAGTATAACAAATAAAAGTTAGATTTACGATGATAATATTATGAATAAGGGTAATAACAAAATTACCGAACTCCGAACAATCTAACAAAGGGAAAGTCAAAACTCATAAGTATATAAGCAGACAAAATCAGTCAACAACCGGAAAACTGTGAAAACCGTAATGACCCTGACTTGGTACAGGCATTTCTAAAGAAATGGTGGGTTGAATCAGATTTTAAAGCGCCAAACCTCCCCCTTTCATTACGGCTCAAAGTTTCCGGCTGTCACTATAACAGTATTTATAACAATACTTGAACAACAAGTGAAGTAAATGTCAAAAACACTTTTACGTCACACATTGATAAAAAGAATATTTTGATTACACAATATTATAGCACCCACAAGATTGTTTTGAGTTCTTATAATTATGTCCTCAAAGACAAACACAATATGATTATTAAATTACTTGCATTAATTTTGTCTTTGCATTAAAAGCGGTTACATGTATTTGTTTTTAAATGTACCACGATAATTTACACACAATAAATTTTGTAAAGGGAATATTGGAATGGAATGATTTTTTTTTTGCAATAAAGCAAAACAAAAGATAACAATATAAACTGTAACCATTTACACTTTCAATTATATCTCATTTACATCTTATTATCACATTTCAGTTGTCATGTCTTGCATGTGAATTATGGGTAATGTGTTTATTGTCATGCGCCCAGGAACTGGAAGTACTGGTGCAGTGTTCATTCTCTGTAGTCGTCTTTTTTCCCTCTCTACCATAGTTATTGACAATGTTCTGCTATATCCTTTGTATATAGCATAATTCTGAGTTCGTTTTACTATTCGTATACTTTACAATTGTTTTGGCGCATGTTTGTATCGTGGTTCGACTGGTTCCAATATTCTTATACTGTTCTATTGTTTCAATCATTGGAATGAACACAATCTCTTCTGGACATACACCGCTTCTTTCTATCCGTATCAATTTGTTTTCTGGAAAAAAAGAAAAAAAAACATAAATACAAACAAATTGTAATAAGAATGCATAAAAACGCACACATGTACCCCAATACGCACAATGCGTTTTTAGAATAATCACCATCAGCGACGCCCAAAGGGCTGACAGACAGAAAGTAACTACTGGAGCCTGTAGTAAAATGATAAACAGTTCGCGGACAAGAATGTAATATTCTTCAAAACACAAATGACAGTTACACATCTTTTTGTCAGAAAAGTATGGTAGGAAACCATGCACATTTGTTTTCCTCTCACAAAATGTCCAATCCGTCTTTACTTCCTGTTGTTTGTAGGAGGGCTCATGTTTTGCATACGTTATTTGTGTTTGGTTGCGTAGTGGTGTCCAATGCATATCGTGTTGTGTTGTATTTTTGCTTTGTTTGTCTTCATCTTGCGTACTCTATGCTGCCAGTTTCTCTGGATTGCCCATTTTTAATACATTTTTTATTATATACAGACCCATGATGGCCTCTGATAAAACACTATACTATTAAGCGCAGCTTTACGAGATAAATTGTTCCATGGATCGACATAGCGTGCTGAAGAAATATTTACGATGATCTAATCTTTTTCCCACATTAAATTAATAGCTTTTAATATCATCCAAACCATGAACATAGAATTTTCCACAGATTTGATTGTGACATGCTCTTAAAATGTTTATCTCTAATTTTATGACTGTTATTCCAAACAGAACATATGTCCTTCTTGTTTGTTGTTCCTTTACATTTTGATACTTAACACAGTCAGTGGAGAATAGTATTGTCTCATTCGAATTTAGATATTCAATCATCGTTAATATCAAACTGACATTATTTTATTGTCAGACGGAGACTAAAATACAATTTATGAGGTGTATTTAAAAAACCCTGCATTGGGAGTTCATTCGTAGTTCACAAAGCACATTGATTTCCAGCAATGCGAGCAAGACAGAACATGCCGAAGCAGATATACGTGTTGAAAAATGGGTCATGTTATTTATGAATTAGGATGGCTTGCACGATGCAATTCATGAACATGAGGTGAATTTCCATTTCATTATGCACGTTTCTTAGTTTATTTCTGACCAAACCTTTATTTCCAAATGCTAGGAGTTATTATTAAAGTGAGTATGCTGATGATTGTCGTCTGTGATCGTATAGATTAACAAGCCGTACAATATATGACCTTTCCTTCTTCTACATTATTGTCTTTGCTAACTGGATATTTGCGTGTACAATGATTGATCTTATTAATGATAATTTTCTATTCAGTAGTCAATCCAATCCTGTAAATTTGCTATATTTTTCAGAAATTATTTTTATTATGTAAATTTAACAACATTTTACTTTAAAAAAGCTTTATCTTGTGATTATAAGAATAAAAAGTTTGTAAACATACAATTTCAACACGTAGTAAAACACCATTGTCCTCCAAGATTATCTGGCTATGAAAAGGAGATAGTCCTCTAAATGTCTTTAATTTCCCGTATGTTGATGATGAGTGTGTCTTTTACTCTGCCGAAAGTCTACCACGTGTTTGTAACGATGTAAAGTGCATACTGTAACTTACAGTAAGAGACAGATTCGTTGTAAAAAGTCCTACTCTACGACACAACTAATCTCGTTGAGATTAGACTACCGAAGAAAAATTCTGCTCTGTACCTCCAGGATAATTTCTAAGTGAAATATTATATTTTGCATGTGTAACAACAAAATTTCTCAATCATTTTAAAGTACAGCAGTCCAGTTAGGTGATATTTGAGCAAAACCGGAAGTGATGAATGGTAAGCAAACAATATACGCACAGAATGAAAATAAACAGAAAAAATATTAAATTAATCAATTTCATCATCAAAGTGTATTGCTATTTTAACCATTTAAAAATAAATATAGATAATTAAACATTTTTACTCCAATTTTTACAACCTGAAATAAGAAAAATATGATTCATTTTGAAGTTCAACAAGAGTTGTCGTTCTTGGAAAGGTGATTTGGAGCGGTTAATTTAATAAAGGATTGATCTCAATTTTTTTTTCGGTTCATGAAGAAATAACCTCAAAAATGTGGTACACACTGTGTGACCCACGAAGCGGGTTACGCAAGGGTGTGTACCACATTTTTTAGTTTTTTACGAATGAACCGAACAAAAAAATTAGATCAATCCTTATAAATTAATTCCTAATTAATTTTTTTCTTGCCCTAAAAATATTTTGTCGGATAATAATTGCTTTAAAAGAATTAAAATTAAAAAAATTCCCAATTGAGATCTCAACATGTGACTTCCGGTTAAAAATTTTGTGTATGGAAAATAACATAAATTTGTTATCCAATCAAAACCTCTTAAACACATCAAATTAATTTATATCTAAAGTAACAAAAAATTGACACAAGGCTACAAATGAAAAAAAATGATATTATGTAGAGAAGATCCAATATTATTCATTGTGCTATATAGTTTATTACAAATAGCCTGTTTACAGCAGATAATGTGTTCTGATATCCAACCTTTTTACATACTTTATTAGTAAACAAAATGTTACCATATTGATTTTAATATGGGTATAATCGCAAAAATAGCATAAATAAACACTTGTCCTTGAATATACATTTATTTTTACTATAAATATGTCATATAACAAAATATTGAGTGAATCGATGACATAAAGTAAATCACTTTTTCTTTATTTTGCATGATTCTTAGGTGGAGCCATACATAAATGTGATGAGCTTCAGCATGTTGTAATCAGACACTTGATTGAAATTTGAAAAACATGTCGATCATGAAATAATGCTAATACCCGGTGAAGATTATTCCATTGGCGCGTCATGCGCATTAAATTTAATATCAGCGATTGTATTTTTTGAAAAACTGTTTGAACACATTGTTTTATTGAACAAGGAAAATTCGCTTTAAATGTTTCTTTTTTTATTTTATTCTTTTTTATTATTATTTGCCATCTGAATATAATTAGCAATTTTATTTGTTTATGCCTTAAAAGATAACATAATAGAAACTAAACATTCAAATTAATGTTTCCAATAAGCATACAATCGGGTAATCAATGAAAAGTTTTCCAATGACATGACATCACTAACAGTCCATTGTTGTACCGTGTTTAAATGTTACTTCATGCTAATAAGTTATGTTGTAATGCCGTTGCTCGTAATAGCTATCTGGTCATTCATGTCTTATCACTGAGACTGTAACAAGAGTAACATGACTAGTACCACATGTGGAACAGCAACTATTTGCCTTTCGGGCCAGTTGAATTGACCCCTGATTTTTAGCTCGATCTTTAGTTTTCTGTGTAGTGTTTTGTAGATTTTTTCTTTGTCCCTTTTCGTTTTTCATTTGTCGATTGTGTTGTCTGTCCTTCTTCGGCTTACGGTTTTTAATTACCCCTTTGTTATCTTCAAACTCCTCTTAAAATAAGCATGAATTCGGTTATTCATGTACATAGTTGTACAGTATGTAAATGTTACTTTATTGGAATCTGTTATTTTCTCAACGGCGTCATGATGCATTTGAATATTCAACAATAGAAGATGTAGTGGAACAATTTCGTAAGTTTCAGTTAAAGCCACACATGGAGACGAATATCAACCACGAAAGCAAATACTATTAGAAATCCAATCAACTCTCACGTGTCAGCCATCAAAACAGTTCTAACAGACCAAGGTAGCAATAGAAAGGAAAGAAAAAAAACAAACGTGACTGCAACAGGAGACACGTTTCAAATGTTCAACAGAAACATTGGCGGGGACAGAATAAGAACCGATAATTTCAGGCAATTTCGCGTCATTTGTAGAACGAGAGGTTATCATGATATATGATGGGTCAGGGGAATGTGACCTCGCGCCTCTTCTTTCTTTCAAAAACCAATTATCCACAAACTAATTGAGTATTTAGATGATTGTTTTATTAAAGGATAGCGGATATCAGTGAGGATTGTCATACATTTCTGCATGTAGAGATCTGATCTGGAGGGCATGTCCAATTCCTATTTGTATGGAGACAATATAAACAAAGCTACAGAGTGCACATTCTGAAAAATATAAGGAATAAAAAAATCATGAAAGAATCTAATTCGTAGCAACCTTGGTTGACCCTTTCAATCAGCTTTTTTTTCTCTGAAAAAAAGTACAAGTTGATTTGCATCAGTATCCTTTCAAACCAATTAATAAATTGACTGCTCGACTTAATACATTGTATGTCTATTCGAGTTTGCACTTTCAAAGATTAAACAATTTGAATACGTTGCCATGAATTTGTACAAGATGATGGCTCGCTATTATATCACTAGAAGTCGTAGGTAGATTATATTTGTTTAATATACAGTAGTATTGTCTTGAATATATTGTAAAAGTAAATAGAGAGGTTTTCGTAGTAGGTGATTTGTCATATATGTATTTACAAATGTTACTGGAGCACGTGTATTTGCTTAATACCACACGTGGTTTAATTGTTTATAGTATTATGTAGTAGTTTTTTCATTCGCTAAAGTGAATTGTCACATCGGGTGACAATGTGTATGCATGTTTAGATCGTGCAATTAAGTTAGGCTGTATTTTTAAGAATTGAATTCGTCATTCGAAGTTTGCCAGTCAGACAGTAAAGCCCCCTCCCCCCTCCCATCCATAATTTATTTGTGAAATAAATAACGGATTTTGATGTGTTTTTTACATTTTTTCTAACATGATGTTATTTCTTTTGTAAACTGTCTAAATTGTTATTGATGATTGCTTATGACGTGGCAGCCATTTGACAGGCAATTGTGTTTTCATGGATGTTCCTGATTATTTTATTGATTAAAATAAAAAAGCTTACTGTTCTGTCTGGCGAGCTGATATCAAAATACAAGTGTTGAGTTTTATTTGTAAATAATTTATGGTCGTTTGAACTGGTGAATTAGGACATAAACATATATTATCAAGGTATGAATATATCTGTGAATGGTTTTTTGTGTTGTGATAAATCAAATACAGAAATGAGCTATTTTTGTAAGGAAAATAAATTCTATTAACAGTGAAATTTCAAGGTGTTACTTTCTGATAGATCTAAATATATATATATGGTTATATTCAGGAAAGTTTATATTGTATGTAAGAAAACCTAAGGTAAAATCAGGAATGTAGTTTGAAAATACCGAAGGGCCATACGAAACCGTAAGTCAATATAATGACCAAAAGAAGAAGAAGAAAAAAGGCAAAATATTGTCCACAAAATGCTACACAGAGAACGAAAGATTGAGCAACATGAACCCCACAGAACATTATGGAAGCTGGAAGGGTAAGCAGTTCCTACTTGACAAACTTGTGTCTTAGCGATTTGTCTTTATGAACAATAACATGTACATAAGCTATAGATCCTCCTGTACTAGTAGTACCCGTCGTGTAGGACCTGATTATGACCTTATGCTGATGCAATTATGAGGTCTCCTCAGCTGGAGCGACGCTTTAACTCGGCCACGCCCGTCTTATAAATTTATACATGGAAATCTGTTAGCAAGGTACCTTTAGCTTAAGATCCCCATGCTGCAGCCTATGCTAGCCTATATGATAATCCGACTCTTCCGTCGCGAACATCATCTGATATAGCAATCGTGTTGGACAACAGTATACGTAAATAAATTTAAATAACATACAGTTTATGGGTAACGCTTACTGGAAAATAAATGTTAGATAAAACTGAAGGGGCAATCAAGAGTGGACAAAACAAAGACAATATTGGGCACACATGGCACAGGAGGAAGATAAATGAGACTAAGACGGGTAATGGTAAGTAGTTCATGTCTTAGTGGATTAAAGAAAAAGTACAAAAGAACAAACAACGATCTACAAAACATACACATAAAACTAAAGATCGAGTAACAGGACCCCACTAAAAACAGGGGGTGAACTCGGGTGCTTCGGGTGCGTAAGTATTTCCTGCTCCACTAGTGGCACCCGCCATGACACTCATATAGATTTGTGTAGTAAATCATATAAGGTAAAAGTTGGTAATGGGTCTTAGATGTAGGTTATAATCTGAATTAACTGAACGACATAATCAACTGGGTCACAGAGTCCGCTTATGTAACAATGCATCAACCAAAATGTTTGTCAAAATCAGCATTTGGTTTCTGATAGCAATTCTGTATGATTGTCGATGCATTACTGACTAATGAGCTCATTTGTTCATTTCATTGATTAAAAATATATTTCACTACGGATGTCAGATTACAAATTATTGCATAATGTACACAGGTTTTGACGGACTAAAATATTTATCATTGTGTTCTGATCGTTTAATGGTTTAATTTGGGTCGAAGGAAGTCATCGCTAATGCATAACTGAGGATTGAATTTGATTAGTGGAAGCCGCATAATCTCACAACGGCTTTGGTGTGTTGGGCTGGGTTGTGGCTGTTTAGAGCCAATTTATCAAAAACATATCACTGTTTGTGAAATGTAAACAAAGACAGAATATATTTTGACAAACTATCTGTGTTATTTTTGTTGTCACAAGAAGTACTATCATACGGACCAGATTCTATTAGTAGTATCACACATGTATAAAGTCCATGATTCAAACTTTCTTTATTAAAACACTGCTCACCCAGATATATGTTAAGGTTGACATTTTACTCACATGTATATCACCTTACATGACCGCATCATTTCACTTTGGGTTTTGAGTCTATTAAACTAGTTTAACACCTCGACCTTATATTGAAGTTCATCTATCAAGCCAGGAAAGTGAATGGTCTGATGTAAGGATTACCGAGGTTGCTTTTGTTCCTACGAATTTTTTCTTGGGATTTGGAAATGTTCCAACAGTGTGACATTTTTTTTTAATATTATTATATTCCATATATTTTAATCATGCAAGGTGTAGGAATGTTAATTTTTTAACTTTGTGCAGTGTGTTGGGAAATTGCCATATGCCTCTTCTAATATTCTAACGTTGTTTGATCAAATGTAATGGTTTGTAGAAAATAAAATAAAAACGAATTACATAAATAATTTATTTTCATACAGTAATATATATTTATAAGTATACAAATTTGTGTAAGAAGATACAACTCAACAATTTACTGTTTATGCGTAAAGATTCAAAACAAAAGTATAGCATAGTCTATAATCTACCGGACTGTAAACAGATACAGACAGAAACACCTAGGTTGGGAATAAAAAGTCGTTTCGACTATGAGCGTACTTGATAAATGTTAAGGTTATCCTAGACGCGCACCGTTCGCACTAAATAGTCAGTCTACGCTTTTATTGAAGTTATTCTGAAATCATACTTTTTATACAATAAAATCTGTCTAAACCAAACCCCTTTGGGACTGACTAATTTGTTCAATTTAGACAGGTGTTGGGTTTACACAGGTTCAAATTACCTAGATATTTAGAAGATGGGACTGTAAGTTCGTACTGTTTTAGGCAGGTTTCCGGTTTACCCAGGGTTCGGTTTAGGCAAGTTTCACTGTATATTAATAAAAACATAGATATCAAAACTAATGGGCTCGACACATGTCTGGAATAACCGCCATCAGGTACGCTCATGTTCTAGAGATTTGAAAGCAGAATAATTTAAAATGATATACAATGATGCCAGTATAATATTTTCGTTTCTGATAGCGATTTCTGTATGCAAAATATCATAAGAGTGTATTGAATGGTTCTGGAATTCAAAATGTACAAAATTAGTAAAAAAGCAAAAAATGACTATAATGATTTTCATCAAAATTTCATTGTTTTTTCTAAATAGTAAAGTTAATATATGAATGAATTGAATGCCCTATTTGGTAGTGTATGAATTACGGTAATGTGGCGGTAAATAGCTTAACTTATATTACTCGAAGCTTTATGCACGCTTACAATTATCGACAAGAGAACAGTAAAAAAAAAATAACCAAATCATTGCCAACCCTTTGATAACGAATACAACAATGTTGGTAATATGTGATAAGTACATGGAAACAAGTTGCCCACATTGCACTACATTTTCGCTTACTGTTGCATGTCTGTTGTGAAGAAATGAAAATTGAATCCGGTTTGTCATGCAATGCCACGTATATGGCGTCATTTAGCTGTATGGTGGTACTTTTGGTTGCAGAGTTAATTACACTTCAAGCTGTTTTTTCATTTTTACTTGAAATGCAGTATATTTGACATAACGAATGTATAAAATTAGCAAATATAATTAGTTTATTAAATGGTATGCTCGATACAATCTAATTACATTTTGATGTTTGTTGCATTCTATTTCCTTTAGCGATACACTAACATTTAATAACATCCCGTTTGGGAGTCACGACATGTATTAAGGTATTCGTCACTTCACTATTTGTGGCCCGATGGCTTTTGGCTTTTATTGTTATTATTACCTGTTTTTGAACTTTAACCATCCAACTATATACAAGACAATTAGATATATTTACCAATAGATCACCACATTTTGGCGTGTACTCGGTTTTGATATCTAAAGATTTAGTTCATCGCTGATTAATCGGTTGAAAATATGAACCTTGACGTGACCCCAATTCGGGAAGTCATAAGATATTAGTGTATCACAAAAACAAAAAAATAATAAACAAGAAATACATGTGTGTAAAATCGACAAATCAAGATATATAACAACAAAGTTAGATTTACGATGATAATATGAAATGATTACACAATATTATAGCACCCACAAAATCGTTTTGTGTTTTCATAATTATGTCCTTAAAGACAAACACAAAAATGATTTAATTGCTTGCATGAGTGTTGTCTTTGCATTAAAAGCGATTATTTGCTTTTAAATGTACCACAATAGTCTACACACATATATTTGATAAAGGGAATATTGGAATGGAATGACTTTTGTTTGCAATGAAGCAAGACGAAAGATAACAATATAAATTGTAGCCATTTACACCTTCATTTACGCATTTCTCCATTTACATCTTATTATCACATTTCAGTTGTCATGTTTTCCATGTGAATTGTGGGTAATGTGTTTAGTGTCATGCGCCCAGTAACCGGAAGTACTGGTGCAGTGTTCATTCTCTGTAATCGTCTTTTTTCCCTCTCTACCATTGTTATTGACAATTTTCTGCTATATCCTTTGTATATAACACTATCCTGAGTTCGTTTCACTATTCGTATATTTTCTAGATTTTTTGGCGCATGTTTGAATCGTGGTTCGATTGGTTCCAAAATTCTTATACTGTTCCATTGTTTTAAAAACACAAAAACAGCTATGACCCAGACTATTATAACTAATGAAATGAACACAATTTCTTCTGGATATACACCACTTCTCTCTATCCGTATCAATTTGTTATCTGGAAAAAGAAGAAGTAAACATAAATAAAGACAAACTGTAATAAGAATGTATAAAAATGCATGCATGCACTCAGCACGCACGACGCGTTTCTAGAATAATCCCCATCAGGGACGCCAAAAGGCGTCAGACAGCAAGTAACACCCCAAGAGCCCGTAGTAAAAGGATAAACAGTTCGCGGGCACGAATGTAATTATATTCTTCAAAACAGAAATGACAGCTACACATCTTTTCGTCAGAAAATTATGGTAACAAACCATGAAACATTGTTTTCCTCTCACAAAATGTCCAATTCGTCTTTACTTTCGGTTGTTTGTAGAAGGGCTCATGTTTTGCTTACGTCATTTGTCTTTGTTTGCGTAGTGGTGTCCAATGCATATCGTGTTGTGTTGTGTTTTTGTTTTGTTTTTCTTCATCTTGCGTAAAATATACATTGGAGTCCTTCTTGTTTGTTGTTCCCTTATATTTTGATACCTAACACAGTCTGTGGAGAACAGTATTGTCTCACTCGAATATATATATTCAAACATCGCTAACGTCAAACTGACGCTATTTTCTTGTTACACAGAATATAAAATACAATTGATGAGGTGATTTTAAAACCGTGCATTGAGAATTCATCCGTAGTTCACACGTAAATTGATGACTAGCATTACGAGCAAGACCGAACATGCCGAACTAGATATATGTGTTAAAATACCTGTCATTTTTATGAATTATGAGGTTTCCAATTCTGGTTTATGAAATAGATCACGCAAGCTAAATACGTTAAATAGTATTTTCATCAATTGAACAGTTAATTCATTTCAAAAGATTGCAGCATATTGAGAGTAATTCACCCACTTTAACTTGAATACATTTTCAATAAATTGTCTTACTATGTCCATTGTTCATCCCTCTAGATTATTGTCTTTGCTAACTTGACGTTTGCGTGTACAATGATTGATCTTATTTATGATAATTTTCAAACAAAGATGTGAATTTTCTGTCACAAAGTGCAAACTAGCAAGTCATTATTTAAAGGTTAAGAAGTAAATTTTCTTTTCTGCGGTGATAACCTGTTTAATGTATTTCCGACATTGAAAAAACACATATAATTTGTTAATTTACTGTGAAGCATGGCGGGTTTACTCCACAGTTGGAGTCTTCACGGTGAATACAAGATGAAGAACAACAACAAAGGTAGTGTATCGGTAGATTAATGCGTTATATATTATATTATATTGGCATGCCTTACTATTCGCAATATACTAATCCTATAGGATAAAATATGCAGGAAACAGGACAGACTTCTCCGCTTTATTGGGTACTGTATTTCTTAGATGGGCGTCGACTTGCTGTGTGCGTATGCTTAGAAGACAAGTTTTATCTCTCGACCAATCAGAGCACTGTATTTCATGTTTCTAATGTGTTTAGAATCAGTGACCTTGCGTTCTTAATGAAATTCTTAATAGGTCACAACACAATATAACTGGTCAGATTCATAGCACTTTAGAGACATGAAATACATTGCTCTAATTAGTCATTGAATCTTAAATTATAATTATCAACAGACAGCAATGCATGAAAGAACAACAAACATAAATTAACAACAAATTATTAATTTCTAATTATTTTCTTTTACACAAATCATTTATATTCCATGAAAGAACAATAAATCCCACTAAATAATTTTGCAATAATCACTTGTAATCCATAATTCACAGAGAAATATAAATTTTCTTGCCATTGCTTTCAATTACAACATTATTAATTCCATCAGGTATAATAATGACCATTGTGTCGTTTTTGCTTTTTCCTTCAGGTAAATTTAAATCAGATTTCACTACATTATGTACTTCCAAATTTGATTTGTTACAAGAATCATTCATCATTGGAACATTCAGTGCATTTGAAAAAACAGTTGTTGTGTTGGAATTAATTCCACATCTTTAGGAAAATCTCCTTCTAAAGCGAAATTTGGCAACTCAGAGAAAGCATCAGGACTTGCCATCCTGACTGTCTTTGACAGAATGATGCAGAAGGAAGAAAAGAATTTATTGACAGAAAAGTTAAATAATAGTTTTTTTTATTGTTTCTTTAGATTATGTGCTACAATTGACCATGCAAATTGTACATCCTGGCTTACTAACCAGATTATAGACTAACACCTTTACAGTTAATTAGTCTCGAATAAAACTGCCATCTAAGGGGGTTAGAATGTTACATACATTTTTCTTAATATTTAAGAAGTCTCGGCCTAAAGGCCACGACTTCTTAATTGCTAAGACAAAGTTAGTAACATTCTAACCCTTACTTAATACACAAGTGACGGAAATGTTTTCCTTGAATTTGGACAATGACACACCTTAGTATGATGTTATATGCAATTGGTAACACAAATGAGGGTAAACAGTAAAATGATGCAATACAGCAAACCACAATAACACGAACCACTTGGGCATTGTATTAAGTTTCACATCTTTGCTTTCACAATTGTAAGATTACGATTATATGATGTTACGAACCACTGCTTTGACATTGCATATTGTTACGGAGCACTCCTTTTGACAATGTATATTATTACGAACCACTTCAATGAATAAAGTTACAAAACGCCTTTCTGACAATTCAAAGGGATATGACAGTACATAAAGTTAAGAAAAAATCAATTGGCAAGACAATAAAGATTTTCATCCTGCATGTATCAATAGTTTGAAAGTGCATATTTTTGCAAGCATGTTTGCTTTGTCGATTAAAAAGTGGAAATAAAACCAGCAACAAAATATACTTCGTCCCCTTTATCTGCCCACAATCTAACAAGCTGACAAACGCAATACATAAGCCCCTTCCGTTTGAGCTGCACCTTTCAGTGATGCATGTTATTTTCATTACACACAGGAAGTCAGTTAAGTCGTAACTCGGACTTTAAATGTGTTTTTATGGTTAATCAAACGTATACAAAATAATAACATTTGGTAGTGTTAATACAGTATGTACCTAAAACATTATTTAGTTATTCCAAATTACCTTCTTGTGGAATCAATGCACATTAAATTAAAATAAACCAAAATGTCACTGCAAAACAAATAAACATTCTATAGCTAAACAAGTTATGTTTTATCATGGTGCTCAAAAGCCATTAAATCTGCACTTGTTTATGCAGTATTGATAAGCTGTGTAAAGAATCTCATCACAAATCAATGCTACATCATAACATCCGTGATGATGCTGAGTTATATATGTAACTCCTTACGTGAATATAATAATGTTTTTGATGTTAATCAAATAATATCATGGTTTGCATTGTTAGTTAAAGGAATGTCTGAAGAATTAGATATTTTAGTTCACATTGGGTTTTTTTGCACGATTAATTTATCGAATTAACTTTGACTGCATGAAACTATTAATCATTTAAACAACAATGACATCATGCTTAACGTATATTCAAATCAAATGTCATCTAAATTTGAACCTATGAAAACAGTTTAACCTCTCCACTTGAAAAGCTTGTGCCATGCACAGGAAATAAGTGTTCATTACTTAATTCAAAACATTTCAAACTAATTTATATTTTCTGTTATTTTATTTGTTTTTCGTATGATAGTAGCCATGTTTCAACGTTTATATTGGTTATTATTATTTAAAGAAACCACATTGGCTATGCTTATGATATATACATGCAAGATGAATGGAAGCGCAAATAAATGAACATGATAGTGTGTCAGTACTGACATGGCTTATTAGATATTTTTATTCTTGAAATTTACAGTTCTTAAATAATGTAATTATTATTAAAACTAATGTTTCTCTCCCTCGGGCATATGTGATCTTAGCCGATTGCGGCTATCCTTTTTAAGCCATTTGGTCTTCTTCCTCACAAAGACTAAAATTATTATGCTTTCAACTTTGGACTTTGAGCGTACCTGATGATTGTTATTCCAGCAACAGGTCGAGCGCACTAAATTAGATATCTGCGTTTTTATGACAAAAAGCAATTATAAGCTGTCAATTAAATACGCTAAGTGATGTTAACAGATTATTATGTATCGTGTTGTTTTACCTGAATTGCTTATTTATGCATTAATGTTTCCTTTGAATTTTGCTTACACAATTTTAGTAGCCAACTGGGTAAGTAATTGGGTATGACGTCATTTAGCATGTTGATATGTACTAGAATAACATAGATGTTATAAGGTACATTGAACCATTGGTCATTTCTCAGATTTTACGTTGTTTCCATTGGTACTGCTTTGACTACTATTTTACCTATTTTGTTCCTGTATTTAAATACTGTTACAGTGACAGCCGGAACCTTTGAACCGTAATGAGAGCGGGAGGTTTGGCGCCTTAAAATCTGATTCAACCCACCATTTCTTTAGAAATGCCTGTACCAAGTCAGGGTCATTACGGTTTTCACAGTTTTCCGGTTGTTGACTGATTTTGTCTGTTTATATAATTATGAGTTTTGACTTTCCCTTTGTAAGATTGTTCGGAGTTCGGTAATTTTGTTATTACCTTTATTTGGTAATTGTTTTTCCAGAAACACCAATGGATCTTTAAGAATGGGCAATGGTATAGCTTCAATTCAAACATCAGTGCCCATGTCAATGCAATGTACAACGATCATTTCTTTTCTTTTATAATGAATTGAAAGTTTAAATGATAGCAAACAGTTCATTAATAAAGGACGAAGTCCTTCTAACGGGAAGCTGTCCGATTTTTCCTTCTATATTGATAGCTAAAAATCTGCTCACCGGAAGTTTAAAAAATAGATCAATTGATAATTTAGAAACGCAAAAGAAATCTATTTCAATGAAAAATTCCCAATTCTTTGATTATTTACTCTATGCAAAATCGAAATAAACTATTAATAAAATTCTAATAAAAAAATCTCTTTCTACGAAACTCCCGATGAAATAGACTGACTCAATCTGTCTCAATCTAGCCGATGTACGAGCCAGAGGACAGAACTCGTCAGTTTACCGATGGAAGAGCGGTGTAGGTAAATTGAACGCCATAACAAATCGGCTACACAATTCATTCAAAATAAAAGATAATAGCCTCACCGGACGCAATTACGAACGAAATAAAAAGTATGTCCCCTAATTGTTCCTTCAAAACATGAATTAAAAAAATGCTTTTATAAATAGATACCCCGCTAAATTACTCGTGTTTTGGGAGAAAATTATTCATGCGCAGTTGTTGAATGTTGCAGACGACGGGTTTTCATATTTGTAAACAGAAAACGATCGACAATTGCACTTGGAATCTATCGCTAAAATTCATTGAGGTTCGCATATTTTGTTATCTTATGCCTGTAATTGGAAAGAATATGATCTCCTGGTTCTATGCATATGTAGAACACATTGAAATTAAAACAAAAACAGTCAATATAATACATTTTCCTTACCTTGATCTATCCTAAAATGTCAAAATCCGTGATGTACCTTATTCATTGAAGAGTCCAAGGAATTCCGAATGCAAACTGGCACACATTTATGGTATGAATAAAGGAAATGTTTTTATGTCTTGTGTATTATATACAAATAGATATGTGAACGTAAATGAATGAATGCTCTTTCAATTTTAACAGTTGTCATTAAATAATTTACACTAGAAAGGTTATTATGATGTCGTTCGAAATTGTGTCCGGATTTAGGTCACAGAGTGACTAGAGCGGGGTCATGAAAATCTGTTTAAAACCCGTAACAATGCATTGAATAATATACATGTATGGGCTATGATTCAAAAGGAATATGGGTGTTTAATCTGAAATATGAACATGCAATCAGCTTCATCAATTTGGTCAAATTTATAAATTATTATCAAATGCCACGGTCAGTATCATCGAAATTGTTCGTGATTGCGTCCGGTGAGGCTAACGTGTACGGATCATCGTATTATTGAAATTTTAGGACTTCGTCCTTCAAACAGGTTGCCTGTCTCATATTAACTTTCTAAGAGGCACGAACTGCTTACCCTTCGTGAAAACCTTATTTTGTGTGGGTTCGTGTTGCGCACATTTATAGTTTTTTATGTTGTGTTGTGTTTTTATGTTTGATTGTCATCGTCCTGTGTCATATGTGCCCAATCTTGCTAGTGTCTCTGTATTGTTTATTTTTGATTGTCCTTCGAACGAACGTGTATCTGCGAAATGTGCATGCAATTTCGGATCTTTACGGAATATCGTTTTAACAATCGGTATGCAGATTACTTGCGTCTATATAAAAATGATATTACTCACTGGTTTTTGCTTAGGGGATAATTGTTCCTATGTAATGCTTTTTATTATTAAGACTAAGGTTTATCCCCCGAAGCAAAGGCAAGCATTGACCAACTTAGGCTATTCTGTTTGGAATATTTGGAATTCTTGCTCCGATGACTTATAAATTATTCATTTGGCTTTCCGTTTTTGTTTGCTTTTTGACTTAGCTGATGAATGTTAATTCAGATAGGAGTCGTACACACTTAATTGTCACTAGCACTTTTACTCGTAACCGTGGGTCGAAACCTCTGCTGGGGGACTAATAGTGTCCGGGAGTATCAATCTTCTATTAGCCAATGTTTCAGCACTGGTTTGATTTTAAAGATATATGCATACGTTATTTAAAATAACAGTTACTAAATAAGGTAATTATTATATCAACTTAGGTTCATATATCTTAGGCATTGGTACCTTAAACGATTGTATATGTTCTGTTCGGACTATTTGCTTGCCTGACTCCCAAAGACGTTTAAATTATTTAGTTGTCCAATCTTTTGATCTTAAGCTATAAATGATCAATGTTATTTCAGAAATGTGTCTTGCGCACAAAATTAAATGTCTGTAATGTTAGCTTTTACATCTAGAAGGAACTAATAATATAATTAAAATCCAAAATCAAAGCAAAAACACAACGTTTAACTTTTACAGAAGACAGTGATGTTTACCTGTGTCAAACATGAACATGCATAATTGTACATGTTACAAAAAAAAATCCTTTTGGAGGCTTCAGTTTTTCCATTCAGTTTCAGCCCTACTGATTAATAATAATTAGCTTTCAACTGTTTTGCTTTGTTTGTTTAAATACATAAATATCAACGAATACAAAACACGACTACAAACATTTTCAAATTATTTATGAAGTCAGACTTGCTATGGATTGGGACTGTTATTGATATATATTTCCCCGTTTCCGTTGTCAACAAAAAAAAAACACACGTAAATTTGAAGTTCAGTTTGAAAAAAATGTCAAAGTAAATATAACCAAAACAAAAAGCAATTCACACTAAAAAGGGCAGGCATGAGTATATGGAGAACAATTTAACTTAGTGCACATGACACGTTTCTAGAATTGCCATACTCAAATACGATCAAAGCCAAAATAATTGAAATATAGTCAAACCTACCCATGCGATCACCTCTATTAAGCAGTAACCTGTATTAAAAGATCACCTTTTACCTGTCCTGTCACACCAAATTTCATAAGGAGTGGAACTCTTATATGAGGTCACCTGTCTTAAAAGACGACCACTCTTTCTCTGTCCCAATGCTGACCTCAGGTTTGACTTTATTCTTTATACGTGATATACCTTCTACCAGCTAAGCAAAATATATCGTAATTATACATGAGAACTGCAAGCAATGCTGCAATTACCACAGACATACAAATCCCTTAAGACTTATTTTCCAAAAAAACAATATAAAATAGACAAGTTGATTTTTTCACAAGTGACACCTAATTTCAAAACAATCATATTGCATTTCCCTGTTGATCGTACAATTATGTCTGGATACGATGAAGTTCAAAAGCTAAAATGCAGTCGCTTTTTAACATGCTATGAACTGAAAAGACTATTTTGTCTTGATTTTTCCCTAATTAAATGCCAATCAATGTTTCCTATTCGGAAGTCTATTCGAAAGTCTAGACAAATTCATGACATGTCGAATGACTGGATCACATATTCAAAACGATATATGTTTTATGATTCGATATTAAGCTATCATGTATAATATCAAATGTACATCTCGTCATTCTTTGCAAAATAGTGCGGTATTCATTCTGAATCGAACTCGAAAATTGTCATATTTTGATATTTGTTTTCAAAATGTTGTGGCCACTAAAAATATTTGAAAATAAATAAAATTGAGGGGTGTTAGGGTTATGGTGGTTAGCGCTACTTTCAAAAATATTTCAGCCATATCGTGGCGGTCAGCTTATAGGTGGAGGGAACCAGGGTACCCGCAGAAAACTACCGACTTGCGGCAAGTCACAAACAAACTTTATCACATAATGTCCCCATAAACGGGATTCGAATTCACAACGTTAGTGGTGATAATCACTGATTGCTCAGATAGTTGTTAGTCTAACCACCATAGGATCACGGCCACGACGGTCTCTCAACTAAAAAAAATGTAATTTACATAAATGAACTGTGATACATGTATTGTGCATACTTATTGAATTCAATGATATTTATGCTAAAGCTTAATTTTTGATTGCCCATTCGGTGTTCTCTAATGCTTATTTAAAGTCAATAATATCTCAAACGAATCCAAAATGAGGCTTGCTTCTTTTTATTAAAAAGAAACCATACTTGTGACAGGTCAGAAACCTCGAAAACAGGTAAAATATTTTATCAGCAGTCTACTATTGTGGTATCTTATATAATATTAATTTTAAGATTAAGGATTAAGTCACCTTTGTAAATTCTTGAACTAAATAGTCCTTGAAAACAAAACTACCTAAGGACGTTATACTGTTATTATCTAATGTGAAAAGTTCGGAAGATTGTGTTTGTACAAAACAAACTGATGTGACAAATTGAAGAAAACAAAATAAAAATATAAAATATAATTTATGCAATATCTTTGTTTAATGCCACGCTATCTATAAATCTTATTTTCAACCAATACTATTGTCGTACGTCTTATGCTAATTTGTTATGTTTTAAGCTTATTTTCATTAATGTGTATATTCTGTATATAGTGTGAAGAGAGCTACGTGTAGTCATTGGCTGTTAGTAACCCTAATTAAAAAAAGAATTAAATTAAATTAAGAACTACATGCTATCTATAAATCTTATTTTCGACCAATAATATGAACTACTAAATCAACTGAGATAAACTTGGTTTAACCCATAGTGTTTGCTCGATATTTACTACATAATACAATCTTGAGAATTACCTTTGTATGCGGTTATTTTCGAGCGTTTGTCCACTAGCTGTATTCATATCAAAAATAGCAAATTGCAACTTTCAGAGGAAGCAAAATCTATATTCGTGCACTTGTCTTAAACTATGTTTATATTTCATGTACTACCGTCTTTACTATGAGGGTATAAATAGTCAATCAGTAAACACGACAACGGTGTAAATACTTTCAGTAATTCTACTGGAGAAAACAAATACAACGCTGTCACGAAGCATCACCCATGAAAACAAGTAATTTCTGAAAATATTGGCATTATTATTTTAGTTACTAGAGCAGGACATACATATATTCATAGATGTACAAACATTTAAGGGACCGACCATTTAACTTGAAGGGGGGGGGGGGGGGGGAGTATGGTTTTTTTTTCGTTCAGAGTTTTTTTTCGGAAAAGTTAGAATATTTATTTTTTCCCAGAATTTAACATTAGGTTATATGACAAAAACTCTGAATCAGATTATTTTTTTTCCTCCACCAAAATCAGAATATTTTTTTCAGCAACATTGGGAATCAGAATATTTTCTTAGAAAAAAACCATAACCCTCCCCCCTTCAAGTTAAATGGCCGTTCCCTAACAAGTTAGTGAATTGACAGAAGTTAGACGGTGCAAAAACCCATAAAAATGTTTACTTAAAATTCGATAATATAACCGCACGGATTGTTAAAGCATAGTGTTTAATCACATTTCTCGAGAAAAAACAACGACTTTGCATCTTCTCGTCCATCATGAGTGGATGATTTAAAAAAACGTAAATTTCTAATACACATATTCGTTCTATTCAACTGTAGAAAAAACATACTTGATTATTTGACCAGAACTGAATATTTACACTCTGTTCTTCGATATGCATAATATTATGTATATTTAATATGACAGAGGTGTTATTAAGCTAACTAGAACTTAATACTTGCCTCTGTTAGTTTATCCATGTGTACGCAAACACTTCATTAATTTGCTTGGACATAAAACAGATGTTTGACCATTTCATTATTTATTTACATCTTAAATCATTTAGTACCAAAACGCATGTACAAATAATAAAACAGATATGAAGAGAATGTTTAAACAGTGATGGTCAACATTTCAGCCAAGATCAACAAAACAAACCGGTACATTTCACATCAAATCGTTGAACACAATTTAGAGAAGATCGTAAAATACAGCGTTGGAGATCCGGGTACTGGCTTGGGACATGCACACACGTGTGCTGGGGTTAAATCGGTTCATGATGTCGTAATTCCTTTCTCCGTCTTGAAAATTCGATCTCAAATATCAATGCAAATATAAACAAACAATACAAAAATCGAGTAATGTCAACTCAAGAAGGCAACACTCTATCAGAACTATGGACGACAACATAAACATGGACAGTGTTTTGTTATTGGTTTATTCAATAAAGTAAATTGGTAATATTTTGTGCTAATATAATTATTTTTTAAGCAAATAAGCAGTTCATGTTGTTAGCGAATTTTCATTTTCATAAGAAGAGCTTGAAGATACCACAGAAGTAATCCGAATCCGTAAACCAAAGGACATGCAACGTAATGACAAAAACAAAAGGACAAATTGACAAACCATGGTTTACAAAACATTACAAAAAACTAAAGATCGAGTAAAACCAACCCCACTAAAAACTGGGGGTGAACACAGGTACTTCGGAAGAGTAGCAGTTCCTGCTCCACTTTCTTACAGATGGGTGTAAGCGTATGCTAACATTAGAAAGTATTTATTTGGAGTATCAGTAATATCATTAACGTGATGCTCAATTGGATGTATGAGATTGAAAAAATCATCGAATTAAGAATTGTTCAACCCCAGTCCGTCATGTAATGTTGCCATAACCCCTTTCCGTTAATGATTTCAACCCCTTCTATCGTATTGCGATGGCGACAATAGTGAAAATGTTTAGTATGTACAACAACTACCTAAAGTTGATCAAATTCAAATACACCTTGTTTATTCCAGAGAGGAGTTTTAAATGATGTGATAACAATATGGAGAAAAAAACACACACTGTCGAAATAGTTCCAAAATGCAACAGAACAAATATAGGCAGAAGCAATAAAATGATTTGCAAAAGCAAAAAATAGCACACTGTCGCAATAGTTCTAAAATGCAATAGAAATATTATAAGAATATGAATTTGAATTTTGGTGTTTAATGCCACTTTCAGCAATATTCCAGCTATATCATGGCGATTAGTTTTTGTGGTGGAGGAAGCCGGAGTACCCGGAGAGAACCACCGACCCTGGGCATATAATTTGGAATATTATGAGCAAATATAATAAAATGAAAAGCAACACATATAACGGCTGTCAAAACAGTTCCATAATTCAAGAGATAAATCGTAGAAAAAGGCAAAATCATTACTCAGATGATACAAATACATGATCGCTCACTTTCCTGACAGGTACTTCAATACAAAGTGACGGGTTAAACTAATTTGTTTGATGGGCTCACAGAAATTAGCATTTTGCTTGAAACAGCTGTACATATACAATATATCTATAGTCAAATTGTATTTGTTGACTATGTGCCATTATCTATGAAGGAGAGTGAAGCAATATAAAAGATAAATACCATATGTATTGAAATGTATATCTATCGTGTCTACCTATTTAAATACCTGATATTGTTAAGAATAAATATAATAACCCTGACATACTCCCACAAAATGATACAATGCTATTAAACAAACAAATATGGTTAAATACCATAGTCTAACTGAACTTTCAACAACCTTAGTTAGACAAATAAAATTGATATATCACATTAATCGATTATTTAGTGCTGCTAGCAATAAATGAAAATAGACAATAAACATGTAATCAGAATACCGTACATGTCGCTCAAAAGTATGTTACATTTTATAATAAAAACGTAGATATCAAATTTAGTGCGCATGACGTGTTTCTGGAATGACCTTCATCAGATACGCTCAAAGTCGAACTATTGGAAAGCCAAATTTTGAAAGCAATATATGGGAGCAACAACGTCAAAGGGCCGAAACGGGGTATCCAAAATCGACTAAGGACACCTATGCTTGAGGGAGGGTAACCATAATAATTGTAAGTATGTTATATTTTGAAAGGTAGTATAATCAGCCGGTCAAACCTGCCTAACTAAATCATACAACAATGTGTAAATTTTGATGTGTTCTCCTCCCGCAGGTACAGGTGATCTTGGCCATTTTTGGGTATTCTGATTAGTCAATTTCGATGTGTTCTCCTCACGAAGGTACAGGTGATCTTGGCCATTTTTGGGTATTCTGATTAGTCAATTTCGATGTGTTCTCTTCACGAAGGTACAGGTGATCTTGGCCATATTTGGCTATCCTGATTAGTCAATTTCGATGTGTTCTTCTCCCGCAGGTACAGGTGATCTTGGCCATTTTTGGGTATCCTGATTAGACACTTCTGTTTCATTGCTCCCAAGCAAAAATTATTTGGCTTTCAAATTTTTCTATTTTTAGCTTTAACGTACCTGATGAAAGTTATTTTAGAAACGAGTTGTACGCACTAAATTTGATACCTACATTTTTTTCTTATATCTAGAGGTCATGAAAACAAAGATTAAAGAGTGATGGTAGGAAATTCAACAAATTACAACAATTTAAAGAATCACCTCTTACCTCAAACAATTGAATACAAATAATGCCACGACATATGCAATAAAACTTTGTCAACTTAAAAATCTAATTTGAAAAAAAAACAATAAAAAAATCCAACAGACACAAACCAAAACAAACAAACAGAAAACAAGTTCCAAAAGGTCATCGTACTTGCATTTCAGGTGAAAACACATATCTTCCAGAATTGACAGGAAATCAATACATGTTAAAAGTCCGTAAACAAATGTATTTGTAAGCAATTTATCAATTTGAATGTAATAGCTTTTGCCTTGGTACTTTGAGCCATTCATATCTTTAATAGCTTTAATACGCTGTGTAAATATTCTTATCGCGATCGATATATCATCACAGCGTATCTGATGCAGAGTTAGATCAGATTGTATAGTGACGTAGTAAAACACACTGTATAGTGACGTAGAAAACACAATTGAGCTATGACATATCATAATGGTTGAAGATAGTTTCAAAATCAATCGTTACGTATTTTTTTCAAAACGGGATATAATGATTTTCATTTACGTTCAAACACTTTTTATTAGTTTATCAATAGTTTATACATATTTAACAAATAATCAATAAAATTTCTCTAACATTTTGAAATTAATTCTATTAAAAATTGACAAACAAATATCAAATTCACCGACAAAATAACTGAAATCAATAAATATGATATGATAAATACAGACATTTGTAATTAGAGTTCGATTGTGTTCTTAATTGTGGCCAGTGTTTCTAATTATTTCTGCATAACCGTTTGAAGCTATCGTTTTACATTTACCACGATGAAATCACGTTCAGACGTCTCCCAAACTAAATTTGGAGACTTAATGTTTTTAATGCAACCCTGTTTATACTATTACTACTAATTGTTCTCACGGGATACAGGAATACTGCGATAAAGAGAACACACAACTAACATAAATCAATCACAAGCTTTGACAACAGGAACTCCAACAAAAGCCACGAGTGGGACCAGATGCTCATGACGGGTCAGCATATCCTAACTCACTAAATTCCATACGCCTGGTAAAATTTTCAAAAAATACATTGAAAACATACTACAATGAGTTGCACCCTTGGAATTCCGCATGTAGTTTCTGAAGCGAATCATAACTTTCGTTTTATTCCTATTACAACACTGATTTATTGATTAATTTGGGAGGCAAATGGACGCTTGTGGAAACAATTTCGATCATTTGGTTAGGGCATACAGGAATGCTAACAGAAGTATGTTATTTACAATGTGTTTTCCCTACTTTCTGTTGAAACAACAATGAAAATGATTAAGGTGTCTGCACCCTCGTTATTTGAACAAGAAACGATGAAAACATAATCGTGTTTTCAATCTCTCTGAAATTTCTGTTTACTTGTGTCTAAGATCACTATCGGGTCAAGATATGTATCAAAACAATTGTTGCCATGGGAACAACAAGTGATGTTTGTTAATGCGCTGCTACATGTATCTCTGACACCATCAATTAACAATTAACATTTTGTTGATTTCACTTGCTATGTCAGAGTAAATAAGAATTACCTTTATTTCGGTTTGATTTTTATCATGTTTATGGTTCATCGGCATCTGATAAAACAGTTATTGTTTTTCGTCAGTTTCTTATTGTCATTCCTTTTATTAGTTCTTTCATCCTCTCGGATACTGAAAGTTGTCTCCAGTGTATTTGCGATATCAAAGTGCGCTAGGCCTGGTTGTTTAGTCAATCTGATCTTTTGGCAGGGTCTCAATATATATTTTAAGGCGTCTTAAAAGGGGTTGCACAATAGACATTTATGCACATTCTGAAGACTCCACGTTTGGGAAAATTTTGAAAAAGTTCACTGTTATACTCACCTATTTTCTAATTATTGCTTAACGTTAAATGAGGAGTATTTGAGCTACATTTACATTCAAGATAAGAACAAATCTAAAACCAATACACCATGTAGGCAAAAATGGGAATGAGATTAACCAATGATAGGGTGCTTAAATTGTCACATGGAAAAGAGAACATGTTGGATAGGGTTGGAGGACAATTTTGCCTTGTTGTCTGTTACTTACAATGAGGATGGCATTACCATTCTTGATGCACGTATTTACACCCCTTTCGTGTATCCTTCAGCACAGAAGCTATGCACAATATAGGTCCAGCGTCTTCTGTTGTTTGAAGTTTGATAGAAGAGTGCTGGTCGGCCATTACTCTTTTTCCTTTTTCTTTTCTAGTAAATGTGTTTGTCTATTTCGAATGTGACTTCTTACACTGTATAAACCTCTTAATACCTGACTTTTATCTCATATAATATTGCATGACGTGTTCCTTTACAAAATAATTATTCCTTATGCTCATCATTAAAATAGAAATGCGGAAGTAATATTGATGTTAAGAACTTTGGTTATTTGACCGTTTTTCTGTACACTGTCTTTTGTAAATCGTGTTGCTCGATCTCGAGTTTTCTGTGTAATGTTTATAGATCGTGGTTTGTCATTTTATTATTTGGCCATTGTATTGTCTGTCCTTCGATTTAAGGCTTCATATTACCCCATTAGTATCTTCAAGCTTGTCTTCCCCATAAAGTCAACAATAAGGGTAAATACTTTACTTGGTATTCACCATGTAAGTTAGATATCAAATTTTGCATACAAATGAGAAGATTTGCAACACTATATTGTCAGTGCAATGACTAATTAGGCCAATATTCGCATTTTGATCCGAATGCAACGAGGAAAGGCACAGAAAACTTCAAAATGCGGAACATGATTAATTTTCATTTTCTGACATAATTCAGGAAATAATTACCCAATTAAATTATAATCCTCAGAAATATTAATGAAACTTTCCTAGAAGAGAATTCCAAAATTTATTAACAAAAGAATTCTATGAAAAGGTTGGCTGGCTTGGTTTATGGTGTTGAATGCCACTTTAAACAATATTTCAATTATATCGTAGTGGTCAGTTTTATTGATGGAGGAAACCAGAGTATCCGGAGAAAACCACCGACTTGTCGCAAGTCACTGACAAACTTTATCACATAATGTTTTCTCGTGTACACCTAGTTATGAACGGGTTTCGAACTCACAACTTCAGTAGTGATAGACTGACATTGCATAGGTAGTTGTAAATCTAACTACCATACTATCACGACCACGACGGCTCCATCAATGAAAACATGAATACAATAATTCGAATCATATTTCATATTTTGCTTGTTAATACCTTTGAAATACAACACTAATCTTAAAGAAACAGATGTGCAGTGCCTGTATAATGAATGTTCTTCAGAAGAGTTATAAAACATATGGCAAAGTGTAAATAAACTGCAAAAAATATAACAATTCTTTATGTACTCAACGATACGACGTGCAAACAAAAGAAACACTATGCTCTGAGGTGCGTCAAGAATATCACAATTATGACGCAGATATCTTAGTTGAAAAACACAACTTTAATTACTATCGTGACATGTAAGTTAGCAATATTGAATCAGCAGTCTTAAGCATCTGTATATATACAGAGACATGCAAAAAGTATTCGGTCACTGTAATTTTTTTGTTTTGGTATATATTTCATATAAAACCACATATTTTCAAAACATTTTTCCAAAGTTACTTCTTGTTCGATTTTGATTACAGTTTTATCACAAAAGGCACAACTACATGTAGTTTTATACTATAATTTCAGGATACTTTTGTAATCTAAGAATTTTAAGAGTTCATGAGTTAAACACAAAACTAAATTTTGAATGACAAAAATAAAATACAATTATAGAGTTTTGAAGACAAATAATTCAAATTTTTATTCAAATCGTGAATATTTAACATTGACAGCAAACTACTTACGTTCCCCTTTTGATCGTACATATTTTATCAAAATCGAACAAGAATTGACTTTGGAATAATGTATTGGTAAAATCCTTTGCATGTCTCTGTACATGCATTGCCAATTCAGATTATCAGACATTTATTTTATGTGATAAGTCTATCTTATTAATGTCTTTATAATTCTTTAGGGGTATCAATTTGGTTTCTTTTCCTACGATATTTCTATTCTGAGAGTGTTGTATATTTTTGTATTGTGCTTGGATATTTGTTTTTGTTGTATTTCGTGTTTATTTGTTTGATTCGTTTGTGGTTTATGGTTCGTGTGTGTGTGTGGTTTTTTTGTGTTTTTTTTTGCTTTTGTTTTTGTTGATCATTTTAGTATTAAGTATATTCAACAAGCAATAAAGTAGCTAAACACAATGAATTATTTGTTTCAAGATGTAGATTGCATTGAAATCAATACACTCTGCGATATGATTCACGCTAATAGCAGAGATAAAATGAATTGTAATTTGCTTTTACATCTGAAGGAAAATTTGTCATCTGTATTTGAAAACATAAAATACGATATGCTTGGTCATTTGTTTTTTTTATTATCAAATCATTCTCAACTATTTACAAATCGGCACCTTATCGGGTGCACGTAGTAAAATGTTGTAAATATAGCTGAACACCTCTACATAGATCGGTATTGGATCGAGCCAATTAAGTATTCACATTACAAAAATATCCCTTTGCTGCAGAACGAATAATAAGCCAACTTTATATTGATATTAAATACAACTGACAATTACGTATGTGCGGCAAATAATAGTCCTTTATGGCTATAAATCTGTCATATAAAAGTTAATATTTCGTAAAGGTTTGTAATTTTGTGCAGCATATATGTTTACAATTGGAAGTTTCTTTTCATCTAACAGCATATTATTTTCAAAATGTTCTTTGCAAAGGTCAGGTCTGTTATCAAAGTTACGCTTAAAGATATCACAGGGAATTAAGAAGCCGTAACTGGAAGAAGGTTCAACAATACAATTGCCAGCAGAAAAAATGGTGAAAAAAACAAACAATGATCTACAAAATAC
This sequence comes from Bathymodiolus septemdierum, assembly GCA_963383655.1. Classification (NCBI taxonomy): domain Eukaryota; kingdom Metazoa; phylum Mollusca; class Bivalvia; order Mytilida; family Modiolidae; genus Bathymodiolus; species Bathymodiolus septemdierum. The sequence goes on along the minus strand of OY726530.1, from coordinate 25,873,071 downwards.
TACACAGAAAACTAACGATTGGATAACATGAATTCCACTGAAAACAGAGGGTGAAATCAGGTGCTTATGCAGAGTAAGCAGTTCCTGCTCCAGTAGTGGCACTTGACGTTTTACTCTACCTAAAATTCAGATATATTAGACATGCAAGAGGAACGAATGAAGGGTTTGTTTTTACGACAAAGGGAAGCTAACTGCAAATATGTGTGGCACTTAATTTCCGTAACGATTAACAAAAATTTACATCTTCAACTTAAACGCTAGGAACACTCGGTACCATTAAATAATAGAGATACTTTACATTGTTTTAAGTATGTCACCAATAAAGTATTATCGACCGAACCGACATGCCTGTCCATGTATATGGTGTTTATTAACTATGCTTAACGGATAAAATAACTTGTAACATAAATGCATACTTTTCCTTTAATCTTTTTATGGTTTATTTACCAGAATGTAAGCAACATCTAAGAACAATAAAATAATACACGCATACACGAGATATTGCACACTCTAAATCTGGGCTGTAGATTTAGTACCGTTTAACTCAGAAAATTATGGTATAAACATCACTTCGAAACTAACATAGCGATATCATTCTTTGAAAATTTATCATTTGTCGATGTTGCATTTTACTGCATAATTAAGATTAAGACAAACAGAAACATGCTGATGGACACGCTACGTAAACAACCATGAATTAGATTCACAAATATCACTCGTATGATAGTTATAATGTAACTTGTATTACCACTAAAAGTGTAAGTCGAATCCCGCGTATGGTGAAATGTACTCGATACAACATTATTTTCTAACGTTTGTCAGTAATTTGCGACAGGTCAATGATTTTCTTCAGTTTCCTATGCCAATAAAATCACGATATAGCTGAAATATTGTTGAGAGTGGCTCTAACCCCCTGTATTAATCGTAAATGAAAAATGTTGTATTCGGTTTATTGTATATGTATTGTCTGGGTGAAATTCTACGACATTTAGATTATAACGTATTTGCTTCACCTCACGAAGAATCTATGAATATAATGACTAATAATAAATTATACATCACAATCTGGAAAACTCTCACCACGTCACAGCATGTATAATCTCCTTACGTCATGATTTAGTATAATCTTCATATCAACATGTTTGTTTTAATAACAATTCCGACTTCCTGCCAAACCTTCGCTGATTACCGCGTACATAGTTAAGCGGTGAAAATAACACTTTACGAGCATATTAAATGTCCAAAACCATCTGCTGTGAGAATGATGAAAATAATCGCATGTTCTAGACATGCTGAAAACAAGTAAATAAACGTTAGAGAACACCGAAGGGGCACTAAAAAATAGACAATCCAGAGAAACAGACAACACAGGACACACAAGGCGAAGACAAATACCCCCACCTCCCCCCCCCCCCCAAAAAAAACAACAACACAAAACCAGTATGCGTTGGATTCCACTAAGCAAAAGCATACACGTATAGCGCAAATAAATCTTGATATATTTTATTATCTAAATTCCACACGAGGAAGGGAAATTTAATTTTTCATTATTGAAATTATTTATCGAGGCACTAGTGGTGGGTAAGCTAAAAAACTGATGGCGATAATTAGTCGATATATCACATAAATACACGGTATCATATATTGAAACAACGATACCATAGGATCGGACTATATATTATTGTGAAGCACATTCATGATGGAATATTAAATTTTAATTACAGTTATTTTTATGATAAGACCACCTCAATTAAAAATAAATGATAGAGAAAACGGAAGGAGTAATCAAGAATGGACAGTTCAAAGACACTGGCAATATAGGGTACACAAAACACAGGGGAGGGAAAATAAAAAAAAAAACACAAAAACAAAAACAGAACAACACAACACAGAAAACCAAAAATGATGAACAACAAGAACCGCACAGATACCCAGAGATGATCTCAGTGATTCACATATGGTAAGCAGCTTGACATGGATGCAACGTCTAATGAAGTGGAAGTAGAGATTACCGATTAACATTGATGATGGTATTTGTAGCACTAGATGTATCATTCATTTGTATTGATTCAAATCTCATCAATGAGTGTCAGGATCTTCTATCATGATCTTATATACTTTCTTACATACAGCTTGAACACCGCCACATGTTTGCCTGTCCCAGGCCAGGACCAACGTCATGTGTCGAGTTTCTTTATTGTTCTGTTAAGATGAGAGGTGGTTGTTCGTTTTGTTGATATTGGTGGAATTAGTGACTAATATTAACGAGGCCAGGATAAGGTACTGGTATATTTCTCTCACTAACAAATGTAAGGATTTCAAATAAAGATTTTAATTGGAAAAAAAAGAAAAAAAGAACAGGAATTGATGATCATGGTTATTGAAACTTTCTTTTCATAATTTATACCCCCTTTAAATACTGGACGTTTAACAAGTCATTAAATGAAAGGATTTCTGTATAATTTATGTCAATTTCAATCAGGCTCGATGCTAAAGAGACACATTCGTCTAAATGAAATTGACATAAAACCATCAAGGGTACAACTAACTAAAATGGCCCGAACAAATAAATCCATAATGCGGTGTAAAGAACAATTGTGTGAATCGTACTGTAAACATGTGTTGTCTAAGCATTGTCTTAATTTTATTTCACCTCACGCACTAGTAAAGGAAAGAATGTATATCTGTCATGTGGTATATATTGTGACGGATATATAAATATCAATAAAAAAAATATTAAAAACGAAAAATAGGTTCATTACTAAGTAAACGTTAGAGAATACCGAAGGGGCAATCAATAAAGGACAATCCAGAGAAACTGACAACTTTGTTTTTAAAGGAAGATACAAATAACCTTATTTTTAAATTTAACTCTTGTATTGTCTTTGAAATATTTGTGCTTATTACATTTGCTTGTATAAGATGCAGTTGGGTGACTCCTGTGTTTCTAAGCAAACAGATAAAGTATAAACAGTCATTGTCTGCGTAAACATTATCTTCATTAAGCTGAAAAACACGTACTAGAGCGATAGAGTGATTATGTTTTTGCTTAGACATCTGGTTAACTGGCTAACTATATATAATGCATAATCATATATGAAAACATGTAAGGTTCAACGTCATCTTTCTGTTTGAATTAGAGGTCGTACTATATTTAAAAATTATGACGTCATTGATGGGTGTTTTATCTCAATAATGCCTTTGCACTACATCAATAACATCCAAAGATAAATAAAAAGAAAGAAATATACTTATGGAGGTAAAGGTTAAAGATATGATGTTAGACGCCACATTCAACAATATTTTAGTTACATCGTGGCCGGCACTACTATGGGTGGGGGAAACCGGTAAAAACCACCGACCTGTCGCAAGTCACTGACAAACTTTATCACATAATGGTGTATCGAGTACACCTCGTCTGAACGGGATTCAAGCTTACAACGTTCGAGGTGACAATCATCGTTTGCATAGGCAGTTATAAATCGAACTAACATGCGATCACGACCACGATGTTCCCTCTATACTGATGAAAAATCTTTAAAAACTTGAATAAGCAGAAAAGATTCATTGATATCGCTCGCATGATAGTAATAGTGTAACGTGTATCACTCGTTAAACAACTGTTACGTTTTATTGTATCGTTAGCATGTGATGTATGATAAAAAAAACTATGCAATTTTGCTAGTCATCTAATTGATTATAGTGTCGGCGTGTCAAGAACTGTAATTACTAGTATTTTATAATACGTCACAATTTAGCATATTCGTACTACGTCACACCAAACAAATTATCGTTACGTGGCAATTTAGTATCATCTTAATACCAATATATTTGTTTTAATAGCAATTATGAGTTCTTGCCAAACTTTCGTTTATTATCTCATGAATCGATAATTTGTGTGAATAACATTTCACAAGCATATTAAATGTCCGAAATCATCTGCTGTGATCACAAATACATGTTCTTGGCATGGCAAAAATATGCAAAATGTTGATATATTTTGTTATTTAAATGAAACAGTGAAAGCACACAGTTATCGTTATTGAAATTGCATGATGTAAGCACATTCATGACGATATATTATTTCTGGTGAGCTGAGTTGAGCTATGTTTAATGTCAGAGCGGACTATCAAATATACACTCTCAATTAAATTGACATAAAGCCACAAATGTTTACAAAAACCATGCACAACCAACTAAATTGAAGTGTTCAAATTTAAATGACTTGATCATGTAAATTCATTGAACAGGAACAACCTTGTTCATCGTACTTTAAAGCTAGTTGAGGAAAGTAATGTCTCGGATTTGAATTATCATGTCTAAGCCGTCTAGACAGTTTTGTAATGTTTGTATCTGATATAATGTTATTTTATTATTGTATTATATATCCATCGTGACAGAGAAATAATGATCAATACTATCTGACAATTATTGAAAATAAAACATTCAGCTATAATAGTCTGCAATATAAATAACCACTCCTATGTCATTTGAAATTTTTAATCACAGAAATTACAACGATATATAGACACCTATGGATTTTTTTAATTCTTTTTTTTTACGCCTATGTAAATATTGATGCTCGCTTGGAAACACACACACATATTTTCAGACGTTTATATATATAGATATATATACGTCTGAAAATTAAACCAAACTGTGTTAGAATTAGATTTTAGAGCTGTCAAATTTTTGTTCTTCCCTCGACGGGATTTGAACTCACACCATTGATACACTGCACCACCATTCGCTTAGCCTTACGTCCAGCGCCCTAGACCACTCGACCACATCCACTCCCTATATATATATATATATTTATATATGCGTCTGAAAATTAAACCAAACAGTGTTAGAATTAGATTTTAGAGCTGTCAAATGTTTGTTCTTCCCTCGACGGGATTTGAACTCACACCATTGATACACTGCAGCACCATTCGATTAGCCTTACGTCCAGCGCCCTAGACCACTCGACCACATCCATTCCCTATATATATGGAACCAGCAACATCTGTATCCCTCTGTGTAAGAGAAACGTTTGAAGATACCAGAGTGGTAGTCAGAAGACGTAAATCGAAGAACACATAATACAATGACCAAACGAAAAAGTACAAAAGAACAAACAATGATCTGCAAAAAGTGGTCTAATAATCAGAATGACGACTCACTACCATATAGTTAATAAAATTGAATATAAAACGTGACAACACGTTCCCATCTATAATAAATCAGACCATGTTTAAAATGTTGAATAATGTTGGTCAATAAATAGATTTTGCTCCTGCCAATGGTAGTGTTAGTATTAAAAAATGATGACGTAACGAATATATATAGAAAAATGGCAGCTATGAATGTTGAGATAGACTTTGTCGCTAGAATAGCAGCGAGTCCGATTGCAAGGAATGTAAAAATGTATTATAGACCTCCAAATCTGACGTTATTGTTTTATCGGTAACCTTATCAAGTGTCTGACGTCAATTTGACCGACTGACATTATTAGTATTATGTATTACTCGTTTAAATCAACGGAAAAATTCATAAAAATTATCATTAAGAAGTAATAAATTATCACCGTGTACAAATTAATTTACTTCGTTGTTTTAATGAGGGTAACAAATAGCCTGCATTTGAAATTTAACTTGTGCATTGTCTAATAATATTTGTGTTATCTTATTCATTTGTATAATGTAGAGTTTTCTAATAGATCTAAGAAAACGGATACAGTATAATCAGTCATACTCGATAAAATACATTCACTAAGCCGGGAAACATATGATAAATACATGATTGCTTGATTTGTTTAATGTCAAGTAAGCGTATGTCAGCTATATTTTTGACAAAGACAAGTTTACAAACATTATATCTAGTTGGTAAAAATCTGGTACTCGGATGAGAGGATATATATATATATATATATATATATATATATAGGTTAGGATAGGATATTTGGGCTAACAGCTGGTCACCAACAACCACGCCTATTGGCCATTATAATGTGCACTCCGCTTTAAAGGCGTGTTGTGTATTTGATTGATCCCGCTAAAATGTCGGACGTCCATTTCAGATAGTTTGTATCCCGTAGCTGAAAAACGACGTTCTCTTTCTGTGTCATAGGGTAAGGGTAACAACAAAATTACCGAACTCCGACGAACAATCTTACAAAGGATCATAGGGGGTCTATGAAAATAGAAGAATAACATTTACTAGTTGTATATAAATCAAACCTGGTAAATCTGTTGTAAATTCTAACGTTGCACTTGCATTACTGACATCACCAGTTCCTATGGTAACCATGAATATTTTGTACGTTGACAGCGGAATAATTCCACGAATTGTGAAACTCCTTTTTATCCCATCAATATTTCTTTTTAGCTGCAGCACAAAGTTCCCAGATGAAGTAATAATCTCATATGTGATTTGGAAATGACTTATAGTCTCTGATGTTTCATCGATAAGCCAACGGATGGTCGCTTTATTCCCAACTACCAGCACAGTTAAGCTCTTTGGAGGCTTCAGCGCGTCTGGAAGAAAAGAAAAAGCATCGCTTAAATGACCATGATGAAGTGAATATATAATAATGTACATAATAACTAAATTTTTGTAAATTTTCGTCGTTAAAAAGCTGATATTATCAAAATCAAATTATCTTGGGGGTTTCCACGATGATGGAAATACTATTTATATGGCGTCTAGATCTCAGTCTTTTTTTAATTGATGACATAATCCTTACCAGACAAGAATCGATCATTTAAAGTCAGGATATTCTCAGTTATTTACAATGCAAATATATATGTTGCACGTATATTGTCAAGAGAATTCGGTCACTATGACTTGCGAACAGATGACCAAAGATGGAGATGGCAAATAGACTAGTTGGTTATGTGTCTTACGACGGCTTTGTGTACTATCTGTCATTTAAATGATGGCTGAGGTATTCAGCTCTCTTTGATATAATTGATATTATGATTATCACACCTTCTGTGTGTTACGAAGATTACATGTATTATGTATAATAGTCAAGATTCCTTACAGCAATGCTGCTTCTCGTTCAGTGATTTGTGAGAGTTGACAATTTAAAACACTTACATGACCATATCATTTCACTTAGAGGGGGAAGCTTGGGCCCATTAAGATATTCTAACCCCAGCACTTTATTGAAGTGCCATTATAGTCAGAAAAGTGGGTAGTGATGTACATATGTGTGTTAGGGGTATCGGTTGTGCCTTTCTCTCTGCAATGTTTTAAATTAGATTTGGGAACTGTTCGGACAGTGTGGTAGTTTTTATTTTTTTTTTCATGTTATATTTACATCACTGCATGACATATCTCCTTTTGATGCAGCCAAAAGGTATTGGAAATGTCATATTTTCATTACCTTTTGTTGTATTTTGGATACATTTTGAAAAAAATCAAAAGGTCTAAAAGATCATCTTTTTGTTCATCCTTTGCTACTTAAAAGGGAGTCGAAATGGCTCATTTTTGTTAACATCAAAAGGTGTATGAAATGCCAACTTTCATATGGTTAAAATATAATCAAAAGATGGACTTCCCAATTAACTTTTAGTAACAAAATATCAATCAGAGTTCACCTTTTGTTCACCAAAATATAAACCAAATGTCATCTGATTGAACCAAAAGGTCAATCAAAGTTCACCTTTTTCACCAAAATATAAACCAAATGTCATCTGATTGAACCAAAAGATGAATCAAAGTTCACCCTTTTTCACCAAAATATCAACCAAATGTCATCTGAATGAACAAAAAGGTAAATCAAAGTTCACCTTTTCTCACCAAAATATAAACCAAATGGCATCTGATTGAACCAAAAGGTCAATCAAAGTTCACCTTTTATCACCAAACTATAAACCAAATATCATCTGATTGAACCAAAAGATCAACCAAAGATCACCAAAAAGGTGACCTTTCCAAATTGAAATATTACAAAAGATCATCAAAACCTGATCTTTTTAGACCAAAATATGAACAATAGTTCACCTTTCACAACTAAAAAGGGTAAGAAAGGTAATGAAAGTTTATTCCAAAAGAATCACGTTTTTTAACCTTCTGACATACAAAACGTTGAAACCGATCAATCGTTTATATCTTGCCAGACCACAATGTGACATGAACAACTGCTACCGTTCATTAACAAAAGGTTGCATGAAGTTGATTTCCTTCTTCCAAAGTGATCTGCAAGCTGGTTGAAAGCATTTGATGTGACATTGATTTCATATATTGACACAAGACACAAAATGTTTACAATACTGTAAAATTAGAAACTAAGGTTGTTTTTTTTCAACTTTTCCATCTGAATTAAACCTTCTGGCATACAAAACGCTGAAACTGATCAATCACTATATCTTGCCAGACCACAATTTCACTCTCATCACTGTATTTAAAAATGAAACACCCTATATATGGCATTACTTTTTTTAATTTACTGCATTGTTCAAAGGCAATGAATTAATCAGGAGCATTGAGTGAAATTGCGAAGTTTTCTGATATAAGTTGCAATTGATGACTAAGCTAGAAGACATGTAATTTACATACAGACAGAAGAAATAATATGTTTTCTTTTAAATTTTAATCATCTTCAACAAGCAAATAAATAAATTCAACAAATCAATACTGAATTAAAAAAACTAGAGGCTCATGTGAGCATGAATTGTTCGCCTTGTTATCTTAACTGGCCCATTTATGGAAGGTGAACCCAGAACTAGTATTGGCTGCCATCTCGGAAGGAGGATGCATCTAGTCAGATAAGATTTTGAAAGGGGACTATCGAAGCCAAGTTTGGTTTAATTTGGCCTAGTGGTTTCAAAGAAGATTTTTATATAACTTTTGGTCAAAATAGGCCTAATTTGCATATTCGTCAAAAATCGGCAAAACCGTATATTTCCTGAAGAAACCCGGAATATATGTTAAACAACTCATCATCATGCAGCTACATTCATATTTGAAACATATTCTGCATTAAAACGAAAATGTTTTATGCATTTAAGATATTTTCTATTTTTAGTAACAGTGGCCATCCTGGATGGATGGGGGACCTCTTGGATGCAATTCTGAAAGGGGACCACCCAAGAACCACCCCTGCCAAGTTTGGTTCATATTTGTCCAGTGGTTCTGGAGAAGAAGATTAAAATGTGAATTGTTCACGGACAATGACGGACGATGACGGATGCCAAGTGATGGCAAAAGCTCGCATTGCTTTTGACAAGGTGAGCTAAAAACAATGCACTTTTTCTGCTTTGTTCATGCAAAATATACAAGAATTTGGTTCTTTGAAATAACCTTAAATATGACACAAAAAGTAGCATTGCCATCATTTACTTTATAAGTTCACATACAATGTAAGTGCTGATACAATCTAATAGTTGAGTACTGGTAGCTATGTGTATCATATGGACACCAGTAATTTTACAATGATGTGACTAAATTGCAACGATCAGAAATGGTGGTTATCACTGTACTATAGAGTATTTGAAATCATTAGACTATGATGTTGAAAAATATGTTCATGTATACAAATATACTAACAATTGCCCAAGGCAAGTGCAGTAAAAGATCAAATGAATGAGAAGTTCAATGAAAACTCGGCCTCAAAATAACTATTCAATCATGTTGGTCCCATTTACCAAAAATTGTGATTAAAAAAAGATTTGTAGCACATCAATAAATAGCTACGGAACAAAAATGCATATAAATTATACAGCTACTTGAAAGAACAAGCAGATACTGACAATTTCACCATTGGTTTGAAAAAAATGATCACTTAAACCAACAAGACGTGTGAACAGCTACGAGATATTAAAATAAATTAGGAGTTCTACAAACAAGGAAATATTGACATATTTTAGCATTTTTTTGGTTCAAATAAAGGACCTTTTAAGGCCTAGAAAAAACTGATTGGTTCTAGGAACAAACCTAACCTGTTGAGCAGAGTAGGCACCACATTTTTTCTATAAAAATAATTATAAAATGAAAAACTTTTAAATAAGGTTTCAATGAAAACATGTGTAGGGTGTTTTCTTTAGAACCAATTACAAACATTTTTCAGGTCTAACTGCAATTCCAAATGAAACTGAACATGAACAAGTCTTAAGAAATATTTTTGTATAGAAAATAACATTCACAGAAGAATTATTGACATATTTACAATAACACCATTTTCTTTATAAAAACTGACCCTTTGACAGACATATTTACTTCAAAACATTGTTTCCCATCTACACAAGTGTCAAACAACTGCAAAACAATCAAAGAGGTGTATGTGTTATGAAAAGGTTCCAAAACAATCAGAGGTGTATGTGTTATGAAAAGGTCCTAAAACAATCAAAGAGGTGTATGTGTTATGAAAAGGTCCCAAAACAATCAAAGAGGTGTATGTGTTATGAAAAGGTCACAAAACAATCAAATAGGTGTATGTGTTATGAAAAGGTTCCAAAACAATCTGAGGTGTTTGTGTTATGAAAAGGTTCCAAAACAATCAAAGAGGTGTATGTGTTATGAAAAGGTCCCAAAACAATCAAAGAGGTGTATATGTTATGAAAAGGTCCCAAAACAATCAAAGAGGTGTATGTGTTATGAAAAGGTCACAAAACAATCAAAGAGGTGTATATGTTATGAAAAGGTCACAAAACAATCAAAGAGGTGTATATGTTATGAAAAGGTCACAAAACAATCAAAGAGGTGTATGTGTTATGAAAAGGTCCCAAAACAATCAAAGAGGTGTATGTGTTATGAAAAGGTCCCAAAACAATCAAAGAGGTGTATGTGTTATGAAAAGGTCCCATTGCCATCCCTGTTTTTCTTGATAAAAATGAGGTATAATAAAACATTATGGAACAAGTCAATTATTAAACACACAATACTAATGACATATTCAAAACATTTACATGGTTTGCAACAAACAGTAATTGAGGATATGTCATATAACATTGTACTGGAAGTGTCAAATGAATTAAATAAGTTTATAGATTTTTAAACTTTCAAATGACTTTTGTTCACATAAAAGCCTTTTCAATAAATCAGCGAGTAGTCTTATGTTTTATGTAAAAATCAGCTAAGCCAATTAAATGTGCTGAAATGTCTGACAGTCTGAGCCTCTTTATAAAATTTTAATGTTCAAGAAATATGATATTTGTTTCGTATTTCGATTGGCGATGTTTTCCATTCATGTACAATCAAAATTGTCAAAGTCGTAATGTTACACTGCAATATTACAGGACGTTCACATATTTATTCAAATAATAGTGCATTTCCTCCTACAACGAAGATAAATAAGGGTCTGATTAGCAGCACATATTAGTTCCTCCATTATTTAGTTTCAAAATACAAAACCGGTAAGTGCCAAGAAAAAGGTCGGGAAATGAGTCGACAAGAGAGGGTATATTGTAAAACATTAATTTGACCTGATACGATTTTGTTTGTAATATTAGCCTTTAGATGATTAGATATTGGCAATAAAAATAATATTTATTTTTGTAATAATTAGGCGAAAAAACAATTCATATATGTATTAGCAATAATCATGAGATAAAAAATTGCTTATTAACAATGATAACAATAATAACAATAATAACAATAATAACAATAATAACAATAATAACGAAATAAATAATTTAATATTAGCAATGACCAGGTTAAACAATTTGACATGCGCAATAATAATGACATAAATGATTAAATATTTACAATAATCAGGTTAAATAATTGAATATTCGCAATACAAACAATGTAATAACGCAATAAATAATTTAATATTTGCATTAATTAGATGAATCTTTGAAGATTAATAATAATTATGCTGTGAATAATTATTGTCAATAATCATGTGATAATCAAACATTAGCTAAAAAAAAAGGAGATAAATAGTTGAATAATAGCAATGATCAAAAGATATCAGCAATAATCATCTGATAAACGATTTGACATTTATGGAAGAGTTGGAGGATACCAAACGGGTAATCAGAATCCGTACACCGAAGGACAGGCAACGCAATGGCCAAGCGAAAAAGGACAAAGAAGGTCTACAAAGTACTGAGATCGAACAACATGAACCCCACTAAACCGAATGTATATTCATGTGCTCCGGAAGGACAATCAGTTCCGCCTCCACCAGTGACCCCCATCGTGTTACTATTATATATATGGTTTGTAGATAAGATAATATTCTTTTAAATCACGTCTAAATCTATAACAGTTTGTTTTTTCTTGTCAAAATTGTGCATATAATAGTTTAGTCTTCTTTGGGATTAATTACGAAGTAGAAATAGTCTCAAATATTGTATATTTCAAATTGAAATATGTCTTATGCAATAACCACACAGTTATAACAGTTCCCCAATATAGTAGGTTAAAATATGTCTTATGCAATAACCACACAGTTATAACAGTTCCCCAATATAGTAGGTTAAAATATGTCTTATGCAATAACCACACAGTTATAACAGTTCCCCAATATAGTAGGTTAAAATATGTTTTATGCAATAACCACACAGTTATAACAGTTCCCCAATATAGTAGGTTAACATATGTCTTATGCAATAACCACACAGTTATAACAGTTCCCCAATATAGTAGGTTAAAATATGTCTTATGCAATAACCACACAGTTATAACAGTTCCCCAATATAGTAGGTTAAAATATGTCTTATGCAATAACCACACAGTTATAACAGTTCCCCAATATAGTAGGTTAAAATATGTCTTATGCAATAACCACACAGTTATAACAGTTCCCCAATATAGTAAGTTAAAATATGTCTTATGCAATAACCACACAGTTATAACAGTTCCCCAATATAGTAGGTTAAAATATGTCTTATGCAATAACCACACAGTTATAACAGTTCCCCAATATAGTAGGTTAAAATATGTCTTATGCAATAACCACACAGTTATAACAGTTCCCCAGTATAGTAGGTTAAAATATGTCTTATGCAATAACCACACAGTTATAACAGTTCCCCAATATAGTAGGTTAAAATATGTCTTATACAATAACCACACAGTTATAACAGTTCCCCAATATAGTAGGTTAAAATATGTCTTATGCAATAACCCCACAGTTATAACAGTTCCCCAATATAGTAGGTTAAAATATGTCTTATGCAATAACCACACAGTTATAACAGTTCCCCAATATATTAGGTTAAAATATGTCTTATGCAATAGCCACACAGTTATAACAGCTCCCCAATATAGTAGGTTAACATATGTCTTATGCAATAACCACACAGTTATAACAGTTTCCCAATATAGTAGGTTAAAATATGTATTATGCAATAACCACACAGTTATAACAGTTCCCCAATATAGTAGATTAAAATATGTCTTATGCAATAACCACACAGTTATAACAGTTCCCCAATATAGTAGGTTAAAATATGTATTATGCAATAATCACACAGTTATAACAGTTCCCCAATATAGTAGGTTAACATATGTCTTATGCAATAACCACACAGTTATAACAGTTCCCCAATATAGTAGGTTAAAATATGTCTTATGCAATAACCACACAGTTATAACAGTTACCCAATATAGTAGGTTAAAATATGTATTATGCAATAACCACACAGTTATAACAGTTTCTCGATATAGTTGGTTAAAATATGTCTTATGCAATAACCACACAGTTATAATAGTTTCCCAATATAGTAGGTTAAAATATGTCTTATGCAATAACCACACAGTTATAACAGTTCCCCAATATAGTAGGTTTACATATGTCTTATGCAATAACCACACAGTTATAACAGTTCCCCAATATAGTAGGTTAAAATATGTATTATGCAATAACCACACAGTTATAACAGTTCCCCAATATAGTAGGTTAAAATATGTCTTATGCAATAACCACAGTTATAACAGTTCCCCAATATAATAGGTTAAAATATGTCTTATGCAATAACCACACAGTTATAGCAGTTCCCCAATATAGTAGGTTAAAATATGTCTTATGCAATACCCACACAGTTATAACAGTTCCCCAATATAGTAGGTTAAAATATGTCTTATGCAATAACCACACAGTTATAACAGTTCCCCAATATAGTAGGTTAAAATATGTCTTATGCAATAACCACACAGTTATAACAGTTCCCCAATATAGTAGGTTAAAATATGTCTTATGCAATAACCACACAGTTATAACAGTTCCCCAATATAGTAGGTTAAAATATGTCTTATGCAATAACCACACAGTTATAACAGTTCCCCAATATAGTAGGTTAAAATATGTCTTATGCAATAACCACACAGTTATAACAGTTCCCCAATATAGTAGGTTAAAATATGTCTTATGCAATAACCACACAGTTATAACAGTTCCCCAATATAGTAGGTTAAAATATGTCTTATGCAATAACCACACAGTTATAACAGTTCCCCAATATAGTAGGTTAAAATATGTCTTATGCAATAACCACACAGTTATAACATTTCCCCAATATAGTAGGTTAAAATATGTCTTATACAATAACCACACAGTTATAACAGTTCCCCAATATAGTAGGTTAAAATATGTCTTATGCAATAACCACACAGTTATAACAGTTCCCCAATATAGTAGGTTAAAATATGTCTTATGCAATAACCAGACAGTTATAACAGTTCCCCAATATAGTAGGTTAACATATGTCTTATGCAATAACCACACAGTTATAACAGTTTCCCAATATAGTAGGTTACAATATGTATTATGCAATAACCACACAGTTATAACAGTTCCCCAATATAGTAGGTTAAAATATGTCTTATGCAATAACCACACAGTTATAACAGTTCCCCAATATAGTAGGTCAAAATATGTCTTATGCAATAACCACACAGTTATAACAGTTCCCCAATATAGTAGGTTAAAATATGTATTATGCAATAACCACACAGTTATAACAGTTCCCTAATATAGTAGGTTAACATATGTCTTATGCAATAACCACACAGTTATAACAGTTCCCCAATATAGTAGGTTAAAATATGTCTTATGCAATAATCACACAGTTATAATAGTTTCCCAATATAGTAGGTTAAAATATGTCTTATGCAATAACCACACAGTTATAACAGTTCCCCAATATAGTAGGTCTACATATGTCTTATGCAATAACCACACAGTTATAACAGTTCCCCAATATAGTAGGTTAAAATATGCATTATGCAATAACCACACAGTTATAACAGTTCCCCAATATAGTAGGTTAAAATATGTCTTATGCAATAACCACACAGTTATAACAGTTCCCCAATATAGTAGGTTAAAATATGTCTTATGCAATAACCACACAGTTATAACAGTTCCCCAATATAGTAGGTTAAAATATGTCTTATGCAATAACCACACAGTTATAACAGTTCCCTAATATAGTAGGTTAACATATGTCTTATGCAATAACCACAGTTATAACAGTTCCCCAATATAGTTGGTTAAAATATGTCTTATGCAATAACCACACAGTTATAATAGTTTCCCAATATAGTAGGTTAAAATATGTCTTATGCAATAACCACACAGTTATAACAGTTCCCCAATATAGTAGGTTACTAAAACTACGGTAAATCTCCCTCAGGCATAAGTGACTTCAGCTGAGTTTTGCTACGATGTTGAGGCTCTTTAATTTACTTGCTCACAAAGATTTTTATTTGACTTTCCAATACTTTGACTATGCGCATACATGGTGAAAGAAAACGGTAGAGAACACCGAAAGGGCAATAAACAAATGGACAATCCAGAAAACTGGCAACATTGGGTACACAAGACACAGGACGAAGACAAACAAAACGCCACTATGCGCAAACTTACACACAAATAATGTAAATAAAACATGAATTCGATAACAAAATGTTGGAGGTAAAGACGAACCGAACATTGTTTTATGCGGACATTGTAACTGGCATCTCCATACGTAAAGACACTTAATAGGACAACACAACACAACAAAACTAAAAAGATGAACAAACTATTCAAACATTACTCAAGGCCCACACCTCGAATTTGACGACAGTGGTCAAATCAGTACTAAAATTTATGATAAACGGGACGACTTCAATTTTAAGATCATAAATTTTCCAAATATGTGCAGCAATATACCAGCTTCTCCTGCATATGGTGTTTGCATCTCGCAATTGATTCGCTATGCAAGGGCCAGTAGCAATTATTCTGATTTCCTGAAACGTCATCTTCATCTGAGAAACAGGCTACTGGACCAGGGCTATAAAAAGATTCGCCTTATTCGATCTCTTAAAAAGTTTATATTCCGATACCAAGATCTTGTCGAAATTTATTCCGTCTCTGCAGAAAAGATTATAAACAATGGATTTTGATATAGTGAAAATGTATAAAGATAAGGTTTCAACAAAAATGTCAAAAATATTTTTTTATCAATGTGTGACGTAAAAGTGTTTTTGACATTTATTTCACTGAGTTTGGCGCTGATTTGACAACTGTTTTAC
Organism: Bathymodiolus septemdierum; assembly: GCA_963383655.1. Lineage (NCBI taxonomy): Eukaryota > Metazoa > Mollusca > Bivalvia > Mytilida > Modiolidae > Bathymodiolus > Bathymodiolus septemdierum. Next base: position 25,856,616 of record OY726530.1, on the reverse strand, counting down.
CTGTTTTGTTCAAGTATTGTTGTAAATACTGTTATAGTGACAGCCGGAAACTTTGAGCCGTAATGAAAGGGGGAGGTTTGGCGCTTTAAAATCTGATTCAACCAACCATTTCTTTAGAAATGCCTGTACCAAGCAGGGTCATTACGGTTTTCAGTTTTCCGGTTGTTGACTGATTTTGTCTGTTTATATATTTATGAGTTTTGACTTTCCCTTTGTTAGATTGTTCGGAGTTCGGTAATTTTGTTATTACCCTTATTTGATATATACGTTTTTATTATCTCGAATTGGTATAAACATATTTTACTGGCATAGCTGACATATATAAACAAAACAATAGCAATTCTACAATAGGATTCAGAAACAAGCAAATGCTTTTTTTTAAATCTGTTTCCTATTTTAAAATCTGTTTCCTATCTCGAATTGGGCTTCAATTTGGAAATAGGAAGTTATATCATTGTATTATAGACACACAAACTAATCATGTTCTCAACTAATTATAGAAAGACAATAATTATCCTTAGAAGAAGCTTGTCGTGTCATGCTAAGAAGGTGACCATGTCAGAAACAAAAATAAACAAGAAAAACACATTCACAATTAACTATTAAAATAATTACCACGCGATCACGTTTTGTCTAGTAATTTCCTCATCAGGGACATGAATATCAAATTCAAGACAATTATCCAATCTAAATGAACATTCCAAATCTTTCGATTTGTTCGTACCTGATGAAGGATATGCTAGAAACGTGTCGTACGCAACAAATTTGATATCTACGTTTTTATTTCTACCATGCTATAATAAACTTATAAAACTCTTCGTGTTTTGTGTTAAAACAGCATGAACATGTTATAAAATTTCTCCGTAATTAAGATATACTCTAATCGAAAAGTGCATGTTGCCATTAAAACGTGTAACGCTGGTTACAAGCAATGAAAATCTTAGAAAGTGAGTTAACAAAAATAGAATATTATCATGTAACTTTACTAGCCAAAACTCATTTCACCTAATAACTGCTAAAGATATCGCATTTCTTAAACGGCAACAGAAACACAGCTTCCTAAATTGTAAATAGAACAGAACTACTGTATAATAAGAGTCAAGAACTACAATTTGCATCTCCTCTCAGATAACACATGTAAGATCATCTCTCAAATAAGACAAATGAAGTATATGTGTTGGTACAACAAATCGAATTTTACATAATTACTGGTGTATAATATTAGTCAAGAGTTACAATTTTCAGGCCCATTCCGATAAAGTATATACTGATGCATAGGTAACCATAGTCGGTTTTGGTTATCCTGCTTATTTTACTGGATCCCACATCATTTTAAATTACTTGGCATTCCAAACTTTTTCATTTTATTTTATTTTATGTTTTAACGCCACTTTCAGCAATATGTCAGCTATATCATGGCGACCAGATTTAGTGGTGGAAGAAGCCGGAGAGAACCACCGACCAAGCAAGCAACTGGTAAACTTTATCACTTGTGGTTGCGAGTAGAGTGCACCCTATTGGCTCAATGAGTTAGGTAGTTGGATTACCTAACAACTACCTAACTCATTGAGCCACTCGGGCCCTCCAAACCTTTTGAACATGAGCGTTACAGTAACACTAACTTATATATATATATATATACATGATTTTATTTTATCAAATAATTCATCAAATAGCGTAAAATACCTAAATTGTGTTGATATAATGAATCAAAGAGTATAATGACTTGCAAAATTAATCTCTATCTACACTACAATTAACAACAAGGCTATCGAATGTTCGTTAAGGTCAGTCTCTAATATGGAGTAAACATCAGAAAAGTCAAAATCGATTTGACAACGTAATGCACTAAGTCTTTATTATATATATATTATGTCATTTTAGATTATATGTTAAGGTCTCAAAAGTCTAATCTGCTGACACGGTAAATTGTATTTCCATACTTTTGTTCAAATAAGGTAAAAAAGACAAAAAGAGAAGAGATTCAATATACCAATTTGAAATATATATCTTTGATTATTTGGATCAATTTGATCAAACAAAGCAATTAACTAAATTGGTACTTCCTTGTTTCGTCGTAAAGCACAAAAGGAAACAGACCAATGCAAAGATTATCCAGTGTAAGAATCAAAAAATTAAATGGAAAACAAAAACAATACCGCACAGACATAACAGCTCCAAAATATTATCAGAACATCTTAGAAATAGAGAAACTAAATGGATACCTCTAATATACAAACAACTACATAGCCACTCATTTTCTTAGCTTGGTACAACACATACTTCAGTGAAAAGTGAGGAGTTTAACTAGTTTTATGAGCCGAAATCTACTCTCTTAAAATGACATGTTACTTAAATGAGCAATTACAGCAAAGTTCTCGTCGCTGTGCTAGTCTGATTTATGATATTGAATATGTTATTTGTTCTCCCCAAGGTGCATATAAATATATGTACAAATCCATATACAAGATACAGAAACCAGAGTAAAAATCTACTATTTGCTTCATATAGTGTTATATCCCAAGCCAAAGCTATGCAAAAACAATAGAATTAGACGCACTAACGTACCGTAGGATAATGTCAATGTTCATGGCTTGAGTCATAAGATAATTTCAATGTTCATGGCTTGAGGTAAAAATGTATTTTAGTGGATACGTAAATTCGTGGAATATAAGTTATAAGCTCCCTAGTGACCGTCTAAATAACCATAGTCGGTCACAGGAGCTTATAACAGTTTTGTACGACGTTGCTGATCTATAACTTGAAACAGTAATTAAGTTTTTTCCACGAACTATGTTTGACGGACTTTCTTGGAAGTTCTAAGGCTAAAAACGTAATGGTCAATGAACAAAATTAAGCACCGCCCACTGACCTTCTGTAATTTTCCGTCTGCATCATTTCGTTACTGCGCGTTATTTTTATGAATGGAATTTTCTCCTGGCCAGGAAAAGCGTATTAATCTTATTCTCTAGATTTCCATATATGGCTCTCCTTTCTATCGTTATTTTTAGGAATGATTTTATCCAATCATAGGTCGTCAAATAAATGCAACATCGTACAAGCTCTGTTATAGTCAATGCATATAGATATGGTGATACAAATACGTCAAATGCTTAATCTTGTGGTTTGAAATATAGTTCAGGTTCTACTTGATACAAACATACATCGGTATTTTAGACATTCCTTTTTTTTATCTCACTCAGTGGTATTTTCTGTATCAACGGACTGACTTTGATTCTGACAATTATCGGTCAGTTTGACGTGAAACACATTATTACGTTACAGATTAAAAATAATAACGTCAGTTACATCATCATTCGCATCAAAGATAGTCCTGTCGGACTTGTTGCGATAGATACTAGAAATAATGTCTGTTTCGACCTTCAAAACGGCCGTTATTCTATTGATATCGTGACACAATGACACTAAGATTTTACCTAACCATTGCCATTATCAGACAAGGAATTCTGGAGATATTCGATGTAATACTTTGCAGAATCCTTCAGAGTTTTAATAGGGATTTTGTTAAATCACTACGCATTTACTATTTGCACTCAAAGTTGTGACTTGTATCAGTAAAAACGTCTTATTTCGCTTAATTCTAGTCGTTAAAAATAACTTTAATACGATTATGTATATAATCCCTTGATTATACATGCATCATTATCAGGTTAATGCATTTCTGACTTGCAAATTTCTAAGTAAAATGATACAACTAACAATTAAATTTCCATTTAAGCGTTATAAACATGCATAAATTCGTCAGCCAACAGGATGAATATTTTAACTTCAAATGAGATATGGGCATATTTCAATTAAAAACGTAGATATATACGGTAACTTAGTGCACCGGATGCGTGTCTGGTATAACCTTCATATGGCAAGTTGAAGGTCAAACGATCTGGGAAAGCCAAATATATTAAGTCTTTGGAAGCAAAAAAAAACAAAGGGCCGAAACAGGATAGTCAAAATTGGCAAATTTTAGCTATATCATATGGAGATGGATATTAGTTGTATCAATGCTTACATTCTTTAGGAAGTGTAAATTATTAAGAAGAGTTTGAAGATACCAAAGGGGGAATCAGAATCCGTATACGGAAGAATGAAAAGTAATACAATGGCCAAAAGAAAAAGTACAAAAGGACAAATAACGATTTACAAAGCATACATATAAAATTAGAGATCGAACTATAAACCGGGGGCGAACGCAGGTGATCCGGAAGGGTAGGTAGTTCCTGCTCTACTAGTGGTATCGTCGTGTTAATCTAGTTACAAACCCGGTGATAAGTCATGAATGAGGAAAGGACCGTGACGTGGTTACGACACGCGAAGTAAATAAATATATCTAATAAACCATGTCAGTTCTTAAACAATAACGACTGGTAGGTGATGTCATCGGATACAAAAACGGTCCTTCTTGATGTCGATGGTATGGTGGTTGCACTTTTATCTATATTGTGTATCGTTGTATATGACCGTTAACATTGTGGAGAGGTGTATTGTGACAAAGTTGTCAGTTATATATCAGATCAGAGGTTTTCCCTACCAATAAATCAGAACGTCATATCCGATAAAAACAGCGTTCTGGTTGCACAATCGTGTAATACGAGAACGCAACTTGATCTCGATATTTTTATGATTCTGTGTCCTGGACACTTTTATCACATTTTACTACCATGCATATAGACATCGAATACTCCGTCTCAAATCTCTTATTTGTGACTTTGAAACTACTCTAGAATTTAATGTTTTTCTAATATATTTAGGTTTTATATCTTACGTCTTAGTTAGTTCATTACTTTGTTTAAATTAAATTAAAATCTTGTAAACATTACGTTACATTAGTCCTTGTTTTCGTTCTGTTATGGGTTCTGAAACAGCAAAAAAAATATTGAATTTCCGTATAATTTTTTCTTATTGCAAACTTGACGGCAAATTAATCTTTCCGAAACAGAACAAAGATTACCAAAATATGGAATGGAAATTCACTTAAAAAATCTATAAATACCCGTAATACTACAATTTAATTATGATCTAAAAGGTTTATGGTTGACATTACAAGACATTTAGCCAACGTAACCCTTTGTTATTTATAATTATGTATCGGATAAAATCAATTGGTTTTTTTACCGTAGCCAAATGGGGTTGATTGGAAGCCTAGAAATAATGGAATTCCATATGAATGTTAAAACTAATGTTGTCCTTCCTCGCGTATAGACGACCTTAGCCGATTTAGGCTATCATATTTAGGTCATTTAGTTTTCTTGCTGCGGAAGAATTTTAAATTATTTTAATTTGCAATCTTTTGACTATGAGTGGTAGGTGGTTGGATTTACATATATATTATATATCGATGTATATCACCATTAAAATTGTGGAGATGCGTATTGTGAGAAAGTTGTCAGTTATGTATAGTAGGTCCGAGGTTTTCCCGCGCTAATAGGGGTTTTCCCACCAATAAAGTCATATCCGGTAAATGCAGCGTTCTGGTTGCACAATCGTGAAGTACGAGAACGCAACTTGATCTCGATATTTTAATGATCCTGTGTCCTGCACACTGCAATCACATTTTACTACCATGCATATAGACTTTGAAATAAAACCAGGGGCGGATCCAGAGACTCTGTTGACGGGGGGAGGGGGGGGGGGCTCAGCTATGGAGCAATATTTTCAATAATTGATGGAACCAACTGTAGTCCCAATGCGGTTCTGGCGTGTAGGTCGGTAAACCTTGTTTTCATTTCATTTAGCGTACAGTAGAGAAAAGGTACATTTATTGACTTCCTAATGTAGTCTTCCGGACTCTCTGCTTCAACATTATCTCATTGTTTGTCTCCCGCATATTCTAGGTTTTTTAACCTCTATGTCTAGCGGTTCACATATTTTAGCACTCCTCTCAAAACACTGGTGGTTGAATTGTTCAACATTTGCTCTGCAGTCTAGTGAGCTCTGAATTAAATTTACGCTTTTTAAGGCTCTGCCTATGTCAAGTGATCTCTCTTGTAGTGATCTTGTAGAGGACCTTTGTAAGTTGGAATAGCTTGTGTCCGATCCAAATGTTATATAGTTAACAATAAAATAAGTTTAATCTAAATCTAGTGATCTGCTGAGCCCTTTCTTAAAAGCCAGGCACATTTGAACAATAACAATGGTTACGACAAAATCAAAGTTGCAAATGGAATTCAACAAAGAAGTTACGTCAGCTTCTTCTGGTCTGGTGTATGTGTGCTTTGGCAGTTTTGTAAAGTGCTCAATGGTTTGAGCAATAGCAGGGAAAAATCTAATTTAAGTCTATTTTATTTCTAATTAATTTTAAATATTTTATATGTATTTATATTTTCATTTAGAGTTTAAAATATGCTGTATTCATATATTTTCAAAACAGAAACTCGTGTATTTTTTTTTCTTTTATTTTTTTTTGTAACACAGCAATATTTGAAAGAGCCTCAATTTACAGGTGTTGGTGGTTATAACTATATGAAATTGTGGCACTAGACATGTTTATATAACGGTTTAGACAATACCTGGTTAATTGGTATTTTGACAATACTTTCATGAAAACTTCAAATAAACTGGAAAATTTGATTTAGCATAATTACTTACAATTATGGGGGGGGGGGGGGGGGGGGGGGGGGGGGGGGGGCTAAAAGCCCCTCCTTGAATCCACCACTGAAAACGAATATTCCGTTTCAAATCTTTTTTCTGCGATTTTGAAAATACTCTAAAATTCAATGTTTTTTTTAATATCTTTAGGTTTTATATCTTACGTTTTAATTATTTCATTGCTTTGTTTAAATTAAATTAAAATCTTGTAAACATTACGTTACATTAGCTCTACATGTTATCGTTCTTTTATGGGTTCTCAAAAGATCTAAAAAAAAAGTATTAAATTTCCTCAAGTTTGCGGTTATAATTCTTTCTTATTGCAAACGTGACAGCAAATTAGTTTTTCCGAAGCCGAACAAAGATTACAAACATATGGAATGGAAATTCACTTAAAAAATCAATAAATACCCGTAATACTACAATTTAATTATTATTTAAAAGGTTTATGGTGAACATTAAAGACACTTAGCAAACGTAACCTTTTGTTGTTTATAATTATGTATCGGTTAAATTAAATTATTTTTTGCCGTAGTCCAATGGGGTTGATTGGAAGCCTAGAAATAATGGAATTTCATATACTTTATGTAGTTAATTTTTAAACTAAGTCACGATTCTCTTTTCATAGACGTAGACGATGTGAGCCGATTTCGACAATCATGTTTACGCCAATTAGTTTTTTTGCTCCCTACGAAATTTAGATTATTTTGGATTTCTAACCTTTTGACTGAGCGGACATGTACATGACGAAAGTCAATCTAGAAAAGCGTCGGCCCACTAAATGAGAAACCTATTTTTTTTAAATATCACATGTTTGAACTTTCAGCTGATCGTAAACGAAGAAATGTTGCACGTATCATTTTAAGAAGGTGACTATGTCAGCAGCTAAAATAAACAAGAAAAAAACCCATCCATAATTAATTATAGAAATAATGACCACGCGATCAAGTGTTGTCTAGTCATTTCCTCATTTCGAACATGAATATCAAATTCAAGACAATTGTCCTATTTAAATGAACATTATTCTACCATGCATTCTAACATAACCTCTTTCTTTCGCTTTGTTAACAAACGAGCGAGTTATCCATTCGGTATATTCTCATTAGCACATGCGCCGGTGAATGTGACTGACTTTTCCATTGGCAGCATAAATTGTAACCCGAATAATGCCGATAGAGGGCGCAGTATTATTCGAGTTACATAAATTGTGTGCGACATTTTCCGCAAGCGTAAATATAAATTACCGTCTTCCAATCAAAGTATACTACAGTATTTGTACTCTTAGACATATCAGAATCGAAATAAATCATGGAAGCCAGAATGTGTTTGGAGTTTTAACATGGATTGGCGGATATTAGTAAATTTTATCCCTTGATTCTGGCTCGGGATAAAATACAAATATCCGCCAATCCATGTTAAAACTCCCAACACATTCTGGCTTCCATGATTTATTTCTTTAATAATCAACTGATAGGACACTTCGTAGTTTGTGTTAAAACGGCATGGACATGTTCTAAGAAGAGTTTGAAGATACCAAAGGGGTATTCAGAATTCTAAAATCGAAGGACAGATAACACTATTGCCTAAAGAAAAAGGACAAACAACGATCTACAAAACAATACACAGAAACCTACAAATCGGGCAACACAAACCCCACCAAAAAAACCAGGGACGAGCTCAGGTGCTCCGAAAGGGTAAGCAGTTCCTGCTCCACTAGTCGCAACCGTCGTATTCTCTAGCTACCGACCCGTGATACGATCATAGGCTGAATTGTTAATGACTTATTCGGTCATAATTAATCCCTAAGATAGGTTTTTTTTTTAATTCCAATGCGTTAATCAGAACGCGTAAATCGACGAGTTAATGATTTGATTTGATTTTTGGTGCTTAACGCCACTTTCAGCAATATTTCAGCTATATCATGGCGACCTGTTTTAGTGGTGGAAGAAGCCGGAGTACCCGGAGAGAAACACCGACCATGGGCAAGCAACTGGTAAACTTTATCACTTGCATCTGCGAGTCGAGTGCACCCTTTTTGTAATTTACAAAGCAGGGCGCGAACCCACGCCGTATTGGTGATAGGATTGTATGAGTTGTCATGTAATTCAACTACCTAACTCAATCGACGAAGCACGGAATATTCAATGGTAAGATGGGAAAAAAAAACAAGCAGACAAACAATGGTCCACAAAACTAAAGATTGAGCTACACGAATCCCACAAAGACCGAGGGTGATATCCGGTTCTTCTCCATTAGTGGAACTCGTCGTGTTATTCATGTTATCTGGTTTTAAGTCATGAACGATGAAATAATAATGGCATTGTGACAAGGAAAAACTGAACATATTAGTGGCATATAAGCCATAGTTTTACAAAGATTTCTTAAATTTAAGATCTGCAATTAAACAAAGTGATAAAATGAGACACATATTTACTAAAACAACTCTAGATACAAAATGTATCACTCTTAGTTTTTGTATGATGAAAGCTGTTTAACGGATGTGGATAGCAATAGAGAAATGTTGACACACAAAAAAGTGCCTGCGAGGTAAGTTGTAACCACAAGGCATAGAAATGTTATCTAGTTTTATCGTGGTTGGGTACCAGTTTTCAAAATTCAAAAGGGGCGTGGTTGAATGACATGCACAACGCGTACCGAGGACGTGCCGGTTTTAAATGTATCGTTCCTTCCATGTAAAATAAATTGCGGTAATCATCAAGTAGCTAATCTAAAAATATTCATGAACAATAATGACAGAAAAGAAACAGTATATTTTGAATTATTTATTTCTTTTATTATGGCAGTTTTATTTTTATAAACAGATGGCATACCGATTGCAATAGGATTGATTGGATATGCTAGATGAAATAAAAACATAGCACTAGCCAATTAGCATATTTAGTTTGTTTTCTCAAATAATATGGAATGAGGGGGGGGGGCTTAAAGCCCCCAAAACCCCCCCCCCCTTGAATCCACCACTGAAAACGAATATTCCGTTTCAAATCTTTTTTCTGCGATTTTGAAAATACTCTAAAATTCAATATTTTTTTTAATATCTTTAGGTTTTATATCATACGTTTTAATTATTTCATTGCTTTGTTTAAATTAAATTAAAATCTTGTAAACATTACGTTACATTAGCTCTACATGTTATCGTTCTTTTATGGGTTCTCAAAAGATCTGAAAAAAAAGTATTAAATTTCCTTAAGTTTGCGGTTATAATTCTTTCTTATTGCAAACGTGACAGCAAATTAGTCTTTCCGAAGCCGAACAAAGATTACAAACATATGGAATGGAAATTCACTTAAAAAATCAATAAATACCCGTAATACTACAATTTAATTATTATTTAAAAGGTTTATGGTGAACATTAAAGACACTTAGCAAACGTAACCTTTTGTTGTTTATAATTATGTATCGGTTAAATTAAATTATTTTTTGCCGTAGTCCAATGGGGTTGATTGGAAGCCTAGAAATAATGGAATTTCATATACTTTATGTAGTTAATTTTTAAACTAAGTCACGATTCTCTTTTCATAGACGTAGACGATGTGAGCCGATTTCGACAATCATGTTTACGCCAATTAGTTTTTTTGCTCCCTACGAAATTTAGATTATTTTGGATTTCTAACCTTTTGACTGAGCGGACATGTACATGACGAAAGTCAATCTAGAAAAGCGTCGACCCACTAAATGAGAAACCTATTCTTTTTAAATATCACATGTTCGAACTTTCAGCTGATCGTAAACGAAGAAATGTTGCACGTATCATTTTAAGAAGGTGACTATGTCAGCAGCTAAAATAAACAAGAAAAAAACCCATCCATAATTAATTATAAAAATAATGACCACGCGATCACGTGTTGTCTAGTCATTTCCTCATTTCGAACATGAATATCAAATTCAAGACAATTGCCCTATTTAAATGAACATTATTCTACCATGCATTCTAACATAACCTCTTTCTTTCGCTTTGTTAACAAACGAGCGAGTTATCCATTCGGTATATTCTCATTAGCACATGCGCCGGTGAATGTGACTGACTTTTCCATTGGCAGCATAAATTGTAACCCGAATAATGCCGATAGAGGGCGCAGTATTATTCGAGTTACATAAATTGTGTGCGACATTTTCCGCAAGCGTAAATATAAATTACCGTCTTCCAATCAAAGTATACTACAGTATTTGTACTCTTAGACATATCAGAATCGAAATAAATCATGGAAGCCAGAATGTGTTTGGAGTTTTAACATGGATTGGCGGATATTAGTAAATTTTATCCCTTGATTCTGGCTCGGGATAAAATACTAATATCCGCCAATCCATGTTAAAACTCCCAACACATTCTGGCTTCCATGATTTATTTCTTAAATAATCAACTGATAGGACACTTCGTAGTTTGTGTTAAAACGGCATGGACATGTTCTAAGAAGAGTTTGAAGATACCAAAGGGGTATTCAGAATTCTAAAATCGAAGGACAGATAACACTATTGCCTAAAGAAAAAGGACAAACAACGATCTACAAAACAATACACAGAAACCTACAAATCGGGCAACACAAACCCCACCAAAAAAACCAGGGGCGAGCTCAGGTGCTCCGAAAGGGTAAGCAGTACCTGCTCCACTAGTCGCAACCGTCGTATTCTCTAGCTACCGACCCGGTGATACGATCATAGGCTGAATTGTTAATGACTTATTCGGTCATAATTAATCCCTAAGATAGGTTTTTTTTTTAATTCCAATGCGTTAATCAGAACGCGTAAATCGACGAGTTAATGATTTGATTTGGTTTTTGGTGTTTAACGCCACTTTCAGCAAAATTTCAGCTATATCATGGCGACCTGTTTTAGTGGTGGAAGAAGCCGGAGTACCCGGAGAGAAACACCGACCATGGGCAAGCAACTGGTAAACTTTATCACTTGCAGCTGCGAGTCGAGTGCACCCTTTTTGTAATTTACAAAGCAGGGCGCGAACCCACGCCGTATTGGTGATAGGATTGTATGAGTTGTCATGTAATTCAACTACCTAACTCAATCGACGAAGCACGGAATATTCAATGGTAAGATGGGAAAAAAAACAAGCAGACAAACAATGGTCCACAAAACTAAAGATTGAGCTACACGAATCCCACAAAGACCGAGGGTGATATCCGGTTCTTCTCCATTAGTGGAACTCGTCGTGTTATTCATGTTATCTGGTTTTAAGTCATGAACGATGAAATAATAATGGCATTGTGACAAGGAAAAACTGAACATATTAGTGGCATATAAGCCATAGTTTTACAAAGATTTCTTAAATTTAAGATCTGCAATTAAACAAAGTGATAGAATGAGACACATATTTACTAAAACAACTCTAGATACAAAATGTATCACTCTTAGTTTTTGTATGATGAAAGCTGTTTAACGGATGTGGATAACAATAGAGAAATTTTGACACACAAAAAAGTGCCTGCGAGGTAAGTTGTAACCACAAGGCATAGAAATGTTATCTAGTTTTATCGTGGTTGGGTACCAGTTTTCAAAATTCAAAAGGGGCGTGGTTGAATGACATGCACAACGCGTACCGAGGACGTGCCGGTTTTAAATGTATCGTTCCTTCCATGTAAAATAAATTGCGGTAATCATCAAGTAGCTAATCTAAAAATATTTATGAACAATAATGACAGAAAAGAAACAGTATATTTTGAATGATTTATTTCTTTTATTATGGCAGTTTTATTTTTATAAACAGATGGCATACCGATTGCAATAGGATTGATTGGATATGCTAGATGAAATAAAAACATAGCACTAGCCAATTAACATATTTAGTTTGCTTTCTCAAATAATATGGAATGAGAATATGACAGCAATATCAACGTATATATCTTATTAGTGAGCACGACACGTTTCTGGAATAACCTTCATCAGGTACACTCAAGGTCAATATATTTGAAAGCAATATAATTTTAAAATATTTGGGAGCAAGAAAAACAAAGGGTCTGAACAGAATAGCCAAAGTCGGCTAAGGTCACCTATGTCCAAAGGAAGGAGTGCCTTAGTTTTAATAATTATTACATGACTTGGGAACTATACATATCAATACAGAAATACTAGGTAAATTGTGATGGAGTATGCCGAGCAGCACAATAAAAACGCAGGATTTGCTCTTTGCTTGGGTTAATGAGTAGGCATCATTTTGATGAGCTTAAAATGATCAAACAGCGGACTAAATCATAACATAGCTGATTCGCAATGCGATTTACAATGTAATCAGCATACGTTGGTATGGTTTATATGATAAAGTCATTATCGAAATTTACAGTTCTTAAATCGTAGCCAGAAATAAGGTGCAATTTGCTAATTTGCATATCAAAGATGGCGACGCCGGTATGTCTGTAATTTTCATATCATCAGCATGGAAGATATCATTCCTAATTGCATGCATGTCATTTTTTGAAATTAAAAATGATGCATTGAATCGAGCTGAATTAAAAGAAATAAATTCTGATAAAAACAATCAAATATTCAAGGTTCCTGGACAAAATGAAATTCCGAGGCGACGAACCATTATCTGGCCTTAATAGTCTATATAATAATGTTTGAAATACATGAAACTGATGGTGTTTGACATTTGGCGGCATATTTTCTTCAATTAATTTAGATTCGTCATTTATAGATGTAATTCTATTGACTAACCTTATATTTCTAGCTTCTAAACTCGAGGTTCCCACATTAAATATAATATGATCATTTTTGCATGATCACGATTTCAAAGAAATTACTAAGATCGTTAATAAGCAAATTGATATGAATTTTGACAGAAGAAAAAACTTTGCGGAAATCAGCAATAACTTATAATTATCGAATCGTTCACGGATACATTGAATTTCCGTACTGTACGTTATTAGTTGACAAATCAAAAAACCAAAACTGCAGTCACGCATCTAATTTAAAATCAAGTCACAATCTAATTTAAATATGATGAATATGTACGAGGAAAAGTACCATACATTTCTGAATATGTAATATAATTGTTATTAAGCTGAGGTTTCCGATCCTAGAAAATATGCGACATTGCCGATTTATGTTATTCTCTTTAGACCCTTTCGTTTTCTTGCTCCAAAAGATTGTTATAACAATTTCGTCCTTCCAATCTTTTTACTCTGAGCTTACCCGATAACGTTTATTGTAGATCGTGTCGTGTGCAATAAATTATACATCTATGAATCATGTGCAATATATCAGATATCTTCGTGTCGTCTGCAATAAATTAGAATAGATATCTACGTTGTATTGACCCTGTCAAATCTACTACACAAGGAGGAGTTCAGTGATCACAGTATTTACTGCACAGAGATACTTAGCATAGAATGTTGAATCTATAAAGATGCATTATATAACTAAAATAGCAAAAATAGCTCACCAACTGCCTTCCGTAATAATCGAATTCCTCCAATCAAAGCAAAACTGGTGATAGGTCAATAAACATTTATTAACCTACTCCATGAAAACGTTTTCAGGAATCTTTAACACTCGATCGATCAAATAAAACCACTTTTATCAATGTATATTAATTTTTCATTCCTGAAGAAATTATTCCAATTGCAAATACAAACAAAACGTCAAATAATTAGTATATTACCTCTTAAAAATCAATAAATAACAATAACAATCAAGTTGGTTTCATTTATTAAATATAATATACCGTTAATATGATAAAAAAAATATCATAGCACTGATATATATTACCACAATGCAACCAACAAAGTGCGTTATTTCATTTATAAATATCTTTCTGCAGTCCACGTGGTTATTGATTGACAATTAAAAAAAATTCTAGCAATGAACAACAATCTGATTAAATAGTTCACCTGACAGCTTCTAATTACTCATTTTTAAATGGAAGACGAAGCAACGAAGTGGAATTTGGAGTGTTCTTATCTTGCGTTAATGTTAGAAAAGTTTGAAGATACCAAAGGGGGGTAATCATAAGCCGTAAATCTAAGATACCAAAGGGGTAACCAGAAGCCGTAAATCTAAGATACCAAAGGGGTAATCAGAAGCCGTAAATCTAACATACCAAAGGGGTAATCAGAAGCCGTAAATCTAAGATACCAAAGAGGTAATCAGAAGCGGTAAATCTAAGATACGAAAGGGGTAATCAGAATCCGTAAATCTAAGATACGAAAGGGGTAATCAGAAGCCGTAAATCTAAGATACCACAGGGGTAATCAGAAGCCGTAAATCTAAGATACCAAAGAGGTAACCAGAAGCCGTAAATCTAAGATACCAAAGGTGTAATAAGAAGTCGTACATCTAAGATACCACAGGGGTAATCAGAAGCCGTAAATCTATGATACCACAGGGGTAATCAGAAGCCGTAAATCTAAGATACCAAAGGGGTAATCAGAAGCGGTAAATCTAAGATACCACAGGAGTTATCAGAAGCCGTAAATCTAAGATACCACAGGGGTAATCAGATGCCGTAAATCTAAGATACCAAAGGGGTAATCAGAAGCCGTAGATCTAAGATACCACAGGGGTAATCAGGAGCCGTAAATTTAAGATACCAAAGGGATAATCAGAAGCCGTAAATCTAAGATACCAAAGGAGTCATGAGAAGCCGTAAGTCTAAGATACCAAAGGGGTAATCAGAAGCCGTATATCTAAGATACCACAGGGGTAATTAGAAGCCGTAAATCTAAGATACCAAAGGGGTAATCAGAAGCCGTAAATATAAGATACCAAAGGAGTAATCAGAAGCCGTAACTCTAAGATACCAAAGGGGTAATCAGAAGCCGTAAATCTAATATACCAAAGGGGTAATCAGAAGCCGTATATCTAACATACCAAAGGGGTAATCAGAAGCTGTAAATCTAACATACCAAAGGGGTCATCAGAAGCCATAAATCTAAGATACCAAAGGGGTCATCAGAAGCGATAAATCTAAGATACCAAAGGGGTCATCAGAAACCGTAAATATAAGATACCAAAGGGGTAATCAGAAGCCGTAAATCTAAGATACCAAAGGGGTAATCAAAAGCCGTCAATCTAAGATACCAAAGGGGTAATCAGAAGCCGTAAATCTAAGATACCAAAGGGGTAATCAGAAGCCGTAAATCTAAGATACCACAGGGGTAACCAGAAGCCGTAAATCTAAGAAGGACAGACAATACAATGGCCACAAGATACCAAAGGGGTAATCAGAAGCAGTAAATCGAAGAAGTACAGACAATACAATGGCCAAAAGAAAAGGGACAAACAACGATCTACAAAACATATACATAAAACTAACTATAGAGTAACAAGAACATCTCTGAAAACCGTGGGTGAACTCAGGTGATCCGGAAGGGTAGGTACTTCCTGCTCCACTAATGGCACCTGTCGTGTTACTCTTGTTACAAACCTGGTGATAAGTCATGAATGAGGAAAGGACCGGACATTGTTTACGAGTAGCGAATACACAACGAAAATACTGTGAATTTATTATGTTAGTTGTGTAGCAACTTCCGTGGATAGCATAGAACCACCAAATTAAAAATTCAATATTTTACACCACATATATTATGTAATGACAACAGCAGGGTATCGATGAACTTTATGTATCCGTGAAAATACAATTGTTTATAGAAACCAGAACAATTGGTATACATGAATTATTAAGGTCAAGGGGTTACAAACTGGAGCTTCATTTAAATTCATTGGTCATACCTACATATGATATTACTGACAGAATGTAGACTTATCTTAAAAGATACAGCCTAAATTAGCAAATTTGGTCCAAATTGTGCTCATACATATACGCATTTAGGCTACCCTCTTTTCTTGCCGGTTTTTGTCGATGTGTGCAAGTCCAACTATTAGCAAATGTACGCTATACACGCTATAACCTAACTCTTATGTATTATTTCCAATTGCAAGAGATTGGAAATACAATATCATATTTATTAAACATTTGATGAACACATCCTAACACAACCATCACGAATGTAATGTATTTTCATCTTCGATTTACGGCTTGTGGCTACCCCCATTGGTATCTTCAAACTTTTCTTATACAAGGAAAACATAAATGAGACCTCAAGCTATATAGGGAATCAGAGATAACCAACAATCTTAATTAATTGTATGGAACTGGTACATTTTACATCGTGATCTCAAATAGTAGTTATTTATGTCAGAATTAAATATGAATCAGGGATGATAGACCATCATATTTAATTGTATGCAACTGATACATTTTATATCGTGATCTCAAATAATAGTTATTTATGTAAGAAATGAAATATGTGATATCGATGAATTATATTAAATCTGGAATAATAATAGCAAAGGTGAAAAGGTGAAGAATATGTCTATCAATAAAGTGTATTGTGTTGTCTGTTCTTCGAGTTGCGGATTCTGATTACCTCACTGGTATCTTCAAACTCTTCTTACACAAAACCCAAATAGATATCGTAAAGAAAAGATTGATTCAGAAATGATGAAATCTAAAAACAACACGAAATTACTAAGAATACGCGTTATCAAGATCATCAACCTATACACTTTATAGCAAACGCAAATGTGAACAGAGGTTGTCTAACAATTAGGTTCTGTTGCACCATTTAATTTATTGTAACAATTGACAGTGTGACACAATTGTGTCTCTAAGAAGCGGTCGTCGGCCAATTTGACCACTTCGGGTGCCAAAATAGCCGGTTGAAATTGCAGAATGAACAAAAAATCAATTGTAAAAATGAAAAACTGGAAAAAAAATACTGCTTGATGGACGTTAGATTATATTCAACCAATCAATCAAATAAAAAACGTGAATTAAAACGAGGGAAATCAATTCCCCTAACCAAATTATTGCTGTTTTCTCTTTTTGTACAGCACGGCATGAGCGACTAGACTAAAAGTACCATGCAATGTATATCTTTGTACTTACTGTCAAAGCGATCTGAAGTATGCAAATTTGTCAGATATTCTCAATATTCGCAATCTACACACCAGCAGAAAAGACATGTCAGTCTGTATTACATAATACTTCTTTATTTCGATTTATGTAATGTAAAAAATGATAGACAAAAATATACCACACTGTCGGAACAATTCCATATTCAAATATTAAAATCGAAGAAAGAAGCGAAATAGACATCATCAACATACACAAATACATCGCCACTCACTTATCTGGCTTCGTACAGACACTTACATAAACAGTGGCGGGATTAAGCTAGCTTTGTGACCCCTACACTTACCTCTTAGAGAAATAATGCGATCATACATGCGCTTTCAACATGTGAGTGAAATACTCACATATAATAGGTGTGTTAAATCTAGACGAGAATGTGTATAACCTAACAAATTATCAAATATATGATTTCTATAAAAATGCAACGTACACGCCATTTAAATAGTTTTGCTGCAAAACCATTCATATAGATTTTGTTTTATTATAAATGACCATTATCGACCAAAGGGCCACCTAATAACAGGTATTAATTGTTGTATTGTATTATAAATGTTTTATTCCAATATCAGTTTCACATGACATGAAACTTCTTTTATACTATTTCGAATATGAATGAATCGTGACAAGCAATACGTTTTTATATATAAAATAGCTAACAGCTTGCCAGACAATGCAAATATTGAATCAAATATTGAATTGTGTAATTCGTTAATACCAATATTAATCATGTTAATGAAGACGAACTAAATACAGAATGAACATCATAAGGAGTATGGTTAGCGTTAGGGTGATGGTGTTTAAACCACTTTCAACAATATTTCAGTTATATAGTGGCGGTCAGTTTTATTGGTGGAGGAAACCATAGTACCTGGAGAAAACCACCGACCTGTCGTAAGTCAACTTTATCACATACTGTTGTATCGAGTACCCCTCTCATAAGGAGTAATTTAGTACCTTATATAAATTGCCATACAAGCAAAATAATTAATAAGACAAGCTAAATACGGATTGATACTTATGAAGTTTAATTTAAATTTCAATCTAAATTAAATATTAACGATGTTTCTACTATCACTGGGTGGTGACTTATCATTAGATGTATTCATCCTTGAAATTTAGAGTTCCTAAATAATGTAATTGATCAAATCTAAAGTCGATCTCCTCGGGGGGATATGCCATGATTCTCGCATGAAGCAAAAGTGTGAAAATTTTGAAGAAACTAAATGAGTAATCTTTAACCGTAAATCAAAGAAGAACAGAATGGTCAAGTGAAAATGGAAAAAAGGACAAACAACGATCTACAAAACACCTAACAGAAAACTAAAGCTTGAGCAACGTGACGGGCTGTTTAAGCATTAAAAATACGAAATTACAACCCAAAGTACAAATGGAACCTTAACCTTTAAAGTATAACTGTTTATGAAAACATGTGTTTTTATCTAGAATAACAACTGACATTTGATAAGATTTTAGTATTTTCACACATTTATATTTTGACAATGAAAAATGACGAAGATAACGTAATTACTGCAAAATCTGTAAATGGTGTCTTGCAGATAGATATATGTAATGTTTATCTGTAATCTTATAATTCTGAGACAAGCTGGAGCAAAGCACAATGATTTATGGACTGGTTCCTAAAATTGTTGTTTTTGAATAAAAACGTAGACACCAACTTCAGTGCATACGACGCGTTTATGGAATAACCTTCATGATCGGGTACCCTCAAGACTAACATATTTGAAAGCCAAATGATTTAAAAGTATTTGAGAAAGAAAACCAAAGGGTCTAAACATGATATCCAAAACATGCATTCAATAATGCATAAACTTGTTCAAATTGGAACAGCAAAATGAAAAATACAATATAAACAGTTCCAAAATTTAATTGTTACCCCTAAAAGAAATAAACAAGACCTCTCACTCCCCACCCTTAGTAAATGTACATCGATAAACAATTGTTGGGTTAAGCTAGATCTACAATCCCAAATTTCTACTATTACTGAAATTATGCGGCCTTGAAACAATTTTAGGAAAATATGCCAGTTAAAGATAATAATGTTCTTTTTAACTAGGGATGAACTCCGGTACTCCAGGATGGTAAGGAGTTGCTGCTCAATGAATGGCACCTCGTCATACTTATGATTTTCTGTTTTGAGTTCTTGTCTGATATGTTACCCGAAGACGGGTTTTCATATCAAATGTTCAAGTTGTATATTTATTGATACATAAGTAATCATTCTGAAAATTATATCCAGTAATAAATATATTTGACACAATAGTTATCGTACCTGGTGTTGATATTCTGAACACACTTGAGCGTCCTACTGATTTTGCTGTGATAGTTTCTGTTGTCCAATCTTTTGTATATTACCTATGTTTTACGTATTGTTTTGTAAATCTAACATTTAGATAATGACTGGAAGGAGAAACACGTCAATATATGTGAGAACTCGAAACCACCAACTTCTAGATCATTTTAGACCAAATGAAGCAGAGGCAGACCACTACAAACATATTATTCCGTATGCTTAAGCAAAGCGATTTATAAAATCATGAATACTGAAAAAAAACATTCTCCGACTTTGTTGCATATCACACGTACGTAATACATCAATTAATTTGTAAGACTCAAATGGTAGGTATGGGCTCATAAAATTAGCTTAATCCTGCCACTTTTAACCAAATGTCTGTACCAATGTCGGAAAGTGAGCGGTCATGTATTTGTGCGTTAGGGGTACATCGATTTTGCTACTTTCTGCGATTCTGATATTTGATTTTGGAATTGTTCTAATAGCGTGGTATTTTTATGGAAAATTACATACACAGTTTTAAGATTTTTTACGAATTTTATCTCAATTGTTGATATTATATACATCTAATAGTAATCGTTCCAAAAAATTTGAACTCTCTCACTCAGTAACCTTTGTAGCATTGGTTTAGAGAATAAAGTTATTATTATTAAATACGCTTATTAAAATATATAGCTATCTTACCTGTTTTACTGATTACTAAATCCAGCAGAATGTTAATTACCTGTGAACGCGCTTTCAATCAAATTAAATTACATTAAATTAAACAGACATATGGCGTATGCTAATTAGAAAAGTCTAAATTCAAATATTCTAGCGAAATCCCACTTATTTAATCCAGAAACATTAAAAATACATTTTACAATAAAAATCGTGACATCATAGATTATCATGCGATACAATCGGTACACATTGTGGTTTTTCAAATGTAATAGAGAAAATAATAAACAGTTATTATCCGAGTGTTGATCGTGTCAAATCATATAACCAATAATATACTTTGTTTATAATACGTTTTATATATTAATCACCTCTCACTTAAGTTGAGTATTGATCGATGGTAACATAGAGAGATTCCTAACGTTAACTGCTGCGTTCGACTTAACTATGGTAACTGCTGATTTGTCAGTTTAACAATAAAGGGCGTCTTAAACATAAAACAACAGTAATTAGGCCTTCATCCTAATAAAAACGTAGGTATTTAATTTTGTGTACATTTCCCGTTTCTGGAATAACCTTTATTATTATACCTCACATAATAAAGAATCAATTCTATTGGTTAAAAGATAATCACATGACATAAAATAATCTGGACATTTTTGCTTCTAATCGCCGCCAACGGTGAATAACCTCAAGAATTACACACGTCCATTGAATAACCCTATTATTCAACGATGTAATAACGCTCGAAAATTACAACGTCCAGTGAATAACTCTAATGAAATAATACTTTAACAATTCCAATATTAAACAGTATATTTCAACTGTTTGTTCGGTATAATAAAACAGTTACGGCCCTCTGAATCGGTGAATATCCAAAATTGTCAACCTCACTAGGGTTATTTCCCTCGGGCTAAAGCCCTCAGGGAAATAACCCTAGTGGGGTTGACTATTTTGGAGCCCGAGGGAAATAACCCTAGTGAGGTTGACAATTTTGGATATTAACAATATTTTTTTTAATAAATCTTCGGGAGTATTCAGCCAAAATAATGATAGGCAAAATCGCCTAATGTTGGGAAATTGACCTTAGTAACCGGGGATAGTTTTAATATCTTACAATATATATGAACTGCAATTGTGAAGCTAAAATATATCTAATATACTATTTGAGTGCCGACGGATTCAATGATTTTAATATTAAATGCAAACCAAATGTATCAAGTCTTTGCTATGATCACACAAGTTTTGAACCGTAAACGTGACATTTATTTTTCCGACGTTCGGAGATTGGTTGGTTAGTAGAACTATGCATCAGTTCTTATTTTCCTATAAGAATCTGAAGATAAATAATCTTGTTCGGTTAATATTTCAGTTCTAAGCCATCACTAAAAAATCAGTCGTTATTTCCTCGTGTAATCATTGATTAATGTTTCTGTTTTAAATTTTCAAAAGAATCGGAGGTTAAATTATAAATGTTTCACTTTTTAAATTGCCCATAAGAATCTGTTCACAAATTAAATTCTGGTTAATGCTTACGTTCAGAAATTGCAGATATGCATCTGAATCAAAATTTGTGCTTTCTGTTAAGGTTTCAATTCTACATTTCCCACGGAAATCTGAATTTCAATGTTTGTGTTCGGTTAATGTTTCAGTATTAAAATGTAGTGTCATAAGAATATACAGACAATAAAATACCAGTCTTATAATTCAAACAGCTACATGGATAAAATACAAATTGGGAAAAAAAAGGAAATCAAAGCAAACTTCAACTAAGCCAACCTTTATGTGTTGTTTATTAAAGAACGGAAACAACTTATATCATCAGAAACATATGTCAACAGAGTATCTGTCCGGAGGACATGAGTTCACCTCCGGTTTTTTAGTCAGGTTCGTGTTGCTCAGTCGTTTGTTGTCTGTGTAGTGCTTTGTGGATCATTGTTTGTTTTGTTGTCCTCATTCTTTGACCATTGTATTGTCTGTCTTTTTGTCCTCATTCTTTGACCATTGTATTGTCTGTCTTTTTGTCCTCATTCTTTGACCATTGTATTGTCTGTCTTTTTGTCCTCATTCTTTGACCATTGTATTGTCTGTCTTTTTGTCCTCATTCTTTGACCATTGTATTGTCTGTCTTTTTGTCCTCATTCTTTGACCATTGTATTGTCTGTCTTTTTGTCCTCATTCTTTGACCATTGTATTGTCTGTCTTTTTGTCCTCATTCTTTGACCATTGTATTGTCTCTCTTTTTGTCCTCATTCTTTGACCATTGTATTGTCTGTCTTTTTGTCCTCATTCTTTGACCATTGTATTGTTTGTCTTTTTGTCCTCATTCTTTGACCATTGTATGGTCTGTCTTTTTGTCCTCATTCTTTGACCATTGTATTGTCCGTCTTTTTGTCCTCATTCTTTGACCGTTGTATTGTCTGTCTTTTTGTCCTCATTCTTTGACCATTGTATTGTCTGTCTTTTTGTCCTCATTCTTTGACCGTTGTATTGTCTCTCTTTTTGTCCTCATTCTTTGACCATTGTATAGTCTGTCTTTTTGTCCTCATTCTTTGACCATTGTATGGTCTATCTTTTTGTCCTCATTCTTTGACCATGGTATTGTCTGTCTTTTTGTCCTCATTCTTTGACCATTGTATTGTCTGTCTTTTTGTCCTCATTCTTTGACCATTGTATTGTCTGTCTTTTTGTCCTCATTCTTTGACCATTGTATTGTCTCTCTTTTTGTCCTCATTCTTTGACCATTGTATTGTCTGTCTTTTTGTCCTCATTCTTTGACCATTGTATTGTCTGTCTTTTTGTCCTCATTCTTTGACCGTTGTATTGTCTATCTTTTTGTCTTCATTGTTTGACCATTATATTGTCTGTCTTTTTGTCCTCATTCTTTGACCATTGTATTGTGTCTTTTTGTCCTCATTCTTTGACCATTGTATTGTCTGTCTTTTTGTCCTCATTCTTTGACCATTGTATTGTCTGTCATTTTGTCCTCATTCTTTGACCGTTGTATTGTCTGTCTTTTTGTCCTCATTCTTTGACCGTTGTATTGTCTATCTTTTTGTCCTCATTGTTTGACCATTATATTGTCTGTCTTTTTGTCCTCATTCTTTGACCATTGTATTGTCTGTCTTTTTGTCCTCATTCTTTGACCATTGTATTGTCTGTCTTTTTGTCCTCATTCTTTGACCATTGTATTGTCTGTCTTTTTGTCCTCATTCTTTGACCATTGTATTGTCTGTCTTTTTGTCCTCATTCTTTGACCATTGTATTGTCTGTCTTTTTGTCCTCATTCTTTGACCATTGTATTTTCTGTCTTTTTGTCCTCATTCTTTGACCATTGTATTGTCTGTCTTTTTGTCCTCATTCTTTGACCATTGTATTGTCTGTCTTTTTGTCCTCATTCTTTGACCATTGTATTGTCTGTCATTTTGTCCTCATTCTTTGACCGTTGTATTGTCTGTCTTTTTGTCCTCATTCTTTGACCGTTGTATTGTCTATCTTTTTGTCCTCATTGTTTGACCATTATATTGTCTGTCTTTTTGTCCTCATTCTTTGACCATTGTATTGTCTGTCTTTTTGTCCTCATTCTTTGACCATTGTATTGTCTGTCTTTTTGTCCTCATTCTTTGACCATTGTATTGTCTGTCTTTTTGTCCTCATTCTTTGACCATTGTATTGTCTGTCTTTTTGTCCTCATTCTTTGACCATTGTATTGTCTGTCTTTTTGTCCTCATTCTTTGACCATTGTATTGTCTGTCTTTTTGTCCTCATTCTTTGACCATTGTATTGTCTGTCTTTTTGTCCTCATTCTTTGATCATTGTATGGTCTGTCTTTTTGTCCTCATTCTTTGATCATTGTATTGTCTGTCTTTTTGTCCTCATTCTTTGACCATTGTATTGTCTGTCTTTTTGTCCTCATTCTTTGACCATTGTATTGTCTGTCTTTTTGTCCTCATTCTTTGACCATTGTATTGTCTGTCTTTTTGTCCTCATTCTTTGACCATTGTATTGTCTCTCTTTTTGTCCTCATTCTTTGACCATTGTATCGTCTGTCTTTTTGTCCTCATTCTTTGACCATTGTATGGTCTGTCTTTTTGTCCTCATTCTTTGACCATTGTATTGTCTGTCTTTTTGTCCTCATTCTTTGACCATTGTATCGTCTGTCTTTTTGTCCTCATTCTTTGACCATTGTATTGTCTGTCTTTTTGTCCTCATTCTTTGACCATTGTATGGTCTATCTTTTTGTCCTCATTCTTTGACCATTGTATTGTCTGTCTTTTTGTCCTCATTCTTTGACCATTGTATTGTCTGTCTTTTTGTCCTCATTCTTTGACCATTGTATGGTCTGTCTTTTTGTCCTCATTCTTTGACCATTGTATTGTCTGTCTTTTTGTCCTCATTCTTTGACCGTTGTATTGTCTATCTTTTTGTCCTCATTCTTTGACCATTATATTGTCTGTCTTTTTGTCCTCATTCTTTGACCATTGTATTGTCTGTCTTTTTGTCCTCATTCTTTGACCATTGTATTGCCTGTCTTTTTGTCCTCATTCTTTGACCATTGTATTGTCTGTCTTTTTGTCCTCATTCTTTGACCATTGTATTGTCTGTCTTTTTGTCCTCATTCTTTGACCATTGTATTGTCTGTCTTTTTGTCCTCATTCTTTGACCATTGTATTGTCTGTCTTTTTGTCCTCATTCTTTGACCATTGTATTGTCTGTCTTTTTGTCCTCATTCTTTGACCATTGTATTGTCTGTCTTTTTGTCCTCATTCTTTGACCATTGTATTGTCTGTCTTTTTGTCCTCATTCTTTGACCATTGTATTGTCTGTCTTTTTGTCCTCATTCTTTGACCATTGTATTGTCTCTCTTTTTGTCCTCATTCTTTGACCATTGTATTGTCTCTCTTTTTGTCCTCATTCTTTGACCATTGTATCGTCTGTCTTTTTGTCCTCATTCTTTGACCATTGTATGGTCTGTCTTTTTGTCCTCATTCTTTGACCATTGTATGGTCTGTCTTTTTGTCCTCATTCTTTGACCATTGTATTGTCTGTCTTGTTGTCCTCATTCTTTGACCATTGTATTGTCTGTCTTTTTGTCCTCATTCTTTGACCATTGTATTGTCTGTCTTTTTGTCCTCATTCTTTGACCATTTATATATTGTCTTTCATAAAAAAAAACATTATGAAACAAATTTTGAAAAATCCAATTAATTGTAAATAAAAATTAGAGAATACCGAAGGGGCAATCAAAAATGGTCAATCCAGAGAAACTGGAAACATCACGAAGAAAAACAAACCAAAAACACAACACAAAATGTGTTGGACAACATTATGCGATATTAATATGGACAATTTCAATTTTCTGCCGATATCAACAATATTAATAAAACGTTTTATTTAGAATTAAAACGTCGACATCTAATTAATGCACTGGACCATATTTCCTGTCGTCTTATCGTGTTCACACACTGCAAAACATGACATAATTGAATTATTCTGTCATTGTCGATTTTATCAATTAAAGCAATTGAAATAAAGATCATAACTATCGATTAATATGTTTATGGTGTTTAACGCCACTTTCAAGAATATTTCAGCTATATAGTTATGGTCAGTTTTATTGGTAGAGAAAACCGGAGTACCCGGAGAAAAACCACCGACATGCCACAGGTCAGTGACAAGTTTTATCACATAATGTTGCATCGAGTACACAATGAGCGGGATTCGAACTCCCAACTGTACTGATTGCACATGTAGTTGTAGAGCAAACTACCATACGATCACGACCATGACAGCCCCAAAAGTCTTTCGGTGCACGAAAACCAGAGGGCATAAACAGGATTTGCCTGTAGGAAGAACCATAAAGTGTGTAACGCCACGTTCAGTAATATTTTAGTTATTTCATGGCGATGATATACCATAAAATGTCTGCTTTAAGGAATTAATATATGAACTATTTTTACTTGTTAAAATGGTTGCTTTTTAACAGAAACAATGTCTTAATGAATACAGCATATTTGGGGGTTGTTATTTTTTTTTAAAGATATTTGTAAAATAATGTTTCTCTTTATAAGAAATTCGTTGCCAGTTTCTGTCGTCAATAACTCTCTGATTTATTATTTTTAATATAAAAATATCATACCACTTTATTTAATATACTCATGCACACTTGTTATGATGCTTGGTGATTTTAATATTGATACCAGATAGTAAACTATTTACTTTTCTATTATCTTTCCATTCACTTCATTTTATTAATTAAGTTTTCATGAAATATAAGATATTTAGTGCAATTATATATAGAAT
Source organism: Bathymodiolus septemdierum (assembly GCA_963383655.1). Taxonomy (NCBI): domain Eukaryota; kingdom Metazoa; phylum Mollusca; class Bivalvia; order Mytilida; family Modiolidae; genus Bathymodiolus; species Bathymodiolus septemdierum. Next base: position 25,829,797 of record OY726530.1, on the reverse strand, counting down.
AACGACAGTTCATAAGGTTGCGATATTTATAGCAAGACCAGACTTTATAGTAGTTATATTGTGTGTCGAAACCTTTGGAACTGACCTTGCATGTTTTTTTTTATAACGGAGCACCCGAGTACAGCCCCGGGTTATAGTGGAGTTCGTGTTACTCGATCTTTAGTTGTGTGTGTAATCTTTTGTAGATCGTTGTTTGTGCCTTTTCTGTTGACCATTGTGTTGTCCGTTTTTCCTGGATTTACGGATATTGATTATCCCTTTTATCTTCAAACTTCTGTAACATATTTGATGTCACACTGACAAATATTTGTCTAGTATCAGAGACATTCTGTTCCGTCAGTGAGATAAACAAAAAATGCATAAATTACCCATAAACCCGGAATACGGTTCCTATGAATAAAGTAATGTCGTTTTCTTCTTAAAATCGATTCAAAATTCTGTAGCCTCAATGTAGAGTCAAAATCTTACAGAAGTTCAATTGGAAATCCTGTGAACTATATAAAAATACTACCACCAAGTTAGAAAGTCTATGATTATAAATTGCGCTTTTTCTGTCACTTATACATAAACATTCAAAACCGTTCATATTTGTTTTCTTTGATGCTTCGACAGTTCGGTAATCTTGATTCAAGTTATTTTTCAAAGATAAAAGTAACAGGGGATTATATTATAGAATCATAGCATTGGTACGCTCTTGTTTATTTCTAAGGTGAATGGGCACAATGGATCTGGCAAGTATATTTGTATCTTGCCTGATAATAATTTCGTTTTAAATTGAATTCTAAGCTTTCTGATCATTCTGGGAAAATAGAAAGTTCTATGCTGTCTGGGTCAGAATTTCAACCATTCCTTTTTTTTAACGGAGGCTGCAACTAGTACCATTTCTGCGATATTACAAAACTATCCACAACTGTTTCGCGGTTAATCCAAAAATATCGAGTTTTGTTTTAGCTTGCTATACACATACGGAGCAACATTGATTTAGCGTTGTATTGGTTATTTGACAACCTATCTGTTCTGTCTAATCCGAGTAACATATATTTTACTCTTGCTATCATCCAATATTTCCTAAAGCTTCCCTTTAATATTTACTTGATTTTTTTCCTCTGAAAAATCTCGATAGAATGTGAAAATATTTCCCAAGCATGCTCAGGTGACAATATCAGACGTTACGTCTATTTGGATACAGTACCCATATCGGTGGTGTAATGCTTACCGTGCTCACCTCGAGTGCAAATGAAAGTGTGTTCGAACCCTGGTCGAGTAAGGCTAAAAACCACAAACTTGTTGTTGGCTGTTTCTCTGTTGCGTGTGCAGCATTAATGAGTAGGAAGAAAGACTGGTAAACTCGGAATCAAGTGATTGTGTCTGAATTGAGAGACATGTCTTCCCGTTCACTATTATGTCAGTGGGTTAGCACTGTGACAATTTAACTAAGTGTGCAGATCTAGTACGTAGCTGACATCATCATTATCCCATCCAAATATAACTTGGTTTTCTCATGATACAGCTGACACAAAGTTCACTTTGCCCTAAACAACAATCGACCATCTACTAATGCAAAATTGATTTTTTCGACTTCGAGTAAACTGGATTCGACAGTATAAAATTAGAAAATAATAATTACAGATTTTTCGATTATATGGTATACTTGATTATTGATTCTGTTATAATTAACTTATTTAAGAACCATTTTATCAAACAATTATTAAAATTGAAAATCAATTTGTCACAATTTGAATTAAAGGAAAACAATATTTCAGTGCAAGCAATTAATAAGGGTGGATAAAATAAATAGCTATCGGTATAGACTACTAGTCGATCGAACCAGAGAGTGTAGTGTTAAAGGGAATTAAATAACTAGAGGAGAGGTCTGGATTGATCAGAAATAATTAGAACAGAAACACTAATATTGGCAACTACTAGGCAACTAGTCGATCGAACAAGAGGGTGTAGTGTTGTGTTAAAGGAAATAAAATTACAGTGCATGTTTGGATTGAACAGAAATAATTAGAACAAAACAATTAGTATTGGCAAACAAATGGTCCAAGTGTATCTTGCATTCCGACATTCTCGGTTCATCTTCTATACATATCATATATATTAGCCGTAAAAGATATTTTGGGTTCATAATACTAGTTTAAATACGCCACTATTTATTGAGATGCTTGTGGCAAACAAGGAAAGTGACCGGTCATATATAGTGTGTTAGGGGTTATCGATTTTACGACTTTCTACGATTATGACATTTGATTTTAGAATTGTTCCGACTGAGGTATTTTATGTTTTCCATTTTATTATAGTGACGGATGTCTATCAAAATAATCAATTATATTAATTACACAGTATAAAATATTTCTTGAAAATGAAATGTATGCGGCAATCTTAGGGTACTGATCGATACAAGTGGACTTAAACACCTCTGGAAATTCCACACATGACTATTCAAGCTACAAAATGTAGGATGCTGAATTTTATCCCGTTGCTAGACATGGTATATAAATCCGAAGCATGATATACCATTTCTAACACAGGGATAACCTCTACATTATGGTGGACAGGTTTTACATTCAAATCTTCATGCTTTTTGTTAATAATACGGAAAACTGTATCCGTTTCAGATGTTGTTTTTGTGTTGTAAAATGTATTAGAAACATTCATGTTCGTTACGTAATAGTGATAACATTTCAAAAATTTTTTATTCCAAGGAAGAACAGGCTTATATTACCAGTACTATGTAATGACCTTGGTGTCTGATCCATTTGTTATTATCATAAGTTTAAATCAGTGACCTTGGTAAAGCATAATTATAGGATAGAAACAAAACTGTGCTAGATCATGCAGGCCAAGGCCATTTTCACCATTGACACTGACATATATTTAGGTCTCCAGCCATGTAAAATCCCCCTACACATATCATGGAGTAAAAATGTAGATATCAAATGTATTGCTCACGACACATTTTTTGAATAACCTTCATCGAGTAAGCTCATATTCAAAAAAAATAGTGGCTACATTTAACTGCTAAATAAAAATGTCAAATAAATAAAAGCAATATTCTGCTTCTTTCATAATATATCTTTATCTGGTACCGTTTGACATGTTTTCCCTGTTGAGCTATGATACACTAATATGGATTTAAACGAGGGAGAAGCTCCAGCATAAAATGTGTGTTTATTTCAGACAAAAGATATAGCAAAAACAGCTTAGGCGTTTGTATCTGTTTAAATAACCAATAGTATGGTCGTACATACGCTTGAAAAAAAATTACGTTTTTTTTATTTTTATCGGTGCCGCCATTTTGTGGGACCCTTTCGTATTGAAGAACACAGATTTGCATAATTCTACATCACATCATCTATTCTGGTTCCCTTGCGTTTATGCCAAATGAAATTCGCTAACTACACATATTGTTAAATAGCCGAAGATCAGCAAATTATTTGAATCACACAATTGTTCATATATGTACTTTTGAAAAACAAAGAAAAAACCTAATGGGTTGTTAATGTTCTGAAAAATGATTGAACATCGTACATTACTGTTAGTTTGCTCTGCAGAATATAATGATTTCAAATAATAAGAAAGGAACACAATATTGTTTGATTTCCTATTCATTAAAACTTGGTAAAGTACATTTTCTTGATTGGTTGAAAATATGCATTGTGTTGATAGCTTAGACTAAAGCTAAACGCAACAATCTTTGTCAATATAGAAGCTGCCTAGTCACGGAGAAATTTATAATAATTGATTTTAACATACCCAAGTTATACGTTTCCGTGATTCTTTAACTCAGAAACGGTAGTTTTATTTAAATACGTTTATACAACAGTACCATATATGATTAT